>OZ007496.1:218150775-219636609 GCA_963931805.1 Microdon myrmicae | reverse complement strand
AGAAAAGAAAAAGAGGGGAGATATCTAAGGATAGTGTCTACAGGGTTAGTTCAAATGGTCTCTAACTACTTCGAAAGATGGATGGTGGGAAAGAAATCTTACAAGACCGCTAGGTCTTGAGTGCGGTAGTAGATGCAGATTATATCATTGGCGTCTGATAACCTACGCTTTGGTCGCGGTGTTTTATGTGTCATGTTGTACTGTACATACCTGAGTGTAGTGCGTTAGCATGCATAAATCAAACCATACTGAGGAATACCGGAAAAGAATCAGGAGAGCTAGAAATGACTGCAATGTGCATATTCTATGCGTAAAGTGCTTGCATGACCAGCGATTAAAGCAAAATATACTACACTCTCCGACACTACCATAAGGGAACAACTCATCAAGAAAACTGACTCGGCAAATAGAAGACGTAGAGAAAAATGGAAAAAGCGGGATATACCCGTCGGCACGTGGAAAGTCCGATCATTATATAATCCCGGTGCGATACAGGCGGTCGTAGAGAAGGCGAAACAATATAAAATGGAAATCGTCGCACTTCAGAAAGTCTGACTCCCACATCAAGTAATTGAAACCAACCTGGCGTGTGGAGATACCGACACACATAACCTGTGTAAAAGATGTGAAATTTATGAATGGCCGAATGTCGTTGCTAAAAATACAGGGCCCATGTTACAATTATTTACTTATAAACGTACACGCTCCAACAGAATCTACCGACGAAGAAACGAAGGACATGTTCTACGAGACCTTAGAGAAAGTATTTGATGGGATCTCATCATTCGATGTTCAAATCCTCCTCGTGGACCTCAACACGAAAATTGGAAAGGAAGATATCTTCCAATCAACTATAGGTAAAGAAAGCCTACATGATGTTTCAAATGATAATGGAATTCGAATTATCATGTTCGCAGCGTCAAAAGATCTGGTAGTGAAAAGCACGATGTTCAAGCACAGGAAAGCGCATAAAGCCACATGAATATCACCCGACGGCGTAATGCGTAACCAAATAGACCACGTCCTCATAGACAAAAGACGCCACTCAAACAAGCCTGACGTAAGATCATATAGGGGAGCAGATTGCGACTCCGATAATTTTCTAGTGATAGGAAAATTTGGAGTCGGGTCGCACCAAACCCCCACGGGCAGTCACGGGAGACGAACAAAAAGTTCGACATTGATCAACTAAAACACTTGGACAAAAGGGCTGAATATCAGGACGAATTAACGAATAGTTTTGGCATTCTAGAGAATGGCAGAAGTGAGGAAAAGTAAACCAATAAAGTGGAAACTAAATGGCCTTGTGGCGGTTCTCTACATCACACGGAGAACCAATCCACAACCCTAACCTGCACACATGCAAAAACCCAATCCGCAATAGCATACATCTCACCAATCCGCATTAAAAACCATTTTCCAAACTCCCAACAGAATATAATTCAACAGAATATATTCTAATCATCCGCGCATTCATTTTCCCAAAATTGCTTCGGTCAATTCTCCACTTAATTCATATTTCCTCTTTCTGACCAAGCAATCTTAATTTCCCCGAAATTCATATGCCATAACAAAACGCATATCCAAATCCTCAACGGAACATTAACAACTAATCAAGCCGCATACATTTTCCCGAAATGACTTCGGTTAATATTCTATCTAAACGATATTCCTTGCTGGCACCCAAGCAATTCCAATTTCCCCCGAAAATGAATGCCCATACTTGCTCGCATTCCCAAAGCCGATTTCCCGGTACACCCAACCAACGAATTCAACCCAGCCTGTACGGCCAGAATTCGCTGGAACCGAGTTCTTATGCGAGCATACCAACTCTTCCAAAATTCTTTGTAATTGGCAGCGAGCCTAATTTTGCTATGCACCGCCACGACGCAATGAATGAATTATTTTCATTCGTAAGTCAGTCGACAACTAACCGCCCACCGTAATAAATTCTACCCTACTGTGTTACCAATTACTGAACGTGTTTTATTCCTTCTTCCCCCTCCTCGGTGCGAATAATAGAAAGGTGCGAGGCAAGTGAACCCGCCGCCCGTGTCTTGGCGCATATACTTCCTAACCCCCACAGCCTTCAATCAGAGACGTAATCAAACAAACAGCCCAAAAGGTATTAGGATTTAAGAAAACAATTAAGTGCAGGCCAAAGATTAAAACGACCAAACGCCTCAGAGTGATCCACTTAGAAAGATATGATGAAGTCAACGCAGAAAGATACGCGACAATTCGGAAAGATACAGTGAGACTTTTAAAACGCAAAAAACGTGAATGGGAGAAGATTCGGATTGAAAAAATCCTAGAAAATGCCAGAGCAAAGAATATCAGAGGTATGCATGCCGGTATAAACTCAATTAGAAATGGCTACCGAGGAAGAGCCAAAATAATGCGAGACCCAAAAGGCGGTCTGGTCATAGAAACAAACAATATTGTGACAAGATGTAAGCAGTACTGTGGCGGTTCTACGAACCACACACCCCACTATAGGTTGAGATGTCGCGCCCACAGACACGTGTCCCAAAAGTCCTTACACCCACCTGAAACAAAAGCTAACATTTCAGACACCAACGTTGAATTCAATAGCAAAAATCAATCGAACTAAACGTTCAAAAGTCTCGAATATTGAATTCAACGCAGCCAGTCCAACGCATCCAATTCAGGGCATCAATACAATACATCCATTAAGCGCGTTCTTCGGTAAACAAACCGAACAACGAATATCTCACCTTGTAGCTAATATCAATTAGCACCTAAATTCCTAGCATGACCCAAAACCTAAAAGGCTCACTTGTGCAAACAGAGGATAGCTATTCGCCGCCGCCCAACAGTCATGCAATCATAAACATCTTAACGTAGATCGCTCGCTAGATGTTTATGATTTGGAAATGCTAACAAAAACTAAACCAATCCCACGGTTCCTTTGTACCCGTCTGAAGCGTACAAGAACCCTCGTTGCTTAGGCCAGATGGGGAACACAAACAAATCCCAAGAAAAGATCGAAAATTAAGCGGCGGTACGATCGATCGTTCAAACAAAGGAACAAGATTCCGATAAGGAAGACGGAAAGGAGAATGATCTATGATGGGAGAATTTTTTTTGCAGACTGGATGCGAAATTTTCTGTTTCAAATGGGGGATGAAAAAAATTCGAAATGGGGAGGGAATTTTCAGTATACTTAGAGCACCAGTACAGTTAGAAAACTCTACCAGGAGGTCGGTCCGATCCGCGCAACACATAAAAACTAAAACGAACGTATATATCCGACGTTCATCGCCCGACAATCAAACGCGCGCAGTCTGTGTTCCTCATTAGGGATATAGAAGAAAGTCAAGTGATAATCGTGCAGTCGAACGGTCCGTGGAAGGAGAAAAATTTGGTCAAGGGTGTCGGGACGTGCAGTGTGTTACGAGAAACCTAGGGAATCAGAAATTGTTTAGGAAAATAACCAGTGTTGGAGTGTTCTTCCCTAGTTGTTTTTAAATCAGATTTAATTGATCCACTAGGTACAACCCAGTGTGAAACCGAAAGAACAACGAACACGAAACATTGGGAAAAGAGTTTTCAACATAGTCAAGTGTAGCATAAAGGAAACTGTTTGAGGAAATATAAGATCAGTGCTCGACTGTTTTTTCACCAGCATTTTGTAAATGCTTTTTAATTGATGTCTTATAGTAAAAAAACAAAATGAGAACAATAAAAATTAAAACTAGAAAAACAATTTTTCCGGAACACCGCAGCTAACAACCGTCAATCAAAAGGACAAAAACATCCGCCAAAGTACTTTGAAAACCTGCTCAATGTGCGTACCCATCAACCACAAATACACGCACCAGACGTAAATACAGCCGAGCCTCAGATCCCAGAGACTTCTTACAACGAAGTTGTAGACGCAATAAATCGGCTGACAAATAACAAGGTTCTTGGAGTCGACTGCATACCAGCAGGGCTTTTGAAGCATGGAGGAGAGGCAACCGCTTGAAAGACCCACCGACTAATTAAAACAATATGGGACAAGGCATTCACTCCGAAAGAATGGAAAACCTCAATAGTCGTCCCCATTTTCAAAAAAGGCAACAGATCTGATTGCGAAAACTACAGATGATATCATGCTCCCTACCACATACAAAATATTAGCAAATGTCATACTGGGGAGAATCACACCGTACGCAGAAGAAATACTGGGAGACTACCAATGTGGATTCCGTTGGAACAGGTCAACGAGCCACCAAATGTTCACAATAAGGCAACTACTGGAAAAGAAGTGGGAATACGGAGAGACGGTTCACCAACTATTCGTTGACTTCAAAAAAGCCTACGACTCAGTCGCAAGGCAAAGATTCTACCATATTGTAGTCGAGCTGGGAGTCCTGAAAAAATATGCCTCCCTCATTCAAATCTGCATGAACGAAAACAAAGCGCGAGTTAGAATAGAAAACCACCTCTCAGAATCATTTGAAATCCGGTATGGACTAAAACAGGGCGATGGCCTCTCACCATGTCTCGTTAACATTGTGCTCGAGTATGTTATCAGAAAGGTACAAGACGACAACATGGCCGGATCATCCCTGAACTGGGTCACACAAGTGCTCGCATATGGGGACGACACGGCCGTTTTGGGCCATAATCTAGAAATTGAAAGAAAACCGGGAAATTATCATGCAAGCGGCAGAAGATGTGGGCCTAGAAATAAATGAAGACAAAACAAAATACATGATTACGGAGAGAGCAGCGGGACCTCAGGGAACATGCATAAACATGAGAGGCAAGATATTTGAAAAAGTTAAAGAATTTAAATATCTGGGAACAATACTAACGGCCAGTAACGAAATGTCGAAGAAAATCAACAAAGGACTGCATTCTGGCAACGATAGTTGGCACGCAGCCAGTAAACTGCAGAAATCCAAACTGCTATCACGTAGGGCAAACCTCCGTGTTTATAGAACCATCATCATGCCGATTATTCTATACGGATGCGAAACATGCGCTCTTACAAAACGGAAAGAAAACAAATCCCTCATATTCTAGAATAAAGTTGTAAGGGGTACCTTTGGCGGTAAATGTGATGAAGAGGCAGGACAATGGAGGAAACTCCACAACCACGAATTGGAAGAGTTATACCGCAAACCTACAATAGTGAGAGTAATCAAGTCGCGCAGATTAAGATGGGTCGGACATGTGGCTCGAATGGGCAAGAATTCATAGAATTCTTGACGGTAAACCAACGGGAAAGAGACCGACAGGACGGCCGCGACGGAGATGGGAGGACAATGTTAGGTCTGACCTTGAGGAGATCGGATCGGATGGTCAAACGTGGAAGGGGAGCACACAGGACAGGGAACGCTGGCGGAGTCGAGTCGGTGAGGTTGTGGGGACTCTAACAGATACACACAATTCACAAGCAAAATAGTGAAGAACACGAACGAAAAATCGAATAAGGAAAATACATCAGAACCGTATACCAAGCGATAACAAAAATAATTCACATCAGTGGAGTATAGTCGAGTTTGGAAATCAAAATCTAAACACGGTCAGTAGCCTGATGTGTAACGCTTAGGTAAAATTTTTTTCGTGATACGAGCTGTCAGTTCGAATCACACGATCTTCTTCACTATTATTTCAAACTCTATAAGGTCATAAACTTTCGGGTTCCTATATGCCAATAAATAGAATAGAGGTGAGAGTGGAATGAATCTATATAAAAGGTCTGGGGGGCATCAAAGGGAAAGAAAGATACTCAAACATATTATCCCAAAAAAAGAAAAACCTTCGGCCAAGTAATATCATCCTATAGAGGAAATCCTGAAAGTATTGAAGGTAAAAACACCAACAACAGGTGGATAAGGGGAGGCATATAAACGATGCTAGCGACTGAGGTTAAAAAATTAATTTCCCTGCCTATTTGTTTATCTCCCCCGAGAGTATTAAAAATCTTCCCCACGGTATTTAAATTATTTAAAATTTTAAGAAGAATTTTCTTCGCGGCTTTTTATTGTCCTGGAAATATATGTATATATATATATATACTAAATGAATTTTATTTTTGTCGTGTTAGTATCATCTTAAATTGAATGTTTAAACATTGTTTAATTGGCTTTCCGTGTTAAATTATATATATTTATATTTTAGGAAAACATAAATTTACTTTGGGGTTCGTTGTTATCTCCCTGGTTTTAAAATAATATTTTAAATCGTTGTTGGAGGCTATTTTCACGTCTGTTAATTAAATAACAAAAATGTATAAGTAACTTAACAACATCCCACACTACCGCGCTCGAAACCTAACCCCTACTTCAAATCCTTGTGCTCCTCTGCAAAAAAATCCAATGGTCAATTCAACAATATATCGGCGAAATTTAAATAGACAAAAAATCGTCAATCGTGAATCGTTTATCCCTTGTGGACAAGTACACACAAACATTAAACAAATCATGTTCGCAAACTAACATGAATTTGAACACTTTCCGTATTTTCTTTTTTAACTAAGACGCTTAGCGTTTATGAAACAATTAATTGTTAAACATTTTTTATAATCGTATGTATTTCTCTTAAATACTTATTTAAAAAGCTACCGTCTAAATGTTAAGTTAATTGGTTGAAATTTGTAAAAGTTATTGGACTAACATGGTTTCGAGAATTCCATTTCAGGTTTTGAAACAAATTTACTACATGAAAACATCAATTAAGTGTATTTTTATATTGGCTACACAGCAGTAGATCGACCTTTCGATTAAATCTGTATCTACCCTTAGTATAAGCATTATTTATAAAGGTTTTAACTGAACCGAACAATTATAGACACCCCAAGCGTTCAAAAACGTTTCGAAGTATATTTGATTTAGAAATTTAGCTCTGAGTTTGGGATATTTCTATATGATTTCAACCAATACAACACACAAAAGTCATTTAATGCGCTTGCCTAACGAATATATAAAGTGGATCATGTAAACATTAATTAACTATTTGTGTTGTATTTTTTTATTCATTCCGGTTTATTTTGGAAAAGAGAGTGTATACCGCCTCAAGAAGCTCATCCTTGGAAGCGCTCTGTCCTATCAATTCCTTTGAGATAAATAACCACAGGATGTGAGAACTGACACTTTCTGGGATCTGAATCGTCTAGGCATGGCTTGTTTACTTGCTTGGATTTCTTAGAATGGTATATTCGTTCAGAATAATTTTGTAATGTCTTTCGTGGCAAGTTTCCTGTGGGAGAGTAACCGAATTGTTGTCGCATCTGAGTAGTTCCTGGCGATCAATTCTCTTTGTTAGGTCTGTTGTGACTCCACGAATCCCACCTATCTTACTCGAGTTAAAAGCTTTCAATATTGAAAATAGAAATGCTCCCCACGTATCACAAGATTGGCGGACTATTTTTTTTTTTACTTCTCCCAGAAAAGTTGAATCTATAGCGCCGAATCAGCGCCCTGAGATCCGGAAGATACTCAAGGAATTTCTCCCAACGATTTCATGGAGCCTTTTTCTCAGTACATATGGACCATAGTATCAAATTCTCCGCCGCCCCAAATCTTGGATAAACACTTGGGCGGTTTGTCCTGGAGTGTTCCGCCGAACACTGCTTACCATAGAAGAAAAATACACCAGCGGAGTGAACACAACAAAACACGGAAAAATTGTTTCGGTAGGTTTTCTTTATTGTTTTCCTTTATTTATTTCCGGGATTAGCACTTAGAACTAATGGACACAATCGTACTGCCGGAACACACTCACACACTAATTTTTAAATGTTCAGTTAAATTATGCCCGTTTCTAGGTGAACTGAGTTCGGGATTCGTCGATTTGGAGTTGATGCGATGTGGCACTACATTTCTCTCTGGCAACTCAAGAATGCAACTTTTGTTCGACACTAAAAGTATTGTTAATTTCTCGTATTAATTTGATGACGTATTCGCTATAAATTCTCTTTAGTGTGACTTTCTCGATTTATTTTCAATACGTTGCGCGGCGCGTACCGACCTCCTCGGTGGGATTCGCTGTCCTCTGCTCGATATAGCCTAGTGGTCTCGTTGACGATCGAAATTAGACTAATCTTTCCTATCCGAAAAAATACCCTGATACAGATTGTATCTTTATCTGTACCGACAACTTTTCCCATTTGATCTTCTAACAGAATTTCCGAAACTCTGTTAGCAGCATGTTATTTAGTCCCAGGGGTAATTTGGATGCCTGAAAAGGACCATCACATACATCATCATCACCATCGGTGGTGGTGATAGCATTTCGTCTCAACGGTCTTCTGTTTGCGCAGCACATCCGGCGCGCAGAGCGGAGATGATTGTTAGGACGTACAGTCCGTGGGTTTGTTTGCCTTTTGTAAACACATCCCGAAATCCGTTAGATTCTTCTGTGTGAAATTCAGAAGGGACCATGGGATCAGAGCAGCTCCTTTGTAGGTTTTAAACTCATAAATTTTTCGAATTATCTCGTTGAGATAATTACGGTTGCCGTTTCTTTTGTTTGTCGGTGGATATGGTGGTCTTTGTGGCAGACCACCCGCACGTGCATCCGTTGGTCGGCTAATTTGCTGACGATAGCAAATCCTTATAACATCGTGTAGATGTTCAGGATTTCCGATTGTGCAGTGCTGGAGTGCATTTATTTCTAGGCCCACATCTTCTGCCGCTTGCATAATTATTTCACTGTTTTTACTTACACTTCTAGATTATCGCCCAAATAGGCGATGTCATCCGCATATGCGAGCACTTGTGTGACCCCGTTCAGAAATGATCCGGCCATGTTGTCCTCTTGTACCTTTCTGATGACATACTCGAGCACAAGGTTAAAGAGACATGGTGAGAGGCCACCCCCCTGTTTTAGTTCGTCCCGGATTTCAAATTGTCCTGAGAGGTGGTTTTCCATTCTAATTCGCCCTTTTTTTTCATTCATGCAGATTTGAATGAGGGCGGCATATTTTTTCGGAATTCCCAGCCGAACTACAATATGGTAGAGTTGTTGTATTCTTTGTAGGGGTTTTGTTCCAGGAGGCGTGTCTCCTGGTCCTTAAAAGGACAAGGCGATCTCTTACAATTTGACCGCTCCTGAAACTCGTCCTACAAAAGGGGTCGTTGCCGTGCTTCCTCGTATGCCCGAGGGAAGAGTAACGTCCTTAATTGGCCCTTTGTCCTTGGTCTTCTCTTGGTCTTCCAGGCCAGGTGATACTTAGCTATCAATTGGCCGCTAAATGAAAATCCGTGTTGTTTTCGTTATCAAATTAAAGAGTTTTATTTTTCCAATTATTTTCGTTAGTTTTTCCTCCAGGGACTAAAATCGATTTAAGACTGCGGCCTGGAGATCACAAAACTATTCCTTTATAAAGGAAAAGGAATCGAAAATTGTATCCCAAAGATACAACGGTCTTTCGAGCGGTTGCCTCTCCTCCATGCTTCACAAGCTCTGCCGGTATGCAGTCGACTCCGGGAGCCTTTTTGTTTTTTAATCGATTTATTGCGTCTACAACTTCGTTGAGAGAGGGCTCTGGGATCTGAGGCTCGGCTGTATGTACGTCTGGTGCGATTATTTGTGGTTGATGGGTGCGCACATTAAGCAGGTTTTCAAAGTACTGCTTCCATCTTGTCAATATTGTTTGTTTCTGTCACCAGACAGCCGTTTGTGTCCCGGATTATTTTGGCTCTCCCTCGGTAGCCATTTCTAATTGAATTTATGCCGGCATACATACCTCTGATATTCTTTGCTCCAGCATTTTTTAGGTTTTTTTCGATCCGAGCCTTCTCCTATTCGCGTTTTTTGCTTTTGAAGAGTGTTGTTGTCACTTTCCTAATTGTCGCCCATCTTTCTGCGTTGACTTCATCATATCTTTCTAAGTTGATAACTCTGAGGCGTTTACGTTGTTTGATCTCGCCCTGCACCCATCGTCAAACCAAGGTTTGGACTTAATTGTTTTCTTAAATCCTAATACCTTTTGGGCTGTTTGTTTGATTGTGTCTCTGATCGATGCCCATTTGGTGCCCAGATTATGGGTTTCCTCTTCCTCACTACTCCCAATCTCTAGGATGCTCAATCTATTCGTTAGTTCCTCTTGATATTCACCCCTTTTGCGAAGGTCTTTTAGTTTATCAATGTCGAACTTTTTGCTTGTCTCCCGTGATTGCCCTTGTGTGTTTGCTGCGAGCCGACTTCTAATTTTGCTTATCACTAGAAAATTGATTGGAGTCGCAATCTGATCCTCTATATGATATTACGTCAAGGATGTTTAAGTGGCGTCTTTTGTCTATGAGGAAGTGGTCTATTTGGTTACGCGTTACGCCGTCGGGTGGTATCCATGTGGCTTTATGGATCTGCTTGTGCTTGAACATCGTGCTTTTCACTACCAGATCTTTTGACGGTGCGAACGTGATCATTTGAATTCCACGTCATTCTTCCACGTCAATTCTACGTCATGTAGGCTCTCTTTACTTATAGTTGGTTGGAAGATGTCTTCCTTTCCAATTTTCGCATTGACGCCCCCGAGGAGAATTTAAACATCGAATGATGAGATTCCATCAAATGCTTCTTCTAGGGTCTCGTAGAATGTGTTCTTCGTTTCTTCGTCCGTAGATTCTGTTGGGGCGTGTACGTTTATAAATACATAATTTTACCAAGGTCCCTGTATTTTTAGCACCGACATTCGGTCATTAATAAATTGCATATCTTTTACATGGGGCGTAATCTTCTTGCTTATGATGAAGCCGAGGTTATGTGTATCGGTACCTCCACACGCCAGTAGAAACATGTTGGTTTCGATTACTTGATGTGAGAGTCGTACTTCCTGAAGCGCGACGATGTCCATTTGATATTGTTTCGCGTTTTCTACGCCCGTCTGTGTCGCGCCTGGTTTATAGAACGTTCGAACATTCCACGTGCCGACGCGTATATCCCGTTTTTTCCATTTTTCCCTACGTCTTTTTTTTACCAAGTCGGTGTTTTCTTGATGATTTGTTCCTTTATGGTAGTGTCGGCTCATCTCACCTACGCCTATCAGGTTTTTCGTGAGATTGTTTTTTTGTATATTGATTATTCATTTTTGTTCCCACGAGTCTTGGGGTTTCAAATAGTCCGCTACATCAGAACCCCTCTTTGATATGGTAATGTCTGTTTACTGCTCTGATTCGACCCGGTGTCAGAGAGGCGCCGTTATAATACAGCCGGAAGCCTGTCTGACATGGGTGGCCTACTGGAAGCGTATGCTTCCGTCAGCATAGCCTGAGTGATTCATTGTAGTTTAAGCCCCGCACCACGTGAAGGTTTCTACCAAGCGGGGGCAAGTGTAGACTACGGACATGAAATGGGGAAAACGACATAGCTATAGTAAATACAAACTTATCACCGCAAACCAACATAGAGTACAGAGACATTGTCACCACGAAGGAGGAGCTCGTGGGCACGGTAGGCAAACAATATCCAAAAGTGACTTACGAGTATACGGAAGAGTCAGTGAGAAAAATTAGAATATATTACGTCAACACTCAAACTGCTATCTTATCCCTACCCAGGGAGGTTAACACTGTTAACTGTTAACACTATAAAATCTCCATGAACGCAAAGCTGACAGTTTTTCAGGAACGTTTCATTGTAAGATTATTTTTTAACCGATTCAATGGTATATAGTCACCAATTGAACCTAAGCCCAACTTCGCACATGCCAACTACCTTACTAACTGCAACCCTACTGCTGCTTGGATTTTCAACTTTTAGAAGATATAGTACCTGTATTGCAACCTTCCGCATGATATGTACCAGGTGAGAAGTAGTTAACCGTTGCTTATCTGAAATTTATATTTTAATGCTAATCTTATTTAGGAATATTTAAGGATCTCCTTAGTCTGCATATTTTCAAACGTACATTCCGTTTGCATATTTTCAAACGTAAATTGTCGCATGACATTAATCGGCATTACATTATAATGTGCATATATTAAAACTTGATTTGAATACTTTGTCGTTAATTCCCGAGGAACATATCGCTAGTTCATCGTCAAACCTTTAGTTGCCAACGAACAATTGAAGTACTGTGATTGTTCGCTTGCGTTCGAGTTATTTGTATATATTTTTAGTTCAATATGAACGAATTGAACCCTCAAAATTACTTCAGCGATTGGTCTGACGAAACTCCTTCAGAGGATACGCCAATAAAGAGGTTCTATAAAGACAAAGTCGTATTTTTAACAGGAGGATTAGGATTTTTGGGGCAGCTGTATGTTGAGAAGCTGTTAAGGTGAGTGACTAGTGTTTTTTTTTTTTAATTGTGATTATTAAGTACTAAAAAAGGTATATACACTGGGAATAATATATTGTTTTATTTTGACATACTATATATATATACATCATATGTATACACATACATATATATATATACATATATACAGTGGTGTGAAAATAGTAGAAACAAGCTTGTTCTTCGACATTAATCGTCAAGAAAAAATGTATTTGGGGAAAAATAAGAATTAAAAATATACTAATAGATTTTGTGCACTGTAATACATGCAAGGAATACTAAATTTTTAATAAAAAAAAAGCGAGAAGTAGTGAAAAAAAATATTGATTCCGGTTTTCCTTGGACTTGCCTTGAAAAAATAATAGAAACAACTTCGTTTTTTGTTTGTGTCTTGTAAAGAATTTATTTAAAATAAGAGTGTTTCATATCCTTTTAGTACTTAGTTGTTGCACCTTTGTTTTGATTGTCTGCTTCGCATCTTCGTCCCATGGAATTGACTAGTTTGGTACAAGTCGCGGGTGGTATAGTGTACCATTCATCTTTTATTTTGGACAAAGTTCTTACTTATTTTTGGCAGTCTCCGATCTTGCGCTTAAGAATGCCCCATAGGTGTTCTATTGGGTTAAGATTAGGGAACTGTGATGGCCAATCCATAACATCGACTTTGTTTTGAAGAAACAATTCTTTAGTCAATTTTGAGGTGTGCTTGGGTCCTCTTCAGAAAATGGTAGCATAACGGTGTGTAAATATTTCTACATAATCTTTAGCACACATTCTGTCCTTTATATGAAAAATTGGACCAACACCAGATACTGAAAAGCACCCCCACATCATTAAATTGCCCCCACCATGTTTCGCTGTCTTTTTCGTATGCTTTGGATCGAATTCTGAGTTCATTGGTCGTCTGACATACATTTTTCCATCGGAACCAACCAAATTAATCTTGGTTTCATCCGACTATAAGATGTTATTCCAATTCCCACGGTGGAGGTGTTTCTCGGCAAAAACGAGTCTCTGCTTGTATTTTTCTTGCTCAAGTATGGAACTTTTCTGGAAGTTCTTCCAGGAAGACCCGCTTCTATTAGTCTGTTTCTAATTGTACGACTCGTCCAAGGTGCGTTTGAGTCATTTTTTAATTCCGTTGAAGAAAAAAACGGCTTGTTCTTGGATAGTCGGATTAGCAGTTTGTTGAATCGTGAGGTTGTTTTTCTTTTTCTGCCTCTGGTTTCCATTTTGGGACCTGAATGAAGAGCTGTGAATATTTTTTTTCTTATAGCACTTCATTAGCATAGCTATTTCATCCATCGTTTTCCCGTCATTTCCTAATTTTTTTATCAATTCACGATCGGAATTAGTGCAATGTATTCCACGATCCATTTTCACAAAATTTTATTTTCATTGTTTTTTTTTCTAACAAACACTCAAACACAAGTCTAACAAATTTACGAAGATTTCAATAAAGACGAACCAATAGTTTACTTCACAATCACGATTGAAGACTATGGTGATGGTTTGTTTCTATTATTTTTTCCCCGACTATATATATATATATATATATATATATATATATATATATCATCATCATCATCATCATCGGCACTGCAACCGGGAATCGGTCTTAGCCTTATTTAGCAAGTCCTGACGCTTGTTGTATTTTCCATAATGATTTGTTTTTTCCGGGCAAGGTCATTAGTCTTGCGCCAGAGGCTCCCCGACGGGGAATCTGTCTCCCGCGTGACAGGCGGGTATACTAACCACTATACTATCGAGGAGCATATATATAGATATATATATATATACATATATATATATATATATATATATATATATATATATATATATATATATATATATATCGGCGCAAGGCTAATAACTTTTCCCGTAAAAATAATTTATTATGGAAAATTTAACAAGACTCGAAACTTGCTAAATAAGGCCAAGTCCGGATCCCTGTTGTAGTTTTTAGTTTAGTTTAGTGAGGACAGAACCCTCATATACGAGGGTTGCCTTTTATATTTCGGGATTAGACAACAAAAACAAATATTGATCATCGAAAATCACTTTATTGTTTTTCAAAATATTCCCCATGAAGATCTATACACTTTTGCATGCGTTTGAACCAATTGTCGAAGCACTTTTGCCACTCTGATTGAGGTATCTCCAACACATGCATTCTGAATGCAGCAACCGCTTCTTCAGGTGTCGAAAAACGTTGACCTCTCAGTTTGTTTTTTACGTACGGGAATAAAAAGAAGTCATTCTGTGCCAAGTCAGGACTATACGGCGGATGACCCATCAAATCGATGTTTTGGGTGCTCAAAAATGCAGTTGTCGCAGCCGATGTGTGAGAGCTCGCATTGTCGTGGTGAAGAGTGATCCGTCTTCGGCGGTTGGTTTTCCTGATTTCATGGAAGACAACTGGCAAACAAATGGTTGTGTACCACTCAGAATTGACTGTTCTGCGTTGTTCTAGTGGTACGGTTGCGACATGTCCAGTTTTTTCCGAAAAAACAGGCGACCATTTGCTTGGAAGTGCTTCGTGCGCGAACAACTTTTGTTGGATTTGGCTCATCTTGAAACACCCAGACAGTCGACTGCTGTTTACTTTCGGGCTCATACGCGTAATTCCACGATTCATCACCTGTCACGATGTCATAGACGTGTTTCGAAGCACCGCGACCGTATTTTTTGAGCATTTCTTTCGACCAATTGACACGAGCCTTTTTTTGGGCGATTCACAAATTGTGTGGGATCCAACGCGAACAAATGTTTTTGACAGTCAAATGTTTATGCAATATTGAATGTAAGCTGGTCCCACTAACGCCTAAGGTTGTCTCAATCTCACGATAGGTCACATGACGATCTTCCAATATCAGTTCGCGCACAGCATCAATGGTTTTCGGAACAACAACTGATTTTGGACGACCTTCACGAAATTCATCTTGGAGTGAACTACGACCACGATTGAATTCACCATACCATCGATAAACACTGGTCCTTGATGGAGCTTCATCGCCAAAAATTGAATTAAGTTCATCCATGCACTGTTGCTGAGTTAATCCACGCCGAAAGTTGTAAAAAATAATCGCACGAAAATGTTGACGATTTAATTCCATTTTTGGGCCGAGATGAATCTTTTAAGTTACTGTAAACAACACAAATAGCGCTCGTATGTCAAAACGTTCTGAGTGCGTATAACCTCAAAAATGTCCAACTTTACGACAGAGCTGTCAATTGCCGGATTGCAACACTAGGGTTGCAAAATCCCGAAACATAAGAGGCAAGCCTCGTATTTAGCTTAGTACAAGCGATAAAACTTAACAACCATCTTAAAACTATATATAAAAATATAAACTATGGTTAAAAAGAAGAAAAAAAAGAGCGGGGGGGGGGGGTATGTTTGGCGAGTTGGCTACTGGGTTCATCCATCAATTATTACTCATTCATTTATTTCGCTTAGTACAGGATGTAAGAGTGTAGATGTGGAGTGGGAGAGGTCAGGAGGGGAAAGAGAGGAACTGAAGTTTGAGAGCAGTAGAGGTAAGGGTGAAATCGAAGAAGGTAGGGTAGGAGTTTGCCCGCCGCAGCATTTGCGAAATGGGTTCATTAGAGCCGTAAGAAGTGTGTTGGGTGGGCTGATAGAAGAGATGAGGGTTTCGCAGGTTACGGGGGTTAGTGTGAAATACAATGATGGAGAGCAAGCATGGGCAGTTGATTGTGCCTGAAAGGAGACGGTGGGCGAAAAGGATATCGGCATGAGTTCTGCGCTCTTCAAGTGTGTTGAAGTTGATCAGATGGATCCGGCTAGTGTATGGGGGGAGAATCTGAGGATTCACCCAGTTCAGTCCGCGGAGGGCAAAACGCAGAAAACGGCGTTGCACGCTTTCGATTCTGCGTACATGGGACGAGTAGTGTGGAGACCAGACCTGACTGGCGTATACAAGAAGGGGGCGAACGAAGGCTATGTAGAGAGAACGGGAAACGTAAGGATTAGAGAATTCTTTAGACCAGCGTTTCACAAACCCAAGGACAGAGTTGGCCTTAAGAATAATATCATCAATATGTGGGATGAAGCTAAGCTCCCTGTCAAATAAGATATCGAGGTCACGCATCGAGGGCACAGATGATATCTGCTAGTTTAGCAGGAAGTAGGGACGTGGCGAGGTGCAGTGGGACATTTGCGGGAGAAGGTGATGGAGTGACATTTGACAACGTAGAGTTCAAGGCAGTTATTACGGCACCAAGTTGAGAAGCTGTCGTGGTCCGTTTGGTGAAGTGAGGAGTCGAGAGGAGAGATGATCGTTTTGTAAAGTTTGGCGTCGTCCACATAGAGGGAGATGGATGAGTATTTAATAATGGAGTCAACATCATTGATGGTAAGGATAAATAGGAGGGTACCTAGATGGCCGCCTTGCGAAACCCCTGACGTGGGAAGAAAAGGATTGGACAGGGAGGATCTGAATTTGACACGGTAGGATCGATCTTTCAGATAAGAGGATAACCACTTGATCAATAGGGGTTCGAAACCTAGGGACGAGAGCTTAAAAAGGATGAGATAATGGGAGATTTTGTCAAAGACCTTGCTTAAATCGGTGGAGATTACATCGACTTCATTGCAATTCTCTAAAGCACGGAGAGTATGGGATGAGAACTCGATCAGATCCGTTGTGGTCGACCTGCCCGAAATGAAACCATTCTGGTTGGATGAGATGATGGACTTACAACGGAAAGATAACGCGTTGTAAAGAATTCCTTCGAACAGTTTAGAGATATGAGACAGTTTGGCGATGGGACGGTAGTTGCTTATATCGTTTTTAGGTCCCTTTTTATGTATGGGGGTGACATAGGAGGATTTCCAAATACTAGGGAAGCTCCCTTGTGACAGGGTTAGATTGAATATCATTGATATCGGGAGGGAAAGAGAAGTAGAACATTTCTTTAAAAATACAGCCGGCAGCCCATCAGGCCCAGGGCTGAACTCGTCTTTGAGCAAGTTTAATTTCTCCTCAACTACGTGACGCTGAATAATTTGAGGGGTGAAGGGGCCGAGGGAGAATTCGGGCAAGTCTTTGAAGTGAGGCGGATTGGGTTCGGAGGAGGTCTGTGAAGGATTTATTGAAAAACGAAGCGAATAGATTGGCAATAGTTAGGGGATCGGTGGAAGTAGTCGCGCCATAAGAAAGGGAGTTAGGATAGGCGTCGGATTTACGTTTGTAATTTATGAAGTGAAAAAAGGATTTGGGTCATTGATCAAATTATAGTAGGTTGTGTTTTTGTGAGGTAGTTGGTGTAGGGGGAGTTGTAGAGCTCGAAAAATTGAAAAAAGGGACCGAGATAGTTGGAGTAGTTTTGGAAGAAACGCATTTTGAGGAAAATGTTCCACAAGTTATTTTTCTTGTTCCTAAGAGCGCGGAGTGTGCGGTTGTACCATGGCGGAGATGGAACCGATGACCTGTGGCGAAAATAGGGGACATATAAGATCTCCTTATAGAGAGTGACAGTAGCTTCTTCTACCCCCAAATGATCAAAGCGAAATGCTGTTTGGTTAAGATGCTCATTTAGAAGGCGGAAGTTAGCTTTGTGGAAGTTGTAGGAAAAGCTGCCATGAGGTAGAGAAGGCTGGGTGTCATGATCAAGATATATGGATAAGAGCAGCGGGGGTGGTAATTATCAATGATGGAGAGGGCGTGTGGACTAGGGGCAACTGAGAACTTGTGTGGGTCCGTTTTGAACACGAGGTCCAGTTGTCTCCCCATATGATTTGGGACATTGCTTACTTGATGGAGGCATGAGTAGGTGAGACCATTTATAAAAATACGTTCCTTGGAGCTAGTGGGGTTTGAGACGTAGAAGGCTTGTTCGTCAGCCAATGTCCATTGGTGATGGGGGAGGTTAAAATCGCCAAGAACGACGATATCGTCTATTGAGGTGCTTAACTCGGTTAGGTTATCTACCGCTCCTATTGCGAGTTCGTATGACACGCTGGGTCGCGAAGGAGATATATAGAAGCAGATAATGAAAAGAGACTTAGGACACTTGTCGATTTTTAATGCGACGTAGCCAAGATCCAGAGAAGAGAGATGGCAATTAGTGCCGATAATGATATATATATTATATATATATATATATATATATATATATATATATATTTATATATATATATATATATTATATATATATATATATATATATATATATATATATATATATATATACATTATGTAACATTCCCTACGAGTGTATAGTTCAAAAATTGCTCAGACCAGTTTCATTGATCTCTGGACGGAACGAAGTGGTTTTTATAGACAAAATAATTCCATAGATAATAAGTAAATAAATACAGTGGTATATATTAATATTGCAAATTACTAAGTTTTGTTAACAATGTACAATAATATAATACAATATTTAATTAAATTATTGTTGATTTAAAATCGTACATTATTGATACGATACAATAAAACATTTTTTATGGAAACTTGCACCAAATTATAAGATAAATAAATATTCCGAATCATTGACAATATTCTATTATTCGCAATGGAATATAGAAAAGTTCATTGTGCTTGAAGTAATGTTCCCCAATTAATAAATACACAAAAAACATTTATTATAATCATTTTAATTTCATTTATTTTAGAGGTTAATTAAATTTAAATTTGTTTTTATGGGTATTTCATTCAACATCACTTTGTTGCTC
This sequence comes from Microdon myrmicae, assembly GCA_963931805.1. Classification (NCBI taxonomy): domain Eukaryota; kingdom Metazoa; phylum Arthropoda; class Insecta; order Diptera; family Syrphidae; genus Microdon; species Microdon myrmicae. Next base: position 219,617,668 of record OZ007496.1, on the reverse strand, counting down.
TAATTTAAATACACTCGAACGTGGACACCAGGGTCGAGGTTATATTTGAATCTTGACTCTGTAAAATGATAATGATTATTCAAAGAGTGTGAGTCCGGAAGAAATAGAAGGCTTCTATTGCTTTATAATTTGCATAGACATTCAGTCAAATCATCATTCAGCTATATTTGTGAGACCAGTATTTGAACAAAGGTCTTGTTCAATTACCGATCTAAATCGCACTGCATATAGAGCCGTTCGAAGAGTATAGCGGTGTGTACGTTCAAAAGCCAAAGAATTATTTCTTGAAATTGCTGAGAGATGCAGAATTCCCATTCACGTATTGTAAATTTACAATCTTGTGTTTTTGTTATTGTTATTATTTACTTTTTTAACCAAATCTAAATACAAACCATAATCTCATTTTCAACAACAATATGAATATGTTAAACACATGTTATTGTAATGCATATCATAAAATTACAAAAGTATGAAATAAACAAAAATATTAAATAGCGATTTAAACATACGCTTTAGTTACACGCAACTGTGTTCAATTCATGGTGCGCCCCACCTGCGAAATTACCACGATCGTGGAACCTGAAATTAATTTCAGCACGTTCTTTACGTTGTATAATAATTAACGTAATAATAAAAAAGGGATGCATGTATTAGTCTGTACATGTGCAAAACATGAAACTTCTATTGGTTTTACATTTCGTTTGTGGATTTTATTTGGTAGTTACATATTAAATATAATATATACGGGTTTTACATAAATTCGAGTACACAATATGTATTCTTTTGTTATGCTTTTCGACGTAGAACTGATTTTTTTCATTTATTACATAACGATATTGTAAAGCGACGTAAACCAATTAAATCGGTTTACTTACAATACGTTCAATAATTTTGTGTCGTCGGGGAAGATTTCCCACTCAAATGTAGTGTGGCGTGCAGCAATGCTCTGAAACAATGATACGTGCAATAATTTGAAAGAGGAAAGAAATACCTAAACGGGTGGTGGTGCAGCACTTCCCGAAATAAGCTTCCTCCAGATTCCAGCAATAACAACGGCTGTGATTATTGTGATTAACTAATTACTTTATTTAACTGATGGACTAGATTTATCTTGATTTACAATATTATATCTTAAACTGCAGTCGCCAAGCGCTCACGAATAAGTAGAAGTCAATTTACAGAATGACAGATGATTTAATATAATTTGAATGTCAGTTGTTTGCTGACATTTGTTGTTTACGTTGTGATTGACTGCATTCAATGCGACTTCGCTGGTCGCATCCAGTGTTGACGTCGTGTGCCGCTCCGTCTCCAACAGATATTATAGATTCAAAATATAAAAAACCATTCCTGTTTTAAATATTTGCTAACTTGTATATTCTATCAAATCTTTTTTTTAATTTATTTTTTAACGAACGAACAACGATTTAAAATCATTAATAATGATACTGAAAAAAAGGAAGTAATAAACAAATAAAACGAAAATAAATTTAAAGAAATGAGAAAGGGAAAGAGGAGCGTTGTCGCTGTGAGGCGTACTATATTTGGGGGGGTAGTGGCCTCCATTCGTTCAAAGTTCACCACCAACCGGGGTGGGATCAGTTATTGATCTATCTTTTTCACGAACCACCATACTAAAACGTATGTGGTCGATTAATCCGAGGTGAATCTCCTGTTGCCATCAAGCACCATCCTTTCTGGGCCTTCGGGAAGAGTGGTGACCGCCATTTAAGTGTGATAAATGACTATTTTCTTTTATTCATATGATGTGTATTTTCGGTCATCATTTTGTCTCTAATCGTTAAACGAACAACATCGTTAGACGCTGGTCAATGAAAAATAACTAAAATCATTGTTCGTGTATAACATGCATCATGCCACACAGACTGAAACAGCATCGCAAGCAGACGTGTTCACAATCCTGCTCAATCTGCGGAGACAGATGACACAGCTGCAAAGTCAAATAAATGAGATCTACTCGCACTTGCCCAGTCTAAATAAAAATTCAATGTAAACCCTCTAACCAAAACATCAATCAAAGCCCTTGTCGTGAATGTAAATTCGCAAATAAGAACTGAGAGAAGACCCAATCTTTTCAACCTGTTGCAAGATGAACAACCTGATGTACTTCTGCCGGGGGAAACAAAGTTAAACCAGAGACACAACATAGGACATAAAAACTACGATATTGTAGCGAGCTTAAGGTTAGCTGGATTAATTATTTTAAAATAAATAAGAGCCGTTAAATCGATTCTGAATTAATGTGACATTTTATTAGTCCGTAATAACAATCGTTACTTTTTACCTTACACTTAACGTTTTCCTTATTATCGCTTCCGTAATTATCGCGTATTTTACTGCTTACTTCTCGCTCGAGACTTATCGCTTGTTTCACGTTCTATTTCTTACTCATCACTATGGTATGTGTGCGGCGTATTTATACTGTTTCAGCGTTTCGTTTCCGTCCGTTCCATTGCCTTGAATGTTCTACTGTTCCTAGTCTCCAGTTTTCCATTACTTTATAGAATATTCGGACTCTCTAGAATATTCTAGTACTGATTGTCATATGCGTCACAATATTATACGAAGAGACCGATATAACTCCTCTCAAGGGCGGGTGTCGCAATCTTTATTAGAAAAGGAATCAATCAGAAAGTAATATATAGTGGAGAAGTGCGCAGGTTCCGGGTGCTGGAAGCCTGTATCGTACGCATACCCCTTCAGCAAGGAAGGGGTTTATATGCGATTGCGGTCTATGCATCTGAGGAGCACCAACATAACCTATTTATAGCAGAGCTCGAGACACTCTTTCGATGCTTACAATTGCACCTGGACAAAACCTACTTTATCCTAGGGGGAGATATGAACGCCAAGCATAGAAATTGGGGAAATTATATATCTAATGCCAGGGGAAATCAGTTGGCTGACTGGTATGATCAGTATCATATTGAATATAGAACTGACCTGCTAGCTACTGAATATCCATCGTTCCCTAGAGGTAGATCGTTCTTAGATATCTTGCTAATCGACTCACGACTGAGATTACTTAACACCAACAGACGAAACAGAAACTGTTTACGGACAATTGAAAACGACAGTGACTACTGTGCATTCACGGCAGTAACAGAGCTCCCAAACGATCTCGCAGATCTGGAAGAATTCGTGATCGCGCAACCCTACAACTACGGAGCAATGTCATGGCTGCGGTTCACCAGATCATTAACAGGGCAACTTCGTTCGAACGACTTTAATCTGCCAATAAACAAAAACAAATGACGAAATCGACAAATACATTCAACAAATGGACGAAATCGTAACACGAACAATGGACAAACAATTCACAAAACAACAGTTACAGATCACATAAACATGTACAGAAACACAACAATAAACGCACTCCACAAGAAAAAGATCAGACTTCTATCGAAACTAAAACAATTACACAGACAGTTTACAGACAGACAAGACCAAGAGATAATATCACTGAAATCCCGATTAAAAAACCTCCAACAATTACTTAAAGCTAACTATAAATTAGGAACAAATTTGCATTGGAACAACAGAATTCGAGCTATAAAAACAAATAACCCAAATCATCATCATCGTCGGCACTTTAACCGGGAACCGGTCTTGGCCTTATTTAGTAAGTCCTGAGGCTTGTTAAATTTTCCATAATGATTTGTTTTTGCCGGGCAACGTCATTAGTCTTGCGCCGGAGGCTCCCCGACGGGGGATAGAACCCCGGTCTCCCGCGTGGCAGGCGGGTATTCTAACCACTATACTATCGAGAAGCCCAATAACCCAAATATGATCCCACAAATAAATAAAATATTCAGGAGAAATAATCAAAACGAGATTCAGTGTCTCCAAATTCCACGTACTGATGTAAACAAGCAGCTGCTAATCAACACTGGCATAGATACAGAGAACGCGATCCTCAATAGTGAGCTCTTCGTGATCGAAGATCCTTTGGAAAAGGTGAACGCTGTGGGAGCTGTCTTTCAGGAAATGCGCAAGGTGAATGAAAGCATTCGCCGAAGTCACAACTTGGAGGACAGAGTTCTACTAAATCACCTGCACCTCCGAAATGAAATTTCTCTTTGACAATCGGAGAATCCGGATTTTACCGAATTCAGTGAAGATAATCTGTCAATTGACATTAATGCCAATGGTGGGGCTAATAGCCTTTTAATTGCGAGGGAAGGAATCCAGAGTATCTACGACTCATTAAGAAGCCAAAAGTCAGTGGGAATAGATGAAGTACCTAACATAGTACTCATTGCCTCCAATGGCAATAGATATACACACGGTCGTGTTTAATGGTTAAAGGGTCGGGTGAAGTAATCTTGTCATAGGAAAAGGAATTGGGCTAGGTGTCAGATTTACGTTTGCAATTAATAAAGTGAATAAAAGATTTGGGGTTATTGATCAGGTTGTTATGTGTTTTCCTGAGATAGTTGTAGTAGAGGGAGTTGTAAAGCTCGGTGATATTGTGGGGGTTCTTTAACTTTACGCAAGAACCACCCACAATTTCAACCCCAAACTCCTTTGGCAAATTCGCAGTTACCTCCAAAAATCCCCTTCACATTTCCTTCATTAAGGTTCTGTCCCATGTCTTACCTTTCGTGCATTCAATCATCATCATCATCGGCACTACAACCGGGAACTGGTCTTGGTCTTATTTAGCAAATCCTGACGCTTGCTAAATTTTTTTTACCATAATGATTTGTTTTTTTTTTTCAGGCAAGGTTATTAGTCTTGCGCCAGTTCGTGCATTCAATCATCATCATCATCGGCACTACAACCGGGAACCGGTCTTGGCCTTATTTAGCAAGTCCTGAGGCTTGTTAAATTTTCCATAATGATTTATTTTGTCTGGGCAAGGTCATTAGTCTCGCGCCAGGGGCTCCCCGACGGGGAAACGAACCCCGGTCTCCCGGGTGACAGGCGGGTGTACAAACCACTATACTATCGAGGAGCCCAAGTGCATTCAATGCACATCCAAAATTCCTGAAAGAATTCTTGTACATACATGTCATAAATCAGGGAATGTTATCGTCGCGTCGGCTATTCCCAGCCTCGCGTGTGCAACAACAATTGTCTTTTCATGCAAACTGCTTGGAGACTTATTTGTCTAACGACATAACGCAACTCCAAGCAGCTTGTTGGCACAGCTGCAAACAATCGTCGCAATAGCCGCTTAAACCGAATTCTCCAGCATGCATCACGTGCGCAAACAAAAGAATTCGGTTCTTCCGTAGGCATTCTAGCGATACGATAAATAATCCAAATTGTTTGAAGTATCCCAAATGCATTAGCACCTAATGGGTTGCAGCTTATTTATTTAGCTGAACCCTCATTACGGGATGATACTCTTAGTCGCTTTTAGCACCATTTCCCCGATGCATTGTGGTCTATTTATATAGCTGCAACGCACATCTTCAACAATGACCTACACGACCCCTTTGTCCAAATTTCGGTTCGACGTTTAATTACGTCTCTCATGACCTCGTGCATGAGTTAAACACTCTGATCTACACGATCGCACACACACATCACGGGAATGTAGCCAGCAAGATTATCTTACTCTTTACTCACCAAAGAGAGAAATGTTCTCTCTTCCCGCAACTCATCATCGAACTGGGGGTTGGATCAAATGTCTGATTCCGACCCTCAGCTGAGTCGTAATTCTACAAGCAAGGTGGTCGGGTCGTAGGCCATCCACCGTACCTCCCCCGGTACGTTGCATACACACAAAGTCTCTGCGCGAGTTCCTACGCCAAGTCGGGCGTAGTGGAGTAAGCGAGTATTGGGTTGAGAAGATTTTGTTAATTACTTAAAGTGTGCGCTAACCTGATACTCTCCGCGATCACCGTCCGCGGAACAAATTGTTCGAACCCGTCAATCACATATCTTTAGCAGCGGTTTAAATCCTTTTTACCTTGATTTACCTTTAGCGTGAGTTCGTCGATTCCAGTGCTGTAATCAGACGCGATTTCAGCTTTATTGTTTTTTTTTTTTTGGTGAGTGTTGTGTTTGAAACACGTTACGAATATTATTTATTATTATTATAACAAAATTTTAACAACTAGTAATTAAAATACATTAAAACAAAACTCATTCGAATATTAAAACGCTGTGTTTCATTTACTTTCGTTTCTTGCGTTTGGGTGGACATTGTTCGGCGGAATAATCACAGTTGGTGAAGTATGATGGGGACGGTAATGAACCCAGTACCGTACGCCGGCACAACCTACTCCTACTCACAAATTTATAAAAGAAACTGTGGTAGCTATAGTAGCCAAAGGAGGAACGCGTTTTTAAGAAAATGTTCCACAGATTATTCCTTTTGTTCCGAAGAGTGCGGAGTTTGCAGTTATACTATGCTATGTCGAGAGTAGGGGCGATATAGGGAAATGGCATTGTGGATTTCCTTGTAGAGAATGGTAGTCATTTCTACTACCACTAGATGATCAAAGCGAAATTCGATTTTGCTAAGATGCTCATTTAAAAGGCGGAAGTTAGTTTTGCGGAAGTTATAGGGAAATTTGTCGTGGGGTGGTAGGGATTAGGCTAAGCAGTCACGATATAGGAATAAGAGAAGCGGGGGTGATAATTGTCAACGGTTGAGAGAGCGTGCGAAATAAAGGCAACTGATGAATTATATAGGCCGTCGTAAGCACACGGTCAAGTTGTCTCTCCATATGATTAGGGCCATTACTTATTTGACGGAGGCTTCACTCGGTGTGACCGTCTACAAAGAGACATTTCTTGGTACAAGTCTGCAGCGTACAAAAATGCTACCAGAAACAAATGATCGAATTCAGAAAAACTCTCCCCGAAATTTTCTGATGATATCCGATTTACTGCTTCAATACTTTGTCCACGTCGTGTTTTTTAGGTTCGATCTGCGAATCAAAATGCAGAGAGAATTGTAGCAAACAACTGAACAGACACACGTCTAATCCTATGGATATCAAAGAACCAAAATAAGAAGCATGTAATTGCTGCCAGACTTCCAAAATATAAGCAACAAGATCGCTTCTAATATCCACATCATACCACGAAGAAAATATTTCTTTGTATGAGTAACTTCCATAGTGAAACAAGTCACTTAATTAAAATTAATTAAAATACTTCCGATAATTCGAGTCAGAGTTTTCTAAATCAATGTAAAAATCCCTTGATACTTATGAAGCTTCAGAGTATTCTTTACTTCCGTTAAAGTATACATTTCAGCGGTAATATAACATGATTTTGAACTGCGTTGAACTCTCTCAGTGCGGGACTCGTGTTCAACAGGCAAGCTGACATTTCCTGCATTTGTTTAATAAGTTTTGGTAAGTTGTTTTTACAGTTTTAAACTACTTATTTCGATTACATATCAGATGCGTTCCTTGTTTTAAGAGGTGAGTTTGTAATATACAAATCTCCCTCTCGATGAGTATTATTCTTGGAAGTGGAATAATACTCTACAGGAATGGCTAGAGTGTGTGTATCAGACGTTTACGTAATAAAATAGTGTCGTGTGTGAATTCAATATTTTGTTCAGTTCAAATTTGTGGAACCGACCCCCCCCCCCCCCCCACCCCTTTTTTGTGGTTAGTCATCAAATCAATTATATTACTGTTAAAAATCCTCTTGAGGAAAAAGCAGTACCGGTAAAGAAAAATAACATTATCTCTGCTCATTTCCTGCAAGAAGAGAATGTCTGTAATTTGCAGTCGGGTTTCAGTTACTTTTCTATACTACAACGTCTTTTTCCCTATTTTGATGCCGGAGTTAGTTGCGTCATTTATTGCCAGTACATTATTGTAGCGTATTTTCTCTTTTGGTTTCGTTCCGTATAAACACCTTACTTGCCATGTCTATTGTGTTGTTTTTTTTTTTTACAAATTGATTTTCGTCTAGGGTTTTTTGAGACCCTGTTTTGGCCGTGGTCTACTTTTATGGAGTATGATGGTAAGAGCTGTCGCCTTTGCGGCTCCGATTACCATATATAGTCCATTAGTGAGGTAACTTTTACGCTCATGCGGACTTGTCTTTGTTTTGCGATTGAAAGTCCATTCCAACACATGATCAAAGTACGGTGGTTTCTTACTACCGTTTGCTAAATAATGAATAATATAGGAAACCCGTAACTTAGAAGAGATAATGATTATACTCCTTGAATAGATAGAACAACTGGTAAAATTGCTTTTATGTCTGTTAGTTGCCCGCTTGGTAGAAACGTTGACGTGGTGTGTGGGCTTAAACTACAATGAATTACCCAGGCTATGCTTACGGAAGCATATGTTTCCAGAAGGGCCACCCATGTAAGACAGGGTAGCGAAGGTAACACGCAAAGATTTGTCACCCCAGTCGGGTGTGATACGCGTCACCGTGCCCATTAGGTGGTTTGCAGCTAGGGGTATCATCATCGTCATCGGCACTACAACCGGGATCAGGTCTTGGCCTTATGTAACTACTCCCTTCACCGGTCCCGATTTCAAACCGATATCATCCAATTTGGCACTCCCAAGCTCTAGGCGTCAAGGTCTGCCGCGCTGTCTCCTTCCATACATCCTGCCGCAAAGGCCTTTCCGGGCAGTCTCCTCTTCGCCCATTCGAGCTAGGTGTCCCGCCCACCGGAGTCTACCGAGCTTGATTTTTCTTACAATATTAGCTTCAAGATAGATCGCGTACAACTGATGGTAATGATGTGGAATTAATTAATGACCGAATGTCGGCGCTAAAAATCAGGGCCCATGGTACAATTATGTACTTATAAACGTACACGCCCCAACAGAATCTACGGACGAAGAAACGAAAGAACTAACCTAGAGAAAGTATTTGATGGGATCTCATCATTCGATGTTAAAATCCTCCACGGGCACCACGCGGAAATTGGAAATGAAGATATCCTCCAACCAACTATAGTTAGAGAAAGCCTACACGACGTTTCAAATGATAATGGAATTCGAATTATCACGTTCTCAGCGTCAAAATATCTGGTAGTAAAAAGCACGATGTTCAAGCACAAGCAAATTCATAAAGTCACATGAATATCACCCGACGGCGTAATGCGTAACCAAATAGACCACTTCCTCACAAACGAAAGACAGCACTCGAACATCCTTGACGTAAGATCATATAGAGGAGCAGATTGGGACTCCGATCATCTTCTAATGATAGACAAAATTAGGAGTCTGGCAAACTCACACGGGCATTCACGGGAGACGAGCACAAACTTCGACATTAATAAACTAAAAGACCTGCGCAAAAGGGCTGAATATCAAGACGAACTAACGAATAGACTTAGCATCCTGCAGAATAGGAGTAGTAAGGAAGAGGAAACCAATAGTGTGGAGACGAAATGGGTATTTATCAGACACGTAATCAAACAAACAGCCCAAAAGGTATCAGGATTTAAGAAAACAATTAAGTTCAAACCTTGGTGTGACGATCAGTGCAGGGCGAAGATCGAACAACGTAAACGCGTCAGAGTGATCCATTTAGAAAGATATGATGAAGTCAACGCAGAAAGATACGCGACAATTCGGAAAGAGGCAATGCGACTTTTCAAACGCAAAAAACGGAGAAGATTCGTATCGAAAACATCCTAAAACATGCCACGGCAAAGAACATCAGAGGTGGATCAAAATAATTCGAGGCGCAAACGGCTGCCTGGTCACGGAAACAAACAATATCGTGACAAGGTAGAAGCGGTACTTTGAAAACCTGCTCAATGTGCGCACCCATCAACCACCAATAAATGCACCAGACGTACATACAACTTGAGATTACGAGTGTGGATTCCGTAGGAACCGGTCAACGAGCGACCAAATTTTCACAGCTGCCATTCCTGAAAAAAGATGGAAATAGGGAGATACGGATAAAGGCGAATTATAATAGAAAACCACCTATCAGAACCATTTGAAAACCGCGACGGATTAAAACAGGGGATGGCCTCTCACCATGTCTTTTTAACCTTGTGCTCGAGTATGTCATCTGAAAGGTAGAAGACGACAACATGGCCGGATCATCCCTGAACGGAGTCATACAAGTGCTCGCATATCCGCATGACATCACCGTTTTGGGCGATAATTTAGAGACTGTAAGTAGAAAACAGTGAAATCATCATGCAAGCGGCAGAAGAGGTGGGGCTAGAAATAAATGAACACAAAAACATATACATATAATTACGGCGAGAGCAAATGGACCTCATGGAACGCGCATAAACGCCTGAGGCAAGATATTTGATAAAATAAAAGAATTTAAATATCTGGGAACAATACTGACGGACAGTAACGAAATGTCAAAGGAAATTAACAAAAGACTGCATTCCGGCAACGCTACTTGGCACGCAGTCAGTAAACTGCTGAAATCCAAACTGCTATCACGTAATATATAGCTCCGTGTTTATAGAACATCCCGATTGTTCTATATGCATGCGAAACATGGGGTCTCAAAAACGGGTAGAAAAAAGTTAGAAGGAGTGTCTTTGGCGGTAAATATGACGAAGAGGCAGGCCAATGGAGGAAACTCCACAACCACGAATTGGAAGAGTTATACCGCAAACCTACTGAGTAGGACTAATAAGGTCGCGAAGATTAAGATGGGCCGGACATGTGGCAAGAATGGGCAACGATAGGATCGTGTGTAGAATTCTTGACGATAGAAAACGGAAAAGACACTGCAGGACGCCCGTGACGGAGATGGGAGGACAATGTTACGTTTGAGCTTGAGGAAATCGAAACAGATGGTTAAGCGTGGAAGGAAAGTACACAGAACGGGTTTCCTATAGGCCAATAATTAGTAATAGTAATAGTCTGTTAGTGCCTTGGTGAAGGAATTTTTTTTTTATCAGATTGTGTGGTCGTTTCAGAATTTAGGGTAACCCTCTGAAGTTACCAGGGTGACCTGTGTTCTTACAGAGGACACAAGATAATTTATTCCTATCCAGGAGCTACTTCGAAATTCTAAACAAGCAACACTGAAGTTGAGAATTATTTTAGTGCTTTTGCTAAAGTGAAAACTCCTGCTATAAGGTCACCTCTGTGATTTGTTATTGAACTCTTTGACCCGAGCCTTCTACTAGAGTACTAGAATAGGCTGAAGTCGGGTATACGTAAACTTCCTAATTGTATTTTAATAATTCAAACAATATGTTTAGCTGCTTAGGCACCTTTACTTAACAGTGAATTCATCATCATCATCATCGGCACTACAACCGGGATCCGGTCTTGCCCTTATTTAGCAAGTCTCGAGGCTTGTTAAACTTCCATAATAATTTATTTTTACCGGCAAGGTTATTAGCCTTGCGCCACTAACAGTGACTTGCGGTATTTAAATTTACTACCCAATTCTAATCGAGAATGTATCTATACTTCTTCTCAGATGTAATGTCAAGAGAATCTATTTATTGGTTCGACCAAAAAAGGGAATGAAGCCTGAACAAAGATTTGAAAAGACTTTCAGAACAATCGTATGTATGTCTATCGTTATCTCAGAGTTGTGTCAATTTGTTGTATATTATGCAGCAATTTTCAAAACTTTGCGCACAAGATCCCAAATTTTTGGAGCGATTAACTATTATCGAAGGCGATATGGAAAAACTGAAGCTCGGTATCTCGGAAACAGATGAACAAACTCTTATTGAGAATGTTGAACTGGTAATCCATGCAGCATCGGATGTTAGATTTGATGAGAAGCTGAAAAAACTATGTGTTACAAATGTTTGTGGTACACGTGAGCTATTGGAATTATCGACCAAAATGAAGAACATTCAGGTAATGCAGTCTTTTAAATTTTTTATTCTGGATTTTGTAACAGTTTAATGATTCTTTTTTAAAGGCATTCACATTCATATCGACCGCTTTTAGTTGTAGTACCCGGACTTTTGCGGAGGAGAAGTTCTACGATCCGCCAGTAGATCCAAATGTATTGATGCAATTCGCCAAAATGGATAATGACAGTTTCGACTTAGAATGCGAACTGTTAACTGAAAACATCATTCAACCATGGTCTAACACATATACGTTCACCAAAGCTGTCACAGAAGAATTAGTGCGACGTTACGGAGACAAAATTCCAATTTGTATCGTTCGACCGTCTATTGTGATATCAACATACGAAGAACCTACCCCAGGATGGTCAAATAATATTTACGGGCTGAATGGTATCATGGTTTCTTCTGGAATGGGTGTTTTGAGAATACAACCGTTTGGCAAAAACAATGTTAGCGTCGTAATTTGTGCAGATTATGTAATCAACTGTACATTGGCTGCTCTATGGGAGACGTATGAAAGCTCACAGAAATCTGTACAAAATGACGGTCTTCCAAAAAAGGATCCGGAAATCTATCATATTTGCACTTCTGCTGATGTAAATTTAACATGGTGTAAGTGTAATCAATTTAATAGTTCAACATACATTTCTTCACTTCTTATGAAACAATATGATGAGAATAGTTCATAAAATCGAAATTAATATTAATACTAGGGACTTCGCTAACTTCCGTGCTGGTAGAATTCGATAGAGATTACCTCATTTAATTTTTTTATTTTGGGGTCTGCATATAATACCCGACCACCAATGAATAACGATTGTAAATATTTCTGATAGAGGACATATCGCTCTCAATTTGATGTGTGCCGCGGGATAAATGAAGCTGACTCAAATAAGCGCTCGCAATATCATATGAGTGGTTGTTTTATTTAACTGCGTTGTAGAACGGATTCTTTCGGCAATGTTATTAGTGGCATCCTCGAATACCGCCCACTATGTCTTACCAGCTCGTAATTAGTAAGGGTTTTTTTTTTTTTTTTGGTTTTGGTAGGTGAACATCTTCAAAAGATACCTCTGAACCGATCCAGAGGCATGCCGGATTTTTACCGACTAAAATCACCTCCCGCCAGGCACATATTCCCCTTGATCCCAGCGGAACTCTCTTTTGTGTATTCCATGGCGGGACGTGATGGAGTTTACCTGTTACTCCGCTCGTCGCGTCGCAATTGCTGCATCGATTCACAGAGAATACCATTTGTTACGGACCATGCCTGTTTTGAACTCAGCATGTATTCTATTACTCCTGCCGGAGTAACTGTCCGTCTCATATGTCTCTCCAAAATCGTTCTTGCGATCTCGAATCTCTCGCACTCTGTGAGTAGGTGTTCTATTTTGCCTCCGCAATACAAGCACTATGGGTGATACACATGCTTATACTTGTGCAAGTATTGCCGAAAGCATCCATGTCCTAATATTAGCTGAGTCAAGTGGTAATTCAGTTCGGCATGTTTTCTTTTCACCCAGGTTTCTATATCAGGTAAATGGTGTGGCCAAGAGCCCCTCTTCGGTGGTTACGGGAGATATCTCTCTTTCAGTGATATTCCACTCCTCTTGCACTCTCAACACCTCATCAAACTGTGGGAAGAGGACAGCAACGATTCTGGCCATGTCAGTTTTACTTGTTTGCATGTGTGTATACATATTGTGACGCATATGACAATCAGTACTAGAATATTCTAGAAAGTACTGGAAAACTGCAGACTATGAGCAATAGAAAATTCGAGGCTATGGAACAGACGGAAACGAAACACCGAATCAGAATGAGGAAAAACGGTATAAATACCTCGCACGCAGATCGGGAAGTAAGTAAGAAGTAAGCAGTAAAAGACGCGATAAGGACGGAAGCGATAAGTCAAGAAATCGTTGTGTACGGTAAAAGTAACTGTTGTTATTAAGGGACTAAAAAAGTGCTACATTAATTCAAAATCGATTTAACGGCTCTTATTTATTAAAAATAATTAATCCAGCCAACCCTAAGCTCGGTACAATTGGTGTCAGAAGTGGGATTAATTATTGGTGAAGTAAATAAATCTGTGAAAGTGTGTTGTGACGAAGTCAGACCGACATTTGGAGGATCTTCACGTTCCTGAGTTGAAGAAGTAACTTCAGGACCGGAATCTGGATAGCAGAGGACTGAAGCAAATTCTTCGACAGCGTCTGCAAGCAGCAATGGAGGAAGAGGGTATTGATGTCGGCATATAAGTTTTTACGATTGGGCTAGATTGTCTGGATGGAGAAGAAACAGCGAGTCAAGATGGTGGCAATGTAACGGAGAAGAGTTCGCCACAGTTGGACATTTCGGAGATGTTCAGGATGATGATGACAAAATTGGACGCGCAAGCTACAGACATTAATACAAAACGCAGTGGATGAAATGTTATCTTCAACACATTAAGGAAGAAATTCGAAACGAAGTAGTAAATCTGGACCGAAGAAACGAAGCTGAATTTAAGAACGTCACCGATGAAATAACGCGAATCGAAGAGAGCCTTGAGTGTGTTGAGAGAAATAAGACATCGCCTAGCTATCAACATGACTACAAAGATACAAGGAAACAACCGCCAACCTTCGATGGTACGGGACCCTTCTCCGTATTTATACGTCAGTTTGACGCCGCGGCCAATTATAATAAGTGGTCGGATACAGCCACTATGGGTGATACACAAAAAAGCAAAAGTCAAAATAACTAATCTTGTCACTCCGCGGCTGCAGAATTGCTACAAACCATACCAGCAGAGAAACAAACAGATTTCCAAGCGGTAAGAGACGGCCTTGAAGCTAGGTATGGAGACAACCACATGCAGTAGGTCTACCGCATGCAACTGCGGAGCAGAACGCAGAAACCTGGAAAAAATCTTCAACAGTTGCTGGCAGACGTTGGGCGATTGACAAACTTGTCTTATTCACATATGACTAAGGAATTTCTGAACGAGGTAGCAATGGATGCATTTATAAATGCACTCCAAGATCGGGATTTGCAACAAGCCGTTCGTTTAGCGGGAAAGAAGACGACTAATGAAATACTGGCGTTCGCATCTGCTAAACTGGCTACCAGGAGTACATATAGAGTCCGTGAAATGTTCGTCCAGGAATGTTCCTGCCAAAGAATCGAACATGTACAACGGAGAATCCCGAGACCTGGTATGAAGTTGTGGCGGTTCTTTCGGTTGCAGGTGACGGTTGCCTCGCGCATCCTACAATAGGAAAAGCATGACTTACCTGCGCATAATGACCAACCACCGCTGAAATACTTAACCACGCTGAGTTAAAACACCACCAGCAACACAAGCGTTTCTATTAGGAAGGGCAAATTGGTTGCACATCTAGCAACCAGCATTACATAATTTTTTACCAACGAAATATCTCCTAAAGAGTCGGCTATAAGGCCACAGGAGATATTTCTTACTTTTTTGTTCTTTTAAGTATGCCCACATCGGTCGGTCACACGAGCGACAAATACATAGTGGCGTACGGCGGTAAACCCAGGCGTTCAAGTTCTTTAAATGGAAATTCCCCAGCAAGATTTCGATTGCTGGAAGCTGCCGCCAATGTGTTCATGAACAGCAAAATAGCTATATGCAGTCACTGATCATGTGAACATCAAATATGCTTCCACAGTGTGTGTTGCACCAGCTGCAGACATGCCAACTCATTTTCTCCTTGTGGATTTGCATAATCCACGGTTCGTTTAACCACGGACACACAGCACGAGCATCCAAAAGGATCACCGTGAGTGTGTTCGCGCACATTTCCTGCGACCGATGGGAGAATCATCCCCTATTGGTTGCCGAAGCGATAGAATTTGGCATTCTGTCGTTTCAAACGAAATAATCAATCGCGTTTCAGATTCCGTGAAGACGAGACGCGTCTCCACGTAAAACAAACATTTTCAGTCGAGATCCAACCGCCACCGGGGCCACACACGGACAGTCGAGAGTTAACCGTCGTGGAATGCGTTAGATACTGAGGGGGAAATATCTCAAAGAGCCGAGTCCGCACCGCAAATAGTCCATCTTTTCACTTTGTATATATCTTAATCGTTTGTGTTAACGTTGATTAATATTCATTCAACTCAGTGTTCTCTAATAGTACATAAGAACTGTAGTGACAGTTTCCTTTGTAATTATTAAGTGTTTTGCTAGACATTAATTGAATTCGCAGTATTGCCTTATCTTTTGTATCTAGTTAAGTGTTCCACCAATAATAACATAAGAATTACAGTGAAGTTTCATTTTTTTTTCTGTTACGTAATATTGGTGTCAGAACTATTTTATTACTCTGTTATCTTTTGTCTAAGTTTAAACAAAAGCAAAAAAAAGGAGAGAGACGTGTTTTCTTGTATTTGGTGGTGACGTTCCGGAACCAATCACAGTTGTGTATGCTAAAAAATACGCACCCCGACGTTAGTGGCAATCTAAGGGAACATTTAATGGTGGTAGGAGTAGAACCCGTGCTAACGACAGCGACCAGAGATTCGTACTCCATAAAGTGTTGGACATGCGGCGAAGTCGGCCACATCTCTGTTGACGGTAGGAAACGTCGACGAATGAACGAAACATCAATTGAGAATTGTTGTTCATGCGCTAATCACAAGAAAAGCCTTCAGAGTGATTCAGACTTGGACAGCACCACGACCGAATGTAAATCCTTGCATCAACAGATAATTGCTCTTAAGACGAGCCGAGAAAAGGTCATTGAGGGAACAATCGCTTATCAACTGATCTAGCAGACAGGCAAGCTGAAATGTTGACCATAAAGCGTCGCTTTAGGGATTCGGAAGTAGAAATTGACCGTTTAAAACAAGAGGCGTACGACCTCCGAAATGTACGAGTAGAAGTACTAGATGGGTGGACGAGTGATGCTATACGCGCAGCTCAACTTCAGGATGAAGATATATCGCTAATCCTGGAACACAAAGAAAAGAACGTGGGGCCAACTTGGAACAATATTTCCGACAAGAGTGGAACATTTAAAGCATATTGGGCACAATAGAATTCCTTGCTGGTGGAAGACGGAATTCTGAAGCGTATATGAGAAGCCGCGGACGGAAAAGCCCATCAAATGCAGATTCTAGTCCCACCATCAAAAGTGAAGGATGTACTAGCAGAAATGCACGACGGGGCCTCCGGTGGACATCTAGAAGTTAATGAGACACTTTCAAAATTACGATATCGATTCTACTGGCTTCACATGAGAGATGATATCGAGTCTTGGTGTAGGAAGTGCACAACTTGCACTGCGACCAAACGACCAACAGCTAAACCAAGGAGCGCTATGAAACAGTACAACGTGGGCGCCCTTTCGAGCGGATTGCGATTGATATCTCAGGACCATTCCCAAAAACCAACGACAACAACAAATACATGTTGGTTATCATGGATTACTTCAGCAAGTTGATGGAAGTCCTTCCAATTACAAACCAAGAAGCAGCATCCATCATTGAGCAGTTCATCAATAATTGGAGGAGCTTCATTCCGATCAAGGCCGAAACTTCGAATCACAGATATTTCAAGGCATCTGTGCGGCACTGGGCGTAAGGTAAGCCAGAATCACACCCTTACATCCGCAGTCAGACGGAATGGTCGAAAGGTTCAACCGAACAATAAAAGAGCATTTATCGAAAGTCGTTAGTGATCACCAACGAGATTGGGACAAATATGTACGATCCTTTCATATGAGTTATAGATCGGCTAATCACTATACGACCGGCCATTCTCCAGCAGGAATTATATTTGGACGAGAGATACGATTACCAGCCGATCTGTGATTCGGAATACCTCCAGACGCCATAGATAAGGCCGAAGTCTACGTAGCCGAATGGAGAAATTGCCTCGATGAGATTCATCATTTGGTTCGAAAGCAAATCAAGGTACCAAATGACAGGATGAAAACAAGGTACGACGTTCGAGCCAACGCATCCGAATTTAATGCAGGCGATAACGTGTGGCTTTATAATCCTCATCGCCAAAAAGGAAGGTCCTCGAACTTGCAGCAACATTGGGAAGGACCGTATAAGATTCTCACAAGAATTAACGACGTTGTCTATAGGATTCAGCGAAGACCGAACGCCAAGATGAAAGTGGTACATCGCTACCGACTGGCGACTTTTTGTTAACCCAGGAGACCAGTGAACTTAGTTCGGGTAGAACTAATCTAGGCGGAGGGTAGTGTGACGCATATGACAATCAGTACTAGAATATTCTAGACAGTTCGAAACACAGTACTAGATTATTCTAGAAAGTACTGGAAACCTGGAGACTATGAGCAATAGAAAATTCGAGGATATGGAACGGACGGAAACGAAACACCGATTCAGAATGAGGAAAAACGGTATAAATACCTCGCACGCAGATCGCGAAGTAAGTAAGAAGTAAGCAGTAAAAGACGCGATAAGGACGGAAGCGATAAGTCAAGAAATCGTTAAGTGTACGGTAAAAGTAACTGTTGTTATTAAGGGACTAAAAAAGTGCTACATTAATTCAAAATCGCGTTAACGGCTCTTATTTATTAAAAATAATTAATCCAGCGAACCCTAAGCTCGCTACAATATATTCGAATATATAGCTCATATCATACCTTCTACAGAATGTCCCTTTAAAAAAGCCTATTCATCTAACATACCATGTGTCTTTTTAAGCTTACCTCGCACAATCATCGATAAATTGTGTAGAACAGTATCCTATAAAAGGCGCGTTTTGGAAGTGCTGCGTAAATGTAATCCCAGTCGGATTCTGGTTTAAGTATTTCACCATATTATACCACGTATTTCCAGCAATTTTAAGTGACATCTACTTCAAGTTAACCGGTGTGAAATTGAGGTACATGTGCTTTTGTCAATATTGAAAACAATAATTTTTTAATCTATTTGATATGATTTTAGAGTTCTGCCGGTATATAGAAAAGCACAACGATTCCTAGTCGCTGTGAGTTTCTTTATGGGTCATCCTTGGCATTTTGACAACACCAACACAAAGCGAATCATTGACAAAATGACACCTGACGACAGGAAACACTTCTCCTTCGACACCAGGAATTTTAACTGGGACGATTTTACATATGACTATGTAAACGGATTGAAACTCTACATTGGCGGGGAAACACTCGATGATGTGGAGGAAGCACAAAGAAAGTACAAGAAGTTAATTTTGCTACATTACTTCGTATTGGTGGTTTTCTATGGTTTTCACTTCTTTGTATTGGCCTTCGTTGTTCAAAAACTTGGTATTTGTCGATTTGTAACTGACATTATAATGTATATCTACAATTCCATAAACATTCAATTACTAACTTCATAGATAGATAATCATAATTATGCCACAAAATTAGTATCCGTAATCTATATTTTGGTGAATTGGCCGTTCGGTATTTTTTGTATTTTTGTCTTGACAACTAAACATACAGATTAAGTGAAATAAAACATGTATGTGACAACAATTATTTATTTGTCTTCTCATGAAATTCGTAATATTTTTATGCTGCAAAAATTGCTCACAAGTGCGGAACTGGAGAAATCAAACAGTTGCATTTTCATGAATCCCATTACTATGGGGCGACCCCAATCAGTAAATATTTAGGGGTGGCAGTTTTTGCGTGTAACAACTTTGTGACTTTAATGTATTTTATATCAAAACGAATCTCGTGGTTATCATCAGCCGGTAGGACGTCTTCCATCATATACCCAACGTGGCTGCAATGTGGATGGTATTTTTTTTTCCTTATTCCAGAGGTCTGGAAATTCCGCTTCCATTTGGTATCTTATAAAATACAGTATAAAATTCCGAATATATTTTAAAATAGACATACATAGTCTGTTTTGCATCTGCTATGTTGTGTTTGGAGGATATTGGTTAAGATGTATTACGTTTATCTATTGACTGTTCATGTACGGATGTTTGTAATTTCGGTATAGCTTCTCTTGAGAAAGTTGACGATGTTGACGTGGAGGATGTTAGTTACAAACAATCATCCAAATCAGATAAAATCGGATTTAATGTAGAGGACGGCAAATCGCCGTGTTGGATTTTGATCTAATTGTTTGCTAAAGCGATCTGAACAGTTGATGTCGGAGATTCCAAAAACAGTGATATTGCTGATGGTGACATTACCTCTCGCTTGCATATCCTTCACCGATTTTAATCGTTCAGATTTCAACAAATGTATTTGCCCATTTCGTCATAAGACCCACCTAAAAGTCTTACCAGTCCGTATCCTTCCACTAAATCAATCATCACATTCCAAGTAATTAGCAATAGTCCCAGCATACAATAGACACAGTTAATAAATTTTACATCCCTAGAAATACACAATCCCTATCCCGGTGACTTAATATTTTGTTGGCCACATGTTCGTTGCAATAGCATATAGGAACTGTAAAGATCCCATCATCATCATCATCATCGGCACTACAACCGGGAACCGGTCTTGGCCTTATTTAGCAAGTCCTGAGGCTTGTTAAATTTTCCATAATGATTTGTTTTTTCCGGGCAAGGTCATTAGTCTTGCGCCAGAGGCTCCCCGATGGGGAATCGAACCCCGGTCTCCCGCGTGGCAGGCGGGTATACATATAGGAACTGTAAAGATCCCATGGTTATGCGCAAATTTTTCAATTGCCTACCTGAAGGGGCATTTGTGGAATTTGTACGATTGGCCCGAAATATTGGTTACCAATAAAAACAACATTTCCCCCAATTCAAAAACTTTGCTTCGATGGTTCGCCGTTTTTTCGGAACAAAGGAAACCCAAAAAAAAGGATTATGGATTGGTAAGAACACAAAAAAAGGCGATCGACTCCACGTGGATAGGAAAAGTTTGAAGCAGTTAGTCGATTTTCGCGTCAGGGGTTGAGAAAAAAAACCCCGAATGATGAATATCCACGGTGAAGGGTTGATTTAGAGTAATACGTTTTGAGCATCAGCAGGAAAACGGTCGGTAAAAGAGCGCGCGGTGGAAGTTGTGTTTTAAAATAATAAATGTATTGAACAGGCAGGGTGAACAATAAAAACAAAACGGGATTGTTGTTTAAATTGAGGATATATATTTTACACGTCCGAACGGCACGAAAGCTGGATGCTAAGAAGAAAGAAGTGAAAGTTGAAAAATGTGAGTTTGGCGTTTCTTGGTGTGGATGACAGTTGTGTGCCTTAAGGGCCTGAATGCAATGAGAAGAGTGAGTGTTTTCATGAGTGTGATAGTTTAGCTTTGAGTGCGTACAATTTGAATTCATTTTTTAATTTGTTTAACAAAATGTTTTGAATAATAAAAGGAAAAGAAATTAAATGAACGTAAATTGTGTTTTAGTTTTAAATAATACATGTTTTGAATAATAAAAAGAAAAGACATTAAATGAACGTAAATTGTGTTTTGTGTTTTGAGCGACACGCGAACGGAACATTTTTTAATTTGTTTTCACAGTTACGATGTTTTCTGACTGTGTTGTGAATTGCGTGATAAAATATTGTTTGAGTTGTTGTATGTGGTGACGTTTTAGTTCCTCTAGTGGAGTTTTTGTAGACCCTTGGCATCTTGTATGTTGAGCAACCTTCTTTGTTCCTCGAAAAATGCTCTCGTCAGGGGCTTGGTCATCAAATCTGCTTGCTGGTTTTTGGAGGCGACATGCTCTAAAGCAAAGATTTTGTTCTCGAAACTGTCGCGTATGAAGTGATATTCCACGTCAATATGTTTGCTTCTTTTGTGGAACTCGGGGTTTTTGATGAGCTTGATGGCGCTCATGTTGTCGATGAGGAGGGTGCTCTCCAGATCTTGGCACAGGTTGAGGTCCTCGATGAGTCTCTTCATCCAGGTGACGTCCTTCACAGCTTGAGTTGCAGCGACATATTCTGCCTCAGTGGTAGAAAGTGCCACCGTCTTCTGCTTGCTGGAACTCCATGACACGGTTGACTCTCCAAACCTCAGAACAACGCCAGACGTTGATTTTCGGGTCGCGACATCTCCTGCGTAGTCCGCGTCACTGTAGGCCCGGAGTTTGTTTGTCTGCTCGGCTGGAAAATAAAGACCATACCCACTTGTACCTTTCAGGTACTTCAGTATCCTCTTTACCGCACTCCAGTGGATTTCCTTCGGGTTCTCAAGATGCTGGCTGGCACTGTTGACTGCAAAGGTGATGTCTGGTCGGCTACCTACGGAGAGATACATAAGGCTTCCCACGGCTTGTCGATATGGAAATTCTAGCGCCTCCCTGTCACCATTTTTGTGCATTTCTGCACTCATTTGATGATGATGGTCTGCCGGGATTGCAATAGCATTTGCGTGCTCCATGTTGAAGCGCTGCAGAATTCTCTTGCAGTAGGCCTCCTGGTGGAGAAGAATTGAACCATCTGTCATCCGTTCAACTTGTAGTCCAAGGTAAGTGCCCAAATTTCCAAAGGTAATATCGAAGTCCTGGCGAAGTTGGTT
This sequence comes from Microdon myrmicae, assembly GCA_963931805.1. NCBI lineage: Eukaryota > Metazoa > Arthropoda > Insecta > Diptera > Syrphidae > Microdon > Microdon myrmicae. The sequence continues at coordinate 219,595,426 of OZ007496.1, read as the reverse complement.
TATTAGTTCCTCAATCATTTTCTCATCTTTTGTAGCAATCAATCCGTCGTCGATGTGAATTGCCAGCATCAACTGATTCTCAGGGTCTCCGTTGGTGAAGACACAGTAATCAGCTCTGGTTGGACGTGGTCCAGCTTTGGCCAGAAACTTCGTGAGGTGTTTATACCAGCATCTCGACGCCTGCTTAAGTCCATACAAACTTCGGATGAGTTTGCACACTCGGCTGGTACCATCTTCATAACCTTTTGGCTGCTTCATGTAGATGACTTCTTCCAGCTTTCCATAGAGAAAAGCTGTTTTAACGTCGAACTGTTTGAAGGAAAGATTTTGGGAGGCTGAAAAGGATAGAATGAGGCGAATGGAATCAAATCGGGATACGGGACTCAAAGTCTCATTATAATCGACTCCAGGAGTTTGACTGAAACCTCTGGCAACAAGCCTGGCCTTGTATCGTTGGATGCTACCATCAGGGAATTGTTTCACCTTGTAACACCATCGATTGTCGATCACCTTCTGATCTGGTGGTGGTTCCACCAGAAACCAAGTGTGATTCTTCTGCAGCGAATTGATCTCCTCATCCATGGCTGCTTTCCATTTTTCAGAGTCCTCGGATTTGATGGCGTCATCGTAGCTTTCAGGATCAAGTTGGCCAGTCACTGAAATCAAAACAGAAGGATACCGAACCGGTTGGCGAACCTGGTTCCTGTTTCTCAGGTTGCAGTTTTGCAGTGGTGCAGGTTCTTCGAGTGGCTCTTCATCATTCGTTAGCGCATACAAGGGTTCTTCAGCTTCGCTTCCAGAATGTTCACCACCGTTCACCAAGTTCACGATCTCTGGCTCCTCGTCAATTTCAGCAACTTGAGGAACACTCAAGGTCATTGTTGCTGGCTCATTGCTTGACTTGTCTGCTGAAAATCCTTGTCCAGTGGATTTCACATCTCGAAAGGTGTTTACCTTGTTTTCAGTAGGAAACCAGACTCGATACCCTTTCGTCGTTTCGTCGTAACCTACAAATATGCCCTTTTTGGCTTTGACATCCCATTTCTTTCTCTTTTCCTTGGGGATGTGAACGAAAACTTCCTCACCAAAAGACCTGAGTGAGGCAAGGTCTGGTTTCTTTCCCAGCCAGAGGTCGCAAGGTGTTGCTCCATTTTTGCTGCTGGTTCCAGTCCTGTTCAAGGTGTAGGCTGCGTAGAGGGTTGCCTCTGCCCATAGCTTCTTTGGGAATTCTCCTGCATGAAGAATAGTTCTGGCCGACCCAACAATTGTCCTGTTCTCGCCTTCTGCTGACCCGTTTTGCTCTGGTGTGTAGGGAACCGTTGTTTGGTGTATCACACCGAGATCACTGGTGATTTTCTCTACGTCCCTGTTGGCAAATTCTAAACCGTTGTCAGTCCTGATGACCTTGATGCCTTTGTCCAGGTGTTTTTCTGCTTGGAGAAGGAATTTCTTCAGACACTGGGCTGTTTCCGATTTCGCCTTGATGAAAAACAAAGTTCTCCAGTGGCTGAAGTCGTCCTTGATCAGCAAGAAATAACGAGCACCTCCTATTGATGTGTCAGGCATTGGGCCGCACAGATCAGCATGAACAAGTTCACCAACTCGTTCGGTTTTTGAGGTACTTTTTGGAAAAGGGAGCCGGTGCATCTTGCCGAGGGTACAATCGTCACATTTGACTTTGTCGTCCGTAAAGGGTAGGTTCATCCTCTTCAAAATCTTTCTAACCTGCTCGAAATTCTGATGAGCTAACCTTTTGTGCCAGGTGAGAAGTGTTTCTTGTTTGACGACGACGTTTGCCTGGTGCTCATTTGCCACGATTCTAAATTTCATCTCGAAAAGTTGATCAAATCTTTCTCCCACTGCAACGATATTTCCATCTTTCAATAGATGGCAAGTCTTGCTGTCTGATTTTTGAGAAATGCCTTTGTCAAGGGCTGCTCCTAGGGAGAAAAGATTGAGGCCTAGATCTGGAACATGGAGGACGTTACTCAGGTATTTCAGCTTCCAGATTTTTCCGTCGAAAACTTCAACCTCGATGTCTCCAGATCCCACAGCTGCGATCGTTTTGCCATCACCAACTCGAACAGATTTTGGCTGCTGAAAATTGACGAAATTTGAAAACCATTCGCGCCGATGAGACATGTGGTCCGTAGCACCAGAGTCGAGGTACCAGATGCCGGAACAATCCAGGTTGTCCGAACCGAGAGTCAAAGCACTGATCAGCGCGTCGTTTTTCCTGTATGAGTGGCCCTCCTTTTCTGCCTTTCTCTCATTGGCTGCTTTTCTCTTGAAACAGTCTTGCTTCCAGTGGCCCGGCTTCTTGCAATAATGACAGGATTTTGAGGATTTCTGCTCGAAGTTCTTTTGTCGTGATTTCCCAGCTATAAAAGCCACGTTGTCTCTTGCATTTGCAGGCTCTAGCCTGGATTCTTCGACTGAGAGTCTGGAAATAAGGTTGGTAAGATTTCTCTCATCGGGCTGTGTTGATTCCCATGCACTGATGCAATGTTTGAAGGTGGAGGGAAGAGTCATTAAAATTTTTGTGATTATCTGCTGATCAGAAATTTTCTCACCCATAACCTTCAATCGATGTGCAAGGTTTTCCAACTTGGCAACGTGTGTAGCAATGTTGTGAGCTGGGTCTTTTTGAACACTGTACCATTGTTGAAGTAGCATGTGAATGCTGGTCTCCGACTTTTGTTCATAAACAGATGGAAGTTTGTCCCACACTTCCTTGGAAGTCGTGCAATTGATGATGTGAAGTAGCGGTTCCTCGTCGACTGATGTGGCGATAGTACGCTGTCCAAAAGTGTCCAGTTTTGTCCATGAGGCACGTGCTGTTCGATGAGCTTCGGTTATGTTTTCCTCTGAAAATTCCTTTTCTCCGCTGACAATGTCCCATGCTCCACTAGAGAGCAAAACGATGCGTACCTGGAACTTCCACGTACTCCAGTTCTCAATGCCTTTGAGTTTGGTTATCCTTATTGATTCGTTCTCCATCGTGGTGTTGTAAAATTTCACTGTTGCACGAGGGCGGACTTACAACACGAGATTTTAAGCGAAAAGAATTTAAACAACACAAAAATATGTATCGTTCAGCGAACCTGGGCCCATAACCTATTGAACAGCAGGGTGAACAATAAAAACAAAACGGGATTGTTGTTTAAATTGAGGATATATATTTTACACGTCCGAACGGTACGAAAGCTGGATGCTAAGAAGAAAGAAGTCAAAGTTGAAAAATGTGAGTTTGGCGTTTCTTGGTGTGGATGACAGTTGTGTGCCTTAAGGGCCTGAATGCAATGAGAAGAGTGAGTGTTTTCATGAGTGTGATAGTTTAGCTTTGAGTGCGTACAATTTGAATTCATTTTTTAATTTGTTTAACAAAATGTTTTGAATAATAAAAGGAAAAGAAATTAAATGAACGTAAATTGTGTTTTAGTTTTAAATAATACATGTTTTGAATAATAAAAAGAAAAGACATTAAATGAACGTAAATTGTGTTTTGTGTTTTGAGCGACACGCGAACGGCCAGCAATGAATGGATTCCGTTCCGGTGAGTAGAAGTGTGTGGTGTCTAAAATGTGCAGCGAGCGAACGGCCACCAACGAATGTAACCCGTTCCAGAAGGTGCGGCGAATGACGTCTGGTCTGGGTCCTTGCCTGAATTCGAGGAAATCTAATTAAATGTAATTAATGAATTACATCTGGTTGGCCGGGGGACGTAGCAATCCAGAATTCCACAACGTTAAACCAAACAACGATTATGTTTATAACCCTAGAAGCCGGGTTATAAACATAATTATTAATATATATTAATATTGGTAGTGTGTTCCCCTCAGTATGCGAGAGATGCTATACTAAGCAGATTGTGAATTTGTCCCGTTGCGCACCAAAGGAAATTGCGCACGTGGATGCACAGCGTGTATGGTCCTTGTTCGCCACCAAGGATGCATTTTGTGAGCCAAAGTCTATCAACACCAACCGCAATGACACGATTTGAGAACAACAATACTGAGGATGATGCACCATCTAGCTTACCACGCGGAGTTTCTTATGAGGTCTCCGCTGCACTAAATGTTAATGTATACCGTCAAAAAAGTACTTAGATAAGTAGAATCATGATTCGAAGAGGAAGTATAAATCAAACACATTGGGCAACCAGATACCGCACGAAGTTCATTGAACACCACATTTAAACGAATGCAATCAAAACTTTGATTGGATAATTAACAGACGTCATACCTTATTTAATTAAGGTTAATTAAGATGACCATGATTTCGTTGGATATTAACACACACAAGAAAAAGTAGAGAAAAGAAAAAGTTCAATATTTACTGCAACATGGCAGCTCGACAATTAATTCTTTATTGTCAGCTAGTTGTGTTATATAATTAAGTTCAATTAATTATCACCCCCCCCCCCCCCCCCCTTCCTATGAATAATTAACATCTCGTGTCTTCACATGCATATCCTTCCCTTCTCTCCAAATCACCAATTACCCATTACAATGGAAGATCCCCAAATACATTAGTTAAATAATTTAAATAGAGTAAAACCCCTATTTAAAATCAATCCTATTGTACATAGCCATTTTCTCTCTATTAGCCATAGTCTCCCTACCGTCCATAGGCCAGCCCCCTATTGGCCAATACCGCTTCCTAGAAATAACAATCGTCGAAGCGGAACACTAAAGGATATGAATATGAAGGACGCGAGATTTCGTTTCTTGGTGCACCAATGAAACACGAGGATGTTTGTTCTTAACCTGTTGTTTTATTTTATTTTTTTATTGTCACGGTTTGTAGATTTTACAGTAGGTTACCAACTCGTAATGAGACACTCAACACCGATTGTGTTGTTCCTGGTATTCGCCGCGCATGCACTCTCAACGACACTATAAACACAACTCGCTCTTACTATTAACGTACGTTTTGAGTTTACAAATTAACACGTCCTCGATTGTGTTACTCTTGACTATCCTCGTTGACGATCAAAATCTGACTAACTCTATCTTACCCAGAAACATCTAGATACCGGTCGTATCTTCCCCAGAGACAATTTCCCATTCTGCCCACTAACAGAATCGTCAATACCTCTGTTAGCGGCATGCCAATTTATCCCAGGGGAAATTTCTTATATTCCTGGAAGGAGAAGTCATTCATTGCATACATCCTTAAACATCATTATCACCATCCGTGGTGGTGATCGAAATTCAGATCGACGGTTGTCGATTGTGTGCCGCCTCTATTCGTATATCACGTCTGGCGCGAGTTAACAATTAGTTATTTCACCGGATATTAAAAGAACGAACGTTTTTGTTTATCAAAGACCTTTATTCGATAAAATCAAACTTAACGTCTCTATCCTAGATTATAAACTACGCTGTTAACTGAATTTCATTCATATTTATACCTGAGGCTAAGTTCGGCACATCTCGATACTCCCACGGTTGCTTGTGCGGCTTATCTTTGATGTTCTCATGGATCGTGTGTGTGCGGCTTATCTTTGATGTTCCCATGGTTCTTGCTTGTGCGGCTTATCGCGATGTTCCCATGGTTATCTGCAAGTGTAGATATTTCCTTATCTTGGGGTTTGTGTGAATCGTTAACTCGCGCGGCCGACGGATATCGTGCAATTTTAATGGACGTGCGGCCCATGGGTTTGTTTAACTTCTTTCGGTTAAAACTAACAATCCATTAGACCTTTCTAATGGGTGTGAAAATCGAGAGGGACCGTGGGATCGGAACAGATCCGTTGTAGGTTTTTAGCCTCATACATTTTTCGAATTATCTCGTCGAGATAATTACGGTTGCCTGCAATTTGGTAGCGGATAGGTTGTCGCTGCTTTTGTTTGCATGACGGATTTGGGTTGTCTTTATGGCAGCTAATCAGGGGCGCAACGAATCGCTTGTTTGCTCAAGTGTGCCTGGTTTAGGAGCTAATTGCATTTAGCTGCCAGCGTATGCATCCGTTGTTCGGTCTATTTACCGAAAATGGTATTTCTTTGGAAACATCGCGTTGATGTTTAGGACGGGAGATTGATGACCTGTATACGGTGCTTGCTGCATTTGACGCATTGCTTAGATGCGATGCTTTAGCTGCCCTTTTGAATTGGGGTAGAATACCATGTATGGATGCGTTGAACTCGATCTTGGAAGCTTTTGAACGTTAAGTTCCTTGGTTTTTGCTATCGGGTTCAACGTTGTTGCAATTTCATATAGCCTTTATTACAGGTATGATAATGACTATCGGCCACGTGTCTGTGGGCACGTGTGCTGCGATAGGTGAGTAGAGTTCCTTGGCGGAAAGGATAACTCACCTGTAAGGAGTTGTATGGTTCGTAGAACCGCTACAGGTCCTCTTTCACACAATGACCGTCGCAGATCATCTCAGCAGGAAATTGAAGCTGCCGACCACGACAACCCACCAAGTCCAATCCGGGGTAAGTTTCGTAATAATCATAAATAAATATAATAATTTGGATATTTTAACTGTTAAAAATATCGTTAACAGTTGCTGACATTTGTTATTGTTTCGGTTGTTGGCTGCATTCAGTTGCGAATCGATTGGATGCATTCAGTCGCAATCCGCAACATGTTTTAAATAATAAATTATCAAGGGATATCTGAGCGGGAATTGGATTGGGTTGAGAAATTTAGATACAATATACATAGATAATGGGAATGCCAAACTGGATGACATCGGCTCGAAATCGGGACCGGTGGAGAGATTTGTTAAATATGGCCAAGACCGGATCCCGGTTGTAGTGCCGATGATGATGATACATAGATAACAGTTTCACAAAAAAATATAACAATCCCGGCATATAAATATATAACAACAATTTCGGCATTTACAAATATAACAATTTGGCACAGCCGGCGCCCATTATTTGGCTCTGCACTGGTGATCGAAAGATCAACCTTAAATCCTGGAACACATAAAACTCGGAGGTACACGACCATAGGTGGGAAGAGCCCCGAGGCTCTATACGCTCCTACGTTCCCACAGTAAGAAAAAAGTAAACATAAATTTGCTTGTGAGTGGGTAGAAAATAAATAATTTTAAAAAAAATTTCAACTAAATTTCACAAAAACAAAATTAAACAAGGATTTCAAAAAATTAAATAAGTCTAAAAAATAATTTTTTCCAAAAAAAAAAAAAACTAAATTTCACAAAAATAAAATTAAACAGCGATTTTCAAAAAATTAAATAAGTATCAAAAATAAATTTTTTCAGAAAAAAAAACTAATTAAATTTCACAAAAACCAAATTAAACAAGGATTTTCAAAAAATTAAATAAGTATCAAAAATAGATTTTTTCCAAACAAAAAAAAAATTGTATATATATTAACAAAGAACAATCAACCAAATAAAAAGTTTCAAAAAATAAAACAAAATTTAAATAAATAAATTTTTTTTACAAAATATTAGAAACTAAACGAGAAGAAATATTCAAAACTAAATCAATACAAGCAACAAAAAAAAAACAGAAAACAGGAAGGAACGAAGAAATTGATAAAAATAAAAGGACCACCAACAACCGTAAGAAGAAGACAGCATCAAGGAGACCACAAGGAAGCCGACAGAAATAATTCACAATCACTACTACATTTTCAATAGTAAATTAAAATAAAATTCCCTCACTTAATTAACTAGAACAATTTCTTAAACAAAAAAAAATAAAAAGAATAAATTGTTAAAGTTACTATATTTTATAAATTAAGCAATCATAAAACAATATTTTGCGGCATATGTGCTTCGTGTGTCGCCATTCTGTGTGTTGTCTTTTCGCCTTGTTCCACTGTATGTCGGAAACAAGTTTTATCACAGCATGCACTGCGTCATGTTGCGATCGAAAACCAAACTGGTTGTTCGGAATAATACCATTTTCCGCGCACCAGTTAGTCAATGCTTTATTTATAATACCATACTGATGTTCGGAAGCAAACTAATCGAACGCAGATTTGCTGGATTGCTCCTGTCTTTGCCGTTTTTGGGGATGTCATGGACTACTGCAGATTTCCATTGGGTTGGGTAATATGCATTATTTAGAGCGTTATTGAACAAAATAGTGTAAACCTTCACAATGTTTGGAATACTATCTATTCCAGAAGATTTTTTGTTCTTAATCGATCTAAGAATGTCCGTCAGTTCATCTTTGTGTACAAATATGCTAGTGTTTAGACCTCTAAGCGGGGAATCCGTTCTATTATTTTCACTAAAGATAGTGAAACTTCGACTTAAGAGACGGTAATTGTTAAGTTCATTGCGTAGCGAAATATGTTTTTGGAGAACCCTATTTTCCAGGTCAAGGTTAGAATGACCCGATTCCTTCAATCTATACACTGCTTCGAAACAAGCACCAATTGAGTTCGCCTTTTTTTGCGGATCCTCGACAATTATGAACTCTTCGTTAGAGTTGATGTGTTCCGGGGTAAGTCCTGCGTTCAGCAGAGTTTGACAATTCTCGGGAGTCCGTGGAACTCGCAGACATGGGATGTCATTATCATCTTTCCTTGAAAGACCTTATTTATTTGAGGGAACATATTCGGTCCACTAGCTTTAATGGCTTGAATTCTCTTGTTCCAGTCTTCATTAATTACCGATCTATAGTTGTCACGGATCAGTTTTTGAAGATTTTTAATTAGTGACTTCATTGTTTTTATTTCCCGGCTATTTGGATGGCTGAACTGTCTGTAGAGCAGTTTTAACTTAGAGGGCAGAATTTTCTTTTGTCTATACAGCTCGTCGATCGTTGCGTTTCTGTATCCGTTTGATATACAAATACGTCTTTTATAATGTATTTACATGCTTCATGTAGAACATTACTTGTGTGTGATCATGTTTTATAATTGCTCCTCGAGTAATCAAGTGGATAACTGATCTTTGAACCAAGTTAAATTATAAGCGAGTTGAAACTCGAAGCAAGGATAGGTCAATAAGTCGTTAGAAACGCCTACGATGGCGCTCGTAGCATCGCTAGTGGTCTGTTTTTTTGTAAGCATCATTCATCACCAGGTATCTATCAATTTTCAATTTATGTCATGTGTCAGTTTTGCATGTTAAATTGAATATGAAAAAAATATCTGCGAGATGAGTGCCGCATTACCTCTCACCTGAGAACTTTTGGAGCGCAATCCAGATGAGTTTGTGCGCAGATTAGTAACTGTAGATGAAACATGAGTACACCACTACTGTTTTAAGATGAAAGAACAGCCAACACAATGGATTCTTAAAGGCGAACGGGCTCCAAAGAAGACAAAGACGGTGAAATCAGTTTGAAAGCTACTGTGTTTTGGGATACACGTGGTATTATCTTCATTGACTATTTGGAAAAGGGACCGACGATTTCTGAACAGTATTATGCGTCATTATTAGGTTAGTAAAATGAAAAAATAAAAGAAAATCGTCATTTTCTAAAGACTTATTGACTTGGCCTCGTATATATCGATGAAATAATTTGTAGTGTAAAATCAGTGTTAGTGACGTGGCCTCTTGAAACATTGAGAGATAGAGCTTCAAGTTCTTAGTTTTTGTCTATTTTCAGACTGAAATTACAGCAATCAGTACGCTACAGCTGTCACAGCATCATACAGCATGTTATATCTCAGATGAGTTCTGAAACTGAAGTTAGCACTCTTGAATCACACCATTGCTGTTATTATCACAAAGTTTCAACGAAATTCGCGGCGATTAGTATTCCTGAAACACACTACCCTGAACTGACGCCTTAGCAGCTGTACTCAGCACTGCATCTGAGTTGAGCAACGCAAATGCTCTTGGGCATACTTTACGACGACAATAAGTAGTGAGGAAATGCAAATAAGTCCAGATAAAAATCACGATGAAACTAATAATCATTCATTGTGATTGCAAAGCTCACAAATATAATTATAATTAAAAACCAAGGCATACAAATGCCATGAGGAGATTGTCGAAATCATTAGCTGCGTCTACGATAAGGATAAGCAAAATCTTTCAAGGAAACCATCTGATCCGGACAATGCAAGCGATAAAATCTTGCAAACCGAACGAAACGAGAAAAACACACATATAGATAAGAACAAAATTTCGGAACAAATCGATTGTGATTCATGCTACACAATTGCCAAAAAAAGGAAAGAAGGCAGCTGCGAAAGCCAAACGGGAAAAGGCTTCTAAAAAACAAACCGAGAATGCCCACATTAAAAAAAAAATACCACGCCCAGACACTGTAATAATATCCAAAACAAGAGAAAAGACGTGTACGGATATGTTGAAGTTCTTGAAGGTCAATCCTGAACTAAGTAAATTCGGAAATAGCGTGAATAAAGTTCGAAAGACAGCAAGAGTAGTAGTGTTGCTGGAATTAAAAGCTTGATCAGAGGCCACCGCTGAGACACTGAAAGCGAAAAGATGGCAGTGCAAAAACACGATTGACGACACATGGATGTGGTTATCACTGTCGATTAAATCTTGACAGCGATCACCATAGATTTCCCTGGACTGAACCTGTGGCAGTTTCGCCAAACCCCACGGTTCGCTTACCTGAAAAGCCCCCATAACCCCCCCCCCCCCCCCCCCCCCCCAATCTCATAACTTCACTAATGCAATCGCATTAGAATCTTAAATGCTTCACGCATTAAATAGATCAAATCTTTAACCTAAAAGTCCCTGTAAAGCAAACTTACCTGTCATGCATCCCTTCGCATACAATTCCACGTAAGATTTCTTTCTTAACTTATCAGGAATCGCAAACCAATTTCGCACCTTCGCTGCCAGGCAAATTCCCCTAGACGAATTCCTAATAACAAAGGATTTGGATTACATACTATGTAACCTTCACCAGGGACCATAAACATTGCGCCGTCTATTTTTCAGCTTCGCGAAATGTCAAAATTAACAAAGTGAGTTTGTTATCAATAAGTTTGCTGTGAGTTTTCATTTCCTTTTTTTTATGGAGCGCTTTTGGTCAATTTGTCCCTCAAACAAAATTAATAAGTGAAAAACGGTTTTTATTAAGAGAATTATTCTTCACAACTGTAATAACGAAAGTGAAATAAACTAAAAATTAATTAAGAACAACTTGTGTTTTAATTGTTATCTGGTGGACAGTGCGTACTTGCCTTACTCCCGGTTGTGGACAAACGTGGCGGCGTTTCGTCCTTTTGGTTCGGCGTTGTACTTGGCGGAACAGTTTTTGAAACCTTAGTGACAGTCGGATGGGGATAGGAGTGTACCGAGTGTCCGTGTTTGGCACAGTACTCCTAATCCCCACAAACCCGAGCCCAAAAGAAGCGGTAAAGAGAGAGAGAGCATGCGAAGAAATCCTGCAAATTTGAAATATACTGCTTTGACAGCTGTCCGAAATGTGGAGGTAAAAGCCAAAAAATGAAGAGCTGTAAACACACAGGGGCCTGCTTGGTTGACTTTGAAAAGGCTGGTATATAAGTTATCAAATCTAGGTATGCCAGAATATTTATTATACATTATCTACGATATGATAATGAGTAAACAATTTGTAGTGAAATGTGGAGATATAATCTCTAATAAGACTTTCCACATCAAAAACGGCTTACAACAGGGAGCAGTGAATTCTCCCATTTTATTTAACCGACGACATTGTGGTGTATAGATCTGGAGAAAAGATTGATGTCATCAACAGACTTCTTCAAATGATTTTAACAAAATCAAACGTTTTTGCGACGACTGGAAATTAAAAATAAATTTCCAAAAAACTGAGACTATTCTTTTCAGAACGCCCCTCCAGTGCATCAAGGGATATAAAACGGAATTGGAAAACATTTTCATTGCAGGAAGTAATATTCTACCACTACAAGTAAAATCTGTAGTCAGATACCTTGGAATCTGGCTCGATCAGTATCTTTACTTTGATAAGCATACAGCAGCTGCTCTTACAGCAGCTAAAAACGCATATACAATGACACGGAGTCTTTTCCGTAATAGTCTTCTGCACCCCAAGGTGAAAATAATTTCATACTCGGCACTCATCCGACCAATATTAGTGTATGGCTGCCCGGTATGGTGCAACATATCCCAATTTTACATGCAGAAGTTTCGGGAGTTCGAGAGGCAGTGTTTGCGTTCCTACCTCGGAATGTGTAGCACCCCAGAGTCGCAGTATAACATAAGAAATACGATCCCAATAAAGTCCTGTATGACAAATCAGGACTAAACAGAATAGATAACTTTATTATCAAGATTATTGCTGGTCACACAACAAGGGCAATGAGTAGTAAATGTTTTCGTCGAGTGCCGGCTTTGGCACAGATTCACAAAGATTTCCTATCATGTTCATGTGTGAGATGCACTTTTAACTCATTGTCACGCTCATGAAATACTCCACCTATTTTCCAACGATCAAAAGTTCACTGTTCAACAAGATGAGAAAAGAAACTCCACGGAATACCTCGGACAATCGTTCACCAGACAAGAAATAAAACGCACAGTGGTATGAATGTTGTTTATTTCGATTTACTACTAAATGTTGACACTCGAACAGTTAATGCAATTTACAAATGGTTTATTGGTTTTCACAAAACTATTGTTAAATTGAGTTACACAATTTCAAGAATTACGTAATTGCCTGCGTCCGACTTCGACTCTGGGGTGCACTCCGGTACGCACCCCATGCTCACTTTACTAAAGGGGAAACGCGAACCAGCGATGTGCGATCGTTAGTGGTTGAAATGAGACTCCATCTAGGGTTAGAATCTGGTTCTTGATTTACCCTCGATTTGGTGGTGGTGGATATCCTCTCCACTAAGAATATGTTTTACCTACCACAAGAGAGAGGTAAAGTCTCTCTTTGTGGACAGAGAACCAGATATCGAAATGCATATCATGGTGGTATGTGTGTGATCGTATCCATCGCCGTGTTTATCGTTGCATTTAGCAAAGGATAAACGAAACCTGAAACGAGAAAAAAAAGAACAAAGGGAGAAGCGGCCTAAGACATCGGCCTGTAATGAGGGTCTGCTAAATAAATAAGCTGCAACTCATTAAATGGGAAATGCATTTGGGATACGTCAAACAATTTAAATTGTTTATCGTATCGCCAGAATGCCTGCGGTAGAACAGAATTCTTTTGTTTGCACATGATGTGTGCTAAAGAATTTGGTTTTAGCGGCTATTGCGCTAATTGTATGCATCTGTTTCAATAGGCTGCTAGGAGTTCCTTTGTCGTTGGACAAAAGAGTCGCCAGCCAATGTGTGTGTGGGGAACATCGTTGTACACATGGTGAGGCTGGGAATAGCCGACTCAATGATCATTATCCCTGACTATGCTGGTTACATGGTACTGTACCCGATATGTTTTCTATCAGGGTTTGTTCTTTAAGGAATTCTTCTAGAAAAGCAAATATGATGCATTGAATTATGAATGCCTGAGAATCCTTTTAGGAAATTCCCTGCAATGCGTTGAAAGCACTAATGTCCTTGTACAAGGAAATGTTTGCTGGGTGGAGATTGCGGTGCAGGTATGGGAAAGTTGAAATTTGTCTGGGGTTCTTGAAAAGGTAAGAAGAAATTCTTACAGGGAATTTGTATGCGAAGGGATGCATGAAAGGTAAGTTTTCTTTTCCAGGGATTTTTTAGATTAAGGATTTGATCTCATTAATGCGTGAAGCATTTAAGGTGCTAATGCAATTGCATTAGTGAAATCAGGAGATTGGTGGAAGTTATGGGGTTTTTTTAGGAAAGCGAAACGTGGGATTTGTCGGAACCACCACAAATGTGCAGTGAAAATGATCTCATTTCGGGAGCATTCTATCCCAATGATATGTATATGGAGAGTACTTGTGGGGCTTTTCAGGGCCCGAAGAGCCACGCATCGCTTGATCCCCACCATTACCAGCAATACAACTTACCTTAAAGTTGAAATTTCGGTAAGATTGTACAATCTTACTAGGGCATTAACCGCCACCCAATTAGCTGGAATCATTTCGGTTATCCCTACGAATAACCGACATAAATATATATTAGGCAGCCTACCTTTTTTGGGGGCTTTTCCAAGCCTCTTCTCCACGGTCATTCCTGAAAGCATAATTCATGGCAAGATTATCATCTTGCCATGACATCAAGTCAGCATCACCACGAGATTCCGCGACCGAACAATGGATGGCACATATCTACCAACACACGCTGATCTTTCCGTGTGTTATCTTTGTACCCATTCATTGACCTAGCATCATTTCGGGTTGCTTGCACATCTGCAAGCCAGATTTTCAACGGCATGTCTATGATCTATCTTTCCTACCAGTAGAGAAGATCCAATTAAACATTGGCCTTTCAGGCGCGCATATTTACTTGTATCTCAGCATGACAGATTTTATGATCCGTTGCCGTTTCTCGGAACGATCACCAGCATCGGTCATGACCACCAATTTTAGTTTACACAAAGTAAACACTCAAGCGGGTACTTTCGCCTGACAGTCCCTTCAACGGGATTAACATACCCCTAAGACAACATACATCACCGAAATATGTTTATTTTAAATGATCTGGCAACGGCCATACCCAATGCTTGATTCATTATTCCAAGATAGATTCCTGCCTTCGGCAGGGGTTTTATTAACTCACGTCAATCAAAGAATCTATCCCTTGCGGATGGCGGTAGTTTATCTTGCCCAAATATGTAGCAGCAGATTCGATCTGCTACATGAGTTTTTCCCTTATGGATAAGTTACAATCTAATTGAGAAACTAAAAGGTCTGAATGCGTTGAAGAATCTGAAGATTCTGTTTATTAGTAACAATTTACTAAAGGATTGGATTGAGTTTAATAGGCTCCAAGAGCTGACTAGTTTAGAGGACTTGCTAATAAGCGGCAATCCCATATGTGAATCATTCAACGAGGCTTCTTGGAGAGCTGAGTGCATAAAACGTCTGCCGTTTTTGAAAAAATTGGACGGTGAGCCGGTTGTGTTGAATGAAGATCCAACCCTGTAAAATAAATGTATTATTAAATTTAAATAAGAAAGGGTTCATGATTGTCAGGATTTTTGAAAGCACTATTTTGTTGATAAAGTTAAAATAGTTCACTAGTGTTTATTTTCATTTCTTTCGGTGCCCCCGTAAGTCCTTAAAAAACAAACTAAATGCAGAAGTTTTCATTCTCCAAGTTTTATGTGGTAAATATAAGATTATAAATAATATTTTATTATTTAAAAAAATATTATTTAATCTACTTAATCGAACTTGAAAAAATTACGAAGAATGTGTATCTTGTAAAATCGGATGAAGAAAACCAAGAAGTAGCTAACTCTAAAACCTGAAAACGTATTCGAGAAACCCCTAAGATCACTGCACTTTCACACGTTATACGATGGTCCCCCAGAAGAAAATCGTCTGGTAGTCCCTGATCAGTGTAGCAAAGAGAATTTTCTGGTGGATCAGGCGCCCAAGTACCTAACAGAAGTCGCTCCATGCGAGCTCCAACTTTGTGCCGGAAACAAGACTTTTATTTCACAAAAAACAAATTCAGCTGATTTTACTTTGGATAATCTAATGCGATGGAAGTTTTGTGGGGGTTCGAACTAGGTGTGCCAGGACAGGGGCACAGATTCACTTTACCCCACCACGTCCGTGGATAAATACTACCAAAAATCAAAGCACCAAGGAAAGAGCAGGAGAAATTAAAAGGCACTGGTTTAATTTAGTTGTTCGTTTTTGTTTATTTGTTAATATAATCCATTTATTTTATTTTACATTAAAATAAATTATCACTAGATTCAAATTGAAGAATTGTATTTGTATTTACACAGGAAGGGATCACGACGCAATGTAACTATTGGAAAAGTACGCTTTGGCAAATAATACACAAGGAACTAAAAACATTTTGAGGACTGCGGCGAGTATGTTGGATGGCGTTTCAGATACTTGTGTGTCGTTTGAGGAATGAATAATGACTGCCTTTAAAAGTGTCGTAATTAAATTTTACCCCGGCGGGGTGACCTAGCACGGTGGTGGTTGAGATGTGACTCATGTTGCGAAAGTGAAACGTGGGATTTGTCGGAACCGCCACAAATGTGCAGTGAAAATGATCTCATTTCGGGAGCATTCTATCCCAATGATATGTATATGGAGAGTACTTGTGGGGCTTTTCAGGGCCCGAAGAGCCACGCATCGCTTGATCCCCACCATTACCAGCAATACAACTTACCTTAAAGTTGAAATTTCGGTAAGATTGTACAATCTTACTAGGGCATTAACCGCCACCCAATTAGCTGGAATCATTTCGGATATCCCTACGAATAACCGACATAAATATATATTAGGCAGCCTACCTTTTTTGGGGGCTTTTCCAAGCCTCTTCTCCACGGTCATTCCTGAAAGCATAATTCATGGCAAGATTATCATCTTGCCATGACATCAAGTCAGCATCACCACGAGATTCCGCGACCGAACAATGGATGGCACATATCTACCAACACACGCTGATCTTTCCGTGTGTTATCTTTGTACCCATTCATTGACCTAGCATCATTTCGGGTTGCTTGCACATCTGCAAGCCAGATTTTCAACGGCATGTCTATGATCTATCTTTCCTACCAGTAGAGAAGATCCAATTAAACATTGGCCTTTCAGGCGCGCATATTTACTTGTATCTCAGCATGACAGATTTTATGATCCGTTGCCGTTTCTCGGAACGATCACCAGCATCGGTCATGACCACCAATTTTAGTTTACACAAAGTAAACACTCAAGCGGGTACTTTCGCCTGACAGTCCCTTCAACGGGATTAACATACCCCTAAGACAACATACATCACCGAAATATGTTTATTTTAAATGATCTGGCAACGGCCATACCCAATGCTTGATTCATTATTCCAAGATAGATTCCTGCCTTCGGCAGGGGTTTTATTAACTCACGTCAATCAAAGAATCTATCCCTTGCGGATGGCGGTAGTTTATCTTGCCCAAATATGTAGCAGCAGATTCGATCTGCTACATGAGTTTTTCCCTTATGGATAAGTTACAATCTAATTGAGAAACTAAAAGGTCTGAATGCGTTGAAGAATCTGAAGATTCTGTTTATTAGTAACAATTTACTAAAGGATTGGATTGAGTTTAATAGGCTCCAAGAGCTGACTAGTTTAGAGGACTTGCTAATAAGCGGCAATCCCATATGTGAATCATTCGACGAGGCTTCTTGGAGAGCTGAGTGCATAAAACGTCTGCCGTTTTTGAAAAAATTGGACGGTGAGCCGGTTGTGTTGAATGAAGATCCAACCCTGTAAAATAAATGTATTATTAAATTTAAATAAGAAAGGGTTCATGATTGTCAGGATTTTTGAAAGCACTATTTTGTTGATAAAGTTAAAATAGTTCACTAGTGTTTATTTTCATTTCTTTCGGTGCCCCCGTAAGTCCTTAAAAAACAAACTAAATGCAGAAGTTTTCATTCTCCAAGTTTTATGTGGTAAATATAAGATTATAAATAATATTTTATTATTTAAAAAAATATTATTTAATCTACTTAATCGAACTTGAAAAAATTACGAAGAATGTGTATCTTGTAAAATCGGATGAAGAAAACCAAGAAGTAGCTAACTCTAAAACCTGAAAACGTATTCGAGAAACCCCTAAGATCACTGCACTTTCACACGTTATACGATGGTCCCCCAGAAGAAAATCGTCTGGTAGTCCCTGATCAGTGTAGCAAAGAGAATTTTCTGGTGGATCAGGCGCCCAAGTACCTAACAGAAGTCGCTCCATGCGAGCTCCAACTTTGTGCCGGAAACAAGACTTTTATTTCACAAAAAACAAATTCAGCTGATTTTACTTTGGATAATCTAATGCGATGGAAGTTTTGTGGGGGTTCGAACTAGGTGTGCCAGGACAGGGGCACAGATTCACTTTACCCCACCACGTCCGTGGATAAATACTACCAAAAATCAAAGCACCAAGGAAAGAGCAGGAGAAATTAAAAGGCACTGGTTTAATTTAGTTGTTCGTTTTTGTTTATTTGTTAATATAATCCATTTATTTTATTTTACATTAAAATAAATTATCACTAGATTCAAATTGAAGAATTGTATTTGTATTTACACAGGAAGGGATCACGACGCAATGTAACTATTGGAAAAGTACGCTTTGGCAAATAATACACAAGGAACTAAAAACATTTTGAGGACTGCGGCGAGTATGTTGGATGGCGTTTCAGATACTTGTGTGTCGTTTGAGGAATGAATAATGACTGCCTTTAAAAGTGTCGTAATTAAATTTTACCCCGGCGGGGTGACCTAGCACGGTGGTGGTTGAGATGTGACTCATGTTGCGAAAGTGAAACGTGGGATTTGTCGGAACCGCCACAAATGTGCAGTGAAAATGATCTCATTTCGGGAGCATTCTATCCCAATGATATGTATATGGAGAGTACTTGTGGGGCTTTTCAGGGCCCGAAGAGCCACGCATCGCTTGATCCCCACCATTACCAGCAATACAACTTACCTTAAAGTTGAAATTTCGGTAAGATTGTACAATCTTACTAGGGCATTAACCGCCACCCAATTAGCTGGAATCATTTCGGTTATCCCTACGAATAACCGACATAAATATATATTAGGCAGCCTACCTTTTTTGGGGGCTTTTCCAAGCCTCTTCTCCACGGTCATTCCTGAAAGCATAATTCATGGCAAGATTATCATCTTGCCATGACATCAATTCAGCATCACCACGAGATTCCGCGACCGAACAATGGATGGCACATATCTACCAACACACGCTGATCTTTCCGTGTGTTATCTTTGTACCCATTCATTGACCTAGCATCATTTCGGGTTGCTTGCACATCTGCAAGCCAGATTTTCAACGGCATGTCTATGATCTATCTTTCCTACCAGTAGAGAAGATCCAATTAAACATTGGCCTTTCAGGCGCGCATATTTACTTGTATCTCAGCATGACAGATTTTATGATCCGTTGCCGTTTCTCGGAACGATCACCAGCATCGGTCATGACCACCAATTTTAGTTTACACAAAGTAAACACTCAAGCGGGTACTTTCGCCTGACAGTCCCTTCAACGGGATTAACATACCCCTAAGACAACATACATCACCGAAATATGTTTATTTTAAATGATCTGGCAACGGCCATACCCAATGCTTGATTCATTATTCCAAGATAGATTCCTGCCTTCGGCAGGGGTTTTATTAACTCACGTCAATCAAAGAATCTATCCCTTGCGGATGGCGGTAGTTTATCTTGCCCAAATATGTAGCAGCAGATTCGATCTGCTACATGAGTTTTTCCCTGTTTCCTTTTGTTTTTGACCTTCGCCATTGGCCGCCCTTCGTCGGCGAATCCCTTAGGTTCGTTCTTCGTTGGATGTCTGTAAAGAGAGCCGATGGAGATGTTCACGGTCCGAGATTGAAGAATCGTCACTCATCGCGCGCTGAAAGTCAAGTTCGTTCCACAAACTGTGTAAATTAGTACCGTGAATCCGCAAAAAGGCGCGACATAAGTTAACATTCGATTGATTACCTGCAGTCGTGGAGTTGAATATCGTGTGAAGTTCTATTAATATTAAAGCCGGGCAAAAATAAAAATAAAATCATTAACAATCACGTGAGCACTTATTAAATGTTACCTTCAGGTGGATTCCGCGATAGTGTGGTGATAACTTAAAGGACTCAGTGTTATAAAATCGAATACCGTATTGTCACGTGTGAACTAGAATAAAAAGAACAACTTACCAACCTAATCATACCTGTGTTTTTCTTGTTGGATTAACTTTTCTGTGTCTCCGGCGGATCAATTAGTGCTCTCGAACAATCCGTGGTGTGTATGTGAGACCATGTCCGTGTTGACATACCAACGTACAACCCCACATACTCTCCAGAATGGGTTCATTCCCCCGGAAGCTTTCCCTTTCTTGGATAAAAAAGGACTTATCGTAGACAAACGTGGAGTCCCGATTATTTACCACGCTTTCCATGGTGCCAGGGATAAACGAAATCTACACGATAACGATATCTCTAATTTTCCAGCTCGCCTGCCTTTTACGAGGGTTCCCTTTTATATTTCGGGATTAGAGAACAAAAACAAATATTGATCATCGAAAATCACTTTATTGTTTTTCAAAATATTCCCCATGAAGATCTATACACTTTTGCATGCGTTTGAACCAATTGTCGAAGCACTTTTACCACTCTGATTGAGGTATCTCCAACACATGCATTTTGAACAACTTTTGTTGGATTTGGCTCATCTTGAAACACCCAGACAGTCGACTGCTGTTTACTTTCGGGCTCATATGCGTAAATCCACGATTCATCACCTGTCACGATGTCATAGACGTGTTTCGAAGCACCGCGACCGTATTTTTTGAGCATTTCTTTCGACCAACTGACACGAGCCTTTTTTTGGGCGATTGACAAATTGTGTGGGATCCAACGCGAACAAATTTTTTTGACAGTCAAATGTTTATGCAATATTGAATGTATGCTGGTCCCACTAACGCCTAAGGTTGTCTCAATCTCACGATAGGTCACATGACGATCTTCCAATATCAGTTCGCGCACAGCATCAATGGTTTTCGGAACAACAACTGATTTTGGACGACCTTCACGAAATTCATCTTGGAGTGAACTACGACCACGATTGAATTCACCATACCATCGACAAACACTGGTCCTTGATGGAGCTTCATCGCCAAAAATTGAATTAAGTTCATCCATGCACTGTTGCTGAGTTAATCCACGCCGAAAGTTGTAAAAAATAATCGCACGAAAATGTTGACGATTTAATTCCATTTTTGGGCCGAGATGAATCTTTTAAGTTACTGTAAACAACACAAATAGCGCTCGTATGTCAAAACGTTCTGAGTGCGTATAACCTCAAAAATGTCCAACTTTACGACAGAGCTGTCAATTGCCGGATTGCAACGCTAGGGTTGCCAAATCCCGAAACATAAGAGGCAACCCTCGTAGTATGGTGATCGGTGAATGAGATAAATCAATAAAAGATCGATCCCATCCCAACTGGTGGTGGATCAGTGATGAAGAAAGGACTATACGTCCCCAAACATAATATGCCTCACAGGCGCACCGCTTTCCTTCCCGCTGTGCCCAATTCCTAATTATTTTTTATTCTTATTTTTGTTTTTAATTTAATTTTAATTTATGTTTGTCCCTTGTTTATGTTTGTCCGTTTTGTTCCTTTTTTTTTTATTTTGCTAGTCATCTATATGTAATTTAAAAAAAAATATATATATGTATATATATATATATATATATATATATATATATATATATATATATATATATATATATATATATATATACATATATAATACATGATATAGGAAAATTTTTAAAAAGGAAACATCAATTATTGTGACACATTATAAAAACAGTTATTGTACGCCGAAAGGCATAAGAAAAATAATAATGTATAATTTAGAGTGTTTGCGAAGAGGCAGTAAGTTAATGTGAGAATGATATTTGTAAAAAAAGAAGTCACCATTTAGTCTTAAGTAAAATATTTAATTAAATTGTTAAATAAATGTGGATATAAAACAAAAAAACAAAAAACGTATTTGTATATTTGTTCGCTGCATTGGCATACTAAATATGCCAGAGATCTTGATGTTTAAACTTGTTTTTGTTGATTCACGGAATCTATAACAACTAAACCGGAGAATCTCAAAAACTCTAGATGGAGTACTTAAAATAAAATTCAAGCAAATGCCGTTTATTCATTTTCGAAAAGTTAGTGTATCCTGTATCATTTTAGACATCATGTGTGTATGTATCATTTTAAGTATCCTTCCTCAGGATAGAAAACAAAACACCTAAATTTCTTAACATTTGATTATTCTACATTCTGTTAAATACAAGATAAGCCATTTGAAATACCAGATGGTAATGCCTACCACTTTTATAATGATCATCTTTTATTAGTACGCGTTTTTTAAACAATTTGTAGTTTGTTCTTTGGAATGTAAATTGATAAACAATCAGTTCAAATACGCCTTCCGGGTATCATGTAGGTGGTTCAATTAAAGTGCTCTACTGTTTCAAAAGCACAGAACTGCCAATTGAAGTATATACCATTGAAATGATACAAATCTGAGTAAACGAATTGCCATCCCATGGCTAGTTGTGATAAGTTTCTACAGCAACAGCCCCACAAATTGATAAATCCACAAACGTTCCCCTAGAAACCCACTATTTATCAATACCGGTGTAAATAAATTCCAAGGAAATGCTTACCCAATTGAGTAATCAATATGTCGAAAGGTACATCCATTAAAGAAGCTTTGAAAAGATTCGAAGAACGTTCTAGGATAAGCGCATCAGAAGCTACGGAAATAGATTTACAGTTCCAATGGCCCCCTATCGAAAAAATGGACAATTCCCTAGGGAATCTAACGAACTGCGTGTAAGAAAGTGAAGCACAAACCCAAATTCATATGCATTACAAATATTTCCCCCAGGAAGCTCAGTTTGTCAACAAACATGATCGAGAAAATTCATGGCCTCAACGGAATGAAGAATTTGAAGATTCTTTCTCTCTCCAGGAATTATATTAAACAAATATCTGGATTGGTAAGTCATCTGTTTTACGTAAAATGAAATAAATATTTGACATTTTCACAGGAAGCTGTTGCTGAAACACTAGAAGAGTTATGGATAAGTTACAATCTAATTGAGAAACTAAAAGGTCTGAGTGCGTTGAAGAATCTGAAGATTCTGTTTATTAGTAACAATTTACTAAAGGATTGGATTGAGTTTAATAGGCTCCAAGAGCTGACTAGTTTAGAGGACTTGCTAATAAGCGGCAATCCCATATGTGAATCATTCGACGAGGCTTCTTGGAGAGCTGAGTGCATAAAACGTCTGCCGTTTTTGAAAAAATTGGACGGTGAGCCGGTTGTGTTGAATGAAGATCCAACCCTGTAAAATAAATGTATTATTAAATTTAAATAAGAAAGGGTTCATGATTGTCAGGATTTTTGAAAGCACTATTTTGTTGATAAAGTTAAAATAGTTCACTAGTGTTTATTTTCATTTCTTTCGGTGCCCCCGTAAGTCCTTAAAAAACAAACTAAATGCAGAAGTTTTCATTCTCCAAGTTTTATGTGGTAAATATAAGATTATAAATAATATTTTATTATTTAAAAAAATATTATTTAATCTACTTAATCGAACTTGAAAAAATTACGAAGAATGTGTATCTTGTAAAATCGGATGAAGAAAACCAAGAAGTAGCTAACTCTAAAACCTGAAAACGTATTCGAGAAACCCCTAAGATCACTGCACTTTCACACGTTATACGATGGTCCCCCAGAAGAAAATCGTCTGGTAGTCCCTGATCAGTGTAGCAAAGAGAATTTTCTGGTGGATCAGGCGCCCAAGTACCTAACAGAAGTCGCTCCATGCGAGCTCCAACTTTGTGCCGGAAACAAGACTTTTATTTCACAAAAAACAAATTCAGCTGATTTTACTTTGGATAATCTAATGCGATGGAAGTTTTGTGGGGGTTCGAACTAGGTGTGCCAGGACAGGGGCACAGATTCACTTTACCCCACCACGTCCGTGGATAAATACTACCAAAAATCAAAGCACCAAGGAAAGAGCAGGAGAAATTAAAAGGCACTGGTTTAATTTAGTTGTTCGTTTTTGTTTATTTGTTAATATAATCCATTTATTTTATTTTACATTAAAATAAATTATCACTAGATTCAAATTGAAGAATTGTATTTGTATTTACACAGGAAGGGATCACGACGCAATGTAACTATTGGAAAAGTACGCTTTGGCAAATAATACACAAGGAACTAAAAACATTTTGAGGACTGCGGCGAGTATGTTGGATGGCGTTTCAGATACTTGTGTGTCGTTTGAGGAATGAATAATGACTGCCTTTAAAAGTGTCGTAATTAAATTTTACCCCGGCGGGGTGACCTAGCACGGTGGTGGTTGAGATGTGACTCATGTCAATTAGGGATGAAATTTCAATTTTGAATTCGCACAGCTATTAGTCAATCATCATTGCGCTCTTCTCATGAATCTTCGCATTTGCATGTCTCAGTGAGGTGAATAATACTCGCGCATCATTCGACAGTCGATGGACATGCGAAAGATGAAAATAACCAAAGAGAGAGCGCAATAACTTCGGTGTTGGCTTAGCTTGTGCGCTTGTATCAAATGCAGTCGGTGAAGATGACCTACTGCCCTAGTGCTATGGCTGTGGTGATCTCAGAGTGCGTTGAACTGTAGGGAGACAGAGATTATGGAGGAGAGGAAAATGTAGCTGGTGCTATTCACCTGTGAAATTAGATCGTTGATCCCAATCGAATAGAGTGACCGAGAGAATGCCGAAGTGGCGCTCAATTGGGTAAAGTAATTTATCTAGGGGAACTAATTAAATATTTTGATAAATTCCCCAGCGATTGCATGATTATGCAACAGCGTCGTCTAATTTGACTTGTTTTTCCTAACCGGCATGACGTGATTTCCGGTGGAAATCTCATGGGTTAGCATAAAAGGAAGTTGCCGTATTTTTTTTTTTTTTTATTAGACTTCTCTCGGGAGAGCCCAACCTATAGCACCGAGTGGGCGCCCCGAGATGCCATCAAACAACGGCTGCAGTTCCTTTTAAACAGTTGCAGGTTGTAACGCCCCGGGAACACTCGCGCGGGAAGGGAGTTCCACAGCTTCCCCGTCCGGTAACGGAACGAGTTCTGATGCAGGGATGTTCGCCCCGCCGGGAGATGAACCACAAATGGGTGCGATCCGTCGGATTGTCTTGTGGAGCGCATATAAGCCGAATTGCGTGGAACAATCGCACGAATCTCCGAAGAACAGTAGCCGTGGTAATATCTGTAAAACACACAGAGGTCGGCTACGCGTCTTCGATATAATAGCGACTGTAGTCCCGACGTCAGCGCCGAGTCCCCGATCAGGCGGATCGCTCGTCTCCGCATGCTCTCAAGTAGGTCGAGGGTATGTTTAGGAGCCGAGCTCCAAACATGGGAGCAATACTCGAGCGCGGGTCTAATTTGGGATTTATATAGGAGAAGAAGTTGGGCCGGAGTAAAATATTTCTTGGCTCTAAAAAGATAACTCCGTTTTCCTGAGGCTGATCTGGCGATACTCGACACGTGTTTAAGCCCCGACACATTCCTACAGACCGTGACGCCGAGCAATTTCAAACTTTCCCCAGCCTCGAGGGGCCGCCATTCATCATCAGCTGTGGAACCGATGATCCACTTTTCCTTGTGAATGTTGTATATTGTGTCTTCGCTGCATTGAAGTCGACGAAAGTGGACCTTCCCCACTGCAGAACCCTGTCTAGATCCTGCTTTAGAAAGTCAATCTGTCTACATCTCAGCTGATGCGACGCAGATGCACCAATCGGCCGAACACTCGAAAAGAAGGAAACAAGCGTACTATCATCCGCAAAACTGAACACTTTGTTATCCGTTGTCTCCAACAAATCATATATGTGAAGCAAGAACAAGGTTGGAGCCAAAATATAACCTTGGGGCACCCCCGAATTAACAGGATACAGATCCGAACACTCGCCGTCCACAACAACCCGGATCGTCCAGTCGCAAAGCTGTTGGGAAAGTCCATATGAACGAAGTTTGCTCAGCAATGCCCCGTGCCAGACGCGGTCAAAAAGCTTGGAGATATCCAATGCGACCGCCCTTGACTCACCATCCCGTTCAATCGCAGGTGTCCATATATCGGTTATAAGTGTCAAAAGGTCTCCCGTGGACCGCCTGCCACGGAATCCGTATTGACGATCATTCAGAAGTCCGTTGCGCTCCAAATACTTAACTAACTCTGTATTGATGACTTTTTTCATTACCTTAGATAACATAGACACTGGGAGACACTTTTTTCCCGTCTTTGGGATTGGCTGAACTCGAGCGATTTTCCAGCAGGCAGGAAAAGTCCTCCGTGCATAAGATAAGCGGAAGAGTCTGCCAAGAACCGGCGATAGTTCTGGAGCACAGTTCCTAAGGACTATTGCTGGTTTTCCGTCCGGGCCGGTTGCCTTCCTACAATCCAGTTCACGTAGAATGCGTTGAATAGTGCGCGAACGAAATCTCACATCCCGCATGGAAGACTGTACCCGCGAGATCACAGGTGGCTCCAAAAGGCCGGGATCGAGGTTTGAATTCGCGGAAAATAAATTCGCGGACACATTAGCTTTATCCTTTGGATTCGTGACTAACGTCCCGCTGTCTGTCACCAACCGAGGGAAAGAGGAGGTTGCGAAGTTACCGCTGACAGCTTTTGCCATTGACCAGAAGGAGCGCGAACTAGTTGGGCACCGAAGGAGCTTATTGATCACCCGGTCGTTGTGAGCCTTCTTCGCGGTATCAATCGCCTGGTTGCACGCGTTTCTGGTTCTAACAAAATTCATTCTGTTAGCATCGGTGGGATTGTAGCGCCATTGCTTAAAAGCTCTAATTTTTGCCGCTGTAATCTGCTCGCATTTTTTGTCAAACCAAGGTTTATCAGATGAACTTCGTTTGATGGAATGTGGAATATACATCTCCGTCCCCAGAAAAACAATCTCTGATACCGACTCCGCGCAAGCGTTAACATCGGAGTTTACGAAGCATACCTTGGACCATGGAAAGGATGCGAAGAAATCTTACACATCGTCCCAGTTAGCATCCCCATACTTCCACACGTGGCGAAACTGCCTGCTTGATATGCAAGGGCTTGCGCGACAGATACCAAGTAGTGATCTGAGTTCTCAGTGACTCAGAACCTCTACTGTATAAATACCCAGTTCGGATGTCAAAAACAGATCAAGGGTGTTCGCATAATCGCCTCGGGCATCCGGCACTCGCGTTGGCTCCCCCATGAGTTGAGTCAAGTTGTGGCTTACAGCAAACATCTGCGCTAGCCTCCCAGCCTCGTCGGTTCTGTAAGAATGTAACACCCAGCCGGAATTGTGCACATTGAAAACGCCAAGGACAACAATTTCAGAAGCTGGGTGGTTGATCCAGTCGACGGTATATGAAAGATGTTCGAAAAATGTCGCTGGCCGATCGTCATTCGCGGAGCGGTAAAGACAACAAAGAAATTTAACAGAATTCCTCAACACGACCCTCAACCATATGATGTCCATATTATTGGGTTCCAACGGGTTCCATCCTCTGGCAAGCCAGATTGGGCCGGGCGAAGACGCAGACTCAGCCCTTAAAACGGAATCTCGAATGTAAGTCGTATCCAGAGCAACGAAGATATGTCGAATCAGTTGACGAATCGACCTGGGTCTCAGTTAGGGCAAGGATATCAGGTTTCGTTGTTTGCAAATATTGGTGGACGGCGTTTACATTGGTATTGGTGAAACCGATGCCCCTGATGTTACAAAATGCCGTCACCAGTCGAGCGTGGGCCGAGCCTCGAGAGCGAGCACGGTTATGCGATGACGAACCTCTCAAATTTCCATTATTTACCATGATATCTGCATGATGTTCCCCCTGACATAGTCCCCCCGCAGATCCGAACGGGAGACTAGTTTACCTCCGGAATTCTTTATATCTCAGTTAGGGCAAGGATATCAGGTTTCGTTGTTTGCAAATATTGGTGGACGGCGTTTACATTGGTATTGGTGAAACCGATGCCCCTGATGTTACAAAATGCCGTCACCAGTCGAGCGTGGACAGAGCCTCAAGAGCGAGCCCGGTTATGCGATGACGAACCTCTCAAAGTTCCATTATTTATCATGATATCTGCATCATGTTCCCCCGACATAGTCCCCCCCCCCCCCCCCCCCCTTATAGATCGCAATGGGAGACTAGTTTACCTCCGGAATTCTTTATATCAGAGGGTACCATCATGATTTATCCCCATGTCAGCCCGGGCCATCAACCACACATCCGAAACACCGTCGGAGATTTCTCTCAGCGATATCGCGGAATGTACAGCGTGGCGGGGTGGTATCTCACCTTGGGACCGACTACCACCTAACCAACCTTTTCTCGAACTGGTCCATCAGCCAAGCTCCGAAAGATGGCCAGGGATTTCTCCCGACCATTTCATGGAGCCTATAGCTTGATGGGGTGGTATTTCACCGGGCGCACAGGGCGTTGGGACCCCGGCTACCACTCGGCCTTTAGTCGCCTCTTACGACAAGCCGGCCTAACTGTGAGTATATTCTAACGCCCTACTCACAGGGCAAAAAGGTAGCTAAACTCAATTATGCACTGTCTGCATATAATAATGAGTTTAGCTATGCGTCCTTTGGGAAAACAATGATTCTCAGGTGAATAATGTCGGTAGAAGAAATTGGTGTAATATATATGACACGCTGTTAGCGTTCGAAATAAGGCCGAAATAGTGGGTTGGTTCTCCATGTAGTATAGAGAACTCCACCGTTTTATGTAGTGGACATCTCCCACTCAATTCTGATTTTCTGAATGTTCGTTCAAAAACTATTGTTTTTGGTCTGGACTAAAATCCCTTCGTTGGCACAAAAAGCAAGCAATAATTTGAAGAGACTGTGGCGGTTCCCTTGAACGCCACCTATCATCTTCCCATTACCCAATTTAAAACTCCCACCTAGGGCATATAGAAACCTGAAAAGCA
The DNA here is from genome assembly GCA_963931805.1 of Microdon myrmicae. Classification (NCBI taxonomy): domain Eukaryota; kingdom Metazoa; phylum Arthropoda; class Insecta; order Diptera; family Syrphidae; genus Microdon; species Microdon myrmicae. The sequence continues at coordinate 219,566,851 of OZ007496.1, read as the reverse complement.
CGACTTACCTGCTCATAACGACCAATCACCGCTGAAATGCTTAACTGCGCTGAGGTAAAACACCATCAGCAACACAAGCGTTTCTATGGGAAGGGCAAATTGGTCGTACACCTAGCAACCAACATTACATTAGTTCCAACCAACGAAACGTCTCCTAAGAAGTCGGATACAATGCCACAGGAGATATTTTTTCCTTTTGGTTCTTTTATGCATGCCCACCTCGGTTGGACACACGAACGACAAATACATCGTGGGATACGGCGGTCAACCCAGGCGTTCGGGTTCTTTAAATGGAAACTCGCACCTGGCCGCAAAAAGGGATCGAGAACTCGTCAGTGTAAATACATACACGACGGTGCGACCCCTGTTGACGCCAACAACAGCATGCGCACGGTCAGCAATCATGCTACTCGTAGTCACTGATCGTGTAAGCACATTTAACCCTTTTCAGAACGACTTGCTCCAGCTGCGAATGTTTATTTTTATTTGATTCGGAGTCTATGGTTCGCATGCTGGGCGACACCCGCGATGAGCAGCAAAAAGGATCATCGTGTGTGTGTTTCAACCCTTCTTTGGTGGGACAAATTCGAAAAGGAAAATGACAAAATATGGTCATCGAAGCGATGATTGAGTACGTCGTATTCGATCGCTTCGATGAACTTATTCAATCGTATTTCAGATTCCGTGAGGGCAAGTAGTGCCTTTACGTAAAACGGGCAGTCGGCTAGTGATTACCACGGTGCTACAGTCATTATACATTTTTGAACCTTTTCTGTTTAATTTGTTTTGAAATTAACGTCACAACCGTGTACGCAGAGAATACATACCTCTGTTCGAAGTTAAATAAACCTATTAATTCAGTGCTGCAGTCATTATACATTTTTGAAACCTTTTCTGTTTAATTGTTTTGAAATTAACCTCACAAACGTGTACGCAGAGAATACATACCTCTGTTCCAAGTTAAATAAATCTATTAATTCAGGGCCACAGCCAATTTTGATTTTGAACCTTTCTGTTTAAATTGTTTAAAATAAAAGATACAACGAGATACAAGAATTAAAATACTATGTTCAACCTAAAGTAAGTTTGCTTAAGAGTTAAAAATACTATGTTCAACCTAAAATAAAGTTCTATTTAAGAAGTAAAAACACCAATGTTCAACCTAAAATAAGTTTTATTTAAGAATTAAAATACCATGTTCAACATAGAATAAGTTTTACTTAAGAATTAAAAATACTTGTTGTACAATATTAAAATAGTCGCTAAAAAATTAAAAGAATAAAAACATTAGACGAAAGTGACCCGATGGTTTTTCCCTGATCGACAAGACACCAGTGAACAAAGCGTAACCACAATTCGACGAACGGTTACTGAGTTTGGGACGTCTTGGTGAACCTGTGTCGGGCCGGCACCTCATCATCATCATCGGCACTACAACCGGGATCCGGTCTTGGCCTTATTTAACAAATCTCTCCACCGGTCCCGATTTCGAGCCGATGTCATCCAGTTTAGCACTCCCAGGCTCTGGGCGTCCTGGTCTACGCCATCCCTCCATCGCAGACAAGGTCTGCCGCGCTGTCTCCTTCCATACATCCTGCCACAAAGGACTTTCCGGGCAGGGTCCTCTTCGCTCATTCGAGCTAGGTGTCCCGCCCACCGGAGTCTACCGAGCTTGATTTTTCTTACAATATGAGCTTCAAGGTAGATTGCGTACAACTCATGGTTGTAGCGTCTCCGGAATCGTCGGGCCGGCACCTACTAAGACAAAAATACCCATAAGACTTTCTGTCACCCGCTGTAAGAAAAAACTGTCAAAACATCGAAAATGAACAGTCTTAACGAGTTTTCCGAGGTTCCGGTTCGTCCATCCAGTAGCCTTTGGGCAAGTCCGCGTCAAGAAAAAACACGGCAAATGGAGAATGGTCACTGATTATAGAATACTTAATATAGTAATGCAATTGGACAGGTATACAGTTGTCTTGTATTCTTCAGGGCAAACACTTTTTTTTTCAATATTGAATTTGGAGTGAGCCTAGTATTGAAAAAAACTGCAATTGTTTCACCTTTCGGAGCTTTTGAATACCTGAAGATGGCTTTTGGGGAGCTGGACACACATTTCAAAGGTACATGGATGAAGCACTTCGAGGTTTACTATTCACCATAGACAACATCTATGACATCATAACTGCATTCAAATTTCTAGAAGAGCGTAGAAATCATGTTTGATTTTAGAACGTCATAGTCAATGCAAATTTGTGATAAATTTTGTGTTAAATGTGATTGAAAAGAAAAAGAGGTTAATAATTTAAGACACCTGATAGCTCAGAATGGAATCAAACCACTCCAAGAAAATGTACAAGCCATTTGTGAATTCAACAAGCCACAAACTATCGTAGAACTACAACGTTTTTTCGGGATAATCATTTTTTTCCGTCATACAATCCCGCATGCAGCGCACGATCAGCTACCACTGCACAATTACACATGTAATCGGAAGAAAAAGGATAAAACTTCAATAATCTGGAGGTCGGAGGTAGACTCCGCTTTCGAAAAAGAGCCAACTTTGAACGAACACAATGCCGGGACTCCGGAAAAATGGAAGACGTCAATAGTCATCCCTACTATCAAATCGGGTGACTAACGGCGAGAACTACAGACTACATTGCTTCCAACCGCATACAAAATACAAACAAATGTCATACTGGCGAGAATCACACTGTATGCAGAAGAAATATTGGGAGACTATTATAGTGTTTTTGGCGCAAGTTTAATAACCTTGCCCGGAAAAACAAAATTTAACACGCCTCGGGACTTGCTAAATAAGGACAAGACCGGATCCCGGTTGTGGTGCCGATGATGATGATTATAGCGTTTTGCGAAGAGAGTGAAGAACGTGTGATTCGAGCCGACGTTGTGGCGCTAAAACTAGAACCAAAGTCTCAACAAATCAGTTCACTGCCGCGTGTACGTTATTCTCAAGTACACTCAACTGATGTGGAATTGATATGTTAATTGCAATGGTCTACGGCTCTGATGCTGTGCTTATTCGATTTTCATTCGGTGTTGTTCTTCACTTATTGTTTGTATACTCTGTGTTAGAAACGCCAGACTGTCAATGTGTCTTCCGTGGGAATCGGTCTACAAGCGACTTCACAGTAAGGCAATTGTTGGAAAAGGAGTGGGAATACGGAGTGACGGTTCAACAACTTTTCATTGACTTCAAAAAAGCCTACTAGTCCGTCGCAAGGTAAAGACTTTACCGTATTGTAGTTTTTTTTATTTCTTCTACATTTCTCTCAGGAGAGGGGTACGTGTAGTGCCGAGTCGGCGCCACGAGATAACCGTTGCAGTTATCTTTGAACATATGCTGGTTGTAAGGCTTTGGAAAAGTCGGGCGGAGGCGAATTCCGCAGCTTTCCCGCCCTGTAACGGAACGCATTCTGATGCGGAGATGTTCACACCACCGGGAGATGAACCGCAAATTGGTGCGGTCCATCGGATTGCCTTGTGGAGCGCATATAAACCGAATTCCGCCGAACAACTAAACTAACCGCCGACGAGTCAGCACGTGCGCCTCTGCCTCGTGATCCGTACCATCGGATCAATTGTGTAATCCGTTTAGGGTATCTTAAGTAAACACAAGATAACCTAATTGCACTATCGGTTCGCGCGTCAGGTATTCTGTGGGATCCGAAGTAAACAAATGGATCACCACAAACGCGCCCGAGTGTAGGGCAGTAATATTTATGGGATTCGCGCCGTAGTGTGAAAATTGTGTGGAAGTGTACAGTGCGGGAAAACTCATACCATTTCCTTTCCTTGTGTCTGTTTTTCCTCTTTTTCGCACCTCTGTTGCGTCCTTCAAGCATTGATTCTCCCGATTGATTTATAATCTTTGGAGGGTTTTTGGTGTTTTGAGTGGCGTAATATTCGTCACGAAAAGGATGTGACCTGGATTTCGGCACGAATCTAGTGGGACACCTACTCCAGGGGCATAACACCTGTAGTGGTTGCTTTCGCTTATCTATCGCCGGGTCCAACATGCATCCTTTTCTGAACCGGTATTGGTTTTCTGTGTCAGGCCATTTCATTGGAACGGGAATTTCGCGTCGATCTGTGTAACATTCGCGGCCTAAAATGCAATTTCTCCTCTGTGTCTGCCCACGTCGGTAACCAGAAACCAGCAATCCTTGCACTTAGCGAGACTCAGGTAATAACTAATGCGGATATTTCCGATTTTACTATACTCAGTTATAGCCCAGTGCCTTTGTTCTTTCCACATCGTGGTCTAGCTACATCATATTCCCCTTGATCCCCGCGGAAGTTTCTTTTAGATATTCCATCGCGGGGCGGGACGGAGTTTACCTGTTACTCCGCTGGTGGCGTCGCAACTGCTGCATCATTTCACAGAGAATACCATTTGTTACGGACGATGCCTGTTTTGAACTAAGCATGTATTGTATTACTCCTCCCGGAGTAACTGTCCGTCTCATATGTCTCTCCAAAATCGTTCGTGCGGTCTCGAATCTCACGCACTCTGTGAGTACGTGTTCCGCATTTTCTATCATATTCGACTTAAACAATAAAGAAATAAAGATCCACCTCGAATTCAGTTTTGGTTTTCTTGTGCTTCCGTTTTGCTGCCAGTTTCATCGGGTTCCTCTCTACAAGGGAACAGTGGACAACTCTAAACATTCCCGTCACAATACAATAAAGGAAAGAAAGGAGCAAATCTTTCGCAACTGAAAGTCAAGGATCTCCTTTTACGAGGGTTGCCTTTTATATTTCGGGATTAGAGAACAAAAACAAATATTGATCATCGAAAATCACTTTATTGTTTTTCAAAATATTCCCCATGAAGATCTATACACTTTTGCATGCGTTTGAACCAATTATCGAAGCACTTTTTCCACTCTGATTGAGGTATCTCCAACACATGCATTCTGAATGTAGCAACCGCTTCTTCAGGTGTCCAAAAACGTTGACCTCTCAGTTTGTTTTTTCCGTACGGGAATCAAAAGAAGTCATTCGGTGCCAAGTCAGGACTATACGGCGGATGACCCATCAAGTCGATGTTTTGGGTGCTCAAAAATGCAGTTGTCGCAGCCGATGTGTGAGAGCTCGCATTGTCGTGGTGAAGAGTGATCCGTCTTCGGCGGTTGGTTTTCCTGATTTCTTGGAAGACAACTGGCAAACAAATGGTTGTGTACTGTAGTATGATAATTTGTTAAAAGCCAGTGTGTAATATTATAGTACGTGCCTTGCACTTCCGCTGTGGGGATTTAGTGTGAAATTGTTAGATTTCTTTTTACCTCGCTATTCATCTCGACGTCCCGATGCCGAGCCACGGCTCCAACCGGTTCAGAGGGCTCTTGCTTTTGCTGTAGAGGGATCCTTATGTGCCGTCCTTTATTTCCGAAATGTGTTCTAGTTTCCCCTTTGTTGAATCTGCAACACCATTTGCAACACAATCTCGTAAACACTGAGTTGTATATCCACTAAGACCGCCCAATAGGTAACACAACGTTAAATGTCTTCTAGTTCAAATCCAGCAATGTAGTTTGTAGATTATCCAGTGTCGGCTCCTCTGGATGTTCTCCCGATAGGGGCACTGATTAGTTACTTTTAGCTTGCCGAACAACCACTGTTAAGTGAATTTGTGCTTATTACACCCAGAAAGCAACGACTGAGGCCACACAATTTCACAGGAAAGTACCGCAATCACTTTAACGTCAGCGTTTGCCTTTCTGCAATTTTTCTTCGATGGAAAAAAAAAAACTACTTTTCACTTTTTTTTTTCGTTTTACTTTCCTTCTCTCTTTACATTTTTTTTTTTGTTCTGTTTCTTTACAACAAAGGATTAACACACACCGAACAATTTCTTTTTGCCTCTGCCTTTCCCTCCTTGCTACAGTTAACAACGTTTTTTCTATCTTCCCAAAAAAACCCGTCGACAACGGAACGTCAACAAAAAACCCGTACATAAAAAAAAACATTAACCCTTTCTCTCTTTCGCTCCCCATTCACGTCCACTTCGAAAACCGAATTCGAACTCGAAGAACTGCACGATCCACACCCGAATCGGGGCGTGTTCGAAAACTCACTTCTGGATCGTGCAATTCCTCCACCACCTTACCATCATACCACCTTAAAACAAATTATACTAAAATTACAAAAATGATTAATTGATGGGGTGGCGGACGCACGTAACAGTACCACTCAGAATTGACTGTTCTGTGTTGTTCTAGTGGTACGGTTGGGACATGTCCAGTTTTTTCCGAAAAAACAGGCGACCATTTGCTTGGAAGTGCTTCGTGCGCGAACAACTTTTGTTGGATTTGGCTCATCTTGAAACACCCAGACAGTCGACTGCTGTTTACTTTCGGGCTCATACGCGTAAATCCACGATTCATCACCTGTCACGATGTCATGGACGTGTTTCGAAGCACAGCGACTGTATTTTTTGAGCATTTCTTTCGACCAATTGACACGAGCCTTTTTTGGGCGATTGACAAATTGTGTGGAATCCAACGCGAACAAATTTTTTTGACAGTCAAATGTTTATGCAATATTGAATGTATGCTGGTCCCACTAATGCCTAAGGTTGTCTCAATCTCACGATAGGTTACATGACGATCTTCCAATATCAGTTCGCGCACAGCATCAATGGTTTTCGGAACAACAACTGATTTTCGACGACCTTCGCGAAATTCATCTTGGAGTGAACTACGACCACGATTGAATTCACCATACCATCGATAAACACTGGTCCTTGATGGAGCTTCATCGCCAAAAATTGAATTAAGTTCATCCATGCACTGTTGCTGAGTTAATCCACACCGAAAGTTGTAAAAAATAATCGCACGAAAATGTTGACGATTTAATTCCATTTTTGGGCCGAGATGAATCTTTTAAGTTACTGTAAACAACACAAATAGCGCTCGTATGTCAAAACGTTCTGAGTGCGTATAACCTCAAAAATGTCCAACTTTACGACAGAGCTGTCAATTGCCGGATTGCAACACTAGGGTTGCCAAATCCCGAAACATAAGAGGCAACCCTCGTACACCTCAACACAAGTCCCAGAACAACGGACCAGCTGCAGCGGACCGAATCAGGGGGATCAAACTCAACACCCCCTTCAACCAGGAACCAGCCACAACAACCAAGGAACAGTCCAACATTTCAAAACTAATTCAAGTAAATCCCTTTCTCGTTACTTACCCTAATACAAATTCTTACCAAAAATATATAACAAACGAACAAAGTCATATATTTCTTGTATAAAAACGTATAAGTTAATTTAAAAGATTATAATTTTTCATTTGTCTCTTTCAATTACTCTTGAAACTTGTCAGTCGACAGCGTTTCGAAAACACGTCCATTAAAAATATAATACAATTTCGGCGTGTTGTCGGTTTAAATGAAAATAGTTCGTTTTCAATATACAAGATATTAAATTATCCATTATTTGAGACACCTTATCCGGTGATTGCACCTACTGGCCACCAGGTGGCACCGTTGTAACCAACGAGAAACCTTCTAAATGACAGCTTGAAAGCGATGACATATTGTGAAATTACCACGAGGTTCGCTCTTTTCTCAGGTTGCCTGTCCCTGCATTGCTTCGCGGTTGGATTTGAGTTCTTGTTATTTTTAATTTCCAGTACAGCGAAGTTAACAATAACAAAAAATGAGTGCCTACAATTTCAAGAAGATCATGGTGGTTCCGCCAGCGAAGGTAAGCTTAATAGTTTAGCCACAATGGAGGGATATTTGCCAAGATTTGCCCCTTGTATAAGATGTGCCTTACATATCCTCCCACTTCCATTCTCATTTTCAGGACTTCATCGATATCATGTTATCGAAAACACAACGCAAAACACCGACAGTTGTTCATAAAGGATATAAAATATCCCGAATTCGTGCGTTTTATACGAGGAAAGTCAAATACACCCAACAGAACTTCCACGACCGTCTGTCACAGATTATTCAGGACTTTCCCAAGTTAGACGATGTGCATCCTTTCTATGCAGATCTGATGAATGTCCTCTACGACAAAGACCATTACAAATTAGCCCTGGGACAGTTGAATACCGCTCGGCATCTCGTTGATAAGTGAGTAAATCTTTTGACTGTATTGTTGCCAGTTTTTGATCATCTTCCTCTAATTCAGCGTTGCTAAGGATTATGTTCGCTTGCTGAAGTATGGCGACTCTCTCTATCGGTGTAAACAACTCAAAAAAGCAGCTCTCGGGCGAATGGCTACTATTTTAAAACGGCAAGCGTCCAATCTCACATATCTGGAACAAGTACGGCAGCATCTATCCCGTTTGCCAACCATCGACCCATACAGCAGAACAATCATCATTTGTGGCTTCCCGAATGTGGGCAAATCTAGTTTCATCAACAAGATTACCAGAGCTGATGTTGAGGTCCAACCATACGCCTTTACGACTAAAAGTTTGTACGTTGGTCACACTGACTACAAATACTTGCGTTGGCAAGTGATAGACACTCCTGGAATCCTGGATCATCCGCTTGAGGATAGGAATGTCATCGAAATGCAGGCCATCACTGCACTGGCTCACTTGCGTGCGTGTGTTCTTTATTTTATGGATATTTCCGAACAGTGTGGACACTCCCTTCAGCAACAAGTGCAACTGTTCGAAAGCATCAAGCCGCTATTCACCAACAAGCCTCTCATTATTGCAGTTAATAAAATCGACATACTCGGTGTTGACGAGTTGCCTGATGAGCGACGAACTATAATCACAAAGCTGCAGGAAGACAAGAACATCCCGGTGATGTTCCTGTCCACGGTTAGCGAGGACGGTGTGATCGATGTGAAAACCGAAGCATGTGAACGCCTGTTGTCGTTCCGAGTGGACCAGAAAATGCGTACAAAGAAGGTGGACAATATTTTGAATCGTCTACATGTTGCCATGCCCACGCCTCGTGACAACAAAGAACGGCCACCGTGTATACCAGAAGCCGCGCTCGAGCGTCTACAAAGGAACGCCGATAAAGCCGAACGAAAGCGGAAATTGGAGAAGGATATCGAAAACGAAATGGGCGACGACTACACCCTTGATCTCAAGAAGCACTACACAGAAATTCCCGAAGAGCAACGCTACGATGCAATTCCCGAGTTCTGGGAGGGACACAATATTGCCGATTACATTGACGAGGACATATTCGAAAAACTCGAGGAACTCGAGCGCAACGAAGGCATTCGCGAAGAAGGCGGTGTCTACAATCCTCCAGAGTACACTTTGGATGAAACACTCAAAGAAATCCGTGAGATGGCTAAACAAATTCGTGGTAAACGATTCCTTCTTCGTGATGAGAAACGATTGGCGAGTAAGAAGAACAGATCGACAATTCCCCGACATAAACAGCCTAAAATTCGCGATCGCAGTGTTTCGAAATTGCGTAAAACCATGGAGGATCTGGGTGTCGATATGTCCGGCACTGAAAACGCAAACTTCACAAAGAACGTTGTCGACATTCGGCGAGCAATCGTGCCAGTTGGTGGCCGTGAGACTAAAGCCTTACTGGACAAGGAATCCTCGGCTGTTGTGCGAGCTACTGGAATGCCTCTTAAGAGGGCTCCTCCAAGAGATCACCAAGGTGTTAGGGATCGCATCATGAAAAAGAAAGCAACAGTAATGGCACGTAAGGATATCGCGAGGAAAGTCAGGAGGAATTGCCTCAAGGGAGAGGCTGATAGATTCATCGGAACCAAAATGCCGAAACATTTATTTTCTGGAAAACGCGGCTCCGGAAAGACGGACAGGCGTTAAGCGTGGCACGTTTCTTTATTGTATTTTTCGAAGTTGTAGAAATAAAGTTAAATCTGATATTTTAGATCGTTATTTCGCTATTAGGTAATTGGTGGTGTCCTCATATCTTTTCCTTTGCTGATATAGTGGGCACCACTGTCTCGGCTCACTGATCTTCGAGAATCGCCCGTATCCCGAGGAGTATTAAATATTCACAGATAACAGACACGAACTTCGCACGTTGAAAAGCGAAACGGTCCGCCTTTGATAAATGTCTTTGCGGTCGTTTCCGAGGCGATTTTGGCCGAAGCGTTGCACTGATATGAAAGTTCTGCGTCGACCAGTGATTGGATATATACCTAATTACCAAGCAGGGCTGCTTGAACTGGATGAAGTTCGCCCATCAAAACTGATAACAATTCCATGGTAACGACGCAATAATATATACAAAATATCTGCCATCGTTGATCATAAATGAACACTTGTGTAAATACAAGGTTCTAAGAATTGTATCACACGCATCCACACAATCAGGGCTCGCCAATAATAGCCATTTTCAATGTAGACAAACAAAAAATATACTGCGACACATACATATGTTATGTTGAAAAGACATCTGTTGTGTGTGCAAACAATTGATGTATCCTTCGGTCTGTACGATGGAAGGAGAGATAAGAGAGTGTGTGCGCAACCGTGGATAGTCGGACATTCTAAAAACCTTCTCCGCTTTAAAAATGAGAGTCGCGAGTCACCCATCTATAAGACGGACGCACGAAGAGTGATTTCTGGATGGATGTATCGAGTCGTGCGTTTGTGGGGTACGAGTTGATGAGCCAACGTATGGCACGCTGTTCGTTCGTATCCCCATCGAGTTCTGCTGCAATAATTGTTCACCGGAGAAGATGGAATAAATAAACGCACTGAATGTTGATTTGATGTTAATTCTCTTTTTTTTATTGATATTGTTTTTTTCTTTTTTACTTAACTGATAACTTATTATTAAATATTATTAAATTGACACAACTTCGTCTGACAACACTTCTGGTTTGATGAGGTTAATCCGTACGTGCGTGCGGTAATCCAAGAATACGGTTGAGATGAAGCAGCAGAATGTAAGGCACGCCAACACACTAAGTGAGTACGCCACGGTGGCATTTCCACGAGTTAAAACTGTGTGCATTATAAAATCGAACAATAAAAACTTGCTGAACGGAATTGGAATGGATCTAATTTAAAATCAAACTCGTTTTAACTCTTTGATGGGAATGGTTGTTGATACTCAAATTGCCGACAGACACGTCTTTCCTTTTGCTTCGCGCGTGTTAAGTGTGTCGATGATGTCATAGATAAAGATGACATGCAAGAGGTCATTGATACACCTAAACCTAAAAACGCCACCCGACGTTAAACTCAAATGACCCCCCGGGGCGATAAAACTATTAATTGCATATTTTAAACCAAATAATACAAAAGCAATTGATTGCATATGCCGAAAGCAATTACCCAATAATGCAAAAGCTATTAACTGCATATTCCCGAACAATTAAATTGCAGAAACGTTTAAACTGCTTCAAACTTCAACAGAAATGCAATTAATTGGGTCAGTTCGCAACCCTAGAAGGTGAACCGAGTTCAAGCCAATGAGGAAATATTGACCGGTTCAGCGAAACACCGTGGTTGCGAACTGAAGCCAATAATCGGAAATTGGGGCAATTAAAATTGAATTGCATTGTCGTAGTCGGGAAGCGTTGACCCCGAGCTGTCGAGAAGTTATAGGAAGTAATTAAGGAGCAGTTGGTTTTCGGTGGAAAAGACAGGCAGTCAGTGGTTAGTCATAGTGTGGTACGGTGAATCAAAAAGCGAAACCTGAGTTCTGGGAGAGTCTGGTAAAGAAATTGGTTAAGATATTAAAGTGTAAGAAACAAAAGTGAATCGGTTAAAGAAATAAAGTGAAGTCAGTTAGTTTTTCGAAAAGAAATCTGTTAAGATATCGAAGAACATAAACAAAAAGTTAATTGAACAAAGAGAGTGAATTCGGTGAATTACCAATAAAAAATATTTGTTAAGAAATTGAAGAGTATAAACTAAAATGTTAATTGAACCAAGAAAAGAGTGAATTCAGTTAATTATAAATAAAAGAAATTTGTTAAGATATTGAAGAGTAAAAACTAGAAGATAATTGGACAAGGAAGAAAGTGGATTTAGTTAAATGCTCGTAGAGAATTTTCCCAGATGTTAAAGTATAAGAACTAAAAATTGAGTGTTCAATAAAGAAAGTGAATTCTGTACATAACTCAAAGAAAATTTTATAAATAGGTTAGAGATAACGAACTCCTTATGCTAAGCAATTGTAATAAATATACTTGTGAGAATGAAAATTATATTGGTGACAATAAAGAAGAAATAGTGGAAACTAAATAAAAGAAAGACTCCGTATTTTAAATTAAAAGTACAAAGGAAAATCTCTTTGATTGATGTAAAAGAGTTTTGATTCGTGCTTTTCTTGGTGTTGTGACCTCTTGGTTCCGACGGTTATCCACAAACCATAACTCGCGCAATAGCGTGCACACGCTGCGGTAGTAGAATAACGACTGACTTGAATTAGGGATGAAGATGGGTAATTTTATTTTTACACCAGACAACCAATAGAGAACATACCTCTGCTCTCTCATTGCCCCGCCCGTCGATGTGTGGTGAATTACATCGGTTAATTCGATAATCGACGAACATGGGAGAATGAGAGAACAGACACATAAAGTTCATGATCTCGGGGTGGGTTTGGTTGTGTGTGCATGAATCAATGCAGTTCTGAGAGTAACCCATTGACCTAATTCGGTGAATATGGTGATCTCAGAGTACATTGAACTGTACGAAGACAGAACTGTGAAGGAGAGGAAAATTAAGCTGGTGCTATTCACCTGCGAAAAGAGAGCATTTATCCCCAGCGAATGGAGTGTCTAGAGAAAGTGAAAAGGACGCCGACTTGGCTAGGGAAATCTGATCATGGGAACTAACTTAAATGCTTTGATAATTTCCCCAGCGGTCGCATGATTAAGCAACCGCGTCGTTTGATCAGACTATGCCGTTGCTAACCGACATGATGCGATTTCCGGTGGATATCTCATGGGTAGGCGAAATGGGGTTGCCGTATGGGAAAAAGGTAGCTAAACTCAATTATGCATTATCTGCATGGGATACTGAGTTTAGCTTTGCGCCCATTTAACATGATTTACAGGTGGAATAGCTTATAAGAGGAATGGGTAGAAATGACGCACTGAAAGCGGTCGAAATAAGGTATAGAATTGTGGGTTGGTTCTCCATGTGGTATAGGGAGCCCCCACACGTTCCATAAATAGCGCATGTTAAAATACACGCGTGTTTGTGAAAAAACTCAACTAAGACTTAAAGTGTATTCCATTCGTTAACCGAATAACATTTTACATCATAAATTTAATAAAGTAAATAAAAACAAAACGTGTGTGTTTCAACAAGTGCGTTTTATTATTAAAGTGAGTGTGTGTAAAGTGTTTAAGGTGAAGTGAAGTTACATGTTGGCTACATTTATGTAACATACCGCACGGCCTTTAGTCGCCTCTTACGACAAGCCAGTCTAGTTGTGCGTATATGCTGACGCCTTACTCACGGGGCATACTCTCTCTCTCGTACGAGTACATTGGGAGGTACCCGGCGATGGCGATCTTCAATTCTTGTCAATATCTTCATATGCGGAATAAATTCGGCACAAATACGTCCCATTGACCGTAGCCGCGTACTGCGGTTTACGTTCTTTCTTTCATTAAATTTGTATTAATTTGTGCGTTTTTTCATTATCCTTTTGGCAAAGTTCTTCATCACGAGCCGGCAAAGTCAATGCAGGGATCAAAACAAAGGTCTCTTCACATTGTTTCCTTTGTTTTTCTTTCTCCTTCTTCTTCTTATCATTTTTGAGACAAGTAGCCTTCTGTCGCTGATTACGACCTCATTGCTGAGTATCAGATGTTCTTCTTCCTTGATTTGCCTAAGATGATGATCATCATCATCATCGGCACTATAACCGGGATCCGGTCTTGGCCTTATTTAACAAATCTCTTCACCGTCCCGATTTCGAGCCGATGTCATTCAGTTTGGCACTCTCAGGCTCTGGGCGTCCTGGTCTACGCCATCCTTCCATCGCAGATAAGGTCTGCCGCGCTGTCTCCTTTCATACATTCTGCCACAAAGGACTTTCCGGGCGGGCTCCTCTTCGCTCATTCGAGCTAGGTGTTCCGCCCACCTGAGTCTACCGAGCTTGATTTTTCTTACAACATTAGCTTCAAGGTAGATTGGGTACAATTCTTGGTTGTAGCGTCTCCGGAATCGTCCTCCCTCACATACGGGACCAACAATTCTCCTTAAGACCTTCCTCTCGAACGCGGCTAAGAGTTCAGAGTGCATTTTATTGAGCACACAGGTCTCGGATCCATACATGAGTGATGGTCTTGTACAGTAGTAGCATGGATGTTCTGGATAAATTTCGGGATTTAAAGAGCCTTGATAGACCATAGTAGGCTTTGTTGGTTAACCGTTCGCGTATTTCTTCTTCCATATTGTTATCGGCTAATACTATTGACCCAAGGTAGTTAAAGTATTGCACTACTTCAAATTCGTGCTCCACTACCCCGACAGTTTGACCAACGTTAGGTCTTCTCTTTGCAGAAGTTGTCACCATGTACTTAGTTTTCCCCTCATTAATGTGTCGTCCAAGTTTTTGTGCCGCCTGCTCGATCTGCTTGAAGGAGTCCTGTACAGCCGATTTGATTCTGCGATGATGTCTGCGTAGGCAAGTATCTGGCTAGACTTGGTGATGATAGTCCTGTTACGTGATAGCCTCCCCCATCCCCATTGCCCCGCCGAGAGGGAGTAAAGTATAAATTTAAACACCTTATATTCGACATTAGTTATTAATTATATAAGAAACATAAATGAATGATAAATTAGTAGTCTACATTAATTAATAATTATAAAAGAAGCATAAAAAAGCACATTCCACAGTTTATAATTGAATACGAGCAGATGCATGAACCTGCCTCGTTAAGTTGTTGCTTTCGAAAGGTCAGTTAGGTTGAGTTCCTTTTCGGAGATGGCTAGAGATGGAGGGAGAAAGAGTGTCTTAGTTAGCCAGAAGACAAAGAGTGTCGTAGTCAGTCAGAAGACATAGAAGAGTGAAGTCGAGACCCGTCCATGAAGGACGTAATTTTGTTTTTTTGAATATTTTAATTTAAGTCCATGGAGGACAGAAATTGTACTAAATGTAGTCTTTAAAAGTTAAATTGTAAAAAATTAATGAAGTAAAAGTTTAATTAAGTTAATAAATGATTGAATGAAATGTTGTGACCTGTGTTAATTTCTATTGAATGTTTTGTCAAGTCGGAGGAGACCCCTTTGGCTGTAAAATCCGGCCAGAAGATTGGAGGTGAATAAATCTGTTACGGTCCAGCGGTGAAACATAGCTGGGAATTGCGTGTAGGCTCAATATATGCCCACAGGAATAATTTGTGCTTCAACGGCGGTGCTGTAACTGGTTCGGCGCAACACCGTTGTACTCCGTTTGGAGCTTGTACATTGCAACGGGGTTACAAAGATACCGAAATTGAATTGACTCTACGGATTGTTAACTGCAAGAAGGGGCTCAGTTACACCTTAGTTTTTATTAAACTCAACACTTAAAAACTGGCCAATAATATACAACAACAAAAGTTTTACAACCATCGAAATATCATATATAACAACTGGCGTTGCATTAATCATTTAAGAAACCTACCACCAACTTCATTGATCATCGAACAAATATATAGCAAGCAGGCGGTACGAACTTGCCGCCCAATATCGTAAAATTGGCCTTGAAAATATAATAGAACAAACTGATAATACGGACAGGCACGTCTTATGTTACAACTGGTCCTACTATCATTCTTATATAACAACTATCTACCTACCAATACCTATCTAACAACTTGGCGCTGCGGAAATTTAATGTGTTACAATATAATATGTAGCACCTGTAATATGTTACAACTTGTAATATGCAACAACTTGTAATATCCAACTATGTTGGCGATGGATCACGAGTTCCCAGGAAAAGCAAGGCAAGCGCTAACAATACCATTTCCAGTGAAACGACGATCAGCGGTGCACCGATCCCAGGAAACGAGCGAAGGAGGGGACGACTGCGGGCCTATATAAGGCGGGCACATTTGATGGAGCAGCCTCCCTCAACACAGAATCCATTTACTCTAATATACGTAAGCAACACCTCCGGTTGTTTGTTGAAAAAATTTCCCCAGATATCCTCTTCCTTTCAGAGACCTGGCTCAAACCAAATTCCCGAGTTTCCATTCCCAATTATACTTTTGTTTCTAACCCCAGAACTAATGGGTCCCACGGAGGTACCGGCATCTTAATACACAAAAAATGTTGCCTCGCAGAACACTTTGCAAAGATTCACGAGCAAAATAATTCTCTATCAACTCCCGGCTTCGAGAACACAGTAAACGAATACATCTCAAACAGATTATTCACATCTTTTACTCCTTTCATCGGTGAATTTAACAACACGAACATAGCTTCACACCCCTTAGACACTACAAATTTTCTAACTGCAGACGAATTATCCAAGATCGTAAGATCAGGAAATAACAAAAAGTCAACTGGATTAGATGGAATCCCAAGCCTTCTATTTAAAAGGCTACGCCAACAGAATCTACTTCCCATCCTCACTCTTCTTAATCATATAATTAATGCATCGCACTTCCCAGAGAACTGGAAAACTGCGGTAGTAATTCCTATTAAGAAGCCCGGTAGTAGTAATAGCCCTTGCAATTATCGTCCAATATCCCTATTAAGTACATTAAGTAAGATACTGGAACGCAAGATCTACCAAAATCTTCTCTCATTTGCCAATGAGAATGCCCTCATCCCTAACTGTCAGTTCGGATTTCGTAAGCGACAATCCACATGTCATGCTCTACTAAAACTTACACACGATGTTACAACTGGTCTCCAAAACCAAAGCCCTACTGTGTGTATATCTCTCGATATTTCTAAGGCGTTTGATTGCGTCTGGATCTCAGGGCTTCTGTACAAACTGCACTCCATATTTAATCTAAACTCTCACACAACAAAGCTCTTAGCCTCTTATCTTTCTGACAGAAAATTCGTTGTGAGAATAAATTCTTCCGTCTCAGAAACCCACAACATAACCGCGGGTGTTCCCCAAGGCTCTATTTTAGGGCCAATTTTATATCTGTTATATACCGCGGATATTCCTCAACCCGTATCTCCTAATGTTGTGATGCTAAATTATGCTGATGATACATTAATTTACTCTAGCAGCAAATTTGTTAAGGCTGCAAGAAATCGCATTAACAACTTTCTCCCTAACCTATCATCATACTTCAATAAGTGGAAAATTCACCTTAACCCAAATAAAACGCAGCTCATAGTGTTCAAGGGCAAACACGAGCACTGTACAAACAACACTAGACGCTACCACAACAAAATTAAACTTAACCTAAACAACACTCTAATAAAACCCTCCAAAACCCTAAAATATCTGGGAATCACTTTTTCTAATAACTGGTCTTTTTCCTCCCACATTAAAAATTCCCTTCAAAAAGCCACAATTCAGCTTAATCTCTGTAGAATAGTAATGTGGAAACCTAATAGTCTCTCTCACAAAGTCAAACTGCTCATTTACAAACAAATTATCAGGCCCACACTCACGTACGCGTGCCCATTGTGATACCATATCACTCCCTCCCAAATGGAGAAATTACGAGTATTCGAAAGAAAATGCTTTAGGTATGTCTCTGGGTTACATCGTCGTCCTAACTCCTATAAGTACTATAGTAACGTCGAACTCTACAATACCGCTGGTATTGAGCACCTCGATAGACGATTCCTCGAACTGTCTATCAAATTTATCGAAAACCTACAAAATAATCCCAATCCCATAATAACCTCGCTCTTAGAGAACCCTCTAGATATCAGAACTAACTATCCCAACTGTCTCCACACCAGAGCTATCTTCGCCTCAGGTAGACTGGTAAATGATTCAAACGAGATCATATACCACAACACCGAAGTTACCCCTAACCAGTTCAAATACTGTAACGTCCAACCATTTTCCAACATCCTACGCTTTTCCAACGAACAACCGGAGAGAAATACTCTACCTCTAACCCATAACTGACCTCATTCCACATCCTTTAATTCATAACATATATCCCATTAATTATAAAACTTTGTTTTGTTTATAGCTCATTTATAATAATCAGAATAAGTTAGGTTAAGTTATATTTATATTTAGGGTTAGGTTTAGATTAAGTAAAGTAAAAATAAGAAATTCCTGGTTTTCTGACCTTTTCCAGGAAGACGAAACCCTACTAAATGTATAAACACACATCTAGCCTGTAACTCTTAAAACATTGTTTGGAAAATGTATTATAATAATAATTACATGTAAGCAATTGTCACGAATTTAATTTTAAGTCACTGTATTACTTAAATGTACAAATTCTACTTATGGTTAATAAATACAGTTTAAAAAAAAAAAAAGATGGAGCAGCAGGAGTCGTCGAAGGAACTCCTACCCAATCGGTCTTGCTCAAGACCAGCTAAAGAGATCAGAAATATACAGAATAATAAATAATAAAATATTCAGCAAATAAACTATAGGAAATAAGCAAAGTATTCCCTAGATATTATTGCAACCTGTTTTTTCGCTTCGTTGAAATTTTCCTTGGTCGGTTGGCTTGTCTTCTTCGTTGGTCGCGTAGATTAAGGATTTGTACTGGGCAAGACTCAAACGCCCGCCAATCCAGAGAAGAGTCCGGCTCTGGAGGAACAATCCCTCGAATTAAGAAAACATCGTTTGGCTGGCCAGCGCCGGTTTTCTCTTTTCATTGCAGCAACAAACAACTTATAATATGTAACAACGTATAATATGTTACAGTCCCTCTAGTTGTGACGCCAGAGTCACGGATTGCTTTCTCCAAAGCCAGGTTGAAGAGGAGGCAGACCAGACCGTCCCCTTATCGGAGTCCATTAAAGATGTTTATTGGTTTGGACAGCAATCCCACTATTTTTACTTGACTAGTTACGTTGGTCATGGTCAACCTACAAAGTCGTATCAATTTATTTGGAATGCCGAACTCTCTCATGGCATTATATAGTTCTGTGGGGATTTAAGTCTAGTCAGGGCGTCGGCAAGGACGCAGGGTTCACTAGACTTCCCACTCTCTGCCGCACAAACGATTGATGAGCGATTACTGAGCGAATTAATCACCGGGAGAACACAACATACATAAAGAAAAACACTCAGTATTACTCGTCGTAAAACTTTCTTTTATTTACACTGAATATTGATTACAATGGTTAGTCCTTTAAGCAATCACCACCGATCTCTATCTCTGAATCCACCTGGAGGTAACACACGTGGTCATTGTTCGATTTTTCTTTAAGGTTTTTTTTTAAAATCACTTTCGGACAGTTCCGAAGGGAGAAAAAGGTGTTATAAATCCTTTGATTGCCGAGAACCGAAAGTTAAGAGATTCACATATATTCACTTAATAGAAATGATACATTATCACGCGGACTTCACTGGACTTTACAACGGACGAAACTACTCACAACCTTACTCCACGGCGGATAAATTTTTAACTCGAAGCACAAGTGCTCGCGACAAAGGATGCAATCTGACAACTTAGTAATTCACCTCCATCAGTTCGATGGCCCCGAATTTCATCGATAAGGGAGGATTGTATACGTGTCCGTATAGGACAAGTACGTTGCCCTTCAGCCTGCATATCGGCAACGACGAAAATGCACCTAAATAAACATGGGCTGGTGTAATGAATTGGTATTAAAGAGATATGCGATAGCGAAATCTCCGAAGGGAGAAATAGGTTTCTGTGCCTTAAATAAACAGAAACGCTATTTCGAGGGCCATAAATCTTTGATGACCTGCGCCTGAGAACGAAGATATGCACATCGTGTTTGTTTATTTAACAGGCCGGAGCATCGTTAGGCATGATCTGGGGTATGATTGTCTAACGTCAATCATATTAGTGCCCAAATCCCATGATCGATAGATAACCGATAAGGGAAATTGGTCGCAAGTGTTGCGAACCATGGGATTGGGGTAATATTCACTCATGGACCGTAGCAAGAATACCGGCTACAGCTATGTCAACAATTACGCTGGCCAGCGAGTATTTATCTTTTATAATTGCTGACAAGCCGAGCTGATTGTCTGGCACGGTCCATGTATGAATGAATGAAATAATTTGTTTGATATGCATGCTTGATAAGATTTAACTTTCAGGTGTGACGTTGCAGGGGAGCTTACGCTGCCCCTAATTGCAGGTAAGTACTATGGGTTTGGAAGGTGGTTAATTTAAGAGGATGGGCGGTTCTTTGGGAATGTATTAAATCACCGCCACAGTTCTACCCTAGTTATGCTGTCGTAGACGGCCTTAAAGTCTATAAATAGATGATATAATGGAATCTTAAATTCCTGACATGTTTCCATCGCCTGCCTAAGGGTGAATATCTGCTCAATCGCTGATTTGGCTGGGATGAAGCCACACTGAAATTGACAGTGATGACTTTAGCGTATGGGGCTATCCGGTCTCGTAGGATAGAGGAGAGTATCTTATAGGCGGTACTCAGTTATACCCCGATCGCTGCCGCACTGTGTGATATCACCCTTCTTATGTATGGGGCAAATTATTCCACGCCGCCAATCTTCCGGCACCTCCTCTTGCTCCCATACGTGCACCACGATCTGTTAAATACTAATTGTTTAACAATTATTTATTAAGGGTTTACTAAACTTACCCCTAAACAAGTGAAGTCCCCTGCTAAGCTGCACGGCCCGTGGCTTTGAAACTGATGTCATCTAATTAGATCCGGACAGAAGGAGATCCGCACATGCATACACAGTAGCACTACAATCGACCGTTCCAGCGATTCTATTAATTTACAGTTCGATTACAATCGAATTCAACACGATTCATTAAACTAAATAAATTCCTTTATTTTACTTTATTGTTTATTACGCTACATACACTATTTCTTTTAAATAATTGACCGCACGCGCACATTACTCGTTTTTTTTTTTCTTTTATTTTCGGAACGACGATTTAGCTAACCAACCGCACACGTTGACGACACAAATCAGAAGAAGGAATCTCGTGTCTTTTCGGCACATATCCTTTTTCGTTCCGCTTCCACGATAGTTGTTTCTAAGAAGCGCCGGAATTGGCTAATAGGGGGCGACTATGGCTAATAAAAGGAAGATGGCTATTGCAATGTGAGTGGGGTTTTAAATGGTGGTTTACTTTTATTTAAATTATCTACTATTGTATTTGGGGATATTCTATTGTAAAGGGAAATTAGTGATTTGGAGGGGGATTTGATGATTTGAGCTGTCTTATGGCTTTTAATGTTTCCTCAATGCTTGGTGACGGCAGCATTTGGTCTTGATTTTGCAATGGCGGAGCCTCTAATTCTACTGTGACCTGACCATTTAGCAATTAATTGAAGCGCACTTCCCATCACTCTAGAATGCCTTCAGGGTGGGTGATCAGATTACCCTCTTTATCCTTGCAGTATGTGTAGCGTGGTGTGTACCGCGCCATACTGCGGATTAATTGGTAGAACTACCGCGTCGGGTGCGGACCCCGCACTCTACTTTTCTCTATTTCACAGACCAGGTGTTTTTTCCCAGGCACTTTTCTTTTGTCTGTGAAGTCTTCTTTTTCAGATTTTCTGAGCTCTTTGTATTTCTACTTGCGTACCCTCGTCCTATGAAACGCTGCATTGCACGGTATGCAGCATTCTTACGTTTAGTCGCTAGTTTGCACTCATCATAAAACCAGTCGCTGCGATCTCTACGACTACTGCCTACGATGGAGTTGGCAGTACTAATGACAGTATTCTTAAGGCGTGTCCATTTCTCTTCTACACCCGGCATTCTAGCCCTAAGACTTACTCTCCTTCCGGCGAGCTCTTCGAGGGCGTGCCCTAGCGCATGACCAAAGGTGTTACTGGTATTCTCACTGCGTAAGGCAGTCGTGTTGATTCGAACCTGATCCGCAGATGCAATACATCTCCATAAGGCAATCCGCGCTCGGAAAACTATACCAACAAGATAGTGATCCGAGTCAACGTTGATTCCTCGGTACGTTCGTACCGTCATCAGGCTAGAGGAGTGGCGGCGATCTATCAAGACGTGGTCAATTTGGTTGCGAGTGGCTCCATCAGGTGATACCCAGTTGGCTTTGTGGATATCTTTACGCGGAAACCTGGTAATGGCAACGACCACGTTTTTTGATGCTGCCAGTTCGATGCCTCGCAGTCCATTGTCATTAGTGTTCTCATGCAAACTATGGGAACCTGCGTAGTGCCTGAAAAGTGGCTCCCGGCCTATTTTCGCATTCAAATCACCAAGAACGATTTTCACATCGTATCTTGGGCAGGCACTGATGGCCCGTTCGACGTACTGGTAGAATTCTTCCTTTTTGTCGTCAGGGCACTCCTCTGTAGGTCCGTGAACGTTTATGAGGCTTATGTTCTTAAACTTGCCTCGCACGCGACGAGTGCATAGCCTTTCGTTTATTGCATTAAAGCCGATAATGTCCGGCTTTAATTTTTGGCTGACTAAAAAGCCTACCCCGAGCACATTGTGTTTTGCATGACAGCTGTAATAAATATCATACTCGTTTCTTTGAATAACACCACCCCCCGTCCATCTTATGACAGGACATCGGCTAGCTGCTGTGCAGCTCGAGCTCTGTACAGTGAGCGGACGTCCCCTGAAAAAATTATCTAATCCCTTAGCCAATTTCGTTTCCATGGTCGTCGTCGTATATCTGGTCCATATCCGAGGCTTGTTAAATTCTCCATAATAATTTGTTTCTACGGGCAAGGTTATTAGCATTTCGCCAACCTTTCTCAGGATCTCGCTGCATGCATTGGTTCACTACTTGGCGGGTGCCAAAGTAGCTATCCAGGGGTGTCACGTGGAGTCTGTAACTTGGATTGAACAGGGACAAGGATCGTCCTGGCCTTCGCCAGGTTGAAAGCAATCAGAGACTTTGCCCCGTATGTTCGCTCCCATCCCACCAGGTTCTAAATCATAGGCTAGACAAAAAATGCTTAAATTCTAACTTAATTTTTTTATATCATAACCTACAAATCCTACGCAGGCGCTCTAAGCTAAACATTACATATTGTCTGGTTTGCCTTTCGGCGACAGAACTTTGTATATTGGCTACATGTACAGAATCGTTGACTTGCTCATCGTACATACTGCGCTCCTCCCGTGGGAATAATTGCATTCGGTTAGGATGTGATCCGTATTTGTATGCATCCCTTGCGGAACGGACAGTGTGGTTCTTCCTTATACTTGAATCTCCTCAAGTATTGGACAAAACACCTATATTCTGACAAACATTGCAACGTCTAAAAGTCTACCACATTTCGTGGTCTATTTGTCCGATTTTTGAAATGAAGTATCATTTCGTCTGACCACCTTTCAGTGCTATATTTGTATTACCATTCACTAGGCTACGAGTTCAGTTTGTATGCACTTGTAGTGCTCCCCGAAGCCCTACCATTTCCCCCCCCCATAAATATTTCATTTATCAATATCCCCACACCCAACCACGTACAATACCATACATACCATATCCTCAAACCAACACTCAATTGTAAATTCCCAAATCCAAAGAGTAAAACAAATACGCGATAAACCAACGAAATATTCGCCTATCATGCACAAACAAAATCCACCACAACCAAATCAAGCACATGTTAAACGAACCAAATGTCCATTTGGTTCCCATACACACAATTAATTAATTCCTACAATCCTTATCTCTGTACGCATTGTAGCCAGATGTGTATTCTCGAAAACTAGAGTAAAATTCCCATCTTTTTCCCCAGTTTCTCATAATGAAATCTCAATGAAGATTTGTATAAAAGGGCGATGGAGTTTTGTTTCGGGGTCGTCGCATAACTGGGAAGAATACTGCGAGAACGTCGTATGGGCCCTCAATGTCCAAGATACTATGTGAAAATAGGTCGGGAGTCGGTTGTCAAGCACTACGCAGGTTCCCATAGTTTGCATGGTAATGGACTACGAACTGGCAGCATTAAAAAACTTGGCCGTTGCCAGTACCAGGTTTCCGCGTAAAGATATCCACAAGGCCACCTAGGTATCACCTCTTGGAGCATTGCATCCGCGGATCAGGTTCGAATCAACACGGCTGCCTTACGCATTGAGAATACCAGTAACACCTTTGGTCATGCGCTAGGACACGCCCTCGAAGAGCTCGCCGGAAGGAGAGTAAGTCTTGGGGCTAGAATGCCGGGTGTAGAAGAGAAATGGACACGCCTTAAGAATACTGTCATTAGTACTGCCAACTCGATCGTAGGCAGTAGTCGTAGAGATCGGAGCGACTGGTTTGGTGATGAGTGCAAACTAGCGACTGAACGTAAGAATGCTGCATACCGGGCAATGCAGCAGTCTCATAGGACGAGGGTACGCGAGTAGAAATACTAAGAGGTCAGAAAATCTGAAAAAAAGACCAGAGACAAAAGAAAAGTACCTGGGAAAAAAATCTTGCCCGTGAAATAGAGAAATGTAGAGAGCGAGGTCCGCACCAGGAACGGAAGGGAGGGGACTATATCAGGGGTAACATCATGCAGATATCATGATAAATAACCAAACTTTAAGAGGTTCGCCGTCGCATAACTGGGCTCACTCTAGAGGCTCTGTCCACGCTCGACTGGCGACGGCATTTTGTAATATCAGAGGCATCGGTTTCACCAATACGAATGTAAACGCCGTCCACCAATATTTGCAAGCAACGACACCTGATATCCTTGCCCTAACTGAGACCCAGGTCGATTCGTCAACTGATTCGAACATATCTTCGTTGCTAAGGATACGACTTACACTCGAAATTCCGTTTTAAGGGTGGAGTCTGCGTCTTCGCGCGGTCCAATCTGGATTGCCAGAGGATGGAGGAGTTGGAACCCAATAATATGGACATCATATGGTTGAGGGTCGTGCTGAGGAATTCTGTTAAATTTCTTTGTTGTCTTTACCACTCCCCGAATGATGATGAACCAGCGACATTTTTCGAACATCTTTCACATACCGTTGACTGGATACAGATCAACCACCCAGCTTCTGAAATTGTTGTCCTTGGCGATCTTAATGTGCACAATTCCGGCTGGTTATTGCATTCTAACAGAGCAGAGAAGGCTGGGAGGCTGGCGGAGATGTTTGCTGTAAGCCACAACTTGATTCAACTCGTAGGGGAGCCAACACGAGTGCGCGATTCCCGAAGCGATTATGCGAACACACTGGATCTGTTTTTGACATCCGAACCAGGTATTTATACAGTAGAGATTTCTGCGACATTGGGAAAATCAGATCACTGCTTGCTATCTGTCACGCAAGTACTTGCACATCAATCGAATAACCAGCCTAGGCAGCTTCGCCATGTATGGAAGTATAGGGCTGCCAACTGGGACGATTTGCGAGAATTCTTCGCACTCTTTCCATGGTCCGAGGTGTGCTTCGGAAACTCCGATCTTAACGCTTGCGTGGAGTCGGCATCAGACATTATTCTTCTGGGGATGGAGATGTATATTCCACATTCCATCAAACGAAGTTCGTCTGATAAACCTTGGTTTGATAAAAAATGCGAGCAAATTACAGCGGCAAAAAATAGAGCTTTTAAGCAATGGCGTTTCAATCCCACCGATGTTAACAGAACGAATGTTGTTAGAATCAGAAACGCGTGCAACCAGGCGATTGATACCGCGAAGAAGGCTCACAACGACAGGGTGATCAATAAGCTCCTTCGGTGCCCAACTGGTTCGCACTCCTTCTGGTCAATGGCAAAGGCTGTCAGCAGTAACTTCGCATCCTCCTCTTTCCCTCCGTTGGTGACAGACAGCGGGACGTTAGTCACGAATCCAAAGGCTAAAGCTAATGTGTTCGCGAATTTATTTTCCGCGAATTCAAACCTCGATCCCGGTCTTTTGAAGCCACCTGTGATCTCGCCGGTACGGTCTTCGATGCGGGATGTGAGATTTCGCCCGCGCACACAACGCATTCTACGTGAACTGGATTGTAGGAAGGCAACCGGCCCGGACGAAATACCAGCAATAGTCCTTAAGAACTATCTCCGGTTCTTGGCAGACTCTTCCGCTTATCTTATGCACGGAGGACTTGTCCTGCCTGTTGGAAAACCGCTCGAGTTCAGCCAATCCCAAAGACGGGAAAAAAGTGTCTCCCACAAAATTACCACCCGATAGCATTACTGTCTATTTTATCTAAGGTGATGGAAAAGGGCTCCTCGATAGTATAGTGGTTAGTATACCCGCCTGTCACCCGGGAGACCGGGGTTCGATTCCCCGTCGAGGAGCCCCTGGCGCAAGACTAATGACCTTGCCCAGACAAAATAAATCATTATGGAAAATTTAACAAGCCTCAGGACTTGCTAAATAAGGCCAAGACCGGTTTCCGATTGTAGTGCCGATGATGATGATGATGATGATGGAAAAAGTCATCAATACAGAGTTAGTTAAGTATTTGGAGTGCAACGGACTTATGAACCGTGGCAGGCGGTCCACGGGAGACCTTTTGACACTTATAACCGATATATGGACATCTGCGATTGAACGGCATGGTGAGTCAAGGACGGCCGCATTGGATATTTCCAAGGCTTTTGACCGCGTCTGTCACGGGGCATTGCTGAGCAAACTTCGTTTATATGGGCTTTCCCAACAGCGTTGCGACTGGACGAGGAGCTTCTTCGAGAATCGATCGATCCGGGTTGTTGTGGACGGCGAGTGTTCGGATAGGTATCCTGTTAATTCCGGGGTGTCCCAAGGTTCTATTTTGGTTCCAACCTTGTTCTTGCTTCACATAAATGATTTCTTGAGGACAACGGATAACAAAGTGTTCAGTTTTGCCGATGATAGTACGCTTGTTTCCTCCTTTTCGAGTGTTCGGCCGATTGGTGCATCTGCGTCGCATCAGCTGAGATGTAGACAGATTGACTCTCTTAATCGGGATCTAGATAGGGCCCTGCAGTGGGGAAGGGCCAATCTCGTGGACTTCAATGCAGCGAAGACACAATATACAATATTCCCAAAGAAAAGTGGATGATCGATTCTACAGCTGATGATGAATGGCTGGGCCCTCGAGGGTGGGGAAAATTTGAAATTGCTCGGCGTCACGGTCTGTGGGAATATATCATGGCATAAACACGTGTCGAGTATCGCTAGGTCAGCCTCAGGAAAACTGAGCTATCTTTTTAGAGCCAAGAAATATTTTACTCCGGCCCAACTTCTTCTCCTATATAAATCCTAAATTAGACCCGCGCTCGAATATTGCTCGCACGTTTGGAGCTGATCGTGAGCTCGGCGTTGACGTCGGGACTACAGTCGCTATCACGTCGAAGGCGCGTAGCCGACCTCCGTCTGTTTTACAGATATTATCACGGGTGCTGTTCTTCGGTGATTCTTGGTATTGTTCCACGCAATTCGGCTTATATGCGCTCCACAAGTCAATCCGACGGATCACACCCGCTTGTGGCTCATCTCCCGATGGCGCGATAATCCCTGCATCAGAACTCGTTCCGTTATAGAGCGGGGAAGCTGTGGATCTCCCTTCCCACGCGAGTGTTCCCGGAGCGTTACAACCTGCAACTGCTCAAAAAGAACTGGAACAGTTATTTGATAGCATCTCGGGGCGCCCACTCGGCGCTATAGGTTCGCCTCTCCCGAGAGAAGTCTAATAAAAAAAAATTCTCTTTAAATCCCCAAATTTATCCAGAACATCCAAGCGGTTATTGTCCAAGACCAGTACTCATGTATGAATCCGACACCTGGGTGCTCAATAAAAGGCACTCTGAACTCTTAGCCGCGTTCGAGAGGAAGGTCTTAATGAGAGTTGTTGGCCCCGTATGCGAGGGAGGACGATTCCGGAGACGCTGCAACCAAGAATTGTACCCAATCTACCTTGAAGCTAATGTTGTAAGAAAAATCAAGCTCGGAAGACTCCGTCGTGCGGGACACCTAGCTCGAATGAGCGAAGAAAAGCCTGCTCGGAAAGTCCTTTGTAGCAGGATGTATGAAAGGAGACAGCGCGGCAGACCTTGTCTGCGATGGAGGGTTGGCGTAGACCAGGATGCCCAGAGCCTGGGAGTGCCAAACTGGATGACATCGGCTCGAAATCGGAACCGGTGGAGAGATTTGTTAAATAAGGCCAAAACCAGATCCCGGTTGCAATGCCGATGATGATAATTTAGAATCGCAGAATATAAAACGAAAATAAACAAATGTTGCAAAAATGAAAAAAAATAAATGTAGCCGATACAAAACTGCTAATTCCAAGCTCAAGCAACGGTTTGGAACTCATTAACAGCATGCAGAAGCTACGCAGACTAAGAGAGCTGTAACAACCTTAGTGACGAAACACTTCGACCATGCCCCCGGAAGAAATGTTGTGAATCGGTGCCTGGGCGAACAAACCGGAATGGGTAGTAAAATTGCGGGGGGGGGGGGGGGGGGGGGGGGTATAGTAGGTACTTTGGCGCAAGGCTAATAACCTTGGCCGGAAAAACAAATTATTATGGGAAATTTAACATGCCTCGGGACTTGCTAAAAAAGGCCAAGACCGGATCCCGGTTGTAGTGCCGAATGATTATGATAGTAGGTACTACCGGAAAACGAGAACGGACTGAACTGGCCATGGAAGTAGACTCGGACCACCTGTATCTTTTGAAGATCAAAACCGCATTTTGCATTCCATGCTAAAATACTTAAGTTGCTATTTGACATACGAGTATTACATTATCATCATCATTGGCACTACAACCGGGATCCGGTCTTGGGCTTATTTAGCAAGTGTCTCCCTCGGTATCCGATCCATACCCGAGACTTGTTAAATAAATAAAAACCTTTCTCAGGATGTCGCTGCATGCATTGCTTCGCTACTTGGCGGGTGCCAAAGTAGCTGTCCAGGAGTGTGACGTGGAGACTGCATGTCAGCTTGGATTGAACAGGGGCAAGGATCGTCCTGGCCTTCGACGGGCTGAAAGCAGAGACTTTACCCTGTACAATATGTTCGCTCCCAGCCCCCCTTACGTAACATTAATACATACAAACGTTGTGCTTTGGGTTAGAGCAGTTTAATTGTGTTTCATTTTTAAAGGTGAAGCCACGATATAATTTACAATTGAGAGATATAAGTGCAGAGAAAATGCAAGGTCAATATTAGACAAAAATTGTCACACATTTTTCAAGTTGTCTCATGTTCATAATCAATGCTACTTGTAACCCTCGCATAATTAATATTGGAGACATGCATTCTGATACTATATTTCATTCAGAACGAATGAATGAATATTCCTGACATACGTCCGCACGAAAGAAATCTGAATGACAGTTTAATTGACATTAATGTTCGACAATACCTATAAAAATCCCACAAAAACAACTTACTCTCCGATTCAACCGCATTCGTTCGCTTTTTGCGATATAGTTATGTACTTGGTTGTCTTTATTCACTGGTTATTGTTTCAGTTATGGTTAGCTATAAACTCATCGGCGACTCTTCAAACGTTCCATCTCTTAAGGCGTTGCCAAAGGTCTACATCGCCAATAGTAGATCTTGAAAATGTTGCAAACATCGACGAATGCTTTGAAGTAGCCAAAAACGCTAAGGCACTGGCTATTAACTTTTCACCTTTGCGTGGTGTATCCAAAAACTATTTCAAGAAAACCCAAGATCCTAGTGAGTAATAAATCATTTAACTGAATCGTCGTATACATTTTAAATCTTTGATTTAGATCTTTGGGCCAACTTCCCTCGGCGATCAGGTAGGCAACACTTCATGGAACATCCGGAGGACTATTTCAACTGTCTTGCTCTACAGTGTCCGGAGAGTTCAGCATTTGAATCAACAGTCAATGATAGTCGGTTTAATTACTACAGTTTGTACGGAGATCCGCCCGGTAACAAGAGTCCACATGTTGAGTCGTTTAAAAAACTTATATTTTCAGATTCTAGGGACATGAAATGCATTCCACAAATCGGACTTTTTAAAATTCATTCTTCCCCTGAGACATATGCAACCGCTGCCAGGAAATGTAAGCAAAGCGGGCCTGGCTCTTTGGCTCATATAGTTTCTGAGAAGAGGACAATTGAGCTGGGAAGACTTCTCAGAGATGCAACCTATACGAATGGAAGCTTAAAAATGGCTTATGTGGGCTTGAATTACTCGAGTTCAGTGAGCAAATCATTCAAAACGTCGGAAGATGAAGATCTGTCATATTTCTTGTTCCGAGCTTGGGCACCAGGTCAACCAAGGTAAGTTTTTATATTCTCACAATGTGAATAGTGGAGGCTAACGGGTGTTTCGCAATTTCGTTGATTTTGAATTGTTGAATTATGCCAGTTTATTTATACGTATATTTCAATAGATTTTATGCGTCGTTATGTTATATATAAAGGGTTTCCCAATAAGGCGAAATATTTTGAAATTTGTACAATAAATTTCCCCATAAGGACGACAAGTTTTTAAAACGCTATGCAAACCTTATTGAAAATGGCGGAAATGTCACTAGCTGCCATTTATCTTTAATGTAGTTTGATTTAAAAAAAAAGATTTTATTTCAATTAGTTTGTATTTTATTTAATTTTCTAAACATATCGTCTTCATTGAGAAACCCAACATAGCGTCCCTATTGGAAAACCCCACACAATATATAGGATGTTATGCATAAACGTTGTGTTTTATTTTAGAAAACTGTATAAATAAACTAAATGTACTTTTAATTTAATTGATTATATCACTACAGTCTAGTTCTCATCGTAAGAATTTCTTCTATGTTAAAGATTAGCAAATAAAAGTTGTGTGGCTTTAACTATTCACCACACTTGGATGACCATCAATTGCGATAAGAAGCTGCCATTTATATGTGAGATTTACACAACCTCAGCTAACACAGCTCTACACATGGATGCGTGTAGTGATTTTTATTAAATATTTCAAAAGAGGCCTATTATATGAGTGGATGTTGTGCAGTAGTGAGATAAAAGTTATAAGAAATGAATTAAATTGATGAGTAGTTCGAAGAGAGCAGAACTTAATTATTCCACTTAAGGGGTTAGGTGGGTTTCAAAATTTCAAAAAATTTAATTTTTTGTATTTGTGGTATTAAATAGAGGAATAATATTGTTCAAAAATTTAAATTGATTGAAGTTAAATTATTTGCGTTGCGCAACAGACGTGTGTACCTCTTGCTCGCTCATGGCTGTACTGACTATAAAGTCGAGCGCGACCGATAGCCAAGCAAGTTTCCCTATTCTTCATAAACGAAACAAAAGTCACCCATAAGACTATCTACCTCGCAAAAAAGTGAAATAACCTTTTATATTATATATACATATCATCTTTAATTTTACGTCCTTTTTTTGTCCGAACACACACAAATTTTAGAACCAAACGAAACATCATTAGGTCATCTATGTCTTTTCCATATATATATATATATATATATATATATATATATATATATATATATAGGGTGGACCATAAATGTCTTTTCCATATATATATATATATATATATATATATATATATATATATATATATATATATATATATATATATATATATAAATGAATGTAAAGCAAATATAAAGTGCTATATCACTTTTTTGCTTAGCAACAAGTTGCGAGGTAGGTAATCTTATGCGAGGCTTTTGTTTCGTTTATGAAGAGTAGGAAAACTGGCGATGGTCCATAAATGCGGGAAAATGGCAACACTTGATTTCTTAAAAACTGTTGGGTTGGCGGGTTGGCGGGGATTATGCGTCGCTTCATGCAATTTTAATCACAATGGAGCGCTTCACGGGACAACAGCGTGCTTTTTGTGTAAAACAATTTTACAAAAACAACGATTCCTATGTTACTGTTCGACGCTTATTTAGAAATGAATACGGATTACGCCGTGTAAGTGAGTGTCCAAGTGTTAATTTCATCAAAGCTTGGGTCAAGAAGTCCGAGCAAACGGTTCGGCAACAATCAAACAAACAGGGCGGCCACGTTCAAGAAGAAGCGATGAGAACATTCGGGAGGTTGAAATTTCTGTAAGGAACGATCCAAAATCAGCAAGTGTCAGTGAGTTTTCCAGAGTTTGCGTAGTCGATTGCAGGAGTGCCAACAAATAGACGGGGCATATCTCGACGATGTTATTTAAAAAAAAATTCCAATAAAAGTTTATTATGTCAGATAAGTAATCAACAAAATAACATTTGTAGTTTTATTTCTATTCATGTTTCAAATGTGCAAAGATTTATGGCCCACCCGTTATATCATGCTCATTGCTCAACTGAACTTGCTGAATGTGTTCTGCCTTTTCCGACATTTTCCCCTGATCCTCGTCAATCTGCGAACCCGTATCAGTTCAGGTTGAAAGTCAACTTCAGGCGCACAAATAAACATAGACAGTCATTCTTTAGCCAAACCACAAGGATGTGGAATGCCCTACCTGATCATGTGTTTCCTTGTCGTTGTAATGTATTTTTATTTAAGACCAATATGTATATCAAAACCTCATTTCCTTAGCCACTTCGTCTCGTTCTGCCCACACGGTGCTCTGAAAATTAAGGGTACTTCAAAATCCATTTTGTGGCCGCGTTAGTGTAAAAAAAAATTGTTCAATTGATGCCACATATAACATTTTTACCAGGTCATTAAATCCTATCCAACGTCTTAGATTGCACTTTTTTTTAATTTCTCTCAGGAGATGCGAACCTACAGACGTGAGTCAGTGCACGTTGTCATTAGAACTACTATTATTTTTTGGCCTGTATGAACTCGGGAGTTCATGAACTCACTGACTCGTCTAAGTTTTCTTTTTGGTGGCTCGGTATTTTCTTGATGAATCCTTCACTTATGGTAGTGTCGGCTCATCACACCTACGCCTACTGGGTTTTTCATTTTTTCATTTTTTCATTTTTTTTCGTTTCCACGAATTTTGGAGTTTCAAATAGTCCGTCGTATCAGAGCCACGTTTTCAAACGGTAAATTCTGCTTACTCTTCTGATCCGACCCGGTGTCATAGAGGCGCCGTTATAATACAGGCTGTGTACCCCTTGCCGCAAACCATCAAATGGGCACCTCGACGTCTAACACCTTGAATTAGGGGTGGCAGATATTTGTATTTTACTCGTCGTTGTTTGACATGGGTGAGCCTGCTGGAAGCGTAGGCTTTCGTAAGCATAGTCTGAGTTATTCATTGTAATCTCACTCCCTGTACCACGTCGAAGTTTTTACCACTCAGGCGATGTTTGAAAAATTGTCTGATAAAGTAGAATCCCATTTTGCTCCTCATGTTTTTTATGAAATCTGTTATATAATTAATATCAGTTAATTATCAGCCCCCCCCCCCCCCCCCCCCCCCCGAAAATTACAAATAAAATTCTTGCCAATTCATATCCTTTCCTTATAACAAAGCATCATATTCAAAACACAATAGAATATTCCCGCCAAGCAATAGGCAAATGTTAAAATAAGATACCATCCCTAAAAATACATGATCCCTATCCCAATAGACAATATTTGGTTTGCCATAAGGTCCCAAATATTAAACACTGAATGCAACCAAACTTCCCCCAATAAGTTTCCTTTGTGAGAAGTACCGTTGTCACATAACGGTGCATTGAAAAAGGAACCGATGAAGGGGGATATGAATTGGCGTACGACAGGATTTCGTCCCTTTTAACTTGTGTCGTGAACGCGTGCGGTTCGGTCTCCACGGAAAGTAAATTGAAAATTGAAATTAAATGTGTGTATAAAGTAAATGGAAATAATGAAAAGACTTGAAATTAATTGAAATTAAATGTGTAAATGAATTGACTTGGAATAATGAATTAAATGTGTATATCAACTAAATTGAAACAATTGAAATTAAGACTAAAATGAATTGAAATTAAATATTTATATGAAGTAAATTGAAAAATGAATTAAATGTGTATATGAAGTAAATCGAAATAATTGAAATTAAAACTTGAAATTAAATGTGTATCCGAGGTAAATTGAAAAAATGAATTAAATAAATGTGTAAATAAAGTAAATCGCAATAAAAGAAATTGACTTGAAATAAATGAAATTAAATGTGTCTATGGATTAAATTGAACTTTTGTGTTGTGATCAACACCAACCCTTTTTCTTCGGACTACCTGCGGACTTCAACTACGCTTTGCTACTCAATTGCGCCATAGAGGAACAGGTGTAAGTTTGATTAAGAACCAGAAACAAATAATAATTGTTAACGGGAAGTATAACAAATCAACATCCACATTGTGGGGGGCTTTTGACGTGACAACGTCTTATAAATCGGTATACCTTGGGAGGCATTCGGAAAAAAGTTTGTAGCGTTACGATAACGATAACCGATAACGCACGAGCCGCAGTGAGCGAGAGCGCGACTCTCTTAATTGCTCCTAAGTCAAATGCAGAGAGACAACGAGAATACAGACAGCGCCTTGCACTGTCGAGAACAGCTATACAGGTTAAAAGTGTAAAGACAAAAAATACACAGAGACAACGCGAATACAGGCAGCGCCTTGCAGCATTAAATAAATCGGATATAGCTAAGAGAAAATTGTCTGTTCATAGTGGTTTCGCAGCGGCAAGTTCAAACAACGTTCAAGAACTACAGGTTGTAAACCTACAACAGCCTTCAGCAGCAGAACTCGTGTATTTTACAATACAACCAGTTATATCGGCGCAAGAGGTATGGGACATGAAATGGAACAAATCGATATCAAGATTTAAATTGATGTTTCTTGACAATTACTTTGGGTATGCTTGCTCTGTTTGCGATAGACTTT
Organism: Microdon myrmicae; assembly: GCA_963931805.1. Taxonomy (NCBI): domain Eukaryota; kingdom Metazoa; phylum Arthropoda; class Insecta; order Diptera; family Syrphidae; genus Microdon; species Microdon myrmicae. The sequence goes on along the minus strand of OZ007496.1, from coordinate 219,532,094 downwards.
GGTTTGAACGCGATTTAAAACCGATCACAGTGCAACAGATGAACGTAATTTCGGACTGGCACACAAAAGAAAATCGACAACTGTGTCCTGACGAATACACAGTAGTTTGCAATACTTGTAAAATTTCGTTAAGGAAACCAAAATTAATGCCTACACTTGGAGGCATTCGGAAAAAAACACTTTAATTTTGATTTAATAACTTGTATATTAAATGTTACATATTTAGGATACGTTGTCACGAATATAATGTCCGAGCGCCTTGCGCCCAGACAACCATTTTTTTGTGGCGTTTTACTGTATTACGAGGGTTGCCTTTTATATTTCGGAATTAGAGAACAAAAACAAATATTGATCATCGAAAATCACTTATTGTTTTTCAAAATATTCCCCATGAAGATCTATACACTTTTGCATGCGTTTGAACCAATTGTCGAAGCACTTTTGCCACTCTGATTGAGGTATCTCCAACACATGCATTCTGAACGCAGCAACCGCTTCTTCAGGTGTCGAAAAACGTTGACCTCTCAGTTTGTTTTTTACGTACGGGAATAAAAAGAAGTCATTCGGTGCCAAGTCAGGACTATACGGCGGATGACCCATAACATCGATGTTTTGGGTGCTCAAAAATGCAGTTGTCGCAGCCGATGTGTGAGAGCTCGCATTGTCGTGGTGAAGAGTGATCCGTCTTCGGCGGTTGGTTTTTCTGATTTCTTGGAAGACAACTGGCAAACAAATGTTTGTGTACCACTCAGAATTGACTGTGCTGCGTTGTTCTAGTGGTAGGGTTGCGACATGTCCAGTTTTTCCGAACAAACAGGCGACCATTTGCTTGGAAGTGCTTCGTGCGCGAACAACTTTTGTTGGATTTGGCTCATCTTGAAACACCCAGACAGTCGACTGCTGTTTACTTTCGGGCTCATACGCGTAAATCCACGATTCATCACCTGTCACGATGTCATAGACGTGTTTCGAAGCACCGCGACCGCATTTTTTGAGCATTTCTTTCGACTAATTGACACGAGCCTTTTTTTGGGCGATTGACAAATTGTGTGGGATCCAACGCGAACAAATTTTTTTGACAGTCAAATGTTTATGCAATATTGAATGTATGCTGGTCCCACTAACGCCTAAGGTTGTCTCAATCTCACGCGCACAACATCAATGGTTTTCGGAACAACAACTGATTTTGGACGACCTTCGCGAAATACATCTTGGAGTGAACTACGACCACGATTGAATTCACCATACCATCGATAAACACTGGTCCTTGATGGAGCTTTATCGCCAAAAATTGAATTAAGTTCATCCATGCACTGTTGCTGAGTTAATCCACGCCGAAAGTTGTTGTAAAAAATAATCGCACGAAAATGTTGACGATTTAATTCCATTTTTGGGCCGAGATGAATCTTTTAAGTTACTGTAAACAAGACAAATAGCGCTCGTATGTCAAAACGTTCTGAGTGCGTATAACCTCAAAAATGTCCAACTTTACGACAGAGCTGTCAATTGCCGGATTGCAACACTAGGGTTGCCAAATCCCGAAACATAAGAGGCAACCCTCGTATATGTATATATATCATCATCATCGGCACCACAACCGGTATTCGGTCTTGGGCTTATTTAGCAAGTCTCTCCACAGGTATCCGGTGCTTATCCGAGACTTGTTAAATTGCCCATTATAATTTTTTTTCGGGGCAAGGTTATTAGTCTTGTGCCGATATATATATATATATATATATATATATATATATGTATATATATATATATATATATTTATATACCAGTTGTATGCATACGTGTTTCCCGGTTTAATAAAGAAATAGCGCCAGCGGTAAGTACGTAGCGTATTAATTTGACACATACATCATTTTGTTCATCTGAGACTTAACTACAAACTCACACAAGTTGATCTCACTAAAAAAAAAACTAGCGTCTTTGTTTTATCGTTCAGTGATCATGTCGAGTTTTGTGCCTGAAAAAGAACATTTGCGCCCGGCATTGCTTTTCTTATTTAATCAAAAGAAAAGGCTGTTCAAAGTCATCGTTTGCTGGTAGAAACATATGGTGAACACGTTCCATCAATTAGAATATGTGAGACATGGTTTCGACGATTTAAAAGTGGTGGTTTCAATGTGAAAGGCAATGAGCGCTCTGGTAGACCACAAAAATGTTAAGACGAGCAATTGCAGGAGTTATTGTATGATGAGCCCACCCGAACTCCACTACAATTAGCAGAAGCATTACATGTGTCACAAGAAACAATCAGCAAACGTTTACGAGCAATGGGAAAGATCAATAAACCCGGCAAAGGGGAAATCGCAAAGTCTCTTGTGAAATGCTACTTCAACGCCACGAAAGGAAATCATTGTTGCATCAAATTGTGACGGGTGACAAAATATGTATTTATTTAAGAAAACCCAAGCGAAAAAAATCGTGGCTTTCACCCGGCGAAGCTGGCCCTTCAATCGCCTCGGCAAGAAGACCATGCTCTGTGTCTGGTGGGACCAGAGCGGTATTGTGTATTATATTAACTCATGAAGCCCAGCGAAACCGTTAATACACAACGTTGTCGTCAACAAATGCTTAATTTAAACCACACATTAATCGAAGCACGACCGGAATGGGCTAGAAGACACACGACAACACGCCATCTCACACAGCAAAACTAGTGAAAAACATCTTGAAATCGCTTGGATGGGACATCCTTCTGCACGGACTTGGTGCTATCTAACTATCACTGTGGAGGTTCGAAGTATTAATGAAAGAGACGTGCACTAGGTTCACCTCACCCGCCAACAATTACGTCGTCAAATTGTTCTTACGAGGAAAGAGGAAACGAAAACACCGTTTTTATTTGTTGAGATTATGTTCTTTATTATTTTGGGATTATCAAATAAATCACTAGTTACTAAATCTCCTGAATAGATATTTAAATTATAATTGTTCACAACCATCCATTATTACACTACTCTCAGAACTAATTAACATTAAACGTATATACATGTCCACTTGTTACCAGTTAGTCACTAGTTACGAAATTGTTTTAAGGTTTCGGTTTAGTTCTTCTTATTTTGAGTTACTAAAACGCGGCATTTTTTTTCTTGATTGTTCACCATGAACGATGGTATCTGCACGAAATGAGACCGAATCAACTCTCGACAAATAATAAATTGTTTCGACACAAACAACGACACTTTTGGATACGGCTCGGGCCTACACCTACTAGAGATGAAACTTTGGCTTTATTAACGCGTGTCTAGACGACGAGGACTGAACAACAACTTCTCTCCGCGAGTGATAGTAACCGACTGATCCCAATTAGGGATGGAATTTGGAATTTGGGCTTTGCACGGCTATTAGCCAATCATCATTGCGCTCTCTCATGAATCCATTAAGTGGCATGTCTCAGCGAGGTGAATAAATACTTGCACATTCAATGGACAGTCGCTGGGCATGCGAAGGATGAAAAGAACAAAAGAGAGAGCGCGATAACTTCGGAGTTGACTTAGCTTGTGTGCTTGTAGCAATGCAGCCTCTAAGGATGACCCACTGACTTAGTGCGGTGACTGTGATAATCTCAGTGCAAAGAATCCCGGGAAGATAAAAATGGGAAGGAGAGGAAAATGTTTTATAGCTATTCACCTGTAAAAACAGATAATTTATCCGCAGCGAATGGAGTATCTGGGGAAAGTGAATAGGACGCCGAATCGACTACGGAATTCTGACCGTGGGAACTAAATTAAATACTTTGATAATTTCCCCAGCGGTTGCATGATTATGGAACCGCGTCGTTTGGACAGACTATGCCGTTGCTAACCGACATGAAATGCGATTTCCGGTGGAAATCCCATGGGTTAGCGAAATGGAGTAGCCGTATGGTGTAGAGATCCTAAATCATTACTCCCATCCAAATCCCCGATATCACCAATCATCATCATCATCGGCACTACAACCGGGAACGGGTCTTGGCCTTATTTAGCAAGTCCTGAGGCTTGTTAAATTTTCCATAATGATTTGTTTTTTTTCCGGGCAAGGTCATTAGTCTTGCACCAGAGGCTCCCCGACGGGGAATCGAACCCCGGTCTCCCACGTGACAGGCGGGTATACTAACCACTATACTATCGCGGAGCCCTATCACCAATAATGCCACCCAAATCCCCAATACCGCCCATAATCCAAAATCAAATTCCACATTGAATCATATGAGCGATAAATTAAACCAAAAGTTAATTTGTCGCACAGTGATTCAATTTCCCATTAACTTACATCCAAATTCCATATTGAATCATATGACCGACGAATCAAACCAAAAGTTAATTCGTCGCATATTGATTCAATTCCCAAAATCCTGACATCATGAAATGCTTAATTCAAAACGCATTTCATGATTTCCCTTCCAGGAACCTATCCAACTAAACCTTTAGTCAATTCCCAGAACACAATTCCAATTGAAGCACACAAAATCGTGTGTGTGCTTCTTGGAAATTTTACATTAAAAACGTTGACAAATCTCAACGAGAAAAAGAATAAAAGGGCGGTAATTTTCAACTTCGTGATCAGTCAAGGTTTCGATGAGCGAACCGCTGGTCATACGATAAATAAATTAAAGCTAGCCCAACAATTTATACTTAATCTAAAATTCAAACGTAAACAATCAAACGATAATTAAAGAAGTAAAGAGTTGGCGGTTTCATTACAAAATCGAAGAGGACCAGAGGGAACTGTCAAGGACCTCCCTCGCTGCCAAGGAGCCCGCAACAGCAGAGTGTCCCGTCCGGAAGCTCCCACGCCCACCGGAGGAAGTTGCGAGGACACACATCTTGCGCTGCCCACTCAAGCTGTAAACACCCCCCAACAGGATCATCCACAGGGACGACCAAAAGGTCCACCAAAGGAGGTAAGCCATCTTCTTTCCAAATTTACAGAGATGATACCGCAACAATGGTGAAAAGGTAACTAAATTCAATTATGCATTATCTGCATAGAATAAGGAGTTTAGCCAGTCACCCGCGAACTCTCTTACAGAGAACACCAGTTTAACAGTGCGCCAGTTAAAAAGTGAAGTGACTACATATTTAAAAAGTAAAAGTATGTCAAAAGCAATTTTTGACAACAAATACAATTCCTAAGAATTCACAAACAAAAGACAACAAGGACACACCAGTAAACTAAATATTAATGTAACAAGCGCGACAAACAATAAATATACTCGAGTTCACGCCAAAAGTTTAAATTCAATAGACATGTGGTGACCAAAATTAAAACAGTGAAGATAGTCAAAACAATGAAATTCAGAAACCAAACAAAACAAATAATAAACGTAAAAACTTAATTGTAAATACTAAGTGAATTAAAAACACATAAATTAAAATAAAACCTAAAAGCAAATGTGCATATTGCAGTGAAGTGCGAAAAATAAAATATTAATCAACTATAAGAAACATAAACATATCACCTCGGTCGCAAGCGCAAAAACCAAAAATTAAAATATATTGCTCGTTAAGCAATCTGTATTTACCAGGTGTACCGGTATAAATGCATTAAATAAAATCAAAATAAGTGCATATAAAAACAGTTGAGTGAGGTGCAAAAAGTGTTCGAGACAATAAAAACAAAAACAATAAAAAGATAACACTTCGGTCGCAAACGCGAAAATTAAACAAACAATATATTGCTTGTTAAGAAAGCAATCTTTAAATCGTCGTTTGGCGCGAGTGCAAGCTTACTGACTCTTACCAGGCGGTAGGCGAGTTCAACTCAGCTTGCAGGAGAAATCAAGTCGCCGTGGTTCAAAAGGTCGACTTTGTTTTTTTTTAATGAAAACAAACTGGAAAGAACCAGAATGAACACGGAGGGCGATAAAAACACGACAACGCACAAACGAAAAGGCGCCCCGAAAAACTCCATTGTGACGCGAAGCAAAACCGCGAAATTGACGATGGATAAAGGAGATCAACAATTGGCGGACGACAGTGAGCTTCCCTTCCCCTCCAATTTTAACATATATGGGGCAAATAATTCATTCGCTTCTCTTGCATCCTCAGAGTCTGAGGATGAAGAGGAAGAGATAAGTGAATTGGAGGCGAAACTGGCGATGGCAAGAGCCCGATTACAAGAGAGACGCCGAAAGAAAAAAATAGCGGCGCTCGAACAAGAACAAAACCAGCAACAACTACAAAAGCTAAGGCCAAAAGTCGGCCAACAGCAACATCAACTTCAACATCAGCAACATCAACAGCAACAGCAACAGCAACAATCAACACAAAAGCGATCAACGAACCAGCAAGCAACACAGCAGCAGCAAAGCAACAATAACAGCGGAAAAATAAAGATGCCACCAATCAACACCATAGATGTTGACTGTAAGGAATTGGTAAGTCTTTGTAAGCTAGCCATAGGTAACAATTTTGCAGTTAAAAGACTGACGGGTAACAGGCACACCATTCAAACATATACGGTGGCAGACCACGACAAAATTAAAGAGGTCTTAAAAAGAGCCACCGCGGAATTTTACTCGTTCACGCCGAAACAAACGAAGAGCGTAACGGTTCTATTAAAGGGTGTCGACCCTGAAATGGAACCGGAGGCTCTGCTCGAAATGCTTCAAAACCTGAAGCACGAAGATCTCGAGTTTACCGCGGTAAAACCATTCACCACACCCAAGGCAAGAAGGGAAAACCGCAAGCTACCCTTCTTTTTGGTGCAATTAACACCCAACAGTAGGATTGGTGGTCTAAGAAAAATTACAGTCTTGGATCATCAAATGGTCACATGGGACAAATTAAAAAAAGGCAGAGACATCCTGCAATGTGTACGTTGTCAAAGGTTTGGTCACTCGGCGGCTAACTGTGAAATGCAGCGCCGTTGCGTAAAATGCGGAAAGGACCATAAGGCAGAAGAATGCCCTCTGGGAAAAGAAAGGGTAGAAGACAAAGCCCTTCTAAAGTGCGCAGTGTGTCGGAATGAGGGACACCCCGCTAACTATCGAGGATGTCCTAAATTCCGAGAAATAATGGCAAGAAGTGTGACCCGGCAAAAAAACACAGAGCCAGCTCGTACTACAACAATGCCCGTAACATCGCAGCGGTCGTACGCACAAGTTGCTTCGGGTGGGAGAACACCAAATCAGGCTACATCACAGGTAGCCACAAATACTCCCACACGGACTGAAACAACACCGCAAGCGGACGTTTTCGCAATCCTGCTCAATCTGCAGAGACAGATGACACAGCTGCAAAGCCAAATAAACGAGATCTACTCGCATTTGCCCAGTCTAAATAACAAGTCGATATAAACCCTCTAACCACAACATCAATAAAAGCTCTTGTCGTGAATGTAAATTCACTAATAAGAACTGAGAGAAGAGCCAATCTTTTTAACCTGTTGCAAGAGGAACAACCTGATGTACTTCTGGCGGGGGAAACAAAGTTAAACCAGAGACATAAGATAGGACACAAAAACTACGATATTATACGAAGAGATCGACCTAACTCCTCTCAAGGGGGGGGTGTCGCAATCTTTATTAGAAAAGGGATCAATCATAAAGTAATATATAGTGAAGAAGTGCGCAGGTTCCGGGTGCTGGAAGCCTGTATCGTCCGCATACCCCTTCAGCAAGGAAGGGGTTTGTATGCGATTGCGGTCTACGCACCTGAGGAGCACCAACAAAACCTATTTATAGCGGAGCTCGAGACACTCTTTCGATGCTTACATTTGCACCTGGACAAAAATTACTTTATCCTAGGGGGAGATATGAACGCCAAGCATAGAAATTGGGGAAATTATATATCTAATGCCAGAGGAAATCAGTTGGCTGGTTGGTTAGATCAGTATCATATTGAATATAGAACTGACCTGCTAGCTACGAAATATCCATCGTTCCCCAGAGGTAGATCGTTCTTAGATATCTTGCTAATCGACTCACGACTGAGATTACTTAACACCAACAGACGAAACACAAACTGTTTACGGACAATTGAATACGACAGCGACCACTGTGCATTCACGGCAGTAATAGAGCTTCCGAACGAGCTCGCAGATCTGGAGGAATTCGTGATTCCGCAACCCTATAACTACAGGGCAATGCGATGGCCGCGGTTCACCAGATCATTAACAAGAGAACTTTGTTCGAATGACTTGAATCTGCCAGTAAACAGAAACCTGACAAATGACGAAATCGACAAATACATTCAACAAATGGACGAAACCGTAAAACGAACAATGGACAAAACAATTCCCAAAACAACAGTTACAGATCACATTAACATGTACAGAAACGCAACAATAAACGCACTCCACAAGAAAAAGAGCAGACTGCTATCGAAATTAAAACAATTACACAGACAGTTTACAGACAGACAAGACCAGGGGATAATATCACTGAAATCTCAATTAAAAAACCTCCAACAATTACTTAAAGCTAATTATAGATTAGCAACAAATTTGTATTGGAACAACAGAATTCGAGCTATAAAAACTAATAACCCGAATATGTTCCCACAAATAAATAAAATATTCAGGAGAAATAATCAAAACGAGATTCAGTGTCTCCAAATTCCACGTACCGAGGTAAACAAGCAGCTGCTAACCAACATTGGCATAGATACAGAGAACGCTATCCTCAATAGTGAGCTCTTCGTGATCGAAGATCCTTTGGAGAAGGCGAACGCTGTGGGAGCTGTCTTTCAGGAAATGTACAAGGTGAATGAAAGCATTCACCGAAACCATGACCTGGAGGACAGAATTCGACTGAATCACCTGCACCTCCGGAATGAAATTTCACATTGGCAATCGGAGAATCCTGGTTTTACGGAATTCAGTGACGATAATCTGTCAATTGACATTAATGCCAATGGTGTAGTGGCTAATAGCCTTTTAATAACAAGGGAAGGAATCCAGAGTATCTTCGACTCATTAAGAAGCAAAAAGTCAGTGGGAATAGATGGAGTACCTAACATCGTACTCAAGCACCTGCCCCCAAAGGCAATAGATATATACACGGTCCTGTTTAACAACGCGTTGAATAATGCATATTATCCCGCGCGTTGGAAAACGGCTATCATTCAGCCCATCCCAAAAAAGGGCAAAGACTGTACAAACCCAATGAACATGCGTTCGATAAGTTTACTCCCAAGCATCAGTAAAGTATTTGAAAAAATCATTAACAAAGCTCTGCTAAAATGGGTAGACGACAATAGCATTATTCCAAATAACCAGTTTGGCTTTAGGGCGGGTCATGAAACCACACATGCCGCAGCTAAACTTGTCTCCGACATACAATGGAATAAATGTAGAAACCAATGCACAGGTGCCTGTCTGATCGACTTGGAAAAAGCCTTTGATACCGTCTGGATCGAAGGGTTGTATTACAAACTGGTCAGATATGGCATACATAAGCCTTTACTATATGTACTTTACGATATGTCAAAGGACAGGAGGTTCGTGGTCAAAAGTGGTAATGTGACCTCTAATAAAACGTATAATATCAAGAATGGCTTGCAACAGGGCGCGGTACTCTCTCCGATTCTTTTTAACATTTACATTAGCGACTTATTAGATGCACTTCCGCAGGCTATTGCGTACGCAGACGATCTCATAATTTACAGAACAGCTCCGAAAGTTGCGATCATAAATAGGTTAATACAGCGAGACTTCAACAAAGTGCAGCGCTATTGCGATGACTGGAAACTTAAGATCAACTTCCAGAAATGTGAAGCCATCCTATTTAGAACTCCATTATATAAAGCCACGTACGACACAAGGAAAAACTGGCGAAAGCTAGTTATCGTGGGACCGCATGGAGATAAACTGGAAACCAAGAGTTTAGTTAAATACCTGGGCATCTGGCTAGACCAATATCTGTATTTCAACAGACATGTAGAGGCTGCTTTGCTCAAAGCGAGGAAAACTTTTGCTATGACAAGGAGGCTATTTCATAGTAGCCAACTTGACAGCAGGGTAAAAGTCATATGCTACATGACGCTAATCAGGCCAATGCTCATATATGGTTGCCCAGTATGGTTCAACATAGGTCCAAATTTGATAGAAAAGATTCGGGTGTTCGAAAGAAAGTGTCTCAGAAGTTGTCTCAGATTATATCGGACACCGGAATCGGACTATAAAAAGTATTACTCAAATGAGACTTTATATAATGAAGCGTACATAAATAGGGTGGATAATTTTATGATTAAATTAATCAGAGGACATATTGCGAGAGCAATAAGCTCGTCCAATGACCTAATTTTCGGGGCTTATTATCCAAACACCTTGTACTATGAGAGCGTGCGTCGCAACGGCTTTGTTCCACCAGAGGCGTTCCTTGACTTGGATATGAAAGGGCTTATACAGGATAGATCCGGAATTCCGCTGATCTATCATGTAAGTAGATCATCTGTAGACGGGCGATTGTGCTACGACCGGGAAGTAGCGCGCACCGAAGAAGAGCTCCTGCGCTTCAGTAGGGCTATCTCCCGCAGAGACCGGGACGATAGTATTAGACAGCGTCAACAGTTCTGGTGGTTGAATGGCATATAAAGACCTGGGTACCAAAGTCGGTAAAAAATCATACTATCATCAGCTAGCTTACATAGGCTTAGCTTTTCTAGAATTAGGGTAGTATAAGATTTAAGTTAAGTTAGGTTAAGTGCTTGTACATAAAAAAAAAAAAAAAAAAAAAAAAGTAGGTAAGTTAAGTAAGTTAAATTTTAAGAAAAAAAAAACAAAACAAAAAATTGACAAAGTTTTTCAAATTTTTCTTTGTATTTCAACTAAATATCAGTACTGCCACAAAGTTCTGTCGCCGAAAGGCAAATTATACAAATGTTAAGTAATGTTTAGCTTAGAGCGTCTGCGAAGGACCAGTAAGTTATTATATAAGATAATTAAGCTAGAATTTAAGCATTTTTTGTCTAGCCTTTAATTTAGAAATTAAGAATATAAAAAGAAAAATAAAAAATGCTGTAAAAATGAAATAAGGAGTTTAGCTATACGTCCTTTTGGAAAACATGTTTTGCAGGTGGAATAGCTTGTAGGGGGAATAAGGGTTGATATGATGCGCTGAAAGCGGTCGGAATAAGGTTTGAATAGTGGGCAAGTTCTCCACGTGGTATAGAGAACCTCACATCACCTCTTCGCATCAATGGGACAGGCGTTCGCAGAGCAGCACTTCAACGATTTCGAGGAAGTTGGGAAATGGCTCGACGAATGGTTTGCCGCGAAAGAAAGACATTTTTCTGGCTTGCTATTCATAAATTACGTGAAAGATGGGTGAAATGTGCAGAAGCCGATGGGCAATATTTCGAATTACAAAAAAATTTCCCTAGAAAATTACGTATATCTTTACCACAAAAAAACATTTATATATATTATTATTATATATATATTTATATATATATATATATATATATTTATATATATATATTTATATGAATATATTTATATATATATATATATATATATTCCCCGTCGGGGAGCCTCTGGCGCAAAACTAATGACCTTGCCCGGAAAAAACTAAAGCATTATGGAAAATTTAACAAGCCTCAGGACTTGCTAAATAAGGCCAAGACCGATCCCCGGTTGTAGTGCCGATGATGATGATTTATATATATATGCTGATGCTGGGAAACGTACAAAATCAATACACTCAAAAGTTGGTCTGAAAGGATCGAAAAAGAAATCATCAGACCCATATATCCGCCTTGGCTCGGTCGATTGCGCCTACTTCTTGACCTGAACTTTACTAAATACATACCCTCGGAATACACGTAATCCCCGGCTTCTTTATATTCCCCCTACCGCACATCTTATGGTTTCAACGAACCCCTTTTAGGGGAGCTGAGGAACGTTAACTCCAATTCCACTTCGTTTGATTTCGACCTGACTACTTAAACTGTCAAACAGCGCCTCCTAAATCATTTACCTCTATCATAACCGTTGTTACGTGGTAATTTCCCCCATACTCATTGTCCCACCGAGTTAGGTAAAATGTACAATTTAAAAATTGGAAAGTTAGGGAAAAGTACATGATCCACATGTTGAATGCACGAACATACATTTCTTGGGTTGTGGATCGTGTGGAAGCAGCTGTGACGGATTCCTTTTCGGAGTTGAGGAAAATTCGGTGAGAGTTGAGTTGTTGTTCGCGATAGTCTTATAGCGTTTTTAAATAATAGTGAAGCAGATCGTGTGATTCGAACTGACGCTATGACAGCTTGAATCACGAAAAAAATTTTACCTAAGCGTTACCCATCAGGCTACTGACCGTGTTTAGAATTTGATTTCCAAACTCGACTATACTCCACTGATGTGAATTATTTTTGTTATCGCTTGGTATACGGTTCTGATGTATTTTTCTTATTCGATTTTTCGTTCGTGTTCTTCACTATTTTGCTTGTGAATTGTGTATATCTGTTAGAGTCGCCACACTCTAACACCGAACTCCAAAGATAACACAAGAAGATTTTGAAAAAGAAAGAAAAGAAACGGAAAAGTGCAACGGTGCGAGAAAAATTGTAGCGAAAGCAAAGAATTAAAATTTAAATGTGAAAATAATAATTAATTGTGTAACCACAACGTACCGTAAAACGTGTATCAATGTTATGTAACCTACGTTAACGTACTTTTAAAACAATAAAAATGTTACGAGTGGATGTGAGGCGTTGTTAAGTTTTTTGATTCGTGCGGACTCATCTGGAGAGATGGAGATGGAAGCTGACGCATCTTGGGATGTTATCGAACCCAAGAATTGGTAGGCTAAAACTTAAACATTTAACTTTTCTTTCACAGACCTGGAAACGGGTATTTCACTACTGGGGAACTGTGAAAAGCGACCGACGACCATCCGCAAGGTTATCGTCCGACTAACAGACGAGTCGCCCAGCTTGGTTTTGCGGATATTTCGAGATGGACACGACTGCCAATGAAACGAACGCTGAACAGTGCATTGCTGAAGGAAATTTGTGATTAAGAGTAGGCAGCCCAACACCCCGGTCTTGACAAGAACTATGACATGCAAGTAAGGTTACCCTTTTAATAATCTAGTTTGTCCCATTTCCAAATAACCGCCACAACTGAAAAAATAACAAACGGTTGTCCAAAATGGATTTTTCGAAAGAAGAAACGAATTAAAAGATATACATATTGAAAGTTATACAACATACTGGTTAGGTCATATAATATATCGGTTCCGCGGACTGTCGCCTGAATCACTCCGTGTGAACCGGCGCAGTAAAGGATACGGGCCCAAATTATTGTATGCATATTAAAAGCCGAATTTATATTAAAAACTACATTACATATATTATATTAATATCCGGCTATATATCACAAGCTGGCGACTCTATACGTTAATAAATGGCGCTGCGGAAGCTCTCTCGCCCAAATATACATTACAAGCTGACGATACATTAATACCTTGCACCGCTGAAGATCCCTCTCCCAAATATATATCACACCGTGATCCTAAGCGGTCCACGCTACATATTCCACATTATCATCAACTCACAAGAGAATCCAAGTCTAAAATATTAAGGGGGCCTCATTTCCAAGAATTTTATATCGCAATTTTCATTTCAAAGCATATAAAGTTTAATTCCATTCACAAGAACTGAAGCCAAACATTTTGTTGAAAGACACGTTCCTTGAGGAACTCATATCACGAAAAGAAAAAACTGGATGACCGCCACGGTGCCCGGATCTTACTCCGAGTGATTATTTTCGGTGGGGATATCTAAAATCAACTGTCTACGAAGGTAAATCGACCAACAGAATATTGTACGGAAAATCAACACCATTCCAAAAGCAACTGGTCAACGTGTTTTTGAGAATTTGAGAATCAAACTTGACCGGTATCAAAAAGCTGGTGCCAGTCATTTGGATAATATCATTTTTTAAAATCGGATATGATTAAGATTTCCTTTTTTTTTGGTTTCAAAAAGTATAAATTAAACATTTCTAAGGTCCGTAATTTTTTCTTTATTGTACTATATGTTTATATAGTTAACGCCTACTCTGTATATGTACAGATACCGCAGAGAAGTTGCACCTTAAGCAATGAAATTTGCACTTGTGAATGTGGAACTCTGCCATCATCGTCGCCTCAATGATTGGGTTGGTAAGGAGGTTGTGTCTTGCGTTTGATTGTGGAAATCTAGGTTCAACTGACAGCTGTTACTATTGTGCAGTTCGACACAATTAGTGAGTGGTAGGTAGGTTACCAAAGCCCAGTCGCTCGGTGAAATATGACCCCATTAAGCTAATGGTTGGGATAAATCCTTGACCATCTTTCGGAGCTCGCCTGGCGGACCCGGTCTAGAAAAAATAACATCTCAGGGCTCTCCTTTCTTGAGAGAGTGCAACGGTGCGGTCCAAAAAATTAACGCCGCCTCGGAACTGTGTGTAAGCTGGAATCCGTAACAGATGAGTAAAAGCGTCTGTGTATGTGTTATACCCTGGTAGCAGCTGCCTTACGAAATCCCTGAAGACATTTAGGTCACAGCCTCTCCGTAATATTACGCTGCGGGGTCGTTTTTGCTTGTGCACCTGCACGGTTGCGGATTCAGCAAGAACACCCACTAACTATCACTGGAAACTGTTCGACAACGAAGAATGCAACGAATAAAAGAAACGCTAGAGTTGGTTTCTTGATTTAATGTTTGTTTTTATTTAAAATAGTCTTAATGTTACTTAGACCACAAATTATTTGATTTTCCAAGGGGTGCCTTGGATGAACCGTTTCACAAAAATGTTATTGTACTTGAAAAGGATTGTTTAACTCTTACACCCATGTACTCTATTTGTTAAACCGGATATAGTCACGACACCGCTTATAAGTTTATCGAAAACGGTTCTGTTTCGCGCTCTTGTGCATTCGGGCCGACTCGAAAATATATTTTAAAAGTTGTCGTTATTTCACTCTTCAATTAGCAGACATCCGTCTGTTCTAAGGCTATCGCATCGACTCCTTCAACGCAACGACCCCGGCACGTGTTGCTGGTTGTAAGATTAATATCTGACTCCACGTTTGGACGACATTGACCCAGCCTCAACGCTTGAGATGAGTTTTCACTCATGTTATCGGCGGGGAAAAGCAATTTTTCCTTCGCTCCGACGACCAATGAAAAATGGTTTGCACCTCATTGGAAGGTTCTAATGGACATCGTCGAGATAAGTTGAATGTCTTTTACTTGGAAAGCAAGACAAACGAAACGTGCGTTGGGCGAAGGAAAGGAAAAACAAACATGCAAAGGATCGAATACGATGATCGGTGTACGGCTTGGTGAATTACCATCGTACGATAGAGAATAGATTTTTGATTGACGTTAAGTCAACAGAGCTTCGTCCACGATGCCTAGGGACTAGAATAGATGTGAGCATGTTTGTTTTAGAGGAAGATAACGAGGGACACGATCATGGGTATGATTGTATCCAATTCCATGGTCGGTTGGTGGCCGATCCTGGGAAATTTATTGCAGCTGCTGGAAACCTAATAGACATAGGAACATTGTATGTTTACTTATTGGCCACTGCGTACAGCATCAATACGTGTGTACGGAGATTGCCAAGGGCCCGTCAGTCGATGTGTCGGGTGTGTGTTTATGTTAAAACAGCACTTGAAATCCCTGTAGGCAGCCAACAATTGGCTGTGCTGTAGATTGTTGTTTGAACGATCGACCGATAGTTCAGCAGATAGGGCGAGGATGAACATGTCATGCACGTGCATGGGAAAATGCTGCTTAGCCTTGCGCATTGACATGTCCGGGGATTCATGTTGGTTACCTGACAAGGTACCCAAATTAGA
Source organism: Microdon myrmicae (assembly GCA_963931805.1). NCBI lineage: Eukaryota > Metazoa > Arthropoda > Insecta > Diptera > Syrphidae > Microdon > Microdon myrmicae. The sequence goes on along the minus strand of OZ007496.1, from coordinate 219,516,298 downwards.
TTTCAGGGACATGATGCGTTGGATGCAAGCATATTAAAAAAAAAAACAAAAAAGATAGAAAGATAATGATAAGAAATTCTGACATCTTGATAAATTTGGAGATAGAAAAGTTATAACACAAATATGTTGGTTTTATTCCTTTGCTGTTGCACTGCTGACCTCTATCATGGTCGAACTATAATCAAGATCGCCAACTGATAGATTATTACAACGGAAAATTACTTATCTATAAGATCCTGCAGATATGAGGTGACACTGGCTAGGTATTGTTGTATATTAAATTAATTTTGGATTAGTATAGGATTTGATGGGCTCCTCGATAGTATAGTGGTTAGTACACCCGCCTGTCACGCGGGAGACCGGGGTTCGATTCCCCGTCGGGGAGCCTCTGGCGCAAGACTAATGACCTTGCCCGGAAAAAATAAATCATTATGGAAGATTTAACAAGCCTCAGGACTTGCTAAATAAGGCCAAGACCGGTTCCCGGTTGCAGTGCCAATGATGATGATGATAGGATTTGATATTTATAAGGAAGTTCCTTCACAAATTGCATTTTTACAGCAAAGGCTTGTTAGCATACACAAATTACAATGGATAAACCAAATAAATCGATTGATAATAACAGCGTCAAACATTAACGAGGAATAAGTGGTTCACAAGGGACATATGTTTAGCATCGGATTTTAAAAATTCCTTCCTTCAATTTAAATAGCGTACGCCTCAATCGGTTTATAGCCACTCCTTCTCGCTCAATTTATTATCCATTATCATTGTATGCCTAAACAGAAACTTCATAAAAAAGTAATATACTGATGAAACTGGCAATCAGTGGGAATTGCAAGTGCCGAGGTATAATTTCACTTGAATCACCCCTTGATTATACCGTTCGTGGTGTTTCCTGGAACAAAGTACTTGAAGTCTTATAATGTAAAACCTTGCAGAAGTCGAATAAGTAGTTAGTCTTGATTTACCTTGAGTAGATTCGCATCCGAATTAAACTTGTTCCTGAGCTTAGTGAGAATTATTTTGTAGGCTGTTCAAAACGTTCAAACATATTCAAATTCGACAGCTTTCACCCGAAGGATTCTGCTGAAGATACATGTAATACTCGGTTCTGGACCTATTATGAAATGAAAAATAAATTTATCAAGTCCTTTGAATTTATAAAGCTACGTGCTACGGTGGAAAACAAAGCGACTATACATTAAGACTTGCAAGTATTGACAGTACGCGATGTACTGTAGGCGTTCACAGGAAGAGTTTTGGGATTATATCAGACAGATGTAGGTTCATGCCAGCCTGCGAATAGTGCACACTAGATGGAAGATTATCATGTTGTTTGGAGAATTATGTTCAAAAACTATATACAATAGATCGTTTCCCATCGGTCATCAGTATCAATACAGTGAGGTTGCGGTCGACTCTTTTTTTTTGTTTGTAGTTAGAATGATTTGTTTTTGTAGTTAGAATGTTTGTTGCACTTGGGATAGCAAATTTACAATACAAAAATGTGTTCTTCTACCATTACACTGATAACGTTTACCGAAATGCAGTTATAAAATAGTTGAGACAGAATCAAATCATTGTGTTAAATGTTTATAATAGATGGATACTTATCAAATATTCGTTCCAAATAAAAGGTGACACTAGCCATTGTTGTAATATTAAATTTTGGATTAGTATACAATTTGACAGCAAAAAGCAAATCGACGAATAATCACAATTTGAAATATTAACGAGGAATACGTGGAATACGTTAAAAATTCTTTCCGTCAAACTAAAGGCAACTAGGTATGTGATTACTCTCCGGTTAGCTAGTGAAGTAGGGTTCCAGATTGGGACAGGTATTTTCGAGATGTTCATTGAACCAAAATTGCAACTGAAAATGAAATGCTCTCATGATTGAAACGGCACACGCCATGCGGGAACTGAGTGGAGGTCCTTTCGAATTGGACGCCACGCTGATATGAGTGGATTCTGTCGACGGGGATCACTTTCGAGGCGATGACCTTAGTTTGGAAACGTGAAGGGGATCTTATAATCTTAAAATCAACACCTCAATACTTTTATGGCCAATCCTCCTCGCTCAATTTATTATCCAACATCATTGTAGACTTTAACAAGTCAGCAGCTTTATAAAAATATAATAAAAACACATAAAACTGACAATTAAATTAACCTACCTTAATTATACCTTTTTCAGTGTTTCCTGTGACAAAAACCTGACGTGTTATATGCAACACTCTGCAGGAGTCGAATGAGTTGTTAGTCTTGATTTACCATAGGCGGATTCGAATTCACTTTTGTGCAACATGAAAAATTCTCGAGGACTTCTTTTTACGACGGTTAAGCAGCGCAGTTATCTAAAAGCAATCGGTATTGACTTTGAAGGGAACTGTCGGTGGAAGAAAGTTATTCTGGGAGCCGGGCTGGTGAATTTGGCATCCATATTGATATTTGTAATTCTCTTTATCTCGGGAGATGATTTCGATATTGATGAAAATATCGACAGCATTAGCTACGTGAATTATTTTACCGTGTCATTTGGAAAAGTGTTTTCCTTGCTTTATGGTCGAAAGGATATCGTATGGATTTTAGATGAGTTCCTTGAAATGTATCCTTCAACAGAAGTAGAAAATACTCTAAAACTTCGTAAATATCAACGGATTTTCACTAGGATTGAAAAAGTGTTGATTGCCTTTTTCAAAACCATTTTAATCTTCTACATGATTAATCCGGTGGTTTTGTCGATAAGCGACTTATTTCACTCTGGGAGTTACTCATATAAATTACCATTGGTTTTGTGGTATCCTATAGATATTAAAGGACATTTTTTTGGTTATGTTCTGCAATTCTGTCAGCAAGTACATGCTTGTTCCTTATGTGCTATAGTCATAACAGAATTAGATTTATGTCTGTGCAGTTGTCTGCTACAATTGTCTTTGCATTTTGAATTGCTTTGTAAGCAAATTTTGAAGATTGAACCTAAAAATCATGACAACGCGGAAAGAAGATTAAAAGAGCAGATTGCATATCATGAGAAAATTTTGAGGTGAGTATTTCTGATCTTGATCATTTGAATGTGATAACATTTTTGTATTCTGCAGACTTGCTGCGAAAGTTAATGAGGTTTTCACTCCATCGGTGGTGTTCAGTTTATTATCCTCATCGTTTATTTTGTGCGTTACCGGATGTCAGTTGCTGGGAGATGTTCCTTTGGTCACAATTGTAAAGGCGTTTTTCCTTTTGGCCTACGAATTTAAACAGGTTGTAATTATTTGTGTGTTAAGCGATGTTATGATTGTGAACGTAAGTTACAATTCTAACATTTATTTAGCATATATCTTGATCACATTATTTGTTTCCTTAGAGTGTAAAGGTTTCGGAGGCCGTATACGAAAGCAAGTGGTATGAAGGTACTTTAAAGTACAGACAATATGTCTTGATGATTTTGATGATTTCGCAAAGAGGCGTTTCATTAAAAGTCGGAGGAATTTCTGAGATCTCCTTACAAACAATACGAGCGGTAAGGAACAATTGTCCAAAAGAGATTTTTGAATAACAAGGAATTGTTTACAGATTATGAATATGGCCTACCAGATGTTTACTGTATTGAAAGCCACTTAGACAATGACATGGTATCGGAAGATATTTAAAGGATTTGGTCAAAAACATTTTCAGAATTAACACTTTTTTATACGTGCACTTATTTTGAAAATTGAATTCGTCAACGCTTCTCGGTTTGCAATACACAATTAAATAAACTACAAATGCAAGCAGCACCAACCTACAATCGTTAAAATTGAACTACTGAAAGGCAATAGTATGTATAGTAGCAGCAAATGAAATGAACGGGCCACTCCTCGCACGAAATATATTGTTTATTCAACGAATACAAAATTACACTCTTACTATGTGTTTATTCAACGAATACAGAATCACATTCTTATTGAGACTTGTTGTAGCAAAAAGAAGCGCACTCGGTCTGGTGTAACTGTCAGACGTAGAGTGAGCGCATTAAGGTGTGAATTCATTTGCCTTTTACTTGTAAAGCCCGGCCCGGCGCTACAATCGCATAGAGCACACAGCTTAGGGCGGATCCACAACACTCCCCCTCGATTGTAGTGCAAGGTCGATCCTCCGAAGAACCCCCGACGCCGATCAAATCCAGACACTTCCAATGTTTTTCTTTTGTCAATCCCTTCGTGAGAAAATCCGCGGGCATCCTATCCGAAGGAAGGTGCTTAATGTCCAGTCGACCTTCGCGCAAGACATCTCTGAAGAAATGATGCCAGATGTCGATGTGTTTCGATCTCGCGTGAAACGTGTGATTCTGGAGTAGTAGTTGTGCCCCTCGGTTGTCGTTCATCACCAGAACTCTTTCACACTCGGACAGTTTGAGTTATGACAAGAATCCCTGTATGTATAGGGCTTCTCTCGCGGCTTCAGTTAATGCCATGTACTCCGCCTCAGTGGACGAAAGCGCGATGGTGCTTTGTTTCCTCGACTCCCAGCTGATGGTGGTGTGGGGGTTTCTCTAAACTACACGGAGAACCACTCACCATTCCCGGCCAATCCCATCCAATTTCGACCGCCTTACAGCGCGTCAAACCAACCCCATTCCCCCCTACTTACCGGTTCACCTGCAAAGCATGTTACCTCTAAGGGAGCATAGCTCAACTCATTTTTCCATGCAGACAACGCATAAAAGAGTTTAGCTTCCCGTTTTCGCCATACGGCAACTCTTGTTCATGTCGATTAGCGACAACCAAATCCAGCCGGACGAAGTTGTCGCATCATTGCAGAACCGCTTGGGAAAATTGTCAAAACATTCGATTGAATCACACGATAATATTTCCCTAGCGTTACTTGGCCTTTTCCCAGTTTCTCCATTCGCTGGGGATCAAACATCTCTTTACCCAGGTGAATAGCGTAAAACACATTTTCTTCTCCTCCTAGCGTAAAACACATTTTCTTCTTCCTTTCTATAGCCATGCGCCTCCGGGATAATCACCACACCACACTACCCCAGTGTGGAACACCTCGGAGGCCACAACTTTACCACACGCACACTAAGCCAGATCATCATCATCATCATCATCGGCACTACAACCGGGGACCGGTCTTGGCCTTATTTAGCAAGTCCTGAGGCTTGTTAAATTTTCCATAATGATTTATTTTTTCTGGGCAAGGTCATTAGTCTTGCGCCAGGGGCTCCCCGACGGGGAATCGAACCCCGGTCTCCCGGGTGACAGGCGGGTGCACTAACCACTATACTATAGAGGAGCCCTAGGCCAGATCAACCCGAGTTATTGCGATCCTCGCTTTGTGTTTTTCGTCCACTCTGCGCACATTGGCGTGCAACTATGCGCCAGCGCTTGTTCACCCCGGTGCGCATGGGGAAACGAAGAGTGCACAAGAGAGAGCGCAAGCACATCGGCTGGCTAGTGCGCACCAGCCATAAATTTCCCTTTCTTTTTTCCTTCGCGTCACTTTCTTAAACCAGAGTCGGGTCAGTCACTAACCATCCACCAAACGGCGCACAACGTCGAGTCGCAATTCGTCCACCGCCGCGTCCGCACAGAACCAGTCAGATTTCAGAGTCCAAAGTGTACGCACGCATTCCAGCCTTGTCGGAATAAAGTAATTATACGAACGGAGTTTAAGTCAGATTTCAGAGTCCAAAGTGTACGCACGCATTCCAGCCTTGTCGGAATAAAGTAATTATACGAACGGAGTTTAAGACAGATTTCAGAGTCCAAAGTGTACGCAAGCATTCCAGCCTTGTCGGAATAAAGTAATTATACGAACAGAGTTTTAGTCAGATTTCAGAGTCCAAAGTGTACGAACGCATTCTAGCCTTGTCGGAATAAAGTAATTATACGAACAGAGTTTAAGTCAGATTTTAACCGTTCATGCAGCGACACGTGTCCGAGTCACCGTGAGTAAAAGTCGAGTTGAACAATCCATTCGGACTACCGTTGTACAAAATTCATGTTTTTTTTTTATTAAATTGTGAATCAAGATTTGCCATTAAAGAAAGTTCATTTTATTTTTCATCCTTGGTTGCGAAGCGGTATTATTTTCATACGTGGTGTGTCGAAAACGACCATTCATCGTTGGGACGTTAGTGAAATGGGTGCCCGATTCACGATCAGCCATGCATCGTTCTTGATTAGGCATTTGACTTCTTCGACGATGGCGTCCAACGATTCTTCTTTTTCCGGTCCGTTCAATGCGTGCCGATGCGGGACCTCCGAGTGAAGACTGGCTAAATTTGCCTCCAGGCCGTCCGAGATGTACAGCTCTTCGTCGTCCAGATTTCGGCCGATCTAATCCCAGCTCGATCCGCGAGGATCTTCGTCTTCTTGCGTGATTCGGTACAATTTTCGCGGGCGACCGGGTCGTCCGGTGAGACTCTTTCTAGGTCTACCCGGAGCTCTTCTGATCGTTTCGGTGATCTCGTCCCTTTCCGCCGTCGGGTCGTCGTGTTCCTGCGATTCATTTCTCGATTCCTCCTCGTGGTCCCCACCTAGGTGAGGTTCAAAGAAATTCGGCAGTGATACTCCCTCGGGGTTGTGATTCGAATCTCGATTCAGATTTGACGAAGACGATGACGATTCGTTATGCATTTCCGTTCTTGTATCGGTATCAGTAAATTTGATGTCTCGTGTCGTGGTTACCCTTCGTTTGTTTGATAACCATACTCGATAGCCTTGAGTCGATTCGTCGTATCCGAGGAAAACGTATTTCATACCTCGCGGTACCAGCTTCCCTTTTCCGGGAATTTTTAGCCAACATATATGCTGTCTCTCCGAAAGTTCGCATGATCTTCACGTTCGTGCATTTTCCGTGTCATAATTCGTAAGGGGTTTTATCTCCTAGCGTCTTCGTAATGCATCGATTTCTTATGAAGTTTGCCGTGACGATCCGCTTCTCCCCAAAACGAGGTTGGAAGCTTCGATTGCGTCAACATGCAACACGCCATTTCTAAGAGCGTGCGGTTTTTCCTTTCCGCTACTCCATTTAACTGGGGAGTGTATGGCGTTGTGAGTTTTCGCGCAATTCCCTCTCCCTTCAAGAATCTGTCGAATTCTTCGTTACAGAATTCTCGTCCGTTGTCGGATTGCATACATTTAATTTTTCGTCCTGATTGATTTTCGACAAGAGCCTTGAATTCGTTGAAAAACTTCAAGACGTCGCCTTTCTTTTGCAAAAACCTTACTTCTGTCCAACGAGAGTAGTCGTCGGTTAGCGTGAGGAAGTACCTAGCTTCGCCCCTTGATTCGTCTTTCATCGGTCCACATACGTCGCCATGAAAGATGTCCAATAATTTTCCGCTTCGGTGCGATTTCTTTCCGAAGGGTAGCGCGGCAATCTTCGCTTCCGAACAAATCTCGCACGTATTTGTGGTTCTGTCGTCTTCTAGGTCAAATCCGGACACTATCCCCCTTTTGCTCATCTCCAAGAGATCGCGCCAGTTAACGTGGCCGAATATCTCGTGCCAAACGGTTATTGAAGGCTCGTGCGTTCCCGTCGACAGGGCGCAGATCGATTCTCTTCCGGATTCGCGGAGAAAATAGAGATCTCCTTGCCGATCTGCTACTGCGATCGTAGATCAGTGGTTGCTTTTGATTGTGACTCCTTTGCGCGTGAACGTCACGCTGTTTCCGGCCTCCGTGATCTTCGCGACCAAGACGAGATTGTTGCGCAGATCGGGTACGTGCAGTGCGTTTTCCAGACGTATGATCCGAGTCGTGTCTCCGCCAGATGCCGCGATTTTTACGGTTCCTTTCGCTTTTACGTCGGTGGAGCCATGATTTGCCAGATTAATCTTTAAATTTCCAGCACTTGCGATTTGTTCGAATTCGTCCTTGTCGTGGCATAGGTGTGATGTGCATCCACTATCGAGACACCACCTATCGTTTTTCTGAACGTTCCCTGCAAAGCAAGAATCTGCGTCTGTGTGGGAGGTTAGGGAGGAAATGCCTTCGCCGATGGCGGCTTTTTCTTTGTTTTCGGGATGTTTCGCGTTTCGTTCGCCCCTCTCAGGACAATTTATGGCCTTGTGACCGATTCGGCGACATCTATGGCATTTGTATCTGAATGGTCCGCCGGTACGTAGATCATCCGATTTATCGATGGGCTTGTTCGACGCTTTGTTCGTAGTCCTTTTCCAATTCGGCGTTCCTTTTCTCGCGAACTTTGCTTGGTCTTCGGCTTGGCTGCGTTGTCTTCTCGTCGCGCTTTCGTCGAGGATTTTAATTTTCAAATGTTCCGGCGAAGGTAACTCGTCTGTCGACTCGATGGCGCGTCTAAAATTCTCGTAGCTCTCCGACAGACCGTGTAAAAGCATGATCGATTGTAATTCGATGCTGACTTGAACGGATAATTCGAACATTTTGTCGACCATATCGGAGAATTCGTCGACGTGTCGTTGTACATCTCCGCCTTCGTTGAGTCGATGATTCATTAACCGTTTCCACAATGATACCTTTTTTTTCCGATCCTTTCGATTCGAAAATTGCTTCCAGTTTCAACCAAATTTCTCGGGCTGTTTCGCATTATCTAATTTGCCTGAGTTCGGCGTCGCCAAGAGCGAGATACCAGTCAGCTTTCGCCTTTTCGTCCTCGTCTTTCCACGCTTGCAAATTTTCCGCTGCTTCCGGTTTCGGTCTACCACCGCTTGCGTGAGCCCACGTTTTGTTTTTCGTCATGAGTGCCCGCATTCTTAGTCTGCAGGTATCGTATTTTCCTCTGGTTAGCATTTGTATGCGAATTATGTTCGTAGCTTGACCGTCCATTTTGTTTGCAGTGAGGTTATATTTCGGCGTTGTTTTCCACGTTATCTTCTCGTCTTTTTGAATTCCAATTTCGATTGTCAAGACGATGTTCTGCTCCTGGGCCCATAACGTGTTGTAGCAGGAAATTAAATGAACGGGCGACTACTCGTACGAAAGATATTATTTATTTAAAAGGAACTTAACAATGATTAGTATAAAAACAATTCAAGTGTTACGTCATGTTGAAGCAAAAGGCGCACTCGGTCTGGTACAACTGTCAGATGTAGAGTGAGCGCATTAAGGTGTGAATTCATTTGCCTTTTACTCGTAACGCCCGGTCCGGCGCTACAATCGCATAGAGCACACAGTTTAGGGCGGATCCACAACACATACTTTGGAGTTTGTTGTTTTTTTTAATATTTGGATACATTAATACCTCACATTAAATTATATATATATGTATATATATATATATATATATATATATATATATATATATATATATATATAAGACTAATGACCTTGCTCGGAAAAAACAAATCATTATGGAAAATTTAACAATGCTAAATAAGGCCAAGACCGGTCCCCGGTTGTAGTACCGATGATGATATATATATATATATATATATATATGTATATATATTTGTTTATTTATTTATTTATTTATATATTATATATTATTTATTTTTTTATATTTACATATTTATATATATATATATATATATATATATATATATATATATATATATTTAGTTCCGTAAACAAAACTTAGTTCGCTTTGGCCATGTACCCCAACTTCTCAGATGTGATTTGTCGTGTGACTAGACACTAGATTACCCACATTTAATGTTATAGCTATAATCCTATACTATTTTTCATATTTACGAGTAATGCCGTTATTTAGTACAGTTAAAATTTATTACTACTATTTACCATTTATTGACCTGTGTGAATCCGGGTCGGTGCTTTCTTGATGAACCCTTCCCCTCTAGTATTGTCGGCTCACCACAGCTACGGCTACCGGGTTTTTTGTATGTTGGCGCGCAGGTTGTCACGCGCCATGAAATTCGTAGTTAAGTATGTCCCTGTTTAACGCAACTATTGGGGCCTGTTTATTGTACGAGTTTAAAAATTGGGCGCTAAAGATGCCGAAGAAGCAAGAAAAATATATGAAGCATTCGGATAGGGTACTGTCAGGGAACGAACAGATCAAAAGAGGTTTCAGACCTTTTCGATTGGCGATGAGACCCTTGAACATAAACCTCGATCAGGTAGAGAAAAATCTCCAGATTTGGACCGATGAAAGACAGCAACTGAAGAGGATGGTAGGAACTTGCTCAACGTGTACACTTTCATCAGCTGGGAAAATCGTGGAAGATAAGTAAATGGGTTGCCCCACGAACTAACTGCAGCGAACTGACTCCAGCGACTCAATATTTGTCTTTTCTTGCTCATCAGGAATAAAAATTGGCCAACTTTGGACAGGCTTTTGAGTTGTGACAAAAATTGGATGGTGTATTTCAACAGGGAACCTAATGCTTTCAATGTTAAACCTGCTCTTCATCAACAGAAAATGATGCTGTGAGCGTGGTGGACTACTGCTGGGATTGCGTATTTTGAGTTTTTGGAAAGCATTACCACCGTTTACTCGGCACAAATGCACAGAGTAGTCAAAGAACTCACAAAAAAACACCCAGCATCCACGAATAGGAAGAATGTTCTTTTCCACAAAGAAAATTCGAGGCATGGATGGCTCTGGAGTTGATTTCTTCACTAGCCTGGGGATTTTTAACCCATCCTCCATATGTACCAGACGTTGTGCCGTCAGATTACCATCTCCAAAATCCCCTTTTGTGCGGGAGTTTGTGTAAAAAAAATCTCTTTTTGGCCATGGACAATTAAATACCCGATCGGCAGTTCAAAACTCGTGAGGTTAAAAACGAGGTAGCACAGTATTTTGAGCCCCGGAAAATATTTCGTCAAAAATGCCATTTCCAAGCTTGTAAATACATGAAAGAAGTTGTCCTCTGTCCTTGAAACCTTGACGTTATGCGGGGGCTTAAATTGCAATGAATCACTCAGACTATACTGACTGAAGCACAGACTTCTAGTAGGGTACCCATGTTAGACAGGCTAGCGAGGAGTAACACAAAAGGATATGCCACCTCTAATCCAGAGAGTTGCACGTCACCGTGCCCATTGGATGGTTTGCAGCCAGAGGTATACCGGCTGTATTATAACGGCGCCGCTATGACACCGGGTCGAATAAGAGCAATAAGTAGACATTACCATACTAAAACGGGGCTCTGATGTGACGGACTATTTGAAACCCAAGGCTCGTGGGAACAAAAGTGAATAATCAATATACAAAAAACAATCCCACGAAAAATCCGGTAGGCGTAGGTGTGCAGAGCTGACACTACCATAAGGGGACAAATCATCAAGAAAACTCCGACTCGCCAAAACGAAGACGTAGGGAAAAACGGACAAAGCCGGATATACGCGCTAGCGTATCACAATCACCCAATGATATCATAGTATCAATTCCGGGCCAAATCAACGACCTCCCATTCTATTCCCGCCACATCTAATAAAGAAATGGTTTGTGAATCTCACAAGTCGAAATCAGACATGCGATTATAATCTGGAAGTGTGGTTGATGTGAACAACATGGAGATAGTGCAAAATATTCTTATAAAGATCGATCAAATGAATGCGGCCCAACCATATACTATTTAAATTCCAAAATTCCTCACGGCAGAAGTATTGCAACAACAGCAAAGACAGCAACTAGAACATTAGCGTCCAATAGTCAAACTTTGCCTTCTGCCAATGCTCAATTACCGCACATACACACAAACGTTCCAAGACCTTATCTTTTACAATATGCAATACATCATTGAATTAATTTGAACTAACCTAATTTCATAAATATAATATAACCTATTATCGCCACATACCATTCACCACACCTGCATCTATTTCTTTTCATGTACACACGGCCATGAGAAACGCCAGAACCAAGGTCTCCACAAAAAAAGGACAAAAACTTCGTGTAACAGCGGCAGCCAACCACATGTCAACATCTCAACGAGCGGAGTCGCAGAACTATCTCGCGACAAACAGCGGTAGACCATTCTAACCGACAATCGTCTTGTGGCAGTTCCACGAACCGCACAAATCATGATAGGCTGAGATACCTTCGTCCCACCAAGGAACATACTCACCTATGACTAAGCTTCACGTGTCCCCAGACACGTGTCCCCAAAGTCCACCTTTTCACCTGACCAAAGGTGACATCCATGCCGTGGTCAACAACCCCAAGTATCCACAGATACTTGGGCTCCAAGTCCCGAACAATTTCCTGATGGCTGCACGGCGATCGAAGGACACGACCAGCATGGAAAATGTGTACCAATCCATTAGCTGGATAAACACAAGTGGTTGGCACAGCTGCGTCAGATGTCGGCAAACATCAAATCCCCGGCGATAAGCAAATTGCAGTAAAGCAATCCGTTGGCTAAACCTTTGACCCTACCGCAATGCACTTCGCCTAAACAAAAGCCATTGTGGAGAAACAGCAATAAACTAAAACGCTGTTCCCATAGGGGAAAGCAAATACGATAATCAGAACCAACGATAATTACCGCGATCCCAAGATCGTCAAGAAGGATAAACCACACACCCGAATATATATAAAAGAGACACAACAGAAAGTGTGAAAATTCTGGGGATCTCAGGAGGATCAACGGCCTCTTCCCTGGCGGAGAGATTCTCGATTAAGAGAAAATCGAAAAAGAGAACAATGGGGTGAGTAGAATCACCGCCTAAAAGAAAATTTTAATTCAAAATTCAGAGGACAGGAAACTGTGAGAACGGTAGGACACGGAACCAATACATTTGTAAAAGTCGAGACCAACGCCCAGTGGAGTTAGGATCGGCGCTTGGAAACTGCGTACCTTTGTGTTTGGGTTGGGGCGATAGAAAAATCATTCAAAACTATGAACAAAAAATTATAGAAAAGTCATTCGAGACTGTGAACAAAAAATCATAGAGAAATCATTTAAGACCGTGAACTAAGAAAATTAAATGTAATTGGAAAAAGTGAAGATAAGACTTGGAATGTTGTTCTTTTTTGTCCAAAGCCTCTCAAAGCGGGAAACACTTGCATCATGTTTACCACAAACACATTACAAAACGGTCAGATGGCTATTCAATATCAAATAGCGGACTGTACAATGTCAAAACAACTAAAAATAGAAGGGCAGAGGAACCACAACCGGATACTTATACCTGGATCCGCAAGCGCGACAACGGTGGGTGCACATCCGTACATATGCCACCATTCCCTTTAAAGAAGACCATATCCTAATCTCAGCGTATTCCGAGGCTTAGTTATGTCTATATGTCTCGGAAGATTGACTGCGAACTCCAACTATATCTCCCTTGCTAATGACAATAAGGTCGAAACGGGGAAAGGGTCCTTTGCAATTAAAGAAACGGCTGCAGTGCGTCTCGGAGTCATGGATGACAGCGCACTCCCAGTTTCTTTTCGGAGGCCCCGCAGGATGTTGCAAACTGCAACGTGATCCACCCAAAACATAACCGTATCATCTATATGTCAATTCAATTACGGAAGCCGGTAATCTGCAAAAGACAATACGACACGCATATGGCCGACTTCACTGCCGTCGACCAAGTCGGAAACCAAAGGAACGTGTGAAGCAAATGAGGAAAATTATGATATAAACGCTCACATAGCTTCCACGAGCAACAACCAATCGAAAGGTCGGCTCGAATTTAGGTCAACGAGAGAGAGATATGCGATGGAGAGCTGTTGCAGAGGGATTGCAGGTCAGTGGCCGAGAAACAAGGCCATCATAAAATTGCTGTTTGGTACGTGACAAAAGTTGCAGTAAAAAATTCGTCGTCTTGTTTTTAGCAGTGTTTAGGTGAGGCTGTGACTCTGCGCAGCAATTCGTTTCAAATAGTGAATAAAATTAATCACAAGCTAACTCCAAGTTTCTTTTCTTTGTTTTTTGGTTGATCACGAATAGTGCCCTGTGAGTAGGGCGTTAGAATATACTCACAGCTAGGCCAGCTTGTCGTAAGAGGCGACTAAAGGCCGAGTGGTAGCCGGGGTCCCAACGCCCTGTGCGCCCGGTGAAATACCACCCCATCAAGTTTTGGGCTCCGTGAAATGGTCGGGAGAAATCCCTGGCCATCTTTCGGAGCTTGGCTGATGGACCGGTTCGAGAAAAGGTTGGTTAGGTGGTAGTTGGTCCCAAGGTCACGCTGTACATTCCGCGATATCGCCGAGAAAAATCCTCGACGGTGTTTCGGATGTGTGGCTGATGGCCCGGACTGACACGGGGATAAGTCATGATGGTGTCTTCTGATATAAAGAATTCCGGAGGTAAACTAGTCTCCCATTCGGATCTCCGGCGGGGGGGGGGGGGGGGGGGGACTATGTCAGGGGGAACATCATGCAGATATCATGATAAATAATGGAACTTTGAGAGGTTCGTCATCCCATATCCGGGCTAGCCCTCGAGGCTCGGCCCACGCTCGACTGGTGACGGCATTTTGTAATATCAGGGGCATCGGTTTCACCAATACTAATGTAAACGCCGTCCACCAATATTTGCAAACAACGAAACCTGATATCCTTGCCCTAACTGAGACCCAGGTCGATTCGTCAACTGATTCGACATACCTTCGTGGCTCAGGATACGACTTGCATTGGAGATTCCGTTTTAAGGGCGGAGTCTGCGTCTTCGCACTGTCCAATCTGGCTTGCCAGAGGATGGAGGCGTTGGAACCCAATAATATGGACATCATATGGTTGAGGGTCGTGCTGAGGAATTCCGTTAAATTTCTTTGTTGTCTTTACCGCTCCCGAATGACGATCGACCGGCGACATTTTTCGAATATCTTTCACATACCGTCGACTGGATACAGATCAACCACCCAGCTTCTGAAATTATTGTCCTTGGCGATTTTAATGTGCACAATTCCGACTGGTTGTTACATTCTAACAGAACCGACGAGGCTGGGAGGCTGGAGGAAATGTTTGCTGTAAGCCACAACTTGACTCAACTCGTGGGGGAGCCAACGTGAGTGCCGGATGCCCGAGGCGATTATGCGAACACCCTTGATCTGTTTTTGACATCCGAACCGAGTATTTATACCGTAGAGGTTTCTGCGCCACTGGGAAACTCAGATCACTGCGTGGTATCTGTCGCACAAGCACTTGCATATCAAACGAATAACCAGCCTAGTCAGCTTCGCCATGTATGGAAGTATAGGGCTGCTAACTGGGACGATAAGCGATATTTCTTCGCATCCTTTCCATGGTTGGGGGTGTGCTTCGGAAACTCCGATGTTAACGCTTGCGCGGAGTCGGTATCAGAGATTATTCTCCTGGGGATGGAGATGTATATTCCACATTCCATCAAACGAAGTTCGTCTGATAAACCTTGGTTTGACAAAAAATGCGAGCTGATTACAGCGGAAAAAAATAGAGCTTTTAAGCAATGGCGCTCCATTCCCACCGATGTTAACAGAACGAATTTTGTTAGAATCAGGAACGCGTGCAACCAGGCGATTGATACCGCGAAGAAGGCTCACAACGACAGGGTGATCAATAAGCTCCTTCGGTGCCCAACTGGTTCGCGCTCCTTCTGGTCAATGGCAAAGGCTGTCAGCAGTAACTTCGCATCCTCTTCTTTCCCTCCGTTGGTGACAGACAGCGGGACGTTAGTCACGAATTCAAAGGATAAAGCTAATGTGTTCGCGAATTTATTTTCCGCGAATTCAAACCTCGATCCCGACATTTTGGAGCCACCTGTGATCTTGCCGGTACAGTCTTCCATGCGGGATGTGAGATTTCGTCCGCGCACTATTCAACGCATTCTACGTGAACTGGATTGTAGGAAGGCAACCGGCCCGGACGGAATACCAGCAATAGTCCTTAAGAACTGTGCTCCAGAACTATCGCCGGTTCTTGGCAGACTCTTCCGCTTATCTTATGCACGGAGGACCTTTCCTGCCTGTTGGAAAATCGCTCGAGTTCAGCCAATCCCAAAGACGGGAAAAAAGTGTCTCCCACAAAATTACCGTCCGATAGCATTACTGTCTATTTTATTTAAGGTAATGGAAAAAGTCATCAATACAGAGTTGGTTAAGTATTTGGAGTGCAACGGTCTTCTGAGTGATCGTCAATACGGTTTCCGTGGCAGGCGGTCCACAGGAGACCTTTTGACACTTATAACCGATATATGGACATCTGCGACTGAACGGCATGGTCAGTCAAGGGCGGCCGCATTAGATATCTCCAAGGCTTTTGACCGCGTCTGGCACGGGGCATTGCTGAGCAAACTTCGTTCATATGGACTTTCCCAACAGCTTTGCGACTGGACGAGGAGCTTCCTCGAGAATCGATCGATCCGGGTTGTTGTGGACGGCGAGTGTTCGGA
The DNA here is from genome assembly GCA_963931805.1 of Microdon myrmicae. Classification (NCBI taxonomy): domain Eukaryota; kingdom Metazoa; phylum Arthropoda; class Insecta; order Diptera; family Syrphidae; genus Microdon; species Microdon myrmicae. Next base: position 219,500,037 of record OZ007496.1, on the reverse strand, counting down.
TCTGTATCCTGTTAATTCGGGGGTGCCCCAGGGTTTTATTTTGGCTCCAACCTTGTTCTTGCTTCACATAAATGATTTGTTGGAGATAACGGATAACAAAGTGTTCAGTTTTGCGAATGATAGTACGCTTGTTTCCTCCTTTTCGAGTGATCGGCCGATTGGTGCATCAACGTCGCACCAGCTGAGATGTAGACAGATTGACTCTCTGAACCAGGATCTAGATAAAGTCCTGCAGTGGGGAAAGGCCAATCTTGTCGACTTCAACGCAACGAAAACCCAGTATACAACATTCACAAAGAAAAGTGGATCATCGGTTCCACAGCTGATGATGAATGGCCTGGCCCTCGAGGCTGGGGAAAGTTTGAAATTGCTCGGCGTCACGGTCTGTGGGAATGTATCATGGCATAAACACGTATCGGGTATCGCCAGATCAGCCTCAGGAAAACTGAGTTATCTTTTTAGAGCCAAGAAATATTTTACTCCGGCCCAACTTCTTCTCCTATATAAATCCCAAATTAGACCCGCGCTCGAATATTGCTCTCATGTTTGGAGCTCGGCTCCTAAACATACCCTCGACCTACTTGAGAGCGTACAAAGACGAGTGATCCGCCTGATCGGGAACTCGGCGCTGACGTCGGGACTACAGTCGCTATCACATCGAAGGCGCGTGGGCGACCTCTGCCTGTTTTACAGATATTATCACGGGTGCTGTTCTTCGGAGATTCTTGGTATTGTTCCTCCCAATTCGGTCCATATGCGCTCCACAAGACAATCCGACGGATCGCACCCGTTTGTGGCTCATCTCCCGACAGCGCGAACATCCCTGTATCAGAACTCGTTCCGTTACAGAGCGGGGAAGCTGTGGAACTCCCATCCCACGCGAGTGTTCCCGGAGCATTACAACCTGCAACTGTTCAAAAAGAACTGCAACAGTTATTTGATGACATCTCGGGGCGCCCACTCGACGCTATAGGTTCGCCTCTCCCGAGAGAAGTCTAATAAAAAAAAAAAAGTTGTTCTGATTTTTAACACTAATAGTCCCGATTTTACGTTGTGAAACAATTAATATTTTCCACATACGTGATTACTATACATTTATATGATTCAGAAAACATTATTTGTGCATCCCAAAGATATTTGCTTCTTTCGCAATACGGAAAAAAAAATCAATTAAACGCCAAACTCATTTAAATTTTCCTTTGTAACTAAATCTGCGTTTTGACATCACACTATTTTTACCATCAAAACTAAATAAAATCATTAAACATTAAATAAACGAATTGGAAGAGCTATATCGCAAACCTACAATAGTGAGAGTAATTAAGTCGCGAAGATTAAGATGGGCCTGGCACGTGGCGCGAATGGGCAACGATAGGACCGTGCATAGAACTCTTGACGGTAGACCGGCGGGAAAGAGACTGGCCGGACGCCCGCGACGGAGATGGGAGGACAATCTTAGGTTTGACCTTGAGGAGGTCGGATCGAATGGTCAAGCGTGGATGGAGAGCGCACAGGACAGGGAACGATGGCAGAGTCGAATCGGTGAGGTCATGAACTTCCGGGTTCCTACAGGCCAATATATAATAATAATAATAAAAGAATTAAATAAACAAAATGGACTTTCATTCATCACCGTTTTGGGAAGTATTTATAAAACAATCGGACGGATCTGTTCAGTGGAATGTGCTAGAAGTATGAGAGTTTAGATAGATTTATATGAATGAAGTTTCTATTCGCCACATTGCCCGGATCCTTGATAAAACTAGAGTAGCTTCAAGTAAATTACCTCTATGTCGCATCACGCGGATCAGCGATTCGACCGGAGTGGTTCCAAGCGGCACTCGCCAGAACCTTTCCCGTTTCAGCCGGGATAGACACATCCGCACCAGCAGCGAACCAACCATCCGAGTATAGAGTTTACTGCAGCAACACCAACAAATTATTCCCAAAATGCACAAGGAAGACTCCACAACAACCACCAGGACGGATATACCGTTTGAACAGGAATTTTGAACCTTTGAAGGGATCAGCTGGAGAAGTATTTAAATCAACAGCAGCCTTTCACTCGGGGAGCGTGTCTCCTTGTCTTTAAAAGGACGAGGGCTCTCTCAAGAACGCTCCCGAGAACTCTCGTTGCGGCCGCCACCGTGCTTCCTCAGACCTGAGCGAAGAGTGACGACCGATTCTTGAATTGGGTCTTGGGAATCGGCCAGGCCTAATTAAAAAGGCAAATATTTTGTCATTTCAGATCCCAGAGCCATCTTTCAACGAAGTTGTAGGCGCAATAAATCGATTGAAAAACAACAAAGCTCCCCGAGTCGACTGCATACCGGCAGAGCTTGTGACGCATGAAGGAGAGGCAAACGCCCGAAAGATCTACCACCTCATCAAAACAACATGAGATAAGGAAGTCACTCCGGAAGAATAGAAAACCTCAATAGTCGTACCCATTTTCAAAAAAGGCGACAGATCTGACTGCGAAAACTACAGAGGAATTTCATTGCTCCCAACCACATACAAAATATTAACAAATGTCATACTGGCGAGAATCACATCGTACGCAGAAGAAATACTGGGAGAGTACCAGTCCGGATTCCGTAGGAACCGATCAACAAGCAACCAAATGTTCACAATATGGCAACTGCTGGAAACGAAGTGGGAATACGGAGAGATGGTTCATCAACTGTTCGTTGACTTAAAAAAGCCTACGACTCAGTCGCACGGCAAAGACTCTACCATATCGTAGTTGAGCTGGGAATCCCTAAAAAATATACCACGCTCAGTCAAATTTGCATGAATGAAAACAAAGGGCGAGTTAGAATAGAAAACTACCTCTCAGACCCATTTGAAATGCGGGACGGACTAAAACAGGGAGATGGCCTATCACCGTGACTTTTTGACCTTGTGCTCGAGTATGTCATCAGAAAGCTACATGACGACAACATGGCCGGATCATCCCGTGATGACATCGCCGTTTGGGTGATAATCTAGAAACTGTAAGTAAAAACAGTGCAATCATCATGTAGCGGCAGAAGAGGTGGGCCTAGAAATAAATGAAGAGAAATCAAAATATATGAATACGGCGAGGGCAGGTGGACCTCAAGAAACACATATAAACGCCAGAGGCAAGATATTTGAAAAAGTTAAAGAATTTAAATACCTGGGAACGATACTGACGGCCAGTAACGAAATGTCGACGGAAATTAACAAAAGACTGCATTCCGGTAAGGCTAGTTAGCACGCAATCAGTAAACTGCTGAAATCCAAACTGCTGTCACGTGACATTTTGGCTGTTCCGCCAAACCCCACTGACTACTTACCAAAAGAACCTCCATCCCTAACACCCAATCTTATAACTTCGCTAATGCAATCGCATTAGCACCTTAAATGCTTCAGGCATCAAATTGATTAAGTTTATTTAGCTTAAAGCCCCTAGAAGATAATTCTCACCTTTCATGCATCTCTTCGCATACAAATTCCCTGTTGTACAGTGGGGCCAATATAAACAGAGTGGATAACTTTATGATCAAAATGATCCGAGGGCATATTGCGAGATCAATGAGCTCACAGAACGATTTGATTTTTGGTGCATATCACCCAAACAATATGTATTATGAGGTGGTACGTCGCAATGGCTTTATTCCACCAGAAGCATTCCTTAATCTTGACATGAACGGCCTCATACAAAATGAATCCGCTATACCGTTGATTTATCACGTGCGTCGGTCGGGTATAGATAAACGAATATGTTTTAATCGAGAGGTTGCGCACACTAATGAAGAGAGCCTGCAGTTCAGTACGGCAGTAGCACAGAGAGACCGAAAAAACGCGAATAAGCAACACCAGAGATTTTGGTGGCTGAGTCGCAATTAAAACCCTGTTTCCTTATAAAACTAAAGAAATAATAATAATAATAACTAAAAAAAAAAAAAAAAAAAAAAAAAAAAAAAAAAAAAAAAAAAAAACCCGACAAACAACGGAAAGCTTACATAGATTTAGCATTTCGAAAATTTAGTTTTGATGTTAGGTTTAGAATAGAGTTAAGTTAAAAAAAAAAAAAAAAAAAAAAAAAATCTATAGATAGTTTAGTATTTAAGTTAGATATAAGGTAAAAACAATAACAAGAACAAAGTTTTTTTTTTTCTTCATTTTCTTTGTATCCAATTAAGTTCCCTAAAAATTCATGTAAAAAAAAAATAAACATAATGTCGAAAGACAAATTTTCATGCTTTAAGCGTATGAATGTAACTTAGAGAGTCCGCAAGGAACCAGTAAGTTAAGAAATAAGATAACATAAGCTAGAGTTTAATCATTTTTGTCTAGCAAATAAGTAAATTATAATAATAGGAAGAAATAAAAAATGATATCTATAAAAAAAAAAAAAAAAAATACAAATTCCCTTTAAGAATACTTTTCTAACTTATCATAAATTCCCTGAAAGAAAATTCACGTTTCACATATAATACAACCGCATAATCAGGGAATCTTACCCTTGAGTTGGCTAATCCCAGCCTCAACATGTGTACAATAAAAACTACATACATGCGCATTGCCTGGCGACCTATACCCAAGGGACAAAAACAAATATACCCATCTTGAGTCTTAAGGCATCAATTAAATCCTACAGCATAGGCAAATGCAAATAGGAATTGAATACCTACCCGTACCAGCGATGCCATAAACACAATTTCCCGGTAAACAAGCTAAAACCAATTAGCACAATTTTCATTATGCATTATGGCTGTCAATGCAGCTGCTATGCATATTGTAGACAACCATCATCAACGGTCCCTTTGTCTTACATATTCCTGGATCCGTTTATTTTTTCACATAAGCAAACATAAACCCAATTAGCATCCAATGAGATTCGGCTTGTTTGCTTAGCCGAACTCACATCTCAGAGAAGCACATTTTCCCTTTCTTTGTTTCAGTTTCGTTCTCATGGCTTAGTCCCATGGATGAACCAATGTACACACATACATGTGTACCACCATGATCTTTATTACAAGATCTGGTTTTCTGTTCCACAGAGAGAGAGAGACTTTACGTCTCTCTTGTGGTAAGTAAAACATATCCTTAGTGGAGAGGATATCTACCACCACACCACTAAACTCACCCCAAACGAGGGTTGAATGACGGAGTCCAATTACATCCGCCGATCGAGCCGGTCGTTTTGCTCCCGAGTCGTGGCTAGTGTTGCGTCGAATACTGTAGTGTTTAATAGAATCAACCACAAAGTAACTATCGGTTAACTTCAATAAACCTTTTAATTAATAAGTGACAAAAACAAGTGACTTTTAATTGATGTTTTGCATTTAATCAACCATGAAGTAATTATCCATTATCTTCAATAAACCTTTTAGTTAATAAACCATAAACAGTGAGTTTCATTTCCTTTCTTTATTGGTGAATGTCTTGTGGCGAAGTTTCGTTTCTTGTTGGTGTTTTCTTCGATGCAAGCCTTTAGTGATGATGGGGATGTGAAGTGAATCAGCGCCGTACGCGGTGTACCTTACTTCCTCCCCACAACATAAAGCTCCGTGTCTATAGAACCATAATCATACCGATTGATCTATACGGGTGCGAAACCTGGACTCCCACAAAACGGGAAGAAAACAAATTCTGCGTATTCGAGAATAAAGTTTTAAGGGGTATCGTTGGAGATAAATATGACGAGGAGGCAGGACAATGGAGGAAACTGCACAACCACGAATTGGAAGAGCTATACCGCAAACCTACAATAGTGAGAGTAATCAAGTCGCGAAGAAGGACCGTGCGTAGATTTCTTGACGGTATACCAACGGGAAAGAGACGGGTAGGACAGCCGCGACGGAGATGGGAGGACAATGTTAGGTTTGACCTTGAGAAGATCGGATCAGATGGTCGAACGTGGAAGGAGGGTGCGCAGGACAGGGAACGGTGGCGGAGTCAGAGCGGTGAGGTCATGAACTTCCGGGTTCTTACAGGCCAATAAATAATAAAAAATAATAATAATAATTTCAGTTTTAATTTATTGATTTATTTTAATTTAGTTTATTGGCGTCCTTGCACTTCGGACGCCAATTTAGATTGATCTCCGAATCTGAAATTCATCACCCTTTTACTCGATATCTTATCGAGATTTTGTATCCCGAATGCATCAAAATGCGAGCAGAATCTCGAAAATTTTGATTTTAGATGATTGTTTTGTATGATTTAAGTTTAGGTGTAGGGATTTCGATGTATGTGTGGGGAAAGGAGATGGTAGGGCTTTTCAGAGCACTACATAAATATACCGAATTCTTTGCAGTAATATTATGGGCATCCAAGGAATAATTTCCTTGGTAATATCTGTAAAAGAGACAAAGTCCGCCGCGAGCCTGCGATTTGACAGCGACAGTACCCTTGTGGGGAACGGGTCGTGGCACCGGCTTCGTCCCACAACTTTTCGTCAACACTCCGATTGTTCCGCCGCAACAACAAAAGAGAACTGTGCACCAGAGGGAATAGGCCAAGAAAGAAAACACACTGGTTTGGTTTTAATGTTAATGTTAAATTGCCACGTTTCAAATGAATGGTGATTGTCTACACATATTGTTAAGAACTTATCGTATATGAATTTCTTTTGATTCTCTCTTAAATATTTGTTTATCGATCAATTTCCCCCTTTATTTAAGATTATTTTAGTATTGTATTTCACTTAACCACGGTTCCAAGAGCACTTGATTTTGGGTTGATTCCCAAAGCGAAATTTTGCAAACTGAATTCAATTTTCCGCGGATGAGGACTTTCGAAAATAACGTCTCGAGGCACTTCACGACTTTCGGCATCTGGTGGTTGGGTAAATCTGCATGCTCCTAACAGTGACCCACCCGAGTTGCGGCGCTCTATATTACAAAAGGCTGTTTGATACGCGAAGATTGCCAAACATAAGGTGGCCAAAACGCAGGTCACGTCCTGACAACGGACTCCCGAAATAGACTACGTCAATACCGACTGAGTGGATCGAATGGAAACATTTGAGACTAAACAAAATGTTTGCGCAGGTGCCATGCTAATCTTCTCTGTATCGTTCCAATTTTAGTACGAGGGTTGCCTCTTATGTTTCGGGATTTGGTAACCCTAGTGTTGCAATCCGGCAATTGACAGCTTTGTCATAAAGTTGGACATTTTTGTGGTTATACGCACTCAGAACGTTTTGACATACGAGCGCTATTTGTGTTGTTTACAGTAACTTAAAAGATTCATCTCGGCCGAAAAATGGAATTAAATCGTCAACATTTTCGTGCGATTATTTTTTACAACTTTCGGCGTGGATTAACTCAGCAACAGTGCATGGATGAACTTAATTCAATTTTTGGCGATGAAGCTCCATCAAGGACCAGTGTTTATCGATGGTATGGTGAATTCAATCGTGGTCGCAGTTCACTCCAAGATGAATTTCGTGAAGGTCGTCCAAAATCAGTTGTTGTTCCGAAAACCATTGATGCTGTGCGCGAACTGATATTGGAAGATCGTCATGTAACCTATCGTGAGATTGAGACAACCTTAGGCGTTAGTGGGACCAGCATACATTCAATATTGCATAAACATTTGACTGTGAAAAAAATTTGTTCGCGTTGGATCCCACACAATTTGTCAATCGCCCAAAAAAAGGCTCGTGTCAATTGGTCGAAAGAAATGCTCAAAAAATACGGTCGCGGTGCTTCGAAACACGTCTATGACATCGTGACAGGTGATGAATCGTGGATTTGCGCGTATGAGCCCGAAAGTCAACAGCAGTCGACTGTCTGGGTGTTTCAAGATGAGCCAAATCCAACAAAAGTTGTTCGCTCACGAAGCACTTCCAAGCAAATGTTCGCCTGTTTTTTCGGAAAAACTGGACATGTCGCAACCGTACCACTAGAACAACGCAGAATAGTCAATTCTGAGTGGTACACAAACATTTGTTTGCCAGTTGTCTTCGAAGAAATCAGGAAAACCAACCGCCGAAGACGGATCACTCTTCACCACGACAATGCGAGCTCTCACACATCGGCTGCGACAACTGCATTTTTGAGCACCCAAAACATCGATTTAATGGGTCATCCGCCGTATAGTCCTGACTTGGCACCGAATAACTTCTTTTTATTCCCGTACGTAAAAAACAAACTGAGAGGTCAACGTTTTTCGACACCTGAAGAAGCGGTTGCTGCATTCAGAATGCATGTGTTGGAGATACCTCAATCAGAGTGGCAAAAGTGCTTCGACAATTGGTTCAAACGCATGCAAAAGTGTATAGATCTTCATAGGGGAATATTTTGAAAAACAATAAACTGATTTTCGATGATCAATATTTGTTTTTGTTCTCTAATCCCGAAATATAAAAGGCAACCTTCGTATATGTTCTGTTCTACCCCCCCCCCCCCCCCCCCTGTCCTCCCTTCCGCATTACTTTTATTTTTATTTTATTTTTTATTTCTTATTTTACGTTTTATTCGTTTTGTTTTGAAGTTTTTGTTTGTTATAATTAAAAAAAAAAAAAAAAATTGTAATAATAATGTATACATATAGATGTAAACGAGGAGTCCCTCTAATATATGACTTATTTCATATATATATATATATATATATATATATATATATATATATATATATATAAGAAACAAAAAAAAAAAGATGTACGCCGAAATGCATATATAAAAATCAAGTTGTAATGTGTAATTTAGAGAGCTCGCATAGAGCCAGTAAGTTAATTTAAGGACTGTGATTGTAGAAAAGGGTTTAACATTTACCCCTAATATTATACATGTAAAAAGAATTAGGAAAATAAATGTGGTTTAAAAACTAAAAAAAAAACAAAATGTTTGCAGGCGGCGGTGTCGCCCTGGTGGCGGTTGAATCTCGACTGACTAATTGCTGGCGAGTAAAAGTTCCTCGCGTCGTGGCAGTAATGCCATAGTTAAATCAACTCACTGCCATTTTCTAGGAACTTTGAAAGGGTTCGCTATGGTTGCATAGTGGATTTAGTTTCAGAGAATCATTGCCCTACATGCTGAGTAGAATTCCTCTGGCGCTATGTATACGAAGAAATTTGTTTGGAAACGCGACCGATTATGGCCATGAGTTGTCGGTTAGACAACGGAATGCGGGTCTTGGTCGTTGCGATGGTTGTTTCGCGGAAAATTAGCTGCCGCTTGGTTGCAAGCGAGAAGTATAGTTTAAGGAGGAAATGAACCGAAGTGGTTTTACATCTTTTAGGTAGAATAGGAGCCGAAATGGTTTTCGGGGGAAATTTGGGCTGCTTGGTTGCAAGCGGGGATATAATTTAAATAGGAAGTTAACCGAGGTGGTTTTTAGGAAAAATGTATGCGGCTCGGTATAGTTGGTGGTGATGATTAATATTCCGTCGTAGGTTTGAATATCCGTTTTATTACAGCATATGGATTTCCGGGGAAATTAAGATTGCTTGGTCGCAAGGAAAGAATTGAGCGAAAGTGTTTTGGAAAAATTATATGTGGGGCGATGTAATTGAGGGAGATGATTTAGAATATATTCTATTGAATTGTATTCTGTTGTAAGTTTTGGGAAATGCCTTTCATTGCAGATTGGCAGATGGATTCTTGCAAGTTCGGGATGGATGCGCTTGCAGATTTTGCATGATTGCGAATGTGTGTGTTGAAGGTTTTGAATGGGGAGTTGGTTTAAGGTGACGCGCTGTTAGTGGTCAAGGTTGGTTGGAATTGTGGGTTGGTTCTCCATGTGGTGTAGAGAACCCCCACACCCTTCCTACAGGATAAGCTACAACATCAACAAGAACAAAGGCACTGAAACCCACTTGATAGTTTGGCAAATTAGAAGATTCAACAGTTACTCATAATCTGAACTCGCATAGTTTTTGAGTTCTGAATGAAGACAACAACGACACCATTAAAACACATATCATATAGTTTATTATTTTTATTTAAGCACCCGATCATATATAATCTGACATTTTCCATCATTTCTTTGATTGTTGATCAATCTACATACCGGATCATCCCTAATTTATTGCAGAGCTCCAGAAACTCATTTCACTTACGATGTTATTTTAGAATTTACAAAAGAGTTAGTGTCTTATTTTTCAAAATACAATATTTTTGAAATGCGCTTGTGAAGCAATGCAACTAGGATTGGTCTTCACCCTTCAAAGCTTTTAATTACATATGAATACGTTATTTAGATTCGCTTACAAACTACAATATTAAATACAGTACAAAGGAATTTATATGTCACTTTGTGCATGTGCATGTGCGGTTTTGTTTTTAATATTTGTCTTTTTCAAAATTTAGCGTTACTAGACAATAATGACTTAAAGCGGACGGATGTATTCTGAGGGTCACTCTTTGAGTTTATCATTTAACATATTATTAATTATCCATCCAAGAATTATATATAGTTAATAATATTATGACAAGATTGAGATAAAGTATCCTAAGTTAAAAACAAAAATAAAAATAAAAACATATTTTTGTTTTTAATTTATAGAATTAGAATATTGGATAGACTTTGGCAGAAAAGTATCCTTAAATGTAATTCGAGATTTTTTTATATCACCTGAGTGATCAGAAACATTGGAGTGTAGTATCTGCATTTGTATTTTTTGTATACCATTAAAAGGAATATTATAGGAAGAGAGAACAGGACATTAGTGGAGAGGTAGACCCGTCACCATATTTTTAGGTAATATATATTTTTTATTTATCATATAATGCTGTATGTTGATTAACAGAGATATGAATCCTGGATATCATAGGTATTTTGCATATCCTTTTCATATGCTACATATTTTTTTGGATTTATATCTCTGCGATATTAGTAGGCAATGGCCTTATTGCCTAGAATTATCTAGATATAACCTTACAAACTACATAGGGCTAGTTATGTTTTAGGTTACATTATCATATTTTCGACTTGTTTGTTAAGGATTTAATTTATTGTCAAACTAGGACTCGTTGTTTTAGTTCTGTATCTTTTCATTTTGTTTGCTGTGATAGTTGCACCGATTTAAAAAAAAATTAATATTTAATTTTCACTGATTTTAGATATGTGTTATTTTGTCCATCTTAACTGCTATGGCTGAAAGCGGTGTTCGTGTAGGGACCACTGTATATGGAGCTGCCTGATGTTGAAACTGTTTTCGTTCGACGCCTGGCCATTATGCACACGACTGCGGCTACTACTGCGAGCATCAAGATGAGCCCGGCAATGGCAATTGCTATGGCGAAAGTGCGCTGCGACACACATAGCGCATCGTCCATAGTCTGAAAAGAGGAAACCCCATATTAATCATTCGCATTTTTAATACCGTCGCGCCTAGATACTTGAAAGAAACACACAGGATGGCAAATTTTGTTTACATAACATTTTTGAACCATACCTTTTCCTTACGGACAGAATCTTCGTCTTTCTCTGTTGCATCTGCATTTTCATTCACATATAACCCCGAGTATACTTCAATCGTGGCAGGTACTCCACCGTCATCCTTCGTGGTTGCCTGTCGCTTGGGTCGTTTAGCATTCTCTGTGCATTCAAGGGGCTGTTTAAACAACACATTTGCTTTTTAAATACCAGGTTAAGTAAACCAACGTTTTGTATTATATTTACCTTGCGGCATTCAGGACTTTTGACGGAACACAACTTCACGTTGCATTGGTAATACACCGAAGCTGTGTATGGGAATTTGTGTGCCGGGAATGTAACATTAGCCGATAACCTGTCTTCGGAATATTGGAATTGTCCCATTATTTCGTTATCCATCGGACATCTACAATACAAACAAATATGTTTATCTTTTATTAAGAATTCTTTCATCAATATGGAATTTACCCATCGTCGCCGACTAAACGTTGTTCGCCCCAACCCAAACCGTCACGTACCAGGCAATCGGTAATACGGAGACCATACATATCCTGTTTGTCGATGTTTATCACGATCGTCAAAGGGTCACCGATATTGGCGTTCTCTGCTATACGTTTGAGTTCATTGTAGATCTTCATGTGACAACCAGGCATTCGGATGTCATTGATGGAATCATCGTTTTCGTTGTCATCATTTGATTTGTCTAATGCACGTCCGAAGTCACGCCGATCGCCAGGCCGTTTGTATGTGTCTGGATCGTCTTCATTGCTGCGTAGTGGTTGTGCGTTCTCACCATGTTTGGTAATTGATGTGCGCCATTTATTATTTGTGGCAACATCACGGCTTTTATAGCGGCAACGTACATGATAGCCTCGACCCATATCGGTCACGAGTTTTAAATGAGGTTGCAGAACAATTGTGTTGAAAAATTCAATGCCGCCATCATCCTAGAAATAAGAAATATATTTTACAATAAATTATTGATATGAAAGCAAACTATGAATTACAAATAATATTTTTGTCATACTCAAATGCATGATTAGTGATTCTAATATATATTGTTGTGTACACGATATTTTTAAGACTAGAACATTATATAGGTGTCGCGATGAGAATATATGTAGTGGGTCAGCTACCAGCCGTGTAGTGACGACAACAGATTTGTGTAAAGAAATATATAGTGGGACAGAGGAATTTACTAATTTCGAAATTCCACTGAAAAAATAAGTAATACAGGTATCGTTTTAATCCAGCTTTTACCATCAAACACAACGTCTAAGCTTTTGTTTTTAATTTCATTTGGTTATATATACTGCGTTAATTTAATTCGGAAAATTCGTTCAATTTGAAGAATATTGTTCTCGTTCTGGGTCTGCGACGACTTTTGTAAACAAGTGATTTAAGATAGGGTCATAAGAAAAGTAGGCTCCTCGATAGTATAGTGGTTAGTATAGCCGCCTGTCACGCGGGAGACCGGGGTTCGATTCCCCGTCGGGGAGCCTCTGGCGCAAGACTAATGACCTTGCCCGGAAAAAACAAAACATTATGGAAAATTTAACAAGCCTCATGACTTGCTAAATAAGGCCAAGACCAGTTCCCGGTTGTAGTGCCGATGATTATTATTATAAGAAAAGTAGCAGGAGTCTAAATTAAGTGATTGCGCTGGTTATTGCAGATCTTTCCACAAAATGATCGGGGGTCTTGGGGAAAGTACTACTCGATGGTACGCGCACGCTTCGAATTTGTTCACTTCACCATGATAAACACACTGCACGAGATGAAGATCTTGGGCACGACTATGTGCATCCCCACTATATTTGGGCAAACTTCGCTTCATAACGCCCAATTAAAACCAGCAAATTCATCTGTCTCTCACTATCATCATCATCATCATCGGCACTACAACCGGGAACCGCCTAGATCTTATTTAGCAAGTCCTGAGGCTTGTTAAATTTTCCATAATGATTTGTTTTTACCGTGAACATCACGAGGACACCGAATCGTGTGATTTAAGTTGAGAAGTGTCTTGGTTTCATTCTCTGCAGTTATCATCACCTTATTTAACAAATCTCTCCACCGCTCCCGATTTCGAGCCGATGTCATCAAGTTTGGCACTCTCAGACTCTGGACGTCCTGATCTACGCCATCCCTCCATCCCAGACAAGGTTTACCAGGCGGTCTCCTTCCATACATTCTGCGATGTTCCCTGGGGAAAATGGGCTACCGTGGTTGTCCTCTTTGGGTTGTCTCGAACCCGTGTGTTGCCGCACAATTATACCGATGTTTCTGAACTAAAAAACTGAAAACCTCTTGCTAAGCAGTCACAAAAATAAACACTTCCGCTTCTTTTAAAAAACTGATTTTATTTTAAGTTTAATCTGAATTGTTTTTTGAGGAGGTCTTCTCCTCACGCGCGCTACTCACGCACTCCTTCAAGCGACTCCAGTCAAGCCACTCTTCCAAGGTGTTCACCTTCTCACATCAAAATTCTGACTCTCATATCTTTATATTCTTTCGAAGGTCAAGATGCGTCGCCACTTATCGCTTGATCCGTTCTTGGGGTATTTGTTTGTGTTAGCCATCTGGCTAATGTTGTTAGTTTTAAAATTGGTGCATTTGCAAGTCATAAAACATCTGGCATGTGAAGATATGCATTAGGATGTTTATGATTGCAAGAATTGTGTGTCGGCCGATCGAGTAAATATGCCTTTGTTTGGACATGTGCACTTTTGGGTTTTGGATTTTGTAGGAAATTTAGATGTTAATTGCTTATAGCATACACGAGAAGATATGCATTATGCTGTTGGATTTTAGGGAATTGAATTGAGGAAATGAATTGAATTGAATTCAATAAATGAAAATTTGAACTTTTCGATTGGGTTTGACATTGAATTCAATGTTGTGTTGGAGATATGAAATGGATTTTGTTATAGGTAGGATTTGTGTATATGTGGGAGGAAAATAGTAGGGCTTCTTGGAGCACTACACTTGGAAAACTGCACTAACAAGATAGTGTTCCGATAGTCGACGATTACACCTCGGTATATTCGTACCGTGATAAGACTCGAGGAGTGGCGGTGATCTATCAAGACGTAGTCAATTTGGTTGCGAGTGGCTCCATCAGGTAATACCCAGGTGGCCTTGTGGATATCTTTACGGCCAAACCTGGTACTTGCAATGACCAAGTTCTTCGCCGCTGCCAGTTCGATGACTCGTAGTCCATTGTCATTAGTGTTCTCATGCAAAGTATGGAATGTGTGAAACCGGCTCCCGACCTATTTTTGCATTCAAATCACCAAGAACGATTTTCACATCGTATCTTTGTCAGGCATTGAGGGTCCGTTCGCCGTTCTCGTAGTATTCTTCTTTTTCGTCGTCAGGGGACTCTTCTGTAGGCCCGTGAACGTTTATGAAGCTTATGTTCTTAAGCTTGCCTCGCACACGAAGAGTGCATAGCCTTTCGTTTACTGCATTAAAGCCGATGATGGCAGGCTTCAGTTTTTGGCTGACTAGAAAGTCTACCCTGAGCACATGCTGTTTTGCATGACAGCTGTAATAAGTGTCATACTCGTTTCTTTGAATAACACCACTCCCCGTCCATCTTGCTTCTTGTATGTCAGCCTTATATTCAGACAGGGCATCGGCTAGCTACTGTGCAGTTCGAGCTCTGTATAGTGAGGGGACGCTCCATGAAAAAACTCTTAAATCGTTTAGCCATTTTCGTGTATCCGGTACATATTTGAGGCTTGGTAAATTTTCAAGAATCTCGTCTTATAATAAACTAAAAGGGATCTTTAGCGTTTGAAATAATAGTGAAGAAGATAGTGTGATTCGAACTGACGCTATGACAGTTTGAATCACGAAAAAAATTGAACCTAAGCGTTACCCATCAGGCTACTGACCGTGTTTTGAATTTGATTTCTAAACTCGACTATACTCCACTGATGTGAATTATTTTTGTTATCGCTTGGTATACGATTCTGATGTATTTTTCTTATTCGATATTTCGTTCGCTGCTCTTCACTATTTTGCTTGTGAGTTGTGTGTGTATCTGTTAGAGTCGCTACAGATCTACGCAGCACCTCAAGGGCGTATACCCTTCGTTCGGGGCGTCTTGAGACACTGTTTGCTATGTTGGTCTTTGCATCCCATCCATAGGACCAGGCTGTATTATGGCAATTCCTTTCGCCACATTTTCCACGCCGACACAATTGCTTGCGCGTTTATTAGGTTGCATTATGTGCGTCACCCTCATCTAAAATCATGACAGCAACTAAATCTAGCTTGTCCACGGGCATCGCACTAAACTCTTTGTGGAATTTATGAAGGCCTCTAACACAGAGGGATGCCACTATAACTGAAGTATAGTACCCCTAGTGGCCCAATGAGTCCAGAGGCAAAGTTCAAGGAGATCATGCTCAGAAGTACCCAAAGTCGACGTTTATTCCGGGAAGTAGGTAACGGTTGTGGCTGTTGTGGTATGAGACTTACCTACTTTCATTAACAGAGACGGTATTACCGGAAGAGGTACATTCGATCTTTCTCATTGAGTCGCTGATCCTAAATTATTGTAAACAAGCGCTTTTAAGGTACGATTAGTTAGCGCTATAAGGAAAATCAAGCTTCTTTGGGAACGAAAGCTCTTCATCTGAAGAATTTAAATTATAAGACGGTGTAAACTTTAATAATATTCGGCCCCTTCTTTTACTTGTACTCCATTACGTGATACCATGCGTGTATCAATCTCTTCTAACGACGGGTTCTCCTATTACCCACTAAAGAAAATGATTTGTGATTAGGTTATACAATAAGAGTTAAATGATTGTATAAAGCTACGCAAGTACAATAAATACTAGCCTGTACTGGCGACATGGAGACTGTAGAATGAATATCAAGGACTGTAGCACTTTAACCCAGATTTAGTGTACTTGAATAAAAGCACAATTAAGTTGTAGTGGGTGTTGCGTGACCATTTTAAAATTGGCCTCACACTAAAAACAGATGAGCATAAAATCAAAGTAGTATTTTCGATCATCAATTTGGGTAAGTAAGAGCAATCGGCAGTACAATATAGAACCAGAGATACGTCCAAGGTTCCTAAAAGGTAAGAATCAGCAGTACAATATACTTAGAACCAGAGATACGTCCAAGGTTCGGAAAAGGAAAAAAAATCGATTACGGTGGCTTAAGCATTTGCAAGTCCTGAAATTTATCCATAATATCGAAATGTAGGACTTTAGTGCTATCAAAAAACTTAATTGTGAATCCGACACTTCGGGATTTTGCAAAAGACAGTCTAACATTTTAGTTGTATTCGAAATGAAAGTTCTACGGAAAATTGTGTATCCCATATTGTTAACGACGCGTCACTTTAGAGGCGCCACCCCGATACATCGCGGGATTCCTAGGAACACTAATTTCTCGACTCCTCGGAAGACGCCGCGTCGGGAACAATTGCATGACGTCGCATCTAGGGAAGGAAAACCAGCAAAGCTGCACAAAAAAGGTAAAAGGAAAATAACAGCGTAAAAAACTATTCTAGGGAGAGGCTAAAAGTAGGACAACTGCGACCAATTATCCAAGTAGACGCTGCATCAAAGCAACATTGTGTTGATTCCCAGGCAGACACTAATTACTCGAGCACCAATCGCTCGATTCCTGCAAAATGATAATTTACCGATATTAATTATATAACATATTCCTTTCGTTTGTGGTTTTACAAAACGCGTGTTTTGTTCACCATCCCAAAACCCAGCCGCCCGGTGAAGTTCGTGAAATGGTTGGGAGAAATACTTGAGTATCTTTTGGAGATTGGCTGACGGACCCGGTGGAGAAAAAATAGCATCTTGGGGCGCTTTTTTTTGTTGGTTTCTTTTTCTTATACCATTGATATCGGCGGGTTTTCCTTTTCTTACAGGGTATCCTCAACTAGGTGGCAGAAGCGTTGGAAAAATATAATCGACTACAATCACCAACACATTTGTCTGAGAGGAAGATTTCGCTGATTCTACAACGATGATATCCGCAAGCATTGCCACGCCATTGATGTATTTTATAATATTAAGTTCGATCAGTTCTGGTTGGCAGGAGACAGTTCGTTTGAGGGTCAAAGGAGTCAGCTCGTAAAGAACATTATGATTTCTAGTAAAGGGCCGAAGAAAATAACACTTCCGGGTTTATTACACGTAAAAATTAGCACACCCAGTGATTTACCCGTTAACCCGTCTACAGTAATGATATTTTTTAATGTGAGGTCCTTCATGTTGGTTAATTTGAACTTAGTCAACACACCAAATTGGTATTTGTTACTTCTAGAAATTTGTAAAACGTGAAATGCATAAAAAGACGATGAAATTATAGAGTGCAGATTCTGAGAAAAATCTATGTTGGCACAAAATATAAATGCCCTCCACGGGCCAAATAGTGATGTGAATAAAATTTGCAGGAATATCGTTGGTATCGTTGACTACAAACAGACACTTGGGTAAACGCAACTTGGTTAAGATCGTGCACATCACAAGGTAATAAACAAGTGCTAGCGACCAGTTAGGAATTGTAATGAAAATGTTTGTACTAAATTTTAAGCAAACGAATGATTAATATGCGAAGCATGCTTCGTTAATAATATTTAGATTACATTCATAGATAGTCAGGCTTGACTGTAATGTGCCACAAAACAAGGTGAAAAGAGTTGAAAAATTGTCCATTGACCTACACGGTGAAAGGTAAAGAGAGAGCTTTATATACCGTCTACCGAAACAGTCACTTGTTAAATACAATCACATTTTGATTACTTAGAAAGAGAACGGAACATTTTTCAATGCCAAGTAGTTCGATTGTATGTTTACGAGTGTTAAAAATATTTCTCCTATTCGTGTTGTGTTTGTTTGCTTTACATACATTTTTCACTAAACATTAAAATTGTTTGAAATATTTAATTTCCTGAGCGTAAAGGTATTTCAAAGATACATTTTTCATGTATGTTATAAATTCGTTGATTAAATGAAGATAAATCAAATTTAAATCATCCTTGTGTCAGAAAACGAAACGCGATTTGTTTATGAAATTAACTAGTTTGACCTTTGTCTGAAAATATTGCCTGAAGTTTATGTTTCTGTTTATTGTTATAATTATAACTATTCTGAAAAAGGTTTACACAAGATTCATAATTGTGTTACAATAAAAAACCCATTATAATAAGGAAACAATTATGAACAAAACTATGTATGTCTCGTTATATCAAAATGAGTGATGTTTTTATAGACTTTAACTAGTTTAACAGGTGAACCGAAACCATCAAAATCATTGAGATGCAAAGTCGATGCTGACTTGTGGAAGAGTCGACTACTAGAGACCAATACCCTAGTTGCGGGATAAGTAAGTAAGGTAAGTTGGTATTGTAAGAACTGAAATAATGTTTCAAGACGTTGACTTTCTTGGCGTATTTTCTTATCAACATAGATTAATTATCTTTTATGTAATTATTAATTATTACAACCTAGGGCAATTGGATAATCACGTAGGACTAGTAGGTCCACTTACTAATGCTTTCGTTTGCCTATATATTATGGACTAGGTAATCATGTGGAATACTTATTTAATACAAAGCAATAACTTTTTATTCAAAAACTACTATTTAGCAAAATTTGGAACAACTTGTAGCGAAATCTGAGATAGGTCATGTACGCAAATCGACGAAATGAGAAATACTCACAACTCATAGAAATAACATTTGAAAATAACTGATGCGATGATCCCTTGACAACACCACAATTCCATACATATGATATAATCATTGCCTTCAAACCAAGTAGCACGTACTTGAAACATACTCATTCCCCAACCGCACAAGGTTACCGACTTAGTACCAAACGTTGAAATGCAAACATCCCCAGTATGAAATATTTACCTCACAACATTTTATTAATAGCACATGAGGTATAGCGTCTTGAATTTCTTTACCTCTCCAGCTGCTATTTAGTTTAGATGACATCATGTTGGTTTTTCTATTTATATTCTGTTCAATGTATCAGAATCCATGGTTAATCTAATCTGTCAACACATCTTATGGATGTCTACATCAATTATTTTCTCAGTGTGACATATGCCAGACGACGTGTTTACTAAATCCGAATGCGTGGCTTTCATTATCCAAGAAAACATATTGAATTGCCTGTGTCAGGTACAGAATAGAATAAACTCAAACGTATCTAAGAATGCGATGCTACTTTTGGAACATCATATAAAAAGGAGTACATTCTTCGTCGGGCTACCTGTGTTTTTATTGAATACTGTTTACAATTAATCAGGTGATACTTTGTAATAAGCAATGAAGACTCGCGAAGATATTCTCATGACGGGGAATCATTTAAACTCGAGACTGAAACTATTCTTAGCTTATAATGTTCTTTGTAGCGGCAAGAACCGCAAGTCAACCGTACTTTGCGCTTCAAATTACGCATTGCAAACAGACACACATACGGCTTAAGACGTGATTGAATTCACTAACAAGCATATTCAAGTTCAGAATGATAAGTAGACACATCACGGTGGATTTATATGAAATACTTCGAACAAATAGTTGAAATTATCAGGAGAAAAGAAAGACAAAATGCATTGACGACTAAAGACTGTACAATGTCTACGGAAACCTTTAACAAAAGAGGAAGTGATTTGGTGAGGTACGGTCTCCTGTGCGCAGTGAGGCAAGACGAAAGGCTAAAAATCCCTTTGAGTTACAAACCATTTGTCTTTTCATTTACTTTGCTTAAAATCTCGTTAGACTTGTCTTTGAAAACAAAAGAGTTGACTACGAACTTGAACAGTTTTTCTCACGAAAAGCATTCATCTGCGAGATGACCTAATTGTAGGCTCACCTCGGGCAATTTTAACCGGATAGATGGAACAAAAGGGATGATCTTGAGTAGAAGATTAATTGACGCGAATAATAATTTATGTGTCGTACTTCAAAGCGTTTAGACAGTGTTAGGATCTCTTTATCAAATAGACCTTCACAGTTCGGATAACAAAATGTGGAATATTTGGTGCTGCTTTTAATTGACCTGCTCTTATTGTGGGAACTGAGCACTTTGACGGTTAGTATTAATATATTAATTGTTTGTTTGTTACCAAATGACATGTAGAAAAAGGAATTTTATGACGTTCATGTAAGGTAAGGCGAAATCACTTAAAAATGAGTTCGCCTTATCTTGCACGTAATCTAAGAAGTTAATATATAGTGTTTTATTCCGAGGTGTAGAGAATCGAATTTATATAAAACATAGGAAATTATTATAATGTTAATGTATGTATGTACTTGAAATTGTATGTCATTAATATTCGAATATGATTTCGGGCATGTGGTCGGCACGGTTGATGCCTACATGGAGTGATCTGGGGCTCCAATGTTCCACTATTCTTCGGAGCTTTTCTGGTCGTATTCCGGGAATAACGCATAGAATGTTGTCTTCCAAGTGTTTAAAAGTTTCTGCCTAGATAAGTGACTGCAGATGTCCCCAAAGAAAATAGTCCAGTGGTGTTTAACACCACGCGGTGGCCAAGTGATATGTTTATTTCTCGATATTAATCATTCTCCAAATGTTTCTTTCATTAAATTAATTGTATCGCACAGTGTATGGCATGTGGTCCCGTCTTGTTGCAACCCCAAGCCTCTAATGTCAATACTATCCGAATCAAAAACTAGTAATTATGTCTCTGTAGCGGTTTCCATTGACTGTAATGTTTTTACCAGTATCAATTTTGAAGAATTATGATTCGAGGATCCCTTTGGCTCATAGAGCACATCAAATGGTAATTCTTTGTGGATGTAATGAATTTTCAACAATTGCTGGTGGATTATTTTTCTTCTAAATTCGGCAATTCTGCTTGTTGACCGTTATTGAAAAAAAAATGGTATGGAAAGTTTGCACCGATGTCAATACTGGCTTTAGTGCATTCATCGAATCTGCGGCGCGAACAAGGGTTGTGTGTTTTCAATTCCTGCCCAAGTTGAATCTAGTAAGCATGTAAATTAAGATTCTTACTCAAAATCCTCCAGGAAATCGGTTGGATCATTTTAATTGTTAAGCACGATGTGTTACGGGTACCATCAGTTTCAAGGGTGTGCCTTACGGAATGCGGATTATCAATAAGTATAAAAGTTGTGCAACAGCAACAATCGAATTACGAGGGCAGTCACAGCATTAATCGGCCTGGCACATAGATGGCGGTGGTTATTAAAATATAATGACTGTGGTAGACAGTACCAAGTTTAGAATGATTTAGTTTCAACATTGAAGACGCTATGTTGTTTTACTTGTTTGACAGGCATTAATTTTGAACACTCTCAGTAAATTTATAAACATGGAAAAAAATTCACACATCCGTTATTGCAGTGGCCAAAATCAATTATTTGAAATACGAATGACTTCTTTAGCACCCCCGGACTATTTTATTTTTCCAAACTTTAAGAAATGGCTCGGTGGTAAACTGCAATAACGGGTGTTATTTCAATTGAATTCACTGAGAGCGTTCATCAATGATGGCTGTTAAATCAAGTAATAAACAACGTATCCTCTTCGAACTCGAAACTTAATCTTTCTAAGGTTGGTGCTATCTACTATCATCATTACATTTTAATAACTACCGCCATCTATATGTCAGTCCAATTAATTCTTGGACTACCCTCGTAGCTAATAGACGATTAGGTCGACCATAATATGGAGACAGCGTGCGATGAGTTTTACCATTATTTTCAAAATAAATATGAACAAATTGTGAATGCTACCTTGGCACAAGTTTTGGCCGGTAGGACACCACTTGACATTAGAGCTGTAGTGCTCCCGAAGCCCAACAATCCTCCCACAACCCCAATATACATGACCCATCATCCCAGTTCCCGATACATTACTCACCCAATATCCCATCTCCCAATATACATATCCCATCCATTATCCCATTTTCCCGTATAATATACATATCCCATCATCACCCAATTAAGCTAAACGATTTTCAAAAATCGTTATCCTACATACATAGCAGCTGCAATAGCGGTTGCTTAACATAACGATCCCAGAATCGTCACCAAGCAAATATAGCAATTACTCGGCATGACGATTCTGAGATCAATACGAGCAACCAGCAGCTGCTAAGAAGAATAAATCCTTGTTGCACAAGCCATAAACCAAAATCGAGCAACCGTAGCAGCTTCTCGATGGTGATTGGCCAAAAGACACTCATGCGTTTCTGGCTTTCAGGTACCTGCAGAGGAAGATGACCCTTTTCCCCCAGGTTCGACTTCGTTCATGAAGGAAATTGAACGGAAGGAAACGAAAAAGAAAGAATGTTGTACTTTTGTTAGAGAGTCGAGTTTTATACGTTGTAGAGTGAAGTAATATCCTCCTAGCGATACGATCAAAAAATTGTAATAATAATTTTCGTTTTTAATAAAGTTTTGTTCAAATTAATCATTCACATTCGGCCAATAACTGTAATAATAATTTTCGTTTCTAATAAAGTTTTCTTCAAATTAATCATTCACATTGGAGAATTTAATACAAGAACTACAGTGACTTTCATTTTGGAAACCCCTTACGCTCTTCCCTCGGCCGAGGCGAGGAAGCACGACGATAGTAGTAGGGACGTATAACAGAGCTAAAGAAAACGCTGCATTGCATGAGGTCTCCCAAGAGAATTGTCGGAGAATCCAGTCACAATTAGAGCTCTCAAGCCTGAGAGAATGGCAACGAAGGTGGGATTCCTCCACCAAAGGAAGATGGACCCACACCATGATACCTAATGTAGAAACATGGGTGAAAAGAAAACATGGCGATCTGAATTACCACCTGACTCAGTTAATATCAGGACATATATGCTTTCGGGAATACTTGCACAAGTATAAGCATGTGAATCGCCCACACTGCTTGTATTGCGAAGGCCAAATAGAAACTGCGGAACACGTACGCACAGAGTGCGTGAGATTCGAGACCGGACGAACGATTTTGGAGAGACATATGAGACGGACGGTTGCTTCGGTAGGAGTAATAGAATACATCCTGACTTCAAAACAGGCATGGTCCGTAGCAAATGACGTTCAATGTGACATGATGCAGCAGTTGCGACGCGACAAGCGGAGTAACAAGTAAACTCCGTCCAGCTCCACGATCGAATTTCTAAAAGAAAGTTCCGCGGGGATCAACGGGAATATGAGCCTGTCGGGAGGTGGTTTTAGTCGGTAAAAGTCCGGCATGCCTCTGGATCGGTCAGAGGTATCTTTTGAAGATTTCCACCCTCCTACCGAAAAAAAACCTTGGCACAGGTTTATTCATGACGAAATGGCAAACCAAGCTACCCAAAAATAAACTGTCAGATGTCAAATCAGCTGTCTCTGAAAAAAGGGGAAAAAGGTAACCTGTTAATTGGGAAAGCCCCTTTATAATTACGCAACATAATTAAATACGCCCGTGTGACAAAATTTATAATTATTCCGATTTTTTATCAATGCTTAGAATTAATTAAAAGACAATGAAACATACATTTTTTCGTACCCGTATACCCGTACAAGGGTACAGCATATATTTCGATGACGTTTCTACACGTCTACTCTGTTTACGTTTGGCATAATGCTCGGTTAACAAATTAAAGATCTGTACCTCAGAATGAAACACTCTTTACTTCTTGTCCATTTCGAAGACCGGAAAGAAGACCCATACGAACGTTTGTATGCCTAAGAAACAACCGAACTTAACTGCTGTCAGCTGGAACAAACAGGTATGTCATTACGGCTGTCAATGAATAAGGTAAATTGTGACCTAAGTAAGCATACACGAATACTTCTTCGGTGATGAAGAATCAAAAAATATGTTTTTTTTTTGTACTTGCTATGGATATATCCCTTGAATTTTGACCAAGAATTTTGAATGAAGAGTTCTATATTCCTTGATAAGGTGTTAATACTACCGATTATATTCTTTAAATGGTCGGATGCCGTGATTTGTGTTCCCGGGTCTGCCCTAAGATCGTGAATCGCGTTATTAATATGATATTCAATGTGCGCTTTTAAGAAATTCGTCTTTGAAGCAATTTGACCTTCGAAACGTTTGAGGTGGTTTTTAATCAAGCTGGCACAGAGTATAGAAGCCATGTTTACCTCCTCTTCAGATTTTATCACCTCCTCTATTCTGGCGAACTCCTGTAATCCTTTTCTATAATATGGCTTAAAATCTGCAGGGGCTTTGGTGAAACTCCCGTTTAGGTATTTTATTGCAAGCAGCGCATGTAATAAGCAGATGTTATTACATTAGTCGCAGAAGAAAGTGATCATTGATTCATTAAGCCGCTCGTTTCCCGAGGGCCGGGACTGAGCTTTCCAGACCACTGTTTAGAAAAGCATGCCCAAAACAACAACGAATCTTTAATAACACAGTCTAGGTAGCTGTGCTAAAACATCTATATATGATATGTGCATCTCCTCAAAGTTTTTGCCAAAACAGGTTGGAGTATCAGATCTCATTTACGTTCATGAGGCGGACACAGGTGATATTCGAATTTCTGAAAAATGCTTCCCCGACCAATCCAAGGTGGCGAGAGCTACGAGAATAAAGGCCGCTGCCGAAGAAGAGACACTATTTGATGAAGGTTATGGACTTTTATATGGTACAGGGATAGCCGATTAATGGATTACAAGGTGTAACATATTTAAAATGTCAACAATGTAATAATTGTGCCAATTGTAACGTATTTGATTGTAACATATTTAGTTGTAACATATTTGATTGTAACAAATGTGATTTTAATTAATGGTAACAGTGATCCGGGGAACGAATTGTAACAGTGTAATAATTTGTATATTTATCGTACTTGCAGCTTTAAAAGGCTGCGCCAATTGTTGTGCTTCTAAGTTACCAATTGTTGCAACTCGCAGTTTCTCGGCTGGCGGGGGACGGTTCTCGACACAGGAGTCTGAGACCTCTCTTCTGCAAATTCTGTTGAATATCCTACCGAAGTTTTCCTTGGAGGGGACATCTGGGTAGTAAGAACAAGAGTCGTTGAATTTCTTGGGAAGTTCTGATCGATGTGTGGGGATTAGGAGTATTATGCCAAACACGGACACTCGGTTCACTCCTATCCCCATCCGACTGTCACTAAAGTTCCGACACATATCGCTCGCAAGCCAACAAACCGAACGCCAAAATACGGAGAGGACAACACAGAAAATAACGCACAGATTTAATCAATGTTAATTCTTTATTTGTTACGTTTTATTATCTAAATAGAGACCACTTTGTTCTCCGCCATTATCAAATATGATCGTGTTTTAATACTTCACTTAGACTTATTAATTAATATTAAATTAATGTTTATAAGTTTTAAAACACGGTGAAACACTTCTTTCACGACCCGACTTCTGTATATATATGCTTCTCCGCCGCGCGACGGAGAGCGGGAGCGACAACGACCGTGCTGGTCTGCGGATGTAATTTGACTCCTCGATATTAAATCCCTGTCCAAGGGAAATTTGGGTGCATTCATTTTTACGGTGGTGATAACCGGATCTCATAGAAGAGATCATCATGGTACACATATATATGTCTACGTCGGTTCTTTTCATGGGTTGAAGCCATGATAACGAATCTGAAACACCAAGAAGGGGCATAATGTGCATCCAGGAGATGTGTGTTCATTGAAACAAACAAATCGAATCTCGTGGGATGCTAATGGGTTTGTGTTTGATTATGCATCAAGGTAATGAGGATTGGATTCAGGGCAATTACAAGACAATGGGCAAAGCGACCTAATGCATCGTACGGTAATGAGGGATAGCTGGATAAATAGCAGCCAATCATTAAATGAAAAATACCTTTCGGATACCATGAACGATATGGATTGTTTATGGTTTCGCCAGGAAGCCGATGGAGGAACAGCGTTCCTTTGTTTGCACGTGGTGCGAGTTCGGGAAATTGGCTTCAGCGTCGATTGCGTTAATTGCATGCAGCTGCTTGCGAATTTTATTGCTGGGAGAAAAAGGTCGCCGGCCCATGTGTACGTTAAGAAATTTATCATACACATGGCGCAGCTGAAAAATAGACAGCGCAATATCTATGGTCTCTGGTGAAGGTTACAAGATATGTGAACCGAATTGTTTTCTTTCAGGGACATGCTGTTTATTCCATAAAGAATTCATTGTTGGGAAAATTTTGCCGATGCGTTCATACATGGGAAAATGTCCTTGTAGATGCAATTCTTTTTAGGAATTTTAGGTAATGCTTGTATGCATTAATGCCCTTGGAAAAGGAAATGTTAAAAAAAAAGTAGGTTAAATTTTAAGAAAAAAAAACAGAAAAAATGTCGACACAAAGTTTTCAAAATTTTTCTTTGTCATTTAAATAATTATAAGTACTCCCACAAAAAACAAAATTCTGTCGCCGAAAGGCAAATTATACAATAGTTATGTAATGTTTAGCTTAGAGCGTCTGCGTAGGACCAAAAAGTTATAATATAAGATAATTAAGCTAGAATTTAATCATCACAAAAAACAAAAAAAAAAAAAATGAAAAAGGAAATGTTTATGCTGGGTCGAGATTGCGGTGCAGGTGTGGGAAGGCTGGAATTCGCCTGGCAACCGACGGTACCGAATAGGTTTTGGGATCCCCGAAAAGGTAGAAAAGAAATCTTACAGGGAATTGTATGCGAGGAGATGGATGAAAGGTAAGTTTTCTTTTACAGGGACTTTTAGATTATAAATTTGATAACCTAGATGCGTAAAGCACTCATGGTGCTAATGCGATTGCATTTATGCCGATTGGGGTGTAGTTATGGGGGTTTTTCAGGTAAGTAGTCAGTGGGGCTTGGCGGAACCGCCACAGATGCACCAGTCGATAGTCTTACTCATCTGATTCTCGGAGCTTTCCTCATCTGCCCTCCTGGATAGTGGTTTCCCCTTTGTCTTCGTTGATTATATATATATATATATATATATATATATATATATATATATATATATATATATATGCATGTATATGTAAGGAAACTGGTCACTGGTCCTTATTTTAGGAGTTAAGCATTTTCACAGAACCAGTGCGATCGTCCTTCCCACGCAATATTTCGTAAACAGTTTAAGTTAGTGTATTTGGAAATCTTTTAATGTTACATTTACTTCACAAGGATTACGAAAAAAAAACGACATTGTGTATATACAAATTTGACAAAGAACAATCATAAGTTTATTATTAAATAAAATTCGCTTAATAGTAATTTAACAAAAACTGTACTCAGATCCAAAAACCGTCAACCGCAACCTTTCCTTTCTTTCTCTTCAACGCTACTGAACAGACAACTGTCGACCAACTTAAAACAGTCGTCAAAAAAACTCACGCCATTCTCTCCCGTTACCTCCTTGTTTCCTTGGTATCGTTGCCTCGGCGAAAAAATTCGGCCACGATCAACTTCGAAACTGATCGAAGGCGTCGTCGACGAATAGAGCTGGGTTTATACACCTGCTATGTTTTTCTGTTATAATCCCTCGTACCAATTTTAATATATTTATTTTATGTATGTTTAAAAAGTGAAACGTACATTGTTCAAGTGAATATGTTTAATTTATTTTGTAAACAAATGAGAGATGGTGTGAAGTTTATTTATTATATGTGTAAATCACGATGTACGTTGTGTTTTGTATTTATTTAATTTTAGTCGAATGGTATTTACGTTTAGTTTAAAATTGTTTAACGTTTACAGGTTATGTATGTTTGTCAATTTCCTTTACCCTTCACACCGAGACAAGGGTGGCGGGGGGAAGTTACCACACAAAAAAAGGTACGATTTTAAATAGATTTAATGTGCAAAAAAAAAAAATAATTAAATGCGTTTTTCTCTAAATGATCGTTTCCAAAAAGGCGTGCAGGCTACAGCTAACTCTATTTGATGGATTTTTATGGGATTGGGATTTAAATAAATACATAAAAGTTCATGATATAAACATGTAAGCCCTCTTTGAAGGGCTGAAAAAGAGTGAAAAATATCACTTTTTGAACCCTTTCACTTAAATGTTTGTAATTTCGTTAAAAATAATAGATGCACTTAAATGCATGCCAGATCCGTAAAACTATCTTCTTCAAAATCTCGTTGGAATGTTTGATTTCAGATTACTGATGCGAGTTAAATCGTGTAGTGATAGAGACATTTTTTTTTAAATCATTGGAATCAGCGATATTCAGGGAACACATCGTGTACAGAGGATCGAACAATATTGTTTTATACACTTCAATACATTTATAATAACAACTTTCATTAATGATTATTTAAAGATTCTTAAAAATGTATTCCAAAAAATGCGTTTTTTTAAACTTTTGAATCTAAAAGACCCCTCAACGATAAACTACTTAAACATGACTATTTAAAATTAAAGAAATATATGTATAATAATATAATTTAACAGCAATAAATATATTTTTTAAATAATTTCCTAATGTTACATTTAATTTATAAATTCTGATATTATGTTTACTATCTTATATCTATTTACGTTCGGTCTTTGCTGTGTAAGAAAACCACGCTCATTGACACTACAATTATAGTCAAAATCTAATAATACAGGCAAGACTAACCCAACATAAAGCATTCAAAACATGTTGTGTTCCCATTTTTCTTGATCACATTAAATCGTGTGTGAGTGGCATGTATGCATTCCAACACTGTTGTTACCAAGAATTATTGTACGAACGAGGAGGCAAGGAGCATTCGAATTAACCTGCATTCTCGAGAATTAGAAATTATCAGGAACAGCAAGACGATAATCTTAAAGCTTAGATTCTTACCCATGATTCTCTGTCTATTCCCATCTTTGTTCAAAAATAGGCCGTGAGACGGCAACTAATTGAAGGGTTCTTTATGTTAGTAGGGCGACAAATTTGATAAGATCTTTATCTTTTAAGCGACTCCAGAGTTTAATCGTCACTTTCCGTTGTCACATAATTCAATGGCTTTACAATTTCAAGTTTAATAGGCGCAGTTTCGTTGATATCTTTTAAACGTATCCCCTTATAATCGGACAGCAAATAAATCAGCTTTAATTTTCTCGCGAGTTTCTCGTACCATTCCAAGGCCATTGACCGGATTGTTGCTTCAGAACTGTGAAGTTTTACGTTAAGTTTATTTAGGTTCTTCGCTCGAGACAAACAACTGCATGACCTGAGGCAATTTGCCAAAACAAATCATACTCCGTCCCTTCTGCGTCTCTTCAATACTTTGTTACCAGAACCTAGAATCGCGATGGCCAGAACAACAGCGAACGGTCATCGCTCCTTCTGCAACATGAATAGGTATTAATTTACTTGCCGGAGACGTTCGCTTTTGTTGTATTATTCACCGCCTTTCGTATTCGTTCTAAATAAAACTATTGTGTAGTGTGCCAGCGATTGTGGATGGACCATTATAGCTATTTAAATTTTAAGAAGCTAATCGGAGTTCCGTTACATTAAATATCGTCGAGCGGACTTGAGCTGATTGAACTTGACCCCGAATTCTAAAGAATTTTATAGCGTATTACACGAAGGTCTTTAATTAGACGTTTTATTCGGATTAAGGTATTGACAGAACTTTCGTCGTTGGGAGAGATTCCCAGCGGTTGATTTGCAGTCCATTCAATGTATAACATACCAATCCAATGTGTATTGCCCATATGACGATCGTCTTAAAGCCAGAAATATAGTATTTGCGGGTGGGCACCCAATAGCCTTGGGGGTTCAATGGAACTGTAGAGAATTTCACGGGCACCGACACATGAAGCTATTGACCACATGTTTTGTTGACCTTTTGTGAAATAAGCCAACCACGCGGAGCTTCCTTATTTGGATAAGGTCTTACTAGATAAGCAAAACGTTGATGTACGTACCGATTTGGGTATGCTTGCACTCGCGCCAAACGATGATATCTCTAATAGGCCAGACCGACTTCGATTCAGTATGGTGATCAGTGAAAGAGATAAATCAATAAAAGACCGAACCAACCCCAACTGGTGGTGGCTCCAAAACGAAGAAAGGACTTCACGTCCTCAGATATAATATTCAGCTTTGGCGCAGCTTCCTCCCTTCCTTTTCCTTTGCCCTCCTTCCCGTTAACTTCTGTTATTTTATCTTTTTTGTTTTAAGCACTTATTGTTTTGTTTTTAAAATTTTTGCATCCTCAAAAAAAAAAAAAAAAAAAAAAAAAAAAAAAAAAAAAAAAAAAAAAAAAAAAAAACACTATTTTTTTTTGTCATAATGCTTCGAAAAGAAGAAGAGGTAGACCTCTAAGATAAGAGTTTATTTTTTTTTATAATGTATGTGTATTATATTAAGAATAAATAAAAGAAAATGTAAGCTGAAAGGCATAAATTAAGCATATAATATTGTATAATTTAGAGTGCTTGTGAAGAGCCAGTAAATTACATTATGTAGTAAAATTATTAAGATAGGTTTAGCATTTAGACTAAAATTGTAAAATATAAAAAAGACTTTGTGAATAAATGCGTCTGCAAACAAACAAAAAAACCGATTTGGGTATAATGCTAATTAATGTGCATATTCAAGGGTAAAAATAAATCCTACGTTTGCTTTTCTGTTTGGAGTGAGGAGTTTTTGTTGTCTCATTAAGGCACAGCTGGTAAGTTTTATTCTATTCTTGAGATATGGTTAGTTAGAAGGAAGGTGAATATCCACAATCGAGAATGTTTGCTGCTATATAAAGATATGACTTCTAGCTTTAAATACTTAAACTCCTCCAAGGCATTCAATGGATTGAAAAATGAATAATTGTGAAACGAAACTGCCACATTTTGAGAATTTGACTGAAAATGATTAATGAAGAAGAAATAAGAGGAATTGAAGGTGGCACGACTGGATTGAAGTTCCAACAGGCAGCACAGAAAGTCTTTTATATAGTAGTTGAGACAAAATACGAGGATAGGCCAATAAGTCCTTAGAAACACTTACGATGGCGCTCGTAGCATCGCTAATGGTCTGTTTTTAGTAAGCATCATTCACCACTGAGTATCTGATAATTTTCAATTTGTTTCATGTTTTAATTTTGCATGATAAATTGGGTATGAAAAAATGTTTTGGGAGGTGGGTTCCGCATTTGCTCTCAGCTGAGAGCTTTTGGGGCACATGCGTCGCAGCCCAGAAGAGTTTCTGCGCTGATTAGTAACTGTAGATGAAATATGGATACACCATTACACTTCCGAGACGAAAGAATAGTCAAAACAGTAGACTGTCAAAAGCGAACGGGCTCCAAAGAAGACAAAGACGGTGAAATCAGCTGGAAAGGTTATGGCAACTGTGTTTTGGGATGCACGTATCTTCTTTGAATATTTGGAAATGGGGCATACGATAACAGGACAGCATTATGCATCATTATTAAGTCAGCTAAATGATAAAATAAAAGAATGTCGTCCTGATTCTCTAAAGACTTATTGACCTGACCTCTTGGTTACAAGATCTGAAGGTTATAACATCACTTGTAAATAAATGAGGTGTGGCTATCAAAGAAAACTATTGGGAATGTGCTACCACAAAAAATTGGGAATTATAGTCACAAGGAAGGTAAAGGGGTGTTTTTTTTTTTGGACAATATTTTAAATAAAAGTGCATGCATCCAAACAACCAGCACCATTGAACCATAGAGTGTACACAGTTTCCACTTCGAAGGCGACTACCTGACGCATACCAGTGCGACATTGCATGAAATACCTTTGGTACAGGACCAAGCACCTATAAACCAAAGCATGTACAGTCTGCCTGAGTGCAAAGAACAGACTGTGGTGCTTTGTAAGGAGGCGCCGACGCGCGCTTGTACGGACAGGCAGGATGCTGCATTCCCCATCCAGATATACAGACTGGGGAAGTCCGTTCTAATGGTTGGAGTCAGAGAAGGTCATTTCCGACATCATCTATTGACGTTCGGGAAGAAGCCTCTCGAAAATACCATCATGTGGCCCCTCTAAATGGAAAGAAGACAAACGGAGATGCTAAGCAAAGTGGGTTTCTTTGGTTTGCGAGACACGACTAGGGTTGAAAACCAAGTATCTTCTCACAATGAGACACAAATCACTACTACCCAGGAGTCATTCAACAGGTAACATCTACCTGTGAACGACCCTCCTGAGATAGATGGGGGCATTCATATTGGGTCGGTCGACACTACTCGGACCTTTATCAACGCCCAACGCCCTCAAACTGTGAGAAACCCGTTTAAGTCCTACGCACTACCACATACATTTCAACCAACAAGCGGATCTACACTCGTAGGCCCTGGAATAACAGCACCTCAACGCCGTGTTGAGATTACTACCAAAATAATGCGCTCGCCCATGTCCAAGACACTTGTATGCCACACCCGTTAATTGCACGCATGTCGTGCAGGTTTTGTAAAAAAGGGAGCATCTTTACGACGAGTGCCTAAGAGGACGGAACACACCATTCTGCAAGGATTGCAGGGAATGCGGCCTTGATATTAAGGATTGCCGTGGACCAGATGCGCAACCACCTCCCGGACCCTACAAAACATTTAGGCCACAATATCAACAGGGAGAGTTCCCGAAAAAAGCAAATCAGGGACCAGTTCAACCCTCTGCATCCAAATAAACAGCAACATAGAAACATAGGGCCTACATAAAAAACATAGTTTTTTGGCCGAAAAGGATACACGTGGGAGGGGTTCGGTTATTGGAGAAAATGGGAAAAAACTTGGAATTCACCAAACTGTACGCCCACCACAACGGCTTATAGCGTTTGAAATGATAGTGAAGAACGTGTGATTCGAACTGACGCTATGACAGTTAGAATCACCAAAAATTGAACCGAAGCGTAACAGGCTACTGGCCGATGTTAGAATTCGATTTTTAAACTCAACTATACTCCACTGACGTGAATTGTTATGTTATCGCTATAGTATACGGCTCTGATGTATTTTCTTATTCGATTTTCGTTCGGTGTTCTTCACTATTTTGCTTGTTATTGTGTGTGTATCTGTTAGAGACGCCACAGGCTAGTACTGTGTGTCGGCGTCATACCCCGCCTACCTGCATGGTTAACCTTGAGTGGAGGGAGGTCACTAATGGTTAAACAGGCCAAATAAATACACTCGAAAGCGTAACACACGTGACGAACCGACAAAGACACCGTAGGCGCAAGGCAGGCCAAATCCGTTCTAGTTCTGACAGCACAGAACAAAGCGCTCACCAGAGAGACTTTCAAAATAAGGGACATAAAAGGTACCAAAATTGCGGTCGACACAACCACACGGCGGCAGGGTGTTGACCAGAAGCGAAAAGCCAAAAGTCGGGAAACGCCAACCGGTCGGATAGAACACCACCAACCCGGCCGAATTAAACTCGCAATCTAATAAAAGCTGTATTCAGTTTCCTCCGAGAAAAGTCCGTTGTCCAACTCCCTTTGGAAATTGGCTGTAATACAACTATGCGCCTAATTGTTGACACTGGCGTTGAGATCAGCATTTTAAAAGTGAACGCGCTCCGCCGAAAGTATGCGGTGGATGCCCAGAAAGCAAATACCCTCCAAACGCTTTTTGGTAAGGGAAATTCTAGGGGATGCTGCCGGGGGGAAGTTCAAACTACATCAAGAAATGCCCTGTAGCTTCCAGGTAGTAGGCACCTTGCCGTGGTTGTCGGAAGACGACCCTTTGGGTAACGACTTCTGTAGCCGAATTGCAAGGTTAATGGACCGAGAAGTTGTTTGGAATCTCTCCAAACAATCACTAATACCGAAAGTTTTTCCATTAACTTTGTAAGTAATAGCACAGGAAGGCTTTGGCATAAGGCAGCCGAACGGGAAACTGCACCACGGGGACCTGAGAAGGTCCTGTGGGGGTACGAAGTATATGTGTCCACACGAGCACTGGTTCACTCCTATCCCCATCAATCAAGAGTTCCGCCGAAAACCGTTCGCGGAAAACCAATAACCAAGACAAATAAAACACTAGCACTAAACACATCGAATTTGCGATGCACTCAGTCGTCCTGCTGCTTAATGCAAAGAAAATAAAACATTATTTATGTTGTTTGGAATTTGCTTTTTTATTTTGTTGGACAGCAGCACAGTAAACGCTCTTCCACAATGCTGTGTCGTCTCGAATTTAATTACTTCTAAATTATGACAGTTAAGGACATTTATACATGATCTATTGTTTGTCTTTTAATTTAAAACTTCTTGAGATGTAGAGAATGTTCACAATTCTAATTTTTGACACCTATCTGTTAACTTTGGTACGAGGGTAGCCTTTTATATTTCGGGATTAGAGAACAAAAACAAATATTGATCATCAAAAATCACTTTATTGTTTTTCAAAATATTCCCCATGAAGATCTATACACTTTTGCATGCGTTTGAACCAATTGTCGAAGCACTTTTGCCACTCTGATTGAGGTATCTCCAACACATGCATTCTGAATGCAGCAACCGCTTCTTCAGGTGTCGAAAAACGTTGACCTCTCAGTCTGTTTTGTACGTACGGGAATAAAAAGAAGTCATTCGGTGCCAAGTCAGGACTATACGGCGGATGACCCATCAAATCGATGTTTTGGGTGCTCAAAAATGCAGTTGTCGCAGCCGATGTGTGAGAGCTCGCATTGTCGTGGTGAAGAGTGATCCGTCTTCGGCGGTTGGTTTTCCTGATTTCTTGGAAGACAACTGGCAAACAAATGTTTGTGTACCACTCAGAATTGACTGTTCTGCGTTGTTCTAGTGGTACGGTTGCGACATGTCCAGTTTTTCCGAAAAAACAGGCGACCATTTGCTTGGAAGTGCTTCGTGCGCGAACAACTTTTGTTGGATTTGGCTCATCTTGAAACACCCAGACAGTCGACTGCTGTTTACTTTGTGGCGATTCCGCCAGATCCCACGGCTCGCCTTCCTGAAAAAAACCCCATAACCATAACCCGGGTCTGCACCAGCTTTCGCTAATGTAATTCGCATTATCATCTTAGATGCTTCACGCATCAAACAGACCCAATTATTATAACCCTAAAATCCCTATAAAGAAAACTTACCTTCATGCATCCCTTCGCATACAATTTTTCATAAGATTTCTTTGTTTGCTTATTTGGTATTCTGAACCAATTCGGTACCAGACAAATACCATAAATATCGCGCCGTCTATTTTCCTAGCCGCGCCATATACCTTTTCATATACATTGCCTGGCAACCTTTTTTGTTTGTCTTACCAACAAACAACCCAAGCAGCTGCATATAATTAGCGCAATAGACGCTGAAACCAAATTCTCCAGCATTTCCTAATGCAAATATGAACCCGGTTTCTATTGCAGCCAGAGATGCCATAAACATCCAATTTGCTTTTAGCACCTTTTTCTCCTAACGTCGAAAATAGCGACGAGGCATCGTATAAACATGACCCTCATTAAAGAGCGAACCATTTGGTCGCTTTTTCTTTTGTCTTTGCCGCCTGCCTGTTTCGCTGTTCCACTGCACGTGTGAATAGCATTGATCTCAACGATCGCACCTATACCACCATGAGAGACTTTACGTTTCCCTGGTGGTAGGTAAAAAACGATATCCTTATTGGAGAGGATATCGTTTGAGTCCTATTTCAACCACCGTTCACGACGGTTGGTTCACTCCCGCTCTCCGCCACCAGCGGGGACGCGTAAATATTCACCCTCGTATGTACCCCGGAGTCGTGTTTGTAGTCACGTTTCATTATATAAGTGTTATGCCAAGTTGTCAGAAAAAGTTAAATACCGAAACAGTGTATGTCCATAGACGACGTAAAATTATTAAATAACGGTTTTTATTAAATAAATTACATCAAATAAGAGATTATTCACTACCTTGGATAAACATAGTGTTTTATTTTCACTTCCGCGACTGTGTTGTAATCATATCCGGTGCGAACAGTTTAATTAGTGACAATTTTACGATTTGCTAACTGGTGGACTTTGTCTCGGTGAGGATGGGGAGTGAAGTGAACCGTGTGCCCGTGTCTGGCACTATACTTCTCCTCACCACATTGGTGACCCGCGAGTGTAAAAAGAACACGCAACCTCCGAACAAAGCCGTGACTTTTGGTGACCAGCGAAGAACTCGCGAACCTTCGCTCGGGAGTCAAGAGTAAAAACTGTGACTAGCTGTGGGCAATTGTGGCGGCAATTGCCGGTAAAATAATCGATGGGCAAAAATATCGCCCCAACAACAGCACCTGGCGAAACATCAACACCGGTTTCCATCACCGGACCAGCTGCAGCCACATCATCAGCAAGATAAGTATCCTTTCTTCTCGTTATTTTACCCAATAAATTTAGCGCAGCAATGAACGACTGAAGGAGACGGAA
Source organism: Microdon myrmicae (assembly GCA_963931805.1). Lineage (NCBI taxonomy): Eukaryota > Metazoa > Arthropoda > Insecta > Diptera > Syrphidae > Microdon > Microdon myrmicae. The sequence goes on along the minus strand of OZ007496.1, from coordinate 219,463,340 downwards.
GCTCGTGCTGAATTTGATGAACGTTCCGTTCGAAAGTTGCAACATGAAGTCACCAGGCTCGAAGATGATTTAATCCACGAGCGTTCGAAAAATAAATTGCTACAAGAAGAAATGGAAGCTGCATTACATAATATTCAAAAATGTAAAACATACATGCCTAATCGTAATAACATCAAAAGAACTTAAAACCAAAGGAAACAGATAATTGAAGGAAGAAACACACAAACGAAATATCAAACGACAATGAACCGGAAAGCATCGCTCAACATCACCAGCGTAACCATGCCACGAGCAACTCAACATTCCAACAACATGGGTGCAAGTTCAGTGACAAGATGTATGTTGCCTATTCCGAGATCATGTTAAGAATTGCAGGCATTTCACAATTTATTATACCAGAAACTGAAGATATGTGAACAACTCGACTGACTGCGATTATCCTTAACAAACACTGCTTAATATCCTTTACAGTTTTATGTATGATGTAGTAATATTAAATTCCTTAAAACTTTTTAATTTTTTTCTCTTTTCTCCTTTCCTTTTTTGTATTGTCCTTATATAAGCTCCTTCCGGGCGTAACTTAAAATTTGTTTCCTAAAAAAAAAAAAAAGAAAAAATTGGTGTGCGGTGACATTTGTAGTGCAGAAATTAATTTACGGTTTGAAGTGCAAATTACCACACACAGTTCTAATTAAGCGATTTTCATGGTAAAGGTAGACAACTGGTTCGAAACAGTTGTCCTGCCAGCCTAAGACAACCGTTTAATAAGCTTGACTGTTTAAGGCTATAAAAGATATCGATATTTATATGAATGGACGTATGTCCGGAAATATGTTCATTTGTATGAATGCGTTTCTTTTATTTTCTTTTAAAATAAACAAACATTAATCCGAATATTAAAAATATTTTTATATTCTCCTCTTTGTTCTCCTAAATTTCTGCCTTTCTTCTGTCTTACTTAACACTTTGTATATTAAGCAAACTCCAGTTATTTAAAGAAAACATGACCTTATATAAAACACTTAAGTATACCCATAAAATACTAATTATAATAAAGTTAAACCCTATACTATACAGTTTTGTTTCAAAACATGCGCTTTGTCGCACAAGAATTATCGATAGAAAGTCAGGGAACACCTGTAACTGTTGTCCAGCATTAAATCCAGACTAAAATTAAGTAGTTTCCGATACTCTATTTATATTTACACACTATAATACATCAACATGTACATCTACAAGAAAAATTAACATATGGATTACCCCCTTTAAGATACGAAGACAGAGAAAGTGTAAGCAAACAGTTCCCTACAATTGTGTATAGTAATTAAAAGAATAAAAATAAAGCAACATAATAACGTGCATAACAATAATTAGACAAAACATAAAAATAATTTGTAATACCCTAAAGCAGCAAAATTTGTATTATACTCAATATTACGTTAGATGTACTACATCGTACCTAATTCTATTTGTGATTCGGTGGTATTAGTACAAGTTTTGTTTTGTTCTCTTCAAGAAACACGCACACTAATTAAAAATATACATAAAGTAAGCAACAAAATACAACATAATCAAATGTTAACATATTGTCAGTAAAAACAAACCAAAAACACATAAGCATTAAAGTTATATTATTAAAAATCGTAAACATTGTAAAATATATACATAAAACAAATGGCAATAGATATAGCTCAATAAATTTTATGCGCAATTATATATATCGACAAGTAACATAAAGTAAACGCACCACGGCACAATAATTACCTTACCTTTTTTTTGTGTGCGTGCTACCATATTCATTTGAATAGAAACGGTTACAGCAATTTTTTTTTTAAGAACAAAATAATTATTGTAAACCCCTTCAGGGTATTAAGCAGCGCACAACCCTTTCGACTCCGCTTACTACTTCTCTCGACTTCTCAACTACACGTGACTCCTCCACTTTAATGTTTTCCCATTTCAGTTGACTCCACTAAACCCCTTTTCAACTCCGTTCTCGGTAGACCCCCTTCGACAACACTCACCTACGACTCCACACGACTTCTTTTCAACCTCTTCCGACTACATTTAATTTCTTTTTCGACTACACGTCGCTCACATTCAACTCTCTCGACTCCATTCATTCCTCCACAACCGACTCCTCTCTTAACAGCTCGTCTCTTACATCGGGACACAATGCCCCTTAAACACTGGACCCCACCCAACCTCACTTGACCCCACATCGGCTCAATTTATTCCTTTAACCGGCTCCTCATCACACCCTTCGGACTCTTCGAGTTCAAAGTGATGACCTTTGGCCTTCATTAAATACTAGCAAAACTCGCCTCTATCCACCCTTTTAAGACCCCTTTTACTAAATATTGGCGCACACGCACGCCACTGCTCAACACCCATTCTCGGCAAACCGGCCCCTTATGTAACAACAGCTACTGCGCGTAGCATATAATCTATAGGACGCTCGGTTTTGTCTCGCGTGAAACATCTCAACCTTTTCTTTTCTTTTCTGCATATTGGCGCTCATGCTCGCCAACCATAGCCTTCATGCAACCGTCCTTGACCTTCCACCCTATTTCAGCAAGCCAGCTTCCCTCGTAACACAGCTACTACGCGTAGCACCACCGAGCAGGACACCTGGCTTAGCTCCTTTATTTAAACTTCTGGACATTCGTCCTTAGATCTCTTAACGTCTCCCAAATGTCTCAGCAACACCGGTCCTCAAATCAAACCGATACCACCGGACTGAGACATTATACCTGGTTCCCCAATCCTTTAGCCACCATGGTTCCCCTTTAGCGGCAACTAAAGGCTATACACGCCCCTCTACGCCGCCTCAAATACCTAGGTGCATAATACTTCGGAGCGCACATCTAATAACCCTAGGGCGCCCTGGGGTTGGACACAATCAACCACCCACCAGGAGCTCCCTAACCAAAATCCCCTATTTTTTTTTTTTTTAAACAAGAGCGACGGCCGGCACCTCACAGCAAGTTTCCATTCGGTCGAGGTCGCAGCTACCGCTACATTGGCACCAATGTACCGGTCCTCCCTCGATAGGTAAAACGTGCAATTGAGGGCCCGCCCTCCTCTACCAGTCCCAGCGGCAAACAAATCGCCATACAAACGTATGGACAAAAGACACCCGCTCTGGACTTGGTCCCTTTCCATTCCGCACACGGCAACCCGTCACTGCGGATGGGAATTACCCTGGGATAAGTTCCCCTCCTTCTCGCACACACTATTTCGTCACTGCGGATGTGAGCGGATTTCCGATAGGTTCCGACCTATTCGGGCGATAAGCCTGTTGGTCCACGAGACCCATAACAGGCCGATGGACCACGCCGCACACATTTGCCCTTGATGGCATCAAGCGGTAACAACTGTGTCCATCTTATCGATAATGGCCCAAACAATAACCAGGAACTGGTCACAACGACAGTCCCGTAACATTACCACAGCGCATTCCGAAGCAACCTCCCTATCATTACAGCACCCACCATCGAGCATTCCCTCGCCCCTACCTTTTTTTTCGTGACTACGTCACTGGGAGGGGAGTACTGTGGCGATTCCGCCAGATCCCACGGCTCGCCTTCCTGAAAAAAACCCCATAACCATAACCCGCGTCTGCACCAGCTTTCGCTAATGTAATTCGCATTATCATCTTAGATGCTTCACGCATCAAACAGACCCAATTATTATAACCCTAAAATCCCTATAAAGAAAACTTACCTTCATGCATCCCTTCGCATACAATTTTTCATAAGATTTCTTTGTTTGCTTATTTGGTATTCTGAACCAATTCGGTACCAGACAAATACCATAAATATCGCGCCGTCTATTTTCCTAGCCGCGCCATATACCTTTTCATATACATTGCCTGGCAACCTTTTTTGTTTGTCTTACCAACAAACAACCCAAGCAGCTGCATATAATTAGCGCAATAGACGCTGAAACCAAATTCTCCAGCATTTCCTAATGCAAATATGAACCCGGTTTCTATTGCAGCCAGAGATGCCATAAACATCCAATTTGCTTTTAGCACCTTTTTCTCCTAACGTCGAAAATAGCGACGAGGCATCGTATAAACATGACCCTCATTAAAGAGCGAACCATTTGGTCGCTTTTTCTTTTGTCTTTGCCGCCTGCCTGTTTCGCTGTTCCACTGCACGTGTGAATAGCATTGATCTCAACGATCGCACCTATACCACCATGAGAGACTTTACGTTTCCCTGGTGGTAGGTAAAAAACGATATCCTTATTGGAGAGGATATCGTTTGAGTCCTATTTCAACCACCGTTCACGACGGTTGGTTCACTCCCGCTCTCCGCCACCAGCGGGGATGCGTAAATATTCACCCTCGTATGTACCCCGGAGTCGTGTTTGTAGTCACGTTTCATTATATAAGTGTTATGCCAAGTTGTCAGAAAAAGTTAAATACCGAAACAGTGTATGTCCATAGACGACGTAAAATTTTTAAATAACGGTTTTTATTAAATAAATTACATCAAATAAGAGATTATTCACTACCTTGGATAAACATAGTGTTTTATTTTCACTTCCGCGACTGTGTTGTAATCATATCCGGTGCGAACAGTTTAATTAGTGACAATTTTACGATTTGCTAACTGGTGGACTTTGTCTCGGTGAGGATGGGGGGTGAAGTGAACCGTGTGCCCGTGTCTGGCACTATACTTCTCTTCCCCACAACTTTCGGTCTCATACGCGTAAATCCACGATTCATCACCTGTCACGATGTCATAGACGTGTTTCGAAGCACCGCGACCGTATTTTTTGAGCATTTCTTTCGACCAATTGACACGAGCCTTTTTTTGGGCGATTGACAAATTGTGTGGGATCCAACGCGAACAAATTTTTTTTGACAGTCAAATGTTTATGCAATATTGAATGTATGCTGGTCCCACTAACGCCTAAGGTTGTCTCAATCTCACGATAGGTCAATGGTTTTCGGAACAACAACTGATTTTGGACGACCTTCACGAAATTCATCTTGGAGTGAACTACGACCACGATTGAATTCACCATACCATCGATAAACACTGGTCCTTGATGGAGCTTCATCGCCATAATTGAATTAAGTTCATCCATGCACTGTTGCTGAGTTAATCCACGCCGAAAGTTGTAAAAAATAATCGCACGAAAATGTTGACGATTTAATTCCATTTTTGGGCCGAGATGAATCTTTTAAATTACTGTAAACAACACAAATAGCGCTCGTATGTCAAAACGTTCTGAGTGAGTATAACCTCAAAAATGTCCAACTTTACGACAGAGCTGTCAATTGCCGGATTGCAACACCAGGGTTGCCAAATCCCAAAACATAAGAGGCAACCCTCGTATATTCACGACACTTTTTACGGGTTTATTAAGGTTCTATATGATGCACATTTAACAGAAGAGTTATGTAGAATTAAGGATTTAACACGGACGGAGAAACTTTTCACTCGCGCAGCGCCTTACTTTGAATCGGGGTGTACGTACTCCCGTGCGTACGCTACAGGGGATGAAAGACGACTTGCCCTGGTTGGTGGTTGGATTTCGACTGACTGTGAATACTCTCCCATAGTATACCCGCCTGTCACCCGAGAGACCGGGGTTCGATTCCCCGTCGGGGAGCCTCTGGCGCAAGACTAATGACCTTGTCCAGAAAAAATAAATCATTATGGAAAATTTAACAAGCCTCAGACTTGCTAAATAAGGCCAAGACCGGTTCCTGGTTGTAGTGCCGATGATGATGATGATGTGAATACTCTCCCAGCTAAGGGTGAGTTTTCTTTTCTTTGAGAGAAACGTGAAGTCTCTCTTTGTGGTAGTGTGGTGGAGAGTTGGAGAGGATCTCTCCGGTTGATCTTAGCGAGAGTGCTAATAGATCCACTGTGTACCCATGCAACGAAGTTCATGGGAAAACGAAATTGAGAAAAGAGAAGATGAACAACGGACAATATTAATGGTGCAGCTGCGTACATAGTCTGCAATGCAATTAGGAAAAAGGTGCTAAAAGGAATTTCGGTACACAATGGTGATGTGCACCGAATCTTGCTGGCGGCAAGGGTCAGATTCCTGTTTGCAGGTTTGTATGCTGAAGAATTCGATTTATGGCAACTAGATGCTAGATGCGTGTATTTGCTTTTGTCGCTTGGACAAAAGGCTGCCGAGGCCATGGAATTAGCAGGAAAATGTGGTGTGCACGTGTGCAGCAGAATTGCTTGGCAAACAGGGGTGCCGAATAGTTTTCCTAATTATGGTTATGTATGCAAAAGAATTGTGGCGACTCTAACAGATACACACACAATTCACAAGCAAAATAGCGAAGAGCACCGAACGAAAAATCGAATAAGAATACATCAGAGCCGTATACCATAGCTATAACAAAAATAATTCACATCAGTGGAGTATAGTCGAGTTTAAAAATCAAATTCTAAAATCGGCCAGTAGCCTGATGGGTAACGCTTACGTTCAATTTTTGGCGGTTCAAACTGTCATAGCGTCAGTTCGAATCACACGTTCTTCTTCACTATTATTTCAAACGCTACAGAATTCTTTTCAGGAAATTGATATGATGCATCGAATGTATGAATGCTAGAGAATTCTTTACAGGGACGTGGGATGATACTTTAATGAAGGAAATGTCCTTGGTGAAGGGAATGTTTGCAGGTAACTGCAGATTTGCCGAGGGAGTTGGTGGTCCTTTACGTAAGGCTAGAGAACCCTCACATTCCAGACTGCAGTCGGCAGTCACTCGAAGTGTCTACCCACACAGGGGAAGGGCTGCGGCAAAATGGTCGGGCCCTGGTTACCCCAGCAACAACGCAAGACCCCGGAAACCAAAAGGCGTCAAAGAAGCAAAAACGTCGATAGAACGCCCACCAACAAACTCTTCGGGGATAGAAATCTTTCTGGGCAGACCCGTGATAGTACCAGGGCGTTCACGCAAGATAATTGGGCTCGCATTAAAAATCCGAGAGGGGGTAGGTTTGGTACCTAAAGAAGTACAATCAGGGCTTTTACTCCACAATTATATTTTGAAAAGGGCGAAGAGTATCTAAATTGAGGCACTCAACATTACCGATTACCCCCAGAGACTCGACCGGGTAAAGGTGGAGTTGCTTCCAACAAAGAATATTCCTTCTTTCCTTTGGAAAATTAGGAGAACATACACACCGGTACGCGAGAATATACATCATTGGGGATTAAATCTGATGAGAAATCTTGTAAACCCGTATCCGAGATTCACACTTCGTAGAACACCTCTAATTCATTCGAAATTTTTTCTCGGGTGGTGTGTCGGCTCATCAATCGACAAGGTTAGCATAATTACAACTCCAGTTAGGAAGAAACCTAAGTCCTCAAGACTGCCAATCGATAATGTACCTATGTCAGGAGTTCAACGACATTTTCCACCTCGAAAGCCACTACATGACGTCTGCCAGTGCGATATCGCATAAAATACCTTTGGTAAGGAGCAAACACGTATAAACCAAATGATGTACTCGTACTATCTGTCTGAGTGTAACAAACAAGTGGTAAACGAGCAAGTCCGGGAAATGCTAGAGGATGATATCATTCAACCTAGCAAAAGTCGTCGGAACTCCCCCCTCCTGGTAGTTCCAAAGGAAGCGGGCCCTGATGGAAAAGCCCGACGGAGAGCTGTGGTCGATTTCAGAAAACTGAACGACAAAACCATCGGTGATGCGTATCCTCTCCCTCGAATAGTGGACATATTAGACCAGCTCGGTTACTCATACTATTTTTCCACGTTCGATTTAGCCACCGGCTACCGCCAAGTCTTAGTCGATTAAAAGTTTCGTGATAAGACAGCTTTCAGCATAAATACAGGCATTATGAATTCAGACGTATGCCATTCGGCCTAAATGGGGCCCACTACGTTCCAGAGACTCATGAGCCATGGCCTAATCGATTTACAAGGCATTCAATGCTTCGTATATCTGGACGATATTGTCATCTATGGCAAGAGAAATCTATAATGACAAACTCCGGAGAGTATTTGAACAATTGAGATGCCACAACCTCAAATTGCAGCCAGAGAAATGCAGGTTTCCACAGAAAGAAGCCGTTTGCCCGTTTGCTCACAAAAGCACTCATTCGAATATTTACAGGTGAAAATGTCGACGTGTCACAGTATTTTCTTTCAATAGAAAAATATCTCGCCCGGTGATAAAATTTTTATTTTTGAAAAGTGTAGCATCGACAAAAAGTTCATAACGGTTGTCAAAAGTGTATTAGGATTGTTGGCCTTTAGTTCGAAAAGTATAAAAATGGGTTGCTAAATTAAAACGTGGTGGTAGCAGTTTTGAAGACAATCCACATGACGGACATTCAAATGCTCCAACGCCATAAATCGTAGTAAAAACACAGGATACGGTTTTGGAAGATCGTCGATTAACCTAAAGAGATTTAGTAAAAGCCGTAAACAATGGGGAAATATTTTAGCTGATGTTTTGACCTTCAGAAAACTGTCTGCACAATGGCTGCTGTGGCGATTCTAACTGATACAGACACAATACGCAAGCAAATAGTAAAGAACACCGAAAGAAAATTCGAATGAGCAAAGCATAGCGATAACATAACAATACCATATCAGTTGAGCGTACTTGAGTTTAGAAATCCAATTCGTACACGCGGAAGTGTCCTGATGTGTTGAGCATTGGTTCGATTTTTTGTGATTCCGTCATAGCGTCATGTCGAATCACACGTTCTTCACTATCGTCGCAAACGCTTTACTGCCATATTCACTCACAATGGAACAAAAATACATTCGAATGCGACTCTATCAGCAACCTTTGAAGCGATTTAGAAAGGATGTGAAAGGTAAGAGCATATTGCGTCGCTTCATTATTATGGATCGTGCTAGGGTCTACCACCATGATCCAGAATCAAGACAAGACCAGTAGTAATTCACCTGCGATGTGAGTTAGAGCTGAGAAATCGACCAACAAGGTTTTTCAGGATGCGAACGGATTTTTGTTCACGGGTTACTTTTAAAATGATAAAACAATAAATTCAGATTATTATTGTAACATTTTGGACTAGTCGGATTTAAATATCTAGCTTACAGATGAAAAAATCAATTCTTACATAGCTCCATAACCATCATTAAAAAGCAGTGTGTTGAAGTACGAATTGTTGCGATACGAGGGTTGCCTCTTATGTTTCGGGATTTGGCAACCCTAGTGTTGCAATCCGGCAATTGACAGCTCTGTCGTAAAGTTGGACATTTTTGAGGTTATACTCACTCAGAACGTTTTGACATACGAGCGCTATTTGTGTTGTTTACAGTAACTTAAAAGATTCATCTCGGCCCAAAAATGGAATTAAATCGTCAACATTTTCGTGCGATTATTTTTTACAACTTTCGGCGTGGATTAACTCAGCAACAGTGCATGGATGAACTTAATTCAATTTTTGGCGATGAAGCTCCATCAAGGACCAGTGTTTATCGATGGTATGGTGAATTCAATCGTGGTCGTAGTTCACTCCAAGATGAATTTCGTGAAGGTCGTCCAAAATCAGTTGTTGTTCCGAAAACCATTGATGCTGTGCGCGAACTGATATTGGAAGATCGTCATGTGACCTATCGTGAGATTGAGACAACCTTAGGCGTTAGTGGGACCAGCATACATTCAATATTGCATAAACATTTGACTGTCAAAAAAAATTTGTTCGCGTTGGATCCCACACAATTTGTCAATCGCCCAAAAAAAGGCTCGTGTCAATTGGTCGAAAGAAATGCTAAAAAAATACGGTCGCGGTGCTTCGAAACACGTCTATGACATCGTGACAGGTGATGAATGATGGATTTACGCGTATGAGACCGAAAGTAAACAGCAGTCGACTGTCTGGGTGTTTCAAGATGAGCCAAATCCAACAAAAGTTGTTCGCGCACGAAGCAATTCCAAGCAAATGGTCGCCTGTTTTTTCGGAAAAACTGGACATGTCGCAACCGTACCACTAGAACAACGCAGAACAGTCAATTCTGAGTGGTACACAACCATTTGTTTGCCAGTTGTCTTCCAAGAAATCAGGAAAACCAACCGCCGAAGACGGATCACTCTTCACCACGACAATGCGAGCTCTCACACATCGGCTGCGACAACTGCATTTTTGAGCACCCAAAACATTGATTTGATGGGTCATCCGCCGTATAGTCCTGACTTGGCACCGAATGACTTCTTTTTATTCCCGTACGTAAAAAACAAACTGAGAGGTCAACGTTTTTCGACACCTGAAGAAGCGGTTGCTGCATTCAGAATGCATGTGTTGGAGATACCTCAATCAGAGTGGCAAAAGTGCTTCGACAATTGGTTCAAACGCATGCAAAAGTGTATAGATCTTCATGGGGAATATTTTGAAAAACAATAAAGTGATTTTCGATGAACAATATTTGTTTTTGTTCTCTAATCCCGAAATATAAAAGGCAACCCTCGTATTCGGGTTCTGCCAGAAAGATGGGAAAAAGTTGTGGCTAGCGATAGGCAACACTTCGGATGAGTTTTTCATTAAAAAAAAAGAGAACTTAGTGGCCCACCTAGAAGGCCTTCGTCTTTTACATCTCTTAAATTTTTTTTTTCATTGTTTTAATTTTTTTTTTAATCCGAATGCACAAGAATTTTAGCACCAACGAAACAACTTTAGATATTAAAATAAAACTGAATGGACGGAAATGATCATCATCATCATCGGCACTACAACCGGGAACCGGTCTTGGCCTTATTTAGCAAGTCCTGAGGCTTGTTGAATTTTACATAATGATTTGTTTTTTCCGGGCAAGGTCATTAGTCTTGCGCCAGAGGCTCCCGGACGGGGAAACGAACCCCAGTCTCCCGCCGACGGAAATAATACTTGAACTTAAACTACAACTGCATCTGGTTGGTGGCATACGTCATTCAAAAAGTACAGAAAATCATGTGAATTGGAAGAAGGTGTTTACTAAACACCCATCAAAATCGCTCCCTGCAATGACAACACTTTTCTGCCAACCTCCTGTGAATCACGTCACTGAGTTCAGATTGAAATATTACTTTTATTATTTTTATAAATATAAAAAGTTTTGAGGGTTTTTTGTTGTAACTTTGAAGCTTTACTTAAAGAAATTTGTACAATGTATTTTATTCAAATAATTGCCCATCGTTAATTATGATTTTACCCCATCTTTCAGGCGGCATGCGAATTCCGCGTTGAGAAAATTTCTCGTCTTTTAAGGAGATCCAACAATCGATCAAATTGTTGACTTCTTCTTAAGACGTGAAGTGTTACTCGGGCATGCAACCACACCAAGTGGCATTTGGTGCTCCACGAAGACCTACCATTTCCTTCCCACATATCCATATCCCCAAATCACTTTCGAGTCCAATGTAAAACAAATTGAACCAAACGTTCAATTGTCGTAGATTGGATTCAATTCCCAGGAATCCCTTCAAATTCAAACTCTAAACGCGTATTTTCATATGCATTATATGTCCAGTAATCATGTGATAACGAACCAAATACTCATTTGGTTCGTATAGACGCAATTCCCAAAATAAAACAAATACCCGATAAACGTACCAATTGTTTGTTTATCATGCACATACAATTCCTAAGATCTAAACACCACAATCCATATCTTCATATGCATCGTATTGTCCAAACAAACACGTGTTAACTGAACCAAATGTCCATGTCGTTAACACAAAATTCCTACTAATCCTTATTCCAGATGCATTTTAACCAGATGTGTATTTTCTAATAATATATTTCCCATTCCCTTTCTCCTGCATCTCGCATACAAATCTCAGTGAAGATTTTTATATAAGGGCGATGGATTTTTGATTCGAGGATCGGTCTCAATTGGCGTCCGATGTAAGGACGGCTGTAAACCAAATAAATTAAAAACTAAATAATAAATACGTCACCATTGGCGTCCAAGGAGCAAGGACGCTAATAAATAAATTGATTCAGATTCAGTGGGTTTTTAGAACTGCTATAAGGACATCGATAAATGTGTAATATAAAAGTTAAGAGTAAATAAATTCACCATGTGTTTGAGCTTTCATCGATAAATTAAAAGAGATAATAATAAAGATACACTAAGCAAAATATAATAAGCATTTTCAGTCGACCACCCCGCCGGGCGGAATAAAGGCCAGAGAAACCATCCAATAAGAGGTCGCCGCTCTTTCCTCTGGCGAGAGGAGACACGGTGGCGACGGCAACGAGCCTCCTCAGGAGCGGTCATAAGAGATCCCCCGTCCTTTTAAGGACAAGACGCTCCCCGAGGGAAAGGCTATTTTAGGTATTCAGTACGAGCAATGTCTGGTGAATACGGTGGTTGGGGTAGGATATCCCACTGAAGTGCATTCAAAGTTTCCTTTCTCTTGACATATTACTGTCGATTGGGCTTTAATGTTCAATTGGATCATTTGTAGTTGGTAATGCGATGGTTTCGTTAGGGTGAAGTAGCACATACTAGATAACTCCCATCTGATCTCAGCAGATCCACAGTATTAGTTTCTTGCTATGAATATATGGTTTGGGCGTTGAAGCCGATCCATGGGTGGGCTTACCCCACGATTTTGCGGCGCTTTGGGTTGTCATAATTGATCCACTTTTCGTACCCCGTCATTATTCGATACAAAAAGCCCTTCTGATTTTGACTTTGGAGCAGTTGTTCGCAGATGAAAAAAACGGGGCTTGACGTCTCTTGGCTTGAATTCATACGAAACCCAATTTCTTTCTTCTTACACCATACTTGTGGCCTTAGGACGGTTTAATCGCTTGTTGATGTACTCCCAAAGCTTCAGCGAGATTCTTTTGAGTTTGCCATGAATCTTGGTCCAATAACGCCGCCAGCTCTATGTTGTTTATACTTCAGCAAAATGACACATACAGATTTTTAGAAGGAAATGATGATACATCATATCACATATGAAAATAATAACAAGATGGTTCAATACGATTTAATGCTAGTTACGCTATTTTTATATTACTTGTCACGGACTCCACCCTTTGAATACCATAGATAACCAAAACAACCTTGATTAGATTAGATCTTTCTAGTTATTTTTAGGTAAAGTCTGAAATGACTAAATATTAAATATGTGCAGAATCGCTAAAGTTATTTTATTACCACATAGAATAATTTTATGTCTAACGGATAATATTCAGTTTAATCGTAAATTTACACATCTGGATATCCCTCACTGGTTTTAACTTCATATTTGCCCCGAAAGGGTTTACGCCAATCTACTTACGTTTTACATATCAACAAGCATCATTGTTTCACTACCTAAAGGGTACGAAATTAAAATGATTTTTGAATGAAAAATATTATTATTAATTTTTGGTTTACTCTGATTCTCTTCACCTTATGAAAGTCTAATTTAACTGTGAAGTGGAAGACCTGCTTAATAAGACTTCATTAGCTACGGGTATCGCTGCGTATCTCGACCGAACCGAATATCCATACAATTGCTATTGCATAAAAGTATTTCTTAATGAATTAGTGACCTAAATACTCAGAGTTTCGATTTTCCGTCGCATTGTGAGCTTCTCTTGGGCTAAGCTCACCTTCAACAAATTGGACTTCAAATAAATTCGTGGGCAAATACATATACTCCACCAACTCTAGTCAAACCGCTTTTACATTTGGTGATTCCTGCAAACACTTCGCGCATATGGAGAACTGAATTGCGTGACTGGTTAAATTGTTTAATTTAGTTGTGAACAGAAGGCAATAATCGTTGTTACCTTAAAACGCCATTTGCCATTATGTGTTAGGTGATTCAGTGGCTTACGGCTTTAGACTCGAGTGTTGTGGCATATGATTTAATAGGGAAGAGAATGGGCACAACAGTACAGAAGTAATGTTTAAAAATGAACTCTTCGCTTATTGCAAGATATATTTTAACAAATAACACTTTCCGGTTGCCTTTTACTGGAAACTAGGTAGAGGTAAATTTACACATACATCATTTGAAGATACCGACATTTTCCTACAAGCACACAAAAGAAATTTTTTAATACGTTTAAAACCGAAAATACCATGCAAGCAGAAGAAAAAAATGGAGGAGGAAACGTTGGGTTCAGTTTATTACTAATGTAAGTTCGAATATAAATCCGATTATTTTGTTTCTTTTAAACCTGATTTGATTTTGTATAAAAACTGTATCACAACCTCATTTAGTACAAAGTGAGCCAATTCGATTTTTTTATGTTAGCAACTCCGCAAATAAAATACTTATTAAAAACCATATTCTATGAAATGCTGGTTGACAACAATACGTTTAATAAGCCAATCTTTAAAAAAAAAACTGTATCATATCTCATTCACAACAGATTTTAAAAAGATGACTTATTTAACGTTGTCAACTAGCATTTCGTAGAATATGGTTTTTAATAAGCCTAAGCGGGATTGCCAACATCAAGAATCGAATTAGATCACTTTGTACTAAATGAGAATGTTATATAGTTTTTATACCAAATGAAATCTAGTTTAGATCTAGAAATCAACAGCCTCGTTCATGTGAACAAATAATTCACAATCTGGAAACTGGAATCTTTGTAGATGAAATTAGTCGTCACTATGTTTTGTCGTGCAAAAATAAAAACACGATACATTCAATACAACCTCAACGAACTTCAAAACGCGTTCAAGTGATGTTCTAATTTAACGCTTCTATACCTGAAGAGAGAATCCGGCAGACTGTCGAAATACGCTTGCACGGCTGCTATAATCCCTTCCTTGGTTGAAAATCGTTTTCCACCCATGAAACGCGCGAATATCCAGCAGTCAGAGCGAACTAAATCGAATAAAGTGAATACGAGGGTTGCCTTTTATATTTCGGGATTAGAGAACAAAAACAAATATTGTTCATCGAAAATCACTTTATTGTTTTTCAAAATATTCCCCATGAAGATCTATACACTTTTGCATGCGTTTGAACCAATTGTCGAAGCACTTTTGCCACTCTGATTGAGGTATCTCCAACACATGCATTCTGAATGCAGCAACCGCTTCTTCAGGTGTCGAAAAACGTTGACCTCTCAGTTTGTTTTTTACGTACGGGAATAAAAAGAAGTCATTCGGTGCCAAGTCAGGACTATACGGCGGATGACCCATCAAATCGATGTTTTGGGTGCTCAAAAATCCTGTTGTCGCAGCCGATGTGTGAGAGCTCGCATTGTCGTGGTGAAGAGTGATCCGTCTTCGGCGGTTGGTTTTCCTGATTTCTTGGAAGACAACTGGCAAACAAATGGTTGCGTACCACTCAGAATTGACTGTTCTGCATTGTTCTAGTGGTACGGTTGCGACATGTCCAGTTTTTCCGAAAAAACAGGCGACCATTTGCTTGGAAGTGCTTCGTGCGCGAACAACTTTTGTTGGATTTGGCTCATCTTGAAACACCCAGACAGTCGACTGCTGTTTACTTTCGGTCTCATACGCGTAAATCCACGATTCATCACCTGTCACGATGTCATAGACGTGTTTCGAAGCACCGCGACCGTATTTTTTGAGCATTTCTTTCGACCAATTGACACGAGCCTTTTTTTGGGCGATTGACAAATTGTGTGGGATCCAACGCGAACAAATTTTTTTTGACAGTCAAATGTTTATGCAATATTGAATGTATACTGGTCCCACTAACGCCTAAGGTTGTCTCAATCTCACGATAGGTCACATGACGATCTTCCAATATCAGTTCGCGCACAGCATCAATGGTTTTCGGAACAACAACTGATTTTGGACGACCTTAACGAAATTCATCTTGGAGTGAACTACGACCACGATTGAATTCACCATACCATCGATAAACACTGGTCCTTGATGGAGCTTCATCGCCAAAAATTGAATTAATTTCATCGATGCACTGTTGCTGAGTTAATCCACGCCGAAAGTTGTAAAAAATAATCGCACGAAAATGTTGACGATTTAATTCCATTTTTGGGCCGAGATGAATCTTTTAAGTTACTGTAAACAACACAAATAGCGCTCGTATGTCAAAACGTTCTGAGTGCGTATAACCTCAAAAATGTCCAACTTTACGACAGAGCTGTCAATTGCCGGATTGCAACACTAGGGTTGCCAAATCCCGAAACATAAGAGGCAACCCTCGTAACGTTACGGTAAAAGTGTACATCTTT
Organism: Microdon myrmicae; assembly: GCA_963931805.1. Taxonomy (NCBI): domain Eukaryota; kingdom Metazoa; phylum Arthropoda; class Insecta; order Diptera; family Syrphidae; genus Microdon; species Microdon myrmicae. The sequence continues at coordinate 219,447,185 of OZ007496.1, read as the reverse complement.
AAAGGCTATCGACGAATCAAGCTATTTTTTATATTATAAGCGGAACTGTTGATAAGCCACACTATGTGCAATCTAACAGAACGAGTAAAACTCGGGCGGCGCAATATCTGGAGAATATGGCGAGCAACGGGTTTGGCAACGCGAGGCCGAGAGTTTTTTGTGCTCCAAGAAGCCCAACCATTTCCCGTCACATACATATTACCCACTAATCAAATTCCCATCCAATAGCATCCATTCATATCCCCATATCAACGTTGAATTCGATGTCAAGTAAATTGAACCAAACGTTCAATTGTCGAACATTAAATTCAATTCCTTAAAATTCAAACATCACAATGCATATTTTCATATGCATTGTATGTGCAGCAATCACGTGTAACAAAAATTTCCAGGAGCGGTCTATCAAAGAGACCATCGTCCTTTTAAGGACAAACAGACGCGCTCCCTGAGAGCCAGGCTAGTAGACGCTGTAGAATCACTTTCTTGTGCCCGTTTTCGCGCGGTGCTTGGCTCAATCGCATAAATTGAAGTTGATATCCTTCCCCAGTGATGGTTTCAACCGCTCATAGTAAATAACACCGACCTGGTCCCATCAAATATACAGCATAGCCGTCGTAGCGTAAATATTTGCCTCAGGCGATAACGTGGGAGGATGACCGGGCAGTCCCCATGACTTTTTTTTCTTTGGGTTGCTGTAATGAATCCATTTTTCATCACTCGTCACGATGAAGAGATCCCTTCCTTTTTTGCCGGTGGACCAGTTGTTCACAGGCGTAAAAACGACGCTCAACGTCCCTTGGCTTCAAATCATAAGGACCCCAAGTTCCTTGCTTTTGAATCATTGCCAAAGCATGCAATCGCTTGGAAATGGCTTGGCGGGTAACTCCTTATGCTGATGAGAGCTCTTGTTGCGTTTGACATGGATCCTCATCGACCAATGCCTCCAATTCAGCGTCTTCGAACGACGTCAATTCATTCACGTCAACATCAAAATAACCGCACTTGAAGCGAGGGAACCAATTACGTTACGTTGTTTCACTTAGAGCAGTATCTCCGTAAACTTTGTGGAGTTGTCAATGCGCTTCAGTCGCCGTTTTCATCCAATGAAAGAAGAAAATCAACCCTTCCCACAAATGACTATTATTTACCGCAAAATTAGGCATTTTCACACAACCAAAAGTATATGACGCCAAAAAAATCACTGCTGTGTCAAAACGGGTTGTTTACCATATGTCTAAGTTTGGTTCATGACGTTTTGGATATGTCGAAAACGATCAACATTTATTGCTGGAGCCATCTATTGACAAACAGCGGTAACATAGTTGCGTATCTATTAAAAAAAAAAAAAAAAAAAAAATATATATATATATATATATATATATATATATATATATATATATCTCATAGAATCTTCATGCGTAAGCAGTCCACAGTCTCCTTAACAATTCCTGAGTGGGTTTATTTTTGCTTTTTTTTTAACCGCTCTAGTTAACTCAAAATCGATTTTTAATTGTAATGTGCTTTGGTGTCTTTTGTTTATGCACCTTTCGTTGTTATGTTGTAACTTTTCAGGTGAGTTACGCACAGTACTTGTGAATTAAAGCGGATACATTCATGGCGGACACTATCGGATGTTGTCTCCTCTGACACCTACCATTCCGTATGTACTCATACTTATGTATTTATCTATGTATACATACTTATGAATGCATGTAAGTAAAGAATAATAAATCTGAAATCTTGGCGATCAGGATGTAATGTACCACTAACTATATTTATAATTAATAAGCGACCGTTGTGTAAACAGCGTCGGATACATTCCAAGCTCTGTTTATAAAAATACGAGCTGTTTTCAGACGCCTTTTGAAAGTGTGTTAAGAATTAAAGCCAACTTGCGTCACTTAACAGCATTTTACCAATCCACATATTTACAAGTATCTGTAAACCTGATATGATTAACGCTCCAATACTTTCACCAAGAACACCTGTCAATTGCCTTCAATAAGCTTTGCAGTGGGTTATGTTACATATCCATTCATTCATAAATGAACCATCATGAGTGGAATACAAACCCAGATATTGGATCAATTTATCAGTGCGTCTATCCGTTGCGAAAATCGATACAAAACTACCAGATTTAAATTACCTTCGATTGCGGACTGAAGCATAATGTACGTACATTATCAATATACACGTATCAATGGCATTTGGAGCAATTACCTTGTGAAGCTTTGATAGTTTCCAGATGCTCACAGTTGGTATCTGGAATCTGGCTGCCAAATCAACACTGATGCGACGCATTGCAAGCTGTTCGCACCTACTTAGGCTCACGTGAGTTTACAAGAAAATGAAATTAAAAGTGGGAGATACGATCATGAAGGTTATCTAAAATTATTGTTTTTACGTTCAATTTATAGCAAAAGAAAACATATAACATAAAAGGAAACAGTGAGTAAGACTTGAACTATTATGAACAGCAAAAAAATCGTGATAACGATTTAAGACATTGAAATTGATATTTCTAGGTAAATATCTGTTTTGAAGAATATGATATTGAGATAATGTACAGTTAATTATTCTTGCGGGGCTCAAAAGTTGGGTTGTAGCGAAATATTGAAGCAGGAATCGAAGGATGCTGTTTCAAGAGGACGGAATGAGATTGATCTAGATTTTTGCGTAGTTTAAAATTAATATTTAGCTGGCATTGTGGCAGTTATGTAGCCATGTTTTATTTCTTAGATACATTTACATTTTGGAAACATCTTTTTCAAATATTTTATCAGGAAACCCAGGCGTTCGGTTTATATTGAGGCTTGTAAAGAGACGGAATTTGAGAGCAGAAGTGGTAAAGTTAAAGTTAAAGGTAAGAGTTGGCCCTCCGTAACAAGTAACAAGAAGTGTGTTGGGCGGGCAAAAAGGTTCCGCAAGTTACAGTGGATGGTATGAATTAAATTGGTTAAAGCCAGCCTGGGCAATTGATCGAACCTGATAGAAGACGATGGAGAAAGAGAATGCCGCCGTAATTCTACGTTATTTATGCAGATTAAATATAATAGTTTGGGACGGCTTATGTATGGACATAGGATCAGGGGGTTTCCTCAATTTAATTTCCTGAGTGCAAAATCTAAGAAGCGACGTTGAATGCTTTCGATTCGGGACATATGATAAGGCGACTAGACCTGACTAGCATACTCTAGCAGAGGGCGGAAAAGGTTACGTATAGCCATATAAAGAATTATTTCGACCAGTGTTTCACAAAACCGAGAGCAGAATTGGTCTTAAAGATTATGTCATCAATATGCAAGAAGAAGTGCAGCTCATTGTCACATAAGATGCTCAGCTCGCGAATTGATTGTACAGGCGTTATCGGTTGATTAAGTAAGAAATAGGGACGCGCCGGGGAAAGGGTGCTCTTCCGCCAGTAGGTGATTCAGTGGCATTTAACGATGTTTAGCTCAAGGCAGTTATGTCGACACAAAACCGAAAAGCTGTCGAAATTTATTTGAAGAAGTGAGGAATCGAATGTAGAGCTGATCGTTTTGTAAGGTTTAGGCTCATCTGCGTAAAGAGAGATAGAGGAGTGATTTATACAATATCATTTATAGTTAGTACAACAAGGAGAGGACCAGGATGACTGCCGCCGGGATCCCCTGAGGTGGGGTGAAAAGGATTAGAAAGAAAAGATCTAAATCTCACTCGGTAGATTCGTTTATTCAGGTACCAAGAAATCCATTTAATCAGTGGCGGTTTGTGGCCCATGGAAGATAATTTAAGGGGTATGAGCTTCTGACCAATTTTATTAAAGGTCTTACTGGAATCGGAAGTGATAATATCGACTTCTTTGTCATTCTATAAGACACATAGGGCGTGGGATGAGAATTTACTAGATTGGTGGTGGTAGACCTACCACAGACAGGAAGCCATGTTGATTGCGTGAAATGAGGGATTCGCAGCGGGAACAATTTGGTCCATATAAAAGACCCTCGAACAGTTTTGGAATGTCGGAAAATTTAGAAATGGCCTGATGCTGAATTCATTTTTTGGATGGGTTAATTCATTTTCAATTTGGTGTTGTTGAATAAGTTGAGATGTGAAATGGTTGAGATAGAAATCTGGATGTTATTTGAAGTATAAAGAGTCAGACTCAAAAGAGTCGTCAGTGAAGGATTGTTTAAAGGATGAAGCGGAAATATTGACGATTGTTTGTGAATCGGTTGAAGTAATCCAGTCATAGATAAAAGAGGTGGAATATTTCGCAAATTTTGATTAGTAAATAACCAAGTGGCAACATATAGAACAAGTTCTGCAAAGATGTATTTGCCATCGCGTTAATTAACTTGGTTTGCTTATAAGTTAATTGTAGAAGAAGGAGTTATAAATTCCATGAAGAGAAAAAAGGAACCGAGATAGTTGGTGGAGTCGTGGGAAAAACGCGTTTTCAGGAAAGTGTTCTACGGTTTATTGGAAGAGAACGGAGTTTGCGGTTATACAATGGAGCGATGAAACCGACTTTTTTTTACACTAACGCGCACATAAAAGGGATTTTGAAGCACCACCAAATGTCAGAGCACAGTTCGAGCGTATAGAGAGGATGCGGATAAGGAAAGGAGGTGTCGATGTATATTGGCCCTGAATGCCTGGACATCACAACAACAAGGAAACACTTGAACAGGCAGAGCATTCCTCTTTCGCGTGATTCTGTTAAAGAATGACTCTGTATGTTTATTTGTGCGCCTGAAGTTCACTTTCAATGTGAACTGATGCGCATTCACAGATTGATGGGTATGGTGGAATACAGTCTGAAGAGGCGGATCAGCGAGTTCAGTTGAGCAACGATCGTGGTAATACCTATAGAAAAGAGATAGCCGTGATGCATGTGCCTATGTTCTAATGACGGAATTAAACGACTCACAGCTGACCCGCCACTAAATTTCACTGCTCGTTTTTGCATAAACTATATATATATATATATATATATATATATATATATATATATATATATATATATATATATATATATATATATATATATATATATGTATATATATATATACATATATATATTTCATATACAATATGAATACTATATATATAGATACTCTATATTCTGTGTGGTATAAAGGTTCGCGTGCCAAGTATTCCCTATAGAGTCAACATCGTTGTTAAGGAAAAATAACGACCAATTTAACTTCCCCAAAAATCGTTTACACCTTCTCGTAGCTCTATACTGTTCGTTTGAGAGTTTTCGCGATAACGTTGCTGTTGGTTAGAACAAATTTAGCTGACACGACACAGTGATCTGAAGTGCCCAAGGGCGGAGAAACTTCAATTGGGTATTTGTTCGGATGGGAGGTGAGAAACAGGTCCAGTGTGCTAGCGGAATGACCATATATGTCTGGTACCCGTATTGGTTCATTGACGAGTTGAATTAAACTATTTGAATCAGTAAAGAGTTGGACATATTGACCTTCAGGTGTTGTGTGCCCGGGGAGACGAAGCCACTGAGAGTTGTGCACATTGAAATCACCCACAATAACGATTTCAGTGTGCGGATATAGGGTCAATATCCTATCAGTAGAATCAAACAAAGCATCAAATTCGTTAAAGGATGCGTTTCTATCCAAGTTTGGGCTTGTGTAAAGAATGCAGTAATATATGATATGGTTATGAACGTGAAGTTTTAACCGCGAGAAATTAAATTCTGGATTGGAGCAGAGTTGGTATTGTGGCAGAAGCTGATAAGCAATATCACTACATATGTATGTAACTAGACCACGATGTGGAATGAACAGAGACACTAAGTTATAACCACGTAGATGGAAATCGGAGATATTTGTATTAGTTATTACCTGGGATTCGCTAAGTGCAGGGTAGTTTGTGTCTAATTAGAAACGTTGGCAGATACAGAAGAGATATTGCATCTCAAGCCGCGAATGTTACACAAATCAACGTGAAATTTCCCCACCATTGAAATGGCCTGACACAGAAAACCAATACCGCCTTGGGAAAGGATGCAATATTTTACGTGGAGAATAAGGGACATATAGGGAAATGGAGTTGAAAATTATATTACAGAGAATGGTGGAAGCGATTTCTAGCGCTAGATAGTAAAATCAAAATGTGAATTTGCCAAGATACGCATTTATTAGCCAGGAATTGGCTTTGGGGAAGTTATAGGAACTATAGCCACGGGGCCGGGAGATATGGACTGGGGCGCCATTACAAGAGAAGATGTTGTGGTGATTGTCAATTGTTGAGATGGCTGTGACGACTGAACGCTACTGAAGAATTTATGGGGTCAGTTGTGAAGATGAGGTCAACCTATCTTCGTATTGTAGCCTTGACAGAGGTTTGAGATTATGAGTCGTTCCATAAACAGACTTGGCACTAGTGGGGTATGAGATGTAAAATGTGTGATCGTCTGATAACCTTCATTGGAGTTGAGAGAGGTTAAAGTCGTCAAGGACTACGATATCGTATTGGGAAGCACTCATCTCGACTAAGTGATCGATCGCAGTTATTGCGAGTTCGTAAGAGTCGTTCATTTTCACTTTTAAAACATTTTTTTTATTTTCTTTTTATCTTCTTAGTTTCTAAATTACATGCTAGACAAAAAATGCTTAAATTCTAGTTTAATTATCTTATATTATAACTTACTGGTCCTACGCAGATGCCCTAAGATAAAGATTACATAACTATTGCATAATTTGCCTTTCGGCGACAGAACTTTGTGGCTGTACTTATAATTATTTAAATGACAAAGAAAAATTTTGAAAACTTTGTGTCGACATTTTTTTTTTTGTTTTTTTTTCTTAACATTTAACCTACATTTTTTTATTTATTTATTCTTTTATTTAATTTTATTTAAAAGAACTTAACTTAACTTAACTTAAATTGTATACTACCTTAATTCTAGAAAAGCTAAGTCTATGTAAGCTGGCTGATAATACTGTTATTCTATACCGACTTTGGTATCCAGCTCTTTATATGCCATTCAACTACCAGAACTGTTGACGCTGTCCAATACTATCGTCCCGGTCTCTGTGGGAGATAGCCCTACTGAAGCGCAAAAGCTCTTCCCGCTCGTAGCACAATCGCCCGTCTACGGATGATCTACTTACATGATAGATCAGCGGAATTCCGGATCTATCCTGTATAAGCCCTTTCATATCTAAATCAAGGAACCCCTTTGGTGGAACAAAACCGTTGCGACGCACGTTCTCATAGTACAGGGTATTTGAATAATCATCATCATCATCATCGGAACTACAACCGGGAACCGGTCTTGGCCTTATTTAGCAAGTCCTGAGACTTGTTAAATTTTCTATAATGATTTGTTTTTTTTTCGGGCAAGGTCATTAGTCTTGCGCCATATTTGAATAATAAGCCCCGAAAATTAGGTCATTGGACGAGTTCGTAAGAGTCGATCGATTGGGATGGTAGTATATAGAAACGAATGACGTACGGGTAAATCTATTTTTATTGAGACAGAGTTTAGTTTGAGAGAAGAAAAGATAGCAATAAGAGATGAGCTATATGCACGTCATAGCAGGAATAGGAACAAGATCAATGAACCACCGACTCAATGGCTGAGCTAGTATGGTGGTTCTGTGGCGGTTACACTTGGGGCCACGACTTATCCTTTTACCTAAAAGCCCGGAATCATGCCGAATGAGTTTCGGAGGACAAATATTTCAGGTTTAGCGGCAACCAACCTGAGTGTCATTACTTACTTGGAAAGTTGGCATAGCTAATTTTCCTGTCACAACAATTACATGTATAATATTCCTTCTTTTGAGTTTTCACAATAAGATGAATACATTCATCTTAGGAAGCTCGCTGAGGGAAGAAAGTACATGCATAGGTGACAATGGCATCACATGGTGTCAGCTATATTGGCCGAGGCTTGGTTCCTTAAAACGCACAATCTTCTCGTAAGAGATACGGTTGTGGCTCTAGGCAACCAATTAATTTGAAGTGTTTGCGGGCGCACATATCCCTTATGCAATTTCGCCACACACATACAAAAGAAGTATTTTTTCTTTTTTGGTCATCCTAAATATCTCGGTCGCTTAGCAGAGCGACAATTGAATAGGAAAGCAACACGCCAGGCAATACAAATACAAATACGTAAAGCCGGCCACAGCACCAACGCATAGCGGCTAAAAGATACACAACATCGGAATTGCGGCGTGCATAAGTAAGATAACATAAATAACCGACGTCCGCTGTGATTCGTATTGCACAGCAACAACCCTTAAAAGCAGAAGCAGTGAGTAGACGCCGCACATCTGCGTGTTTGTTGGTCAATCTGAAAACCCGAACGAAGAACCTATTGCAAAAGGGTTACGACGTCGTGCACAATTCCAAACTGTGTATCGGTACACCGATGGTGCGAGATTAGATGTGCGGCTGGCACATCGAGTAATCTTGGTGTGCGTGTGCGCTGCATTCGAAAAAAGATCAACAGCGATCTTCCGATGAGTACGGATAGCTGGCGAATATGGTTGATTTTTGTCCTTTTACTTTTCTTTCTTTTTTTTGTTGGTTTTTGTAAAACCAACAGAAGGACTGAGGACCGAAATAAAGGGATAGTCAGTCAGAAAAGAGCTACCGAGTCTGAAACACTAAACAAGTGACGAAATTACACAACTCCTTTACCGGTCCATAAATATACTAATAACTAGTGCTCGTTCAAAAAGTGAACTATTTATAATTACTGCTTACAATACATAATGAACTATTCATAATTACATTTACAATACATAAGTTGAACTATCTATAATTACTCTTTTCAGTACATAAGTGTAATGAATCTATATTTACTGTACATAGTTGTAATATTTCTATCCGTGATTACTGTTTTCAATACATAATGAACTATTCATAATTACATTTACAATACATAAGTTGAACTATCTATAATTACTGTTTACAATACATAAGTGTAATGAATCTATATTTACGGTACATAGTTGTAATAATTCTATCCGTGATCACTGTTTTCAATACATAATGAACTATTGATAATTACATTTACAATACATAAGTTGAACTATCTATAATTACTGTTTACAATACATAAGTGTAATGAATCTATATTTACGGTACATAGTTGTAATAATTCTATCCGTGATCACTGTTTTCAATACATAATGAACTATTGATAATTACATTTACAATACATAAGTTGAACTATCTATAATTACTGTTTACAATACATAAGTGTAATGAATCTATATTTACGGTACATAGTTGTAATAATTCTATCCGTGATTACTGTTTTCAATACATTATGAACTATTGATAATTACATTTACAATACATAAGTTGAACTATCTATAATTACTGTTTACAATACTTAAGCGTAACGAACCTATATGTACTATACGTAGTGTAATAATTAACATTTACTATACATAGTGTAATAAGTTATATTTTACTGTTCAAAGGAGAACTATCGATATTTACTATCCTGTGTATTTGAGTTATATTTGCCTTTGGGCACACAAGAATATTAAGTCCTAATCATAATTTCAATCTTCGGAGTCAGATTAAGTTTATTAATTAAGGGTTAAGAAAATGAACTAATTAAACGCGTAATAAATAGTAGGGATGTGTTTTATTTGGATTAAGTTCGGGAAGACTCTAAGAGACTCGACGATATAAACCACCGCAATAAACCACTAAATTAACCATAGTTCTATCTTGCGGTTGATTGTGCAAATATAGGTTCAACTGACGACTCATGCTATTGTGCAGTTCGGCACAATTACTGAGTGGTAGGTAGGCCCCAAAGCCCAGCCGCCTGGTGAAATATCACTCCATTATGCTATTGGCTTCGTGAAATGGCTGGGAGAAATCCTTGAGCATCTTTCGGAGCTTGGCTATGGACCCGGTCGAAAAAAAAAAATAGCATCTCAGGGCGCTGACTAAGTGCTCTCCTTCGAGAAGTAAAAAAAAAGGAGAAGGGTAGCAGTTCCTGCTTTTTGATACTGGGGATAGTGTTAGTTTCGTTTAGAGCGTATAACTCGAAAGGAAGAGAATGGGTTTGGCAGGATTGATTGGGTTTTAAAATAGAGTCTTCTATATTTTGGTAGCAGAAAGTTACAGGAAGAGTATGGAGAGACTTAGAAGGGGAACTTGTTATTCTTGGCTCTACTGCATTAGAGATAAGAAGTTATTTTCCTGAGAATGTATTGTCCGAAAGCCAAAAGATCCTTTGAAATTTTTTCGGGTAGCGTGTTGGAGTTTTCATGGAATCTTATTAGGAAGTTAAGGAGACTGGGAAAGTAGGTGGATAGATCTTCCTGCGAATGGAGACCGCGGCACCGTTTTTTTAAGTAGATTGAGTCGGAGCTTGTCATGGAAGTATGCAAGATAGATGCGAACATTCGTAAGTCCGTTTATTTCACAACTCAGAATTGAACGCCAGTAGAATTGGCAAAGTGTCCGACGACAGCTTCATTGCTGTGTCCAGTCGTCGAAGAGAGAATACATTGCGCAAGAATTCAATTGTTATTGCTTCGGTCCTTATTTCGTTTATGGTAGGTGTATTGATATACAACTTCAATTTTGTATAATAATCATCATCATCATCGGCACTACAACCGGGAGTCGGTCTTGGCCTTATTTAGCAAATCCTGACGCTTGTTAAATTTTCCATAATGATTTGTTTTTTCCGGGCAAGGTCATTAAGTCTTGCGCCAGAGGCTCCCCGACGGGGTATCGAACCCCGGTCTCCCGCGTGATAGGCGGGTATACTAACCACTATACTATCGAGGAGCCATTTGTATAATAATAGATGTATGGAAATACAACTTCAGTTTGGTATAACCCACATCAAATTGAATTATTATTAAAAATAACATTGAATACCACCGATCATTTAATTCGTCCAATTGTTGTGGTAATCACTAACACAGAATACTCTTTTTACTTTGTGCAATTGGCTGCACTAGCCGCTTAATACCTTAATTTCGCTTAAGATGAGTGTTATACGTAATGGAATTTCTCTTTTAAGCTAATATGAAAAGAGTAATTGTACATAAGAAGATCTTGAGTCTTAAAATTTAATTGTGAATTAATTGCCGTTTTTAAAGTGAAAGACAAAAAGCGGAAGGAACATTTCTGATGAACTTAGAATGATATAGACACATTTTTTTGACGCTTCAGGCATTCAAGACCTTTAAAACGTCGACACTTTGTATTGCCATCTTTTTCCGCCCGCTGCTTTGTCCTATCAAAACATTACTAAAAAAACCTGTCTTATTTCAATGTACTGGAATTATTATACAAACGCTTGTCTCCCAATTGTCAAATCAATCCAGTCATAATAATTGTCCATTTAGTGTCGATAGTATATGTTGCGTGAACGTAGCAGCTTGGTGACCATGAAAGCGATCCAAACTATACAGAGAGGTAAAAATAAAGGGTGAGTTCCCCTTAATATGCCCGACCTCCAATGAAACAAATGTTCCATAATCGGACTGTCCTAAAGAATAGCTTTTTGAAGATGCCACGTTCGCGAAATGTAAATCATTTTTACGACTTCTTTAAATCAGGGAATCACTGTTCTCTAAAAAAGCAGTGGGGGCCGTTCCTGAAGCGAAAGAACAGCGACAGAAAGTGTGCAGGGCAACATCATCATAAAAGGCTCAGCTGAGTACAATGTTTGCCTCCTGCCTTCTCACTAGATTGTTGTGTGATCGTTATTCGTTGAGTGATAACCCCGACTCCATTAGAAAGCAGAGATCGCTTACACGGAACCACTGCCTAGGATCAGACTATAGAACAAGTTCTGCAAAGATTTATTAAGGCAAACGAAGAATTCCATAAGGACGACCTCAGATGAGATAATTCATTCGCTTGATAGATGTGTTACTCTGTTGGCATTCTTACGTGTTCTCTGTTCCAATGTCACAGCTGAAGTTGACGAATGTCAAGTATACTTAGATTTAATTGCAAATACTTATGCCGGCTATGCTGAGAGCACCGTTCAAAGTCAATAAGTCAAAACACATATTAATTTTTCTAATTTTATGTTATGAAGTAACTCTGGGTTCAGTGGATAGGTAATCAAGCGGATCTTCTCCTAGAGCGATAGACTTTGCTATAGCAGTTGATGTATGGAGAAATCTAACGCCGTTCTCCATACTGGCGACATTTGACATGCATATTTGACGAAGAGGCAATTATAGTTGCTCTCTGAATACAAAATTGTGCTGTGGATTTCAAGTGCCACGTCGTGTCAAGGGAAGCGACAATGGTTGTACGCGGACGGTTCATGGAAGGTTATATTAATTTTATAGGTAATATTCATACTCAGGTCAGATATAAAGATCGACCTTGAAAACGTAATCTGATTCACGTAGGAGTAATGAAACCAGTCACAAATGTTTTTAATTGACCTTGCATTTTTGAACATCTTAGAGCTCGATTGAATAAGCTTCCGATTTATAGATTTCATTTTGCGCGCAAATGAATCACTAATGCATGGATTAATGTTACCGTGAAATATGACGAATAAAATTTGAATGCCAAATAAGAAAACTACTCACGAACTCTATGCAACGAATAATAACAACTGAAGTATTTATGACAAAAGGTAAGAGCAGCGCTACCCCAAAATTGAGACGATAATAGAAAATTAATATTATTTTCTGAAGCTGTGGATATGTAAATAGACATCTAGGCCATATCTCTGTACGCATACTAGGTTTGAGACGAAGTGGAGAAACCATGCTCACGAGGTGCAATAAGAGCTGCGACTCCATAGCATACGGGTGGTAGATTCGTTAGAGTCATAAGAGGTATGTAGTAGAGGCGAGTAAGTTTCCAGGATTGCTATTAATTGAGAAGGACGCAAAGGATCCGTGAAAAAAGGCCAATTAGCGTTTGATAAAGTTTAGTTCCATGCAATACTGCAGACATGACGTCGGTAAGCAGTCTACATTTATTTGAACCGTTCGGTAATGAAAAGGACAAAAAAGGATATTGAAAAAGAGGATCACGATAAAGAAAAGCAACAAACAACAGAAAGAAGTCCTGAAATAAATGAATATTCAGAAGAAGGGAGAAATAATTCACTTACTGCAATGACCCCTTTTCTTTAGGCAAATTGTTTTTTACGAAGAGTGTACTAGAAATAATGGTTAAAGAAATACTTAAATATGCATAAGTAAAACCTCATCTAACGTCAGAAGACATCGACTGGCCTGGCAGCCTGTTCTAGGTGATGAAATGAACACCTTTATTGTCATATTGCCTATTATTACCGTAGTAAGCCAAGAATTAGATTATATTGAACGTACGCATAAAGATTCCATGAAACGTGATCGTTTTTTTTCCTTCTAATATTTTTACATGTTTTCGACAATACCACAACCAAAGTTGAAGATCGGTTGAAGAAAGTGTGAAATATTGTTGAAGCAATTATTGCTACCTTCCAAAATGCTGTCAAACCTGGTAAACATTTTATGACCGACGAAAGTATAGTTCCATTGACAAGACGTCTTTCCTTTCGCCAATATATTCCAGGAATGCGGAATAAGTATGGAATGAAATTATATAAACTGGGCCTTCCTGTAGGTTATACTGATATGTGAAGGTTCTACTCATATATATATATTTCCCAGCCGAAAAAAACAGTTTTTGCTTTTTTTGAAGCCGATTCCCCCTTTGTAGTCCACTGTTTTGACTGTATTTTTGTTTCGGGCTTATAATGGCGTGGCTCCTTGATAGTATAGTGGTTAGTATACCCGCCTGGAGACTGGGGTTCGATTCCTTGCCTGGAAAAAACACATCATTATGGAAAATTTAACAAGCCTCAGGACTTCCTAAATAAGGCCAAGACCGGTTGCCGGTTGTAGTGCCGATGATGATGATGTATAATGGTGTATTCAAGTTTCATCAATTAGTCGGCGCCAAAAATCGGATTTATTGCGCATAAACTGGGCCAACAGACCCTTGGAAATGTTAATTTGAACACATTTTTTGGTCGAACGTGAGCAAACGCGGCATCCAACGCACGGGCAGGTTTCTCATGTCTAAATCTTGGATTTAATATGTGACACACATTTTCATAGCCTCTGCTATCTCTCTCACTTTAATTCGGCGGTCGCCTAGTACCATTTCGTGAACTTTAGCGATGTTATCGTCAGTTGTTGCAGTTTTTGGACATCCCGAACGTTCATCGTCTCCCAAGCTCTCCCGGCCACGTTTAAATTCAGCTGTCCAAAATTTCACAGTGGTAAATGATGGTGCAGAGTCCCCATACACAGAATCCAACTCATCTTTGATTTGCGTAGGCGTATTGCCTTTCAAAAACAAAAATTTCATGACAGCTCGATACTCACATCCACTTTCTTTCTCATCTTTATAAATGATCTTTTGTCAATTACGCAAAAACCCATTCAGTCGTTTGCTGATGATAGTTCGTTGAATTTCTCATACTCATATCAACATTCCCGAACAAACTCTTCGAATGTCATTACCAATCAGCTATTGGTGGCGAGCGGACGGCCACCAATGACACAAGGGAAGTGAGGCAACCAGGGAGATGACGCGCTAGAACTCCCTTCGGTAAATCACTGACTCTCAATAATGAACTCGAGAACATGCAAACAAACTAACTAGACTGGTCAAGAATGTCTAACTTTTATTTTCATTTAACTTAGTAAGGCAAGTAAATTAATCCTATATTGGGTAGTTTGGTGCAATCCCGACGAAAAGTTGGCAGAGACTGAAGAAACCGTTGGTCACATTTGAATGGGTGACAGTTATCCTTAGGCGATGACGCATTGTCAACCGGCGGCTGACAAATGTGTGGTGAGTATGCTGCTCGGGGAGTGTACTACACGGTGAACGTACTAGATTTCCCCGCTGTATTTAGTTGCGAATCCGCAACAGCTATTTCTGCTTGATACATTGAATTCAGTCCTCAACAAGATATATCATCAATGGGAATTGTCAAACCGAGTAGAATTCAATGCCTTAAAAACTCAGTGCTGCATATTGCCGTCAAAGGCGAACCCCAAAGTAAATATATAGTCGATAAATTGTACTTGTGGGTTTAAAAGTAGGGATGCCAGAAATGTGTATGGATTCACTTCACCCGCCAACACTTACGTCGTCAAAAATTGTTCACAGTGGAAAGAGGCACTGAAAACACCGTTTTATTTGTTGTTTTCATGTTCTTTATTTTTTTGCATATTATTCAGAGAGTTTGTTTTGCAATTTTTTTGTTTTCCTTTTTTACTAAGGACTTATCATTAACCTTATTAAATTGGTTTTATATAAATACCTGGAACACTTCCTTTTCGACACTGCGACCGCGGTAATCAAAAATTGGTGTTGAATATACTCCTCAGAGGTTGAATATCGACTGGTTACGTGGATGTACGCGACGAGGAATTATTGTGACTCGGCGCGGCGTGACCGTCAGCGGTGGTGGATGTAAATGGACTGATTTGATTAGGGGCGAAGATGGGTAATTTAATTTTGCACACAGGACAACCAATAGAGATCACACTTCTGTTCTCTCATTGCCACGCCCGTCGAGGTGTGGTGAATACATCGGTTAATTCGATAGTCGACGAACATGGGAGATTGAGAGAACAGAAACACAAAGTACTATGATCTCTGGGCGGGTTTGGTTGTGTGTGCATGTGTAGTGCTCCAAGAAGCCCTACCTTTTTCTCCCACATTACATTTCCTCCCACATTACATTTTTCTCCCATATAAAATTTGCCTCCCACATTACATTTTCCTCCCACCTATAAGAAAATCCATTTGATATTCCCAACATAACATTGTAACCAAATCGAACTAAACGTTCAAATTCTCATTTATTGAATTCATATTTATTTATTCAGTTTAATGCCTTTGTTCGATTCAATTTCCTAAAATCAAACAGCATATTGCATTATTTTCTCAGGTATGCTAAAAGCAATTAGCACCTAAAAAACCTACAAGATCCAAAACCCAAAAGTGCATGTGTCCAAACAATGGCATATCTATTCGATACACCGACACACAATTCTTGCAATAATAAACATCCAAACGTATACCAGATGTTTTATGACTAGCTAATAGACACGGATTCCCAGATCCTAAACTAACAACCAATTTCCACGGATCTTGTGCTACCTATTTGAAATGCACGAAAATTCTTGTTTGCATTAGCCAGATGGCTAATACAAATAAAAACCCCAATAACGGATCAAACGATAAGTGGCGATGCATCTTGACCTTCGAAAGAAGATAAAGATATTTGAGGATTTGAATTTTCGAGAGTTGAAGAAGTCGCTTGACGGGAGTCAGTCAGTAGTGCGCTTGAGGAGAAGACCTCCTCAAAATTAATATAAGTTTTTATATATTATTATATAAGTATTTTTAAACTAAGAATAAAATCAGTTTTATAAAGAAACTGAAGTGTTTGTTTTGTGACTGCTTAGCAGGAAGTTTTCACTGTTTACATCGCTAGTGAATCAAATATAATCGTGCGGTAACACTTTCGTGATTTTATTCGGAAAAACAAATATACACGATTTCGACACATCATGAAGGACAACCACGGTAGCCCACTCTTCCCGGGAAACCGGAAACACGGTGGTGCACCAAAAATATTATAACACATGAATCAATGCAGCTCTGAGGATAACTAATTCGGTGAATGTGGTGACCCCAGAGTGTGTTAAACTGTGGGAAGGTAAAATTGAGAAGGAGAGTAAAATTTAGCTGGTGCTATTCACCTGCGAAAAGAGATCATTGATCCCCAGCGAATGTAGTGTCTGGGGAAAGTGAGTAGGACGCCGACTTGGCTAGGGAAATCTGATCATGGGAACTAAATTAAATACTTTAATAATTTCCCCAGAGATTGCATGATTATGCAACCACGTCATCTGATCAGACTATGCCGTTGGTAACCGACATGATGCGATTTCCGGTAGAAATCTCATGGGTTAGCGAAATGGAGTTGCCGTATGGCGAAAAGATAGCTAAACTCAATTATGCATTATCAGCATAGGATAAAGATTTTAGCTATGCGTCCTTTTGGGAAACATGTTTTGCAGGTGGATCACCGAACGGTGGGATAGGGGTTGATATGACGCGCTGAAAGCTGTCGAAATAAGGCGGAAATTGTGGTTGAAATTGTGGGTTGGATCTCCATGTAGTATAGTCCATCCAACCTGGCCACTATTCACAAGGCGTATATTTATCCTAAAATAGAGTTCAACTACCATATCTAGTCAGGCGCAACCAAAACTGCGCAGTGAAACTCACTGGGCTCGTAGAGAAAGTAAATCTTTGTTTAAGGAGTTAAGTGATTGTTTATTTGATAAATCGAGTGCTTATTTGATAGAATAATTGTTATTAACTGTTTATTGTCTGTGTTTCTGAATTTTTTTTTTCATAATCGTCTATTATATGAAGCAGGATGCCGATTTATAAAAAATACATAATCCAACATAAAAAGAAAAGGGGGTTACGTCCGTTGTATTAGAACAAGACACTAATTGATTAATAAGCAACATAGATTCTACTACTCATGAATGTTTCTGTGCTAAGTGTTTTCCTTGTGTAATAGTTTAAGAAAAATAACTAAATCAAATGTATGCCAGAAAATGAAATAAAATAAAATAGAATACAACATTACGACATTACGACATTAGTGAAAATAAAAAGAGAAAACATCAAAGGAGGAAACATTTCAATCTTGCTTTATTTTTGGGGATGTTTCAGTGTTGGGAAACATCTAATATCTTAACTCACACTAACGCGCGAGTTTTCCGAGTTAAATCATAACACCTTTGGGTTAGGTGGTTGTAATGGAAGGTTACGCATCCAAGATACACTGCAAATATGAGGTGATATTCAATGGCTATTGTTATAATGTTAAATTTTCGATTATAATAGATATTGACATTTATAACAGATTTTACAAATCTCACTTAGGCAACAAGAGTTTGTTGGTACATACAAATCAGATAATTAAAATAAATCGAATGGTAATGACAACATGAAATATAATCGAGGCATAAGTGGCTTAAGAAGCTCATATGCTTAGCGTTTGATTTTAAAAATTCCTTCCGCCAAACTAAACAACGCCCCAAATCCTAATACATACAACCGTGTTTGCTGAATTTATTATCCAACATCGTTGTAGGCCTGAAGGTCTGAAGCTTCATAAAAAAATAATGAACTCTCATGAAACTGGCAATTAGTAAGAATTGCAAGTAAGTATGTATGTGTACATGGTATAAAAAGGACATATGATTAACAATAGATTTTAAAAATTCTTTCCGTCAGTCTAAACAGCGTACGGCTCAATCCTTTTATAGACACACCTACTCGTTCAATTTATTATGCATTATCATTGTTTACCTTAACAATAGATTGATGAAACTGGCAATCAGCAAGAATTGTAAGTATGTGGTACAATTTAATTTGATTCCCGCCTTAATTGTCCCTTTTGCAGTGTTTCCTGGGACAAAATCCTTGCTTCCTTATAATGTAAAACTTTGCAGGTGTCGAATAAGTTGTTAGTCTTAATTTACCTTGGGCAGATTTGAATTCACTTTTGTGCAAAATGACAAATGGTTGCTTTGGTTTATTACCGAAAGGATATTGGTCGGTTTCTAGATGAGTTCCTGGAAATGTATTCTTCGACTGAAGGATATTTTCACTTTGCTTGAAAAAACTGTGATTGTAATCATCGTAAGCACTATAACCCTCTACACCATTATTGTTGTGGTTTCGTCTATAAGCGACTTATTTTACTCTGGGAGCTACTAATATTAAATACCATTTGATTTGTGGTATCCTTTGGTGTTACATTGTTGCTTGTGTCCTGGAATTTTCGCAGAAAACACGTGCTTCTTATTTTGGTGGGATAATTAAACAGAATTAGACTTATGTCTGTTCAGTTGTCTGCTACAATTATCTCTGCATTTTGTTTGCTTTGTAAAAATATTTTGCAGTTCGAACTTAAAAACACGGCGAAGCAAAAAGAAGATTGAAAGACCCGATTGGATATCATCAAAAAATTGTGGGGTGAGTATGTGGGGTAGGAAGTAAGTGCACCGGCGTACGGCGCTGATTAACTTCCTCCTCCATCATAATTACTAATAGTTCCGCAAATGTTCCGCCAAGCACTAGGAAAACTGTTCACCGAAAGAAACGAATGTTGGGGGATTACCTTTCTTTTTGAAAACGTTTTATTGGGCAGCAGCACAGGAAACACGCTTTAACAATGAAATGTGTCTAGTTTTGAATTTAATTTACTTTTAAATTTTGAAAATCAAACAGTTAATGAAATTTATAAATTGTTTATTGTTTGTCTCTTACATTTTTGTATGATTTATACGTTTTCCAAAAACTATTGAACACTTCGTATGACCTTAAGGATAAATAAACTAAAACTTCCTAGAGTTGAAAAATAAAACACACACGACTCACGGGGGTGCGAACTCCGACGCACCCCTCGATGGTAAAAGGGTGGCCCATCGTATCTACGCGTACCGAGCGCAAAGGTAGCGTAGTGGAGACCCGACCGACTTGGTCTGGTGATGGAATGAGACTCAAACGATATCCTCTCCAATAAGGATATCGTTTTTTACCTACCACCAGGGAAACGTAAAGTCTCTCATGGTGGTATAGGTGGGATCGTTGAGATCAATGCTATTCACACGTGCAGTGGAGCAGCGAAACAGGCAAGGACAAAAGAAAATGCGACCAAATGGTTCGCTCTTTAATGAGGGTCATGTTTATACAATGCCTCGTCGCTATTTTCGACGTTAGGAGAAAAAGGTGCTAAAAGCAAATTGGATGTTTATGGCATCTCTGGCTGCAATAGAAACCGGGTTCTTATTTGCATTAGGAAATGCTGGAGAATTTGGTTTCAGCGCCTATTGCGCTAATTATATGCAGCTGCTTGGGTTGTTTGTTGGTAAGACAAACAAAAAAGGTTGCCAGGCAATGTATATGAAAAGGTATATGGCGCGTCTGGGAAAATAGACGGCGCGATATTTATGGTATTTGTCTGGTACCGAATTGGTTCAGAATACCAAATAAGCAAACAAAGAAATCTTATGAAAAATTGTATGCGAAGGGATGCATGAAGGTAAGTTTTCTTTATAGGGATTTTAGGGTTATAATAATTGGGTCTGTTTGATGCGTGAAGCATCTAAGATGCTAATGCGAATTGCATTAGCGAAAGCTGGTGCAGACCCGGGTTATGGTTATGGGGGTTTTTTCAGGAAGGCGAGCCGTGGGATCTGGCGGAATCGCCACAGTACTCCCCTCCCAGTGACGTAGTCACGAAAAGAAAGGTAGGGGCGAGGGAATGCTCGATGGTGGGTGCTGTGATGATAGGGAGGTTGCTTCGGAATGCGCTGTGGTAATGTTACAGGACTATCGTTGTGACCAGATCCTGGTTATTGTTTGGGCCTTTATCGATAAGATGGGCACAGTTGTTACCGCTTGATGCCATCAAGGGCAAATGTGTGCGGCGTGGTCCATCGGCCTGTTATGGGTCTCGTGGACCAACAGGCCCATCGCCCGAATAGGTCGGAACCTATCGGAAATCCGCTCACATCCGCAGTGACGAAATAGTGTGTGCGAGATGGAGGGGGATTTATCCCGGGGTAATTCCCATCCGCAGTGACGGGTTGCCGTGTGCGGAATGGAAAGGGACCAAGTCCAGAGCGGGTGTCTTTTGTCGATACGTTTGTATGGCGATTTGTTTGCCGCTGGGACTGGTAAAGGAGGGCGGGCCCTCAATTGCACGTTTTACCTATCGAGGGAGGACCGGTACATTGGTGCCAATGTAGCGGTAGCTGCGACCTCGACCGAATGGAAACTTGCTGTGAGGTGCCGGCCGTCGCTCTTGTATTTAAAAAAAAAAAAAAAAAAAAAAAAAAAAATAGGGGATTTTGGTTAGGGGGCTCCTGGTGGGTGGTTGATTGTGTCCAACCCCAGGGCGCCCTAGGGTTATTAGAAGTGCGCTCCGAAGTATTATGCACCTAGGTATTTGAGGCGGCGTAGAGGGGCGTGTATAGCCTTTAGTTGCCGCTAAAGGTGAGCCATGGGGGCTAAAGGCTTGGGGAACCAGGTATGTTGTCTCAGCCCGGTGGTATCGGTTTGATTTGTGGACCGGTGTTGCTGAGACATTTGGGAGACGTAGGAGATCTAAGGACGAATGTCCTGAAATTTAAATAAAGGGGAAAAACCAGGTGCCCTGATGGGTGCTGCTACGCGTAGTAGCTGTGGTAACGAGGGAAGCTGGCTTGCTGAAATCGGGTAGAAAGGTCGAGCATTGATGAACAGTTTCGCGTGATAACTGTTTTTGGCGTAGATGGGCGCCAATATATGAACAGAGACAGAAAAAGGTGTTAGAGGTCACGCAGAGTCGAGAAGGGTTGTTTGGGGTTGCGTGAAGGCTATGGTTGGTGAGCGTGAGCGCCAACCTTCAGAAAAGAGACAGAAAAGGGTGAGGTGTTTCACGCGAGACAAAACCGGGCGTCCTATTGATTATATGCTACGCGTAGTAGCTGTTGTTACATAAGGGGCCGGTTTGCAGAAATGTATATAGACGAGAGTAGGCGGACAGGGTCGCATAGAGGCGAGCTTTGGCAGTATTTAAAGAAGGCCAAAGGTCATCACTTTGAACTCGAAGAGTCCGAAGGGTGTGATGAGGAGCCGGTTAAAGGAATAAATTGAGCCGATGTGGGGTCAAGTGAGGTTGGGTGGGGTCCAGTGTTTAAGGGGCATTGTGTCCCGATGTAAGAGACGAGCTATTAAGAGAGGAGTCGGTTGTGGAGGAATGAATGGAGTCGAGAGGAGTCGAAAAGTCGAGAGGTCGCGTGTGAGTAAACGGAGTCGTGTGCGTGCTGGAAAGGGTTGTGCGGTACTTAATACCCTGAAGGGGTTTACAATAATTATTTTGTTCTTAAAAAAAAAAATTGCTGTAACCGTTTCTATTCAAATGAATATGGTAGCACGCACACAAAAAAAGGTAAGGTAATTATTGTGCCGTGGTGCGTTTACTTTATGTTACTTGTCGATATATATAATTGCGCATAAAATTTATTGAGCTATATCTATTGCCATTTGTTTTATGTATATATTTTACAATGTTTACGATTTTTAATAATATAACTTTAATGCTTATGTGTTTTTGGTTTGTTTTTACTGACAAGATGTTAACATTTGATTATGTTGTATTTTGTTGCTTACTTTATGTATATTTTTAATTAGTGTGCGTGTTTCTTGAAGAGAACAAAACAAAACTTGTACTAATACCACCGAATCACAAATAGAATTAGGTACGATGTAGTACATCTAACGTAATATTGAGTATAATACAAATTTTGCTGCTTTAGGGTATTACAAATTATTTTTATGTTTTGTCTAATTATTGTTATGCACGTTATTATGTTGCTTTATTTTTATTCTTTTAATTACTATACACAATTGTAGGGAACTGTTTGCTTACACTTTCTCTGTCTTCGTATCTTAAAGGGGGTAATCCATATGTTAATTTTTCTTGTAGATGTACATGTTGATGTATTATAGTGTGTAAATATAAATAGAGTATCGGAAACTACTTAATTTTAGTCTGGATTTAATGCTGGACAACAGTTACAGGTGTTCCCTGACTTTCTATCGATAATTCTTGTGCGACAAAGCGCATGTTTTGAAACAAAACTGTATAGTATAGGGTTTAACTTTATTATAATTAATATTTTATGGGTATACTTAAGTGTTTTATATAAGGTCATGTTTTCTTTAAATAACTGGAGTTTGCTTAATATACAAAGTGTTAAGTAAGACAGAAGAAAGGCAGAAATTTAGGAGAACAAAGAGGAGAATATAAAAATATTTTTAATATTCGGATTAATGTTTGTTTATTTTAAAAGAAAATAAAAGAAACGCATTCATACAAATGAACATATTTCCGGACATACGTCCATTCATATAAATATCGATATCTTTTATAGCCTTTAACAGTCAAGCTTATTAAACGGTTTTCTTAGACTGGCAGGACGACTGTTTCGAACCAGTTGTCTACCTTTACCATGAAAATCGCCTAATTAGAACTGTGTGTGGTAATTTGCACTTCAAACCGTAAATTAATTTCTGGACTACAAATGTCACCGCACACCAATGTTTTTTTTTTTTTTTTTTTTTTTAGGAAACAAATTTTAAGCTACGCCCGGAAGGAGCTTATATAAGGACAATACAAAAAAGGAAAGGAGTAAAGAAAAAAAATTAAAAAGTTTTAAGGAATACCTGACGTTCGATTGCAGATCGGCTGCCTGGTGCTGGTGTTTGCGTTTCCTGGTGAAGTTGGTCCGGAGATGGTGTTGTTCCTCATGCTGGAAATCCAATCGGCTACTCCCGGTGATGTTTCGCCAGGTGCTGTTGTTAGGCTGGCGTTGGGGCGATGTTTGCCCGTTCATGACTTCTGGCAATTGCCGCCACAATTGCCCACTGATTGTCATTGTTTTTATTTGTGTGTCACCTATTCCTTGACCGGAAGGTTGCGTTTAAACAATTCACTAGAGATCACCACTGTCTTACGGCAATTGCCGCCACAATTGCTCACTGCTTGTCACTTGTAACCGTTTTTGGACGAATGTTAGAAAGGTTGCAGTGTTTGTTACACTTGGGATCACCACTGTGGGGTAGGAAGTAAGTGCACCGGCGTACGGCGCTGATTAACTTCCTCCTCCATCATAATTACTAATAGTTCCGCAAATGTTCCGCCAAGCACTAGGAAAACTGTTCACCGAAAGAAACGAATGTTGGGGGATTACCTTTCTTTTTGAAAACGTTTTATTGGGCAGCAGCACAGGAAACACGCTTTAACAATGAAATGTGTCTAGTTTTGAATTTAATTTACTTTTAAATTTTGAAAATCAAACAGTTAATGAAATTTATAAATTGTTTATTGTTTGTCTCTTACATTTTTGTATGATTTATACGTTTTCCAAAAACTATTGAACACTTCGTATGACCTTAAGGATAAATAAACTAAAACTTCCTAGAGTTGAAAAATAAAACACACACGACTCACGGGGGTGCGAACTCCGACGCACCCCTCGATGGTAAAAGGGTGGCCCATCGTATCTACGCGTACCGAGCGCAAAGGTAGCGTAGTGGAGACCCGACCGACTTGGTCTGGTGATGGAATGAGACTCAAACGATATCCTCTCCAATAAGGATATCGTTTTTTACCTACCACCAGGGAAACGTAAAGTCTCTCATGGTGGTATAGGTGGGATCGTTGAGATCAATGCTATTCACACGTGCAGTGGAGCAGCGAAACAGGCAAGGACAAAAGAAAATGCGACCAAATGGTTCGCTCTTTAATGAGGGTCATGTTTATACAATGCCTCGTCGCTATTTTCGACGTTAGGAGAAAAAGGTGCTAAAAGCAAATTGGATGTTTATGGCATCTCTGGCTGCAATAGAAACCGGGTTCTTATTTGCATTAGGAAATGCTGGAGAATTTGGTTTCAGCGCCTATTGCGCTAATTATATGCAGCTGCTTGGGTTGTTTGTTGGTAAGACAAACAAAAAAGGTTGCCAGGCAATGTATATGAAAAGGTATATGGCGCGTCTGGGAAAATAGACGGCGCGATATTTATGGTATTTGTCTGGTACCGAATTGGTTCAGAATACCAAATAAGCAAACAAAGAAATCTTATGAAAAATTGTATGCGAAGGGATGCATGAAGGTAAGTTTTCTTTATAGGGATTTTAGGGTTATAATAATTGGGTCTGTTTGATGCGTGAAGCATCTAAGATGCTAATGCGAATTGCATTAGCGAAAGCTGGTGCAGACCCGGGTTATGGTTATGGGGGTTTTTTCAGGAAGGCGAGCCGTGGGATCTGGCGGAATCGCCACAAGTATTTCAGACTTCTATCATTTAAATGCGATAACATTTGGGTATCTTGCAGACTTGCTAAGAAAGGTAATGCGATTTTTACTCTGCCAGTGATAATGTTATCCTCGTCAATCATTCTATCCCACGTATTAACTGCTGAGAAGTCTCCCCTTGATCACAATTGTAAAAGTGCTTTTCTTTTTGTCCTACGTATTTAAAACGGTGCTCATTATTTGTCTGAAATTAACAACATTTAATTGAGATATGTACTGATCAGAATATATTTTAAATTTAGAAAGTGAAAGTTTCGGAGCCTGTCTACGAACAAAAGTTGTATGAAGATGTTGCGGTTCCACCAAACCCCACGGCCCACTTACCTGAAAAACCCCCATAACTGCTACCCAACTTCCTTAAGCTTGCTAATGCAATCACATTAGCACCCGAAATGTTTCACGCATCAAATAGATCACATTTAAAGGTCCCTGTAAAGAATCCTTACCTTTCATGCATCCCTTCGCATACAAATACCCTGTAAGAATTCTTTCCTAACTTATCAGGAATTCCAAAACCAATTCGGCACCTTTGGTGCCAAGCAAACCCACCTAGACGAATTCCTGAAAACAAAACGATTTGGTTTACATACCGTAAATAAGCTAGAATCAATTAGCACCATGTGCATGCGCATTGCGGCTATCGTTACAGCGGTTTCCCATATTTCTGGATCTGTTTCTCATGACTAGCGGCATTGAACAAACAGAAAACCCAATTAGCATCCAATGAGATTCGGCTTGTTTGCTTAGCCGAACTCACATCTCATGGATGCACATTTTCCTATTCTTGTTTTCAGATTCGTTCCCATGGCCTTGTGTATGAAAAAAACATTCTGATCTTCACTCACACATACACATACATTACCAAGTCCTTCTTCCTTGTTTTCACCACGAGAGAAACACGTTCTCTCTCGGTAAAACTCACCCCATTCGCGAGTCGGCTCTGCACGACAAATTAAAGCGGTGATCACCAGCCACAAAAAGTGTGTTTTAGTTTTCACTTGTGCGACCCTTGTTTCAGTAAGGTTTGTTTAGGTGTTGTTAAATGGAGGACTTCCAAGCGTGACAAATCAATGGAAAAGCGCAAACGCTCGCGTCGCAAATCCGACGTGTTATTCAGGGAGGGGAATATCAGTCAAGTGGTTAAAGAATAAATTTCCTTTGTTGGTGGACAATTCTCGCCGGAACTGTTTAGTGTATGATGGAGAAGGAAAGTGAATCTAGTGCCCGTGTTTGGTACAATACTTTCCTCCCCACAAAGGTACTCTAGTATAGACGATATGTCCTAATAATGTTGATGAATTTGCAAAGAGGTGTTTTATTAAGGTAGGCGTTTCTGAGATTTCCTTACAAACAATGGCGCGGTAAGGTACAATTGCCGAAACGATATTTTTGAATAACAAAGAATTGTTTACAAATTATAAATATGAGTTACCAGTGTAGTGCTCCAAGAAGCCCTACCATTTTCCTGCCACATTTCCTTTTCCCAGACATTCATAATGGATACAAATCGAATTCCCATCCAATATCATATTATTCATATCCTCAAAACTACGTTAAATTTAATGTCAATCAAATTGAACCAAAGGGCTCCTTGATAGTATAGTGGTTAGTATACCCGCCTGTCACCCGGGAGACCGGGGTTCGATTCCCCATCGGGGAGCCTCTGCCGCAAGACTAATGACCTTACCCAGAAAAAATAAATCATTATGGAAAATTTTTAACAAGCCTCAGGACTTGCTAAATAAGGCTACGACCGGTTCCCGGTTGTAGTGCCGATGATGATGAAATTGAACCAAAACGTTCAATTGTCGAACATTGAATTCAATTCCAAAAATCCGAACTTCACAATGCACATTTTTCACATGCATTGTATGTACAATCAAACACGTGTCCAAATAAATGTATGCCCATTTGATCCGCACATATACAATTCCGCCAATCTAAACATCACAATGCATACACATTGTAACCAGATGTTTTATGACATGCATAAATAGACCCAAATTCCCATACATATTCTCACCCATTTCCCATGGACTCTGACTCCATTTAAAGTCGAATATAAACTCTTGTTTGCATTATCCAGACACGCTAATGAATAACAAAAAACCTCAAAAAGGATCTGCGACAAAGGGCGATGTGCCCTTGGTGACTGCGAGAGTTCCTTGGTGACTGCGTTAGTTTCGGGCACTTCGAATTGATAGTTTTTAACAGTTTAAATGTTTATATACAAGAGAGTTAATACCGACCAGATCGAGGGACTTGCGGGGCTCGGATGACTCTAAGTCCAACCCAAATTCGAAGCACCAGGACTCAACATACAACAAGCATCCATTCAGGAGCCATCATTCGCGTCTCTTCCTCGTTGATCGAGAAGCACGGAAGCGAACCGTATTACAATAGCTGTTTACTGTGTTCAAAGCCACTTAAATGTTCCCGTGTTAATGAAAATCATTTAAGGGATTTGGTTAAAAATTTGTCAGAATTAATGTTTTTTCCTTATATGCACGTGTAGCGTTAAACAAGGATAGTAAAGGTTAAAAAAAAAAAAAAAAATCTATAGATAGTTTAGTATTTAAGTTAGATATAAGGTAAAAACAATAACAAGAACAAAGTTTTTTCTTTTCTTTATTTTCTTTGTATCCAATTAAGTTCCCTAAAAATGCATGTAAACAAAATAACCATAATGTCGAAAGACAAATTTTCATGCTTTAAGCGTATGCATGTAACTTAGAGAGTCCGCAAGGGACCAGTAAGTTACGAAATAAGATAAAATAAGCTAAAGTTTAATCATTTTTGTCTAGCAAGTAAGTAAATTATAATAATAGGAAGAAATAAAAAATGATATCTATAAAAAAAAAAAAAAAACAACGATAGTAAAGATGGTGAATTGAACACAAACGTTTATTACGTTAAATAAATGATCAACAAAATAACATTTGTAGTTTTATTTCTATTCATGTTTCAAATGTGGAAAAATGTATGTCCCACCCTTTATAACCAAGAAATCCTCTGCTTCTATATTATCTACAGTTCTAAATGTTGAAAAATCGGAAGTGTATGATAAATCATCTACTGCTCACACATTTAATAAATACTTCCCCAATATTGGCTGTATTCTTCAACCGAATCTTGTCCATTCGTCTCGTTGTACTTGTAATACTTAGATCTGAACCATTGGAGAGTGGTATTTTTGCTTTTCAGCCCTTTACTTCCTCTGAAATGTTGAAGTAATTCGAATTCGTGCGAAAACAATGAAATCTCAAATAGCATACTTAAGTGTTTCTTAGTGAACGTCTTATCAAATCTTTTTAATCGGTGCACGCTGTAAGAGATCTTCCCGTAGAGTCTTAATTGTCGAGACGTCATTTCTCTGTAGAGGTCGATAATTACAGGCCGATCTCGCTTCTTCCGGTTTTAAGTAACATTTTTGAAAAAAAAATTGTGAAAATTCGAGTAATGGAACTTCTTGAAAAAAACTGAACTTTTCGGTATACCCGACTGTCACCTGGGAGACCGGGGTCCGATTCCCCGTCGGGGAGCCTCTGGCGCAAGGCTAATGACCTTGCCCGGAAAAAACAAATCATTATGGAAAATTTAACAAGCCTCAAGACTTGCTAAATAAGGCCAAGACCGATTCTCGGTTGTAGTGCCGATGATGATGATGAACTTTTCGGTCCAGACAGTTTAGTTTTCTTATAGGTAATTCCACTGAGGATGCTCTCCTGCAGTTTTGTTCCCAAATAATGTTACAACCTGATGGACAAAAATGTACGGTTAGCCTGTTTATTGACATTACTAAAGCATTCGATATGGTCAACCATACTTTCTTGTTAAGGAAATTAAAACAAGAAAGTTTTTCCTCTCACATACTAACGAGATAATCCTGACAACCAACTCAGCTCCCGGATTCATGAAACGCTGGTGGAAAAAATTCTCCAATCTCTAAGTGACTCGATCCCTTTGCCTTTCTTTCGTCCGTATATTGCTCGAGTATACGAGATAAGTATGGTCCCCTTATCGAAAGATCCATGTCCACCAAATCGAGCGTATTCAAAGTCGTTGCTTACGGTTCGCTCTTCGTGGTCTAGGATGGGAAAACCCTTTCATTCTGCCCCCTTCGAATTAATCGACCTAAAAATCCTTGAGGATCATAGGGTCCTAGCCGACATTCTGTTCATTCATCCGCTCCTGTCCGTCTTGGTCTATTGCGCCTACCTCCTGAATTCAATTCTTCCCAATGCAAACTCTCGTAACATACGATATCCCCACCTTCTCTATGCCCGCTCTCGCACATCTTACGTGTTCAATGAATTTTTATCACCGATACTGAGAAATGTCAACAGTCCGTCAACAAGCCGTTTGTATCAACACTATCCTTGCCTTGTGTCATCTTCAGAATGGGGGATTCTTAAACACCGGCTCCTAAATCATTCATCTTAATCACTACCCTAACTTAAGTGTCGCTTCCTCTAATTTTCTCACTATCCCCCTTTACTTTAAGATGAGCTTAGTTAAGATAACATATAAGTTATATTGTAAGAATTTATTTGGTATAACCCTGCAGTACCTTAATAAATAGGGCTTAGCCCCACTAAACTAAGCGGAAACATTTCTATATCTAATTGCACATGGCTATCCACCGGAATCTATGAACGCACGATTATATGGCAATAAAATGCAAGACGATAAACTGATACGACAATTAAATATATGCTGGCAAATAGAGAAAATGAAGATACTATCCCAAGATACTGCGTGAGCATACCTGAAAGAGGTTTAAATAACTTCGAAAGGTCGAAAAAAATATTGTGGGCTGATTGGTCTGAGCCTGGTGTATACTCCGGCCGAACCGGGTCGGGCCTACCGATTATTAATCAATGGAGTGTTGGTCGGTGGAGTGGAGGTCGCATGACTGGGCATGATCATTAGATTTACTATATATGTGTAAGTTAATTTTACTTAGCGTAAGTTAGATTAATGTTTTCTTTTTTTAATAGTAATGTTTAATTTAGTTTACATTTAACGGAGATTGTTTTCATGTTTTCCTAGAATAAAACTTAAAAAAATCTTACATTAAGGGTATTCCCCTTTATTAAGTAGGCAACTGACGAGATTATGGATTAGAATCCTAATAATAATAACAAAACGATCAATGAAGCCTTACGTGCCAGAATGGCTTTATACAGGAAAATACAGTTTTTTTTTTGCTGTAATATGTGATGTTGACATATATAATGAAGTCTCACTTGGGCAGCAAAACCTCGTTAGTATAGACCAATTAGATATATTAAATAAATCGATTGATAATTACAACATGAAATATTGACGAAGTATAAGGGTTTACAAAGGACGTATGCTTAGCAACAGATTTTAAAAATTCTTTCCGTCATACTAAACAACGCACGCCTCAATCCTTATATGGACGCTCCTCCTCGCTGAATTGATTATCCAATATCGTTGTAGACTTCGATAACTCAGAAGCTCTATAAAAAAATGATAAATTCTCATGAAACTGGCAGTTAACAAGAATTGTAAGCACACATGTATGTGTACGCAATCCCGCCTTAATTATCTATTTTGCAGAGTCTCCTGGGGCAAAAGACCAGACGTTTTATAATATAAACCTTGCAGAAGTCGAATAAGTAGTTAGTCTTGATTTACCGTGTGTAGATTCGAATTCACTTTTGTGCAACATGAAAAATTCTCGAGGACTTCTTTTTGCAACTGTTAAGCAGCATATTTATCTAAAAGCTCTCGGCTTTAACTTTGAAGGGAATTGCTGGTGGAAGAAACTTATTCTGGGAGCGACGATGACGAACGTGGTCGCCGTATCGATATTTTTAAATATCTTTATTAGAGGAGATGATTTTAACATTGATGAAAATATGGACAGCTTTGCCCAACTCCATTATTTTACAATAGCGTTTGGAATGTTGGTTGCCTTGCTTTATTATCGGAAGGATATTGCTCGACTTCTAGATGAGTTTCTTGAAATGTATCCTACAAGTCAAGTAGAATACACTCTGGATCTTTATAAGTATCAACGGATTTTCACTACGATCGAAAAAGTGCTAATTGCCTTTCTCAAACTCATTATAATCTTCTACATGATCTTTGCCGTTGTTTCGTCTATAAGCGACTTAATTAAAACTGGGAGTTATTCTTATAAATTACTAATGCATTCGTGGTATCCGGTGGATGTTAGAGGAAACATTGTAGCTTATGTTCTGGCATTTTGGCAGCAAGTCCATGTACTTTCTTTTCCTGCCATAATCGTAACCGAATTAGATCTGTGTGTGTTCAGTTGTATGCTACAATTGTCTCTGCATTTTGATTGGCTTTGTAAGAACATTTTGGAGATCGAAACAAAAAAACACAACGAAGCGGAAAGAAGATTGAAAGAGCAGATTGCATATCATCAGAAAATTTTGGGGTGAATATCTCTGACCTCGATTATTTGTATGTGGTAACATTTTTGTATTCTGCAGACTTGCTAAGAAGGTTAATCAGATTTTTAGTTTGCCAGTGGTAATCAGATTATTATCCTCATCAATCGTTCTATGCGCCACAATATATCAACTGTTGGGAGACCTTCCTATGGTCACAATGGTAAAGGCGTTTTGCCTTTTGGCCTACGAATTAGAAGAGGTGTTCATGATTTGTTTTTTGACCGATGCTATGACTGTGAACGTAAATTACAATTCCAACATTTAATGGGGATACATACTGATCACAATATTTTTTTAATTTAGAGTGTAAAAGTATCGGAGGCCGTGTACGAACTCAACTGGTATGAAAGTACTCCAAGTTATAGACGATATGTCCTCATAATGTTGATGAATTCGCAAAGAGGTGTTTCATTACAAGTTGCAGGCTTTTCTCCGATTTCTTTACAAACAATGCGAGCGGTGAGGTACAGTTGTTAAATGGAGATGCTTGTATAATAAAACTTTATTTTCAGATTGTAAATATAGCTTACCAGATGTTAACTCTGTTGAAAGCCATGTAGATTATTTCCGGTTCCATTTTGATTTGGTCAAAAATTTATCAGAAATTATAAAATATATATTATGTACACTTATTTAGAAAACTGGTTATATATAAATTACAAATGCAAGCAGCACCACACTTTTGAATTTGTTGTTTTAATACTATTTGGATAAACTATCGGGCTCCTCGATAGTACAGTGGTTAGTATCCCCGCCTGTCACGCGGGAGTCCGGGGTTCGATTCCCCGTCGGGGAGCTTTTGGCGCAAGACTAATGACCTTGCCCGGAAAAAACAAATCATTATGGAAAATTTAACAAGCCTCATGACTTGCTAAATAAGGCCAAGACCGGTTCCCGGTTGTAGTGCCGATGATGATGATGATGGATACACTGTCACTTTACATTGAATTACCTTTTTGGTTTATTCCCAAAACTACAGGTCGCGATTCTTCTCATTTACTCCACGGGATCGATAAATGTGTTGAATGAGCGTAAGCATAGCTTATGCTATGACCCCCGGGTATGTTACATAATAAAATCCGCCCCGAATGACTACGCTAATTCCCGTCCTTGTAATCTCCTAATTACCCACATTTCTCACATTGGGGCAACATATCCTACATTTTTCATACCAAAACATTATGACACTGAAAAGTTGGCCTAAAAGGATCGAAAAAGAAATGATTAGATCCATACATCCGGCCAGGCTCGGTCGACTGCGCCTAACCCTTGAACTTAACCTTCCTAAATACTTTCAAGTATAAACGGTAATTTTACTTTTTTGCTTAGCCAACTAGATAATCTTGTGCATGGCTGTTGGGTTTATGAAGAATAGGAGAACGGACTTAGCTAGCGCTCGCGCTCGACTTACTAGTTAGTACAGCCATGCGCGAGCAAGAGGTACATACGTGTTTTGCGTAACGAATTATTATAAAATAGTTAACAAATGAAGGCTTTAAACCTTCGGACATTTTTTCTCGATTAAAGGTACAGTTTGGTGATGATACACTGTCTCAGAATTGTGTGTATACGTGGGCCAAAGAATTTTAAATTGGGCGAGAACGCATTGAAAACGAAGGTCATGATCGACGCCCAAGGACAAGCCGTACAGATGACAACATCTGTTCCGTACGAGAGCTTATTGAAAGTGATCGGCGCTTAACTGTTGGAGAAATATCATCAGAAGTGGGTATCAGCTATAGAAAAAGTCGCAATTTGTTTCGATTCAAAAGGAGTTTTGATTATTGATTTTCTTAACGAAAAACGAACAGTGATAGCACCTTACTACTGTCAGTTGTTAGAGTCGGCAAATGCCGTATTTTGAATCAAAAGAAGAGGTATGCCTATTCAAGATGTCATCCTTCTTAAAAACAACGACAGGCCTCACACCGCGTCCTTGATAGGGGATACATTGGAAGAAATTGGCTGGGAAACCCCCAAACACCCCCTTTTTAGCCCAGACCTGTCTCCCTGTGACTATTTTTTGTTCGCACCCTTGAAGGAATCACTTGGAGGACAGAAATCGAAAGTGATGAAAAAGTCGAGGAGCTAGTGCCCCATTGGCTAACAACTCGCCCTAAATCTTTCTACGAACATAATTACATTAAAGATAAAGTAAAGGCGCAATCAAAACATAGAACTGTTGTGTTACTATATTATTACGATGGCCTGTAGGAAGTTCAAGACCTCATCGACTCGACTCCGCCATCGTTCACTGTCCTGAGCACTCTCCTTTCTCGCTTGATTATCCGATCCGATCTCCTCAAGGTCAAACTTAACATTGTCCTCCCATCTCCGTCGCGGCCGTCCTGTCGGTCTCTTTCCCATTAGTCTACCGTCAAGAATTCTACGTACGGTCCTGTCGTTGCCCATTCGGGACACATGACCGGTCCATCTTAATCGCGACCTGATTACTTTCACTATTGTAGGTTTGCGGTATAGCTTTTCCAATTCGTGGTTGTTGAGTTTCCTCCATTGTCCTGCATCTTCATCATATTTACCGCCAAAGATACTCCTTTAAACTTTATTCTCAAATACGCGGAATTAGTTTTCTTCCCGTTTTGTGAGAGCCCATGCTTCGCATCCATATAGAGCAATAGGTATGATTATGGTTTTATAGACACGGCACTTTATGTTACGTGATAGCAGTTTGGATTTCAGCAGTTTACTGATTGCGTTCCAACTAGCGTTGCCGGAGTGTAGTCTTTTGTTAATTTCCTTCGACATTTCATTAATGGCCGTCAGTATCGTTACCAGATATTTAAATTCTTTAACTTTTTCTAATATCCTGCCCCTGTGTGTTCCCTGAGGTCCACCTGCTCTCGCCGTAATCATTTATTTTGTTTTGTCTTCATTTATTTCTAGGGCCACCCCTTCTGCCGCTTGCATGATGAGTTTGTGGCTAGTTTTTATGTTGGCATCAGCAAGGATGCGAGTTCCATAAAAACAACCACCGCGGAAAACAAAGGAAGAGCAAGGAAAACACTGGAACTATTCGACAACGAATAATGTAATGAATAAAAGAAGCACTAGAGTTGATTCGTTGATTTAATGTTTGTTTTTATTTATCGGCATTCTTTTTATTTAATTTCACTGTTTGTTGTTGGTTGTTTTGTTTATTTCTTCACTTTTTAATTTACACTGATTTAGCTTAAATTAGCGTTATGGCATCGACGTATGTGCATAACACTGTGAGTTCATAATTAAATTCACTTTAATCCTTTAATGGTGAGTTAACAGCAATTCCAAACGAATTTCTCGGCTATGGTGACAGAACGGAAAAACGGCACTTCAACTCGAATATTTTGACACGGTAAAACCGAACTGGCTACTTGGTAACTCGGGTGGAAAAAATGTGACGCTAAGCGGGTGAGACTGTCCGCTGTGGTGATAGAAATCTGACTCGAAGATACAATCCATATCTGCCAGATTCAACGGTGTGGATTACATTGGTGTGGGGGGATCATATATGTGTCCGTATAGGACAAGTACGTTGCCCTTCAGCCTGCATATTAGCAAGGACGAAAATGCACCTGAATAAATATGGGCTGGTGTAATGTATTGTAGATATTATAGAGATACCCGATAGCGCAATCGCTGAAAGGAGAAATAGGTTTCTGTGTCTTAAATAAACAGAAACGCTATTTCGAGGCCATGAATCTTTGATGACCTGCGCCTGAGAACGAAATAGGTTTTTGCTTTAAGATACACAAAAACGCAATTTCAAGGGTCACGATGATATGCACATCGTGTTTGTTTATTTAACAGGCCGGAGCATCGTTAGGCATGATCTGGGGTATGATTGTCTAACGTCAATCATATTAGTGCCCAAATCCCATGATCGGTAGATAACCAATAAGGGAAATTGGTCGCAAGTGTTGCGAACCTTGGGATTGGGGCAATATTCACTCATGGACCGTAGCAAGAATACCGGCTACAGCTATGTCAACAATTACGCTGGCCAGCGAGTATTTATCTTTTATAATTACTGACAAGCTGAGCTGATTGTCTGGCACGGTCCATGTATGAATGAATGAAATAATTTGTTCGATGTGCATGCTTGATAAGGTTTAACTTTCAGGTGTGCTGATGCAGGGGAGCTTACGCTGCCCCTAATTGCAGGTAAGTACTATGGGTTTGGAAGGTGGTTAATTTAGGAGGATGGGCGGTTCTTTGGGAATGTATTAAAGAACCGCCACAAGTTCACTGTTTTTTCTTACAGTTTCTAGATTATCGCCCAAAACGGCGAAATCATCCGCATATGCGAGTACTTGTGTAACCCCGTTCAGAGATGATCCGGCCATGTTCTCGTCTTGCATCTTTCTGATAACATACTCCAGACGTACATACGGCCGAGGCTCAGATCCCAGAACCCTCTTTCAACGAAATTATAGACATCGATAATAAATAAATAAATCGTTTTGAAAAAGCAAGACTCCCGAAGTCGAATGAATACCGGCAAAGGTTATGAAGTATGGAGGAGACGCAATCGCTAGAACCAACTCTTCAACACAATAATAAGGGATAAGGAAGTCATTCCAGAAGAATGGAAAAACTCAATGGGGTGACTCCATTTTCAAAAAAGGTGACAGATCTGACTGCGAAAACTACAGGGTAATATCACTGTTCCCAACCACCATTTGTTGCAAATACGAGGTGACACTAGCTACTGTTGTAATATTATGTTTTGGATTAGTATACAATTTGACATTTATAACGAAGTCATCTCACAAGTCTCAGTTCGTTAGCAAAAAGCGAATCGATAAGTAATCACAATGTGAAATATTAACGAAGGATGTACTTAACACCTGGTTTTTAAAATTCTTTCCGTCAAACTAAGGACTTTACGCCTTAATCCTTTTATAGCCACTCCTCCATGCTCAATTTATTATCCAATATCGTTGTAGACTTTAACAAGTCAGAAGCTTTATAAAAAAGTAATAAATTCTCATGAAACTGACAATTAAATTAACCCGCCTTAATTATCCCTTTTCAGTGTTTCCTGTGACAAAATACCTGACGTGTTATGTACAACACTCTGCAGGAGTCGAATAAGTTGTTAGTCTTGATTTACCCTGGGCACATTCAAATTCACTTTTGTGCAACATGGAAAATTCCCGAGGACTTCTTTTTACAACGGTTAAGCAAAACATTCGTCTAAAAGCTGTCGGTTTTGAGTTTGAAGGGAATTGTTGGTGGAAGAAAGTTATTCTGGGAGCCGGGGTGGCGAACATGGCCTCCGTAATGATATTTGTAATTCTCTTTATCTCGGGAGATGATTTCAACATGAATGAAAATATCGACAGCATTATCAACGTGTATTATATGGCCGTGTCACTTGGAAAGTTGGTTGCCTTGCTCTATTGTCGGAAGGATCTTGCTAGACTTCTAGACGAGTTTCTGGAAATGTATCCTTCAACTGAAATAGAAAATACTTTGGAGCTTCATAAGTACCAACGGATTTTCAGTTTGGTTGAAAGAGTTATGATAAGCATTGTAGGAAGCGTAGTATTCCTCTACAGTACTAGTGCTGTGGTTAGGTCTATAATCGACTTGTTGAACACGGGGAGTTACTCATATAACGTACTAATGGTTTCGTGGTATCCTGTGGATACTAGAGTGAGCATTGTTGCTTATGTTCTGCAATATTTGCAGCAAGTACATATTTTTGTGTTTTGTGGCACAATCATACCCGAATTAGATTTGTGTCTGATCAGTTGTATGCTACAACTGTCTCTGCATTTTGATTGGCTTTGTAAGAACATTTTGGAGATCGAAACAAAAAAACACGACGAGGCGGAAAGAAGATTGAAAGAGCAGATTGCATATCATCAGAAAATTTTGGGGTGAGTATCTCTGACCTCGATTATTTGTATGTGGTAACATTTTTGTATTCTGCAGACTTGCTGAGAAGGTTAATCAGATTTTCAGTTTGCCAGTGATAATCAGATTATTATGCTCGTCAATCGTTCTGTGCGCCACAGTATATCAACTGTTGGGAGACCTTCCTATGGTCACAATGGTAAAGGCGTTTTGCCTTTTGGCCTACGAATTAGAAGAGGTGTTCATGATTTGTTTTTTGACCGATGCTATGACTGTGAACGTAAATTACAATTCCAACATATAATCGGGATATATACTGATCACAATATTTTTTTTAATTTAGAGTGTAAAAGTATCGGAGGCCGTATACGAACACAAGTGGTACGAAAGTACTCCAAAGTATAGACGATATGTCCTCATAATGTTGATGAATTCGCAAAGAGGTGTTTCATTACAAGTTGCAGGCTTTTCTCCGATTTCTTTACAAACAATGCGAGCGGTGAGGTACAGTTGTTAAATGGAGATGGTTGTATAATAAAACAATATTTTCAGATTGTAAATATAGCTTACCAGATGTTTACCGTGTTGAAAGCCATGTAGACTATTTCCGTTTCCATTTTGATTTGATCAAAAATTTATCAGAAATAATAAATTATATATTATGTGCTCCTATTTAGAAAACTGGTTTCATCCATCCTTCTCGATTTGTAATCCGCAATACACTACAATTCATTTTAAAATAAACTACAAATGCAAGCAGCACCACACTTTAGAATTTGTTGTTTTAATACTATTTGGATACACTATCACTTTACATTGAATTACCTTTTTGATTTATTCCCAAAACTACAGGTCGCAATTTTTCTCATTCATTCCACGGGATCGATAATTGTCTTTAATGGGCATGAGCGAAGGTCGCGCTATGAATCTTGGGTATGTTACATAATAAAATCCACCCCGAATGACTACCCTAATTCGCGTCCTTGTAATCACCTAATTACCCACATTTCCCACATCAAAACAACATATCCTACATTTTTCATATCAAAAACACATTTGCCCTCAACACACAATTCAATCCCAAAAAGTTTTTTAGGCCAAGATTTCCTTTGTGGTCGAAAAGTACAGACTATTCATTTAAGACACAATGAACTGGTAAACGGAAATGTGGGGATAAGTTTGTAACCCATATAAAAGGACACGAATGGGTTTGTGGGGCTTTTCAGGGCCCGAAGAGCCATGCATCGCGCGATCCCCACTATTCCAGGCGAACGACTTACCTCTCGGTCGAAATTCAGCAAGGTTGCGTAACCTTGCTACGGCATTTACCCCCAGCCAAATCGCTGGAATTAATACGGTTACCCAATCAGATAACTGTTTTGACTTTCTGTTAGGCAGCTTACCTATTCTGTGGGGGGTTTTTCCTTCTAAACCCCTTTTTCACCAACACCATTCCTAAAAAAAGCATAAGTCCACGGCAAAATCATCACCTTGCCGTGGCATCGAAAATTCACCCCCGAGGCGTACATTAATTCCTAAAAGACATTAAGTCCACGGCAAAGCTTATCACCTTGCCGTGGCATCGAAAACTCACCCTCGGGCAGGTATTAATTCCTAAAAAAACATTAAGCCCACGGCAAAGCTTATCACCTTACCGTGGCATCGAAAATTCACCCCCGAGGCGTACATCATTTCCTAAAAAAAGCATTAGTCCACGGCAAAATCATCACATTGCCGTGGCATTTGAAATCCTATCTTTAGGCATACATTCTGCCCGGGCAGCTTGTTTCCATAGCCGTATGCTATGGAAACAACATCAACAAAGAGTTCCTTGTTGACTCGTTTATTTGTTTGCCCATGGCACTTCTCGCATGCGGCTATTTGCTCCTATTGGTTTGCTACCGCCGACAAGGTTTCTGCTGACGCAAACCAAACATTTCCCTGATTACCAGCAATCGCTGGCTTCCAATTATCGGTCCCCACGTTCAGGGATCGCAACCAAGCAACGAACATGATGCAGCCAGAAAATGTTTACTTTCAACATCTGGCAATGGCTGCACCCTATGTTCGTTGCAATGTTTAATCATCGGCAACCGAAATGATGATTTATGGCCTCCCATTAGGATGACCAAATTTTCGGTTTGGGTCTTTCACACCCCAGATGCTAGTATTTACATTCTTGGAAAATGCACTAGCGATGTTGCCCTCCATCCACGGTCGCCGAACGATCGTATGCATGGCATACGCACACATGCGTAATGTGTGCTTATTCCGTCCGGTCCAATCACGATTAACTCCCTCGAGTTAATCGTGTGGCCCCTCCTCCTTTTGCAGGTCTTTTGAGGTTTTTCCGTTTCTTTGGTGAGCTCTAGTCACCAGTCAGATTTTACCACCAAGGAGTAGAGTCAAAGGAGTCGTGAGGTCGCGTACGAGCTTGCACAAGTATCGCTTAAGTTAATTTTAAAGGGATCACTCAACTAAAACAGTTTTCAGTGGTTTTCGTCATTTAATAGTGCCTAATGTGAGCCGGTGATGTATAATAAGAAAAATATCGAAAATAAGTGGAAAAACATTTTCATGTGAATATACGTAAACATCTAAAAGGAGTGAATCTGAATTTTTGCAATAAAGCAAACTTTATTTAAAACAATACGTTCGTGAATTTTATTTATTTTCCACTTTCGGATAACCTTGTGCGGTTTCTGTTTTTTTTCCTTGGAGAACTATCAGTGGTATATTAGTGAAACCCGCGTCCGTGTCGACGCACCACTAATAGAACTCTACAGGTTGTCTTCGTGAACGAACTGGCAAGTACTCAGTTGGCCGCTTACTTCCAATTTTAAATTTCAGTTGAACTTCTCTTTCTTTTATAATTTAGTTCAAAGAAAGTTATTTGTTATCCTTGTTTTCCCAATTTAATTTAGCTTTTGAATTACCAGGTTTGTGTTTCATTTTATATATCGTTTTTTTTTCTTTTTCTTTTATGTTTTTGGTATCTTCATTGTTTTAGCTTAAATTTCTATTTAACTATTTGAATTTCTACAACCGTTAGTGTCTGTTCCTTCTTTTTTTTTTTTTTTTTTTGGTTCTCCGTTTCTGTGTTCCCCTGTTTGTTTTACCTTCTCGTGTTGTTTTCTTGTCTTGTCAATTTTTATTAAATAATACAACCAAAGTCTGCTCTCAGCTCTGGTATCTCGTGTCGAAACATATACCCTTATCTCTTCGTCTTTCCATTGTTTTCTCATGTTTCCATAATTGTATCCTATGTATCTTCACCAATGGTCTTCCGTTCTCTTTAGGGCATGGACCATCAGCCCGATCAGGATTCGATGGCCCTCCCCGAAAGATTGAGGACCGACCTCGCTGCCGTGTATGTGTGGTTGTAGCTGAGAACTTGGACGAGACAGAACAT
Organism: Microdon myrmicae; assembly: GCA_963931805.1. NCBI lineage: Eukaryota > Metazoa > Arthropoda > Insecta > Diptera > Syrphidae > Microdon > Microdon myrmicae. The sequence goes on along the minus strand of OZ007496.1, from coordinate 219,406,510 downwards.
AGAATTCGTGATTTCCATATTCCATTCTTCTTCACACCCAAATTCTCCCAGATCATGTTACTCAATGTGTATTTCCGGAGGGCAACTACAAGGAATTTCGGTTGGTAGGCAATTGCATCTGTAGTTGCCACCGGAACATTGGTTGAAGACATGTTGCGTTGCAATAGAGTGAATATATACTCCACATATCACTCGCATAAAACCAATAATGGCCCCATTAATCCCGAAGATATCGCTACATTAATAAGGTCTTCGCGGCATACATCCTTCATTATAGGAGGTGATTTTAACTCCAGACATCCCCACTGGAATAACTCTGTCTCTTGCCCAAATGGCATAAAATTATACCAACGGTATACCGAAAACTCTCATGCCCTCAACTTCGAAGCAGTCGCACCTGCAGTTGCCACGCGAGGTAACTCAATTCTAGACATCTTTTTTGTGTCCAAAGATTTACTTTCTCAGCTCGATTTCACAATATTCTAGTTGAAACTTCGGAGACTCATCTTTCGAAGTACAAACTTGAAAATACATCATTTTCCCCATGACGACTTCACTCTTCTTCTCAACCGGGCGTGTAAAAAGCTTTCCAGAATGAGATATCGTCAGGTCGATCAGAGACACAATCAAACAAACAGTCCAAAACGTATTAGGGTTTAAGAAAACAATTAAGTCCAAACCCTGGTTTGATCAGGAGTGCCGGGCGTAGATCGAACAAACGCCCATGACTGATCCACTTAAAAAGATATGATGAAGTCAAGGCAGAACAATACGCTACCATTTGGAAAGAGACGACGAGACTCGTCAAACACAAAAAAAAAAAACATCTATAGGAGAAGACTCGCATCGAAAAAATTCTAGAAAATGGCACATCAAAGAGCATCAGAGGTATGTATGCTGGCATAAATTCAATTGGAAATGGCTACCTAGGGAGAGCCAAGATAATTCGAGACCCAAACGGCTGGCTGGTCACAGAAACAAACAATATCGTGACAAGATGGAAGCAGTACGTTGAAAACCTGCTCAACGTGTGCACCCATCAACCACAAATAAACGCATTAGACGTACATACGGCCGAGCCTTAGATCCCAGGGCCATATTTAAACGAAGTTGTAGACGCAATAAATCGCATGTAAAACAACAAAGCTCTCAGAGTCGACTGCATACCGGCGAAGGTTATGAAGCACGGAGGAGAGGCAACCGCTCGAAAGATCCACCAACTCATCAAAACAATATGGGATAAGGAAGTCACTCCGGAAGAATGGAAAAGTCGTACCCATCTTCAAAAAAGGTGACAGATCGGACTGCGAAAACTACATGGGAATATCATTGCTCCCAACCACATACAAAGTACTAACAAATGTCATGGTGGCGAGAATCACACCATACGCAGAAGAAATACTGGGAGACAACCAATGGGGATTCCGTAGGAACCGGTCAACGAGCGACCAAATGTTCACAGTAAGGCAATTGTTGGAAAAGAAGTGGGAATACGGAGAGACGATTATTATATGAAGCATGGAGGAGAGGCAACCGCTCGAAAGGTCTGCGAAGGACCAGTAAGTTATAATATAACATAATTAAGCTAGAATTTAAGTATTTCTTGGCTAGTATGTAATTTAGAAACTTAGAAGATAAAAAGAAAACAAAAAAATGTTAAGCAAAAAAAAAAAATAAATAAATAAATAAAACCGCTCGAAAGATACACCAACTTATCAAAACAATATGGGATAGGGAAGTCACACCGGAAGAATGGCAAACCTCAGTAGTCGTCCCCATTTGCAAAAAAGCCGACAGATCTGACTGCAAAAACTACAGAGGAAAATCATCGCTCCCAACCACCTACAAAATACTAACAAATGAGAATCACATCGTACGCAGAAGAAATACCGGGAGACTACTAATGCGGATTCCGTAGGAACCGGTCAACAAGCGACCAAATGTTCACAACAAGGCAAGTGGTGGAAAAGAAGTGGGAATACGGAGAGACGATTCACCATCTGTTTGTTGACTTCAAAAAAGCGTACGACTCAGTCGCAAGGCAAAGACTCTACCATATTGTAGTTGAACTGGGAATCCCGATAAAATATGCCGCCTTCATTCAAATCTGCATGAACGAAAATAAAGGGCGAGTTAGAATATAAAATCACCTCTCAGAACCATTTGAAATCCGGGACGGACAAAAACAGGGGGATGGCCTCTCGCCAAGGCTTTTTAACCTTGTGCTCGAGTATGTCATCAGAAAGGTACAAGACGACAAGATGGCGGGATCATCTCTGAACGGGGTCACACTAGTGCTCGCATATGCGGATGACATCGCCGTTCTGGGCGATAATCTAGAAACTTTAACTAAAAACAGTGAAATCATCATGCAAGCGGCAGAAGAGGTGGGCCTAGAAATAAATGAATTGTTGGCGGTAGACCAACGGGAAAGAGACCGACAGGACGGCGACGGAGATGGAAGGACAATGTTAGGTTCGACCTTGAGGAGATCGGATCGGAGGGGCAAGCGGGGAAGGAGAGCGCACAGGTCAGTGAACGATGGGGGAGTCGAGTCAGTGAGGTCATGAACTTCCGGGTTCCTATAGGCCACTAAGTCGTAATAGTATAGTAACACAACAGTTCTATGTTTTGATTGCGCCTCTACTCTAGCTTTAATATACCTTGTTCGTAGAAAGACTTAGGGCGAGTTATTAGCCAATTGCGCACGTGCTCCTCGACTTCTTTATCGCTTTCGATTTTTTTCCTCCAAGTGATTCTTTCAAGGGTGCGAACAAAAAATAGTCACAGGGACACAAGTCTGGGCCATAAGGAGGGTGTTTGAAGGTTTCCCAGCCAATTTCTTCCAATGTATCCTTTGTCAAGGACGCGGTGTGAGGCTTGTCGTTGTCTTGAAGAAGGATGACATCTTGAATAGGCATACCGGGTTCCTAGAGGGTTTGCTTTTGAGGCACGAGGCGTACGGTACCTTGAAGTTAAGGGATGGAGCTTTATCTTTATGACCCCAAACAATCGTTTCACCTTTGTGCTATGAATTGTAATTGGTGAACAAAACATTATTTTCTTGAGAGCAAAGGCCTTACCTGGGTTTGTTATAGGTCATTGACGTGTTCATGTTCTTTCCTCGGTGCGTGTTGTCAAAGTGACAAAGTCAGCAAGGATCTGAAATCACTTGTTGCCGCTCGGTACTTCATATCACCTTGGTATATTCTAGGCTTTCTCTGTTACTATGTCGACGGGATTGTTTTTAACTATGTGTCATGAAATGCATGATGAGACAATTTGTGGTGTTCCTTTCCAAAGCCCAGAAATTTCGGCTACCCATGGGATAGGGTGACTCATATAGTTATGTCTTTTGTTTTTTGTTTTAGTAATATGTACACATATTATTTTCACAAAAGAGATCGCATATGTTATATATAAAGCAGTTCAGATTTGTATTGACAGTATTACAGTTGCATTTTGCCTTTTAAGTGACCCAACCACAATACAGGCTTCTTTGTTTCAATATCCAATGTTTGTTTATTTGATTTCTGGAGGTATCAGGTCGTCTCACCCCCCTATGTGTCCTCACAAACTACACAAGATATTTTTGCTATACCGGTGTCAATTGAATTATATATAATAATGATTTTTTGAATAATGATAATTACAATTAAATTAGCTTACAACAGGAATAAAAACAGTTTCTATGGTGAACTTTCTGCTAACATAAACAATTTTTTTGCCCCCTTGACCGATAAGCATGACCTCAAAAACAATTTCTACTCATCTTCTTTGCAATAAGTTATCGTTCTGCAAACATAAGCCGCTGGACAAAATATAAATCAAAAGATAATTGTATTGATTGTAACCACATGAACGTATCGTAACCTCGTCGCCAGGTAATGTACGCTGTTGCATGCATTACTCACCACTTAACATCGTTTTCAGGCACGAACTATGTTAAGGCGAATACTTTCCAACAATAAATAACTCACACACATTTTAAATAAACACAAATGTTTCAAAAGCCAAGGGGAGTCTTGGAATTATTTACTCAGCAAACTCACTCATTCGGCTGTGTACGTGTCGTTTTACTTTGCTTCTGTTTAATTTTAGTTAACATAAATGAATTTACGCGGATATGAGTTTTCAAAAACAACTCTAACGGTTTGCCACAGAAAAAGACCAGGGAATCGGGTTCTTGAAATGAAAGTTTCGTCATTTATAACGATTTCAATACCAGGCTCCTGAGGACAACATTTTGATATAACTAATAAATTAGAATGCTATGCATTTTGATATATATATGTATATATATATATATATATATATATATATATATATATATATATATATATATATATATATATATATGTATTTGTATATTTAAATTTATATATAAGAGTACTACTAGTCTTTATGTAGTGAAAAGTATTTGTTAGAATGAAGTAGCTTTTCAAAAATCCCTTCCTCGGAGAAGAACCAGAGCTCGAATTTCTTATTTTAAATTTAAGTAGTTTAAATTATATAATATTTAATAAACATTACAGCTTAATTTTTCTGCGTAAAGAGAGATGAAGCTTATAAATACGTGTCATGCGGCATCTTCATCATTCGTTATTCTTTAAAATAAGAGATGACCCAAAAACGGATCAAAAAGAATATTAAAAAAATGGACGTATCCCAACCCCTTTAGATTAGTAGAAATGTTGTCATAACATTAACCCAACACGGTGGGACTACAGAGAAACGAGGCATTCGTGACGCAGCATTTGGACCTTCGAAGAACGTCACAAATCGCAGCGTGCCAATTTTCCGAAAATTTCGAGAACATACCGCAAGTCACATCATACTAATTCTAAGAAACGTACAGCAACAGCACACAAACGACATCGGTGCCCACGCCACAAATCTATAAGAGGAGGGCATGGTTGCATGGCGAGGTTTTTTCCTTGTCATTTGAGTCCACCATACATAAAAAGAAAACGGACCCTAGAATTATACAACAAAACCCAGTCTGGTCAGTCAACGATCGATCCTCGAGTCAGATATTGGTAGATACCAGTCGTTCGGTTAATTCGAAGTGGCGACGTTCAGTTGGAGAAGCATGTGGGGGTTCTCTATACCACATGAAGAACCAACCCACAAAGCCAACCAATCTCGACCGCTAACTGCGCGTCACCTCAACTCAACTCTCCATCCAAACCTGCAATACACATATTCGCACCCATGCAAAACCCGCAACCGCATCCATCTCAATATGCAAAAGCATTCGTTCCCAATTGCATACATCCCCCAATTTACCAGGAACCCATTCCCCAAGCTGAAATAAATGCATATTCCAATTTACAACGGAATATTAATCATCTCCCTCAATTACATCACCCCACATATAATTTTCCCCAAAATTGCTTCGGTCAATTCTTTACTAAAGTTATATTCCTTCCTTGCGACCAAGCAATCTTAATTTCCCTGAAAATCATAAGTTGTAATAAAACGCATATTCAAACCTACAACGGAACATTAACCATCACCACCAACTATACCGAGCCGCATACATTTTCCCGAAGTTACTTCGGTTAATATCTTACATAAGCGATATCCCTTGCTTGCAGCCAAGCAATTCCAATTTCCCCCGAAAACCAATTCGGTTCACTTCCTCCTTAAATTATACTCGTTTGCAACCAAGCAACAGCTAATTTTCCACGAAACAATCACAACGATCAAGACCCTTGATCATACTTGGCTATGCCAATTTCCCGGTATACACAACCAACGAATCCAACTCAGTTTATACGGCGAGGATTCGCTGGAACTGAATTCCTATGGAAGCATAGCAACTCTTCTCGAAATTCCTCTTAAGTGGCAGTGAGCTTATTTTAGCTATGACTCCACTGCCACGACGCGATAAACTTTTCCCTTCCAATAATTAGCCAGTTGAGACTCAACCGCCGGCGGGGCCGAACACATATAGCCAGTTGCTAATCATCCGCCAAAAGGCGCACAAGCGACATAGTCGGGTTACAACGGCCTACGCGACGAGAACCCTTTTTATCCCCGGAGGAGTCGAGCCCTACTGTCGTGCCGTTCCGTTCCCTTTTCACCGTTTTAAAACAATAGGGTCCGAGGCGAACAGTTGACGTATCAGTAGTGTGATTGTTTATAAGGGTTGCGCACGGCGTCGAGTGTCCTTCGTAAATTCACGCCTAATGTTACGATTGCAAAAATTGTACGATTTTAACCACCGGATAGACTAAAACTAAGATAGACTAAAGTGAAGTGCTATTTAATTAAGAAACTATTATGCCGCGTGTCCTTGTAAATTTACGACTAGTTTAACGATTGTACAAAGTTGCACACTGCAACCTATCGAATAAGTGCCAGTATTAAGATAGAATAGAATAAAACCTAGTTGAATAAAGAACCATTTGATACGAAAACTGTGTTTCTCACCCTACTTATTCCTCGTTGGGCAATCATTTGTTCCTGGTTTTAACCTCCCCTCGGCGGCGAGCAGTATTTCATATGACAGTTTTGGTGGGAGTCTCGCAGCCTCAGTTCGGTGGGAGTGTAGTGAATCCGTGCCATACGTTGGCATCAAACCATATCCCCTACAAGCATCGTCTACTCACTCCATACCAGCCTTCACAGAGGAGGAGTATCACCTAGGCGCTTTCTGTGTGATCACACCATACTTATCACCATGAAGAACCGAGAAGGGGAATTGGACCGGATCAAGGGTTTCGCCCACGTCCATATATCAGCAAGAGTATCGAGCCATATCGTCGAACAGAGGAGAACCCATATCAACCTTACCTATGTAGAAACATGAACTGCAACTTCTTCTCCCAAATCATCGAAATCAGAGGTACGGTCTCCTTGATCGTCAAGAAAGGACTAAGTTGAGGCAAAATTGATGGTCACTAGAAAATTACCGAGTCGAAGGCAAGTGTAGCGCGAGGAGAACTCGAATTATCAGCAACGACTTCAGAAACACGGGGCGAAGAGTTGAAGAAAAGTGACAAGATTATTTAATTGAATATTGGCTCTATTAGTCAATTAGTCGAAGCCGGCGGAGAAGAAAAAATAGTTGTTGCACCACGCAGACAAAGAGACCGACGGGTTCCGGGCCATGTTGAAGTTTTCTCAGAGATCCGAGTGACCTACTTCAAGGAACCTGATAGAATTTCCATACTTCAACGGTGATAGTTATGAATGACTGACATTCCGGGGGACGTTTGATGATATTGCGGCCAACTTCATCAACGCCCAGAACTTGCGAAGGGCACTTGAGGGGACAGCAAGTGAGGCCATATGAAGTCTGCTATTCATATCTAAGGAATCAAAGAAGGGGATTAAAGGTTTAGAGCCACGCTTTGGAAAACCGAGAACATTGTTGCAATTTAAGAAACACCCGGTTGAGATATCCACATTCGCTTGGCATGTAAGGAACTTAATCGCAACCATCAGAGCACTAGCAGAGGTGGGGTACCCGAACTCACACGAACCAGTAAAGGCAATGATTATAAGTTGCAGTCAGTTATGGGGTATAGGTGGTTCGTGTGCCATCACAGTTCTAAATAGGAGGAACAATGAGAACATATGGATTTCGGCGCCTCTGTGGAAATAGAAGTAGACATGTGGGACGAATTTGCCCCACCAGAAGAATCATGGTAGTGGAAGAGGAACCACCAAACGTAGCTCATTAGATAAGACATCTAAAATTCAGGAATATAGTAAAAGTTATGTATTGTAGTTGAGCTGGGAATCCCGACAAAATAGGCCGCATGCATTCAAATATATACGGTCATTTTACTTTTTGCTTAGCAACAAGTAGCGACAAGATAATCTTGTGCGTAGCTGTTGTTTGGTTTGCGAAGAGTAGGGGATCCGGCTTGAACAGCGGTCGCCCTTGACTTTGTAGTCAGTACAGCCATGCGCGAGCGAGAGGCGCACACGTCTGTTGCCCAACGGATTATTATAAAATTGTTAACAAATGAAGGCGTTAAACCCTGGGACATTTTTTCTCGATTGAAGGCACAGTTTGGTAGTGATACACTGTCTCAGAATCCTGTGTATACGTGGGGCAGAAAAATTAAAAGTGGACGAGAGCGTATCGAAAACGAAAATCATGATTGACGCCCAAGGACAAGTCGTACAGATGACAACATCCGTGCCATTCGAGTGCTTATTAAAAGTGATTGCCGATTGATGTGACTTCCATAGCTGATACCCACTTTTGATGAGATTTCTCCATCGTACATGAACAAAAATAAAGGAAGAATTAGAATATAAAACCACCTCTCAGAACCATTTGAAAACCGTGGATTAAAACAGGGGGATGTGCTCTCACAGTGTCTTTTTAACCTTGGGCTTAAGCTTATCAGAAACGGACAACATGGTGGGATTATCCCCGAAGGGGCGCATACAAGTGCTCGCATTTGCGAATGACATCGCCGTCTTGGACGATAATGTAGAAACTGCAAGTAAAAACAGTGAAATCATCATCTACGTGGCACAGATGGTAGGCTTAAAAATAAATAAAGACAAAACAAAATATATAATATGATTACCCCGGGGGCAGGTGGACCTCAGGGAGTGCATATAAACATCAGGGAAAATACATTTAAAAATGAGTTTAAATATCTGGGAACAATACTGATGGCCAGTCATCAACTGTCGAAAGAAATCAACAAAAGACTATGTAGCGATTCTAACAGATACACACAATTCACAAGCAAAAATAGTGAAGAACACCGAACTTCACACACGGTCTCGACTTCCGCATAGAGCACAGCCTCCGATGTTTCCTCGTTTCTCTCGTTCGTCCATCGTCCGCATACGAATCTGATCGTAACGAAGTTACTGCGGCGGGAGTGGTGTAGCGATTCTAACACACACACAAAATTCACAAGCAAAAATAGTGAAGAACACCGAACGAAAAAATCGAATAAGAAAAATACATCAGAACCGTATACCAAGCGATAAATAAAAATAATTCACACCAGTGGAATATACTCGAGTTTGGAAATCAAATTTAAACACGGTCAGTAGCCTGATGTGTAACGCTTAGGTAACATTTTTTTCGTGATTCGACCTGTCATAGCGTCAGTTCGAATCACACGATCTTCTTCACTATTATTTCAAACGCTATAACTACATTCCGAAAACTCCAGTTGGTACGCAGTCAATAAACTGATAAAATCAAAACTGCTGTCACGTAATATAATACTCCGTATTTATACGGGTAGAACCATAATCATGGATCTATAAAGATGCGAGACCTGGGCGCTTACAAACCGAGAAGAGAAGAGGTTCCTCATATTACAGAATACAATTTTAAGAAATATTTTTGTCGCTAAATATTACGAAGATGCAGGACAATGAAGGCTTGGTAGAAACCTTGACGTGGAGTGGGGACTTAAACTACAATGAATCACTAAGGCTACGCTAACGGAAGCATATGCTTCCAGTAGGGCCACCCATGTCAAACAGTCTAGCGAGGAGTAACACCCAAGGATCTGCCATCCCTAATCCAGAGTGTTACGCGTCACCGTGGCCATTGGATGGTTTGCAACCGGCTATATTATAAGGGTACCTCTCTAACACCGGTCGAATGTAAGCAGTAAGCAGACCTTACCATATCAGAGAGGGGGACTGATATGACGGATTACTTGAAACCGCAAGACTCGTGGGAACAAAAATGAATAACCAATATACAAAAACAATCCCACGAAAAACCTGGTAGGCGTAGGTGTGTTGAGCCGACGCTACCATAAGGGAACAAATCATTAAGCAAACACCTACTCGGCAAAAAGAAGACGTGGGGAAAAACGGAAAAAGCGGGATACACGCGTCGACAAGTGGAATGTTCGAACGTTATATAAACCAGGCGTGATACAGACAGTCGTAGAGAACGCGAAATAATAAAAAAGGGACATCGTCGCGCTTCAGGAACTCCGACTTCCACATCAAATAATCGAAAACAACGGGTTCACCCTGGCGTGTGGAGGTGCTGACACGCATAACCTCGGTACCGGGTTCAACATAAGCAATAAGATTACGCCCCATGTAAAAGATGTGAAATTATCACCGAATGTCGGTGCTAAATGTTAAAGATGTGAGATTTATTAATGACCGAATGTCGGTGCTAAAAGTACGGGGCACATTGTACAATTACGTATTTATAAACATACGCCCCCCGCAACAGAATCTACCGACGACGAAACAAAGGACAAATTCTACGAGACCCTAGAGGAAGTATTTGATGGGATCTCATCATTCGATGTTAAAATCCTCCTCGGCGACCTCAATGCGAAAATTGGAAACGAAGATATCTCCAACCAACTATAGGTAAAGAAAGCCTACATGACGTTTCAAATGATAATGGAATTCGAATTATCACGTTTGCAGCATCAAAAGATCTGGTAGTGAAAAGCACGATGTTCAAGCACAAGCCAATTCATAAAGCCACAGCGTAACGCGTAACAAAATAGACCACTTCCTCATAGACAAAAGACACCATTCGAAAATCCTTGACGTAAGATCATATAGAGGATCAGATTGCGACACCGATCATCTTCTACTGATGGGCGAAATCAGGAGTCGGCTCGCAGCAAACCCGCATGTGTAGTCACGGGAGACGAGCAAAAGCTTCGACATTAATAAGCTAAAAGATCTGCGCAAAAGGGCTCAATATCACGAGGAACTAACGAATAGATTTAGCATCCTAGAGAATGGGAGCAGTGTGGAAGAGGAAACCAATAGTGTGGACACTAAATGGACATCGATCAGAGACACAATCAAACAGACAGCCCAAAAGGCATGAGAGTTTAAGAAAACAAATAAGTCCAAACGTTGGTTTGACGATGAGTGCATGGTGAAGATCGAAGAGCGAAGAACGTAAACCTCTCAGAGTGATCCACTTAGAAAGATATGAGCAAGTCAAGGCAGAAAGATACGCGACCATTCGGAAAGAGACAACGAGACTTTTCAAACGCAAAAAACGCGAATGGGAGAAGACTCGGTTCGAAAAAATCCTAGAAAATGCCAGAGCAAAGAATATCAGAGGTATGTATGCCGACATAAATTCTATTAGAAATGGCTACCGAGGGAGAGCCAAAATAATCCGAGACACAAGCGGCTGTCTGGTGACAGAAACAAACAATATCGTGACAAGTTGGAAGCACTACTTTGAAAACCTGCTCAATGTGCGCACCCATCAACCACAAATACCAGGTGTACCGGTATGAAGCGGTATTTTTAAATAAAACACTAATGTAAATGGGAAAGTAAAACACATTTTATTCGAAGTATCGGCCATTGCTTTCTACACATTTCGACCACCTTTCTGGCAATTCGTGGATACGACGCCATTAAAACCGGTCGTCTTTTGACGCAAACCATTTGGAGACCCAATTTTCGACCTCTTCGTAGGAATTGAAATCCTGCTCACAACCGGGATCCGGTCTTGGCCCTATTTAACAAATATCTCCGCTGGTCCTGATTTCGAGCCGATGTCAACCAGTTTGGCACTCCCAGGCTCTGGGCGTCCCGGTCTACGACATCCTTCCATCGCAAACAAGGTCTGCCACGCTGTCTCCTTCCATACATCCTGCCACAAAGGAGTTTCCGGGCTGGCCCTCTTCGCTCAATCGAGCTAGGTGTCCCGGCCACCGGAGTCTACCGAGCTTGATTTTTCTTACAACATTAGCTTCAAGGTAGATTGCGTACAACTCATGGTTGTATCGTCTCCGGAATCGTCCCCCCTCACATACGGGGCCAACAATTTTGCTTAAGACCGTCCTCTCGAACGCGGCTAAGAGTTCAGAGTATCTTTTATTAAGCATCCAGGTCTCGGATCCATACATGATTAGTGGTAGGGGATTTAAAGAGCCTTGATAGACCATAGTAGACTTTGTTGGAATTGATCAGCCGTTCGCATATTTCTTCTACCATATTGTTATCGCCCGATACTGCTGACCCAAGGTAGTTAAAGGATTGCACTATTCAAATTCGTGCTCCACTACCCTGATAGTTTGACCAACGTTAGGTCTTCTCTTCACAGAAGTTGCCACTATGTACTTCGTTTTACCCTCATTAATGTGCAGTCCCAGTTTTTGTGCCGCCTGCTCAATCTGGGTGAAGGATTCGTGTACTGCCGATTCGGTTCTACCGATGATGTCGATGTCATCTGCGTATGCAAGTATCTGGCTCGACTTGGTGACAATAGTCCCTCTTGTTGGAACACCAGAGTCACGGATTGCTTTCTTCAACGCCAGATTGAAGAGGAGGCAAGCCAAACCGTCCCCTTGCCGGAGTCCATTAAAGGTGTTTATTGGTTTGGACAGCAATCCCGCTATTTTTACTTGACTAGTTACGTTGGTCATTGTCAGCCTACAAAGTCGTATCAATTTGTTTGCAATGCCGAACTCTCTCATGGCATTATTTAGTTCTACCCTAGGCGGCCTTAAAGTCTATGAATAGGTGATATAATGGAATCGTAAATTCCAAGGATTTTTCCATCGCCTGCCTAAGGGTGAATATCTGATCAATCGCTGATTTGCCTGGGATGAAGCCACACTGATATTAACTAATGATGGCTTTAACGTATGGGGCTATCCGGTCTTGTAGGATAGTGGAGGGTATCTTATAGGCGATACTCAGCAATGTTATACCCCTATAGTTGCTGCACAGTGTGATAGCTCCCTTCTTATGTATGGTGTAAATTATTCCACGACGCCAATCTTCCGGCATCTCCTCTTGCTCCCATACGTGCACCACGATCTCATTAATTGTGTGATGTAACGCTGCCCCTCCTTGTTTGATCAGTTCAGCCGGTATGCCATCAGCTCCCGCGGCTTTATTTGATTTGAGCAGTCTTATGGCTTTTAATGTTTTCTAAATGCTTGGTGACGACAACATTTGGTCTTGATTTACCATTGGTGGAGCCTCCAATTCGTCTGTGAGCTGACCATTTAGCAATTCATTGAAGTGCACTTCCTATCGCTCCAGAATGCCTTCAGGATCAGTTATCAGATCACCCTCTTTACCCTTGCATTAACTGCAGTCTGGTGTGTACAACGTCATACTGCGGATTATTTTTATTTGGTAGAACTTCCGCACCGGACCTCCCTCTCTGCTTTTCTCTATTTCATAGACAGGGCTTCTTTCCCAGGCCCATTTCTTTTGTCTGTGAAGTCTTTTTTCATATCTTTTGACCTCTTTGTATGTCTCCTCGCGCAGCCGCGTCCTATGAGGTATGTATGCCAGCATAAACTCAATTAGAAATGGCTACCAAGGGAGAGCCAAACTAATTCGAGACCCAAACAGCTGCCTGGTCACAGAAACAAACAATATCGTGTTAAGGTGGAAACAGTACTTTGAAAACCTGCTCAATGTGCGCACCCATCAACCACAAATAAACGCATCAGACGTGCGTACGGGTGAGCCTCAGATCCCAGTGTCCTTTTTCAACGAAGTTGTAGGCACAATAAATCGATTGAAAAACAACAAGGCTCCCGGAGCCGACTGCATACCGGCAGGGCTTACGAAGCATGGAGGAGAGGCAATCACCCGAAAGACCCGCCAACTGATTAAAACAATATGGGATAAGGAAGTCACTCCGGAAGAATGGAAAACCTCAATAGCCGTCACCATCTTCAAAAAAGGCGACAAATCTGACTAGAAATCTACAAAAGAATATCATTGCTCCCAACCACATACAAAATACTGACGTATGTCATACTGGCGAGAATCACACCATACGCAGAAGAAATACTGGGAGACAACCAGTGCGGTTTCCGCAGAAACTGGTCAACGAGCGACCAAATGTCCACAGTAAGGCAATTGCTGGAAAAGAAGTGGGAATACTTTTCGTTGACCTTAAAAAAAGGCGTAAGACCTTAAAACGGCTAAGACTTTATCATACTGTGGTGTAGCTGGAACTCCCGAAAACTCTCAGTATGAAGTTTTAACATTGTGCTCGAGAGTCTGTCATCAGAAAGGTACAAGACGACAACATGGCCGGATCATGCCTGAACGGGGTCACACAAGTGCTTGTGTGGGTAGTTTCTACTATGGTGCATCAACACGGACGCTGGTTCAGCAGAAACACCACGAATAGTACACTAGAAATTGTTCTTACCGGAAGGAATAGAGCACAACAGTGAACACAATTGCTCTCCAAAGAAAACACGACGGAGTAGTTTTCATGTTAACGTTTTTATTTCAGCAAAGATCCATTTTTATCTTATAATTACTTATGTAATGTTTACGTGTTCATTAACCAAGTAGGATTCGGTTTTCTTTAATTCTCATTCTTCGAATTAAGATAAGGGCGTGGATCTCTTACACGACTCGACAATGGTTACGAATGGTTATTCGATTAATTTCCGACAAGCAACGATCTCAGCACGAGGATCTCCTTCGGTGGTTAAAATGCGACTCCCGATGCAATCCACATCTCAACAGATGCAACGGTGGTGGATCACATCGATGTAGGAGGAGTGAATCGGATCTACTTGGCGACAACCAATGGGCGATCGAAAAGGAGTTAAATGGGAAGATTTCCCATATGCCCGCATAGGATAAGTACGATGTCCTGCACCTGATCAAACAAATGAACGAGCATAGGGGGCTGCAGGCATTGTTGTCATAAACCATCGATAATGCACGCCTGAGAACGAAATAGGTTTCTGCGTCCTAAGTAAACAGAAACGCTATTTCCCGGGTCGTACATTAGATGCATTTTGTTTGGTTCAGCCGTATTATTCTGGTGCATGATGTAGAATAGACATTTTGTTGAGATTAAGTCAACAGAAACCTCGCCAACGATGGCCAGGGACCAGGCTGGGTGGCTAAACGCTTAATTTGGGCAAGCATCGTAGGGCATGGCCATTACTATGATTATTTACTTAGGAAACGGTACTTGGACATGACCAGGGTAATATTTGTTTAAGTAGCAATGATGGGAAATTGGTTGAGGCTATTCCGAACCCAAAGAAATGTGGGCAATATTTACTTATAAAATGGTAAGAAGAATATCGGCTGCAGCTGTGTCAACAAGTACGCTGGCCAGCGTGTGTTTATCGATTATAAGTGCTGACGAGCTGAGCCGATAGGGGGTACGGCATGGTTCATATAATATGAATAAAAGAAGATGTTGCGGATAGTTTACGCTGCTCATTTGCAGAGAAGTAAAATGACTTTGAATGGTTAGTGGAAGACAGGTTAATTTAAAGGGAATCGGGGGTTCTTTTGGGAATGCCTTAAAGAACCCCCACACTCGCATATGTGGATGTCATCGCCGTTTTGGGCGATAATATAGAAATTGTAAGTAGAAACTGTGTAATCCTCATGCAAGCGGCAGAAGATGTGGACCTAGAAATAAATGAAGACAAAACAAAATACATGATTACGGCGAGAGCAGGTGGACCTCAGGGAACACATATAAACGCCAGGGGCAAGATATTAGAAAAAGTTAAAGAGTTTAAATATCTGGGAAAAATAGTGACGGTCAGTAACGAAATGTCGAAGGAAATTAACAAAAGACTGCATTCCGGTAACGCTAGTTGGCACGTAGTCAGTAAACTGCTGAAATCCAAACTGCTATCAGGTAATATAAAGCTCCGTGTTTATAGACCATAACCATGCTGTTTGTGCTATATGGATACGAAGCATGGGTTCTCACAAAACGGGAAGAAAACAAATTTTGCGTATTTGAGAATAAACTTTTAAGGACTGTGGGGAGCGAAGTCAATGTGCCGGCGTACGACACGGGGTTCTACTTCGTCCCACCGTCACTAAAAGAAAGTTCCACTGCTGAACCCGATCTGTCAAAAAGCAACAAAAACCTCAACACACCGATCACAAGGAGTAAATAACAGGCACTGCTTGGGTCTATTGAATCAAATATTCTCTTATTGATTTTACTTAAGGATTAGACGGTTGGATGTCATTTTTTTTATTTATTAAAAGAAAAGTTCGTTTGTAGTTAATTTAATTCCGAACACTTTAGTCTTCACTACCGCTTTTAATAAGAGACGAGCTATCAGGTCAACCAGCATTTCACAAACGACCCGTTTATAATCGTATCTCCGCAGCCGGCGGAGAGCGGGAGTAACGCGTGACCGCGGCGGTCAGCGGGTGGTAAAGGACTCACCGAGGATGGAACTCTGACATGAATTCCATCCTAGGTTAGGGCTTAGAAACAAGGGAAGAGAGAGAAAAACTTTTCTTTTAAGGGTAGGAAATGCACTCTTTCGGTGCAATGCTGTGTGTCCATGGTTTTTTCATGGATGAGAACGCACCTAGAACAAAGAAAGGGCGTAAAGTCTATGAATAAAGCAAATAAAACCGAAATCGTCGGATGCTAATGGAATCTTTGTTGGAACATGTGCGTCGCGGCTAAACAAAGAGACGACGATACGATGTGGAAATGTGCTAATTGGTTTTAGCTAGGTTACTGGGAAATAATGTTTATAGCACCGCTAGTAAGGGTAGGTATGGAATTATACGCATATCGCCAGGACGCCCGATGAAGGACAGCGGTCTTTTTTTTACTCATGGTGTGAGTTAGGGAAATCGGCTTCAGGGTCGATTGCGCTAATTGAATGCAGCTGCTGGTATATTATTGCTGGGGGAAAGAGGTCCCCAGCCAATGCGTACGTTAAGAGATTTATCATACACATGCGAAGCTGAAAAATTGGCAGCGCAATGTTTATGGCCCCTGGTGAAGGTTACATTATATGTAATTCGAATCCTTTTGTTTACAGAAATTCGTCTAGGGAGATTTGCTTGACACCGAAGGTGCCGAATTATTTTGAGATTCCTGATAAGGTAAGAAAGAAATCTTACAGGAATTGTATGCAAAGAGATGCATGAAAAGTAAGTTTTCTTTTCCAGGGACTTTTAGGTTATATAAATTTGATTGTTTTAATGCGTGGAGCATTTAAGATGCTAATGCGATTGCATTAGCGAAAGCTTATGCAGACTGGGTAGCAGTTGTTGGGATTTTTTTCAGGAAGGCGAACCGTGGGGTTTGGCGGAACCGCCACGGGACTATCTTTGGTTTAACATTTACCCCTAATATTATACATAATATGTAAAAAGAATTAGGAAAATAAATGTGTTTTAACACTAAACTAAAGAAACTATCTTTGGCGGTAAATATGACGAAGACGTCGGACAATGGAGAAAACGCTACAACCGCGAATTGGAAGAGTTACACCCCACACCTACAATAGTGGGTATAATCAGGTCGCGAAATTTAAGATGAGCCGTCATATAGCAAGAACGGGAAACCACAGAACCATACGTAGAATTCTTGACGGTAGACTAACGGGAAAAAGACCGGTGGGAAGGCCGCGGCAGAAATGCGAGGGCATCTGAAAAGCTGCCAATAATTCCACTATACTACAATTAGAGGTTGTGATGACATAAATTGGATGATGTGGGGATAAAAGGAGACAAATTATGCAGATTCGAATGAATGAACAGTGTTTGTATTCGATTTTTTACATGGATAATATAAGATCTTTGACCATCAATAGCACTGCAACACTTCTTATAAATATATTTCAAGATATTTTAATCATACTTCAAGATATTGTTATACATTTCGGTTGAATGATCATTTCATTTAAGAAGGGATTAGGCATGCTGCTCTTTATTGACTGACAAACAAGGTCAAAAACCTGCGTTGTAGAAATAGATACCCGTTTTCGACATTTTGCTTAGTTTAAGTAAGAGACGACTACATAATTCAAGAGTTCTGCTACCTTGATGTTTCAGAATTCCTGTGAAATAGTAATGTTTACTAACGAGAACATAAGGCATTTGGTTGATAAATACGCATATTGTTTACAACTTAAATTCCCCAGTCTGTTTTCTTTTAAGGAAAACACCTCATTCATTATCTTATCTAATTTTAGGGTATTTCTAAATGTATGCGTCACTACAGCTTCTACCGAAATCTTAATTGTTCTCGGCTCAATTGCGACAATTAATCATGCATATTAGAAAATGTTCATTACTAAGCCGTTTCCAACAACAAGTTAAGAGTAAATTACATCTCAGGTAAGACAGATTTATAAGAAGTGCAACAGCCACCTACAGTTCGCGCACTTGAGCTCATTTATCGTTACAAATACGCGCGTTCAGGTGCTGGGCTAATCTGATTGGCTTCGATCTCATTCAAGTGTTTGTGCTTTTACCAGCGTTCGAACGGTTGGAGATAAATATTTCGAAATATATATCAGTCGGGAGTTGTGCTAAATCGAATATTATCAGATCAGTCTTCACAATGGCCCTAACGCTAAAGTACGTAGTGAAACAAGAGTCAAGTATTACAAAACATTATCCATTGAACACTGTTTTTTTTAAATTTTTTTTTTAGAATTACGATCTTTGTGGTCTTCTACATTTTCTGTTCCGCCGATTTGTGCAAGGGTCAGATTTTGGGCTTAGGACCCTGCCCAAAAGTAACAGTTATGCCGAATTTTAATGTTTCCAAAGTAAGTCAATATTTCATCTAGATTGTTTTTTCGTTGGTGATTTTTGTTTTTACAGTATGTGGGACTTTGGTATGAAGTTTCGAGCTATCCCGCAGCTTTGGAAGATGGTGCAAAATGCATTTCTGCCAATTATGAACTTGAAGCGCATGACACTGTCAAATTTTTAACTTCACAGTACAATCCGGCGTAAGTGTTAACCTTAATGAGTTACTGTCTTTTGGTGTCATTGATCTTGTGACATTTTTAGTGCAAACAACATCATTCAACTAGGAGGCACCGGCAACATAGTAGATAATGCTAAATTACTGATGACAACACCAAGCAATCCGGGTATGTAATTAATATAAATCGAAGCACTTAGTATAGTTATGATTAATATTAACTTTTTAGGGCCCTTGTTAAGTAATTACTGGATTCTCGAGACAGATTATCTCACATATAGTGTGGTATTTTCATGTACTGAATTTCCAAATGACTCACATTCAGGTGATAATAATATTGATGAAGTTGTACAGCACCATGAATCAGACTCTCGTTGTTTTTTATTTTGTAGAACTGATTCGAATTTTAGGAAGGGAAAGGGCCCCATCGATGAATGCTGCTATTAAATCGCACATGGTTATTGATGACAACGGACTGCCGTTGAGATATTTAAGAAATATCAACCAGACCGAATGTCCAGAATAAATAAACAGTATTACAAGGATCATATTCAGCAGATCAATAAAAATATTTTTAAATACAATTGGTGTATAGTAATGAACAAGTGAATAATAAAAATCAGTAAAATACTTTTCACTCACTGATAGTGCGTTTGACATGTTATTGAATGTAATTTTTAGTTATAGGGTTTTGAAGACCAGCCATTCCAGGGGTGTGACATAGTATTGATGCCCAAAGCAAAACACTACACATAGAAATACATAATATAATAGCCTGTTGATTAAAAATATGACGGTACAATAAACTGAAGACATTTAATAAGAAATGAGCTTACAACACATGTAGTTCCAGGTTTCTAGAATAGCTTTACAGCAATATGTTAGTTTAGGGGAAAAGAAATCCATTATTTAAAGCGGACCGCGGATGCATTCCTTAAGAATGTTGACGCCCTGCGAAGGGTAGGATTTGAATAAAAAGAAACCTTATTAACAGAATGTTTGATGGAAGTCGCCTTTTTAAGGGAGAGGAGCTGGTGTCCGGGCTTAAGTTTGCTAGGTACGTCAGTGTTTTCATGTTAACATCGGGATTGGGGTTGTTTAGGTTTGGAGCGGGGAGCACGATGAGGATTAGAAATAAGCTTAGGTCAGTTAGGAGATTGTGGGAGGAAGATAAGATCGGGCCTGAGAAACAGTCTGAAGGAGCAGCTGCGACGGGGAAAACGGCTACACTTATGAGGTGATTTGGGGAGAGATTTGATTGAATTAATTCGTTTTTAATGGGAAAAGTACCCAATTAGAGGGCGCCGCCAGGCGGGTGAAGGAATAGCCATTCATTCGAAGAAGAGATGTGGAATCGAAAAGTGTTAAGGCAGGTATTTTTTATATTTTTTTATTAGTCTTCTCTCGGGAGAGGCGAACCTATAGCCCCGAGTGGGCGCCCCGAGATGCCATCAAATAACTGTTGCAGTTCTTTTTTAACAGTTGCAGGTTGTAACTCTCCGGGAACACTCGCATGGGAAGGTAGTTCCAGAGCTTCCCCGCTCTGTAACGGAACGAGTTCTGATGCAGGGATGTTCGCGCCGTCGGGAGATGAACCACAAACGGGTGCGATCCGTCGGATTGTGTTGTGGAGCGCATATAAACCGAATTGCGTGGAATAATACCAAGAATCTCAGAAGAACACCACCCGTGGGTGCGTATTGACGTATTTGATGCAGATCGCATATTTCTTTTATAAGGACCTAACCACCCAGCCAGCATTAGCATTCAACATTTTTGGAGATTTCAGTTGGGGTAACTGTGGGCGAATAACAACCGTGTGGTTTTCGCACCATTGGGTGACAAGAGTAGTTGTTTTGAAAGTCGATGTGAAGAACGGAAGATAAGTCGAGAGTCAAGAGTCGGTTTTTGAAGTCGTAATTAAATAGTCGATGTGAATAAACAGCATTAGTAAAGAGAAACGCGTTTTAATTTGCAATCATCTCTCAAAGTTTATCGGAATATTGAAAAATCTCCTGTCCTATTAGAGAATGCTTCACAACTAAGTTGATCAATTTCATCCAGAAACTTACAGTTAAACTACATACATTTCCTTGTCTGGTTACTCTAAGTAACAATAACCTAATTACGATACGTCGCGTAAATAAGTTCAGTGCAGTGTTAACCTAAGAACAATGGAACAACAAGAAAACAGAAAATAATTTATATATATTAAGAGATTGATAGTGAAATAACAAAATAGCAAGAAACGTAATATGCCCAATACAAAACCTAGATAAGCCTTGGGTTGATAAAAAATGCGAGCAGATTACAGCGGCGAAAAAACAGAGCTTTTAAACAACGGGACATTAATCCCACCGAGGTGAACAAAAGGAATTTTGTTAGAACCAAAGATGCGTGCAACCAGACGATTGAAACCGCGAAGACGGCTTACAGCGACAAAGTGACTAATAAACTCCTTCAGTGCCCAACTGGTTCGCGCTTCTTCTGGTCAATGGCAAGGGCTGTCAGCAGTAACTTCGCTTTCTCCTCTTTTCCTCCGTCACAAATCCAAAGGATAAAGCTAATGTGTTCGCGAATTCAAACCTCGATCCCGGTCTTTTGCAGCCATCTGTGATCGTGCGGATACGGTCTTCCACGTTCGATGTGAGATTTCTCCCGCGTACTATTCAACGCATTCTACGTGAACCGGGCTGCAGGACGGCAACTGGCTCGGACGGAATACCAGCAATAGTCCTTAAGAACTGTGCTCCAGAACTATCGGCGGTTCTTGGCAGACGTTTTCTCTTATCTTATGCACGAAGGACCTTTCCTGCCTGCTGGAAAATTGCTCGTGTTCGGTCAATCCCAAAGAGGGGAAAAAATTATCTCCCACAAAATTACCGTCCGATAGCATTAGTGTCTATGTTATCTAAGGTGATGGAAAAAGTGATCAATACTGAGTTAATTAAGTATTTGGAGTGCAACGGACTTCTGAATGATCGTCAATACGGATTCCGTGGCAAGCGGTACAGGGGAGATCTGTGGGGGTTCTTAAAGCTCACCTGAAGAACCCCCCATATTCGCAACCCACGTTTGCACCCCAATCTCCCCGCATCAAAGCATTTCCTTTCACAAGAGCATTATCCATGCATCAACGCATTGGCAGAAAATTTCCTATAAGGATTCTCAGGCATTCATAATTCAATGCATCATATTTGCTTGCCTAGAAGAATTCCTTAAAGAACAAAACTCATATCCCTGAAAGAAAACATATCGGTTACAGTACCTTGTAACCATCATAACCAGGGATAATGATCATTGCGTCGCCTATTCCCAGCCTCACCATGTGTATAATAAATTTCCTTACATACACATTGGCTGGCGATCTTTTCACCCGACGACAAAGCAACCCTTAGCAGCTTATTGCCGCAGCTGCATACAATTAGCGCAATAGACGCTAAAATCAATTTCTTTACCACGCATCATGTGCAAACAAAAGAACACTGTTCTTCCGCAGGCATTCTGGCGACACGACAAACAATTCAAGTTGTTTCAAGTATCCCAAATGCATCTAGCATCTAATGAGTTCGAACTTGTTTACTCAGCTGAACTCTCATAAATTCATTTATATCTTTTAATTTTCCTGGATCCGTTCGTCGTGACCTCGCGGCATGAGCAAACAGAAATCCCTTAGCACCCAATGAGATACGGCTTGTTTACTTAGCCGAACTCACATCTCATTGATGCCCATTATCCCTTTTGATTTTTTTTTCAGCTTCATTCAAAGGGCCTTGTCCCATGAAAGAACCAATGTTCACACCTAGATGAATACCATCATGATCTCCTCTATGAGATCCGGTTACCGACCCCAAAAGAGAGACTTCACGTTTCTCTTGCAATAGGAATCTCTAAATTAAGAGAGCCCGTACCGCCGGCCGAATTTCCTTCCCTAGCGAATTGACATCGCTGAGTCTTGTTCCACACACCGACCGAGCAGGTCGCGACCGCTCCCGCTCCCCGGTGCACATGGGGACGCAAATATTGCTAAGTCGAGTCGAGTAAGCGTGCTACTAATTAAAAAGTAATTCCTTCTTGAACCCCTAGTATAATGCTGTTATCAATTAAAAGTTAAATGTCATCCGAGTAGTGTACACCATCTTATATTTTCTTTTTGTGCATCGGTTCATCGTCGGTGTAATTAGTATCAGTGTCCTGTAAACTAATTAAGTGCAGTATAATACGTATCAATAAACAACAATTAATAACCAAAAACAGTGCGCTAGTGTTTTATTGTTTCTTCTCCTGGTGAACAGTTTTTTTTTCTCTCTTGTCGTGACAGTGGAACTATTATGATGGAGGAAGGAAGTGAATCAGCGCCGTACGTCGGCGTACCATACTTCATCTCCACAGACCCTTTGCCACTTATAACCGATATATGGACATCTGCGAGTGAGGGGCATGGTGAGTCAAGGGTGGTCGCATTGGATATATCCAAAGCCTTTGATCGGGTCTGGCACGGGGCATTGCTGAGAAAACTTCGTTCACATAGATTTTCCCAGCTATTTTGCGACTGGACGAGAGCTTCCTCGAAAATCGATCAATCCGGGTTGTTGTGGACGGCGAGTATTCGGATATGTACCCTGTTAATTCCTGGGTGCCTCAAGGTTCTATTTTGGCTCCAACCTTGTTTTTGCTTCACATAAATGATAGTACGCTTGTTTCCTCCTTTTCAAGTGATCGGCCGATTTGTGCATCAACGCCACACCAGCTGAGATGTAGGCAGGCTGACTCTCTGAATCGAGATCTGGATAAAGTCCTGCAGTGGGGAAAGGCCAATCTTGTCGACTTCAACGCAACGAAGACCCAGTATACAACATTCACAAAGAAAACCGGATCATCGGTTCCACAGCTGATGATGAATGGCCGGGCCCTCGAATCTGCTCGGCGTCGCGGTCTGTGCAAATGCGTCGTGGCATAAACACGTGTCGAGTATCGCCAGGTCCGCCTCAGGAAAACTGAGCTATCTTTTTAGAGCCACGAAATATTTTACTCCGGCTCAACTTCTTCCCCTGTATAAATCCCAAATTATACCCGCACTCGAATATTGCTTTCGTGTTTGGAGCTCGGTTCCTAAACATACCCTCGCCCTACTTGAGAGCATATAGAGATGAGCGATCCGCCTGATAGGGGACTCGGTGCTGAGGTCGGGACTACGGTCGCTATCACATCGAAGGCGCGTAGCCGACCTCTGTCTGTTTTACAGATATTATCACGGGTACGGAGATTCGACGGAACGCACCAGTTCACGGTTCATCTCCCTACGGCGCGAACATCTCTGCGTCAGAATTCGTTCCGTTACAGACTGGGGAGACTGTGGAACTCCCTTCCCGCGCGAATGTTTCCGGGGCGTTACAATCTGCAGCTGTTCAAGAGGAACTGCAACCGTTTTTTGGTGGCATATCGGGGCGCCCACTCGACGCTATAGGTTCGCCTCTCCCGAGAGAAGTGTAATAAAAAAAAAAATCTTTTATGTAAGAGATATATTTTGTTTATCAAAGTTTGGGGTTTTTTGGGGTTTTGGGGAAAAAGCTTTGGACGAAAAAAGAGTTTGATTTATGGTGCCTCAAATTGGACAGTCCGAACCATGATAAATAAAGCCTTGAAATAAACCTAAAATGATGGATTTATTCTTGTTCAAACTATTATACCCGGAACTGGGAATTTATGTTCC
Organism: Microdon myrmicae; assembly: GCA_963931805.1. Lineage (NCBI taxonomy): Eukaryota > Metazoa > Arthropoda > Insecta > Diptera > Syrphidae > Microdon > Microdon myrmicae. The sequence continues at coordinate 219,382,136 of OZ007496.1, read as the reverse complement.
TAGAGTCACACATATGTTTTAATCTCCTTCCAAACTATGAGTCTGGAGTGAGTTTTTTTTTAATGTTCTGTTGAATAACTCTATAATATTAAAGCGACACTTTCTGTAGTACATGTTTTGTAAATGTGGTAGAGGAAATCCGACATCCATCTAAAATTCAAAGTTATTACGGAGACTACTGAAACAAAGATACATAATAATAAGCTAACGGTTCCATTTTTCTTGTTGTTCAGACAGATATCGGGATACAGAGTTAAAATAGCGAGCTATCACACGACTTCTGATATTTGGGTAAAAACTTTTCACAAGTTATGTCTTCTTACCAAAAGCGATCTAAAATTTAGTCAGTTGAACGGTCAGTATAGTAATGCCACCTACGCTTCAACGCTATTTGGAAACAGACAAATTGATGTCGCAATAAATGGCAAGTTGAAAGTGATTCATCAGTATTTATTAGCCTACACATATCTAATCTAAATTGTTGAATACAAATTTGTCTGTCAACTCCATCTGCAATGCACCTGCTAAGATTTAACTTATCTAATACTTAATTAATAGTATTCAGGTCTTCCAAAAAGGAATCATATCTTCTTCTAAGGTATCCGTCGAATCCTGATAGGTGGAATAATTTAGCATTTAGGACCGTGGTCAGGGCTTATTTCCTTATTTCACTTTAGCAGTCGTAACCGAATTGTAAGGTATTATCTGTTATATATTTTTGTCCAAATTTAGAGTTCTACGTGAGGTGGTTGCTTTTTATGAAAAGAGGTGTGGTTTTTTATTCTTTTTTTTTCACCATACTCTGAACCTTAACTTTTGTTTCTACATCAAGCGGATAAATTTGGTAAAATTAATCATACGTCTTGGTATTTAATATCCTCACATTCTTTGCATATGTAGCATTCATTGGATGTAATGGTTTCTGAAATGCTTTAAGTCTATTCAAAAGATTCTACCCCTTGTTTCCAATACGAATGTAAACGGCGTTCGGGACACTTTTCTACTACGGGAACGCCGGGTGACTGAGATGATTTGTGAGACACAGTGGATTTTTTTCTAACATCCGAGTCGAGCATTTATACCGTGGAGACGACTGCACCATTGGGAAACTCAAATCACTGCTTGATATCGATTGCACAAGTACTTACCTTTCAAACAGATAATCAAACTAAGCAGCGTCGCCAAGTCTGAAAATAAGGGCTACTGTTTGGGATGATTTGCGGAATGTCTTTTCATCCTTCTTGTAGTTGTATGCTTTGGAGACCCCGATGTTAACGCCTGCGCGCGAAGATTATTCGTCTCGCGATGGAAATTTACATTCCGCATTCCATCAAACGAAATTCATCTGATAAACCTTGGTTTGATAAAAAATGAGTACAGATTACAGCGGGAAAACATACAGCTTTTAACAAGTTGAGCTCTAATCCCACGGAGGTTAACAGAACCACTTTTGTCAGAATAAGGGTTGCGCGCAACCTGGCGATTGGTACCGCAAAGAAGGGTTACAATGACAAAGTGACCATCAAATTCCTTTCGTACCGGACAGGTTCGCGTCTCTTCTTATCAATGGCAAGGCTGTCAGTAATAACTTTACTTTCCGCGAATTCAACCCGATGCTGGAGTTGCGCAGCCGCCTGTGGTCGCAGTAGTCTTCAATGCGGGAATGTTATGTTCCGCCCATGAGCTGTTCAATACATTTGCCATGGACTGGACCGTAAGAAAGCAACCGGCCGGAGTTAAATACCAGCAATAGTTCTTAAAAAATGTACCCCAAAACCGTCGCTGATTCTTAGCACTACTCGTTCGCTTAAATTATGCGGACAATCGCTCGAGTTCAGCCAATGCCCTGAATGATTATGTTAATTCATGCGCCCTTTATCATTCCTATGCTACAACAACATTACACACACATGTTACGGCAGCATATCAAACATATCTTCTCACACACTATTTCCCACGTATGCCCACCCCAATATTTCCTATGCTACGACAGCATATCAAGCATGTGTACTATTTCTCAGAAGAGTTTTTCGTCGGTTTTCCATCAGTAAGGGTTTGAAAAAACAAAGAAAATATTCAAGGAGCTGATAAATGGAAAGGTGGAGGAAAAATGAAAAAATTATAGAGTGCAAATTAGCACAATTATTCAGGTGGTGTTTTTACGTAACAATGTTATGGCAAAGGACGCCTATACGGATTCTGTAGCAATCATTCCATATGAGACTTTTTGACATTTGCGACTGACATCGGGATATGTGCAATGAAAAAACATGGTAAAAAGGGTAAACGGTGGTCACATTGGATATCTCCAAGGCTTTTGGGCGCGTCTAGCACGGGTTGTTAGTAAGAAAGCTTCATTTATATGGATTTTCTAAACAACTTCTCGACTGGGCGAAGAGCTTCCTCGACAATCGATTGATCCGGGTTGTTGTGGACGATGTGTCTACGAATCTGTATTCTAACAAAGCTCTCAACTATTTATAATTCGTCGTGTGCTGTAATTGTTGTAATTGTAATTAATCGGTGGAATAAATTTGTGATGGCGGAAATATTTTTTTAGTTACTAATAAAAAGGGAAAGTATCTAAATAAAAACTCTTTCAAGAGAATTACATAAGAAGAAAAAAAGAACGTTTGACAATTTTATTGCGCCACATTAACTCTATACATCATTTCTCATTGTTATTTATTGAGAAAATGCAAGTCTGTGTTGAATTGTTCCGAATTGGAATACACGTCACACCAGTGCATTGAATAATATAGAACGTAGTGCATCTTATTTAAACTGGAAATATAGGATCGCTGCAGGGAAACAGGAAATTGCGATCCAGCTCGAAGAACTAAGGAAACTGTGGCGGCTCCGCCAAACCCCACTGTCTACTTACCGTAAAACCCCCATAACATTCAGCCAATTTCCTAACTTCACTAATGCAACAGCATTAGCACCTGTAAATGCTTCACGCATTATATAAATCAAATCTATAATCGTATAGTCCCTGTAAATAAAACTTACCTTTTCATGCATCTCTTCGCATACAAATTTCCGTAAGATTTCTTTCTTTGCTTATCTGGAATTCCGAAGCAATTCCGCACCTTCGGTACCAGACAAATTCCTGTAAATAAAATGATTCGGTTTGCACACAATGTACCGTCATGACAGGGACCATAAATATTGCGCCATATATTTTCCAACTTCGCCATGTGTACGATAAATTTCTTTACGTACAGATTGGCCGGCGACCTTTTTCTCCCAGCAATAAAATTCTCTAACTCGCACCATGTGCAAACAGAAGAACGCTGATCCTACATAAGTTTCCTGCGATACCATAAACAATTCATATCGTTTGTGGTATCCGAAAAACATTTTTTTTTCATTTAATGAGCGGCTGCTATTTATTTAGCTGACCCTCATTACCGAACGATGCATAAGCAAACCCATTAGCATCCAACGAGATTCGATTTGTTTACACACATCTCTTGGATGCCCATTATGCCTCTTCTTTGTGTTCCACGTTCGTTCTAATGGTTTTGATCCTTGAAAAGAACCGACGTACACCCATACATGTGTGCCATGACGATCTCCTCTAATGAGATCCGGTTATCACTACAAGTAAAGTAAATGCATCCAAAAATTCTTTTGACAGCGACTTAATATCGCTGAGTCGTTTTCCATCCGCTGACCGCCACGGTCAATAGTATACTGGTTAGTATACCCGTCTGTCACGCGGGAGATCGGGGTTCGATTCCCCGTCGGGAAGCCTCTGGCGCAAGACTAATGACCTTGCCCGGAAAAAACAAATCATTATGGAAAATTTAACAAGCCTGAGGAGTTGCTAAATAAGGCCAAGACCGGTTCCAGGTTGTAGGGCCGATGATGATGATGATGATGATGATGACCGCCACGGTCACGCGTCGCTCCCGCTCTCCGTAAGCTGCGGAGATGCGTACGTCCCAGTCGAGTATTTGTGTCAAGTGCCGTTCGAAGTCGGAGCCGTTTCTTTTCTCACCAGTATTTGTGTAAAGTGAATACAGATGTTGAGTTTCTTTTTGGCTAAGTGCTACGTTTATCTTTATACTGAGTTTTAAAGTTTAAAAAAATAGTTGTAGCTAAAGCAGAACAATAAACACAACTTATAATACACAAAAAAAAAACTAAATTCGGGTGTTTCATTTTTCCATTGTTGTTCCCCTTGTGATCGTGCTTGGAACTCGTTTCTTTTGGTGTTCGGCGGAACTTTATAATGAACGGCGAGTGGGTGGGTAGTAGAACTCTCGCCCATGCTGGCGTCGCGACTATGCACCCCACAAAACCACATAAGAAAGATAAAGAAAGAACCGTGAGTATGGCATAATTATATAAATATATCATTTATATTTTAATTGTGTGCAAGTGAATTCTGCAACAGTTCAACAACTAAAAACAAGAGCTAAATACAGGAAATATCAAACAAACATTGGACGATAAGGACACAAATAGGAGGGTAAGAAATGGCACACCTTACGAAGTGTCGTATACGGACAAAACTGCCATCAAGGACAATAAACGCAAACCAGGCAGGCGCATCTAGCTGCTCTCCAAACAGAGGGAGTAGTGACCAAAGATCATGTCCACCAGTCAACATCTGAATTTGTTTGTATACAATCATCTGATGATTTGACGAAGACCTCTGAATTAACCACCCTAACACTTCCCTCTCTTTCTCTATTTCTCCCGACTTCGAACCACAACACGTCTAAGCTCATAGAGCACAAAGTGGAAATCCCAAAATATAGCATTTCGATCACTTTACTCCTCAAATTCTCAAAAATACTACACAACCCCAAGAAGGCATAGAAAATATTCCACAAGTTTGAGGAAAATGTTAAAATAAAATAAATGGACTTCCTGTTGTCCAAAAAATAAAAAATATGTATATATGAATGGATAAATGTAAAAATGCAAAAAATATACATGAATAAAAAAAACAAATAAATAAAACACAAAAATGTAAATATGAATAATCAAAAATACGAATAAAACAAAACAGAAATTCTTACTTTCGTAAATTAAAAGGAATTATCTATTTCAAACAAAGACAATTTATAAATAATACAGTATTAACAATTTCTATATATATAGGGGGGCCATAATTGTTTGCAAATGGCAACACTTGATTTCTTAAAAACCGTTAGAGGGAGGGACGCGCGAGTGGCGAGACGTAATAAACAATTCCCCGCCGCTCGCGCGCGTTCCCTATAACGGTTTTTAAGAAATCAAGTGTTGCCATTTGCAAACAATTATGGCCCACCATATATATAAATATGTATGTGCAAAAACCCGCACATAAATAGAGCCAAACAGAAAGCTATCATTCCTGAACATACAAATTAATGATCCTCATATGCATTGTAATAATTATATCTGGAGTCTGACTGACAAGATTCTCACACAGTTCCAAGAGACATCCTCAGCATATAATTTTATATAAGTAGTTTCTGATAAAACAAAGCACAACGCACAACCACAACTTTCTATTGGATCCGGCAAATTTCTAGGGCGCCAACAACAGCATCGATCTCTACCCTTCCTTCCTAAAAAAGAAGCACGGTGGCGACCGCAACGATCCTTGTCAGGAGCAGTTTTAAGAGGTTCCTCGTTCTTTTAAGAATAAGGAGACGCACTCCCTGAGACAAATGCTACTACAGTATTTGTAGCAACATAATCCAATAGTTCAATATATTCTGGCTGTTGTTACCTAATTGTCAGCGATCAAATAATCAATTAAAAAATAATTAACCAATTATTAAAATTAAAATCCAATAAAAAATGCCTCTTTTATTCAATGTGTCAATCCTATATGTCTTAAACGTTTTTATACTACAGAAAATAGGACGTACTGGAAAACTATTAACGTAATAGAAAACATATGAGTTGGTCTCAAAATGTTACATCCGTTAAGAAAAAAAAAAATTGTAATAATAATAATAATAATAAATAAATAATTAAATAAATTAATTAATTGAAAGTTCTTAGACCCAAGGTCACTTTAGTAGAATCCTTGTTCAGATATCGGCCATAGAATAAACAGAATCCGTATCACATAGTTTGTCTGTCAGGCGATTTATATTTTTAAATTCAATTGTGTTCAAATATTATAAACGGTGTGGCAGGCGAGTGGAAACATTCGACCTACGGATTCTGTGGGCTTTTCAATCACAATGACACACTGGTCGGAAGAATTTTGCGCGTTCGTTATCAAAGTTATTTTTTAAAGTGGGCGATTCTTACGGTTAAATCCTCCTCCTCAAATTATTTTCAAGTTTATATATTTGACGATTGATGTACTGGGTTTTAAGTTAATTCGATTATCGGTGCTGTTACATAATTAATCCCCCCCCCCCCCCCCCCCCACGAATCAGTGAGCCGATTCGCAGCCTTTTGTCTAAAGTGAAAAAAAATCCCACGTACCGATTTCCCTACCTATATTCACCATCAGACATCATGCTGTTTAACAACAGCAAAGTATTGGCAGACGGCGCTGTTTCTACATAGCGAATTAGTTTAATCCATCCTCAAATTTCTTTGCACATTCCGATGCAAACGATTTTCTTAATGTTCCCCGTTCTGATATAAAAAGTACGGGCTATTCACTTGGGAATAGTTTCCATCCGGTGAAAAGTGTGCATGAGTATACTTTTCAACCCTTTTCATTTCCCCTTTTCGGAATGCACTTCGTAGTTCTGAATTCCGAGAATTAGCCAAGGTCCTAAACGAGGACACAAAGTCTACCATTTGGTTTTGCGTTTCGGTGCAATCAACCCTCTAATACAAGCTGCTTTCCTTTGCACTTTTCCCATTCTCTCTGGGTGCATTGACCACTGAGTAAATTCGCGAGAGCTTATTCGCATTTACTGGGCGGCGAAAGGGAAAATTGAGGATGAGTGCGGGGTCGGGAATGGGCGATCGGTATAAAAGGGCGCGAGTGGGGAGCTATTTATATAAAGTAAAACATATGTAAAGTGTAGATTTTCACACAAAAGAGACATATCAAATAAAATAAAATTTACTAGTGCACATCAAAACAAAAATAGTATGCAAAGTGGAATAAAATTGTTTATATAAAGTAAAATAAATGTAAAGTGTGGATTTTCCAACAAAAGGGATCAAACAAATAAAATAAAATTCGGAACTTTAAACTTTTGTGAACTCTTATTAACTGTAACTTAATATCGGGTTTTCTAATAGGGACTTGACAAAATTTTTTTTTAAATAAAACGCAAACCATTTGAGATATTTCAACAACTTTATTATCGGCTTGAAGTACAATCAAAACATTTATGAACGGAACTCGACTTCGTTCATATGGCCACCGCGAAAGGGTGTGTTCACAAAATTAAATTCAAAGTTGTCAAGTCCCTATTGGAAAACCCGATATATATTTCCCCCCACCGACTAATGTATATAAAACTACGTGGAGACTGCAAGAAAAATTAATTAAAAGGAAAAAAAAAAAAACAAGCATTGAATTGAAATACAAAGACTAAATGTAAAGTGGCTAATGTTTCTTTTCCAAAAGTGTGTAAAGGGCATTGACGATCTACTCCGAAAAGGAATTGTGGGGTACGATGTATACGTGCCAAAACACGGGCACTGTTTTACTTTTTTCCCCAACGTAGTCAAACAGAAATGATTCACCTTAAAGGAAAAGAGACAAACAAAAAAAGGCACTGGGTTTTCGTTTTATTGTTAATGTTTTTTTATTTGGTTTAACTTAGATTTATCTCTAACACTTTATACAAATAGATGCAAGGTGGACGTGTCAAATTAATATCTCGTCTTTTCGCCAAATAAGTAATTGCAATCAGTCTCTTTAGGAGGGCAACGCGCTTCTCTTTCTCGATTGACTAACGGGACACTACGTTCGTCTGACAACACTTCTCTTTTACTTCTAACTCGAGCGTGTGCACCAGCGTACACACACTGCGGTAGTTGAATAACGACTGAATGGAATTAGGGATGAAATTTGGATTTTTGGTTTGCACAACGATCGGCCAATGGCAATCGCGCTTCTCCTGTGCATGCTTCAATTATCTACGCCCATCGAGGTGGATAAAAATACTTGCGTATTCGTTTGACGTCGATGGGCGTAGAAAGGATGAAGAAATCAAAAGGGAAAACGCAACAACTCAGGGTTGATCTGGCTTGGTGTGCATGTATTAATGCAGCCTCCGAGGGTGTTCCACTGACCTAGTGCGGTGACTGTGGTGATCTCGGAGTGCATTGAACTATGGAAAGACAGAATTACGAAGGAGACGAAAATGTAGTTGGTGCTATCATCATCATCATCATCGGCACTACAACCGGGAACCGGTCTTGGCCTTATTTAGCAAGTCCCGAGGCTTGTTAAATTTTCCATAATGATTTAATTTTTCTGGGCAAGGTCATTAGTCTTGCGCCAGGGGCTATACACCTCTGAAAAGAGATCATTGATCCCCAGCGGATAGAGTGTCTGGGGAAAGTCGATAGGACGCTACATCGGCTGGGGAAATATTACCGTGGGAAAAACGCTAAGGTAATTACCCAAGCCATTGGATGATGATGCAACCGCGTCGTTTGATTCGAGTTGGTTGTTGCTAACCAATATGAATGCGATTTCCGGTGGAAATCTCATGGTTAGGGTAATGGAGTTGCCGTATGGCAAAAAGGTAGCTGAATTCAATTATGCATTATCTGCACAGAATAATGAATTCAGCTATGCGTCCACTTGGGAAATATGATATTTTAGGTGAATAGCTTGAACGGTGAAATAGGGGTTGATATGACGCGCTGTTAGCCATCGAAATTAGGTTAGGATTGTGGGTTGGTTCTCCATGTAATATAGAGAACCCCCACAGGATCGCTATTACTCCGAGATCAATCATCGCCACTCCAGTCGAGCCGAACAACTGTAAGTAGCTTTTATAATTTAATTGTGTGTGCAAAAAACCATTTTATTGTGCAACAGTTCCTAGCTAGGTTATAAACATCCTGGAAACCAGAGTAAGTCAGAGCCTTTCAATTCAGAATAGAACGGGCTCATTGGGACTACTAAGCGTATACCTACGTGGGATTTTCAAAAAGGAAGAAGATCAACGAACAAGTACTCAAGAAAAATGAGTAGTTTCATGCAGAGAATTGTGTGGCACGATATTCATCAACATCTGCACCACAACCGGGATCCGGTCTTGGCCTTATTTAGCAAGTCTCGAGGTTTGTTACATTTTCCATAATAATTTATTTTTACGGGCAAGGTTATTAGTGACACGATATTACAGAGCTACAAATTCAATTTTTTGGAGGGATGAGACCTATTTTCATTTACAATGGGATTCAATATAAATTGCCCTTACTTGTCTTCAAGAACCTGTATTCCATGACTTAAGCAACAAAAAACCTTTGCATTGTTCTCGGGTGACTATCTGGTGTAGTTTATCAACAACAACAAAAAGTAACAAATTATATAATTGGCCAACTTTTTTTAAATGCTCGAAATCAGGTCATGAAAGTCAGTAGGGAGAATTATGGAACCAAAATGACGAAATTATTTATGCCGAATCTGGGAGCTAATTCATCGTTTTCATCAGACGGTTGGTGGAGTCACTCCACACAAGTCCAAGGCTTCGATAAACTTGCTTTGCGATGCTTTCCCTCAAAAACTGATCAGATTCTTTGGTGACATACAATGGCCACCGAAGTCCCTAGAGTTCATCCCGATGACTTTGTATCGGTTTATCTTAGGGAAAGGTGTACTAAAGGAATGTGCGTACTATCGCGGACCTCAAAGAGCTTAAAATTGTCTTAATGCACCATAATGCTCGCAACACCGAGCTCTGTTTCAAATAGTGAGTAAAACTCGATGAATGATATTCTTTTAAAAAGGTGAAATCCGAAAGGTTACTCTATACAAATATGGTTAATAAAAATAAAATTCAACTAAATAGTTTTCCATTTAATGGCATTCAAAAAATGAAATGCGCAACATTACTCTCTGTTAAAATATTGTTAATAAAAATATGCTTCAAGATATTTGCTTTTAATTTAAATGAATTCAAAAAGTGAAATCCTAAATGTTACTCTATAAAAAATGCTTATTAAAAATGAAATTCAAGTTATTAGTTTTACATTAAAAAAATTAAATGCGCAACATTACTCTATGTTAAAATATTGTTAATAAAAATATAATTCAAGTAATTAACTTTTTATTTAAATGAATTCAAAAAGTGAAATCCTAAATGTTACTCAATAAAAAATTGTTAATAAAAATAAAATGCAAGTAATTAGTTTTCCATTCAATGGAATTTAAAAAGTGAAATGCGCAAGATTATTCTATGTAAAGATATTGTCAATAAAAATATAATTCAAGTAATTCGTTTTTTATTCAATTTTAAAAACATAATTCTGCCGACAGACTAACATTACTTTAGAAAGTATTAAATGATCAACAACACAAGTCAGGAAAAAGAATGAAGAAAATAGAGGAAACACCCTTCAGAATTTCAGTCGAAATAAAAACAATATTATAGCGTCAAAAAAATGCCACTATATTAGCCAGAGTTTCGTTCAGATTACTAGTCAAATTGCATCTCAAAGGGACGCAAGCGCATAATCCCTCAGACAAAAAGAGGAAAACGAAAACCAAACTGCGCCGAAAGTAAAGTTTAAAGTATAATACAAAGAGTAAGAATATATCCCACTCTACATGAGTCAGAATATGTACCATGATATGACCAAAAATATTTCAATTAAAATCCACCAAGGCCGCTATCTCAGTAGTCTATATTAGTCTATATTATTTGATAGCAGCTAATTAATAGCTACCTATTAAAAATTAATTGGAGATGAGAATGCTATCACTGTTAACCAGGTAAATTTATCTAAACAACGACAGCTATTAATTCTACTATATTATCATTTAGTCCAACAGGCTTCTAAGATAAAATTGTTCATTTAAAACAATTTTCCTGTTGGAATTAGTTAAGAATAAAAGTTATTTCAGATAAGGACAATGTGGTAATTAATTTACCCACACTCAGAATGTTAGTGTTATCTACTTGGAGAGGTGCATTTTGGTGTTAATGACAAAATAGTCTGATGAAAGAAAAAAAAAAAAAATTGCGAATAACAAAATGGTTAGAAAGCAATGTTGCTGTTGTATTTGAGGTTATAGATACGGGTAGAACATTATTATTGATTATCGATTTGTGTTAACGAATTTGGTATCAAACTGCATCCCACACAAGTACTTGCAACTGGGACAGCAGGAGTACACCCGATGCTATTAAATGTTTTTCTTATAACATGAATATCAGGTCAAAATACCAAGCATAATCTTATCTAGAAACCAAGTGTACCTCAAGTACTGACGGTAATTAAACCCAACCTCATGATACTTTTGCATGGAGTTTCCTAGACGCTTTGTTGTGTTGGTCAGATTCTTTACACAAAAACGTTTCCGGCTTTTAACTACAGACAGTTCTTTTTCAACCATCCAGAATTACCAGTTGCGTAAGCAACTTGCTTCCAAATTGCCCATTAAAATAACTCTATAGTAAAAATCCTGGTTAAGAGGTATTTTAATTGCTTCAGTATAAAACGTACGCCACATCAGACAGAAACGAGTTTTTTCAATATGATAATGGAGTGTGTAGTAACTAGCTCATTTCTCCAATGTTCATTTAAACACCGAAGGAATCAGAGTAGATTTATCAATGAATTGGATTTATTAATCTACATGGAAGTTACACGATCTGATTTGATTGATAGAAAGCGATGTTCTATTGAAATAATAATAACAAGATCGTTGGTCTGGTAAAAATTCCAACATGGAATTGTGGATTATATTGGTAACATAATGAATTTCAGGTAACTGGCTTTGATTAGTTGAATTGACGTTTGCCAGCCACCTACTCCATCGCGAGTACAGGCTGCATGAAACTACCTGTATTAGTTTAATTACTTTATATTAATAAAAATCTCGGCGATGTCTAGTAATCATGGTGAATAATTTTACGAGATTTCTCCAATGATGCTATTCTATACCTGCAAGAGAAACTCAATTTATTTTAATTCTACTCACTGTAACCATTTATCGTCAGATCACATGGATGCCTCAGTTTACAAGTTTCATTTCAATTTTGATTTGTTCTACAACTCCTGATTTAATACGGAAAATTAAATCTACGTGAACATAGCTGGTTGGGCAAGTTCAACAATTTCTAAACGAAATGTTTGTGAACGAACTTTTCCGGTATTTTATGGTGTAAGAGTTATTTCAAGGCATAATAAATACTTAGTATATCCATAAAAAAGTAAATAATACTTTCATAAAATTATACGACACATTACTATTTGAACAATTAAATTTAATTGCCCCACAACTTGGGCGGCGCATTCTGAGATGATTACGATAATTATTTGGTTTGTGGCATCGCTGTGGTAAGTGGTCTCTGTTTAATTGATCATACCGGAAAGGGCTTGGTTAATTAGAGTTAATTACTCCAATGAATACATGTGATATAGGACCTTGAACCAGTAAGGATACGGTATATCGGATCGGTTACTGACATACAACAATTTTTTTAAGACATATTGCGAAACACATCAAACATTTTCAATGGGTATTGCTTTGTTTAATAAAAGAAGCTATTCTTGTAGCAATACCGCCTCACGGTTTTGTAATATTACGTCTAGTGAATGCAGTGTATTGAGTGGCTCTGAAATTGCATTTATTGATCAAACATTAATCGGACCGCTTAGCACACAATGTTATATATTAATTTGTTGAATTTTGAGAAGACTTGCGTTTAGATATCAACTACTATTCCAACAAACGTACTGATCTCAAGCTCTTCACAATAATTTAGCAAACAGACATAAAGAACTAAGAAAGCAAATTCGTGGGGGTTCTCTATACCACATGGAAAACCAACCCACAATTCCATACCTTATTTAGATCGCTTTCAGCGCGTCATTTCTACCCATTCCCCTTATAAGCTATTCCACCTGTAAATCATGTTAAACGGACGCATAGCTAAACTCATTATCCTATGCATAATTGAGTTTAGCTACCTTTTTGCCATACGGCAACCCCATTTCACTAACCCAAGAGATTTCCACCGGAAATCGCATCATGTCGGTTAGCAACGGCATCATCATCATCGGCACTACAACCTGGAACCGGTCTTGGCCTTATTTAGCAAGTCCTGAGGCTTGTTAAATTTTCCATAATGATCTGTTTTTTCCGGGCAAGGTCATTAGTCTTGCGCCAGAGGCTCCCCGACGGGGAAACGAACCCCGGTTTCCCGCGTGACAGGCGGGTATACTAACCAGAAATCGGATCATGTCGGTTAGCAACGGCATAGTCTGATCAAACGACGCGGTTGGTTAATCTTGCGACCGCTGGGGAAATTATCAAAGCATTTAAGTTAGTTCCCATGACCAGATTTCCGTAGCCAAGTGGGTGTCCTTTTCACTTTCTCCAGACACTTCATTCGCTGGGGATCAATGCTCTCTTTTCGCAGGTGAATAGCACCAGCTTAATTTTCCTCTCCTTCGCAGTTCTGTCTTCGTACAGATCAATGTACTCTGAGATCACCATATTCACCGAATTAGGTCAATGGTTTACGCTCAGAGCTACATTGATTCATGCACACACAACCAAACCCACCCCGAGATCATAGACTTTGTGCGTCTGCTCTCACATTCCCCCATGTTCGTCGATTATAGAATTAACCGATGTAATTCACCACACATCGACTGGCGCGGCAATGAGAGAACAGAAGTATGTTCTCTGTTGGCTGTCAAGTGCGAAAATTAAATTACCCATCTTCATCCCTTTTCCAGACAGTCGATTTACAACCCCCAACGGAGTAAGTCGTTACCCAACGACTGCAGCGTGTGCATGCGGGTGCACCCGCTCGTGCGCGTAGTAAGAGAGAAATTTTAGTTAGTAGAGAAAGAGAAACGCGTTGCCTTTCATAATTGTCTTGTGATTTTTATTAATTTATTTGTGCATATTTAATCATTGAACGATAAATAAATAAAAGTTACAAGTGTATAATTAGAGATAAACTAAGTATAAACGAAAAGAACAAATAAAAACTAATTAAACACGGAACACCAGTGCATTATTATTCATCGCCTTCTCCTGGATATTTTTGTGAAGTGGATATCCGTCGAAACATTGATGGGGATACAAGTGAACCGCGTGCCCGTGTACAGGCACACCTACTTCGTACCCCACAAATACACTGGTTTTACGGAACATTACAACTGTTCAGTGTGATGGGTGGTAGGTTGGGTAAGAATTCACACTCGAAAACACCTTTGTTTCGCCAACAAGATTCCACGCAAGGTTTTTGCCGCGAGATCCTTATTTCAGTAGTACAAGTCACCGTGGACACTTTGAACATAGTTACACCAGTCGATTTGCTCTATTGGTGTTGTGTGGAATGCATAGTAAACAAAAAGTCGGCACATAGGTATGTTCAAGTGGGATAGATGCTATACGAGCATAACACCTATAGCGTTCGCTTTTGCCCATCCATTGCGAATCGCAGAATACAACCCACTCCGAAACGGTATTGGAATTTTATACTGAACGTTTGCAATAATAGTAAGAGTTTCGCGTGGACTAGTGCAACATTCGGTATTCAGGGTGGAAATCAACCGGTATGCAGTTTAGAAAAAATATACACAGGAGTGCGCAGGTATCAGCGGCACTGTTAAACATATAATGTGTGCTTCACATTTTTTGTTTTGTTCAAAGCAGGTAGCAGGTACAGTATGGTGTCTATATGAAGGGGAATTGGATGAAGGAATGAAGAAGGCGTTCGTCATCAGCAACTCAGCTACAGAAAGTGAACAATTTACTACTCACTTTATAACTTTCATAGAATAAAAGTCAGCGTATCGTTAAAAACGCTTTTACAGGACTGATCTTAATTGAGTTCACGATTTGTTCGTTATATTGAAAAAGAGAAACGGTAGCGGCTTCGTTGCTTTTGTCGTGTATTACGTTAAATTAAAGAGTGTCGCGTAAAAAGGTAAGCAACTTTGAGGGAGATGATTCCATACCTCATAACCTATCAGAAAAACAAATCATAATCTAAGTAAAAGTCGCACGGTTTTTGAGTTTGTGATTTTCATAATAAACAATAGTGAAAAACAACAACCCAAAAAAATATATCAAACAATCAAAGTATTAAAGTCGCATACCGTAGCAATTAACAGAGTAATTCCACATCAGTTGTGTGTCCCTGAGAATAACAATCAATTTCGTACACACGGCAGTGGTCTGACGTGTTGAGGCTTTTAGTAATTCTTACCATCATAGCGTGGGCTCGAATTGCACCTTCCTCACTATCGTCACAAACGCTACAAGTAACTCCAATTTTTTCTAAATTTTGGAATATCCAAACCTAAAACAAGCATCTGAAATTGAGAAATATGTCGGAACGCTCTACAGTATTAGAGAAAAAAAAAATACGTATATATACATATATATATATATATATATATATATATATATAGGCTCCTCGATAGTATAGTGGTTAGTATACCCGCCTGTCACCCGGGAGACCGGGGTTCGATTCCCCGTCGGGGAGCCCCTGGCGCAAGACTAATGACCTTGCCCAGACAAAATAAATCATTATGGAAAATTTAACAAGCTTCAGGACTTGCTAAATAAGGCCAAGACCGGTTCCCGGTTGTAGTGTCGATGATGATGATGATATATATATATATATATATATATATATATATATATATATATATATATATATATATATATGTATATATATATATTTCTATTTTTCTTTCACAACAGCGATTTTTTTTTTAAATTAATGGAACTTATTTAACATATGTTCATTGTTTTGACATAATGTAGCCCTTCAATGTTGGTTGTTTTGTTTAGTGATTGATTATAACGTTACATGCAAAACCTGGTTCTTACCCTTGGGGCCGCCCCGCATCATTAAGCGTATTTACCTGACATGAATATTCGTATGTTGATTAACTTTAATCAACATGCAAAATTCTTTTCTGAGTACCTGCGAAAGTACATAAAACCTAAAATGCAAACACAGCCAGTCATAGAATCCAGATACCACATCTGGTAACACAATAACGGCACACAAATTAATACAAATAATACAACAATTCCAAGAAAATGATGCAATAAGATATACAAAATATCTTTGCTATCGTCGGCCATCAATGGACACTTGTACCAATACAAGATGCTAAGGATCGTGTTACGCACATCAAAATTATACAATGCGTAACTGCGTCAATTAAGAATCGCAGTGAAACCATTGGTCCCATTTGTCTAGGTTAATAAGTAATGTATTTCGAAGTATATATATGTGTGTGTGCTCTGATTGAAGCATAAACGGAGGGTAAATAAAGATTGATAATGCATCCTTTGATCTGGACGATCAAGGAAGAACAAAAGTCTGAATTTGGACTTCGTCGTAGTCGCCCTTCAAAATCAGTACACAGACTCTTTTTAACCAGCATCCAGCATGGAAGTAAAATTGAAATCCGATCACGCTTGCTGTTTTGAATATAATACTAAAGTCGTTTTCTAACCATCGTCCTCATCGGACGCAAGTTACATTTTGTAAATAAAATAAGAGTCGGTTGTTGGTATGTCTTGTCGTACAATTTTTAAGTCTGTGCTTACTATAATCGTATGTGCACAATATTTAATGAACCTATCATCATCATTATCATCGGCACTACAACCGGGACCCGGTCTTGGCCTTATTTAACAAGTCCCGAGTCTTGTTAAATTTTCCATAATAATTTGTTTTTCCGGGCAAGGTTATTAGCATTGCGCCACTTTTTCCCAACTTATTCTTTGATAATTGAGGACTCTAATATGTCTGAGTGCATCAATTTTACTGTTAGGACTTACAGAGACAATGAAGAATGGCAACTTGCGTTTGCGACTTCGGGAAAGAGCGGTGGAAAATAGTTTAACACCAGTAAATTTTAAATTGTCGGTTTCAATATTTTTTAATTCATCGAGGAATTCTTCAGGAGGAAAGGACGGATCAACTCCTTTGAGAAGCATGCAGACAGTTTTTTTTTTTCAGATTTAGGGGTGGACGTCTAGTACTCGCTACATGCTTTCCCGAACGCATCTTTAATGGGGTGATAGTCTTTCGAGCTATCCCACAAGAAACTTATTTGTTGTTTTTCAATCGTTCTTTTTTTCTAAAACTATTGCAATACCCAGTTTAATAATATCCTTAGCCTCCATGAGGCTGAAGAGAGGGAGACACCTTCTCTTTCCTGTTTGTTGGGGGTTGTATCTGCTATCGTTGTTCATCTGGATGGTGCTGCTGTTGTTTCTGTTGCCGGCATTGTTTCTGCTGTTGTTCTATAGCGTTAAGTAAGGATAGTGAAGATGGTGAATTGAACACATGGAGAAACGGATGAGAAGCTTTGAATTAAAGCCTCAGACTACTGCCGCGTGTAGGAATTCGATTTCTAAATTCGAGTACACTCAACTGATGTGGAATTGCTGTTATTGCTTGGTATATTGGTTAATGCTTTTTCTTATTCGATTTTCTTTCGGTGTTCTTCACTATTTGCCTCTGTATTGTGTGTATTTAGTTGTATTTCTAACAAATACAAGAAACGCCACACTACTCCCTCCTCAGTAACTTTGTTACGATCAACTTCGTGTGTGGATGACGGAGCGAAGAGCAAGCGAGCGGGAGAACGTCGGAGTAGACGAGTGGGGCGGAGCTCTATAGCTTATTATTACGTGATCATCATCATCGGCACTACAACCGGGAGCTGGTCTTAGCCTTATTTTGCAAGTCCTGAGGCTTCTTAAATTTTCCATAATGATTTGTTTTTTCCGAGCAAGGTCATTAGTCTTGCGCCAGAGGCTCCCCGATGGGGAATCGAACCCCGGTCTCCCGCGTGACAGGCGGGTATACTAACCACTATAACCACTATACTATCGAGGAGCCCATTTCTATGTTGGTCGTCCCAATTTGCTCGTACGTGGAATTTTTAGCAATAAATGAAATTGAACTTGAAAAAAAGACGGTTATAAAATAATAATAAAACACAGAATCATAAGTGTTGAATAAAGCAAGTTTTTACCCAATTTTCTTTTCTTTTCATTTGTTCTTTTGTGTAACGCATAATCGATTATGTATCACCGAAAAGTCTTAATTAATCAATAAAAAAAAAAAAAAAAAACCAACAAAAAGTTAACAAACAAATAAAAAACATTGTTGGTAAGATCGGTTTAATTCTTATCGAGTTTTTTGTCTGTTTTTAACAAATTTTAAATACAAACAAAAATACTCTTTTTTCATTAGAAAAATCATTTAAAACTTTATATGGGAAAATGTAATTTTACCAGATTACATATGTTATTCAGTTAACGACTATTATTTTATGATGTAAATTCTAGAAGACTAAAACCAGTGTAACTCATTTCAAGCAAGGAGATAAGAAAAAAACATTGGGAATAAAAATACTCAGAGGAGAGAAGAATAACGAGATTTTCTTTATCGTGTGATCGTAAAGTTTATCGTTAGCGACCTAATTCAAGAACATAAAATCGAGACAATTAAGTATAAAGTACTTACAGAGAGTGAGTCAAACATGTTGCAAGAAAATGCAGTTAACAGATTTATTTAATGTCTCACTAAATGACTTCACCATAGCATAGACATGGCTATACTTCAGGGTGAACGGCCGATAGATAAGGAATATCGTTGGTAAAGAGGTTTATCATTTAATAATAAGAATATTAAAAAGAAATCCATTGTTTTTGCATAAAATTGAAGGCTTCATTCAGCATAGTTTGAATGATCGGATTAGGTCATAAATGCACCGTTTTGTTCAATAACTTGTTGCCATTTCGAAGGTAAACCCTCGTCCCTGTTGGCAAAAACTGACGATTGTCACAAGCTTCTCTTGAGGCGAATTTTTCGCCAGCAAAATAATTCGTCATAGATAGGAACATCTGGTAATGCCTTGATGCCAGGTTCTGCGTGTAAGATGGATGCATAAGAACCTTCCAACGAACCTTCCGCGGCTTCTGGGGAGTCACTATTGATGTGTGTGGCCTGGCGTTGTCCTGATGGAACAAAATTGCTCTCCTATTTCCCCAAGTTGGTCGCATGTGGGCGATTGCTTCCTTCAGACGGTCAATTAATGACAGTGCAGGTCCGAATTAGGAGTTTGGCCGTGGGGAAGCAACTCATAGTAGATGATTGCCTGGCAATCCCATCAAACACCCAAGAAAACCTTCCTGGTCGTCAATCCTGGCTTGGCCACCGTTTGCGCTGGCTCGCCAGGTAAGTGATCGATTTTTCATCACCAGTCACCAGCCGCTTCAGAAATGGGTTGATTTTGTTGCGATTCGGCAGCGATTCGGTGATGGAAATTCGGTTCATGAGTTTTTTTTATTGTTAAATCGAGTCGTACCCAAACATCGAGCTTGTTTTTGTATGCAGCTTTATTCAAGTGGTTCCAAATGTTTTTTGTGCAATGTTTAGCTCCTGGGCAATTACATGACGGTCGGACTCGACGATTTCCATGATTTTATCGGCAATTGGCCTTCCAGGGGGTGGTGCATTTTCGACATCAAAATTAGCGGAACGGAATCGACGAAACTGATGACTGTCACAGTATCAGGACGATAAACACTTCACATTTTCAACCATCTGGCTTACGCTTTTGCCTTTATCAAAGAAAAACTGTAAATTGTAGCGTATATTCTCTTTGCTGGTGTTCACATTGGACGCGCCCTCAAACAAAATTGTGTCAAGCAGTCGCAAAACTGTTTGAAATGTTGCATACGAGGGTTTCCTTTTATATTTCGGGATTAGAGAACAAAAACAAATATTGATCATCGAAAATCACTTTATTGTTTTTCAAAATATTCCTCATGAAGATCTATACACTTTTGCATGCGTTTGAACCAATTGTCGAAACACTTTTGCAACTCTGGTTGAGGTATCTCCAACACATGCATTTTGAACAACTTTTGTTGGATTTGGCTCATCTTGAAACACCCAGACAGTCGACTGCTGTTTACTTTCGGGCTCATACGCATAATTCCACTAGTCATCACCTGTCACGATGTCATAGACGTGTTTCGAAGCACCGCGACCGTATTTTTTGAGCATTTCTTTCGACCAATTGACACGAGCCTTTTTTTGGGCAATTGACAAATTGTGTGGGATCCAACGCGAACAAATTTTTTTGACAGTGAAATGTTTATGCAATATTGAATGTATGCTGGTCCCACTAACGCCTAAGGTTGTCTCAATCTCACGATAGGTCACATGACGATCTTCCAATATCAGTTCGCGCACAGCATCAATGGTTTTCGGAACAACAACTGATTTTGGACGACCTTCACGAAATTCATCTTGGAGTGAACTACGACCACGATTGAATTCACCATACCATCGATAAACACTGGTCCTTGATGGAGCTTCATCGCCAAAAATTGAATTAAGTTCATCCATGCACTGTTGCTGAGTTAATCCACGCCGAAAGTTGAAAAAATAATCGCACGAAAATGTTGACGATTTAATTCCATTTTTGGGCCGAGATGAATCTTTTAAGTTACTGTAAACAACACAAATAGCGCCCGTATGTCAAAACGTTCTGAGTGCGTATAACCTCAAAAATGTCCAACTTTGCGACAGAGCTTTCAATTGCCGGATTGCAACGCTAGGATTGCCAAATCCCGAAACATAAGAGGAAACCCTCGTACATATGTGACATTAACAGTCACAAATTAATTATAACATAACATAATTTATATTGCATTAAAGTTTTAACAACTTTAAAACCAAAGGAATTCTTTCGCTGTAGCATTTAAATTATTTTCCTCTTACAACCGACGGAATTCCATCGGTGTAGCTGTGAAACTTTATCACATGCCTACCTGTTGTTAAACGTAAATCCCTATCATAAATTTTCCGTTCCCACAACTAAACCTGCAATTCTGCAATTCCCACGTCCAATCTATGTCCATGTACTTTCATGCTATTTGCTATTTTTCTCATCACCTTAATGATCACCCAACACCCCATCACCTTCAAGGAAATTCCACCAATGCACATGCATGCTATTTGCTATGGGCAAATCAGATTCGCTAACGCTCACTACTTGGAACTTGCATGGGATTTGGGACTTACCTTTTAACTGGAAGTTAACCTTGCAGCTTCCCAAGGTCCCAATGCTTTCGAATGGCGTTTCTAAGGTACAAGCTTCTTGCCGATTTATTTTGGAGTCTGTTTTGCTAAGGCAATTTTGGCTGATCAGACTGATTTCAGCGCCGGTGTCCACTACTAGTGTTGTATTTTGTTAACACCTACATCTATAGGTAGTTGGACAGTGGGGACGCTGGTTATCGGCGCGCATGGGGTCCTGGTGTGGTAGCTCCTTTTTGCCACCGAGGGTTTTGGCCTTCTTTGTTTTGGTTTCGAAGCAGAGGAGTTCTTTGCAGGTTGACATTGGATTCGCGACTCCCATTTCAGCTTTTGCTGGCAGGATTCTAGGTTGTGTCCTTGTTGGCCACAGGAGTCGCAAGTCTGTCTTACGTGCAAAACTCTTTTTACCTCCCTTAATTGCCGGCAATCACGGATATCGTGATTTAATTGCTGGCAGTGTGTGCAAAAGGGTGTGTTCTTCCTTTTCACACAATCCTCATAGGCGTGCCCCCTTTTGTTGCAGTAACTGCAGGTTATCCTGCTGAGACGGGCATCCTGTGTCAGAGGTATGCTGAGAGGGTCTGCTTCCATTATCCCTTCAGTTCCCCTGTAGGTTTGTTCGGCTGGGGGTATTTGTTCCTGGAGTTGCGAAATCCCCTGTGCTATGGGTTGCCTGTATGAGAACTCTTCTATTGTTGGAGTATTGGGCATTAAATGTGCCATAGTTTGTTCCATTTGGTTACCTAAAATCGCTTTGTAAGTTTCTGGAGGTGCTATTGGTGTATAAGGTGAAGGAGAGTTAAGTGAAACCTGCGCAGAGATTAACGGCAGCTGAGGTTGTTGGATTTGTTCCAACTCCAATGTTTTTTTCATTAATGCTTCCATCGGTGCATCGCCCATTAATACTAAAAATTGCCGGTGGTATGGATTTATTAATCCCTTCATGTAGATGCTTTTTGCAAAGTCATCTAGTTGTGTCTTTACGGCCTCGGACAGTATGGGACCGTCTTTTAACTCGGCGGCTTTCCTACATTCCCTTAATGACTGCTTTAGTCGTAACTGAAATAGGATGATAGATTCTGCCGGGTTTTGCCGAATAGCTAGTAGCTTATTTACCAGGTCTTGGTAGTTTTCTACCGGCAAATAAACTCAGCACATCCTCGGCTTCCTAAAAAGATGCGAACGGAGTGGACGCGAATAAGGCGGAAGCTTCTCCCCGTAGCCTAGTAGGGAATATTTGTAGGAAGGCCCCGTGTTCTTCAGTCCTGAGGCAGCTTAAAACCCTCTCGCAGCAATCCAAAAATGTTTCCAGCTCCGTACCTATATGCGGATTTAATTCCCCGGAGAAGATGGGGTAGCTGTGCTGACAGCTTCGCGACCTTTGTGTAATTCACGGCCTTATTTTAGGATAAACGGACTCGATTTAAGTTAAAATGGAAAGTGAAATAACAGTCTACAGATTCAGAAATTAGGTTAGTATAGTTACAAAAGGATAGGGGAATAACAAGGGAGTGTTTTGGAACAAGGACAAGCACTACTCCAAAGATGTTTTACAATAAATATGTTAAAGTGGGGGTACTTTCCAAAGATTGATGATCACACAATATGAACAAATATAGCCAGGGCAGAGTTTTAAGGGGTGATTTGTTTAGGTTTTAAATAATATTTATGGGACGAACTTAGATTATAGATTATATATAAGAAGAAAGTTGTCCCTGTGATTTGGCATTCAATTTCTTATTCTTCTTCCCTTCATTTACTTTTTTGGATTGTCTTATTGTACTCCTTCTGCTTGCGTTTCTTCTCGATTTTTCTTCCTATCTCCGCAATCTCTTCTTTAGTTTTCTGGATCGTATTGTGATATAGAACTTCTCCTGTCAATAAACCCTCTCCGATTTTTATTAACTCCACAGTTAATCTAGGTCCAATCTCTTGTAATTTTATTGATGATTTATTATCCTCACATTTAATCCTTGGATTGATGTCTTTGACGATGGTCGTTTCTGTTGCTTGTTTTTGTTTATTGCTGATCATCCAATGATTTGGTAGATTCGTAGGATTTGGGATTTATTGGCTCTTATTAGAACCGTCCGTTCTATGGCTCTACCTAAATCCTACTGGCTGCGCCATTTTGGAGGTTATATTTTATAATGTTAATTTTAACTCTTACCTCCTTTGGGGCTATCCTCGTTTGGGGATATCCGATCGTCTTCTGGAGTCCAATATTGAAAGGCGACTTTTTCTTTGCGGCTAATTCCTTTTTTATTTTATTAAAATATCTACTCTATAATCCGGTTGATTGGCGGCCAAGGGTTCGCCCATCGGAACTTGACTGATCACGAAATTGAAAATTTACTGCCCTTTTATTCTTTTTTACGTTGAGATTTGTCAACGATTTTAATGTAAAAATTTCAAGAAGCACAAACAAGATTCTGTGTGCTTCAATTGGAATTGTGTTTTGGGAATTGGTTAAAGGTTTAATTGGATAGGTTCCTGGAAGGGAACTCATGAAATGCGTTTTGAATTAAGCATTTCATGATGTCAGGATTTTAGGAATTGAATCAATGTGAGACGAATTTACTTTTGGTTTAATTCGTCGCTCATATGATTCTATATGGAATTTGGATGTAAGTTAATGGGAAGTATTGGGGATTTGGATGGGATTATTGGTAATGTTGGGGATTTGGATGGAAGTGGCGATTTAGGATCGCTACACTATGAACAGTAGAAAATTTGAGGTTATGGAACGGACGGAAACGAAACGCCGAATCAGAATGAGGAAACGGCATAAATACCTCGCACGCAGATCGAAGTAAGAAGTAAAAAGTAAGAAGTAAGCAGTAAAAGACGCGATAAGTCAAAAAAATCGTTAAGTGTACGGTAAAAATAACGGTTGTTATTAACGGACAAATAAAGTGTTACATTAATTCAAAATCGACTTAACGGCGGTTATTTATTAAAAATAATTAATCCAGCGAACCCTAAGCTCGCTACAATATATATATATATATATATATATATATATATATATATATATATATATATATATATATTTTTTTTTTTTTTTTTGTTTTTTTTTTATTTAAGAAGTGCGATTCTTTTTTAATTAATGAAACTTATTTATGTTCATTATTTTGACATAATGTAGTCCTTCAATGTTGGTTGTTTTGCTTAGTGATTGATAATATCCTCACACCCAAAACTTACCGCCCCTAAGTTGTTACCCTTGGGGCCGCCCCGCATTAAGCGTGTCAAGCAGTCGCAAAACTGTCTGAAACGTTTTTTTAGTACGGAATCTTATATTTCAAACACCACCTAACGCAAGTCGATCGCAATATACAGGTTAACAAAACCATCTATTGGAAAATAATGGATTTATTTTTACAAACTTACATAAAAGTGTGATATATGTACCATACGAAGATCGTGATAGATGGACTAGACGAACGCCAATAGATGATGTAGATTTCGGTGGGGTATTAAAGAAGAAGCCTAAGCTAATTCAGAACAGAACTTCTATCACAGTATCTATTATAAACAGTATTTTGAATCTCCATGTCAGTGATGCTACTGGTAAAGGTGTGTTCACAGTGTGTATTGTGTTCTTGTGACATTGCAACATTTAATATTACCTGATATTTATCTCAGGAGACTTATGGACTTTAATGGTATTGGTATTTTTCTGTTTTTGGGTGAAATCACACTCCTGAGCTTATTCTCACTTGATTCGCTTTTATTTTTAAATAAATAAATAACGAACACAGGAAATTTTATCACACATATGGTGTACATTTGTATTATATTGACTAGTCATATTTAAAAGTAAGTTCCGAGAGGTAATGATGCATCTATTAAGTATGAAATATCCAAAAACCTTAACGTACATAATGAGGTTTGTTTTTTCGTCTAGATTCAACTTAACCTCATCGTTAACACGTCTCCACATTCTGCACCTTAAGTTCCATACATGTAACTTCGGATGAAAGTTGCCCCAAACGGCAACAATAACTGACTATAGTAAACGACCTCATACGGTGCTATGTGAAGTTGTGCAATTGAAGATTAGACGGTTGTGAAGGCGAAACCTGAATTCGCAACATACGTTTGCCCGAGGCATAAAACTCCTAAGATGCTGGACATTACCATAGCTATGAATCTTGTACAAACACCGACAGACTTTAATGAGTTTTGCTATCTATTTTCAACTATACCCCACAGCATCATCAGAAACGATCTTAATTACCTGTGCAGTCCTCGTTCGACACCCCTATTGATTACATCATTGTGTTGGGAACGTGCGCCCACACTGATGCCATTTTATGGTGCGTTAGAAAATGTGGAAACATCTTTAGAGATGCTTTTGAAATTTACCTCACAACCTTCAATCAACAACAATGATGTTTTGTTCCACACAGAAACGGGCGGAGAAAAGTAAATAAATAAAATACACTTACCGTCTCCTGTGGCATTGTGTTACAACTCCTCAGCGGTAACTTGTATCGCAATGGGCCCTCGTGATCTCTAAAATTAAACAGTAAATGAGATGATGTAGTATCTTGCACAAGCAGTCAATCGAACTTTTACCTGTATTCCGAGAGGCAAGTGGAATTCTTTGAGAGCCCTTTGGGGTAAATCATCCCACTAAAAAGGCCCTCATAGTTTGCTGGAGCATCTTTGATGGTGATTAACATTGATCCAGACATACATTGTATCCGGACAGTCGGTTCAACGTTGTTACTACTGCTTTTCAGTAGCGACGGGGAATCTGTGTAACGAGAAACGAAAGAAGAAAGAAGAAAACAATAGAAGAATAAACGACAGGTTGAGCTTTTAGACCCTAAATTGAAACATTTTATTAAATC
This sequence comes from Microdon myrmicae, assembly GCA_963931805.1. Classification (NCBI taxonomy): domain Eukaryota; kingdom Metazoa; phylum Arthropoda; class Insecta; order Diptera; family Syrphidae; genus Microdon; species Microdon myrmicae. The sequence goes on along the minus strand of OZ007496.1, from coordinate 219,356,050 downwards.
GTAAAGTAATTTTTATATATAGCTGATGAGTTTCTGGTAGGTAATGACATTTAGACCAAGATAATTTAGTTACCGTTGATATCATTGAGCATTCGTTAAACGCTTAAGACTCATTTGTCGTGGCAGGTGGTCGCTTTGTCGCTAGACGGGGAAATTTGAAACTAATTGAAATTGGTTGAAAATAAACGTGGAAGATGAACACGAATAAAGTTATTGCTATCGTTGAATCACTATCACATTACCTTTTAGGCAACTCGTTGGTGGGACTCAACTATGTATAGGGGGACTCATAAGACAATCACTTTGATCAGATTGAGTTTGAAGTCCCCTGCTGTAGGATTTGAATTGTGTGTATGTGAACATTATAACAAACCTATTAATATTGTTTCCATATTCCGTATGTAGATCCAATTTAATATCAAGGGAGCGCCTAATTTCTACCCCAAACCTGCCATTATAACTAATAGGTTTTCACAGAAATACTGATGATCTAGTATAACATAAGCATGGAAATAAACGAACAGATGCAGATTGTTCGAAAGAAATTTCCCCGGGATGATACCATAGAATGCTCTAGATGGAATTATAGCTTGTTGAGAAGTAGTGACGAACGTGATTCGAACATACACTGTGGAAAAGATAGAAACAAATCACGATCACGGTGGCGTGTACACGAGAATGTATCAACTCCCAGGTTAAGCTGTGAGAGTGCTACAATAATTGCTCTGAAATGCGGCATTGATGAATTTTTTCGATTCTCTTGTGTACTCTGTTTTTCACTACGGTTGCGTGTATGTAATCTGTTTGAGTAGTCGCAGACCGATGATTCTAATGAAAAGTAGGTAATGAGGGATGGGCACACTTGCGATCACATGACCTTCGATTTGTATTATCATCATCATCATCATCGACACTACAACCAGGTTCCGGTCTTGGCCTTATTTAGCAAGTCTCCCCACCGATATCCGGTCCATATCCGAGACTTGTTAAATTGTCCATAATAATTTAATCAGAGGAGCTATACGGCAAACCTACAATAGTGAGAGCAATCAAGTCTCGGAGATTAAGATGGGCCGGACATGTAGCGCGAATGGGCAACGATAGCACCGTGCGTAGAATTTTTGACGGTAGACCAACGGGAAAGAGACCGGTAGGACGGCCGCGACGGAGATGAGAGGACACTGTTAGGTTTGACATTGAGGAGGTCGGGTCGAATGGTCAAGCGTGGAAGGAGAGTGTGTAGCGATTCTAACAGATACACAAACAATTCACAAGCAAAAATAGTGAAGAACACCGAATGAAAAATCGAATAAGAAAAATACATCAGAACCGTATACCAAGCGATAAAAAAAAATAATTCACATCAGTGGAATATAGTCGAGTTTGGAAATCAAATTCTAAACACGGTCAGTAGCCTGATGTGTAACGCTTAGGTACAATTTTTTTCGTGATTCGAGCTGTCATAGCGTCAGTTCGAATCACACGATCTTCTTCACTATTATTTCAAACGCTATAAGTGCACAGGACAGGGAACGATGGCGGAGTCGAGTCGGTGAGGTCATGAACTTTCGGGTTCCCACAGGCCAATAAATAATAAATAATAAAATAAAATAAAATTTGTTTTTCCGGGCAAGGTTATTAGTCCTGCGCCAAACTTTCTCAGGATGTCGCTGCATGCATTGGTTAACTAATTGCTGGGTGCCAAAGTAGCTATCCAGGAATGTCACGTGGTGACTGCATGTCAACTTGGATCGAACAGGGACAAGGATCGTCCTGGCCTTCGCTGGGTTGAAAGCAAAGACTTTGTTCTGTATGTTCGTTCCGAGCATTCCGAGCCGACCATTTATACCGTGGAGGTTGTTGCTCCTCTGGGAAACGCAGATCACTGCTTGGTATCGGTCGCGCGGCCACTTGCATTTCAAGCGAAAAAGCGACCTAAGCAGCTTCACAATGAATGGAGGTATGCCGCTGCCAACTGGGACGATTTGCGAGATGGCTTCGTATCCTTTCCGTGGTCGGTGGTATGCTTTGGAGACTCCGATGTTAACGCATCCGCGTAGTCGGTCACAGAAATTATTCTTCTCGGGATGGAGATCTACATGCCGCATTACATCGAACGAAGTTCATTTGATAAGCCTTGGTTTGATAAAAACTGCAACCAGATTACAGCGGCAAAAAATAGAACTTTTAAACAACGACTCTCCAATCGCACCGAGGTGAATAAAATGAATTTTGTTAGAATTAGAAACGCATACAACCAACTGATTGAAACCCCGAAGAAGGCTTACGATGACAGAGCGACTATTAAACCCTTTGAGTCCCCGTCTGATTCGTGCCCCTTCTGTTCAATGGCAAGGCCTGTTGGTGGTAACTTTGCTTTCTCCTCTTTTCCTCCGTTAGTGACGGGCAACGAGACTCTACTTACAAATTCAAAAGAAAAAACAAATGTGTTCGCGAATTTATTTTCCACAAATTCATACCTCGATGCCGGTCTTTTGGAGCCACCTGAGATCGAGCTGATACGGTCGTCGATGCGGGATTTGAGGTTTCGCCCGCGTACTATTCAACGGACTCTACGTGGAGTGGATTGTAGGAAGGCAACCGGCTCGGACAGAATACCAGCAATAGTCCTTAAGAACTGTGCTCCAGAACTATTGCCGGTTCTTGGCAGTCTCTTTTACTTATATTATGAACGGAGGTCATTTCCTACCTGCTGAAAAATCGCACGAGTTCATTCAATCCCAAAGAGGGGAAAGAATTGTCTCTCACAAAATTACTGGCCGATAACATTACTGTCTATGTTATCTAAGGTAATGGAAAAGCTTATCAATACCGACTTAATTAAGTATTTGGAGTGCATCGGGCTTCTGATCGTCAATAGGTATTCCGTGGCAGGCGGTCCACGGGAGACCTTTTAACCCTTATAACCGCTATGTGAACATCTGCGATTGAGGGGTATGGTATGGCCTGTCAAGGGCGGTCGCATTTGATATCTCCAAGGGTTTTGATCGTCTCTGGCACGGAGCATTGCTGAGCAAGCTTCGTTCATACGGACTTTCCCAGCAGTTTTGCGACTAGGCGACGAGATTCCTCAGAAATTGATCGATCCGGATTGTTGTGGACGGCGAGTGTTCGAATCTGTATCCCGTAAATTCCTGGGTGATTCAAGATTCTATTTTGGCTGCAACCTTATTTTTGCCTCACATAAATGATTTGTTGGAGTCAACGGATAGCAATCTATTTAGTTTTGCGGATGATAGTACATCATCATCATCGGCACTACAACCGGGTTCCGGTCTTGGCCTTATTTTCCAAGTCTCTCCACCGGTATCCGGTCCATATCCGAGACTTGTTAAATTGTCAATAATAAATCGTTTTTCCGGGCAAGGTTATTAGCCTTGCGCCAGGATGATAGTACGCTTGTTTCATTTTTTTCGAGTGACCGGCCGATTAGTGCATCAACTTCACAGTAGTTGAGATGTAGCCAGATCGACTCTCTGAATCGCGATCTGGATCAGATCTTGCTGTGAGGAAAGGCCGATCTTGTCAACTTCAATGCAACGAAGACACAGTATACAACATTCCCAACGAAAAGTGGATGGTTGGTTCCATAGGAAAACGGAGTTATCTTTTTAGAGCCAAGAAATATTTCATTCTATCCAACTTCTTCTCCTATATAAATCACAAATTAGACTCGCTCTCGAATATTGCTTTCATGTTTGGAGCTCTGCTGCTAAACATACCCTCGACCTATTTGAGAGCATACAGAGACGAGCAATCCGCCTAATCGGAATTGATCAGATTCGTAGTTTTAGACAGGTGATGAAAAAATATCTTTGGCGATGTTTCGCTACGTGTTCAATTTACTCGCGTCGCGGTCACCAATTTGGGTGCATTTGGTCTATTCGTAGTAAGTGTCCCACCGAACACTGTCCACACACTAAGAAGAACACACTAGAGCGGAAAACAGAACACAAGTAAAACACGGAATCTAATAGTTTTTGATCTTTATGATTATTTTTTTTTATTAGTTCGAATTCCGGTTCTTATTGCTACTTGACATCAATTAGCAACGCTGGATCACTCGTGGCGATTCTATGAGGAACTTTTACAATGTTTTTCTTTTATACACTACGTGCTAACTTTCGCCGAGCGTTTTACAATCTTGATGGTACGGTACCGCCCCAGGAACTTTGTCACATTAAAACTTGGTCACTGCTACTCATCACTTAAACGAAATACAAGCTACTTTGACACTCGACGTTACTTTACAAAAGAACACGAATTTGCGACGGTGCTGAATCGAATACCTTTCGGGACTAGGTCACACACCAACGTACACGAAAACTAGTAATCCTCTTCTCTCGGTTTTCCAAGACAACCTCTCTAGACTGTAACTCTTCTTCGCGACTCCTTCTGATTGACTAAATTCCAATTCGCCATTGGCAAGGGGAATCTTCCCAGCGCATCTCTGTACAGAACTTCCCATCATACCTGCTAACAGAATTTTCCATAGTATCTGTTAACAGCATAAATTACCCATTGCATCTGAAAAGGAGAATTTCCCATAGTATCTGAAAAGGAGAAATTCTTTCCTCATGATCATCAACATCATTAGCTGTTGGTTATCGGAATCTTGTTCCTTTTGTTTTAAGATCGGATGCCGCCGCTTATTCTCCGATCCTTTCCTTAGGATTTGTTTATACCGCACATCGCAAAGGTTCTCATGCTATTCAGATGGGTACAAAGGACTATGGGATGTAATGCTTTGTTTTTACTTCCACTCATAAACATCTATCGTGGGTAGTGTTAAGAGTTTATGGCTGCATGACTGCTAATCGGCAGCGCAACAATATATCTTGTTTGCACAAGTGTGCCCTTAGCGTTAGGGTCATGCCAGGAATTTAGATGTTAATTTCCATTAGTTACCAGAATAGGCATCCGTTGTTCGGTTTATTTACCGACAATGGTATTTCATGGGAAACATCGAGTTGATGCTTAGGATGGGTGAGTGATTTACATGCGACCCTTTACTGCATAGCGCATTTGCTTAGATGCGATGCTCTTCTGCCTTTTGGAATTGGGTTGAATACAATGTATGGAAGCGTTGAACTCGATATTGGGAGCTTTTGAACGTTTAGTTCCTTGCTTTCTGATATAGGGTTCAAGGTCGCTGCATGTCCTATAACCTATTGTTTCAGGTATGGTTACTGACTATTGGGACATGTGTCTGTGGGCACGTGCGCTGGAAAAGGTGACTAAAGTTCCTTGGCGGAAAGGATACCTCAACCTGTAGTGAATTGTATGGCTCCTAGAACCGCTACATATTTATATATATTCTTCTATTAAGAACAGCTCATACAAATTAGAACCATAGAAAAACATGAGGATGTTCGGTATACCAAACAGACGCAACTGGATGGTATGAATATGATCAATGTGATAACCCAAGGGATGCTACACGGTCGTTGGCAAACCTTTTGAACAAATTTCAGGGGATCTGATAAAGGGATGAAAGGCCTATTTTGTTTTCAATCAACTGATGAAGGAAGGAAATTCCAGCTTCCTCATTTGTGAGTTAAAACGTGCCAAACCCCTGGCTAATTCTTGGTCTAACAAGTTTTTAAAAAATCTCATTCTTATTTTGTTTTCAAAAATCTTTATTCAAACTTTAAAACGACTTGATTACGTGCAATAAAAGAGGTTTCGACAGAACTGCTCTCATACTCTAATTTTTCGTACATACTGCATTCGTTTTGATTACTTTCGCATTTTGCTCCCGTTTAATTCGGCAGTTGTTTTATAAAATCGAACCTCCACACCAATTGCAGAAAAATTATTTCTCATCTTCAATATTGTTATCCAGGGTAAGCACCAGCAGACACTAATATCATTCATATGTACGGGAGTTAGTTGTCCGAATCGTGAATATTTTGTTGTTTTATTTTATAATTCACAGCTAGTTGATGTAGTATTAATTTACCACAGTAAAAATTTACAGATCACTATTGCAGTTTACTATTACAGTTCCCTATTACAGTTCAGCATTCCAGCTCAGTAGTTCGGTATTACCCTTCAGTGTTTTAGTTCAATATTACAGTTGAACGCAACAGTTCAATATTAGAGTTCAATATTATGGTTCTGTATTGCGATTTCATGTTATAGTTCAGGATTGTAGTTTAGTACTATAGTTCAGTGTTACAGTTTAGTGTTAGAATTCAATATTATCTATTATAGTTTAGTATTACACTTCAAGTTACAGTTCATCATCATCATCATCGGCACTACAACCCGGAACCGGTCTTGGCCTTATTTAGCAAGTCCTGTTGTTAAATTTTCCATAATGATTTGTTTTTTTCCGGGCAAGGTCATTAGTCTTGCGCCAAGTTACAGTTCGGTACTACAAAATATTATCCCAGTAAACGGTTTAAATTATCTAAAAAACCGAATTAGTTATGTTTTTTTAAATAATATTTGCACGCTATCATTAATATCCTTATGTAATATGAATATGAAAACAAAAGATGTGCTTCTAAGAGTTGGAGCTTCTGAAATGTTCATCCTCAACAAAGTATTTCTTGTTCTTAACACTTCTTCAAAAAGTGATGTAAACCAACCTAGTGGGATAATTATTCTGACATTTCTGGTCACATTTCCACAACCATCTTAGATTCATTTTTAACGACGGTCTGACTATATACTTAACAGATGTGGGCTAACGTTTAATCATGAATAACTCAGAATTCAATTGGGTTAAAAAATTAAAGTACGATATAAAATATGAGAGGATTTCAATATTAAATATCTATAACAGTTTAGTACCACTAGATACTACTTACCTCTCATTCACATTTTTATAGTGATTTTCATTAATTAACTCTCGAAATAACAATTTTATTGTATCTAAAATGTCGATGACTAGCTAATGACTACGTCTCAACAAGTATACGATTTTCTGTGGTATCATTTTGTAGTACAAATCCTCACAAGTCTGCAGCTTTGAGCATGTCGTCCACCTTATGCTATAAAATTGCAACTGACTCTATTTATGGTAGAGAAGCAAGCTCACGTCTTGCACATTTCCGCTCCTACAAATCATTGTATGGTGATTTGCAAAAATGGCTTGCGGGAGATGGGCAGACACTAGCTAACTGCAGAGTACAAGGCCAGAATTGGTCGAAGAACGAAGTATAAGAAACCAGTTTTATTCCGCGATCTCTACACAGTCACATACGTCGCATAGTTATAAATCAGCATGAGACTGAATGTTGCAGTGGCCAACAAACCAACAGAATACCGATCATCTCGCATCGATGGGTCTTCTATAGACCAGTCGCATTGGCAATGACATTGAGAAGGTACAAGGCACACGAAGAACAAAGAATTTGCCTTTTAAGACGATCGGTGTGTGTTCTAGCCCCTCGAGTTCCTTGAACTGTACAGCAACCAGATCACATCGGAATAGTTGGCCGTCAAGCAGGAAACGCAGTTCGTGCGGGTATCTTAAGTTCATAAAAGGGGAGCCTTCGGGTTATATTACAGCGATTCTTTGGTTTTATAATCTTTGGTGTGCAATCTCAAGGAGGAAGAAGGTTGAATGCGACCTTAGCTCATTGGATTATAGAGGCCCAGCACGAGACTATTGCATGCAATACCATCACAAAGATATTGTGTTATACTCTGCGGATGCAACCATGTCATCACGGGTATTAAACAAAAAGAAGATAACATCGCAAAGATTGTCTTCCTCATTGTGGCGGTCTTGGCGGGACGTAGCCTGTAGTTATAACCCTCTTTGTATGGAACGATAGCGTACGTTGAACCCTTGATTCAGTGGTATCTAGTGTAGGGTAATAAAACAGAATTTTGCACAAAACGCCATACCGCAGTTGTGTTATATATACGAAATGTACGTAAAGGTCGAATATATAAAAACTCTTTTAGCCAGGACTGAGTGGTAGTGGTGCTTTAAATCAAACAGTGCAATTACCTTCATGTCGGGCGCAACATAGGCAGAGAAGTATACTGAGAAGATGGAGATATATTGGGTAGACGCAAGTAATATTCTTACAATAATATGCGGTTTACCCAGGGCTAATGTTTACTGGTGCATGTACAAGAGAATAAAACGCAAAGATTGATTGGGTCTGCAAAACTGACACTTTTTGTAGTGGTGTCAGTTCAATAAGATTTTCTAGTTTTTGTGCATATCAAAAGAGTTCAGATCTTTGGAATTATGGACGAACAGGTATGAAAGAGGTTCATTTAGAAATGATTAGCATTTGTGAGATTATAATATTGGAGTTGATAGTTTTTCTAGAAGGATCATCAGATGCTTGTTCACAATGACCGTGAAAATGTTGGTAAGGACTGTAACTTGCTTTCTAAATAAAACGTAAGTTGACTGTTGTATTCCAAAATACTACCCTTTATTAAATTTAACACTGAATCTCCTTACACATCCTTAAAAACTTCCCTTAACATATATTACATTCTCACTTAATACATACCATTCATAAACATTCACAATATTGCCAGTTACAGCACATTTAATAACCTGCACCTTTTTATTCATTCAAAACATAGTAACTTTGATTTTCGTCCAAATTTTATTCATGTTAAAAGTCACAGAGACCTTGTTAAAAGTTGTTTTGTTCATGTTATAATTTCCAGTAAATTAGAACACAATGTTCTATAAGTTTGAGAAATAGAGTTGAAGTGAATCAGTTAGTTGAGAAATACAGTCGAGGAAGTTAGTTGAAGTAGAAGAGTTTTGAATCAAGAGTTTTGAGAAAGGTTTTAAAAGAAGAGTTTTGATTGTAGAGTTGTATTATAAATTAGCTATAGTTTGAGTTGTGTAAATAAATATGAACACTAAAAATAAAACTAAACGCATTTATTAAAACCTCCACGCTCTTCCCTCGATAAAAAGAGGAAGCACGGCGATTGGAGGTGCAACACTGGTGGCTGCGGTGGGATGATCCAACCAAAGGATCCCATGAATTAGAAACAAAATAAGAAAAAAAAATAAAACTGAAAACAAAATTTAAAACAACAACAACAACAACAACAACGACACATTTTTTTAGAAGAAAAACAAAATTTTTTTTACAAGAGGAAAAGAGAGAAAAAAACCACACAAGAGAAATAACCAAACCAAAATAAGAAGAAAAAAAAACCCCGACATAAAACAACGAAAAAAAAAGAAAAAAGAAAGAAAGCAGCCAAGACCAGGATAAGCAAATCAACTTTAGGACGTGAAGTCTGCCTGGCGGAAAAGGAAAAGAAAAAATCTAAAAAGAAAAAAAAACAAAGGAAATTACTAAAGAAAACCGAAGCATTTAAATGGGGCCCCTTCTGTGGTGAAGCATTCCAGATTTTAAAAAATAAACTTATAGAACCCCCCATATTAGCTTACCCAGACTTCCATAAAGACTTTATAGTAACGACGGACGCAGCGACGTTGGAATAGGCGCGGTCTTATCGCAGGGAGAAATTGGCCAGGACAAAGCAATCTGTTATGCTAGTCGCACCCTTAACGACGCCGAAACTCGGTACAGCACTACAGAAAAGGAACTGCTGGCAATCATCTACGCCGTCAAACAATTTCGCCCCTATATCTACGGACGAAGATTCACAATATGCACAGACCACAAACCACTACAGTGGCTCATGAATCTGAAGGACCCGACATCAAGATTGGCTCGTTGGAGAATATTATTAGACGAATATGAATATCAAATTATTTACAAAGCAGGAAAATACAACTCCAACGCAGATGCACTTAGCCGCCTCCCTATTAACATCCAAGACACACAAGAGGTAGGCAAGGTACTAGTTACCACTAGAAGCAAAACGAAAGGTCAAGGCACCGATAAACCATTAGTAGCCGCAAGTGAGGAAATTACTCTCCGACATACCGAATATGAGATAATCGTAATTTCTAAACCCATAGAGTATGCCAAAACCCGTTCACCTATTCAGATCTTCATACTACCCAATAAAGAAGGCCAAACCGAAAATTCACTTAAAACCATCCCTAACTATACACGTCCGAACCCAAACGAAATAAAATTATACCCAAACACGGCAAAATCCCCTTTATATATTGTTACTACGTTGCCGCTAGACAGAGGAAACGAATCCAGCTTTGAACGAACACTCAAAAAAATTCGTAACTACTGTATAAACGAAAAGGTAAACCACAACGACATTTCTATCCCAAAACAAGAGCCAATAAACCCTCGCCTAAAAACGGCATCATACAAACATTCGCCCAAACCAAGATCATCGGGTATATCTACTCTGACAAAAGGATCTGTATCAAAGATCGGCAGGATATCGATAAAATTCTCCGTGACTTCCACAATTCACCTTTTGGAGGGCACCAGGGAATCTCCCACACAATTAAACGTCTTAAAACAAGGTACTTTTGGCCAACACTCATAAAAGATACGACAGAATTCATTCGCAAATGCGACTCATGCCAAAGAAATAAACTAACTCTAAATAGAAAAATCCCCATGAAAATCACCACAACAAGTACGACCCCTTTCGAACGCGTAGCTTTGGATATTGTTGGCCTACTCCCAACTAGTTACGAAGATAATAAGTACATCTTAACTTTCCAAGATGATTTAACAAAATTCACTGAAGCTATTCCGCTACCTAATGCGGCAGCACCCACCATAGCTCGAAGTTTTGTGGAGAAAATTATATGTCGTTTCGGAATACCAGACGCGGTATTAACTGACCAAGTCACCAACTTCCTGAGCCACCTTTTTAAGGAAATATGCAAGATTCTGAAAATCAAAAAGATACAGACAACACCTTATCATCCCCAAACAAATGGAGCCTTAGAACGTAGCCACCGAACGTTGGCCGAATATCTCAGACACTACGTTAACAAGGACCAACTTTCATGGGATACCTGGCTACCATTTTCAATGTTTGTGTATAATACCACACCTCATAGTAGCACCGCATTTAGCCCTTTTGAATTACTTTATGGTTTTCCTGCACGGATACCGAATTCTATCAGTACAAATCCGCAAACCTCATACAACTATGAGAACTACGCTAACGAGCTAAAAGCCCGCCTACAGTACGGCTACAAGATCGCTAAAAACATATTGCAGGACAAAAAGGAAAAAGCTAAAGCGTGTTATGACAAAGGAACAAGCCATAAAACATTCAACGTTGGCGACAAGCTCCTCATAAAAAATCATACCCGAAAAAATAAGCTTGCTTCTTTATGGGAGGGTCCTTACGAAATACACAACATAGTATCCGATGAGAACTCAGAGATCAAAATAGGAAATAATTTCAAAATTTTACACAATAATAATATAAAACTATTTTCAGAATAAATAAATAACCTATACACACAACATAACTCAGTTTTTAACAATTATCTTAAAATTAGGACCCAATACAGTTTTGGAAAATTTTCCATAAATTTAAGGAAAAGATACACACATAACAAATGGCCTTTGTTTTATTATTCAATATATATGAAATAATCTAACAATTGTAGGAAATGACGGAAATGAAAAAAAAAAAAAAAAAAAAAAAAAAAAAAAAGAGGGGGACGAAAGAAAGAAAATTTTAGAGTTAATATGTATAATGGAAATTTTAAAATTAATATATATATTCGAACGGAAATGAGCATTTTGAAACATAATAATAATATTATATAATTAATATAATAAGTAATAATAATTTTTGGATAAGAAAAGAAAAGGTTCCAAGGAGAAATATTTAAATTTAGTTAATATATAATGTAAATAGACAATAGTGTTAAGAACTTTTTGAAATTTAAATATTGTAACCTTTGATTAGTTCTGAAAACCATTGTAATTGAACGAAAATCGAAGCCTTTAATTAATCTTAATCTAACCTATCGTTACTAGAAAATTATTCTCTTCAAGGATAATTTTTTTTCTCGAAGAAGAGTGGGATGTTGTATTCCAGAATACTACCCTTTATTAAATTTAACACTGAATCTCCTTACACATCCTTAAAAACTTCCCTTAACATATATTACATTCTCACTTAATACATACCATTCATAAACATTCACAATATTGCCAGTTACAGCACATTTAATAACCTGCACCTTTTTATTCATTCAAAACATAGTAACTTTGATTTTCGTCCAAATTTTATTCATGTTAAAAGTCACAGAGACCTTGTTAAAAGTTGTTTTGTTCATGTTATAATTTCCAGTAAATTAGAACACAATGTTCTATAAGTTTGAGAAATAGAGTTGAAGTGAATCAGTTAGTTGAGAAATACAGTCGAGGAAGTTAGTTGAAGTAGAAGAGTTTTGAATCAAGAGTTTTGAGAAGAGTTTTAAAAGAAGAGTTTTGATTGTAGAGTTGTATTATAAATTAGCTATAGTTTGAGTTGTGTAAATAAATATGAACACTAAAAATAAAACTAAACGCATTTATTAAAACCTCCACGCTCTTCCCTCGATAAAAAGAGGAAGCACGGCGATTGGAGGTGCCACATGACTAATAACCATTTGTTATGGTTTTTCTTGGATCATTTTCAAAAATTTTCACGACTAGCTTTTGTGGATGTACTCCAATAGTTATGTTGTGGGAACACTATGAGCTATCCCAGAAGCCTGGATTGGATATGTGGTCACCATGGGACATTCATATTTTCAGGAACCTCCCTTTGGCCTAAAAAACCATAGACTAGAGCTGTCCCCCGCGCACCTTTCCGTTTTTCCATGTCACTGATCCAAAGTACTCCTTTCAGAAACCAACCGATAAGTTCGCACGACAATTCATGAAATTGTACGATGCCACATTCATTTTGTCCTGAGCCACCTGATCTTTATATTTAATTTTTGGGTCTTGCATCTTCAAATTCTGATCTCTTTTTCGACAAAAGCTATATTAAATTGTCATTCTGCTTATTCCAGGTTTTTATTCCCAAAATGAATGTCTCTTTGTGTTCGGTTTTTTTTTTTTTTTTTTTTTTGTTGTTGTTGTGGGTAGGAACTATAGGCTCTGTGAAATGGTCGGGAGAAATCCCTGGCCATCTTTCCGAGCTTGGTTGATGGACTGATTCGAGAAAAAGTTGGTTTAGGTGGTGAGATGCCACCCCGTCCGCTGTACATTCCGCGATGTCGTCGGGAGAAATCTGCGACTATGTTTCGAATGTATAGCTGATGGTCCGAACTGAGAGGGAGATAAGTCATGATGGTATTGTGGGGAGGATGGTCGCGACGCCAGCATGGGCGAGAGTTCTACCACCAACCCACTCGTTCACTAAGAGGTTACACGGAAGAGGCAACAAAAGAAAACCACAACGCTGTAAGTCCGGTTTTTATTATTTTTCTGTTATTTTATTTTAATATCGCAACCACAATAAACTGGAACTAACATTTAAGACAGTTGATAAATTACTTTTGTTCAAATTATGAAGACGTTATTTTATTTTAAGACACCACGAACTGAAACACAACCGGTCAAAAATTAGAACTTGGAAATTAGCACACACTCGACTGGGGCTGAAAACTCGGCTACGTGATGTATACGTGTCTCCGCAGCGCTACGGAGAGCGGAAGACACACCGACCGGATCGGTGGTTGGAACACGACTTATCGATATTAAATCGCTATCAATATAAATTCGGCCAGTGAAACCGGCTCTCTCAAATTAAGGTACACATGTATGTGTGAACATTGGTTCATTCATGGGACGAAACCATGAGAAAGAATCTAAAACAAAGAAAGGGCAAAATGTGCATCCATACGATGTGAGTTCGGCTAAGCAAACAAGCCAAATCTCATTGGATACTAATTGGGTCTTTGTTTGCTCATGGCTCGAGGTCATGGGGAACGAATCCAGGGGAATTAAAAGACAAAGGGACCGTATAGACTGTAGGAAGGCAACCGGCCCGGATCAAATACCAGCAATAGTTCTTAAGAACAGTGCTCCAGAACTATCGCCGGTTCTTGGAAGACTCTTTCACTTATCTTATGAACGGAGGAAATTTCCTACCTGTTGAAAAATCGCTCGAGTTCATCCTATCCCAAAGAGGGGAAAGAATTGTCTCCCACAAAATTACTGGCCGATAACATTACTGTCTATGTTATCTAAGGTAATGGTAAAGCTTGTCAATACCGACTTAATTATGTATTTGGAATGCAGCGGACTTCTGATCGTCTATAGGGATTCCGTGGCAGGCGGTCCACAGGAGACCTTTTAACCCTTATAACCGCTATACGAACATCTGCGATTGAGAGGTATGGTAAGTCAATGGCGATCGCATTTGATATCTCCAAGGGTTTAGATCGCTTCGTTCATACGGACTTTCCCAGCAGTTTTGCGACTGGGCGACGAGATTCCTCAGAAATTGATCGATCCGGATTGTTGTGGACGGCGAGTGTTCGGATCTGTATCCCGTAAATTCCTGGGTGGTTCAAGATTCTATTTTGACTGCAACTTTATTTTTGCCTCACATAATTAATTTGTTGGAGTCAACGGATAGCAACTCGTTCAGTTCTGCGGATTATAGTACATCATCATCATCGGCATTACAACCGGGTTCCGGTCTTGGCTTTATTTACCAAGTCTCTCCACCGGTATCCAGTCCATATCCGAGACTTGTTAAATTGTCAATAATAAATCGTTTTTCCGGGCAAGGTTATTAGCCTTGCGCCAGGATGATAGTACGCTTGTTTCATTTTTTTCGAGTGACCGACCGATTAGTGCATCAACTTCACAGTAGTTGAGATGTAGCCAGAACGATTATCTGAACCGCGATCTGGATAAGATCTTGCTGTGAGGAAAGGCCGATTTCGTCAACTTCAATGTAACGAAGACACAGTATACAACATTCGCAGCGACCAGTGGATGATTTGTTCCATAGCTGATGGTGAAAGGCCGGGCCTTCGAATCTAGGAAAGCTTGGAATTGCTCGGCGTCACGGTCTGTGGGAATATATCATGGCATAGACACGTGTCGAACATCGCCAGGTCCGTCTCAGTAAAACTGAGTTATTTTGTTTAGAGCCAATAAAGATTTTACTCCGGTCCAACTTCATCTCCTATATAAATCCCAAATTAAACTCGCCCTCGAATATTGCTTTCATGTTTGGAGCTTTCCTCCTAAACATACCCTCGACCTACTTCAGAGCATACAGTGACGAGCGATCCACTGATCGGGGACACGGGGCTGACGTCGGGAGTACATTCGCTATCACATCGAAGGTGTGTAGCCGACCTCTGTCTGTTTTACAGATATTATCACGGGTACTATTCTTGGGAGATTCGTGGTATTGTTCCGCGCAATTTAGTTTATATGGGCTCCGCTAGGCAATCCCACGGGTCGCACCAATTTGCGGTTCATCTCCCGACGGCGCGAACATATCTGAATCAGAACTCGTTCCGATACAGAGTGGGGAGACTGTGGAACTCCCTCCCCGCGCGAATGTTTCCGGAGCGTTACAATCTACAACAGTGCAAGAACAACTGGAACGGATATTTAAGACATCCCAATCATCAACCTACAACTGTGCAAGAACAACTGCAACGGTTATATAAGCTATCTCGGGGCGAATCGGCGCTATAGGTTCACCTCTCACCAGAGAAGTATATAAAAAAAATTGGAGCTAAAAAAGCGGGCACCCTCTTATTTGTTTTTGAAATATTCTTCTGTCAAATGTCTACCCGGAATTAATTATTTAAAATTCGCGCATAAGCCTATTGTCAAATTTCTTTATGTCATCTGTTGGTACCACTGTAAGACGTAATGACGTCAAGCTTGAGTGCTATCTGTCAATTAGTTTGTTTACAGCTGATGGTGTTGTTGGTTCACAAGTATGTTTTTCGATTTTTATAACGGATATTAGGGTTGAGCGAAGAGTTTGCATTATATTTTGTTTTTCCAACTCGTTGAAAATATTGGTTAAAAGCTATGGCAATTTAATTCTATCGAAAACACAAGTGTATGAATGGTACGAAGCATTGAGAACTGGTCGTCAAGAGGTTAATGATTTGTGTGGCGCGTCTGCTCCAAGAACGATGATGTGATTGAGGAAAACTTCGCTAAAATGAAAGGATTGGTGGTTGAAAATTATAGCTTGAGAAAAATTCTTGTTCTAGCTAAACATTTTACACGAACCACTTCATAAGATTTTCGTCGATATTTTGGAGATGAGACGCGTCGTAGCAAGGCTTGTTCCAAAAGAGCTAAATTTTTGCGAAAGGAGCATCGCAAAGCGGTTGCTGAGATCATGTTGCCTCGCCAGTGATTCTACGTTCGCTAAATAACTGATGACGATACATGGGACAACGAGTATAACATGCAAACAAGTGAACACGCATCTGAATGGCGCTACCAAAACGAACCGAAACCGAAATACCACGACAAAGTCGATTAAAAATTAAGGTCATGCTCATTGTTTTCTTCAACTATCGTGGCGTGGTGGACTATAAATTTATTCCGCAAGGTCAAACAGTGAATAAGGAATTATTATGAAGCGTTTCCTAGAGAGTGTAAGTGAAAAGAGGCCAGATTTGTGGAAAGACAAATCTTGAATTTTGCATCAAGATAATGTCCAATCTCACGAAGCTAACATTGTGAGCGAGCTTTTGACCAAAAACCTCATTTAGTATGATTAAATATGCAGCGTATTCACCAGATATGGCCCTCTGTGACTTTTTACTGTTTCACGAACTCGAATTACCACTTTGAGGAACACGTTTCGAGTCGATTGAAGCCATAAAAGAAAACTCGAAGAAGGAGCTAAAATCGAATCCAGCCGGAGCCTATAAAATATGTATGGATGATCGGATTAATCGTTGGTATAAGTGTATTGCCTTGGTAGAGGCCTACTTTTAAGAAAATAAAATAAAATTTAATGTTCAATTCAAATTTGTGGTTTTATTGATAAATTTGACAGAATGTATTATTCCTGGGTAATGCTTTTGTTAATAAAATCACACAAATTATTCGAAGTTAATTGAAACCTATTCGAGAGTTCAATATTTTACTCACAATTTAAATTTTCGATTTATATATATTAGGAAATTCTTTTAAAATTGTGTGGGAAAAATGCTGCCCCCGCTTGGTAGAAACCTTGGCGTGGTGCGGGGGCTTGAACTACAATGAATCACTCAGGCTATGCTGACGGCAGCATAACAGGGCAATTGAAAAGTCCCCGGCCTGACACATAGATGGCGGCACTAGAATTAAATCCATATAATTTTTAGTTAGCTCTAACCTTCAAAAGACGCGTGCATAAATTTGACAGATGTCGGATTATTAGTTTGTGAATTATAGTATTTTGAGCTTTGAGCTGTTATGCTTCCAGTAGGGGCACCCATGTCAGACAGGCTAGCGAGGAGTAACACACAAAGATCTACCACCCCTAATCCAGAGTGTTACGCGTCACCGTGCCCATTGGATGGTTTGCAGCCAGGGGTATACCGGCTGTATTATAACGGCGCCTCTCTGACATCGGGTCGAATCAGAGCAACAAGCAGACCTCACCATATCAAAACGGGGACAGAAACAAAAAATGTTGTAACAAGATGGAAGCAGTACATTGAAAACCTGCTCAATGTGCGCACCCATCAACCACAAATAAACGCACCCGACGTACATACAGCCGAGCCCCAGATCCCAGAGCCCTCTTTCGACAAAGTTGTAGACGCGATAAATCGACTGAAAAACAACAAAGCTCCCGGAGTCGATTGCATACCGGCAGAGCTTGTGAAGCATGGAGGAGAGGCAACCGCTCGAAAGATCCTCCAACTGGTTAAAACAATATGGGACAAGGAAGTCATTCCGGAAGAATGGAAAACCTCAATAGTCGTCCCCATTTTCAAAAACAGACAGATCTGACTGCGAAAACTACAGGGGAATATCATTGCTCCCAACCAACTACCAAATATTAACAAACGTCATACTAGCAAGAATCACACAGTACGCAGAAGAAATATTGGGAGACTACCAATGCGGATAACGTCGGAAGCGGTCATCAAGCGACCAGATGTTCACAATAAAGCAACTGCTGGGTAAGAAGTGGGAATACGGAGAGACGGTTCACCAACTGTTTGTTGACTTCAAAAAAGCCTACGACTCAGTCGCAAGGCAGAGACTCTACCATATTGTGGTTGAGCTGGGGATCCCGAAAAAATATGCCGCCCTCATTCAAATTTGCATGAACGAAAACAAAGGGCGAGTTAGAAAAGAAAACCACCTCTCAGAGCCATTTGAAATCCGGGACGGACTAAAACAGGGGGATGGCCTCTCTCCATGCCTTTTTAACCTTGTCCTCGAGTATGTTATCAGAAAGGTACAAGACGACAACACGGCCGGATCATCCCTGAACGGGGTCACACAAGTGCTCGTATATGCGGATGACATCGCCGTTTGGGCGATAATCTAGAAACTGTAAGTAAAAACAGTGACATCATCATGCAAGCGGCAGAAGAGGTGGGCCTAGAAATAAATGAAGACAAAGCAAAATACATGATTACGGCGAGAGCAGGTGGACCTCAGAGAACACATATAAACATCAGGAGCAAGATATTAGAAAATGGCAAAGAATTTAAATATCTGGAAACGATACTGACGACCAGAAACGAAACGTCGAAGGAAATTAACAAAAGACTACACTCCGGCAACGCTAGTTGGCATGCAGCCAGTAAACTGTTGAAATCCAAACTGCTATCACGTAATATAAAGCTCCGTGTCTATAAAACCAGAATCATGCCGATTGTTCGATACGGATGCGAAACGGGAAGAAAACAAATTCCGCGGATTTGAGAATAAAGTTTTAAGGGGTATCATCATCAGCATCATCATCATCATCATCATCATCGGTACTACAACCGGGATCCGGTCTTGGCTTCATTTAGCAAGTTCTGAGGCTCGTTAAATTTTCCATAATGATTTGTTTTTTCCGGGCAAGGTCATTAGTCTTGCGCCTTTAAGGGGTATATTTGGCGGTAAATATGACGAGGAGTCAGGACAATGGAGAAAACTCCACAACCACGAATTGGAAGAGCTATACCACAAACCTACAATAGTGAGAGTAATCAAGTCGCGAAGATTAAGATGGGCCGGACACGTAGCGCGAATGGGTGATGATAGAACCGTGCATAGAATTCTTGACGGTAAACTAACGGGAAAGAGACCGACAGGACGGCCGCGACGGAGATGGGAGGACAATGTTAGATTGGACCTCGAGGAGATCGGATCGGATGATCGAACGCGGAAGGAGAGTGCGCAGGACAGGAAACAATGGCGGAGTCGAGTCGGTGAGGTCATGAACTTCCGGGTTTCTTCACGGCAATAAATAATAATAAAAAATTGGGAAAAATTCTCATGACATGCGTTCAATCTCCTGCTAAGATTATCTCTTAAACAGATAAACATAAACAATATACAAAACATAAATTGTAAAACATATTTTCTAAATAATAGATGTGCAAGAAAAACCTCGGCTTTTTTGCCAAGTTCAACCTTATGGGAAAAGGTACTTATAGCAATTCAAGTGAGAAACTGCTAACTTTTTTGCAAGCTCTTCTAGGATTTGTCATGGATCTATATCCAGTAACACGAAGTTCTTTGTGGTCAAATGTGTTTCCTGCACATGGACGTGGAACATCCTCAACACTAAAATGTCCTTCATCGACATTCATCTCTTGTACAACTGACTAAAACTTAATCATAAAAAGACCAATGACTAAGCTATATACTTGTATATCCAAAAGGGCGAGCGAATTGGATGCGTTCAAGTATGCTTTTAATACAACAAAGTTCAGAGCCGAGTTTCGACTTGCACACCTATTATAGATACAATAAAAATATTAAAAGTATTGATCATTTTACTTACGTGTCGCCATAGGAATTTGGGCACCATATGTATACAGCGTTGTGATTGTCTGTAACGCAAACAAAACAAGGCATTTTAATAAACAGGTTTTGTTTTTTTCTTTTATTCAAAATGGATTTATGATCAAAGCTAGTCCTAGATTGGTTTCCAAAGTGGGACAGAATGAGAGTGCGATTAAGTTTGAGAGGAATTATGCAGAGAAATTATATTTTGGCCCCTTCACAAGTCGGCGGTTGCTTATTAGTAATCTAAAAAAAAAACGATTGAGATGAACCTAGTAATTCGAACAAAATTCCGGATTATCCGGTTTCGTTGAGGAGGCTGCATTTGTATATTGATACTATTTGTTTCATGCTCATTTAAATTATAATTTGTGTTAGTGTGTTAATAAGGTTTGCGGCGGACGGCTTTGCAACTAAGGTTTGTATTATATTGAAAAAGAATATATAAAAACAACTTCATTAGATTAATGACAATACGGAAATTCGATGTTGCTTCTCGTTTTAATTACTGTGAAGAGATTGAAGTGACCTCGTCAATTTTGGATACACGCACAATGAATTTTTTTTTTGTTTAACCTTTTGAATAACTTATCGTTTGTAGTTTTATAAATGCCTTCTAAAGCTTTTGGAATAGATGTTTATGTAAAAAGCAATACAAGCCTTTTCCAACGATTTTTGGTAGCCCGACTATTTGCATAAATTTACAAGTTTAGTTATTTTTTATTGTGATTATGAAAAACCCGGTATCCAGTACTTTTAAAATATAAATTTATAAGCTGACTTTGCCTGTTAAACAAAATACGAAAAGCTTGAACTATGAATGTGTTATTAAAATGTACATGTGGATTAATTCAAGGGCCTGAGATGACGGCACGACTGGTGTCATTAACAAAAGAGATCCATATATTATCATTGTATTGTTACATTTCATCAGGGATTGGCGTGAAGTGGAACACTTTTTATGAGGGCTGACCCATGCAACGTATTTATATAATTAGTGATTGCTGAAGATTGCAAATATGTTGGTCGAAATAGCGATTAAAAATCATAGCTCACAAATTTAAACTTGTTTTCTTATGGTATAGTGGAGTTTTTAAAGATAAGGTAATCTACAATGAAACAAAAAAAATGCCAGTAGGTTAAATGGTCGTGCAATCCGCATGCTGATGTAATCGTGCCCTTAATATCACCGTGGTTACGTCCGTCTTCTTGTAACGGAACTCAATAGAGATAAATAAAACTATAAATGAATGAAGAAAAAATACTGTCAATTTTTTAAAAATGCCGAATGCCTTTTCGCCAAGTTATATAAGGGTAGAAAATTATATCTGACCTTTAACCCAGATCCCGTCCAACAATTGATAACGATTGCCCTCCTCATTTTCTTTCCTTATCCACTACGTTTCCACATCTTCGTTATTGCGACTTTCATAATTTAAATTTCCTCTAATAATATAAACATTCTTTTTAAATATGGGTGGAATATAACATGACATTGAATTAACCATGGCCAAAACAAAACCATCATGTGACAGGTTTATCAACTCAAACGCTTTCGGAGTTGATGGTCTTCGGCTTTTAAATGCCTTGTGTGACAACCCCGCCGCACTTTGGGTTTATTCTAATGGCCTACCTTAAAGAGAACTCGAAACCGATGGCTCTGACTACACACCCAATACTGCAAATATAAATTTGTGTGGTAAGCCTATCGAGATAATCACCAGCCTCGTAAATTACATTTGCCAATCTCATCTATCAATTTATTGACAAAGTCCTTTTTTAGGATTGTGTGTTTTACATTTAAGTCATAGCCCATTGGTGGACATTCTATCCAATATTTCAGCGTTTCTTAAATCTACCGCGCCACATAATGCATCCTACCGCTCTCACATTAAACAAACATGATTTCGATCACCAAATTTCTTAAGTTGACTCTTAATTTGGGAAGTTGTTTATGGCTTACTTTTCCAGTGAAATGTTTTCTTTTGCCAAAAATTGAACTGAATTGGCTAGAAGAAACTTAACTTTCTCAAAGGTATCCCTTTCTCGTCTTTAGATAAAATTCACATCTCTAAGAATGGTCAAAGCAACTGCGAATAATACCTTGGCCAATTTGACGGATTGATTGGTTGGTATGCCTGCAGGCGGACACGCAGGGTAAATAGAATTTTTGAAAACCTTACGAAGTATTAGTTATTCTTCTCTTTGGTATTGGCAGATGTAAATTTGTCGGCATCGGTAAGTGGGTCAGAAAAGATATGGTTTCCTGCTGCGCAGTATCGGCTGACTAAATATTGGCTTAGAGCTAATAGAGTGTTAAACATTTTGTTGAATTATTAATTAGTGTGGCTTCTCAAATTTGCTCCAGGCGCGGGTATTTTGGAGTGCGATTTCAAGATAGTTAAATTAATGACATTGAAAATAGCACAGGGTAAGAAAAGTAGTTTCAGTTTTTAGAACAATGCCTTTGATTGCTTTCTAATGTAGTTCAGAAATCCCGTTCATTAAATAAAATTTAGCTGCAAGTTGAAGAGTCGTATCATATTGTACTATGAACCGATTAAATGCTAATGAAATATTTCCGGCGTAAATTAATAATCTGAGAATTTACTATGCGACAATGTTGTGATGTAAGTTCTGAAATGGGTAGACGTAGTCCCGTCATAATTGAATTTTATGGGAAAATATGGGAGGCTTTGATGTCGGGTTAACTATTTTTAGTATGGTGAACAACCACAGAAAAGTATGAATAATGTTAGCTGTTTCGCCAGCTGGGAACCGCAAGTTCGTTGTTGCCGATGGTTTGCCAACTGGGAAACAGCAAATTTGTCGTCGACGAGAACAGCAAATATCCGACCTGATTCGAATCTCCCTCGAATCGATCGAATAATGTTGGCGTTATAGCCCATCAAATGACTGCAGCATTGGGCAGTAGTTAACTCACATCGAATGTTACCGAAAATTAAACACATTTAAAATATACAAAATTAACTTTATTTTCACAAACGAATTTGGTCACTGTCAAACCACTGGTGCTGAAGGCACCGTACACTTTCGATTCTTACAACGTTAAAATAAAAACTGTCTAAAAACAGTACAACAACCAAAAACTGTGTGAAAACAGTAACATGTAAACAGTCAAATGAATAGACAATTCTCCTTTTCGTCTATTCAGCAATAGGTGGCGTTCAGTGACAGCATGTTTTTCCGTACTGGTATAATGTGAAATTATACATGTTGCGTAATTGCAACATCTTCCCGGGCCGCCGACAGTGGACCCAGTAGCCCTCTTTAGTTGGCGTCACCAACGTGTTCATGTCAGCACCGTGGGAAGTCGCGGTTGGTATTTGTGGTTAAGCTCAGAGGCCTTTATGCACGTGTTGCTCATAAACCGGTACGGTACAACGGTAGGGTGGCAAAGTTAATTATATTGTTATACTATAGTAATTCTATTAATTGATTAAGTTATAGAGTATACTTGGTTATGGGACCGTAGTATTATTTGTATTATCAATGTGTGTGTGTGTGTGTGTGTGTGTGTGTGTGACCGAAGGCCCAGTTGGCCATTGATTGCTAACATTGTAGCTCGAGATAAGGCGGTCGTTGTTTGGTGTTGATATTCTCCGACAGGTTGTGGAGAAGTGCCCGAAAGGCGATATTTGCCGCATCAGCTGCGGCAACGATGTGATTTGTGTTTGTGTTATCCCATTGGTTGAGATCACTATGGTTATTGTTTGTTGGATCGTAAATCCCTGGTGTCATCGATGAACTTCTTGGACATAGTTCTCTCTTTGTATCGTGGATCCCTCTGTGTCATCGATGACCTTCTTGGACGTAGTCCTCTCTTTGGATCGTGAATCCGTATGTAGAGTATCAATAAGTTGGACGTAGTCCCATGTTGGATCGTAAATCCTTAAGTACTGTATGAATATTTTGGACGTAGTCCCCTGTTGGATCGTGGATACGTAAGTATAGTTTAAATAGTTTGGACGTAGTCCTATGTTGGATCGTGGATCCATGAATGGTAATTAAGCGATGTGGTCGCCAATATGTTGAAGTTGATGGATTGTAATTCCACCATATTCTCAGTATGTCCAGCCTGTGCCGCTACCAGAAATGTTAGGTATACCGCCAACTGCATAGAATCATCTGCGTCTTGAATCCAAGGTGTTTGATGTGGCTGATGCTGTTGCAGTTGGGGATGTGTCCCATCTACTACGCTAAACCAATGCTCGGCGTTGGGCAAATTTCTTGATGGGAGCTGAGATTTACGTTGGCCACATTGCCTTGTGGAGTATTTGATGATCTGGTTGAATGATGGTGCTGGACATTGTGGCTTTTTCTTTTTTGTAGTGTTGTGGTTGAATCCTTGCGGCATATCCTGTTGAACTACAACTGACACTTAATTGGTTCAGAGAGGTTGTGCATCCAGGTCGCTATTAGGAAGAATAATCAGTTGATCAATAGAAGCCTTCGTTTAATTGTGTCGCAGGATAAAATAGTCCCAATGCTAGGCGCTTTTCTTCGTTGACTGGTGGCTGGACCCTGTGTACACCGTTCGCCTTCCGTTGGTCTGATTTCCTGAAGGGTGCCGGCATCTTTCCTGTTCCTCGTTTTCTTTGTCCCTTCATCTTATTTCCGAAAGCTTATCTTAAACACCGACTCCGTTGGAGTGGTGACCCCGTGGCAGCTATGTGCAATGGGCGGTATTAAGAGGGTGCCCCCAGAGCATTTCGTCCAGGCGGCGGAAGCGAAGATCCCCAGACACTTAACAGCGATGTGCCCGGGTGGCGAGAAGCGACAAATTCAGGATGCTCGAACGATGAGTCCAGGTGACGAGAAGCGGTGCACTCTAAACGGTGACAGCTTTCCTTCCGGATGTGGATGAAGCGGTGAAATCGCAATTCTCGGAGGTTTTATTCATATATTCATCTGCAATTCGGTTTTTGGGTTGATACTGCAAGTATAGGATCGGATGTCCCTTTGTTGAGAAAACTTTTCTTGGTACTGACCCCTTAGATTTGATTGAATTGTCCTCTTGACTGTTTTGGCCGATGGGCCCTCGTCCTCTTCTTTAGGTCCTTTCATTGTACGCGATCGAATTCTCTAGTGTGGGTCGTGAAAAGTACCTACAACATCGTAAAAGAGGAGCCGAATGATGTCCTCAACCTGGTACTGGAAACGATTAGAATGTTCCTTGATTTACCTGCTGTGAATTCTGCAGAAGTTAGATAAATGAAAACAACCTTGGATATTGACAAGTGGACTGTAATTTCTTAAATGTAATATGATTTGGTAGAATGACTAGCCTTTCAGTTACTAACATTGAGATCAATTAGGTTATTGTTCGACTTGTATGTTAACGTTGAAGTGTAAGTATTGGAGGTTGTAATATGAGAAAAAAACAGGAAATGTATATTATTTTATTTTATTTTCCGCCGATTATAAAAGAAAAATTATTAAAATAAATAAGCAGGTGTTAGTTTGTTTTGCAAACGTTATGGAAACCCGACCAGTATGGCTGGTATATGTCAGCCCGATTTGAAACTCTGGAAATAGATATGTGGTAAGCATATTCCACTTGACCACAGTATATTCGTTTTTCAGAATCACATCTGCCAGAGTTCCAATCCTTTTGAATACATTCAGCGTTTGCTGATGTAATACCTGCATCAGATTCCCATTGTTTTCGGTAGAATTCCTTTCTGCGTTCTACCTGATGTTGAAATATTTGTGCTGCAGTACCTGGACAATTAAAATAAAATTAAAAAAAAAAAGTTAAATGTTGAAATTGACTGAATACATTCCTGTGGGTCGCCTTCCCAGAGGTCTTGGTCAGATTCTGTGAAGGAAGTTATTAGAAATATAACATCTTAATAATTGCAACCATGTGTGGTATAATTAACTTCCAGGAGTACACATGAATCACACCATTCTAGGTACATTGAATATGTGTTAAGACTCGTTGTGACAAAGCTCCGTGGTTACGAGTTTGGTCAAAATCAGAACACTTGAACGTCAGAAAGTACCATTCTGTAAAGTTCAGATTCACCACTTTAATAAATTTAATTGTTCGATATATGTTATGTTGAAAAGTGTTCGTATAGGCGTCTATGGCTTCATCGTACGTTACTGTATTGAGATATGCATCTCCCATTCGGCCAAATGCTTTGCTGTAATTTGGATTGTAGAACAATGCAGAGTTGCAGTCTTTAATCGCACGATCATTTTCTGTTGCACGGATATATGTTGCAGCTCGATTACAGTAGAATATTGGGTTTTTCGGATCGACACTGATGGGCCGGTTGTATTGAAGTACCACTTCTTGATACTTGCGTTCCTTCATCAGGCGGTTGCCTTCATTTTTAATCTGTTCGGCTGTTTCAAGGGATTGCGGATTGCGTTCGATGAACATTGATTGGCACTTCGAATAGATCTAACCTTGCGGCCTTGTTTGTAATTGCCGTTATTGATTCCAAATCAATGTCTTCACTCAGTTCAATTAGAAACTAGAACAGTCCCGAACAAATATGTCTTCTTTACTTAAAAACGACAATCACTATCCGGCGATAGACAATGTCGACGAAATTCTGTTATTTTCACGCACACCTCACAACACTTTTTCAAGTTAAGATCCATTCGGATCGCTTAATTAATTTATATATATTAAATTATGAGTACCACCTACCTTGTAGCTGGAGCGCTGCTCACGTTGGTCACAGGTTGTTGATGAATTCCAGTTTCCTCCTGGTTGACGTGTGTCGGACGTGATCCGATTTGTTTGCTGCTTTCGAGCACACTTCGTGCGATCCGGCTCGAAGGACCATAATGTTTCGCCAGCTGGGAACCGCAAGTTCGTTGGTGCCGATGGTTCGCCAACTGGGAAACAGCAAATTTGTCCTCGACGAGAACAGCAAATATCCGACCTGATTCGAGCCTCCCTCGAATCGATCGAATAATGTTGGCGTTATAGCCCATCAAATGACTGCCGCATTGGGCAGTAATTAACTCACATCGAATGTTACCGAAAATTAAACACATTTAAAATATACAAAATTAACTTTATTTTCACAAACGAATTTGGTCACTGTCAAACCACTGGCGCTGAAGGCACCGTACACTTTCGATTCTTACAACGTTAAAATAAAAACTGTCTAAAAACAGTACAATAACCAAAAACTGTGTGAAAACAGTAACATGTAAACAGTCAAATGAATAGACAATTCTCCTTTTCGTCTATTCAACAATAGGTGGCGTTCAGTGACAGCATGTTTTTCCGTACTGGTATAATGTGAAATTGGGCTCCTCGATAGTATAGTGGTTAGTACACCCGCCTGTCACCCGGGAGACCGGGGTTCGATTCCCAGTCGGGGAGCCCCTGGCGCAAGACTAATGACCTTGCCCAGAAAAAATAAATCATTATGGAAAATTTAACAAGCCTCAGGACTTGCTAAATAAGGCCAAGACCGGTTCCCGGTTGTAGTGCCGATGATGATGATGATAATGTGAAATTATACATGTTGCGGAACTGCAACATTAGCAGGTTATTTGTTTATTTAGTTCAGTAAATGTACATTTATTAAAAAATTGAATTACAGATTTTACCCAGGACTAAATTTAAATCCTATTTACAATTATTCTCCTCATATTACTTTGTTGGTTCTTCATAACCATTCAGAATTATACAACACATACAATTATAATTTCTTTAATAAATATATTGGGTAAATGAGAGCACGTAATCTACCCTACTCAATTTCTAAAACAATGAAAAGTTATACTTGCATCTACTATTACTATTACTATTTATTGGCCTGTAGGAACCCGTAAGTTCATGACCTCACCGACTCGACACCGCCGCCGTTCCCTGTCCTGTGCACTCTCATTCCACGCTTGACCAGCCGATCCGATCTACTCAGGGTCAAACCTAACCAAACCTGAAGAAATCCATCTTACCTAGTAAGCGATCTAAGACGATGGGATGGCAGCTCAAAACGGTTGCATTATTTGTAATCTCCGTACTTTACATATTTCCTAACAACGCCAGTCTGATTTGTAAGAATCTTATTGGAATGTAGTTCTTTTGGAGGTTGTGATCAATTTGTAAACCTCTGCCTACCCTGTAAATTTGCAACTATTACTATTTACTACTGTTTATTGGTCTATAGGACCATAGACAGTTCGTGGCCTAACTGACTCGGCTGCGCCATCACTCCCTATCCCGTGCACTCTCCTTCCACGCTTTACAACCTGATCCGACCTCGTCAAGGTCAAACGTTGCATAGTCCTCCTTTCTCCGTCGCGGCAGTCCTGCTGGTCTCTTTTCCGTTGGTCTACCTTCAAGAATTCTATGCAAGGTCTTATCGTAGCCCATTCGCGCCACATGTCCGAACCATCTTCATCTTCGCGACCTGATTACTCTCCTTATTGTAGGTATAACTCTTCCAATTCCTCGTCATATTTACGTCCAAAGATACTCCTTAAAATGTTATTCTCGTATACGCGGAATTTGTTTTCTTTCCGTTTTGTGTAACCCCATGTTCGCATCCGTATAGAGCAATGGGCATGATTATGGTTGTATAGACACGAAGCTTTATGTTACGTGATAACAGTTTAGATTTCAGCAGTTTACTGACTGTGTGCTAACTAGCGTTGCCGAAATGGAATCCTTTGTTAATTACCTTCAATATATCGTTACTGACCGTCAGTATCGTTCCCAGATATTTAAATTCTTTAGCTTTTTCAAATATCTTGCCTCTGACGTTTATATGTGTTCCCCCACCTGCTTTCGGTGTAATCACGTATTTTGTTTTGTCTTCATTTATTTCTAGGCCCACCTCTTCTGCCAGTTGCATGATGATTTCACAGTTACTTACAGTTTCTAGATTATCGCCCAGAACGGGCGCATATGCGAGCACTTGTGTGACCCCGTTCAGGGATGATCCGGCCATGCTGTCGTCTTGTATCTATGAGCTTGGTTCTACGAACAACAATCAGACTTATTTGGAAACAGTTGCTGCCAATTAAAAATTGACCATCGACCGGTGAAGACGTAAGCGAAGTGAAGTGAAGTAAATTGAAATATGCAATTAGTGCTAAAACGATGCATACAAAGTGTTCCTGTGCGCGTGTGTATACGCATAGCATACGGAAATAAATATGTAAAAACTTGTGAATAAAACTTTTATATATATAAGCAAAGTGATTAACTGTACTGCTCACGATAGGCGATGGTGAGGCTGGATTCACAACGGCGCTACGGAGAAAGCTCAATCTAGAACTGAATCTTCAAACCAAGCGGTTGAAGTTCAACGAGAATGAAGAAGAAATAATTATTCCTAATAATGCTAATTTTACTGGCGCAGGGAACAAATTTAAAGAACTGGCGACGCAAGAAAAGAACGTCTCCAACAACGAAAACAGCATCGAAAAAGATATTGATCGAGACAAGTTGGATTCTCGGGCTATGGATAAAAAACAAGGAATTGTAAAAGCAAATACAAGAAACTCTGCAAGTGAAGGAACTGTTACGTTTCTAACAGATACACACACAATACACAAGAAACAAGAGAAGAACGCCGAAAGAAAATAAGAAAAAGCATCAGCTGTATACCAAGCAATAACACCAATTCCACATCAGTTGAGTGTACTAGAGTTTAGAAATCGAATTAGTACACGTGGCAGTAGTCTGATGCCTCAGCATGCATGTTGAGTATCCCTCAGCATGCCAACCGTGGACATAAAGATACTTTTCGCCTGAACTCAGAGCAACGATTGCAGCTGGGGCAAGTCATTATTAACGAGGGTGTTTCTCTTATAGGCAACTGCGTACAGCACTTATGCTGATCATGCACAAGTCGTTGGCGTCTCGCAAGGGTCGAACTCTCGTGTGTGTATTTAGATTAACGAAAATTCGATTTCCTTAAGCAGCCAGTGGCGAGATATGCTATTGCAGATTGAACGATCGATCGCTGCGTCTGCTGGTATGACTTGCAATGCACGTGTGTGGAAAAATACTTTCTTATTTGTGCGCATGGCAAGTTCGAGGATTTTTGTCGGTTACGTAATGTCGTGAACGAATTGAATTTCAGGAACATGCTGCGTTGTAAGCAGACATGCCCCTGGGGGAAATGTGTACTTCGAGTGCATTTGCTTGTCGATCGGTTTAGCGACCGATATGGTCGCGGCAAAAAGCAGAGAAGGAAAATCTCCTGCATGTGTGCGGCGGAATCCGACAAGAGACATGAGCGCCGAAATTATTTGAGTTTAAATCGGTTTCTGGGTGTTGCGACCGAATTGCTTTTTAGGTACATGATGCTTTTGTTGGCAATGGCGTTTACTTGGAAGCGCCGTTAAATATTGTTTTCTCTATGTTTTCAGGTGCTCTGGCTGCTCCGAGAAGAGATTTTCGCTTAAACGGAAACGGGTGGGCCGTGGCGTAAGGGTGGAAACGCCACAGCTCCGCCCCACTCGCCTGCTCCGACGTTCTCTCTCTCGAAATCGAATTCGTACACGTGGCAGTAGCCTGAGGCTTCAATTCAAAGCTTCTCACCCGTTTCTCCATGTGTTCAATTCACCATCTTCACTATCCCTACGTAACGCTATAGAACAACAGCAGAAACAACGGCGGCAACAGAAACAATAGCAGAACCATCCAGATGAACAACGACAGCAGATACAACCACCAACAAACAGGAAAGAGAAGGTGTCTCCCATTATAGTCGGCGCCATGGAGGCTAAAGTATTATTAAACTGGGTATTGCAATAGTTTTAGAAAAAAACGATTGAAAAACAACAAATAAGTTTCTTGTGCGATAATTTGAAAGACTATTGTGGCGGTGCCGCCAAACCCCACAGTACACTTACCTAAAAACCTCTATTACCTCATCCCAAGACGCATACGTTTTCACCAATGCAATCGCATTAGGCACATGAAAATGCTTCACGCATTAAAGAGATCAAATCTATGATCTTTCTTTGCCTTCTCTACGCATACCAATTCTCTGTAAGATTTCTTTATTAGCTTATCAGGAGTTCCAAACCAATTTCAGCAACTACGTTGCCAGACAAATTCCCCTAGACGAATTCTTGTAAACAAATGATTCGGTTTACATACAATGTAACCTTCATGACAGGGATCATAAATATTGCGCCGAATATTTTCCCAGCCCCGATGTGTGTACAAAAAAAATATCTACACACACATCGGCTAGCGACCCCTTTTATCCAGCGATAAACGGTCCAACGCAGATGCATGTAATCAGCACCATCTGCGTTGAGACTAATGCCTTACCAATGCACTAAGTGCAAACAAAAGAACTCTGTCTACCAGAAGGCATTCTGGCGATACACAAACATGACAATCACCAAAACGTATCCTAAATGCATCTGCCATTTAATGAGTTGCAAGTTGATTACTCAGTTGAACTCACAGGTCATAAATATCGTTTATACTACATAGTTCTGGATCCGTTTCCCAGTAACCTGCTCACATAAACAAAGATCTCTACGAACCTTTTCCTTTCTTTGTGTTTCAGGTTCATCATCATGGCTTTGATCTATGAAAAGAACCGACGTACACACACACACTTGTGTATCGTGAAGATCTCCTCTATGAGATCGGGTTGGTTACTCCAAAGAGAGACTTTACGTCTCTCTTGGAATAGGAAAACGCACCCCTTAATTAAGAGAGCCAGTTTCACTGGCCGAATTCCCTTGTCAGCGAATTAATATCGCTGAGTCCATTTTCATCCACGAACCGAGTCGGTGGCTTTACTTCCGCTGTCCGTCGCACGGCGGACACGCGATAATTTACGGACTCGTTCGAGTAAAGAGTTGTGATCGGGTTGTCGTAATAAATTAATATTAATCCAGATTTCTCTTGCGGAATCATTCGTTCTGGACGCTAATGTGTTTAAATAATGTTTGAATAAATTAAATAATGTTTAAATAATTTAAATAATGTTTGCTAAAATAAAATCTTTCATAAATAACTATATGCAGTGTGCTTTATTTTCACTTGTGCTACCTTCCCTCGGTGATGTACAGGATCAGCGCACGATACCTTCCTTCCTGTGCTGGAGGTGGTGAGCAGTTTCTTTCCCAGTGTGTTTCATATTTTTACGGCCAAGGCTAATAACCTTGCCGGGAAAAACAAATTATTATGGAAAATTTAACAAGACTCGGGACTTGCTAAATAAGGCCAAGACCGGATCCCGGTTGTAGTGCCGATGATAATGATGATGATGAAGTTGGGAGAAAATGAAGAAGTCCGAACGCGAATTGCAATGCATGCGGTGTCAACGTTTCGGCCATGTATCATAAAATTTCAACATGTAATTTAGATGCGTGAAGTGCCTCAAAAGTCATGCTATTCGGGAATGCCCGTTAGGTAAAGAACAGCACCCGGATTAGATACGTTATCCTGCGTCCGCTATAAAAAAACAGGTCACACTGCCAAGTTTAGAGGTTGTCCTAAATATCAAAAATTAAAATCAAAGCTGGAAGCCAAAAAGAAACAAGTTGAAGAAGAGAAACAAATGAAAATGCAACTTCGTGGCATTGTTGATATCCTTTTTTGTTTACTGTCTCTAAACGCCACTTCACCCTCCGTTTAAATGAAACACTCTTTTCGATGTGAAACTTTATTCTATTAAAACGTTTTAGTATAGTACATTGTAGTTTTATTCCACTATACTTATTGGCCAAACTATTCGATGTGAAACTTTATTCTCTTAAGACGTTTTAGTATATTACATTGAAGAATTATTCCACTATTGACCAACACTCTCTATTTTAAATCAAAACCCCGTGACCACCTTGAACAAGGGACTCGAACCAACTCTAAAAAGTCTCCCGTCTCGGTCGAGATTCGTAAATCAACTCTTCTCCAACAACTCTTGGACGCACCGTCCAGGTCCTAATTCCAAACACAACTCCTCAAACGAAGACCTGTTTTTTTTCATCCTGAAGATCGAAGGATATCTCTTTTTTTTTCTTTCTTTACTTGGCCCTTTTACCAGCCGCTATTTCCTTTCTTTATCTTTCCCGGCTTGGGATCAAAAGCGGAAACACAAAAGGAAAAATCAAGAGAGGATCGTGCTAATGCACATTTATGATACTCTATGTTGTTAGGCGCTAAACGAATGTACAATTCGTTTTATGGTGCCTGTTGTTTATTTTAGCCGAATCGGCAAGGATCCCTTTTGTGAGAATACGATAGGGAATACAAATAGAGAATTGTGCTAATGAACATTTCTGATTCTCTATGTTGTTTATTGTAGGCGAATGGGGAAGAATCTTTTCCGTGGGAAATCGATACAAAGGCGAATATTTGCCTTTTGTTTGTTTTAACTTAATTTGGTTAAAACGAAAACTGGCGCTGATTGTTTTAATGGTTTTAGATAACCATTTTTCTGAGGTCTCATAAAATTTCTGGCGCGCAATTTTTATGATACTCAGTGGTTTTGTTTGAAAGACGGCATCTGGCCTGCACATTTGGCTCTTAGGGGTTGTTGTGGTGAACCCTTGGTTCAATGATTATATTTCCAAGTTTTTTATGTGAGCAAATTGAACGTTTAGTTCAATTTGCTTGGAGTTTAATTGATTAGCGCAAATTGAACGTTTCGTTCGATTTGCTTGCTATCAGTTTATGTGGGACCATTGGGTGTATGGGGTAATCTTTTGTTTTAGGCAGTTTCTTTATCCTTTATGTGGATGTT
Source organism: Microdon myrmicae (assembly GCA_963931805.1). NCBI lineage: Eukaryota > Metazoa > Arthropoda > Insecta > Diptera > Syrphidae > Microdon > Microdon myrmicae. Next base: position 219,322,458 of record OZ007496.1, on the reverse strand, counting down.
TTTTGGCGTGTATCGCCGCTAGCGGTGGAGACTGGCTCCAAAGAGGTAATTTTTATGGGATGGGTGGTTGTGGCCGTAACAGCATCTAGTGTGTCGTACGCTCGAATGACTGGTAGTGTAACGAAATTCGTGCAACAACCGCGTGCAAAACCACGCAACAATATAAAAATGTCTGTACTGGAGACACAAATAGACGTAATAACAATTTTACGGCCCATATAAGCACAGTTTTCCGTGTTTGAAAAAAAAAAACAAATAACTGAACAGGCGGCGCGAGTGGATGTTATATATACGAGGCTGTTTCCAGACAACAACACCATAGACATAATATTCTTTTCGGCTGAGGTAACCCTAAAAATTAAGAGATAATCTGAACAATCTGCTAGAAGCTGAATGCCCAGATTTACTTTTGGCTAGCGAAACAAAGCTAATCCAAAGGCCCGAATTGGGCTACAAAAATTGCAAAGTAATCGCACGAGATCGTCCAAACTCCACTCAAGGCCGTCTTAATTAACAAAGGTCTGCAACACAAGGCTTACAGCACAAATGTACACAAGTTCCGAGTGCTAGAAGCCTGCATTATAGATATTCTCTTGAAAGGTCAAAGACATCTATATGTAGTCTCTGTTTATGCCTTTGAAGCTCCCCAATGTACACCATTTATCAATGAACTTGATACCTTTTCCGAAGTCTCAACTTAGACTCAGAAAATAATCATTTCTTTATGGCGGGAGATTTCAATTCCAAGCACAGTTCGTGGGGTAACTTTATCTCGAACACAAGTGGCAATGCGCTATCCTGGTGGCAAACAAACTCCATCGAACATAAACTAGGATTGTACGCTACAAATACACCGTCTTATCCAAGTGAAAATTGCTTCTTGGATTTACTTTTGCGGACGAGCGAATACAATTAGTACACACGGATCTAAAGACTCGAAATTGTCTTCGTCCAATCGAGTACGATAGTGATCATTACGGTCTTGGCGCCCTAATTTATCTTCCAAACGAATACTAACTACTTGAGCAGTATCACCGGATACATTCTTTTAATGTCGGAAAAGCGCACTGGTCACGCTTTGATCGACTACTGAAAAAAAAAAATTAATGGCGTAAATCCACCGGATGACAGAAATCTTCGCAATGATGAAATCGAATCATTATCTCTTGACGTGGCAACAATTTATTTAAAAAAATGTTTTTTAAATACCATAAAAACAAAAACTTACGAAGATTTGAAGTGCAGCGTAGATAACTCTTAGATACGTCATTTTGCTGTAAAGAAAATAAATAAAAACAATAGTTATTTATTATCAAGGTTCGACTGCTAGTCCAAAATATGTAATATGAACTACTTAGTATATGAGATGACTTACACAGGTGAAAAGAGATATCAAATCATGCGTAGAGTACAACGCGTTACACAACAAAACCATTCCACAATTCTACAATTAATTTATATAATAAAAAGTGAAGTAGAAGACTAAAGAGTGTGGCGAGTTTTAATTGTTTTATATGTAGGAAGGGAATCCGTTAGTAAGACCTTATCAAGAAAGGTCACGATAGAAGGCAAATAAGGGAATCAAAAGGACAAACAATAGGAAAACATCAATTTCCAATAGTCGCCCATTTCAAGGGAGCAAGGCCGTGACCGAGAAACTGTGAGTACACACTAAAACAATTATCTTTATTTTTGTGCATCAGCTACGTGTGCAACATATCCCCTGTGGGGGATAAGGCAGAGCTTTATATATTTATTATTAAGACGTATTTTTTATATAATACTCTCAGTGCCGGATTAAGCCAATAGGGGGCCCTAGGCCATTCAAATTTTGGGGCCCTCTTTTTTTTAATAATCGTAAAATTAATCATTATTGATGCATTTGTATAATTTAAGCTCCTCAATAGTATACTGGTTAGTATACCCACCTGTCACGCGGGAGACCGGGGTTCGATTCCCCGTCGGGGAGCCTCTGGCGCAAGACTAATGACCTTGCCCGGAAAAAACAAATCATTATGGAAAATTTAACAAGCCTCAGGACTTGCTAAATAAGGCCAAGACCGGTTCCAGGTTGTAATGCCGATGATGATGATGTATAATTTAAACAACTAATTCATATCATTTTAAGGTTTTCAAATACAATAAAATAAAGGAAATCATTTTTTTTCAGTTGAATTATATATTTTTTGATTAAAAATAATTAACAGTATATTAAATTATAAAATAATCTTTGGACATCTCTTTGGAAGATGAAAGCGAAGCTCGTTTTCAACAAAGTTTTTTTCTACATTTTTGATCAACAAAATCATTGATGATTTCTTCAAAATCAATTTGACGAAAAATGTCCGATTCAATGGACATCAGACTTAGCATGTCTAATCTTTCTTGACGCATAACACTTCTTTGCTCGTTTTTGATGCGTTTCAATTTTGAAAAATAGCGCTCTGTCGAACAATTCGTGATCATAAGAGTTAAAAAAATGCGAAGAGCAATTTCAACGTTCGGAAAAACTAATTCAAGATGATCTTGAATCAAACTTTCGTAGAGGTCAGAGTGAGTGAACTTAAGTTTCATTGGGAATTTTGATTTAATGAAAGCGTGAAACTGTATGAGTTCAGGGTAAAATTCTTCTAAACCGTCAGAGTAAAAGTCAACTAAATCGGAAATCTTTTTGGAATACACATTTTCGGTCAAATCAAAATCAGCCAAAAACGAAAATCTCCCCGAAAACTCTAAGTAAACTTTGCTTCGTCTGTTGATTTCAATCTTGAGCGTATCGATGATTACCAAAAAACCGTTTACACGAAAATAGTCGCACGGACTTAATGCAACCTCTGGAGCATCGCCACCGTTTGGCTGTCTTGTTCTTCGTCGAACTCGCGATGCAACATTCGCATAATCTGTCTCAGGTAAAATGGATCTGGCTTTGTTTTCAAACACTTCGAACTTATCTCTCATCTCATCTAACAAATTTTCTACTAACGAGTACATCAACGCGCAGGTTTTCAGATCAATTTCTACTGACTGCAATGCTTTGCTCGTTGCCCGAAAATTGTTCAAAATATCGCTCCACTAAACAAGCATGAACACAAATTCGAAGGTTTGAATTTTATTCGCGATACATTCAGCTTCGTGTCTACAGTCACTTTTTTGTGTTAAATCATCAGCAATTTCATACAATGCTGCTACGATTTCGTTGAAAGATTTTTGAATTGCCTCAGTGGCGTTCGCATGAGCCTCCCAACGAGTTTGGGATAACGATTTCAGTACCTTTTCGTTTCCGATACGTTCCTTCAAAACGTCCCACCGGTGGGTTGAGCTTGAAAAGAATGTGTACAATAATTGTACAATAGAAAAAAAGTTCCCTGCAAACAAGCAGCACTTTACAGCAGTTTCTCCAACTAAGTTAAGCGAATGCGCTGCACATGGTAAATAAATCGCAAATTCGTTGAGATTTAACAAGATCGATTGCATACCTGAATAAATACCCGACATATTCGGAGCATTATCATAAGATTGACCCCTGCAGTATTTAAAATCTAAGCCGCAAATCGCAAGAAATTCTAAAACCACTTCAGCCATCGCAACACCTCTATGGCTATCAAAGTTTAAAAAAGTCAAAAATCTTTCAATGGGCTTTCCATTCTTAGCAACATATCGGACAACTACACTGAGTTGATCAACGTGAGCGATATCCGGAGTTGAATCGACTGAAAGACCAAAATATCGCGCGGCTAAGACCTCCTGTATAATGTGATGTCTTACTTTTGAACCCGTAATGCTGATCAACTCCTCACAAATTGTTTTTGATAAATACGAGGGATTCCCCTTGCCTCGGTCCGCAAAATTTTCAATGTGACTTTTTAAGAACGGGTCAAACTGTGCAACTAGTTCGAGTAAACCTAAGTAATTTCCATTATCTGGAACGCCGAAATGCTCGTTTGTGCCTCTGAAAGGTAATCCTCGTTCAACCAACGTTATGATGACTGGAATCAATCGTCGCACTGCATCTTTCCAATAATTTTTCTCTTTCTGGTACTCAAGTTGAAGGTTGTCGGAAACATCGACGCAGTTCTGTCGCCTTTGAATGTATGTCAACATGCATTCTCTGTGAAGAGATCCATTCTCATGTTGATGTAATTGGGAAACATTTTTCCAATCATTAAATCCATCGCTGGTCAGTTTGTTTTGTTTGGCTTTGGAAGCAAACATTTTACATACAAAACAATACACACAACCAGTCGTGGGAGAATAAATTAGCCATTCGCACTTGAACCGTTCTTGATTTACCTTTCTTCCAAAAAACGTTTTTTTTTGAGCAATATCTTGCTCTACCTTCTGCATCGTAAAATCTACGAGACGGCTCAAACGGTCCAGAGTGATTTTGGCACATGCACACCACGATTGATCCAACAATTGGCGTCATCGTCAGTGAAATCACCCCACTTGCCTGGATCGCTCGAACAATTGTCATTGTTCGCTGCAGTTTCAAAAGTACCCAAATCCGCGGCTCTGAGCTCTTCGTATTCGTTCAGACTAACATCACGCTGCGAGTTTGATCCATCATCTTGATCCAAAGATTCAGAGGTTTTGAGATGATCGACTTGCTCTGTTTCAGATTGAATCTGCAAATTTGATAAAACAATTTTGAATTCAAAAGTTTTAAGAATTACATTTGGTCTAAAAACACTTTAATTTATATTTTATAAGAAAGTTATAATTTATAAATATCAACAGTAAATTATATTTCGATTCTTACATCTTCATTACTAGATTCGATCTGTTCACTAGCTGATGAAGAAGCATGTGCAGTGGAACTTTGGAAGAATGACGTCAATTTTGGTAGTTTCGATAAATCTGTCTGAATTCGTTTTTTCTTTTCATCCGCAATTTTTCTTTTTTGAGCCCCGCTCTGATAGGATCGCCGCATTATGTAATCTACAAACATACTTAAATCGTAACATTCTTATACGAAAAGCAAACATCAAATTCTGCATTTGAAATTAAACAACAAAGTTTAAAATCAAAAAATCGAACTCAAAAATAAATCAAAAAAACAAAACCAAAATGTTAAATTATCGAAATAGCTAAAACTAAATCAGTTTACAAAATCAAAATCGAACAACAAAACAAATTTCGAAAAACTGAACGAAACTTAAAAAAGAAATTTAAAACGAAAACAATATACAAACTCACTTTCATTATTGTTGTTGGATAACAAAAAAAGACAATTTGATTGGTGATGTTTTTTGTGTTGTGTGAAAAGATACAATATAAAACAGAACCTACCTTTTTCAACAAATGCGTAGTTTTCGATATGTTCATTACACACAATACCACAATTTCACATTAATTAACATCTAGATTCGTCACTAATTGAAAAAACGTTCTTTTTTTCTCTAAGAACAACGAACAAATGTAATTTGACAAACGACAAAGCAACAGATAGTTTTGTTTTGCTTAAAACACTGAAATGAATCGTTTTTGTTTATATAAACAAGCTCGAGTTTGCAAGCGCTGTTTCGGTTATTTAGTGCGCGATTTAAAATTCAAATCGTAGCTTAAAATAACAATCAAAAGAATAAATCAATTAAGATTTTTAAATATTTTTGTTTGAAAATACATTTGTATAATCAACTATATAAGATAAATGAATTGTCTTTAAACAAATTTTTGTTTACAAAATTCCAAAAAATATAAAAAAATTTAATTAAAATTAAATATAAATTAAAAACAATCATGACAAATTTTCTTGGGGGCCCTTGCTCGCCAGGGGCGCCAGGCCATGGCCTAGTTCGGCCTAATGGGTAATCCAGCACTGAATACTTTTTTTTTGTCATAGAAAACTAAGAGCGTTAAATTGCCACCGATTTTGCTACAGTTCATTCACTTACATAACCCTACATTCAATACTTTGTTAGAATAGACACAACTCGGATAGGTACCAATGCTTGACTTAGGGTTGATGATCTTTATTCTGAAATTAAGGTTCACTCACAAATAGCAATCACCATCGAGGAGCAGTAACAACAAATGAGGACATGTAGACTAAAAACTGGGTTAACAGAAATTAGCAACATACTTCGGTGACACAGTTTTTATACTCAAAAAAACCTAAACATTATTTTGCTGAAACCCTCTTCCCACAAATATCTGAACTTATCTTTTTTCCTATCTCTATCGTATCAATTCTAGTCTAGATTTTTGTTTGCTTCTTCATTTTGCTAATAAACCAATTTAGATATCTAAACACATTTGTTGAATGATTAATAAGACATCTTACTACCGACTGTAGATTTCTAAATGTAGCATAGTTGCCAAGACCTAGATTTGCCAAACCACATCAAATATTTCGCTAGTTCAATCAATCAATTAGCGCCAAAGTTTCGTATGGTGGAAATGAATTAAATTGAATCCAATTAGTGAAAGAAAAGATATCCTTGCAAAAAAAGCCTACTTCAACAAGGTCATCGCGATTATGGAACAAAGTAAGCTGAATCAAATACCTTTGGCATCCGAATAACTTTGTTCCATGACGTAGTTCTTCAGTCCCATTCATCTTTGAAGTTTTCTTCAATGTAATGAGTGTGATTGCTATTAATAGTTTCATAAATTCTGGTTTACTATGGTTACTAGATTAGACCCACATACGAGTATGTACACTTCGAACAGAAACATTAAAGCAAGCTACGCCAACATTTACGGTGGATTTCCATATTCGGTGAGAATAGAGAGACCTTTAAGCATACCCACGGACTGCATTAAAATTAATTATACCGCGGGAATTTCACCGAGGAAGCGATCGGATCCATGAACCCCACGTAAATTATGTTAAACAAGTTCGTGTTTTTTATGGAAGAAAAAAACTCCAGCGATAGATCTACATTTTAGCATTCGCATAAAATCTTCGGCACTGGCCAAAGTGTATAGTTTAAGACAAGGACCCTCACAAATTATGAGTTTTTTTGGGGTAGTACACCGGAGTGAAGCTGTCCATGTCAACTGTGTTGCGAGCTCCATAAATCTATTTATCTCAACTACAGGAGAATGTTTCGTACAATGAACGCACTCTAAAAGTAGCAAGTACTCAGATGTAGAATGTCATAAGTGAGAGCATAAATAGAGACAAGTATGTAACAGATCATAGAGCCAGGCAAGCCCTTGCTGATATATTCGGCATTTCATGATCACTCAATTCAATTATTGATGCTTTAGCTGGTCGATGGTTAGAAGATGAGGAAGTTGGTGTGCTACTTTCTGCAAAGCTGAATAGCTTCTTAACTATTAAAACTAAATAGCAAATCATTAATATGAAACAGGAATAAAATTGGCACCACCTTAGAACCTTGGGGTAATTCAAAATTAATAAAACCAGATCTGATGACATACCATCCACATTAATTCAAATTGCTCAATTTTCGAGTAAGCTTTTTATCTAATCCCAGAATTATTGGAAAAGAGCTTGAAGAAAGGGATGTAGTGCTCCAAAAAAGCCCTACCATCTTTTTCTCCCATTCCTAATCCAAAATCCCAGCAATATTACCCTAAAATCCAAAATCCTATCAAAACCTGAAAAAACCCAACCATAATCCAAAATTCGCAATAAACGAATCAAACATTCGTTTATTGCCTAACATTTGGCCCCACGGCATAATTAAATCCAAAATCAAAATTAAAATTAAAATTCACAATAAACGAATCCAATATTCGTTTATTGTTCTATATTTGCTCCACAGCATCACCCAAATCCAAAATTCAGAGATCGTTATCTCTATCCTAAAAATTCCATTGAGTTAAACAAACAAAAACTCAAAAGCAGATACATTCACACATCTGCGTAATAGTTTCGTAAGAATTAAAGAAATTGATTTCTTATCTTGTGTAAATACAACATCTCGCCCGAAATATCCAAAAGATCGAGATTGTTGCACGAAAATGTGTATCTTTGGGATACAATTTTCGATTCCTTTTCCTTTATAAAGGAATGGTTTAGTGATCTCCGGGCAGCAGTCTAAATTCGTCTATTGTCCCTGGAGGAAGTACCCCAGGAAAATCTTTGAATAATCTTGAGTAAAGTAATAAACACATATCAAAGAAAACAAAAACGAACTTTTAATTTTATCCAACACCTGGCCCCCACTGAAGACTAAGGACGAAGGCCAAATCCAAGGACGTTGCTCTTCCCTTTGGACTCAGAGGAAGCACGGCAACGAACCCTGTTGTGCGACAGGTTTTCAGAAGCTATTTAATTAAGAGATCACTTACTCCTTTTAAGGATTAAGAAACACGCTTCCTGAAACCAAGAGGACAACAGGGATTTTTATATAAAAAATTGAGAGAACTCTCTTCCAAATATTGCCCATTATTTTTGATCACCTTTTGCTAATTTTCGGTTATTGTATAATTCTTGCATATTGGCGCAAGGCTAATAACCTTGCCCGGAAAAACAAATTATTATGGACAATTTAACAAGTCTCGGATAGGGACCGGATACCGGTGGAGAGACTTGCTAAATAAGGCCAAAACCGGATCCCGGTTGTAATGCCGATGGTGATGATGATAATTCTTGCATTTAATTTTTTTTAAACTGGAACGGGTTTTTTTTAGTTCCTTTTATCAATTTGACGCCAGCAATCGATACATACATCAATACCTCCTTCCCTTATCCACTTCCTCTCCTCCCGATGGCACTGTGCTCTGGCATTAAAGGGTACTCCAAAATCTCCTTTTGTGCGTGCGTTAGTGTAAAAAAAAAGAAGCAAGATAGTGTTGCTTCGAAGATGGGACATTTACAGCACGACTATGTAACTTTTGCTCATTTACCATTGCAGTGATTTATCGGAAGCATACGGATCTGAAAGTATACTATCAAACTGAGTCAGATTTGTTATAGAAATAAGACAGAAAGATATTACATATGCGTTTTTATTTCTCCCGAGTCTATTTGCTGATTTCTCTACTGCCGGATCAAAGGCTTGCTTTGGAAACTGGTTCATCACAGATGTGTGTTGCTGTGTGCTGTAAATTTTTAAATTTACTGAGGGCAAAACCCTCGTTTATTTCACTTAGTGCAAGATTTAAAAGTAAAAACTTCCGAACTAACTTAAAAACTTGGGATCAAAAAAACATAATTTATATAATTAAGATTTAGGGATTAAAAAACATTAATTTGGAATAAATATGAAGGTAATATTGGGGGAAGGTGGCGGTGTACGTGGTGGGGTGGCGAAGACCGGGTAGTAGGATAAAGGGGTGGGATGATTGGAATGTCGATTCTCCAAGGCCCCGATCTTCAGACATTCCTATAATATGAGGTTTCGATCTTTCCATTTTTCGAATTTCTTAAAACTCTAATTCGAAGTTCTTAAGAGTGTAGACGGTGGATGGGGCAAGGTCAGGAGGGGAACGAGGAGAGACGACGTTTGAGTGCAGTAGGGGTGAGGTAGAAATCGAAGGAGGTAGGGTAAGAGTTTGCCCGCCTTAGCATTCGTGAAATGGTTTCATTACAACCGTAAGAAGTGTGGTGGGAGGGCAAATAGAAGAGACGAGGGTTTCGTAGGTTACGAGGGTTGGTGTCGAGTGCGATGGTGGAGAGCAAGCTAGAGCAGTTGATTGTGCCGGAGAGGAGACGGTGGATGATGAATATATCGGCAAGAATTCTGCGCTACTCAAGTGTGTTGAGGTTAATCAGATGGAGCCGGCTTGTGTATGGGGGAAGAATTCGAGGATTCTCCCAGTTCAGTCCACGGGGGGCAAAACGCAGAAAACGACGTTGCAAGCTCTCGATCCTGCGGATATGGGACGAGCAGTGTGGAGACCAGACCTGACTGGTGTATTCAAAAAGGGGACGGTCGAAGGCTATGTAGAGAGAACGGGAAACGTAGGGATTAGAGAATTCCTTAGACCCGCGTTTCACAAACCCAAGGGCGGAGTTGGCCTTAAGAATGATATCATCGATATGTGGAACGAAGCGGGGCTCCCTGTCGAATAAGATTCTGAGGTCACGATCTGCTGGTTTAGCAGGAAGTCGGAGCGTTGGGGTGGGGAGGGGGGGGGGGGGCGTTTGTGGGAGAAGGTAATGGAGGTACATTTGACCACTGCGAGTTACAGGCAGTTATTACGGCACCAAGTTGAGAAGCTGTCGAGGTCCTGTCGGAGAAGTGAGGAGCCGAGAGGAGAGATGATTGTTTTGTAGAGTTTGGCGTCGTCCGCATAGAGGGAGATGGATGAGTGTTTAATAATGGAGTCGACATCATTAATGGTAAGGATAAAAAGAAGGGGGCCTAGATGACTACCTTGCGGAACCCCTGATGTGGGAAAAAAAGGATCGGAAACGGAGGATCTGAATTTGACACGGTAGGATCGGCCTTTCAGATAAGAAGATAAACATTTGATCAATAGGGGTTCGAAGCCTAGGCAGGACAGCTTGGAAAGGATGAGATTAGGGGAGATTTTGTCAAATGCCTTGCTGAAATCGGTGGTGATAACATCGACTTCGTTGCCATTCTCTAAGGCACGGAGAGTGTGGGATGAGAACTCGATCAGATTCGTTGTGGTCGACCTACCCGAAAAGAAACCGTGCTCGTTGGGTGAGATGATGGATTTACAACTGAAAGATAACGCGTTGTAAAGAAGCCCTTCGAACAGTTTAGGGATATGAGACAGTTTAGCAATGGGCCGGTAGTTTCTGATATCATTTTTAGGTCCCTTTATATGTATGGGGGTGACATAGGAGGATTTCCAGATACCAGCGAAAGTTCCTTGAGAAAGGGATAGGTTGAAACTCTTTGATATCGGGGGAGAAAGAGAAGAGGAACAGTTCTTTAAAAATACAGACGGGAGTCCATCGGGTCCATGGCTGAACTCGTCTTTGAGTAAGTTTAGCAAAATTAATTATAACCTGTGCGTTTGAACCGCTTCCACTTTCCGATATGGCAGACTATGTCCAGCTTCTTGAACTGTGCAGCAAACAGGCAGTAGACGATCAATGGGTTGTAAAGCCTTTCCTTTTTATTATTAAATTGAGTTTGAGATCACACAGAATCGTAGCTGTAGGCTAAATGATGCGGGTTTTTGATCTGCAGTTAGTAGCCTCAAATGACGGTTAATTTTAATCCTCTAACGTGAGGTGCTTCAATGCGAAAAAGTAATCCGTAGAAAGAAAAAACAATGACCTTTTGTACTCGTTCGTGTTGCTTTAGATTATTTAGTTGTTGAAGGATTGTTCTCGCAATTCACGTAGCTCTTTACGGTGGGAAATGCTTTTGTCGCACTTGTCACAAAAAATTGATTTTGGTTAACAGCCTCTACAGTTTCAATTGTGATTCCATTTCAGTAGAATTATACAAGTTTTCCAAGCTCTCGAAATCTTTTCCTCCCTTCACCAGTTCGCACTGATACTTGATGTGTGTATCATGAATACAATTATAATTTACCTTCCACGGTCACGGTTGTGATTGTGTAGATTACTTTTGCTATCCTTATTGTGTATTAGCTTTTACCCAGCACTGACACTGTTTTGATGTATGACCTTCTGTTTTTAAGGTTTATTTCATTTAATTTACTTCAATTAACAAAACTGCTGCCTTGAATTTTCTGACTCTAATTTACAAAAACGCTCACACACGTGCGCAGCACATTTTCTTGGCTTATACACAGTCTCGAAATCCTTTTGTCCAACCGACGAAAGCAGTTTTCGCATCTCGCGTCTAGCCGCCAAAAACCGAATTCTCCAGCGTGTAAATATACACACAAAGAAGTCTATCCTTGCCGCCAGCCTAGATTCCATGCCCAATCATCATTGTGTACCTAAATTCCCCACAGCATCGGTTTCCCTAATTGCATGCAGACTATTTATACAGCTGCACCATGTCTCCTATGATGCCATTTGTTCTATCCTCTTTTCTCGGTTTCGTTTACCCATGATCTTGTAGAATAAGTAAACAATGGACCAGCCGCACACTAGCCAGGGCCAACCCAGAGAGATCCTCTACAACTGGTCGCCCCAAAGAGAAACTTCACGTTTCTCTCGAGAAAAGAAAACTCACCCCTAGCTGAGAGTGAATAACCATCAACGCCAAGCAACTAAGAGTCGGTCGCGTCTTGTTATTGAGCTGAGTGCACACACCCTCGAACTATAGATGTTACTAGTTCATGTTAAATCAAATAAAGTAAAATAAGTGTACCTGGTATTTCCATCGGTTCGTGCTAATAAAAATTCAATAGTTATGAAGCACCCTTATCACTGTTATGTTAAATCAAATAAAGTGCACCTAGAGCTTCCATCTGTGCGTGCTAATAAAAATTCAATAGTTACTAAAAACCCTTACCATTGTTATGTTAAAGTAAATAAAGTGTACATAGAACTTTCGTTTGTTTTGTCCGTTTATATTAATACCAATAAAACTAAGTTCAAACATTATCTGTGCGTTTAATTTATAATATTATATATTATAATTTGGTGAACGATTGTCAGCAGTATTCCGTGGGCGAGTAGTGAACCTGTGCCCGTGCCGGCACACCGACTACGTACCCCCACACCTCTACCAAAACTACGTAATGAAAACAACCTAACAAATGAACCAAAACTTCAGTCGTAAAACGATTTGAGTCAAATCGTGCCTAATTTTTTTTTTTGACTTCTAATAATCCGTTTGGCAGGCTCGATCAGATTGTGTGAAGATGCGACTTCGCCTTTACAACGACATCTCGTATGTAAGCCTTACCCCGTGATATAAGTTTAGTGAGTTAATGAGCTAATCTGTCTCGGCTATCAGGATCCACTGCTTGTAAATGTTGGTGAATAGCGTTACTGAAGAATAAGGTTCGAACCCAGGTTATGAAAAAATTAGCACCAAAGTCCCAACACATCAAGCAACGGGCGCATATACACGAGGATGTTACAAGTACTTGAGCTGTGGATTGGTACGGTAGTGCTCTGGCCTTTTAATCCATCAAATACTTACTATTGTAGAATGGAAATGACAGAGGTGAATCTGAGATAAACTTATAGTTCACTGTTATATCGCGACAATGGAAACGAGCCGAATTTTGTTTAGTCTTATAGCTCACAGTCACATCGCGACAATGGAGACAAGCCGAATTTTGTTTAGTCTTATAATTCACAGTCAGTCAGAGCAGGGCACTCTTGATAGGTAGGTACATGTGAAAATAAAAGGACGGTTTGTGATTAATTGTCAGCTCAAAGTAATAGTTAGTTCTAAGATGAATTAGTAAAGTGAATATTTTAAAATGATTATTTTCAAATTAATAAAGTGACTATTTTTATACCACACTATATTATACAGAACATTGGAATTGTATCCATATTATCGTCTATAATGTTAGTTTTTTTTTTATTTATTTATTACAATGTAAGTAAATTACATAGTAACTTAAATATAATAGCGCTAGCAACTAAGCCTTTCGGCTAGGAAATGTTAGTTTTAAATTGTGGAATTGCCACACAATACACACTTAGCGCAAGGCTAATAACTTTACCCGGAAAAACAAATTATGGAAAATTTATCAAATTTTACTGGTTGTGGTGCCGATGATGATGATGTCACTCGTTTTCATATTTATTATTAAAACTGGAATGGTAGTTGTATAATCACGTGTATGCAGCAATAACTCCTAGAGAAGAATCTATAGCGTTTTCCGAAGTAGTGAACAACGTATTTCGAAGCCACGATGATAAAACGTTTGTAACAAAGCGCCGACGCATCATACCACAGATGCGGGTATGCGAAGATGTCTCAAGTAGCTATTTAAATTTTGGATTCCTACGTTAGTGCTTTGGTAATCGGCTCTAATGATTTCCTTTTCAATTCTCTTAAGGTGCCGTATTCTCCATCACGGTTGTATGTGGTACACTATTGGAAATCCCACCAACCGTCTGCGGTGTGGATAAACGTCATTTCGAAAAAAAATATATATAAATCTTTCATGTATTTTGCATATTTATTGAATGCTGTTTTTAAAGCGCTTTGTATAACAGCCCACTATAGAATATGCTTATGAAATCTCAGCGAAGAGTAGAGAATGCACAGGTACTAAGCTGTTGTAAATTAATTTTCGGAGTTTCTCAAAAAACTAAAAGTTTTAGAGGATAATTCCTGAAAAAGTTCGAAAATATACATAGAAAGTAGATCTTTTAAAAATTCAAATTCCTATTTTGGTGCCTTAAACTGCATTGTCTAGAATTTTGCCAATTTAACCAAACATGTGAATTCCAAATCATTCCTGAGAACTGTTGTTTTTCTACAATCAAATGTACTCTGAACAGTCGCATGTCTCTAAATGTTTATTGTCTTCGTCCACCACAGCTCACCCACGAAGCGCTTGCTAAATACTGGACCCCTCTGCATTTAAATCGATCAAGTCTCGTTCGCTGGCCTACGTTTTATTATGCTGTCCCACTAACTCCACACAATACCCGTCAAGTGCTCCTACCACATCTTTTTTAACCCAACGGCACAGGATAAGTATGAGAGACACTTCAATAAAATTCTTCGTGAAATCGGATCACTGCACTCGGTGGTGTGGTTTTGGTCGTCTCAACAACAATTGGACAATAATTTGCATGCGGAGGACCTTCGCGCTACCATGCTATGCTAGTATATCTTGAAGCCCACGCCAGTCGAACTACATAACATTGAGGTATACCAACTGAAAGACGATGCCGCGGTGGTCTAGAGAACTACGAATGGTCCCTGTGTATGAGCATATCAGCGGCTTTGCTTTCTGTTTGGGGTCAGTCATGGTGTTCATAGAGCGGTAACTTGGCATATGCCACACGAGTATCTACATAGCACATGCTGACAAAGTAATTCGCGACATACCACCAAATTGAATGTGGAACAATGAAGTGAACCTGGAGCACCGGGTACTTCCGCATCTTGTGGAGAAATCGTGGTCTTATGCTGCTGGACGGAACACTGGTAATTGAAACTGGAGACATTTCTATCTAAGTTGCCATCGGGAATGACACTATTTGCATATCGCATGACGGTCAAATTCGTGCCACTTGCTTGTAAAGTTTTTAGCAATTTTTGTTGCTGTTTTGACTTTGGACTTCAGGCTTGTTCCTAAGGAGCAATGTAATGACTTAGATTTGAACTCAGGAGCGCTAGCAGCAGGCTGTAGAATTCTTTATTATGTACCCATGGGGATCTATCCGGGTAGGAATACTTTAGAAATTTGTTTTTCGGAGCACAGTAGGCGGTTTCTTCCAAGCTTGTCGTCTTCGTGCGCTGTTGCTCAAAAGAAAACATGGTGTTGGATTTTATCTTTGCATATAATAAAGATAACAGACACTGGATCCAATTTGAATTGCATTTGCATCTTGACCCTGATTTTGAGTTACTACAGCCAATTGAATTTGATAGGACACCGAACAGTTTCAAGATGAACGATTTAGTTCAGAAAATTTCCCTTTTAGGGACACGCACATGACAATTTGTAGGCTGCTAACTGAGTGATAATTCTTTTTCTACGTAAGACCAAGGTAGCACTGAATTTTAAGTTGTTTCCAGTGTTATATCCCATTGCAATAATGTTTTTACTCAGGTGGTTGCTTACCCCTTATAAGCCTATAGGGCCTCATTTATTATATTAATATTCTTTTCTATTTCCCTTACCACTAACATCAACGTCCCTTTTCGGCTGTGTACTGAAAAATACACACAATTTAAAAATTTGAATATACGTTGTTGCGGATTGGCAATTGAATGTGCTGGAATGTACTGGAGAAATCTAGTACATTCGCAGTGTATACCAGTTACGCAGCAGCTGGCACCAGCTGGCCGATTGTCACCATCGATGAGGTCATAGCGACCCTTTTTGAATTGGCAGTTATGCCCAATGAGTCAGTCTGCAATCAACCTTCTCGGCGCTCACACAGCCAGACGGAACAGTAAACCATTCCCAGTCGTTGCCATCCGCAAAATACCATTCATTGTGCATAATAGCGTTCCTTAAGCAATAAAGAACAACTTGACATTACAATAGAGAACAACGTGTTATTATTAATTGGTTCCAGTTCAATTGGTGACGTGCTCTTCTACATTGACCGCGCTGCTCTCTCCCCTTTGCGACAGCCATTGTTCGTTGTGACCGTCCATCGGCGGGCAACGAAACGCGTACCACTTCAACTAACAATGTTATTCATACGTTAGGATTGTGGGGCTTCTTTAAAGTCTTCTCTACGAACCATCCATTTCCTACCAAATTACCCCCCTCCTGCTTACCTACAATCGAGCAGAGTAAGCTACATTTTATTCGCTTTCACCTGAAAGTAAAACCCCAGCAAGCATGCACATCAAACAAATTATTTCATTCATATTACATGAACCGTAACAACCCAATCAGCTCGGCTTGTCAGCAATTATAAAAGATAAACACTCGCTGGCCAGCGTAATTGTTGACACAGCCTTAGCCGATATTCTTGCTACGGTTCATGATTGAATATTGCTCCAATCCAAAGGTTCGCTTCACTTGCGACCAATTTCCTTTATCGGTTATCTACCGATCATGGGATTTGGGCACGAATATGATTGACGTTAGTCAATCATACCCATGATCATGCCTAATGATGCTCCGGCCTGTAAAACAAACAAACACACAGTATCTCACTGTGTTTGTTTTACTTACCAACCGTTGTCCATGTTCCCCCTGTGTGAGACGTACAGTTGCACTTCTGCAAGTCAAATTCCTCACCATCATACCCATGTTCCAATTAATTAGCTCAAACAAAAGCCACCATAGCCTTGGCCATAGGCGAGCAAACCTTCGGTTTGCTTACCGCCACAAGAAACCTATTGCCTGCAATGGCATAAGTCTGCGGCGATTATGTAAACAGCCGATGTTTCCATGTAGCATCGGCTAAATCACAAATAATGCGTATCGCATCGTATGACCCTCGAAATAGCGTTTCTGATTATTTAGGACACAAAAACCTATTTCTTCCTTCGGCGATCTGCGCTATCGCGTATCTCAATAATGCCTGCAGTTCATTACACCAGAGTCCATGTTTATTCAGGTGCATTTTCGTCGTTGCCGATATGCAGGCTAAAGGGCATCGTACTTGTCCTATACGAACACAGAGAATCCTCCGACACCGATGTAATCCACCACCATTGAATCTGACGGATATGGATTGCTTCGGGGAGTCCGATTTTTACCGTCCAGCGGGACACACGTCTCAAGGTCTCGTGATCAAAGTCGAGTTTCATCCTGAGTGGAATCTATGAGTTGCACGCAGATCCAGTTATCGTTTCATGATTGGTTATCACCGTTGTGTGTTATGTGAATTTATTGACATTTGAGTGTGTAACAACTACTGTAATAAACATTGTAAAATAGAGTGTCATTGTGCCGTATAATCCAATAAGATTGTCAATTTATGTCACGTCTTTCAAGCGAACCGTTTGGATTTTGGTTAATTGTGAATTTATTAACATTTGAGTGTGTAAGAAATACTGTAATAAACATTGTAAAATAGAGTGACATTGTGCCGTATAATCCGATAAGATCGTCAATTTATTGTTCGTATGAACCGTATTTTGGATAATAAAGAATCTATGTTCAATAAAGTCAGAGTGTTTTTGATATTTCTCACTTCGCTTGGAGGTTTTGCCCTTGTCGTGAACAATTATTAGTGAACTGTAGCTGCGGAATTGTGGAAGTTTAGTGAATCTAGCGCCCATGCCGGTGCACTAACTAAAATTTTCCCACAGGATCATCTTGCACTGAGGTCGCTAGCGAACCTCAAGTGCCGTTCAACTCGTCCCGCTTTATATTGACACATAACACTGTATCCGTTCACGTGATTTACCTTTTCATTGCTAGCACAACTGCATGTCGTTTACACGTAGGTATGTGGCGGTTCCACGATCCGCACAAATCACCATAGGCTGAGATACCATCGTTCCACAAAGGAACATACTCACCTATACCTAAACTTAAACGTGCCCACAGACACGTACCCCCAAAGTCCACCTTTTCTGGTGTCAACAACCCCACGTATCCACAGATACGTGGGCCCCAAGTTTCGAATAATTTCCATACGCCTGCACGGCGATCGAAGGACACGACCTAGTATAGAAATTGTGTATCGATCCATTAGGTGGATAAACACAAGTGCTTGGCACAGCTGCGCCAGATGTCGACAAACATCAAATCCTCGGCGATAAGCAAATTGCCGTAAAACAATCCGTTGGCTAAGCCTTTGACCCGACCGCAATGTACTTCGCCTAAACAAAGGCCATTGCCGAGAAACAGCAATAAACTAAAACGCTGTTCCCATAGGGCAAGGAAATACAATTATCTTAACCAACGATAATTACCACGATCCCAAGATCGCCTAGAATAAAGCACACATCCGAATGTTTACAGAAGCAACGCACTAGAAGGTGTGAAAATTCTGGCGACCCTCCGTCTGTGTGTGTGTGTGAGTGCATCCACACATCTGGCCTGCGACGAAGCGGAAACCGCGGGACCAAAAAAAAAAAAGAGTGCGATCATCCCAGGTGGAGAGATTCTCGGTTAAGAGAGAATCACCAGAACAAGGGAAACGAAAAAAGAAGAGAACGATGGGTTGAGTAGAATCATCCCCAGCAGGAAATTTTAATTTAGTCGATATAGAGAACCTCGACGAGGTGGCTGAATCTGCGCGACGCGATAAAACGAGAAAGAAACTGCTCGACCAGAAGTTTAAACTTTTAAATACGCGAGATAACTTGAATACATTCGCTGAATTGCCACCAAAGGCAAACACTATAAACGTATATATTCGGCGTTCAACGCACAGCAATTCAACCCGCATAGGCCTGTGATCCTCACTAAGGACATCGGATATTTATTTAACGGTTAATTCCACTGTTCTCTAAAATAATTAAATCCAGTGCGGACAGTCAATACGGAGACTGACACGGTTATCCTCGTCGTGACACTTTCGTTGTATCCTAACAGGTGCAGTTTGATATTGTCAATGTTAATTCACAACTTTCTTCTTTGTGCTGATTGTAAAAACGAAAAGACAAAACAAATAAAATAAAAAGAAAATTTCCGTGTTTCATTTTTGTGGACAGTGTTCGGCGGAACACTTCAACTATCGACTCTCAAAATCCGCCAAAGGTAGTTGAAATGATTTTTAAAGAGCATTGTTAACTTTTTCCCAATATCCATTCCATCCCCCAATACCAACGACCAACATCAGCGCAATATAAAAAGTGAATCGCGTTTGCGACAGTAGTGGAGAATGTTCGACTCGAACCGACGCTATAACGGTTGGAATCACTATAAGATTGAACCAATGCTCAATACATAAAGCCACTGCGGCGTATACGAATGCGATTTCTAAACTCAAGTACACTCAATTGATGTGAAATTACTATGTACTTGGTATGGTATACGGCTCTGATGCTTTTGCTTATTCGATTTTCGTTCAAAGTAACTTTCGGTTCCGAGGTTTTTAGCGAATTGTTGGTGAATAAGTTGATTTTATTTCGTTTGTGCGGGTTCTCTATATCACACGGAGAACCAAGCCACAATTCCAACCAATTCTGACCACTAACGGCGCGCCACAACAACCCAAATCTGCAATCGCATACACCCCCAAACTTGCAAAGAATCCATTTCCTAATCTGTAATAAAATGCATTTTCCAAGCTCACAACAGAACATAAATCATCTCCCTTATCTACATCAAACCGCATACATTTTTCCCAAAAACCACTTCGGTTAATTTCCTACTTAAATTAATACTTCTCGCTCGCAACCAAGCAGCATGAATTTCCCCCGAAAACCATTCCGGCTCACTTCCTGCTTAAACCAATTCCCTCGCTTGTAACCAAGCAACATTTAGTTTCCCCGAAAACCCTTTCGGTCCCCATCCTACCCAAACCAATTGAAATAACACCAATTCTCCTTACTGGTAAGTCACCAGCACGATGCGTTGCATTTCCACGAAACAACTATCGCAACGACCAAGAACCATATTCCTTTGTCTAACCGACAACTCATGCCCATACTTGGTTATGCCTCCAAAACCGATTTCTCAGTACACCTAGCGACCGAGGAATCTAACCCAACCTGTACGTCAGGAATTCCCCGGAACAAATTCTCTATGCACCCATAGCAACCCTTTTCAGGTTCCTAGTAAGTGGCAGTGAGTTTTACTCGGCGATGACTCCACTGCCACGACACGATGAATGGATTCTTGCGAAGCTCGCACACCCCCAGTCGAGCGGGAAGTCCTCCCCTTTGTATTAAGCAAAGGAAAGAGAATAAAAAAACGGATTCAGCCTTGCTAGCGTACACGTGAACAGTAGTTGTAAAATAAATTATCACGAGCACAGGAAACTTAATAAACAATATAATACGTCGCCGCGGCCCTGTAACTTAGTGGACAAAGTAAAGCCGGAAATTAACGGAGATCGGTAACTTCCTATGCGAAGGCCTGTGTATAAAACTACTCTTTGTACCCCATGTGCCTAAGTGCTACTGACTTGTAAATTGCGGTAATGGCGCAATATTTTCGCACTGTATAGAATATTGAAGAAATAAAGAACATTAACGTGGAAATCGTTCAGTGCCCTTCATTCGTCTTTTACCTCGTGGTGTCTCCTCCTCGCGGATGACAGTTTCGCATCAGATATTCAAGTGCTTGCAACGTGCCCGAAGCGCGACCTTCTAGTGGACCGCTACCGGCGAATAACCACAAGGTATGATCCGACTAATCGAACCTTTAAAATAGTTGCAAACGATCTAGACTGACTCAGTGGTGACTGTTCCTTGACTGTAAGTTCCGAATGAGAAAAGGAAAATAGAAAAAAACACGAAGTGCGAATGAGCTTACCATTACCGGTGCTATTACCCGCAATTATTCACCGTTCCCCGGATTTCTTTCGGTGGGTGAGAGTGAACCCGTGCCGTACTTCGGCATACATATCTTCACCCCCCACACGTTCATATTTTATTTATAGTATGTGGTCCATAAGACCATTAATGGTGGCACACCAACCATTTGATTCCTACAGATAATTAGTTTAGAAATCAACGCGTGTGTGGCTTTGCCATGCGATCCGTCCTTTTTCTGCCATTTTCTGATCAAAGTGCATCCGCTCGTTTCGAAGATATTCCAAGAGCAATAGCGAGACCGGAAGAAACCATCTAGTGAGCAGCACGAGTCACGTGTAATACAGATATGGCGCCATCACTGCCCCAATTCCTATCAAAGCGAACACGTCAACCACGAGTTCAGAAAATTTTGTCATTTGTAATTAATGTATTAATACTTAAAGTGTGACAAAACACTACACTATGGCAAATGGTATGTTTAGTGCGTCGTTGTTAGACTGACTGATTTCGTTTAAGTTACAAGCAACCTCTTTCCAGAAAGTTAAGTTCAAACTTTGGAATGGAGCCTCCAAACGCTTCTGTCTCACAGGTTTACCAAATATTTACACATCATTATTCTCAACAAGGTCTCCAGCATGAATTTGCTCTTCAATATATGTCATCAACACAGTCAACACTCATTACAATGCATTAAGCAAACAATTGTTTATCTATCATCAAGGTGCATGATATGTTTTTAAAAAAGCCGACCCAAACTTGCGCAGCAGATGAAATATAAAACCCAGTTTTGGATTTATCACAGAGATAGCTAGTTTATTGACGCTACCGAAATTTCACAGACCCACTCGGCACGAGGCCTTAAATGCACCACACATAATAGGTGTAGTGTTAGTTCCTTTCACAGCTCTACAACCATCACCTAGTCCTATTTGTCACGTGAAATTCATGGCAAGCCAAATCACATAGTCGTGCAAATGAAACCCATTAATTATACGAGCGACGTGGATACGCGTTCCGCCATACGAGCTAAAGCCACAAAGCCGACATGTAAACACACCTGTGACCTCGGGCAGCACTCCAGAAAAATACTCATCACGCAGTCGGTTGCGTTTGTCATATGTACGATTACAATTCTTTGAATAAAGACAAACCAAATATTGAATAGAACAACAATAGATACAATATCTGAATATTGTGAGATAAAAATGAGTCCGTGTTTGAAGTTAATTGCGATTGCATAATGACCTTGCCAACGCAATGGACAGTTGCCATCTAAGTTACACCTGGACCGCACCCATCAATATATCTAGATACTCTCGAGTGACTGAGCAGGCCGATTTATTACCGACTGATGAACACTATTGTTCCAAGGTGGTTGCTAGCAGCGAGTTACGGAGATTGAAAGACGGGAGGCATCCGCCACTGACTAGTCGAACTGGGTTAGTTTGCCGGACCAAAGTGGCCATTTTGCTGCTGGCAAAAATGGAAGCTTTTTTCAACGCGCTACCTTACCGATAGCCGTTCCATTGTATCATTCAATTATATTGAGTGATTGATGGGAAATGCCATTCGTGGACTACATATACCATAGTTTGCAACTATAGCTTTCTGCATTTGATAGCAATTTATGCGGATTGTGTCTTTGGATGGTCAGTCTAGTGGCCTACTAAGTGCGAGTGAGGTCATCTGCAGGGCCAAGAGATACATCTGCAGTGATTAGCATAAAATGCTTCATCAAGTGATGTAATCTCAATAAAGTCCGATTTTCGATTTTCGGTGATTCACTTTTCGTCTTCATGTTGGTTTTGCTTTCAGGAGATTCAACGGGGGAGGAGAAGAAGAGTTTTTTTTAAAAGAAGGGTTATTCGAAATTGATATGGGCGCTTTGCAGACAGAGAGTTAGAAGTAAAGAAAGGAGACGAGAAGTGTAGTAATTTTCGAACCAATTGTGATAAGCAGTGTACGACAGATGTCGAAAGGCGGTGATGTAATTAGTTGCTAATATGCGATCCGGTTTTCACAAAAATTCGAAGAAATCAACTTGATTGCTATTGTGGATGATTTCTATCGTTTAATTCGTCTCTATTAGTAAGATTTTGTTAGCCTTTCTTATAGTAGACGACTCTCCCAAATTTTTAATAGTGTACAATATTCCACTGGAAGGCCGACTTTATATGTCGCTCAACTTTCTTCTCCTATAAAATCGTCCAAAAGGCTATTTGGTTAATATATATTAGCAAATACAATGGTATCTTGAATGTACGACGGCAAATATTCATTTCACAGACTTACGTAAATGAGATTGAGAAGCAACATACCAAGTAGTCCATCAGGTGTGATGTTTATTAGACACATTTTTTTAACCTTTACAGTGTAGGAAAAGTTGTAAACTCTTGTACCATAATGTGATCGAAAAGAAATGAAAAAAGAAAAGTAAAAAAAAAAAAAAAACAAGCCGAATTTGATCGTCATTATCTGAACATTGTCGATAAACAGCGAGGGTAAGTGAGACCAATAGAAATTATGCCCCATTCTCTCTCTCACACCCTCTATCATTCGCTCTCTCTCTGTATAACTATCTGCTTACCCTATTTGAGAGTATCGCTTATAATGCCAAGTGTTTCCACCACTGGTCAAAACTCTCGTTTGTATAACATGTCTTCCATCAACAAAGGTCTGTGACAGAGGAAATCTATTCAAAAACAACAGCAT
Organism: Microdon myrmicae; assembly: GCA_963931805.1. Lineage (NCBI taxonomy): Eukaryota > Metazoa > Arthropoda > Insecta > Diptera > Syrphidae > Microdon > Microdon myrmicae. Next base: position 219,298,885 of record OZ007496.1, on the reverse strand, counting down.
TTCATAGGTTTTCAAAAAACGCACTTCTCTGTGGAATCACTTCTCGTTTGCTGCCTGTATTTGACTCTTTAAAGGCCAATTGACGGTTTTCAAAAACAACACCTAATATGTGTTCTTATTTGGAGTTCGCTCCGTTTTTCTAAGGTCAAAAAAACCACGGTTCGCTTTCCTAAAAAACCCCCATAACTTTCATCCAATCTCCTAATTTCAGTAATACAATCGCATTAGCACCTTAAATGCTTCTTCATTAAAGAAATCAAATCCTTAATCTAAAAAGTCCCTGGAAAAGAAAACTTACCTTTCATGCATCCCTTTGCATACAATTCTCCGTAAGATTTCTTTCTTAACTTATCAGGCAGAACCCCCATTATTACAACCCAACTCCCGTTGTTTCCCGCCAACGCATTTGCATGGGCACCTGAAAACATTCCCTTCCCAAGGATAGTTAATATTTTCAATCCATTACCTGGAAATGCCTGCAAAGAATTTTTCCTACATGGGCTATCCTACATTATCAATGGATCTCTGGATTAGCGACCCAAAAACCGAATTTCCAATTAGTGTAGATATTCACACTATAATCCGATCCTGGCGTCGCCATAGATCATCATCATCGGCACTACAACCGGGAACCGGTCTTGGCCTTATTTAGCAAGTCCTGAGGCTTGTTAAATTTTCCATAATGATTTGTTTTTTCCGGGCAAGGTCATTAGTTTTGCGCCAGATGCCATGTATAATGGACACATATGGTATACACAACTGTCATTGCATACCCATCTAAATTACCTTCCGAAGACTTGGAACTATTGATTCAGCTGCAAGCACTTTCGCGGAAATATTTCTTTGTTTGAATCTTCAAACAATCACCAACGTCGCGCTTTGCCGTCGGAGTGGATTTGTGGGGATTCTCTACATCACACGGAGAACCAACCCACAACCCTAACCTGCAAACATGCAAAAATTCAAATCCTCAACGGAACATTAGCAAGTATACCAAGCCGCACACATTTCTCCGAAGTCCATATGCCTTAACAAAGCGTATATTCAAATCCTCAACGGAACATTAGTAAGTATACCAAGCCGCACACATTTCTCCGAAGTCCATATCCCTTAACAAAGCGTATATTCAAATCCTCAACGGAACATTAGCAAGTATACCAAACCGCGCACATTTCCCCCGAAATTATCTCGGTTTACATTTCTATCTAAACGATACACCTTTCTTGCACCCAAGCAATTTCAATTTCCTGGTATACACAACCAACGAATCCAACTTAGCTTATACGGCAGGGATTCGCTGGAACTAAACTCATATGCATAGGCATAGCAACTCTTCCACTAGATTCTTAGGAAGTGACAATGAGTTTACGATGCCACTACCACAACGCAATGGATTTTCAATTCCATAGTCAGTCGCAATTTATCCACCGTGGCGTCCGCAACAAAGAGTCGCAATCCAAGTACCACTCAAGCTGCGTAGATATGCGATCGGAGGATCGGTTCTCACCGTTGGTTTAACCGCTTTTGAGTAGTAAAAAGAAATTGGCAAAGTGAAAAGTGTCACGCACTGAAGCAAAATAATTAATCATTTGTGGAGAGAATAAGATCTTATGACGTAGCCGAGTGGTGGTAATTAAGTAGATTCAAGTGACAAGGTTGCGATCTTTACGATTAAGTGCGTGAATTAATTGTATCAAGTTAAGCCGAACTGTGCGGGAGCAGAATAAAGAACACATTTAAAGGAACGTCTACAAATAAAACAGGTATTTTCATTTCCCTTGGCACCACGAATTTCCAACGACGGTTGCGACGAACACGTAAGTAGGGCGGTAGTGAAATAGTGGCATACGTTGGCGCACCCCATCCCCCGCCCCCACAGATTCAATAGCATAAACATATGCAAACAAAAGAATCCGATTCTCCCAGTAGGCAGAGAGACGATATACGACCTCTATTGTATAAATTATCGCAATCCCTTTTACCATCTAACGAGTGGCTGCTATTTAGACAGCTGGCCCTCATTACCGAACGATGCCTTATGTCGTTTCCCCTTTGTTCTTTTTTTTCTCGTTGTAGGTTCCGTTTATCCTTGACTAAACGCATCGATATACACGGTGATGTGTACGAACACACACATACACCACCGCGTCCCAGAGATCGCCTTCCATTGGTCACTGGTCAAACGAAATTTCATTTCCTTTTCACCACACCACCAAACTCACCCCAAACGAGGGTTGATTCTTTAAGTCGTTTGCCACCATCCAACCGAGCAAGTCGGTTCGGCTTCCGCTCTCCGTCGCGCGGCGGAGAGGGAATATATATATTCGGAGTCGTAGTTTAAGTGAAGTATAAAAATATTAAACATATTCAATTAAAAAAAGTTTTCTTGTGTCCAAAATAACTAAAATAAGTATCAATACAAATAAAATAAAGAACATTCGAACATTTGAACGGGCGTTTCATTAACCTTGCTTTATTGGTGCGTGTCTTGCGGCGGAGTCGTACTCCTTGACCGGTGAACAATTACTTGGTGATTGACTTTTGACGGAACATTCAATCAGTGGAAGTAGTGGGTGGATGGTAGAATCAGCGTCCATGCCGACGCGCAGACTATCCATCTCCACACATTTATTTCAGAATATTGAAGGAATAGATTTATCAACGGAGAGTCAATCGCTGGTTACCATCTTTAGCAACCTTTCAAGCTATTTTCGAATTGTTTCTTGATAAGGTGTGTCGACTTTTGAGGCGATCCAAATTAGGTGCCAATTTTCGATTTCTGCGAAAGAAATAAACCGGTAAGCTAATAAATCGTGATACATCTCTCGGAACAACCCGTGATTAGAAGGAACAATGACCAAAAAATAGGCAAGTCCGATGAAAGATCTCGTTTGAGCCTTTCCAAATATTTGTATACCACTTTCGCAATGTGAGGCCGAGCGTTGTCAATTATTTCGTGATTTGTGGCTCAAATTCCATCCCTTTTTCTAACCCCATACCGATCTCCCACAATGGAATCGCTAGGTTGTAGCAGCTCATGATACACAACACCCTTTTGGTCCCACCAGATACGGAACATGACCTTCGAACCGCGAATATACGGATTTAGAGTTGGTATTGAGGTGGCTAATAACCTTGCCCGTAAAAATAGATTATTATGGAAAATTTAACAAGCCTCGAGACTTACTAAATAAGGTCAAGACCGGATCCCGGTTGTAGTGCCGATGATGAGGATTGAGGTGGCAGCGGTTTACTACGCATAGCGTAATATTTTTTTCATCTCAGTGGTGTCGTAGAATATCTACCAGGTGTATACATTTTTTTCCGGTTTCTTAGCTAAAAAATGCGTATTTTTTTAGGGAAATCAATTTCTTTTAATTCAAAATATTGGCCATCGGCTTCTACACATTTCGGGATGGAAATCTACATTCCGCATTCCATCAAACGAAGTTCATCTCATAAACTTGGTTTGATAAAAAAATGCGACCAGATTACAGCAGCATAAAATTGAGCTTTGAAACAATTGCGCTCTAATCCCATAGAGGTTTAAAAAAAAAGGCTTACAACGACAGAGTGACTTGAGCGACCACCTGGTTCGCGTCCCTTCTGGTCAATGCCAAGGGCTGTCAGCAGTAACTTCGCTGAAGTGACGGGCAGCGGGACGTTAGTCATAAATTCAAAAGATGAAACTAATGTTCTCGAATTTATCTTTCACGAAGTAAAACCTCGATGCCGGTCTTTTGGAGGCACCTGTGTTAGACCGGTACGGTCTTCGATGCGGGATGTGAGGTTCCACTCGCGTACTACTCAACGCATTCTGCGTGGACTAAACTGTAGGAAGGCAATCGGCTCGGATGGAATATCACCAATAGTCCATAGGAACTGCCTCCCAGAACTATCGCCAGTTCGTGGCAGATTTTTCCGGTTGTCTTATGCACGAAGGACATTTCCTGCCTACTGGAAAATCGCTCGAGTTCAGCCAGTCCCTAAGAGGGGAAAAAAGTGTCTCGCACTAAATTACCGGCCGATATCATTACTGTCTATGGTGGGTAAGGTGATGGAAAAGGTCATCAATGCCGAGTTAAATAACTATTTGGGGTGCAACGGACTTCTGAATGATCGTCAATACCGATAGCATGGCAGTCGGTCCACGGGAGGCGTTTTTCCCCTATAACTGATGTGCGGATATTTGCGATTGAACGCCATGGTGAGTCAAGGGCGGTCGGATTGGATAACTCCAAGGCTTTTGACCGCGTCTGGTATGGGGTATTGTTGAGTAACCTTTGTTCATGCGGACTTGGCCAGCGGCTTAGTGACTGGACGAAGAGCTTCCTCGAAAATCGATCGATCCTGGTTGGTGTCGACGGCGAGTTTTCGGATGTGTATCTCGTAAATTCCAGGGTGCCTCATGATTCTCCTTTGGCTCCAAGGCTGGTTTATTTTTGCTTCACATAAATGATTTGTTGGTGTCAATGGATAACAAAGTGTTCAGTTTTGCAGATGATAGTATGTTTGTTTCCGCTTTTTCGAGTGATCGACCGATTAGTGCATCAACGTCCCACCAGCGGAGATGTTTGCGCTCGAAAATTGGTCTGATATTCAGAGTCTGCTCCTAAACATACCCTCGACCTTCTTTACACCATACAGCGACGTGCGATCCACTGGTCGGGGGCATGGCTCTGACATTGGGACTACAGTCGCTATCAAGTCGAAGGCGCGTAGCCGACCTTTGTCTGTTTTACAGATATTATCCCGGGTACTGTTCTTCGGAGATTCGTGATATTGCTCCGTGCAATTCAGCCTATATACGCTCTACAAGACAATCCGATGGATCACACCAATTTGCGTTTGTATTCCCGACGTCCCGTACATCCCTCCACCAGGACTCGTTCCGCTACAGAGCTTGGAAGCTGTGAAACTCTGGAGCGTTACAACCTGCAACTGTTCAAAAAGAACCGCAACGATTATTTTCTAGCATATCGGCGCTATAGGTTTCTCCTCTCCCGAGAGAATTATATTTAAAAAAAAAAAGAAGCAAAAAAGGAGTCAGATGCGGTCTTCTTATCGGCAGATACACATTTATAGAATTGAGAGCATTCAACGTCGTTTCTTACGTTTCTCTCTGCGTGAATTAGGTGGGGAAAACTCTCTGGTTCTGCCCCCTTACACCAACCGTCTCAAATTCATTAAAGTGAAAACCCTGAAAGACCGCAGAATTCTATCCGATATAGTTTCCGTTCACCGATTTCTCTCTGTCTCTATCGACTGTGCCAATCTTCTCAATTCAACTTTTTCCAACATAAACCCACACAACATATATAATCCTATAAGAACCTTTTTGTAAGATTGCACTAAGCTAATAAATGGGGTGTAGCCCACTAAACATAACTCCCGAAAATTTCAGTAAGTAAATATGATTCTCAACCCTCGGCCATATTCGGTGATGTTAACTCGAGACTTGCTCACGAGCGTAATTCTGTTTATCTACCGAACTGCAAAAATTATTCCTTTGGTTTACCGAGACCCCCATTACATGGGTTGCCATTCAATTCTATACTAATATATTATCTTCTAAAAACTTCCTTTCTAAATTACTTCTTCTAGATTTTCGATGAGTTTTTCCAATCGTAATGCCGTAACAATTTGTAGTTAAATACTTATATCACAGTGCTTGTCGTATCAAGTAAATTTAGAGAGGACCCGTGGAAAACATCATCGGAACAGGATACGAGTATCTAAATATTTTTGTATTTTATTCAAAACAATTTTCTCTAGGTTCAGTATACATGTTACATCGATTCAACAGTGCTTTAAATGTGCGTTCTAGTTTATTTTGTGGAATTGTCTCCAGCGCTCCTCTTTTAGCTGTTTTGATGGTCGAAATTTCAACTTTAACTTCAGTTTTATGAATGGAGTGTAGTGGAACATAATCAGGGGAATATGGGCGGTGATTCAACATACATGCTTGATTTCGAGCCACAAATTGACGAAAAATGAGACTCGAATCAGGTTTCTGGATCTGGATATTCCAGTCGAATACGACAAATTCTGAACATCGGATGCTTCTAAATAATATGCGCTTGTAATTGTTTGGCCAGTATCTCCAAAAATACAAAGCCAATCATAAAAACACACGACTCCTCCCAGCTATACATCCTGTCAAAGAAACTTATCAACGAGGAGTGCATCCCCAACAAAACTCTTATCAGAGGACTGGACTCCGGGCACAGGTTTATCACCATATTCAGCATATAAATGCAGCTGACGAAAGAAAACAACAATCAAAGGAAAGACCCACATCATTAATAACTATGAAATTAATAAAATCATAGTTTTAAGTAAAACTGATAGTGTTTTATTAACTCGCTCGACTTTGTAGTCAATACAGCCATGAACGAGCAAGAAGTACATACGTTTGTTGCACAACGGATTATTATACAATTTTTAAAAAATGAAGGCGTTAAACCCTCGGACATTTTTTCTCGATTGGAAGCACAGTTTGGTGATGATACACTGTCTCAGAATCGGGTATATACGTGGGACAGAGAATTTAAAAGCGCACGAGAGCGTATCGAAAACGAAAGTCATGATCGACGCCCAAGGACAGATCTTACAGATGACAATATCCGTGCGGTTCTAGAGCTTATTGAAAGTGATAGCCGCTTAACTGTTGGCAAAAGCCGCATACCGAGACAAAAGACAAGATACGTCCGTTCGATATGTCATTCTTCTTTATGACAACGCCAGGCCTCACACCGGGTCTTTGACAAGGGACACAATGGAAGAAATGGGCTGAGAAACCCTCGAACACCCCTTTAAAGCCAAGACTTGTCTCCATGGGGCTATTTTTTCTTCACACCCTTGAAGGAATCTCTTAGAGGGAAAAATAGGAAAGTAATGAAGAAGTCGCCCCCGCTTGGTAGAAACCTTGACGTGGTGCGGGGGCTTAACCTACAGTGAATCACTCAGGCTATGCTGACGGGAGCATATACTTCCAGTAGGTCCATCCATGTCAGACAGGCTAGCGAGGAGTAACACACAAAGATTTACCACCCCTAATCCAGGGTGTTACGCGTCACCGTGCCCATTGTATAGTTTGCAGCCAGGGGTATACCGGCTGTAATATAAAGGCGCCTCTATGACACCGGGTCGAATCAGAGCAGTAAGCAGACCTTACCATATCAAAACGGGGCTCTGATGTGGCGGACTATTTGAAACCCCAAGACGCGTGGGATCAAAAATGATTAATCAATATACAAAAAACAATTTCACGAAAAACCCGGTAGGCGTAGGTGTGATGAGCCGACACTACCATAAGGGAACAAATCATCAAGAAAACACTGACTCGGCAAAAAGAAGACGTCGGGAAAAACGGAAAAAGTGGGATATATGCATGGGCACGTAGAATGTTCGAACGTTATATAAACCAGGCGCGATACATACGCGAAACAATATAAAATGCACATCGTCACGCTTCAGGAAGTCCGACTCCCACATCAAGTAATCGAAACCAATGGCTTTACACTGGCGTGTGGAGATACCGATACACACAACCTCGGAACTGGCTTCATCATAAGCAAGAAGATTACGCCCCATGTAAAAGATGCCATTAAAATTAAAAGTACAGGGCCCATGGTACAATTATGTATTTATAAACGTACACGCCCCAACAGAATCTACCGACGAAGAAACAAAGGACACGTTCTACGAGACCCTAGAGGAAGTATTTGATGGGATCTCATCATTCGATATTAAAATCCTTCTCGAGGACCTCAATGCGAAAATTGGAAGGGAAGATATCTTCCAACCACCAATAGGTAAAGAAAGCCCACATGACGTTTCAAATGATAATGGTATTCGAATTATCAGACCCACGGAAAAGGGCTGTATATCAAGTCGAACTAACGAATAGATTTAGCATCCTAGAGAATGACAGTACTGAGGAAGAGGAAGCCAATAGTGTGGACACTAAATGGGCATTGATCAGAGTTACAATCAAACAGCCGGATAGGTATTAGGATTTAAGAAAACAACTAAGTCTCAGCCTTGGTTTGACGATGAGTGCGGGGCAAAGATCGAAGAACGTAAACGCCTCAGAATGATCCACTTAGAAGCATATGATGAAGTCAACGCAGTAAGATACGCGACAATTCGGAAAGAGACAACGAGACTTTTCAAACGCAAAAAACGCAAATGGGAGAAAACTCGGATCGAAAAAGTCATAGAAAATGCCAGAGCAAAGAACAGCAGAGGTATGCATGCCGGCATAAATTCAATTAGAAATGGCTACCAAGGGAGAGCCAAAATAATCCGCGACACAAACGGCTGTCTGGTAACAGAAACAAAAAATATCGTGACAAGATGGAAGCAATACTTTGAAAATCTGCTCAATGTGCGCATCCACCAACCCCAAATAAACGCATCAGGCGTACATACAGCCGAGCCCCAGATCCCAGAGCCCTCTTTCGACCAAGTTGTAGATGCGATAAATCGACTGAAAAACAACAAGGCTCCCGGAGTCGATTGCATACCGGCAGGGCTTATGAAGCATGGAGGTGGGACAACCACTCGAAAGATCCACCAACTGGTTAAAACAATATGGGACAAGGAAGCCATTCCGGAAGAATGGAAAACTTCAATAGTCATCCCCATTTTCAAAAAAGGTGACAGATCTGACTGCGAATATTACAGGGGAATACCATTGCTCCCAACCACATACAAAATATTAACAAACGTCATACTGGCAAGAATCACAACGTACGCAGAAGAAATATTGGGAGACTACCAATGCGAATTCTGTCGGAACCGGTCAACAAGCGACCAGATGTTCACAATAAGGCAACTGCTGGAAAATAAGTGGGAATACGGAGAGACGGTTCACCAACTGTTCGTTGACTTCAAAAAAGCCTACGACTCAGTTGCAAGGCAGAGACTCTACCATATTGTGGTTGAGCTGGGGATCCCGAAAAAATATGCCGCCCTCATTCAAATTTGCATGAACGAAAACAAAGGGCGAGTTAGAATAGAAAACAACCTGTCAGTCCCATTTGAAATCCGGGACGGACTAAAACAGGGCAATGGCCTGTCACCATGCCTTTTTAACCTTGTCCTCGAGTATGTTATCAGAAAGGTACAAGACGACAACACGGCCGGATCATCCCTGAACGGGGTCACACATGCATATGCAGATGGTATCGCCGTTCTGGGCGATAATCTAGAAACTGTAAGTAACAACTGTGAAATCATCATGCAAGCTGCAGAAGAGGTGGGCCTAGAAATAAATGAAGAAAAAACAAAATACATGATTACGGCGAGAGCAGGTGGACCTCAGAGAACACATATAAACGTCAGGGGCAAGATATTTGAAAATGTCAAATAATTTATATATCTGGGAACGATACTGACGACCAGAAACGAAACGTCGAAGGAAATTAACAAAAGACTACACTCCGGCAATGCTAGTTGGCATGCAGCCAGTAAACTGTTGACATTCAAACTGCTATCACGTAATATAAAGCCCCGTGTCTATAGAACCATAATCATGCCGATTACTCTGTACGGATGCGAAACATGGGCTCTCACAAAACGGGAAGAAAACAAATTCCGCGTATTCGAGAATAAAGTTTTAAGGGGTATATTTGGCAGTAAATATGACGAGGAGTCAGGACAATGGAGGAAACTCCGCAACCACGAATTGAAACAGCTATACCGCAAACCTACAATAGTGAGAGTAATCACGTCGTGAGGCTTAAGATGGGCCGGACACCTAGCGCGAATGGGCGATGATAGGACCGTGCATAGAATTCTTGACGGTAAACTAACGGGGAAGAGACCGACAGGGCGGGCGCGACGGAGATGGGAGGACAATGTTAGATCGGACTTCGAGGAGATCGGATCGGATGGTCGAACGTGGAAGGAGAGCGCACAGGACAGGGAACAATGGCGGAACCGAATCGGTGAGGTCATGAACTTCTGGGTTCCTACAGGACAATAAATAATAAATAAAATAATGAAAAAGTCGAGGAGGACGTCCACAATTGGCTAACAACTCGCTCGAAATCTTTCTACGAACAAGGTATATTAAAGCTCCGAAATCATGGCAATAGTGTGTAGATCACGCAGGGGACTATACGATTTTTGAAAAATCGTATTGAAAAATGTTGATAGTATAGTTAGTGTGTAACATTATTCAATAAATGTATAAAAAAAAATTACCGTATATATTTGGTTCACTCTTGTACCTCAATTTACACACTTGCCAGTCGAGCATACTTGTACCATATAACCTCTCTCACTTGGGCTACTGAAGAGTTTAACCAACAAATTTCGAACAATAATGAGTTTACATTCCGTCCCAAATCTTAACTTGCCACAATCTTAAAAAAATAAATAAATAGCTTGATCATAACAACACAAATATTTCATTGGAACAACCATGAAATAACTAAAGGCAACACTGTGTCTACTCTTATTGGTCGGATATTACCACACAAGCGGACTCCTGTCGATCAATCGTGCCGTCATTCTGTTAGCACATTATTGTAAATGATATTTGTTAATCAATCAAGTCTTTTCTGCTTGTGATATAATAATTAATTATGATCTCATGTCTTCGCTTCTAATTTGGAAAACAAATTCAATAATTAACACTTCTATTTCTACTATTGCAGGTTTATTAATTACCTCAACAGTTGAAACGACTCCATTTTTCCTGTACCTATCTCGAAAGTGTTGAAAGATACATTGGGTGTATTATTACATCGATATGGTGGTATTCGACTATCCAAGAATATATAGTAACTACTGTTGTGAGAAATGTATTGGAATGAACACCTCTACAGTTATAGAATCTCGAGTGTTACGGAACCTAATTTATGGGGATGCTTTTTAATCGAATGTAATAGGACATTCTGGACTGTCATGGGGTGTCAGAAGTATAGAAATGTTGTCTTTTCTAACAACAAACTCTTTCTTCTGGAAAGACCCAATGAAATGCTCCAGTAGTTGATGAGAAGGTAGTATTTATGTGGGTGTTGGATAACAGTCACTGTATGGGATGGAACAAATTTTTTCAAGTAGGGTTTTGAGTGGTGGATCTCAAATATTCAATAAATTATGCTACATCAATAAATTTATGCTACGAAAAAGTATCTAGTCTTCATTAGAGGGAAGTTGTTTCCGCTCTTTTAGATAATTAAAATAAATATTTTCCACCATCCCTAATTACCCACATATCATACACAAAACGACATTATCTATGTTACAGCAACATATCATTCATAATAATCACATTTTCATTACCCATTCAAACATATCCCAAACATTTTTCCTTAAAAAGCACAATCGTCATCATCATCATCATCGACACTACAACCGGGAACTGGTCTTGGCCTTATTTAGCAAGTCCTGACGCTTGTTAAATTTTCCATAATGATTTGTTTTTTCCGGGCAAGGCCATTGGTCTTGCGCCAGAGTCTTGCCACAATCCCATCCTAAAAAGCCGTCCAAGGACAAATTTTCCGCTGTATATAGGATGTACAGACTATTCATTTTTGAATAGTCACGATTTCAAAGGAAAATATAAACGGAAATATTTTCCAACCCTTTAATCTCCTATCTCGCAACATGTCGTAATTCTTAAATCAAAGAATTACGAAATTCACGACTAAGCACACAAGCACATATATTTATATACACATAATTACCACTCGCCTGGAACAATTCACTGACGGGACATTGGGGCTCTCTGAATGGCGGTATGGGTTCCGGAAAGATAGATCAACCGGTAAGGCACTATCTGTGGTATGCGACATCGCTCGCAATACAATAGCTGGAGCACGATGGTTAGGTGGTACATAAAAACATTCCGCGGTGGTGACGCTAGATGTTAAAAATGCGTTTAACTCGGTGAATTGGAATCGGATTCTAGAAGCGTTGGGCGAAGTCTCACCCTACTTGGTGCGTCTACTAGCAAACTATCTCTTGGATAGAAGACTGCTCTATGACACAGATGAGGGACCACGGGAATATAAGCGGGTGTACCTCAGAGATCAGTATTAGGTCCGCTGTTATGGAATATCATGTATGATGGCGTGGCGTTTCTAACAGATACACACAGAACACACAAGCAAATAGTGAAGAACACCGAACGAAAATCGAATAAGAAAATGCGCCAGAGCCGTATACCATAGCGATAACCTAACAATTCCACATCAGTTGAGTGTACTTGAGTTTAGAAATCGAATTCGTTGCTTCGCTTCTCGCCCGTTTTATCGTATGTTCAAATCACCGTCTTTACTATCCTTGCTTAACCCAACAACCCGACGTGATTTGTGTATACCCAGCACACACTTTCCCATAGTAAACAGAACTTCACGACAACGACCACGACCTCTGCATAGAGCACCACCACACTCGCCTGCTCCGACGTTCTCTCGCCCGCTCTGTCATTCGCACGCGAAGTTTATCGTAACAAAGTTACTGAGGAGGGAGTAGTGTGGCGTTTCTAACAAATACACACGCAATATGCAAGCAAATAGTAAAGAACACCGAACGGAAATTCGAATAAGCAAAAAGCATCAGAGCCGTATACCATAGCGATAACATAACAATTCCACCTCAGTTGAGTGTACTTGAGTTTAGAAATCGAATTCGTACACGCGGCAGTGGCCCGATGTGTTGAGCATTGGTTATATTTTTAGTGATTCTAACTGCCATAGCGTCAGTTCGCAAACGCTATAATTGTGTGATCAGGGTCAATGTACCAATGTACAAAGGGGTTAGAATCATTGGGTACGCAGGTGATTTGGCAATAATAGTCGTAGCTAAACATCTAGATGACCTGGAGAATATTTGCTCCCAAGCAATCCAGAGCATTAAATGCTAGCTAGATATGGTCGGACTGAAACTAGCTGGACATAAGTCGGAGGCAGTTTTAATAAGCAGCCGCAAGAAAGTTGAACACCTTGATTTGGAAATAGAAGGACAAATAATCAGATCCAGTCTCTATAATAAAAATCTTGGTGGTATACTCGACAACAGGTTGACCTTCAAAGAACACCTGAGGAAAACGAGTGAAAAAACGGCAAGAGTAGGCAAAGTTTTGGTGAGACTACTACCCAATGTTGGAGGACCCCGCCCCCACATAAGGAAACCTATTATAATGTAAATAGCTCACATATAGGCAGGAGTCGCACAGTATAAGTCGTACATGAGGGCAGTGAACTCCGCACATAGGCCGCCATCACTAAGAGTATGCTGTGTATTCCGAACGGTATTCGAAGATGCCATAAATGTTTTGGCCGGGAGAACACTATTTGACATTGCAGGTAAAGAAAACGCTGCATTGCATGCGGTCTCCCAAGAGAATCATCGGAGAACGTGGTCATAATTATGGTAGAGCTCTCAAGCCTAAGAAAATGGCAACGAAGATGGGATTCTTCCACCAAAGGAAGATGGTCCCACACCATGATACCTGATATAGAAACATGGGTGAAAACATAACATGGCGAGCTGAATTACCACCTGCCTCAGCTAATATCAGGACATGGATGCTTTCGAGAATACTTGCACAAGTATAAGCATGTGGTGATTCAATATTGCTCATATTGCGAAGGCAAAATAGAAAATGCGGATCACCTACTCACAGAGTGCGTGAGATTCGAGATGGCACGAACGACTTTGGAGAGATATATGAGACGGACGGTTACTCCGGGAGGAGTAATAAAATACATGCTGAGTTCAAAACAGGCATGGTCTGTAGCAAATGATGTTCTATGTGACATGATGCAGCAGTTGCTTTAGTTCTGATGACTTCTATGAGATTAGGATGGATTAAAACTTCAATCTTTTGGTGCGGCTCACAGTTTTTATGAAAACAGAGAATTTTCGAACGAAATCTGTTATGAAGTTTTACACTGAGCATAATAATGTCGATGATTGTCTTCATACCAGACGTTATCATCAACATTTCTAAAGCAGACTTCTGACCACGGAAAGGATGCAAAGAAATCCCGCAAATCAGGCTCATTTGTAACCTTTTAGTCATTTTAGTGATTCTGTGGCGGTTCCGCCAAACCCCACGGTTCGCCTTCCTAAAAAAACCCCAATAACTGCTAGCCAGTCTGCATAAGCTTTCGCTAATGCAACCCCATTAGCATCTTAAATGCTCCACGCATTAAAACAATCAAATTTATATAGTCTAAAAAGTCCCTGGAAAAGAAAACTTACCTTTCATGCATCTCTTCGCATACAATTCCTGTAAGATTTCTTTCTTCCCTTATCAGGAATCTCAAACCAATTCGGCACCTTCAGTGCCAAGCAAATCCTCTTAGAAGAATTCCTGAAAACAAGGTGATTCGGTTTGCATACAATGTAACCGCCATGACAGGGACCATAAATATTGCGCCGTCTATTTTCCAACTTCGCCATGTGTACGATAAATTTCTTTACGCACACATTGGCCGGCGACCTTTTTCTCCCAGCAATAAAATACCAGCAGCTGCATTCAATTAGCGCAATCGACGCTGAAGCCTATTTCCCTAACTCACACCACGAGTAAACAAAAGACCGCTGTTCTTCATCAGGCATTCTGGTGATACGCAAATAATTCAATCATCCTAGTATCCCAAATGCACCTACCATCTAATGTTTACTCAGTTGAACTCTCAGGCCGTAAATTCCTTTATCCTACATAGTTCTGGATTCGTTTCCCCGTAACCTCTCACATAAACAAAGAGCTCCACGATACCTTTTTCCTTTCTTTGTTTCAGCTTCATTCCCATAGCCTTGAGTATGAAAAAAAACCAAGTGATCTTCATTCACACATACATGTGTACAATGACGATCTGCTCTATGAGATCCGGTTATCACCACCATAAAAGTGAATGCACCCAAATTTCCCTTGGACAACGATTGAATATCGTTGAGTCCTTTACATCCGCCGATCGAGCAGGTCGTGATCGTTGTCGCTCCCGTTCTCCGTCACCACGGCGGAGAAGCGTGAACATTCGAAGTCGTGTTTAGCGTTGCGTTTAAAGTTTAACTTGTTTTCCAGACCTTCTGTAACTAATATTAAAAATAAAAAAGATCCTTCATCGCAAATTCCAACAAGTGTTTAAATTCCCGTGCTGCAGTGCCTAGCAGTTTCCTGAGTGTTTGTTTTATCGTATTATTGTTTTTCTAGTGAACTGTTTGTAGCGACGTCGCTCAGAGTTGTGTCCGGTGAACAGTTCGTGGGACGAAGTAGAACACTGTGTCGTACGCCGGCACCACGACTTCGTACCCCACAATTCCACAACCAATATCGGATAGTAGTCCGACTTTCTCTATGGGTCAGCACATTTACGGAATAAATGCTCACCTCGGTATACAGAAAGAGATCTATGGTATTCGGAGAATCACTTTGGTTATCCAGCACTGACGTAGCCTCGTCCACTAGTGTGGTGACTAGAAGTCTCCCTCGTCTGTTCTGTTAAAATGTACAAACCAGGTGGAGTTTCGTATATTAATATCATAAGGAACCACAATCTCAGAAACTTCTGGTTAAATTGTATCTAGTCGAAGGTAATATGTTCAACGAATGGCACTGGTCGATCGTCACTCAGGAAGCATACCATTTTGAAAGAGCTCAGCACAATTTTCATACAAATTTGGTTATTTGATGCTAATGTTCTAATTCTTCGGGTAAAGACGGAGACATTAAAACAAAACGACGAATACAAATCGTATCCTGCCAACGATGGTATATTAATTTGGTTGACGAGTCATTCCGACTTTCGGTTAGTGCCAGAATATCGTGTTTAGCTGTTTGTAAAAATTGCTATTTACATTCGTATAGTAAAATTAGAACAAAATGCCGTTTCTAGTTGACCGCTGATAGTTTTCCATGGGCGGACCCGATTCCGCGGAGACGAGTTGATTACAATTTGAATTCTTATCCGACTATTTGCATGTTGAAATAGTCCCAGCCGTAGATTCTACTGGAGAACTAGTTTACACCTCTCAGTTTTTAATCTCAGCTATCACCATGATTTGTTGGTATGAAAAAGGAACAAAAAATAGATATAGATCAACAAACGTTTAATGAACCAAAGCTACTTCCAATCGGTCATTAGTCACAGAATGCAATAAAGGTACCAAGTCTAACTACATCCTTAAGTACCGGATCTTAAGTTACTGATCTCTGATTATACGAGTAGTTATCGAATCATACCCCCAGCACTCTGTAGTCGTCTGGTGAATGGCAGTGTGTCCCAAGGTATCGTTTCATCGGCATCGTCAAATTTAATAATTATCTTTAATTATGCATTCACTCCGCATAAAACGTATCTTGATATAGATAGCGGGAACCAGAACTCGACCAACCGATCGTACCTAATGATAGTTCTACCCTCTTCTGAAGTTTAATTATATTTAACCATTGGCTTCTGTTCCGCCATGGATTGCTGTGACATCATTACGCCACAAGAAAAATTACACCTCATAAGAAGCAGGAAGGTATTAGATCCCAAGCCCCAGAGAAATTTCATCAATTATATCCACGGAACAGAAGAGACAAAAACAAGTTTCCGAGCCTGGATCTATACAAAAGCATAAGAGGTTGGTGTGGATCACTTGAAGGCTTCGCAACTACGCTTCCCACATCACGTTGGGGTCCACTGCCAAGTTAGTTGGGTACCTAAAATCGACACAGCCACGGTGGCAAAAGCTAGATTATTGCACATGCCTTAAAGGCGCCACCAAGTCACTTTCGATCAACGTGAACCGACTAATGCTTCCCCCGAATGGGGCTACTAATGATATTACAATTAGTGACTTTTACGAGTAATCGCTCAATTGATTTATCGTGCCCCATATCCATTGTGAGTTTTGGCAAGTCACCTACCGATCATAGGACTTTCTCCTCAGATAGAAGCTGAATGCCAATTTTACCATCCCGGTAGTACAAGTGATTGAAAGGGAGGATGTGGTATAGCTATGCGCTAAAGTTCCTCTGTGATATGCCATTAATCAACTGTGAGTCCATTTAAGTCAGTGAGTATGTTAGGTCTTTTCGATTTGGTTATCCATTAGGCTAGAACTGACGGCAGATAAGAATTTTCGATCTGCAATCGGGGCCAACTCAACATAAAGTTAAGTAGCTTTCTTTAACCTCTCATGTTGCGTGCAATAGGTTAGTCATTACCTTTGCGGCAAGAGGCTGAAATTTCCTTTGTCGGCTTAATTGCATTAACGGTGTTTTGAGTTGAATTCGATTAGTTCTTAATTGTTATAGTCGGTTGTACTCACAGCCTTGCTGTTCGGGTTCCCAAAAACAAGATTCGATTCATTAAGGGCATCGAACTCTTTAAAAGTAACGAACTTGTTGATTTTACTATTAGGGTCACGCTAAGTGTTCATCAATCAAAATGGATTGGAAACGCCAGACTTATGGGCTTAGATCGAAGTAATTGCTATCCCGTCGTTCTACTCTCAAAGCATGAGTGATAAGAATATTACCATCTGTTGAGCGGATAACTTGAGTTAAGGTTTTTTGTTTTTATGGAAATGCTCACGCAGTATAAGAGTTAGTGAATGAGTTTAACAAGATCTAGAAGGGTGGGAGCGAACATACAGGGCAAAATCTCTGCTTTCAACCCGGCAAAGGCCAGGACGATCATTGTCCCTGTTCAATCCAAGTTGATATGCTATCTCCACGTGACACCCCTGGATAGCTACTTTGACACCCGTCAAGTAGTGAACCAATGCATGCAGCGACATCCTGAGAAAGGTTGGCGCAATGCTAACAACCTTGCCCGGAAAACCAAATTATTATGGGCAATTTAACAAGTCTCGGATAAGGACCGGATACCGGTGGAGAGACTTGCTAAATGAGGCCAAGACCGGATCCCGGTTGTAGTGCCGATGATGTTGATGACTATATTCCAATGGTTGCTAAAGGTCAATGGAGGGCCAGAGATATTGAAATCTTTATTTGACATTTGACTTGAGATTAATGTATCAGAACATCTTGGAGAATTAGAAAGAAACTAAATTAGCGCGACACAGCTTTGTATTTATTGTTGGTGATGGTGTATCCCCAAAAGCACGAGGTAGCTGATAAAATGGCAATATATAGGGTGCACCATATTTTATGTGGCCAAGCAAACATTGAATAACTTTAACATTTATCAACCGATTGATTTGAATAGACATGTTTTTGAAACAACAGTACAATTTTAACCATGAATCGCTCTGCACTGAAGCAACGCGCAGAAATAATTACTCTGTACGTTGAAATTTGTCGTTCAATTGTGTTAACTTAAAGTGCATATCGTCGAAAATATCGTGGCCTACAGGCACCGTCTGACAACACTATTCGTCGAATTTTGTTGAACACGGGACAGTGGGAGATCGTGGACATGCCGTTCATCAACGCCCAAGACGTTCCAAAGAACTAGTTAAAGCGGTAAGAGAGAGTGCTGCCGAGACCCCATATGTGTCGTATCGTCACGGTGCTCAACATTTTAGCGTCAGTGGAACCACTTTGCGTTGCATTTTGATGATGATTTGCTTTTGTTTCCTTATAAAGTGCAATTGACTCAAAGAATATTGCCGAAAGATCGTGCACGTCGCTTGGAATACGACCAGACAGTCGCCCGCATGGCTGACACTGGACCTGATTTTTTTTTTTTTGATGAACGGCTAGGCCGAATTCGCACTCTTTGACGCCATTAACAAACAAAATTGCCGAATTTGGGGAACACGAGATCCATGAAACACCATTGCATAACCAAAATGACTGTTTGAGCCGGCGTTTGCACCAAAACCATCATTGGGTCATTTTTCTTCAGACAAGAAAAGTTGCTAACTAACCGCCGAAGAGTTAGCACGTGTGCTTCTGCCTCGTGATCCGTATCATCGGATCAATTGTGTTATCCGTTTAGGGTATCTTAAGTAAATACAAGATACCCTAATTCCACTATCGGTCGTGCGTCAAGTCTTCTGTGGGTTCCGAAGTAAACAAACGGATCACCACAAACGCGTCCGAGTGTAGTGCGGTGATATATATATATATGGGATTCGCGCCGTAGTGTGGAAATTATGTAGAAGTATACAGTGAGGGAAAACTCATACCCTTTCCCTTCCTTGTGTCCGTTTTTCCTCTTTTTCGCACCTCTTGCCTTTATTCTTTCCACATCGTGGTCTAGCTACATATATACGAAGTGAAATTGCTTAGCAGCTTCTGCCACAATATGGGCTCTGCTTCAATCCATAATTTAATTTCTCCTGGCTAAAACTTCACGTTCGTAGGCATATCACACATCACTGCTTTCTTTACAGAAGCCCAAACTTGGATACAAACCCATCTTTTAACGAATTTGGTGCTCCATCTGATTCTATCGATAAGATTTTGACCCTACACTGAAATCATTATTGCGGGCGATTTCAATGTGGGCAACTCTCAGTGGCTTCGCCACTCAGGAGTCAAATAATTTATGATAACTCAACTCGTCAATCAGCCAACACGGATACCAGGAATAGATGGTCATTTCACCAACACACTGATCCTGTTTCTCAACCCCCATCCAAACAACTACAGAATTAAAGTTGCTTCGCCCTTGGGCACTTCAGAGCACCAAGTCATGTCAGCTTAATTTGCTCTAACAGCAACGCTAACGAGAAAACTCCCAAAAGAACAGTATGGTTCTATGAGTAAGCCAACTGGGAAGGTTTGAACGACTTTTTTGTGAAGTTAAATTGGTCATTATTTTTTCTCAATAACGATGTTGACTCTATAGCGGACACATTGACAGGCACGATTCTGCATGGCATGCGAATCTTTATTCCACACAGAGTAAAGAGTGTCAAACCCAAGAGAAATATGTGATTCGATTCCGGGTGCAGAGAAGCCATTAAGGCTAACGAGTGCGCTTCCGGTTATATAAATCAAACAACACTGAGGAAAACCGGAAAAGACTTAAGAGAGCTGCAATGACTGCAATGCGTATATTCAACGCGGCAAGTTCCTGCATGACCAGAGAATGAGACAAAAAATACTAGCTCTTCCCCAGGTAGTAGAAACTTCTGGGAATTTGTGAAGAACATCCAAAATTCGGTCTCCTCATCCATTCCTTCGCTAATAGTCGATGATAGACCAGTCACCAGTGCAATAGAGAAAGCGAATCTACTTACTGCACATTTTCCAGCCAACTCAACCGTGCCGGATATCACCTCAGTTCCACCTCAACTTGAGCATAAGCAGTACACCATGAGCCAGATTCACTTCCGAACACGTACTGTTGCCCAAGGATTCAACGACCTAAACGCAAACATATCCGCTGGCATGAGTTGTCCCTCTTCACTCTCTAAGCCACTGCGGAAACTCTTCCATTTGTCTTATTCTACTGGCCGTTTCCCAAATAGATGGAAGTCAGCGAACAATCAGCCAATTCCCCAAAAGCCCGACAAATCATCCCTCTCTTCTTAACGACCCATAGCACTAACTTCAATTATCTCGAAGGTAATGGAATCACTGATTAACCGTCAACTTTCAAAATATCTGGAATCGAATGACCTCCTCAATGACCGCTAATATGGCTTCTGTAGCAACCGGCCCACAGGAGATTTGATGGCATACCTTACTGAAAAGTGAAGCCATCCCATCCACTTCTTCGGAGAAGGCAAGGTTGTTGCATTGGGTATCTCGAACGCCGTCGACAGAGTTTGGGGTCCAGCCTTTTTGCCAACATTACATTCATATGGAGTGGACAATTCTCTGATCCAATGGATAAGCGACTATCTTTCTGGCCGTTCAATCCAAGTGGTTCTTGGTGGTGTCAAATCTGCCTCCCATCAAATTAATACTCTCACCCACTCTCTTCCTCATCTTTATAAATGATCTCTTGTTCATTACGCACAACCCACTCCAATCGTTTTCTGATGATAGCCCATTGAGTTTCTCATACTCATACGAACATTCCCAACCAATCTCTTGGAGCGTCTATAGCAATCAGCAGATTATGCTTAACACATTAAATTCCGACCACAACAAGATATATCAATAGAGATAGAATTCAATGCCTTAAAAACTCAGTGCTGTCTCTTGTCGTCAAATATGAATCCTAAAGTAAATATACTGTCGATGAACGGCACTTGCATCGACGAAGCCAAACGATCAATCTGCGGCTCTCGAATTAATTCGACTCTTAATTGGAGCGACCACATTTTTGAGCTGCGAAAAGTGCAGCCAAGTGCATGGGTTGCCTAAGAGATGGAAAAAATGCTCTATTTGTTCAATGTTTTCCGCCTCCTCATTTTCCCGCAATACCCATCATTCTGAGAATACACATCAATGTACGTTGAAAGTCAACTTCAAGCGTTCAAGTAAACATAGAGAGTCATTCTTTAGCCGAACCACACGGATATGGAATGCTCTACCTAATCATGTGTTTCGTCGTCGTTGTAATGTCCAGGCATTTAAGATCGATACCGCTGTGGTATTCCAGAATACTACCCTTAATAGATTTTTAACACTGAATCTCATTACTTTTCTAACACACCGTTAAAACTTCCTCTGTTCATATCTTATTCTCACTTAATACATACCATTAATAAACTTTCACAATATTCTATATCCAGCCTCTTACAGCACATTTCATAACATGCCCCTTTTCATAACATGCACCTTTTTTCATTCAAAACATAGCACTTTGATTTTCGTTCAAAGTTTATTCAAAATTAAAAGTCACAGAGACAAAAGGAATACTTTGAGAAAATTTGTTTTGTTCACATTATAATTTCCAACCAATTAGAACAATAAGTAGCATAAGAAGAGAGACATTTTAATAGTAAAATCAGTACGAACTGTATCAGTATTACAGTCGATGGAAAATACGACTTAATCCATCCGAAGCAGTAGCCATAATTCTGAGTAGTAAACACTCCCAACCTAATTCTCGATATTCACAGAATATTCGAATAAAAATGGGAGATACTACGATTAGACCACAGGACAAGATGAAATATCTCGGTGTCACTTATACCCCAAAAATGAATTTCATCAAACATGTGACCCACATTCTCCAAAGGGGCCTCGGTCGGTCTAAGCAACTGCACAACATCTTGAAGTGGGGGAACAAAGTTGACACCAAAGTTAAGCTTCTCTGCTATAAGCAGCTAATCCGATCTGGAATATCGTACGCCTTTCCCATATGGTCCTGCATATCTTCGGCTCAAATGGAAAGACTTCAGGTTTTCGAAAGGAAACTCCTCAGAAGATGCACCAATCATTCTAGAAGGCCTGACGGTAGTCATTACTCCAACTCTCACCTATACGAAGGCGCCTCCATTACCCCTATCGACGAGTACTTGCTTCAATTAGCATATAAGTACCTCGAAAACATTCAGAACAGCGAGAACCTACTTGTACGGGACTCTTGCGTTCTTGACCCTTCTCTCTTTCGATCTCTTCGGATCAAACCCCCACAATTTCTTCTTCAGTACAAATCTGAAAAAAGCACCCTCACCAACAACATTCCCCTCTATAATAGAGGATTCCTGGATCCATCCCATAGGGTCTACTATTAACAAACCAAACACACGAACGCACAGTACAAGACGGCACAAACACAAACATACACACCGACCAAAGAGCAGATTATCAGACGCCAAAGACGTGATCTGCGTTTACTACCGCACCCAAGACCCACCGGTCTTGTATGATTTCTTTCCCACCATCCCTCTATAAAAGTAGTTATAGAACACTTAGACTAACACTGTCCACACTATCCTTGGATACCCCCCCCCCCCCCTTTTTTTTCTTCTCTTTTCAGATGCCGCGAGACCGAGCCCAACATCCTCACATGTGGGTGATTCTGGTTATTGCAAGATGACCAGAAGTCAGAGACAAGATGAAGGACACATATGTCCTGTCTCGCTAAATTCGGCCTTCTCGCCACAATTAGTAAAATCAGTTTGAATTCGGAAGCAGTTGAGAAATCAGATAGAGTTTGAGTTTTAATAAGTTGAGTTTCAGTTAAGTTTTTGAGAGTTAAGTATTGAGGAAGTATTGTGGATTTGAGAGTTTAAAATAAATATATCGAAGAGACGGAATAGTTTCTTCCTTTGATAATGGATTATCAATGGCAATAAATTTCCACTCAAACAATCGGAGCGAATAAACATTGCAACGCGAATTGATGAAAGAATATTAAATAAAGAAATAATAAAAGGTCCCCGCTCTTCCCTCATCCGAGGAAGCACGGCGCCGGACCATGACACCTTCCGCTCGCACAATCCCCTTTACGCGCGCGTTTGTGTAAAAAAAAAAAGACAAAGCGTAACAGCCGATGGGAATCGATATCGGTGGATGTTGGCTCATCATGTCTGCCTACAAATGTGAGGAAAAGGTGTGGACGGTTACAGGCATCAACAAAACGCTGCGCCAGGCCACACTACAGAAGAAACAATGCAGTTTCTGTAACGAAAATTCCCTGGACGTGTGCTGTCAAAAAATTGTGACATTGACTGCCAGATCTCCAGATTTTACCCATCCGGACTTCTTTTTGTAGGTTTATTTGAAAAGCGAAGTGCACGCCAGCACGCCTCTGACCCTTGACGATCTCAAGGCAAACATTCATACCGGAATCATCGCTATACAGAACAAGATTCTCGAAAAAGTGATGGAAAACGTAGAAAAAAATTCACATTTTGCATTGGTCAATGGAGGCGACCACTTAATTGATATTGTATTCAAAAACTAGTCCAAATAAATTGTAAAGGAACAAAGTAAATAAAAATACCTCATATATGGAAATCGTTTTTGAAAAAAAAGGTATTCAATATTCACATACCGACATAAAAGAAGGCGCGTCCTCTATATAATATTATTTACGATCTTACAAGTAACCAATCGATCAAGAAAGGTTACACATTAAGGGAAAAACACTTAGCGTGATGAAAAATTAACATGTTTTTTGTTATGAATCTAAACAAAATATTAAAAACAGCTACTAAGGTCAGAAATATGTGTACCAAGAAGGTAAACGTTTGATTTCCTTGAACGTTTGAAATAGAACCCGCGAATAAAATAATACTGTTACTTTAGGATCAAATCACGCATCTTTATTTCCCAACATAGTCTCCTTTTAACTCGATACAGTTCTCACAGTAGTATTGAATACCTTTGATGCCTTGTGTATAGTGAGCCTAAGCTCTTAAAATAAGAATCATCCTCTGTGTTTGCCGCCTCAATGGCTGTATTTGTACGGAGTTTGTGTCATGCATTTCCTTGTCCATACGAAGGTTCAACTGATGGCTCCTACTAATACAGCACTTCAGTACAATTACTGAGTGGTGTATTAGATACCATTACCTAACTGCCTGGTGAAATGTTACAATCTTAATGCTGGAGTGAAATGCTAAATTCTCTACAGGCTCCGTTAAATGATAAGGAGATAATATTTGGCCGTCTTTCGGCCTTCTTCCTTTACTGATAAGCTTCTCGGTCGAGAAAAAATAGCATTTCAGAGGACCGACTTAGTGGTATAAGGTCGCCTTTCCCGAGAGAACTAAAATCGCTTAGCACAAACCATTTTTTTCAACTTTAGAATAGTAAACCAAACCAAAGTGGCCAAATCTGGTGAATATGAAACAACTCTACATTTAATTCACTAGTTCGGTGAGTTTTAATTTATTGGTTTTTACAATAACAATTGTGTACATCGCCTTAATTGCAAGCCAGTGCGGCACCCATTTTGTAAACGCAAACTCCCCCTCTCATTGTAGGCAATCAGAGTTAATTTTTCAAGTTTCGAGAAAGCAAAAAATCCGGGGGGACTAAATCTGATGAATAAAGGGCGTGACGAAACTTTTCGATAACAGCTGAACAACTGGTACATCATTTTCATAAAACAAAATCTTTTCCCACAATTACATCGCTTTATTATATTGTCATGCTACAATACTGATGCGCAATTGTCGCTATTATTTATTTTTCCCTTCTATCGATAATCAACAGAAATTATACCACCACCCACAACATCGCAAAGAAAAACCTGTCCTATGGCGTTTTAGTAGAGGAGTCATGCTATAAAATGTTAAAAGCAACCGACACATCAAACCTCTACCGTAAGCGATACAAAAGCGGTGATCGTTAATGCTCTGGTATACGGTGCTGATGACTTTTTCGATTCTCTTTTAAATGCTGCTCTCTTCACTACGTGCGCGTAAGCGCAATCTGTTCAAATCGTTACACTGTTCTTTCCCCAGTAATTATGTTATGATCACTCTGAGGGGAAAACGAAGAACGAGAAAGTAGCGCAAATTCCTGATTAATTGTGGGAGAATGTTTTGCTGCAACAGGTCCATTGAAAAGTCCCCGGCCTGGCACATAGATGGCGGCACTAGAATTAAATCCATATGATTTTTAGTTAACACCAAAAGACGCGTGTTTAAATTTGACAGATGTCGGATCATTAGTTTGTGAATTATAGTATTTTGAGTGAAGCAACTTCTGTTATTGTGAAAAAAATGGATAAACAGGAATTTCGCGTGTTGATAAAATATTGCTTTTTGAAGGGAAAAAATACAGTTGAAGCAAAAACTTGGTTTGATGACGAGTTTCCAGACGCCGCCCCAGGAAATCAACCATCAAGGATTGGTATGCTAAGTTTAGACGTGGTGAAATGAGCACCGAAGACGGTGAACGCAGTGGACGCCCAAAAGAGGTTGTTACCGACGAAAACATTAGAAAAATCGACAAAATGATTTTGAATGACCGTAAATTGAAATTGAATGAAATAGCAGGCACTCTAAAGATATCAACTGAACGTGTACATCATATCATTCACGAATATTTGGGTATGAGAAAGCTCTGTGCAAAGTGGGTGCCGCGCGAGCTCACTTTTGACCAAAAACAACGACGAGTTGATGATTCGGAGCAGTGTTTGGAGATGATCAAGCGTAATAAACCCGTTTTTTTTTGCGTCGATATATGGCAATGGATGGAACATGGCTCCATCATTTCATTCCGAAGTCCAATCGACAGTCATCCGAGTGGACTGCACACGATGAACCCGCCCCAAAGCGTGGAAAAACGCAACAGTCGGCTGGCAAGGTTATGGCGTCTGTATTTTGGGATGCGCGCGGAATAATTTTCATTGACTATCTTGAAAAAGGAAGGACCATCAACAGCGACTATTACACAGCGTTATTGGGCCGTTTGAAGGACGAAATCGCCGGAAAACGACCGCATTTGAAGAAAAAGAAAGTGCTGCTTCACCAAGACAATGCACCGTGTCACAAGTCAGTGAAAACGATGGCAAAAATCCATGAATTGGGCTTCGCATCGCTTCCGCATCCACGGTATTCCCCAGATCTGTCCCTTAGCGACTATTTCCTGTTCTCAGTTCTCAAAAGAATGCTCGCTGGGAGGAAATTTTCGTCGAATGAAGAGGTGATCGCCGAAACCGAGGCCTATTTTGAAGCAAAGGACAAATCGTACTACAAAAAAGGTATCGAAAAGTTGGAGGGTCGCTATAATCAGTGTATCACCCTCGAAGGGAATTATGTTGAATAAAAAAAAAAAACGAATTTTGCCAAAAAAATGTGTTTTACTATGGAAGGGCGGGGACTTTTCAATTGACCTGTTATGTACAGATCTTAAGCTGTGAAATTGTGCGTTATTTGCTCTGCTATATCCCACTGATGGATTTATTTTTTGATTTTCTTGTGTGTTATTTCCTTCACCACGGTTGTGTGTTCATATGTGTCCATAGTATCAACAACAGTAGAGAAATGATTTTTTTGAATCATGAAGAACTCCGGTGTTGTACATGCAACTTTGTGCCGGTTACTACTACTGCCCGACCTTATAAGTGTAAACAATATTTTCGCTGACTTATTTAATTTTATTTATAGTTCATTTTGTTACCTTTTTGTTTAAGTTAATTAAATTAAAATATCAGATTTTGACTCCTTTGGTCCCTGTTGAACAAGTTTGATGTCGAAAATCTTTGCTTTGGAAATTATTCTATTTAAAGAGTACCACATTGCTGAGTATTTTCAGTGCAGAGGTTCGATGCAAAATGTTTGATGTCGAAAATCTTTGATTTCATATTTGAAATTCTTCGTTATATAAAGTTCCCGATGCTGAGATTTCTTTATGTGGAGCTTTGGTTGAAAATCTTTGATGGCGAATGTCTTTGATTTCATTTAATATAGAGAGGTTCCGAAATAAAAAGTTCTCAATAAAGAGGGTCGGTTGAAAATCTTTTCTTAACGAAATTCTACGACTACGAATTACTGGTGCAGAGGCTCAGTTCTTTGATGTCGACATTCTTCTATGTAGAGAGTTCCCGATGCTCAGAATTCTTGATGCAAAAGTTCGACAAAAAATCCTTGATTACCAATATCTTTGATTTGATTTAATATAGAGAAGTTCCGAAATAAAAAGTTCTCAATAAAGAGGGTCGGCTGAAAATCTTTAGTGTCCAAACCCTTTCTTACCGAAATTCTACGACTACGAATTACTGGTGCAGAGGCTCAGTTCTTTGATGTCGACATTCTTCCATGTAGAGAGTTCCCGATGCTAAGAATTCTTGATGTAAAGGTTCGATAAAAAATCTTTGATTACGAAAATGTTTGTTGAAGAAAATCTTTGAATTGATATTTGAATTTGTTTTATTGAGAGTTGATGCAGATGCTCCGTCGAAAATCGTTAATGTTGAAAATCGATGATGTCGACATTTTTCGTTGGGGATAGTTTCCGATGCAGAGAGTTTTTGAAGCAGAGACTTGAGGAGCGCACAGTCCTGGTTGACATAGTGTTCCTTCATCGGGTCCTCTCCGGCTCGGTCGACTAGCCCTACCTCCTTAACTTAATTCCTTTGAACATAAACCAACGAAATACGTGTAATCCCCGCCTTCTCTACGCCCCCCCCCCCCCCCCCCCCAAAATAAATCCCTTTTTGGTTTCAATGAACCCCTTTCGTGGATGCCGAGAAATGTCAACTCCAACTCCACTTTGTTCGACTTTGACCTGTCTACCCATTCTCTCAAGCACCGCCTCCTAAGCCATTCTCATCAGTAATCTTAAGCCGCGCTTTCTGCACATTCTTCTCTAACCCGGGCCCACCCCCGCCCCAATTTTTTCCTCCATAACCTGACCTGTTTACCTTCGGTTAAGCTTAGTTAAGTTAGTTCTTACGTTCTTGTATATTACTCGTATATTAGCTAATCAGTTATTGCTTCAATTAAGCCAATAAATGGCGTGGTAGTCCCCGCCACCTCGATGGCTGGATTGGTAAGGATGTTGTGGCGTTTCTAACCGATACCCACACAGTACACAAGCAAATAGTGAAGAACACCGAACGAAAATCGAATAAGAAAATGCATCAGAGCCGTATACCATAGCGATAACATAACAATTTACATCAGTTGAATGTACTTGCGTTTAAAAAAATCGAATTCGTACACACGGCCAGTAGCCTGATGTGTTACGCATTGGTTCAATTTTTGGTGAGTCTAACTGTCATGGCGTCAGTTCGAATCACACGTTCTTCACTATCATCCCAAACGCTATAAGGTTGTGTCTCGTTGATTGTGCAAACCTAGGTTCAACTGACCAACCTTGATATTGTGCAGTTCGGCGCAATTGCTGTGTGGTAGGTGGGGTCCCAAAGTCCAGCCGCCAGGTGAAACACCATCCCATTAAGCCATAGGCTCCGTGAAATAGTTGAGAAATTCTTGACCATCCTTCGGAGCTTGGTTGATGGACCCGGTCGAGATATATAATAGCATCTCAAGGCGCTGACTCAGCGCTATAGGCTCGTCTTAAATAAAAATAAAAAACTAAGCTTAAACTTCAAATTCTAGTGGCGTCACCTATTGAAAAGGACCGCGACTTTTCAGGCCATGTAGTGTATTCACCTTACTATATATGTATAGTTATGGACAGATAATTTGAAAACTGGCAAACCTGCCTAGTGAGGTTGGTCTGTTGTCTCTCCAGAAGCAGCGACTTGATGAATGTGTCTCACTTTCGAAGACTTTATTGACTCTAACATTTGTAACCCATTATTTGTTCATATAACCGACGAAATTATTTAATTTGATGTCTCTTGCAAAAACCTGGGAATAACCTTTTCCAATGACCTTTCGTCCTTCACCCACATTAAAAATACTTTACGTAAAGCCACAATACAACTGAATCTCTGTAGAAGAGTGATGTGGAAACCCGACGGTCTCTCTCACAAAGTCAAACTGCTCATCTATAAACAAATAATCAGACCTACACTGACATATGCGTGTCCACTGTGGTATCATATAACACCAGCCCAAATGGAGAAGTTACGCACTTTCGAAAGGAAATGCTTCAGGCTGCTCACTGGCCTCAACCGACAACCCAACTCTTACAAGTATTACAATAACAACTTGCTATACAATGCCGCTAATATTGACCTTCTCGATAAACGCTTCCTAGAGCAGTCTATCAAATTTATTGAAAACTTCCCAAATAATCCCAACCCCATAATAACTTCACTACTACCAACTCCTCTAGATAACAGGGCCCACTATCTGAACTGTCTCCATACTAGAAGTCTCTTCACCTCTGGAAGATTGGTTAATGACTCCAACGAGGTAGTGTACCATAACACCGAGCTGGTACCCAATCAGTACAAATACTGTAACATACAACCATTCTCCAACATTCTGCGTTTTAACGAACAACCGGAAAGTGTTACCGCACCTGAGGCCACTAACTGACCATATCCCACGCCAACCTACTTCTTTAACCATCAATCCCAATATTCCCCAATTCACATTACATATTTAACTTATTATAAAATAAATTAGGTTAAGCTAGAATAAGTTAGAGTTAAGTTAAGTATTAGATTAGATTAAATTAAAAAATAAAAATCCTGGTTTTCTGACCCTTTCCAGTGTTACGCACGTCGGCCACCACCATCATTTGAAAATTTGTGTTTAATATAATTTTGTTTTAACATGGTATGATGGTAAGGTGGTGGAAGAATTGTACGATCCTGAAGTGAGTTTCTGAACCCACCCTGATTCGGGTGTGGATCGTGCAGTTCTTCGAGTTCGAATTTGTTTTTCGAAGTGGACGTGAGTGGAGAGCGAGAGAGATGGAGATTAACGTTGTTTTAAGAAATACGGTTCGGGGTTCCGTTGTCGAGCATTAGAAGGAAAAAAAAGGGACAAGAGGGAGAGCAGAGAAAAAAAAAAAACGTTTTTTTTTGTGACTAAAAATAGAGGAGATACTGTTTTCTTTCGGTCCGATATATCATGTTTTAGTGCTAATATAATGTAAAAAGGATTGTATTGAATAAATCTAAGCCGAGAGCAGTAACATCGATAAAATTTGTATTACATTGAGAAGACGAGGTGTTTTGTTGGACTTGAGGGTCCATCCAGTGGAGACCCACATTTTGGCAAGCGAAGGTGCCACCCAAGGTACTTTTCGGTTTAAATTGTCGTCACATAAACATTTGACAAGAATTCAGCAGCTAAAATACGCACCTACCAAGTCAACTATATAATACACCTCCCACCAACAACCGTACTCACATAAAATCGACAGCAGATATACATTGGAAAACGACCAAGAGTTTGCAACGGTGGACCCAATAACCCCAGCCAAGAACCGGTTAGAGTGAACACAACAACGCCAGAAGGAGCACCCAAAACACGGTTACGGAAATTCCTGAATTCATTTCCAAGTGGCACAGTGCACGCAACACGCATCTTATCGTAAATTGGGGCAACTTACAATTGTCGATTACCATCCAATACTGCAAACGGCTGTATCACAATATTGCGTCACAATTTGTGCAAAGCCCCCCCACTGGAACTACTTAACATTCGGACTGGATAGGTTAATACACTGAATTGCATTACCCGTTACAACGTATTGCATTGGCACAGCTAATATAAGCCTCTGCAATTTAAATTGTGACATTCACCTTAACTACTCCAAAAATCATATCATGTTATGTTATACCGGTGATATCTACGAAAGTAACATCATCACCCCCAAAATATAACAAGCGCGTACATCTCTGTACCACAATTTGAAAGAGGAAAACTGTCACACCAGGAAAACTGTTAATATTAAAACCTATATTACTCGAATAGTTATTCACACATTCAGTTATGTTTGAAAAATGTGTAATGTATGCATGTAAACAGTCGTATCACTAGAATTATAAGTTAGCTGTAGTACTTAATGTAAACATCGATTATTGGTCAAATAAATACAGTATGTTAAAAAAAAAAAAGCTGCTGGTTTTTCAAAACGATTGGTTTGGTTTCAACCGCTGTTTAATGACCAATATGAAAACTAAATTATGGTAAAATTTCGATATCGGGTCTGCTGGAAGGCGCCACTATAGGTGGCCAAAACCGCCCCACCAATGTAGTTGCGTATAACTGACTAGAATTTGTTTGAACGCGCAATTACAATTAGTTGCTTAACAAGCTACAGTAATGCAATTCGTAAATAGTTTCCGATGTTCCAAGGTGAAACTATACATGCATACAATCGGATTCAAGTGATGGTGCTACATAACAAGAAATAAGCCCATCGAGATAACATCTTAAATGTATACTATAGCAATAAATAAGAAACAAAACATATATGTCAACCAATATATGTTATGCTATAAATGACAACATTTAAAACTTAAGCCGAAATATCTTCCTCTGCACATGGTGATTGTATGGCCCTTCAAACCAAAAATATAAAAAACCCGGCCACTCATCACATGTGCACCTAAGAACCTGTTTTATCTGAAACCATTCCATTGGATTAGTTTGCTCTGAAATTATATCCAATACCCTCACCGAGCGATGCGAATGTCTCCTTGATTCATTATTATAAATTGATTGTGTAGCTTTTCAGGTATTGTTCACATCAAGGTCAACCACTTCCAGGGGCATCTTTTCATCACCACATCTCAAACAACACTCGAACCCGTTGTCCATTTTTAGAAGCCGCCGGGGCCAAGTGATCTCGTGTAGCAGCCTGCCGACAACTCATGTACTTTGCCAAGCCACCTCGGTGAACGTGTTATTATTCTTGGCTCTCGATGGTAAAGAAAAAAAAAGTAATAAATTGTTCCCAAAGAAATTTCCATCTGCTGAGTCCGGTCGGAAAACTCGATTCTTCACGTTCTTCACATTCGTCACCCAGGTGAGAAGTTGTTAACAACTAACGGTGCCTTAGATTTCAGTCATTAATCGAATTTTCGGTCCCGCATCGCTGTCCGCAATAGAAAACATTTTGACAGATTCTATAACCAAGGACTCCTGCAGCTTTTTCAGGGGTCAATGAGTTGTGGCTCTCCACAGCGATATTAACAATTGATTCATAAGAACGATGGTTCTCTTCTTTGACTGACTTTTTTCTTCTGTTTTTACTTTATCATCACCGTCTCCACAGGTATGCACCCGGCACGTGCTACACTAGTGCCAGTGGTGTTGGTCACCATTTGATTAAGGACCCAAGATATCGGGTGGGAAGGTAAACGAACCTTTCGAACAGTAGTTGGAATGCAGGCGGGCCTGTCATTTGTTTTACAAGATAATTGTACAACTGATTATTCACGGAGATGCAAACACAGCTTTGATGCTGCACCGACGGGATTTCCATTTACATAAATGTATCTTTAAATTTCGAGCCGAAATACAATTTTTGGTTTAATAAATTGAAGGCGAGGTGTATAGTGGTTGACAGAGATTAATTTTAGTAGCGTTGCGCAGTATTGTGATGATTTGAATTTTTACATCAACATGTAAGGGCTTTACGAAAAGGGCTGAACATTCCAAGGGCTTATGTAGGTTAACGAACCATTTGCCATGAGAAAGGCTAATCTATGATGACAAATGACTAGGCAATCATGTCGGTGATATTTTACGTGCTTAGTGAAAGAGTAGTTTATATGGGGGATGCTTTTTGAACCTCAATTGGATTATGGAGACAGGTGTATTTTTCAGAGCATGACTACGAATTCAGATAAATGTCTTGTCAGTGAGTAGGGATTTTTTAAGAAAGTGCAGTTCTAACAATTACGGGACTCTAAATGTATACTAAATACCATATATATATACTCTAAATCCAATGAGATAAATAATTAAATAAAATGCTAAAACTATCGCCAAAGCGATCAGTGATTGCTAAACCATCAACAGCTTCCTATCAACATGACTGTAGAAGCCATAATGACGTACTCGTGCAGAGAAAACATGCTGCCAAGGTGGTAAATAGTTGCTTCTATAATAAAAGCGTACTACGAAACGATAATCAGCGTTTTCAATACGAGGGTACGAGGGTTGCCTTTTATATTTCGGGATTAGAGAACAAAAACAAATATTGATCATCGAAAATCACTTTATTGTTTTTCAAAATATTCCCCATGAAGATCTATACACCTTTGCATGCGTTTGAACCAATTATCGAAGCACTTTTGCCACTCTGATTGAGGTTTCTCCAACGCATGCATTCTGAATGCAGCAACCGCTTCTTCAGGTGTCGAAAAACGTTGACCTCTCAGTTTGTTTTTTACGTACGGGAATAAAAAGAAGTCATTCGGTGCCAAGTCAGGACTATACGGCGGATGACCCATCAAATCGATGTTTTGGGTGCTCAAAAATCCTGTTGTCGCAGCCGATGTGTGAGAGCTCGCATTGTCGTGGTGAAGAGTGATCCGTCTTCGGCGGTTGGTTTTCCTGATTTCTTGTTTGCCAGCAAATGGTTGTGTACCTGTTCTGGACTGTTCTGCGTTGTTCTAGTGGTACGGTTGCGACATGTCCAGTTTTTCCGAAAAAACAGGCGACCATTTGCTTGCAAGTGCTTCGTGCGCGAACAACTTTTGTTGGATTTGGCTCATCTTGAAACACCCAGACAGTCGACTGCTGTTTACTTTCGGGCTCATACGCGTAAATCCACGATTCATCACCTGTCACGATGTCATAGACGTGTTTCGAAGCACCGCGACCGTATTTTTTGAGCATTTCTTTCGACCAATTGACACGAGCCTTTTTTTGGGCGATTGACAAATTGTGTGGGATCCAACGCGAACAAATTTTTTGACAGTCAAATGTTTATGCAATATTGAATGTATGCTGGCCCCACTAACGTCTAAGGTTGTCCCAATCTCACGATAGGTCACATGACGATCTTCCAATATCAGTTCGCGCACAGCATCAATGGATTTCGGAACAACAACTGATTTTGGACGACCTTCACGAAATTCATCTTGGAGTGAACTAGGACCACGATTGAATTCACCATACCATCGATAAACACTGGTCCTTGATGTAGCTTCATTGCCAAAAATTGAATTAAGTTCATCCATGCACTGTTGCTGAGTTAATCCACGCCGAAAGTTGTAAAAAATAATCGCACGAAAATGTTGACGATTTAATTCCATTTTTGGGCCGAGATGAATCTTTTAAGTTACTGTAAACAACACAAATAGCGCTCGTATGTCAAAACGTTCTGAGTGCGTATAACCTCAAAAATGTCCATCTTTACGACAGAGCTGTCAATTGCCGGATTGCAACGCTAGGGTTTCCAAATCCCGAAACATAAGAGGCAACCCTCGTATATATATATATATATATATATATATATATATATATATATATACATATATATATATATATATATATATATATATATATATATATATGTATATATATATTTTTTTTTATTATTTATTTATTTATTAACAGGCGTATTAAAAATAACAGGAATGTATATATCAATCTATACGTCAATCTATATATCAATCCATAGCTAAATGCATTATAGCCAGACGTTGGCTATCTCAGTACATCTTAGATGAAGATAGCAATAAGAAATACATTAAAGGAACGTTAACAACACGATTTCTGGTTGATTGACATGCCGACTTATTTTCCTTTCTTCAAAATTCGACAAAGAAAATTTCGCAAACATACAATAGTGAGAGTAATCAGGCCGCGAAGATAAAGATGGACCGGACATGTGGCGCGAGGGGGCAACGTTAGCACCGTGCATAGAATTCTTGACCAACGGGAAAGAGACCGACAGGACGGCCGGGGCGGAGATGGGAGGACAATGTTTGGGTTGACCTTGAGGAGATCGGATCGGATGGTCAAGCCTGGAAGGGGAGCGCAAAGGAGAAGGAACGATGGCAGAGTCGAGTCGGGGAGGTCATGAACTTCCGGGTTCCTACAGGGCAATAAATAAGTAATAAATGGTATCGGTAGTTTTTTGGTAAAAGGGTTATGCGAGTGAGCCTAACGCAATTCAAAAGCTAAAGGCGGTCACTATTCCATGCATTAATGTGGATGAGCAATTATGCCGCTAGGTCGTCAAAAATGTAGACAAATAGAATGAGATTTATGTCCGAACTTTCTTCAACATTCAATCGTCATCGACTGAATAAATCGATTAATCGT
Source organism: Microdon myrmicae (assembly GCA_963931805.1). NCBI lineage: Eukaryota > Metazoa > Arthropoda > Insecta > Diptera > Syrphidae > Microdon > Microdon myrmicae. The sequence goes on along the minus strand of OZ007496.1, from coordinate 219,263,437 downwards.
ATAAAAGGCCGCTGTAGCATTCACTGCTTTCATTGCATCAGTCTTAGGGAAACACTCTTTAGCCAGACTCACGGAATGTTTAAATAACCTAGACATCCATTGATGAGGTAGTTAATATATGAGATGTCACTTACCCATATTATGAGCAGCTTTCTGGCTAGAAGGGATCTCTAATTACCAATAACCATTGATCCGCACTGATGTTCACATGACATCGTTTCCGTGTCAATGATTGTGCATATAATGCAAGCATTTATCAGTCGTTAAGACCTTAACGTGTTAAAAAGCAACGTATCCCACGACGTCATCTCATCACTTTCCCTGAGAAAGAGATATTCATAAAAAAAGTTACATGACGGGTTGTTCTTGAATGATCGACCTGATTAGAAGTTAGGTGTCACGACGAAGTAATTTGTATCATTTGGGAGCTGAATCACATGACCTTAAATTTCATTCAGCACACACTAGGTATGTGGATCTGAATCCATTCGACTAGAGTCGATAAACCTATAACCAAATATTCTATAAAATCAGACACACCAGTGTCGTAGATTCTACCAGCTGACCCAGATACATGAATCACTGTCTCTTCGGCCTGAATGGGTTGATTTCATTAAATTCTCTATCAGATCAAGGGCAGACTTGAGATCATCGATAGCAGGCAGATAGTCAATACAATGTCTCCACAGTTTGAAAAGTTTGGTTGACAATTATTTCAGAACATTCTCTCCTAGAATTTAAAAAAAAAAACGGTGTGAAAGTTCTTAACCTATCGGAAACTATTTCTAAAACCAAGCAGTACGTTATGGTTTTGAGTTAAGGTACTCATATTAAAGCAGGTTATTCCAAGTGGATAATGTGGAATTGGTAGAATGGAGGTGTAAGAGGTAGTGACGTACTGCCTTTAACCAGTGAACATGATAGCATTACAAAATGATTTTAAAAAACAATCAAACACACTCAATGCTGACAAAATTGATGGACATTTTATAAGGCTTATATTTGTTGGCCCTCCTGAACAGAAACAGCTAATATTATGTGACTTGCCGCATGTTAACTTCGCCAAACAGCCTCATAGGCACCAACAAATAAAGGCGTAGACACAATCATATCTATTTTTTGGCATCGCATTAAACATAAAATATGATTTTTGAGGGGTCGTAGTACTTAAAGTTTATATATTTTCACGCTGTTGATTTAAATAAAAAATCTCGAAAACAAAGGAATAGGTTTTGAATTGAGTTGTATTTTCCAATCTCTTTTGCCAACAATCGATTCATTTGCTTGTTGGTATCTATCCCTGACCAATATTTGCAGAAAGACGATATGAATTGGGTATTTCCACTGAACTTCGCATGAAACTTGAATATATGATGTACTTGAAATTCGATTCTTCTCGACAGACTGACGATCCATATTCACCTTTCCTACGGTGCACATCTACATGGTCGCTTTCTATCCCAGCATCACTATCTGAACAAGTTTTGTGTTACTTTGAAGTAGGCCTCTTTATAAACAGGCTAACTCGACCTGTACATTGCTTTATCGCAGACACAAAATAACCAGAAAACTTAATCTCCGTAGCCGTGATTGAACCACGACTTGACTTGGAGCTCTTAATACTTGATTCATAAATCATTCGCAAAACAGTTGGCGGAATTATATTAATTCGAGCCCAGCGGACACGATTCGATCGTTGATCCGCCACTCCCTTAGTTGCACGATTCCGCTCGACTCGTTTGGCAAATATGGACAAATAGTAGATTAAGCGACCGTTATTCAGTTTAATTAAGCAACCAACCGACCACTTCGGCAAGTACTACTTTCAAGTACATATTTCGATTTACCCTCAACTCCGGCTTTGGCCTCGTAGCGAGATATTATTATACATCCGAAAAACACGTCAAACCGGTTTCATTGTCAATCTTATAGACATATCAAATGTCACCAATAAAAAGTGGTGTGTTCCTAATATTCTGATCACATGTTCGCCATCTAAATAAATCCTGGTACTAAATGTAGAGCTCTCGTCGTCCAAAGAGAATTCCAAAGCAAATTTGAATGTGACGGGCTTTAGCGTATTATGAAGCTCAAAGTTAAAACTGAACTCGGGCGGATACAAGTTGTTCGTATCGCGACCAAAAACATGCTCTAAAGTCCTTGTACACTATCCCACACATAGTCATAGTTAGTATACCGGGTAGAGTGTTGCGGCAGATTGATACATTTGGCCAAGACTACTTATCTACCTGTGTGGAAGTAAAATATTGTTGCTAGTTGCGGAATTTTTTGGACATTTTCTGCACTAATCCGGTTTAGTGCGAGTGCAATAATACGTGGTCTATAATTAGGCAATCAGGTCTCATTTGACGCATAAGCTTTGGTACAATGAATGAACTGGACGATTGACAGTTTTTTGCCATCTAGCTGGATGTGAAATATGGAAAATATAACAACGTTTGTACTAAACAACTTACAGCGACTGTGTTGATGAAGATCAAAAATTGTTGTCTGTCTCATTCTGACTATATTTACATATCTACTTAGGTAAAGGACATCGACTTTAGTTTAGGAATAAAAATGCCATTGTTTTTACGCTAGATGCTAGTAGTAATATAAATGTCGTAGAGTATTGATCAAACAAATTCAGATAGAAGTTGTGGGAAAAGTACTAAAAGAAACTTCCTTGACAGTTTTTGATTGCTCAATCCGGTTGTCAATTGTTGTTTATGGAGTGTAAAATATGAAAGTTAACAGAGAGAAAATTTGGAGCACTTTACAATTTAGCTTTGATAAATAAGATAATGGAAGAGCGACTTTTCTGGATCAACACACCAAATTAATCACATCTATAAAAATACACATGGCCTGATATGTATAAAAAGGAAATGGAGTCAACATACCCACTTTTGAATAAACTGTAATTTCGTTATAAGATATATAAACATATCATTGGTATCGTTTACCATGAATGGACACTTGTGTAAACACGAGTTATTGACCTCATAATATACTACTCTCAACTACAATAAACATGTGATAATGGAAGTCACGCGACTTTTCTGGATCAACACACCAAATTAATCAAATCTATAAAAATACTCATGGCCTGAAATGTATAAAAAGGAAATGGAGTCTGTGGCGTTTGTAACAGATACACTAACAATACACAAGCAAATAGTGAAGAACACCGAACGAAAATCGAATAAGAAAATGCATCAGAGCCGTATATCATAGCGATAACATAACAAATCCACATCAGTCGAATGTACTTGAGTTTAGAAATCGAATTCGTACACACGGCGGTGGCCTGATGGGTTGCGCTTTGGTTCAATTTTTGGTGATTCTAACTGTCATAGCGTCACTTCAAATCACACGTTCTTCACCATCATCCAAAACGCTATAATTGGTGACTACGACGTAATCTGTATACACACAGCACACACTTTCCCATAGTCAAACAATGCCTCACGACACGATCACGACTTCCGCATAGAGAACCGGCATACTCGCCTGCTCCGACGATCTTTCGTTCGCTCCGTCGTTCGCAAACCAAGCTGATCGTAACAAAGTTACTGAGGAAGGAGTAGTGTAGTGCCTCTAACAGATACACGCCAAAAAAAAACCTTCGTTCCTTTCTTTCTTTTCACAGTAAAACCGAACTGCACTCAAAAACATTTTACAACGGACCCTGAAACCATATTCAACAAAAACTGTCAACAAAATATTTTACTTGTTGCTTCCTTTCTTCCTAGGTACACCAAAAGACCTTTCTCTCTCTCTCCATCAACATCCACTCCGAAAAGGGAATCAGCTTCCACACGATCCACAATCGAACACGAGTATGTTCGTATACTCAACATGTGGACCGCCTGTTTTTTCACCACCCTACCATCCACTATTAAATCATATTAAAAACCAATCAAATGATGGGGGTGGCGGAAGCCGCACGTAACACTCGCTCTGTCGTTCGCACACGAAGCTGATCGTAACAAAGTTACTGAGGAGGGAGTAGTGTGGCGTTTGTAACAGATACACACAATACACAAGCAAATAATGAAGGACACCGAACGAAAATCGAATGAGAAAATGCGTCAGAGCCGTATACCATAGCGATGACATGACAAATCCACATCAGTCGAATGTACTTGAGTTTAGAAATCGAATTCGTACACACGACGGTGGCCTGATGGGTTGCGCCTTGGTTCAATTTTTGGTGATCCTAACTGTCATAGCGTCAGTTCGAATCACCTGTTCTTCACTATCATCCCAAACGCTACAAGTACCCCGTGAACTGAACGAGTCCCAAAAACTACCTTGCCTGGAAATCTGCGCATCGCTTAGATTAAGAAACCAAACTGAACCGTTTTTGCACCGGATAATCACCTGTGATGAAACGTGGATTCTGTATGATAACCGTAAAAGATCCGAGTAGTGTTTGGATGCAGGTGAAAAACCAAAACACACCCACAAGTCCGATCTTCACCTGAAAAAGTTTATGGTGACAATTTGGTGGACATCGAAAGTACCAATTCACTTTTTATTCCTTCAACCAGGAGAAACTATAAACGCTATCAAAAATTGTGAGGAAATCGACATATTGGACGCCAGATTGACTGAAAAGCAACCTGCTTTGGTCAATAGGCACGGCCCGATCCTTTTGCAGAACAATGCCAGACCCCATACCTCATAAGTGACGGTGTAAAAACTGTTGCAGTCGCGATTGAAAATTCTTCCGCATCCACCGTACTCTCCTGACGGTTCCCCAATGTACTAACATCTTTTCCGCAATCTGGATTCATTTTGTCGGCAGAAGGCTTTCCGGAACCGAGTAGAAGTCATAAAATCCTTTGAACATTTCATTGCCTCAAAAAGTCAGCACTGCTACGAAAAAGGAATATTTGACATTGTATCACGTTAGTTTAGTTTAATTTAGTGAGGGCAGAACCCTCATATATTTAGCTTAGTACAAGCGCTAAAATTTAACAACTATCTTAAAACTATATATAAGAATATAAACTATGGTTAAAAAGAAAAAATCGGGAGAAGGTGATGGATAGACATTTGACAACATTGAGTTCAAGCCAGTTATTACGGCACCAAGTTGAGAAGCTGTCGAGGTCCGTTTAGAGAAGTGAGGAGTCGAGAGGAGAGATGATCGTTTTGTAGAGTTTGGCGTCGTCCGCATAGAGGGAGATGGATGAGTATTTAATAATGGAGTCAACATCATTGATGGTAAGGAGAAATAGGAGGGGACCTAGATGACTGCCTTGCGGAACCCCTGACTTGGGAAGAAAAGGATTGGACTGGGAGGATCTGAATTTGACACGGTAGGATCGATCTTTCAGATAAGAAGATAACCACTTGATCAATAGGGGTTCGAAACCTAGGGAGGACAGCTTAAAAAGGATGAGATTATGGGAGTTTTTTTGTCAAAGGCCATGCTGAAGTCGGTGGTGATTACATCGACTTCGTTGCCATTCTCTAAGGCACGGAGTGTATGGGATGCGAACTCGATCAGATTCGTTGTGGTCGACCTACCCGAAAGGAAACCATACTGGTTGGATGAGATGATGGATTTACAACGGAAAAATAACGCGTTGTAAAGAAGTCCTTCGAACAGTTTGGAGTTATGAGACAGTTTGGGGATGGGACGGTAGTTGCTTATATCGTTTTTAGGTCCCTTTTTATGTATGGGGGTGACATAGGAGGATTTCCAAATACTAGGGAAATTCCCTTGTGAAAGGGATAGATTGAATATATATGATATCGGGAGGGAAAGAGGACTGGAACATTTCTTTAAAAATACAGCCGGCAGTCCATCAGGTACAGGGCTGAACTCGTCTTTGAGTAAGTTTAATTTCTCCTCAACTACGTGACGCTGAATAATTTGAGGGGTGAAAAGGCCGAGGGAGAATTCGGGCAAGACTTTGAAGTGAGACGGATTGGGTTCGAAGGAGATGTCTGTGAAGGATTTATTGAAAAACGAAGCGAATAGATTGGCAGTTGTTAGGGGGTCGGCTGAAGTAGTCGCGACATAAGAAAGGGAGTTAGGATAGGCGTCGGATTTACGTTTGTAATTTATGAAGTGGAAAAAAGATTTGGGGTCATTGATCAAGTTAGATTGTGTTTTTGTGAGGTAGTTGGAGTAGAGGGAGTTGTAGAGCTAGTAGTTTTGGAAGGAACGCGTTTTGAGGAAAATGTTCCACAAGTTATTTCTCTTGTTCCTAAGAGCGCGGAGTGTGCGGTTGTACCATGGCGGCGATGTAACCGATGACCTGTGACAACAATAGGGCACATATAAGGCGACGGCATAGTAGATCTCCTTATAGAGAGCGGCAGTAGCTTGTTCTACTCCCAACTGATCAAAGCGAAACGCTCTTTTGCTAAGATGCTCATTTAAAAGTCGGAAGTTAGCTTTGTGGAAGTTGTAGGAAAAGCTATCATGAGGTAGAGAAGGCTGGGTTTCATGATCAAGCTATATAGATAAGAGCAGCGGGGGTGGTAATTTGCAATGGTGGAGAGGGCATGTGAACTAGGGGCAACTGAGGACTTCTGTGGGTCCATTGTGAACACAAGGTCCAGTTGTCTCCCCATATGATTTGGGACATTGCTTACTTGATGGAGGCATGAGTTAGAAGAATGTCATAGATGCCAACGAATCATATTTTGATTGAATGAAAATGTACGGAAAAATTATATTGGCTTTTACATTTCACTATAAAATCGGACATTGCATGTGGTACAACCCAATATTACACTTGTATTCATAGGAAATACGTATGAAATGAATACGGCAGAAACTGAACTTCTTGGAAAATATAAATACTAAAATTTAGGGGGCCGGATTAATCGATAAATATCTACAGCACAAAAAGTACTTTCAGTCTGGGTGTGACTGGAAGAAGCCACAGACACCACTAAAAGTAAAATTGGGGGTTTTTACAAGGTTTAAATTTATCGGACAAAGGATTTGGGTACACGTTTAAGCTTCTGGTACAGGAACATAAAAACTGTCCCAGAAGGCCTTTGTGTCCAGGTGACATATATTGAAAACACAAGCAGATGATGATCACAAAGAATTCAAAGATGATGATTTGTTTTTTTTTCCGGTCGGGTCCATCAGCCAGGCTCCAAATAATGCTCAACGATTTCTCCCAAGCATTTCACGAAGCTTATAGCTTAATATATTTATTATTTAATTTCCCCGTATTTCACCGGGCAGCTGAACTTTAGGACCCTGCCAACCACTCAGCAATTGTGCCGAACTACACAATAGTAAGAGTCGTCAGCTGAACTTAAGTTTGCACAATCAAACGCAAGACACAACCCACTTGCCAACTCAGACATTGAGGCGGCATTGTCAAACAAAACTAAATGACGCAACTTGCTCCAACTTTGACAGTAGTCTATATTATAGTGGGCAGTTTTCGGGAGCAGTGCAATAAAAAAATAAAAATAAACATGGGGAGGCGAGAGGCCGACTTTGGGGAGACAAGGACAAATGTGTCCTTCATCTTTTCTCTGGCTTCTGGTCATCTTGCTATAACCAGAATCACCCACATCCGTGAAGATGTTGGGCTCGGTCTCAAGATATCTGAAAGGAAAGGGGGAAGGCGGTATCTAAGGATAGTGTGGACAGGGTTAATTTAATTGTTCTCTAACGACTTGGATGGGGGGAGTGTGTCAGCAGTAGACCTGTGGGGAGGAAGTGTATTGTGCCAGGCATTGGCACTCGGTTCATCTTCCGTCTCCATCATAAAACGTAAGTTCCGCAGTACAAGAGAATAAATAAATAAAACGCACTGTCTATTGGTGATCACCGTTTTTTATTATTTCAATAGCTTATTTCTTTTCACATTTTACACAGTTTTATTTGGACCGCGGTCACTAAAGAAATTACTCTTAATCGAGTATTTTTGCTAACGATTTTATCCGACTCAATTTTTACAACTCCGGTATATACGCGTCCTCGGTGCGCGACGAGGAGCGGGAGTGAACACTACCGTGGCTGTCGGCGGGTGGAATTAGACTCAAAGATTCAACCCCCGTTTGGGGCGAGTTCGTGGTGTGGTGGTAGACATCCTCTCCACCAAGGGCATACGTTCATCCACCACCAGAGAAACGTAAAGTCTCTCTTGGTGGAACAGAGAACCAGATCTCGCGATGGAGACTATGATGGTATGTGTGTGATCGTTCAGATCTGTGTTGTTCACATAACGCTTGCAGGTCAAAAGCGAAACGAAACCTAGACAAGGGATACAGACAAAGAAAGAAGTGACCTAATGCACCGTCCGGTAACGAGGGTCGGCTGAGTAAATAACAGCCACTCATTAGATGCTAAAAGGGATTGAAATAATAGAGATCGTATATCGTATCTCTGCCGACTGGGAGAATCGGACTCTTTTGTTTGCATATGTTTATGGAATTGAATCCAATACGACGGCTAAGCGCGACGTCGGTGATTGTTTGAAGATTCAAACAAAGAAATATTTCCGAGAGAAGTACTTACAACTGAATCGATAGTTGCAAGTCATTGCAAGGCAGATTAGATGGTTATACAATGACGGTTTGTATATACCATCGGCGTCAATGGTACATGGTATCTATGGCGACGCAAGTGTCGAACTCTCGTGTGAAAATCTACACTAATTGTAAATCCGGTTTTTGGTCGCTTATGCAGAGACACATTGATACATGTATGAATGCCCTTGTAGGAAAAATTCTTTGCAGGCATTTCCAGGTAATGCATTGAAAGCATTAATGTCCTTGTAGTAGGAAATGTTTATGCTGGGTGGAGATTGCGGTGCAGGTGTGGGAAAGTTGCAATTTGCCTGGCAACTGAAGGTACCGAATAGGTTTTGGGATGCCTGAAAAGGTAGAAAAGAAATCTTACAGGTAATTGTATGCGAAGAGATGCATGAAAGGTAAGTTTTTTTTTTACAGGGACCTTTATATTAAAGATTTGATCTCTTTAATGCGTGAAGCATTCAAGGTGCCAATGCGCTTGCATAAGAGAAAACCTATGCCGACTAGGTGATGTTAGTTATGAGGGTTTTTCAGGCAAGTGGACCGTTGGGCTTTGCGGAACTGCCACAGACCCTATGGGATGGGTCCAGGAGTCCTCTATTATAAAGGAGAATGTCATTGGTAAGGGAGCTTTCGCCAGTTTTGTACTGTAGAAGAAATTGTGTTGTTCGGAACCGAAGAGATCGAAAGAGAGAAGGGTTAAGAACGCAGGACTTCCGTACAAGTGGGTTCTCGTTGTTCTGAATGCCTTCGAGGTACTTGTATGATAATTATACGGGGGTTGCCTCTTATGTTTCGGGATTTGGAAACCCTAGTGTTGCAATCCGGCAATTGACAGCTCTGTCGTAAAGTTGGACATTTTTGAGGTTATACGCACTCAGAACGTTTTGACATACGAGCGCTATTTGTGTTGTTTACAGTAACTTAAAAGATTCATCTCGGCCCAAAAATGGAATTAAATCGTCAACATTTTCGTGCGATTATTTTTTACAACTTTCGGCGTGGATTAACTCAGCAACAGTGCATGGATGAACTTAATTCAATTTTTGGCGATGAAGCTCCATCAAGGACCAGTGTTTATCGATGGTATGGTGAATTCAATCGTGGTCGTAGTTCACTCCAAGATGAATTTCGTGAAGGTCGTCCAAAATCAGTTGTTGTTCCGAATCCATTGATGCTGTGCGCGAACTGATATTGGAAGATCGTCATGTGACCTATCGTGAGATTGAGACAACCTTAGGCGTTAGTGGGACCAGCATACATTCAATATTGCATAAACATTTGACTGTCAAAAAAATTTGTTCGCGTTGGATCCCACACAATTTGTCAATCGCCCAAAAAAAGGCTCGTGTCAATTGGTCGACAGAAATGCTCAAAAAATACGGTCGCGGTGCTTCGAAACACGTCTATGACATCGTGACAGGTGATGAATCGTGGATTTACGCGTATGAGCCCGAAAGTAAACAGTCGACTGTCTGGGTGTTTCAAGATGAGCCAAATCCAACAAAAGTTGTTCGCGCACGAAGCACTTGCAAGCAAATGGTCGCCTGTCTTTTCGGAAAAACTGGACATGTCGCAACCGTACCACTAGAACAACGCAGAACAGTCAATTCTGAGTGGTACACAACCATTTGTTTGCCAGTTGTCTTCCAAGAAATCAGGAAAACCAACCGCCGAAGACGGATCACTCTTCACCACGACAATGCGAGCTCTCACACATCGGCTGCGACAACTGCATTTTTGAGCACCCAAAACATCGATTTGATGGGTCATCCGCTGTATAGTCCTGATTTGGCACCGAATGACTTCTTTTTATTCCCGTACGTAAAAAACAGACTGAGAGGTCAACGTTTTTCGATACCTGAAGAAGCGGTTGCTGCATTCAGAATGCATGTGTTGGAGATACCTCAATCAGAGTGGCAAAAGTGCTTCGACAATTGGTTCAAACGCATGCAAAAGTGTATAGATCTTCATGGGGAATATTTTGAAAAACAATAAAGTGATTTTCGATGATCAATATTTGTTTTTGTTCTCTAATCCCGAAATATAAAAGTACACTCGTAGCAAGTATTCGTCGATAGGGATAATGGAGGTACCTTCGTATAGGTGAGAGATTGGGTAATGGCGGCCGTCAGGGCTTATAAAGTGGTTGATGCATCTTCTGAGGAGTTTCCTTTCGAAAACTCGAAGTCTTTCCATTTGGGCTGAAGCAGGACCATATAGGAAAGGCGTATGATATTCCAGATCGGATTAGCTGCTTATAGCAGAGAAGCTTAACTTTGGTGTCAACTTTGTTGCTCCACTTCAAGATGTTGTGCTGTTGCTTAGACCGACCGAGGCCACTTTGAAGAATGTGGGTCGCATGTTTGGTGAAATTCATTTTTGGGGTATAGATGACCCCAAGATATTTCATCCTGTCCTGTGGTCTAATCGTAGTACCTCCTATTTGTAATCGGACATTCTGAATATATCGAGAAGTAGGTTGGGAGTGTTTACTACTCAGAATTATAGCTACTGCTTTGGATGGGTTAAGTCGAATTTTTCATCGACTGTAATACTGATACAGTTCGTCCAGATGACGGTTGAGTCGGTTTGTTGCGAGTTTTGGGCTTTTAGATGACGTGTACACTAGGACGTCATCCGCATAGCATATCTGGTTTACTCTCCCGTCCACAGGGCGAGGAATATCTGAGGTGTAGATATTAAATAAGATGGGGCCTAGAATGGAGCCCTGTGGTACGCCTGCAGCGGTGTTGAAAGTTCGGGATAGCTTTCCATTCACTCGAACTTGGAAGATTCTGTTTAGAACGAACTGGTAGATGATACTACACAGCGTTCTACTGAGGCCAGTATTCAGTAATTTGAAAACGATACCTGCGATCCAGGTTGTGTCAAAAGCCTATTCAATGTCCAGGCTCACCGCAATGGTGGGTTCCTTATTAAAGAGGTGCGATGATGATGCTGTGCGCTCTTCTAAATCCAAATTGGAAATCAGTTATTAGTTTCCTGACACTGATAAATTTATTTAGTTTCTCGTATATGAACTGTTCATATATTTTGCTGATGCAGGTGAGGAGCGAAATAGGACGTAAGCTTGAGGGGTGATAATTTGGTTTCCCAGCCGTTGCTATTGGGCAAACAACAGCACGCTTCCAAGCTTGGGGAAAGTACCCCATGTTGTAGGCATGGTTGAGCAGAATGGAGAGCTTTATAAAGAATAAAGCAGAAAGCCTTCGCAACTTGTTGTCGATACCGGGTGAGATTTAACTAGGTTCTGTAGGGTATTTGGTGGGACGAAATCGTGACTATTATCACGTGTGTCGTCGAAGTATGCACTGTTAGCTGAGTTAAAGACGATTTATTGGCTCGGTAATATAGTAATAAAGTATACCCGCCTGTCACCCGGGAGACCGGGGTTCGATTCCCCGTCGGGGAGCCTCTGGTGCAAGACTAATGACCTTGCCCAAAAAAAAAAAAAAAGTCATTATGGAAAATTTAACAAGCCTTAGGACTTGCTAAATAAGGCCAAGACCGGTCGCCGGTTGTAGTGCCGATGATGATGATGATTGGCTCGGTAAAGTTGTCTAATTTATTGTCAACCTCTGAACTAATTATTGCATTAGTGTCCGGGTCGCCATTTTCGAGAGTGAGCTTGTGATTATTTTGAAAGGTCTCTCCGACGATGTTTTCTTTATTGGCATAATTATTGACAACAAGACCGTTGCGGGGAGCAGTGTAATATAAGTTACTGCGCGGTAAATTCAAAAAGTCACTGACTTATCAAACTGCCCTCCTATGATAACATCATATACGGTATTTTTATTCCACATTTTTTGTTTCGATCCAACACATAAAATTATTTATTCTAAATCATCTTATTAGCAAATAGCATTAATGTGTTTCATTTATTTCTTATATAACACTGGACTGTATAAATGATTACATGATAAAGAGGTTCCAAGTCGTTAGCCTTTTATTAAATTCGATCAGACCTGGTGCATAGAACCATAAAACACACAGCGTTTAAAGACATTTCCCGTTATTAGGGTAATTTACGACCCCAACTTGACCTATATTTTGCTTTTATGAGGCCCATAAATTAAGACCATTCATATTTAAATGTTCGTTAGGAACAGCACTCATTATTTATTAAAGACAGTCGTGATAGGATGAATTAAGTTATGTTTTGAGCCTGGTGGTCAGAAGACCACTTTAACATATTGCAGTGGGTTAGAAACATATCGAACCAAAACTCTGCCCACCATACATGTGGCATACACACCAAACCCTTTGATAGGACTAATTAGATTATATGATTGCGCTTTGATGTGACGTGGGAATCTAACGACTCCCCTCACCCCAAAGATGCTTTTCAATGTCGTAAATTCTTTTGATAGCAGGAATTTTTATCATCCTATTGGCTGTCTAAATTAAAAAATTAACAAAATATGGAATGCCCTCATTCGTATAGCTATCGCAGCTTCCCTTTTATCAAATGAACCCATGTCTAAGGTGTCTGCGAGAACAAGGGCCACGCGTCCTTTCATCAGCAGTCAAGATAAGCTTTCTACTCGTCGTGATCTCGTAATTTATGCAGTCTCGAGAAATGAAGGGCTATTAAGGCCCTTAATGTGATCAGATAAATATCACTCTCTCATCCCGATCGGAATTTATTTCCTAACGCCGCTTAAGCCTCGAACAAATTGTAAAGCAAGTTCAAATATAACTTTTCGCCCTGTTAGGCTCGCCCTGTTTACCTTCTTGTCGCTGGAACCTTCATCCATATGTCCGTCTAGTGCGAGTCATAGGTTAAAAGTGAATTGTATTCGTTTTCGTTTTCGGAGCACCTTGGCTTCAAGTGTTAGTTAGTCATAGTAGTGTCGTGCGGAACCGGTATTATCGTGACTTTTCGACGTTTACTTGGTCGGTTAGTTGGATACCCGTGGTCGTGTGAGTCTTTGAAAGTCGTGTACTGGTTGGGTAATCTATTGTATTGAAGCGAGATACCGGTGCATAATCTGCGATATAATTTGAGAATAGGGTGGGCCATGCAATTGGACACTATAACTGAGAACACGGAAAGACATTCATTCTCACAATGCCAACAATTAATTAGCCGTCTAACAGAATAGCAGCAACAATGGAATAAGTCTTTCATAAGAGCCGAAGAAAGACAGAACCGGGTCTTCCAGCCGTCGTTGCAGCATCACCTTGTCAAACAATTAGATGCAGATTTCCTAGTCGTCGAGGAACTGGAAATAGTGCAGCTTCACGGGGGAATCTGATATCATGATTATGATCTTAGTGGACGTCTTGCTAGAGTGTTATTGAGTAATTGTTGGAAGACAATAAAGTGGCCGCTGTAGCAGATAGAATGGCCTCCGGCAGAAAAGTTGTTTTCCATAGTTTTCGTGACAGAACTGCAGCTGAGGTGCATTATATGATGCATTACGTCTCAACGCGCATCAGCTGTTGTATATGTAATGTAGATTTGGTTGACTTAGTCATATGCGTACTATGAGGAAGAATTGAAGTTGATTATGTATCGGACTTGACAAGCTGTGGTTGTATTGGCACGTATTGGCCGGAAAGGGATATGGCATAGACACTTATTAGTTTGGATGACGGAATTGACATACAACTAGTTTTGTGGGATTTATCCGGTTTTACGACAAAAATATACTATACAATATGTAGATTAAAAAACAGTTTTTTTTTTAACAGAATCAAATGTATGGTCACTCTAATATTTTGAAACAATTGCAAACGCATGATAACTAGTAATAAAACTAATAGAAAAAAGTTTTTTACTGACTTACTAATCCGCCTTAACGCCAGACTCTGTCTTAATCTATGCTAGTCGCGTTTTCCATGGGTTCTGTGTCTGCCGTCATTGCATTAACCAACCCCGCTTACGGAAATATGGTTTTCCCCACCTTCAATCAGCATAAATCCTAACAAAACTGGTTTTTTTAAATAGTTCTCTACAGTTGTGCACACTGATATCATGATAGAGCTCTTAGCGGCCGTTTTTTTTTTTTTTTGCGCTTCCGGAATCCTCATGATGCCCTCATGGAGACATCAATTTTCCGTTAAACTTACCCCTCGAATAGACGCTTTTATTGAGGACTCAATTCTAAAAATTATAATCAGGGAACAACTTGTGTACAACAGCAGTAACAGAGATTAGAGCATTGAATGAAATCCGTACGTGAATTTCTATACAGGAGCAGTTTAACTGATATACAAAGGTTTCCGGACTTGTAATACTTCGGCAACAGCAATTTATATTCGATGGCCTTTTTACTCTCTAAAACTCCCACCTTTAAGCGTTTACATAGTGGGACTGACCACCCATCAGATTCAATTAAAGTGAATCTCCCCCTCTAGTGATCACTTTACATATATCAGCACAACCAATTATTAAATTATTGGTACATGTGTATTTCAACAGGTAATAATATTAACCCGAAACCGGTAAACTGGGAGGGATGGGAGCGAACATTCAGGGAAAAGTTACTGATTGCTTCCAACCCGGCGAAGGCCAGGACGATCCTTGTCCCTGTTCAATCCAAGTTGACATGCAGTCTCCATGTGACACCCCTAAATAGCTACTTTCGCACGCGCCAAGTAGTGAACCAATGCGTGCAGCGACAACCTAAGAACGGTTGGGGCAATGCTAATAACCTTGCCCGTAAAAATGAAGTATTATGTCAAATTTAACAAGCCTCGGATATGGACCGGATACACGACCACCACCACGGAAACGAAAATGGCTAAACGATTTAAGAAATTGTTCATGGAACGTCCACTCACTGTACAGAGCTCGAGCTGCACAGCGGCTAGCGGATTCCCTGTCCGAATATAAGGCTAACATAACAGCATTACAAGAAATAAGATGGACGGGGAGCGGTGTTATTCAAAGAAACGAGTATGACATTTATTACAGCTGTCATGCAAAACACCATGTGCTCGGGCTAGGCTTTCTAGTCAGCCAATAACTAAAGCCTGCCATCGCTGGCTTTAATGCAATAAACGAAAGGCTATGCACTCTTCGCGTGCGAGGCAAGTTTAAGAACATAAGCCTCATAAACTTTCACGGACCTACAGAGGAATCCCCTGAGGACGAAAAAGAAGAATACTACGAGAACGTCGAACGAGCCTTCAATGCCTGCCCAAGATACGATGTGAAAATCGTTCTTGGTGATTTGAATGCCAAAATAGGTCGGCAGCAGGTTGTCAGGCACTACGCAGGTTCCCATAGTTTGCATGAGAACAGTAATGACAATGGACTATGAGTCATCGAACTGGCAGCATCAAAAACCTTGGTCGTTGCAAGTACCAGGTTTCCGCGTAAAGGTATCCACAAAGCCACCTTGGTATCACCTGATGGACCCACCCGCAACCAAATTGACCACGTGTTGATAGATCGCCGCCACTCCCCGAGCCTGATGACGGTACGAACGTACCGAGGTGCCTACGTCGACTCGGATCACTATCTTGTTAGTACAGTTTTCCGAGCGCGGATTGCCTTACAGAGACGTATTGCATCCGCGGATCAGGTTCGAATCAACACGGCTGCCTTACGCAATAAGAATACCAGCAACACCTTTGGCCATGCGTTAAGACTCGCCCTCGAAGAGCTCGACGGAGGGAGAGTAAGTCCTGGGGCCAGAATGCCGGGCGTAGAAGAGAAATGGACACGCCTTAAGAATACTGTCATTAGTACTCCCAACTCCATCTTAGGCAGTTGTCGTAGAGATCGGAACGACTGGTTTGATGATGAGTGCAAACTAGCGACTGAACGTAAGAATGCTGCATACCGGGCAATGCAGCAGTCTCATAGGACGCAGGAACACGAGGAGAAATACAAAGAGCTCAGAAGATCTGAGAAAGACCCCACAAACAAAAGAAAAGTACCTGGGGAAAAAATGTAGTCTGTGAAATAGAGAAAAGTGGAGAGCGAAGTCCGCACCAGGCGCGGAAGTTCTACCAAATAATCCCCAGTATGACACGGTACACACCACGCTGCACTTACTGCAAGGATAAAGAGGGTAATCTAATCACCGATCCTGAAGGCATTCTGGAGCGATCGGAAGTGCACTTCAATGAATTGCTAAATGGCCAGCTCACAGAATAATTGGGGCTCCACCAAACCAAAATTAACACCAAATGCTGCCGCCAACACGCATTAAGGAGGCAGTAAAAGCCATAAGACAGCTCAAATCAAATAAAGCCCCGGATCTGATGGCATGCCAGCTGAGCTGATCAAACAAGGAGAGACAGCGTTACATCACGCAATTCATGACAACGTGGTCCACGTATGGGAGCAGGGGGAGATACCGGAAGATTGGCGCCGTGGCATAATTTGCCCCATACATAAGAAGGGAGATATCACAGTGTGCCGCAACTATAGGGGTATAACATTGCTGAGTACCGCCTATAAGATACCCTCCACTATCCTACAAGATCGGATAGCCCCATACGCTAAAGCCATCATTGGTCAATATCAGTGTGCCTTCATCCCAGGCAAATCAGTGATTGATTAGGTATTCACCCTTAGGCAGGCGATGGAAAAATGTCAGGAATTTAAGATTCCATTATACCATCTATTTATAGACTTTACGGCCGCCTACGACAGCATAGCAAGAGTAGAACTATATAATGCCATGAGAGAGTTCGGCATTCCAAACAAATTGATACGACTTTGTAGGTTGACCATAACCAACGTAACTAGTCAAGTAAAAATAGCGGGATTGCTGTCTAAACCAATAAACATTTTTAATGGACTCCGACAAGGGGACGGTCTGGCCTGCCTCCTCTTCAATGCGGCAGATCCGTGACTCTGGCGTCACAACGAGAGGGACTATTGTCGCCAAGTCTAGCCAGATACTTGCATACGCAGATGACATCGACATCATCGGTAGAACCGAATCGGTTGTACAGGACTCGTTCACCCAGATCGAACAGGCGGCCTAAAAACTGGGTGTGCACACTAATGAAGGGAAAACTAAGTATATGGTGGCTACTTCTGTGAAGAGAAGACCTAACGTTGGTCAAACTATCAGGGTAGTGGGGCACGAATTTGAAGTAGTGCAATCCTTTAACTACCTTGGGTCAATAGTATCAGCCGATAACATTATGGAAGAAGAAATACGCGAACGGCTGATTAAATCCAACAAAGTCGACTATGGTCTATCAAGGCTCTTTATATCTCGAAATTTATCCAGAACATCCAAGCTACTACTGTAAAAGACCGTGGCCTTACCAGTACTCGTGTATGGATCCCAGACCTGGGTGCTTAATAAAAGGCATTCTGAACTCTTGGCCGCATTCGAGAGAAAGGTCTTAAGGAGAATTGTTGCCCACGTATGTGAGGGAGGACGATTCTGGAAACGCTACAACCATGTACGCGATGTACCTTGAAGCTAATGTTGTACGAAAAATCAAGCTCGGTATACTGCGGTGGGCAGGACACCTAGCTCGAATGAGCGAAGAGGAGCCCGCCCGGAAAGACCTTTGTGACAGGATGTATGGAAGAGGACAGCGCGGCAGACCGCGTCTGGGGTGGAGGGGTGGCGTAGACCAGGACGCCCAGAGCCTGGGATTACCAAACTGGATGACATCGGCTCGAAATCGTGACCGGTGGAGAGATTTGTTAAATAAGGTCAAGACCGGACCCCGGTTGTAGTGCCGATGATGATGATGAAACCGGTAAACTTGGGTGTATTTACACCCCAGACGTTTTTAAATCTCCCGCCGAAAGAGAACGATTTGCTTTTACAACACGGGACCCTGATCATAATTCAATTTCACCATTAAAGAGTAGGGAGCCACACTTTTAGCTCCACTCGCTCACGGAGGCTGAAGTGTGATGAGCGGGCACGTAAAACAGTCGGGGGTTACGTATGATACGGGGGTTTGTGTGCAATGTTAAAGTGGAGAACAAGCTTGGGCAATTGATTGAGCCAGATAGAAGGCGATGGACAAAGATGATGATGATAAATTTAATGAGCAAAATAAAACTCTGATCAGGAAAAATGTTGTAAAAAGTGTAATTGAAGATCTCACAGTTCCTCATATGAAGAGAAGGCAAACCACAACTACGTTGGCTAGAGGGATTTCAATCTCGATTCAGTTAATTTTGAATGAAAATCCAGTACGACAGTCATCAAAAGAAACAAAAAAGAAGCAAGATGTGTTCTTTGCCCCCGGTTTTTAGATAAACAATCGTCTGTTACGTGATCTCGATGTAAGACGCATGTGTGTCCAGAACATAGAAATATTTTCTCTTCAAGAAGAGTAATTTTTTTTATTTTTTTTTTTAATAATACTTTTAAAAATTATATAATAAGTTAATAATAATGTTATAATTTTTTATTAGTGAACTTTATTTTTCTATGCAAAAATACATTTTTTTAAACACATTTTAAACGACTATGTATCATAAATAAGGACCTTTCTCCTTTATAATGAAGTTTTTTTCATCTTATTTGCTTGGAGTTTACTGTTAATACCTTTTTCCATGGTAAAACTCGGTTTTTCGATTTTTAGAAATTCGTAGGTCTTGCTTTCTCGAAATAAATACCTCTTTTTATAAATCGTATAAAACAAACCTACTCACTTTAAAACGGCATATTTTCACTTTATGAAACCGCAGGATTTATTCGATTTGGATAAAAATTAGCTGATTTATTATAAATTTAAGAACAAAGAGTAATTTTTGCTTTTTTTACATTATTTATCCTTCTAACCAATTTTTAACAAACTTCCTTAAATTTATACAAAAAATCCTTAGCGCCATGAAGTTTGCCACTAAAAAATAGAAAAAATGAGCCCCCTCAGAACCTCTGTCAAAATATACCCGAGATATTGAATTTATAATATTGGGGTGTTTTAAATCCCAGTTTACCGGATTTAGTTGACAAAAATATGTTTACCGGTTTATGGTTAAATAAGAGACTCTATGTGTATCAGGCATAAAACCTGGACAATAATCCTCGTTTCACCGTATACCATAAAATCGTAATCTAGGATTAAAAGTCCTTCACGGAAAATATGATACCTCCCATAAAATTAATTACCTATCATCATAACCACTCGTGTCGCAACAATTTCAATAATGTGTCCACAATTTTTGTGTTGAATACCTCTTTTCTTAGCCTTGTGTTGAACCTAGGCCTCCCTTTTTACTTCCTTTTTCTAATATGTGATTTCAATTTTTCTCTATTCGACGACTAAGTGTTCATGAATGTGTCGGTCTTTTTAATTTATTTTTTTGATTTTCCCAGGAAAGGCGAACCTATGGCCCCGAGATGCTTTTTCATTGACCAGGACCATCAATCAAGCTCCGAAAGATGCTCAAGGATTTCTCCCAACCATTTCACGAAGCCTATAGCTTAATGGGCTGCTATTTCACCGGGCAGCTAGTACTATGCGCCAAAGCTTAATTTAAAGAATACATGCTTCTATAGCCGTCGGGCATACTCTTGAGACATTTAAAATTTTAACATATTACCTAACCACAAGTTGTGATTCTACTTATTAATTTTTTTTTTTTAAATTAGACTTCTCTCGAAAGAGGCGAACTTATAGCGCCGAGTGGGCGCCCCGAGATGCCATCAAATAACTGTTGCAGTTCTTTTTGAACAGTTGCAGGTTGCAACGCTCCGGGAACACTCGCGTGGGAAGGGAGTTCCACAGCTTCCCCGCTCTGTAAAGGAACGAGTTCTGATACAAGGATGTTCGCGCCATCGGGAGATGAACCACAAACGGGTGCGATCCGTCGGATTGTCTTGTGGAGCGCATACAAGCCGATTTGTGTGGAACAATACCAAGAATCTCCGAACAACAGCACCTGTGATAATATCTGTAAAACAGACAGAGGTCGGCTACGCGCCTTCGATGTGATAGCGACTGTAGTCCCGACGTCAGCACCGAGTCCCCGATCAGGCGGATCGCTCGTCTCTGTATGCTCTCAAGTAGGTCGAGGGTATGTTTAGGAGCTGAGCTCCAAACATGAGAGCAATATTCGAGCGCGGGTATCATTTGGGATTTATATAGGAGATGAAGTTGGGCCGGAGTAAAATATTTCTTGGCTCTAAAAAGATAACTCAGTTTTCCTGAGGCTGACCTGGCGACACTCGACACGTGTTTATGCACGATACACCCCCACAGACCGTGACGCCGAGCAATTTCAAGCTTTCCCCAGCCTCGAGGGCCCGGCCATTCATCATCAGCTGTGGAACCGAAGACCCACTTTTCTTTGTGAATGTTGTATATTGTGTCTTCGCTGCATTGAAGTCGACGAGATTGGCCCTTCCCCACTGCAGGATCCTGATTCAGAGAGTTAATCTGTCTACATCTCAGCCGAAGCGACGCAGATGCACCAATCGGCCGAACACTCGAAAAGGAGGAAACAAGCGTACTATCATCCGCAAAACTGAACGCTTTGTTATCCGTTGTCTCCAACAAATCATTTATTTGAAGCAAGAACAAGGTTGGAGCCAAAATAGAACCTTGGGGCACGCCCGGATTAAGAGGACCACAGATCCGAACACTCACCGTCCAAAACAACCCGGATCGATCGATTCTCGAGGAAGCTCCTCGTCTAGTCGCAAAGCGGTTGAGAAAGTCCATATGAACGAAGTTTGCTCAGCAATGCCCCATGCCAGACGCGGTCAAAAGCCTTGGAGATATCCAATGTGACCGCCCTTTACCATATATCGGTTATAAGTGTCAAAAGGTCTCCCGTGGACCGCCTGCCACGGAATCCGTATTCACCATCATTCAGAAGTCCGTTGCACTCCAAATACTTAACTAACTCTTTTTTGATGACTTTTTCCATTACCTTAGATAAAATAGACAGTAATGCTATCGGACGGTAATTTCGTGGAAGACAGTTTTTCCCATCTTTGGGATTGGTTGAACTCGGGCGATTTTCCAGCAGGCAGGAAAGGTCCTGTGGCATCTCTAACAGATACACACAATTCACAAGCAAAAATAGTGAAAAACACCGAACGAAAAATCGAATAAGAAAATACATCAGAACCGTATACCTTAGCGATAACATCACATCAGTGGAGTATAGTCGAGTTTAAAAATCAAATTCAAAACACGGCCAGTAGCCTGGTGGGCAACGCTTAGATTCAATTTTTTTCGTGATTCAAACTGTCATAGCGTCAGTTCGAATCACACGATCTTCTTCACTATTATTTCGAACGCTATAGTCCTCTGTGCATAAGATAAGCGGAAGAGTCTGCCAAGAACCGGCGATAGTTCTGGAGCCCAGTTCTTAAGGACTATTGCTGGTATTCCGTCCGGGCCGGTTGCCTTCCTACAATCCAGTTCACGTAGAATCCGTTGAATTCGCGAACACATCGGCTTTATCTTTTGAATTCGTGACTAACGTCCCGCTGTCTGTCACCAACGGAGGGAAAGAGGAGGATGTGATTTTACCGCTGAGAGCTTTTGCCATTGAACAGAAGGAGCGCGAACCAGTTGGGCACCGAAGGAGCTTATTGATCACCCTGTCGTTGTGAGCTTTCTTCGCGGTATCAATCGCCTGGTTGCATTCGTTTCTGATTCTAACAAAATTAGTTCTGTTAACATCGGTGGGATAGGACCGCCATTACTTAAAAGCTCTGTTTTTTGCGGCTGTAATCAGCTCGCATTTTTCATCAAACCAAGGTTTATCAGACGAACTTCGTTTGATGGAATCTAGAATATACATCTCCATCCCCAGAAGAATAATCTCTGATACCGACTCCGCGCAAGCGTTAACATCGGAGTTTCCGAAGCACACCTCGGACCATGGAAAGGATGCGAAGAAATCTCGCAAATCGTCCCAGTTAGCGGCCCCATACTGCCATACTTGGCGAAGCTGCCTAGACGGTTATTCGCTTGATATGCAAGTGCTTGCGGGACAGATACCAAGCAGTGATCAGAATTTCCCAGTGGCGCAGAAACCTCTACGGTATAAATACTCGGTTTGGATGTCAAAAACAGATCCAGGGTGTTCGCACAATCGCCGCGGATATCCGGCACTCGCGTTGTCTCCCCCACGAGTTGAGTCAAGTTGTGGCTTACAGCAAACATCTCCGCCAGCCGCCTAGCCTCGTCGGTTCTGTTAGAATGTAACAACCAGCGGGAATTGTTTGATTTATATATGACGAATACTTTTATATCACTAATATCACTTTTTGAAGATACCGACACGGAATGATACTACTTTTTGTTTAAAGTACCAGGCACTATCCAGATGGTATGGCGCAAGGCTAATGATCTTGCCCGGAAAAACAAATTATTACTGACAATTTAACAAGTCCCACACATGGACCGGATACCGGTGCAGAGACTTGCTAAATAAGGCCAAAACCGGATCCGGATTGTAGTGCCGACGATGATGATGATAGAGTTTTTAATATACATGGTAAGCCTTAAGTGTATACTCAGTTCCAATATCCAATAATAGCTATTACAGATCTCACAAACATTCTACTTAGTTTCTCAGCAACAAGAAAAAAAGCGAATTGTAATCATATCTAATTTTTAAAAATTATGTTACGGGTTTTGTTTTGTAAACGTACCCCAACTACCACAAGAACAAATAAAAATACGTATTCCCTAAAAAAAAAAAATAGCGTATAATATTTTTCGCAAGTCATCATCATCATCATCGGCACTACAACCGGGAACCGGTCTTGGCCTTATTAAGCAAGTCCTGAGACTTGTTACATTTTCCATAATGATTTTATTCTTTTCGCAAGTACCTATATAAAAACAGAGAAGGAAGAAGATTATAGTAACGCGTGTAATTTTGTGTTTTCCTTCTTTTTACTGTCTTTCGACTTCAAATATGCGATTTTTGTTTTAATAATTGACAGATTGACTGACAGCTGAAATTTTCTCTTGTCAAGAAAACTTCCATGGCGAAAAGTCACACAATTATCAAACGACAGGGCTTACTATTAGATCGAAATCAAGTGTGTTAAAGATTTCTGTATAATCGCCACAATTTCTACAAGCTTGTTGAGATTGGCAAGTTGGTTTCGCAAATTCACAAAAATACGTTGACAAGTTGCCCTTGTCGTAGACTCCCTAATTTTTTGTTGTATCTGATCAGTCGTTGTCGGAATATCTTCATAGATTCTTGATTTTAAGTATTCCCATAGAAAAAAGTCACTCATATCCTGGTTTCGTAGGACCTATTCTTTGTCTCCTCTTTGTGACATGAGAACATTTTGTGGCGGTTCCGCCAAACCCCACTGACTACTTACCTAAAGAACCCCCATCCCTACAACCCAGTCTGCATAAGCTTTCGCTAATGCAATCGCATTAGCACCTGTAAATGCTTCACGCAACAAATTGATCAAGTTCAGTTAGCTAAAATCCCCTAGAAGAGAATTCTTACCTGCATGCATAACTTCGCATTTAAAATCCCCTATAAAAATTCTCTCCAAGTTTATCATAAATTCCCTGAAAGAAAATTCATCGGTTCATATATAATACAACCGCATAATCAGGGAATCTTACCCTTGAGTTGGCTAATCCCAGCCTCAACATGTGTACAACAAATCCCTTTTGATACACATTGACTAGCATCCAATTAGATTCGGCTTGTTTGCTTAGCCGAACTCACATCTCATTGATGCACATTTTCCTGTTCTTTGTTTAAGATTCGTTCCCATGGCTTTGATCCATAAAAGAAATAATGTACACACATACATGTGTACCGTGAAGATCTTCTGTATGAGATCTGTTTGGTTACCCCAAAGAGAGACTTTATGTCTCTCTTGGATTCGGAAAATGCACCCCTTAATTAAGAGAGTGAGTTTCACTGGCCGAATTTCCTTTGACAACGAATGAATATCGTTGAGTCAAATTACATCCGCCGACCACCACGGTCGTTGCCTCTCCCGCTCTCCGTCGCGCGGCGGAGAAGCGTAGTTCGTGTCGGGTAAGGAGTGTTCCACCTTGTTTAAAATTAATAAAAATCAAGTTAATATCATAATAAGTTTAAGTAAAGTATAAAACACTAACATATTTAATAACGGTTAAGAACAAAGATAATAACGAAAGTGAAATAAACTAAAAAATAATTAAGAACAACTTGTGTTTTAATTGCTATCTGGTGGTCAGCGTTTTCTCTTCCTCCTTGCGTTGTGAGCAGTGTCCGCGTGAACAATATACGATGGGGATGGAAGTGAACCTAGTGCCCGTGTCTGGCACATATATCCATCCCCACAATCTCTTTCAACAAGGCCATAGATACGATCGAATTATGACAGTTGCTCCATCGGCTTGAAAGCAAGTCCTGGAACCATAACCTTCAAATGTTTAAAGAGCCGGGATCAAGAATATGTGAATCAACTGAAAATCATTCTCAGCTTTTATGGCAACTCTGTTTTAATTTTTCAAAACTATGATCGGATGTTTCCCCTAGCTGCATTCACAACTAACACCTTGGGGCTAATGGAGAGGACGTCGGTGCTTCTGGCAAGGATATTTCCGATGCCGAATCCGGCGGTTTTGGGTGTTGATGTGGTCGTTGACATGGAAATCAGACCTATCGCTAAACAAATTGATGGAAAAATTGTCGAAACACTACGCATTTGGAAAATTAAGTCGGAGATTGATGTCGTTCGACTTCAACTCTGGGATACAAATCGCAGTGTAAAAACTGCTTCTTTTAATATTTAAGGGTTGGCTTCTTTTGCGAGTCGATTATTATGAATTTTCTCTTACCAATTAACTATCACCCTGAATATCCTTTGGCACCCTCGCTGGTATCGGCGGTCTTCAATCATTATTCCATTGAATGAGACCCGCTTTTTTTTGAGTTTGAGTTTGGTGCTTAACTAATCTCTCGTAAATTAGTTGTGAACTCGATATATTAGTCTCGGAACTATCACAGAATAATTGTTTACGTAAAAACACAAGCTGTACTCCTGTGAATAGCCCCATTGTGACTAAAAGTTTCCCAGATTAGCGCTTATAACGACACCGCTAAAATAGCAAACAAACCGCGAACACAGTAAGGCCCACCCTATACTACAGATATTTACTTTCGTTTCCCAATTCCCAAATTGGTCTTTATCCTCGTTTTTTTTTTTTTTTTCTTTACATGAGCCTCCGTAGATCAGCTTGACATTAACCTTCATAACCAACTTCAACATCTCATGCCGCCAGTCAGTAAAACTTAAGTGGAAGCCTGTCCACTCTCTGGCAAATATGTACAAATTACGCCTATCCTCAGACCAAGATACAAATGATCGTTTGACCCATTTTTAATAACACGCGTCAAACCACGGCAGTTAATGAGTATTTCAATCACGTGGAACGCGCACCTGCTCAAGATAAAAAAGCATCCATGAATAGATCCAAGACCCAAACCTGAGTTCATCTTATTGCGACACGATCACTGTCATTCGAGTTAATCATCTTTCCGCGTGCATCCTGTCACCACATTCAATTGTGTAACGTTGTCAACTTATTCAATAATCATCACATGTGCCGTTTCCGGTGACGTGACCCTCAACTGTGGTGACATCTTCAGCGTATTGGTCGCTGGTTATGGCTTCCTTTAATTTCGCTTGTCATTGCTATTGAATTATGCGATTGCAGGAGTCACACATAAAAAGAAAATAAGTAAGAAAAGAAAACCTACGAGTGGTGGCTGTTCATCTGCTTTTCGCTTTTCACGATTACACCTGAGTTCGTTATTTTGGTATAAGCACCATTTTCTTCGCCGACGCGAATGTCCGTGCGTCTAACGAGGCGGCATGCAGCTCAGCTTCAAGACTGGCAGACGTGGTAAAGTCACTTACCGGATGCATTTGTCTTTTGAGTGAGAGTTACAACTCTTCGTATGGGGCTTAGTTTTGTTTGTGTTGTTAGTGTCTTAACCAGGACGCTATCGGTTTTGTGGTTAAACCAGAGTTTAGGGTTAGTAAACACGAACGCCTCAGGGCGGGTAAATCTAAGAGAACAAATGAGTGACGTGCATGACGGTTGGATGGTAGGACCTATTATATTGATTGGGGTGCATGTGGTTTGGGGAAATCGCCGTCGCAATCAGTTGTCAGATCAAAAAATGGTTTTTCCATTTATTAAATCTGAAAAGGAATGGAAAAATGCGAATTTGTAGACAAGGGTGAAATTAAGAACACCGTTAAAACAAATACAGAAAGTGGATTGATTTTTATTTATTGAAATACATAATTGAACTTACAATAAGCGTGGGCAGGAGGTCTCTATATACTACACCACTGAAGCGGTTTAAAAAGCGTTTCTTTAC
The DNA here is from genome assembly GCA_963931805.1 of Microdon myrmicae. Classification (NCBI taxonomy): domain Eukaryota; kingdom Metazoa; phylum Arthropoda; class Insecta; order Diptera; family Syrphidae; genus Microdon; species Microdon myrmicae. Next base: position 219,236,610 of record OZ007496.1, on the reverse strand, counting down.
GAGAAAGAAGAATTACCTAAAAAAACAACTCACTAAAAGAGCATTGATGCGACTGACTCTAAACGTATAACACCCCTTTTAAACAAGACAGCTGTATGTAGCCTTAATTTGCGTTAGTTCGCTTTCACCATCAAAGCAACATTTTTTTAAAGCTGTGTTAAAGTTAGGTTTTCACTAATTGGGTCTTTTATTCGATCCTCCTCTTATAAGTGGTATAAATCGTAATTAGGCAGTTTAGTTACTAATCTGGTTATGATTGTATTTTGATGTTCCGCCGACTTGCTTTATCTATATGACATTGGTCATCCAAACACCCAAACTTTAGTAAGATCATATAGCTTCCAAAAACCGGCTCATTATACTCCCGTTATGAATGGGTTGTAATCGAATCTGCTCGCGGCTTTGGGAAATGTCTAGAAGCCATTGACTTCGGCCATTCTAGTCATTCGCAAGATATCAAGGCAATCCCTCTGTCGGATCTGATAGCCTTAGTTTGGGCAATTCGCATCCAAATGGAGCGTATTTTAAAGATACATATCTGGAGTCGTCTCATTTATTATGCAGGATTCTTACAAATGCGTTTCACCGCCATTTAAGGGCGGAGTTTGTTATGTTGTAGAGGCATTGACTTGCTAACAAGTTTTAATATATTCTTAAAGCAATAGCGGCCTATTAAATACTTGTTGAAGCTATTCGGATGAAGTAATTAACGAATAACGAGGAAAAGTAACGCTCATATTGGGTATTGTTTCACAATTTGGTGTGAAGTGCTTTTAAAGTCAATAAAGTTTAAGAAATAAGAAGATTGAGATTGCTAATAGGGTTAAACATCGTCAGTTTGTGAAGGTTATCTTAATTTACGACATTTTTGAGAAACTGGAAAATGTAAGTGGTCATTGAAATACAATACAGACAGACTAACTTTTATAAACCTATAAGGAGTTCTAGACAATAGCAATTTACTCTGAAGATGACATCTTCACATGCTGACAGTTTCTTAAAATATGTTTACAATTCCCAGATTTACCATTCGTTGTAGATTTATGTAGATGTATGTATTTCTAAAGTCGCGAAAACATTTTATTTTTCAAGCTGAGTAGCTTAATACATGGTGGGGCAGAGGAGCTTGCTGTCTTGGAAAATCAATTAAGAAAAACAAATGGAGATATCACTATAATTCTTTTACCATCACCAAGTACGACCTTTAACGTTTAATAATATATTTATGTTATTTAATCATGACTGTGTATGATATCAGACGAATGGCAGACGGCATTCATTAAACTTAGAAATTTCATTCAACTCTCATCAACATTTCGATGGGTATGTTGGGGACACCCTGCCGAATACTATTCTTTTTGCGAAGGATTCTTATAGGATGATCATTACAAACAAACGATTTGAGATATCCCAACGAAACAAAAAAAAAATAATGCAGGCGACTAAATTAGGATATTATATATTGTCCACAGTCGTGATACGTTGCGATGATTGAGAGACCTTTAGACAAATACGAGTCGACGACAAACGCGTGAGTTGCGTTATTAGTAAATTCCCATAACCTTCCACAATTAAATGCGGACATACCTGAGACGGTATTGGTTTTCTGTGTCAGGCCCTTTCAATGAAACCGGAATTTCACGTCGATCTGTTTAACATTCGCGGCCTAATGTGCATTTTCTCCTCTATGTCTGTCCACGCTTCTAACCAGAAACCAACTATCCTTGCACTTAGCGAGACCCAGGTAATAACTAATACAAATATCTTCGATATCAATCTACCTGGTTATAACTTAATGCCTCTGTTCTTTCCACATCGTGGTCTAGTTACATATATACGAAGTGATATTGCTTATCAGCTTCTGCCACAATATCAACTCTAGTCCAATCCAGAATTTAATTTCTCGTTTTAAGGCTTCACGTTCATAAGCATATCGTATATTACTGCTATCTTTATAGAAGCCCAAACTTGGATAGAAACACATCCTTTAACGAATTTGATGCTTTGTCTGATTCTATCGATAGGATATTGACCCTATATCCGCACACTGAAATCGTTCTTGTGGCTGATTTAAATGTGCATAACTCTTAGTGGCTTCGTCACTCCGAGCACACAATACCTGAAGGTCAATATGTCCAACTCAAATAGTTTTATTCAACTCGTCAATGAGCCAATACGGGTACCAGACATATATGGTCATTCCGCCAAGACACTGGGCCTGTTTCTCACCTCCCATCCGAACAAATACACAATTGAAATTTCTCCGCCCTTGGGCACTTCCGACCGCCGTGTCGTGTCAGCTAAATTTGCTTTAACCAACAGCAACGTTATCGCGAAAACTCCCAAAAGAACAGTATGGTGCTACGAGCAGGTATAAACGATTTTTGGGGAAGTTAAATTGGTCGTTATTTTTCCATAACAACGATGTTGACTCTATAGCGGACACATTGATAAACACGATTCTACTTGGCATGCGAACCTTTATACCACATAGGATATAGAGTATATATATATATATATATATATATATATATATATATATATATATATATAGTCTATATCCTGAATTATATATCCTATATCCTATATATATATATATATATATATATATATATATATATATATATATATATATATATATATATATATATATATATATATATGCTCAACTAAGCTCGCTGAATGTGTTGCCCCTCTTCAGACATTTTTCCGCCATACCAATTTGTTAATGCGCATCAGTTCACATCGCAAGCCAACTTCAGGCGCACAAATAAACATAGCGAGTCATTCTTTAGCCGAACCACACGAATATCGGATTCTCTACCTGATCATGTGTTTCCTCGTCGTTGTATTGTCCAGGCATTTAAGACCAATGTACATCGACACCTCCTTCCCTTATCCATTTCCTCTCCTTCCGCTCGCATTGTGCTCTGACATTTAAGGGTACTCCAAAATCCCCTTTTGTGCACGCGTTAGTGTATGCAGCGGAGAAGCTTCACCCTTCAGCAAAGTCTGATAACGCAACAACTTCTTAGTATGAAGGGGTTAAATTTTTGTAAACTCATTTCCGTTCAAGTCGTCACTCCGAAAGATCGACACACTAAGTTAAGATAAAAAAAAAAACACGGTTAGCTTATCATGAATGACCAGGCCCTCGAATCTAGGGAAGCATAAAATTGCTAGGCGTCACGGTCTGTGGGAATGTATAGCGACATAAACACGTGTCGAACATCGCCAGGTCTGCGTCAGGAAAATTGAGTTATCTTTTTAGAGCCAAGAAATATTTTACTCTGGCCCAACTTCTTCTCCTGTATAAATATCAAATTAGACCAGCGCTCTCGTTTGGAGCTCTGCTCCTAAACCTACCCTCGACCTACTTGAGAGCATACATAGACAAGCGATCCATATGATCGGGGATACGACGCTGAGGTCGGAACTATGGTCGCCATCACAACGAAGGCGCGTAGCCGACCTCTGTCTATATATTATATATATTAGATTGGGATTTGGTCATAATTTCTTTTCCGTCAAAAATTCTGTAACGAGATGTGGGATTGGGGAGTGTGGCATAAATCTTCGCCTTGGTGCCGGCGTTGGCACAGGTTGTACGAAGATTCGCCGTCATGCACTTCCATGGATTGTTATACCGAACGATGACATCTGAACAGCTCACGAGTGAAAGGAGAAATACAATTCGAGTCATTGAAAGTACCGAGCAACTATCGACGAGTTGCGTTCACCAAATAAGCAACACAGGATAAATGAAACACGCAGGGTTTTGGTAGTTAATTTCTTTCTTTGTTTATTTTCGAACTTTATTTAAAAGAGTTATTTTTAATTTCCGCTTTAATTAGTTCACACGGTCGACTCACACGATTCGTACTAACACTCGGGGATTGTGAAATTACTTTAAGGGTGACACACTCAGTGGAGTGCACGCTCTCGTGTGCAAGCGGGAGTGGAGAAGAGATGCTGCGCGCGCGATGATTGGGATACGACTCAACGATATTTTATCGTTTGGGGTGAGTTTTTGGTGGTGTGGTGAAAAGGAAATGAAATTTCCTTCGACCAGTGACCAATGGAAAGCGATCTCAGGTGCGCGGTGGTGTATGTGTGTGTTCGTACACATCACCGTGTTCATCGATGCGTTTTGCCTGAAACGAGAAAAAAAAAAGGACAATGGTGAAACGACCTACGGCATCTTTTGGTAATGAGGGTCGGCTGTCTAAATAGCAGCCACTCATTAGATGCTAAAAGGGATTGCGATATCTCATACAATAGGGATATTCATACAATAGGCGTCGGCGATCATTTGAAGATTCAAACAAGGAAATATTTCCACGAGAAGTGCTTGCAATTGAATCAATAGTTGCAAGTCTTCGGAAAGTAAATTAGATGGGTACACAATGACGGTTGTGTATACCATCTGTGTCAATTATGCATGGCATCTATGGCGACGGCAGGATCGAACTATAGTGTGAAAATCTACACTACTTGGAAATTCGGTTTCTTGGGTCGCTAATGCAGAGATGCATTGATAATGTATGAATGCCCTTGTAGACACAATTCTTTTCAGGAATTCTATGTAATGCTTGTATGCATTAATGTCCTTGGAAAAGGAAATATTTTTAGGTGCCAATGCAATTATATTGGCGGGAGACAATGGAAGTTGAGTTGCGGATATGGGAGGTTTTTCAGGTAAGTGGGCCGTGGGGTTTGGTGGAACCCCTACAGGAGTTTTCTCATCTAGTCAACCCTTATAAATAAATGTGTGTACTGTTCAAACCGAGATGGACGGCTGCTCAGTAGTGTCCTTACCTTGTATATAAGGTAGCGTGAGTGAATTACACCCATTGATTGATCGCGTGGAAATTCGCTATCCGCGAACAATTCTCCTGGAAGAAGCAAATTGATGCTGTATTCGAATGGCTTTCAGAAAAATCTTAGGCAACAACAAATGTGTCGGCACATTATTTCAATTGTTACAATCACGTGTAATTAATTATGGATGGCACCATAATTCCCGTGAGGGATATTTAATTCAAAACTAGGATTTTATGAAAGGCTGTATACGTGACACCGGTCAACTTATGGGCTATTGTTTTGGCCATGGGATTCGTTTCTAGAGGAGCGCTGGAATTTGAAGTACTCTGTCTTTGAATTATTTTTTCGAGCGCAGTTTATTGTTCGATGCTGTTATAATAGTTATCCATCCTTCTCAACACGTTTAGATTTTTCAAAGTAACTTGTTGATGTACATGATGTTCATTCACTGAGAGAAGTCGATCGCAAGAGGAATGCTGAAAGCTCCTTTTTTTCGTGCTATATCTGCATATGATCGTGGTTGATTCAAACGACGCTGGTCTTGGGCGGAGCTTTGTTCACGTGGTGGATTAATTGGTAGAGAGTGTACTAAATTAAAGTCACTTGAATCGGATTTATTTGAAGGATGTAATGAAGATGCGACGACCATTTTTCAATGTTATTATCGTTATTTAAGTTATTAATAAGTTTATCATGTTGTGCAATGAAATTAAGCTGGAAATTTCTAGTTCGGTACGCAAAACCGTGATATTTATGAGATCTCGTTGAAGTGGAATTTCTTCCTTCTTCCATGACAGGCTTTAGTTCTTCTGACTTTCGTTTATCTGTCTCCTTTAGCTTGTCGCGAACTTCTTCTATTACGCTATTCTCACTTAAGTGTGTGAGGTCTTCGGTACTTCGTGATCGCCGTTCACCTTTACAATTGATGTGAGTTGGGGTGTAAGTCGGTGTTTTTAAAAGTATTATAGAATAACAGAACTCCCATTTGTTCATCATCATTATTATATTATGACCAAGCTAAAACGTAACCTAAAATCTAACTTAAAACTAGGATACTCGAAGATAGTTAATGGCAGGATAGGTATGAATCTGGTGGTTAGTTAAGACGAGTTAGGAGGAATTCCTTAGGAGATGAGGTCTAAATGTAGAAGTGCCGAGGTGAAAGTCATACGTGCTTAATTTTGACTTGGTATTGAACAAAATAGAATAGGGAAGATTTGTGCACTCTACCTTATGTGAGAATGGGCGATGGATAAATGATACATCGATAAGATTTCGGCGGTCTTCTAGCGTGTTAAGCTTATTAATTTGAGACGGTTTGTATACGGAGGTAGGAGTAAAACGTCTTCCCATCTCGTTCCACGAAGAGCATATCGTAAGAAGCGATATTGAATGCTCTAAATTTTGAAAATGTGTGTCTTATGATGGAAGAACCTGATCTGAATGGAAAGCAGCAGCAGGAAAAGAAAAGTATCGCAGGGGTTAGACAATTCTTTCTGTCAGTATTTCACAAAACCGAGACTTCAGTTGGCCTTATGTTTATTATGCAAATAATATGTTATGTGAGAGGAAATTTAGCTCCCTGTCACAGAATACGCCGAAGTCGAGATTCGAATCAACAAACGATTCATTGAGGCAGATATAGGGACAGGAAAGTAATTCGCTTGCCTGAGAAAGTGATCGATTGACAATTCTTAATATTCAGCTCTAAGCAATTCTAAAGATACCAAACCGAAAAGTTGTTACTTTAGTGGGCCTACCATCTCATTCATTAGCTTAGAGCAGGCTTGCAAAAGATTCTTATGTTCTAACCCACGAGCTAGCTTAAACAATCTGAGTAAATACATTAACTACGATGGGGAGCGGGGGGGCAGGAGATAAAAAGAAGTTAGAGGGCTTTATTTAGGGGACGGTGTTAATACTGAAGTCAAAAATGAGTTGAAGTTGACATTTCCCATCATAAAGGGGATTGGTACATCGAAGCTGTAAGCGGTGTGTTGGAGAGGAATATAGAGCAGATGAGTACGAGGGTTGCCTCTTATGTTTCGGGATTTGGCAACCCTAGCGTTGCAATCCGGCAATTGACAGCTCTGTCGTAAAGTTGGACATTTTTGAGGTTATACGCACTCAGAACGTTTTGACATACGAGCGCTATTTGTGTTGTTTACAGTAACTTAAAAGATTCATCTCGGCCCAAATATGGAATTAAATCGTCAACATTTTCGTGCGATTATTTTTTACAACTTTCGGCGTGGATTAACTCAGCAACAGTGCATGGATGAACTTAATTCAATTTTTGGCGATGAAGCTCCATCAAGGACCAGTGTTTATCGATGGTATGGTGAATTCAATCGTGGTCGTAGTTCACTCCAAGATGAATTTCGTGAAGGTCGTCTAAAATCAGTTGTTGTTACGAAATCCATTGATGCTGTGCGCGAACTGATATTGGAAGATCGTCATGTGACCTATCGTGAGATTGAGACAACCTTAGGCGTTAGTGGGACCAGCATACATTCAATATTGCATAAACATTTGACTGTCAAAAAAAATTTGTTCGCGTTGGATCCCACACAATTTGTCAATCGCCCAAAAAAAGGCACGTGTCAATTGGTCGAAAGAAATGCTCAAAATATACGGTCGCGGTGCTTCGAAACACGTCTATGACATCGTGGATTTACGCGTGTGAGCCCGAATGTAAACAGCAGTCGACTGTCTGGGTGTTTCAAGGTGAGCCAAATCCAACAAAAGTTATTCGCGCACGAGGCACTTCCAAGCAAATGGTCGTCTGTTTTTTTAGGAAAAACTGGACATGTCGCAACCGTACCACTAGAACAACGCAGAACAGTCAATTCTGAGTAGTGCACAACCATTTGTTTGCCAGTTGTCTTCCAAGAAATCAGGAAAACCAACCGCCGAAGACGGATCACTCTTCACCACGACAATGCGAGCTCTCACACATCGGCTGCGACAACTGCATTTTTGAGCACCCAAAACATCGATTTGATGGGTCATCCGCCGTATAGTCCTGACTTGGCACCGAATGACTTCTTTTTATTCCCGTACGTAAAAAACAAACTGAGATGTCAACGTTTTTCGACACCTGAAGAAGCGGTTGCTGCATTCAGAATGCACGTGTTGGAGATACCTCAATCAGAGTGGCAAAAGTGCTTCGACAATTGGTTGAAACGCAGGCAAAAGTGTATAGATCTTCATGGGGAATATTTTGAAAAACAATAGTGCTTTTCGATGATCAATATTTGTTTTTGTTCTCTAATCCCGAAATATAAAAGGCAACCCTCGTATTACCTCTATTGTAGTTCATGTTGAATAGAGTTGAGTTATAAATATTTGCGTTGTTGATCCAGAGAGAAGTCGACGAATGAGTAGAATATCGTACAGGATCTTGCGTTCTTTCAGAGTTTTTATGTTAATCAATTTGAGGATAAGATCAAAGGTTTTTGCATCGTAATCCACGGATAGCGAATCGTAGGAACAGACGTTGAATGCTCCCGAATCTGCGAATGTCAGTGTGGTGATACGGGGAATAAGCCTGACTGGCATATTCGAGCAACGAACAAAGGAAATGTGTGGAGATCGGGTGACGTAGAGTTTGGAGAATTTTTTAGATCACCATTTTACGAACCCGAGGGTTGAATTGGCCTTAAGGATCATCTCATCCATATATGAGAGAAAAATAATTTCCTCATCATATTAAATACCAAGGTCGCTGATGTGTTTAATGATGGTGAGGGTTTGTATATGAAGCGAATAGGAGCAGGGAGGAGAAGGTATGTGCTTTCGTGAAAAGGTTATAGGCTGGTATTAGATGATATTAATCCCCAAGCCGGTTTTACGACACCAAGTGCTGGCATGGTCATCATCATCATCGCCAAAACAACCGGGAACCGGACTTGGCAAGTCCTGAGGCTTGTTAAATTTTCCATGATAATTTGTTTTTCCGAACTGGCATGGTAGTCTTATAAAATTTTGTGTCGTCAGCATAGATGACACAGGGGAATGCCTAATGACCCTATCAATGCCGTTTATGGTCAGTATAAAAAGTAGGGGGCCTAAGTCACTGCCTTGAGGAACCCCAGAGGTAGTTAGGAACGGCCTATATCTCGCGGATCTAAAAGGTACAATGGTGTCTATCTTTCAGGCCTGAAGAAATCCATTTCAACAAAACGAGTTCAAGTCGAGAGTGAACAATTTGAAAATTATAGTCTTATCAGAAGTCTAACCATGTCGACCCCCATGCCACTCTCTAAGGCTGGCAGTGTGAGATGTATAAATTCGACTGATGCTCGTGTGATGGTGGTGTTGATGGTGGTTGATGTTGGTGTTGATGGTGGTGTTGATGGTGGTGTTGATGGTGGTGTTGATGGTGGTGGTGGGGGAGAGTCGGATAAAGATGCAAGAAACGAGAGAGGTGGTAGTTGTCGATGGTTGAAAGAACTATGGGACTGCGTGAAAATTAAGAATTAATAGGGTCAGTTGTGAAGATAAGGTCTGGTTGCTTGCCCATGAAGTTTAAAACAGTGCTGACTTCACAGAAGCTAGAGTCAGCTAGGCGATCAATGAGAAGACAATTTTTCACAGAAGAGGGATAGGAAATGTAGAATGAACGATCGTCGAATAATGTCCATTTTAACTATGGAGAGTTAAAATAACCAAAAACGATGATCTCATCCTGGCAATCACTCAACTCAGGCATACGGTCAATTGCGTTAAGACAGAATTCGTATGCTTCGATGGGCTGGGATGGCAAGATGTATAACTAACATATATAGGAATATGTATATATATGCAGTATAATTTTAACAGAGACTTAACTACTTAACTAAAACAATGCTATTTTTGATAGCTATGAGCACGCCACGGCAGGGATAGTCATCAATTCGTCGGCCTGAGTTGTCGTCGCGGTAGACATTAAAGATAGAAGGCAATAATTCTAGGTTATTGATGCTGGGGATTAAATTAGTTTCGCTTAGGGCGATATGTCAAAAGGTGGAGTGTGCGATTTTTGTAGACCGGAGTGAGTTTTTGAGCGGATGTCTATTATTTTCTTGTAGTAGAAGGTAAGACGAGTATTGAGATGAATTGTGAATTGAATTGGAGGAAGTGGTGCTTCGTTGTAGATTTTATTGTAAAAATGTGTAATAGCAACTTCAACATATGAATTATCGTAGTTGAACGAAAAAACGTATCGTAGTCAGTTTTAGTCCGTTATAGATGTGAAATCCTTTTAGAGTACACATAGTGGTCGAAAACGGCAAGGTCGTTCAACACTTTTTAACCAGACAAATTGAAGTTTTCGTGGAATTTTGTTAACAAAATTGTAAACCTGGGACCGTCGGTGTGTAAACCCTCCCGTTGAATAGAAGCGATGACGCTAATTGGTAAAATCTATTTGGAAAAGAAAAGAACCAAGTGCTGAGGTGAGAGTCTTAAAAATTTGGTCTCATCAGCACAAAACATCAAAAATCCTTGATTATATTCTTATTAGGAATTAGTTTTAAAATGGGGTCATCTAAGTGGTTACGGGACTCCTAAGGTGGGCAGAAAGGGATTAGATAAGGTAAGGAAAAATCCGCTTTATCAACCCAAGGGTAGATAACTTAAATAGTATAAGTCACTAAGACTTGATCGTAGGCGTTAGTGGATTCGGTTGTGGCAATATCTACTTCTTTGCCGTTCTCTCAGCTAAGGGGGTAAAACAAATGAATTCGACGATATACGTGGTTGTAGACCTACCGGCAAGTAAGCCATGTTGGCTAAGTGTAATGATGGATTTGCAATGAAAGCATAACTTTGAATGCCTTCGGAAAGACGGAGTATATGGATAGTTGGACGATAGACCGTGACTTTTTTTTTTTTTTTTTTTTTTTTTTGTTTATGTATAGGGTTAAAAGAGGTTTTCCATATGTTACGGAATTCAGATTGAGAGATATAAATGATTGAAAGAGAACAAGAAAGAAGGAATATAACAATTGCAACTTTTGTTGTTTAAGTTGAATTAATTTATTTTCCATCAGTTATGGTGGGGCTCCTCGATAGTATAGTGGCTAGTATTCCCGCCTATCAGGCGGGAGACCGGGGTTCGATTCCCTATCGAGGAGCCTCTGGCGTAAGACTGATGACCTTGCCCGGAAAAACAAATTATTATGGAAAATTTAACAAGCCTCAGGACTTGCTAAATAAGGCCAAGACCGGTTCCCGATTGTAGTGCCGATGATGATGATGATGATGGTTCAATAAAATGAGAAAAAGCAGATCAGTGGAAAAGTTTGGTAAATTTTGAAAGTGGGAAAAATAAGATACGAAAGAGTTGCTAATGGAAGATCGCTTAGGGTGATTTAACAAGTGGCAAAAAATTAGCAATGATCCATGGAGCAGGCGAGGTATTACAGTTATAAGGACAGAAGGCAGAAATAACCATTAAATTTACGTTTTTAATTGACAAACTGACTTTCTAGTGATTTATTAAGTTGGCCTGCGTTTTGATTTAGATGATAAATACCACGCCTAGAATAGTCGTAGCATTAGGAATTCATAATTTATTTTGTTACGATCGAAGTTTGCAGTTATACCAAGGGGGTGAAAAAGTAAGTTTAATGCCTAGAGTTGGGAACACAGGGCGATATGATATTAAAAATGTCTTTATAAAGAGTGGTAGTAGCACCTCCTAGAGATAAATGATCAAAACAAAGCGAGATTATGTTAGGACAATCATTAGTAATGGATAAATTCTCTTTGTGAGGGTCCTATAAGGCGTGATCTCAAGGTAAGGTGGACCAGCGGAATGTTGTGGAAAAAGGACAAAAGAAGAGACGGGTGGTAATTGTCAATAGCTCAGAGGACGACTGACACTGATGAATTAATAGTTTGAGGTGCGAAGACAATCTACAGGTGCCTTTCTCAAGTTTGAGACACCACTAACTTGACAGAGGCTTGAATCTGTAAGGCGATCTATAAAAAGATATCCCTTGGCAACCCATTAAGTTTTAGGCGCTTGTAAATGTTTAAGAAGCTCGACCTTGCTTACCCAAAGCCTCTGCTGATTTCTGGTACAGTCGACCTTCCAACTTCCTCCTAAACATAAACAAAAACCGCCTACCTTTCCCCAGTTACCTTTCATTTAGCAATTGAGATTGAAACCCTAATTGCTGGACATTTTTTTAATGTATCATAGCTCTTAAGATTAGATTTACATTCTAGGTTTCATCAATTAGCAAAAACCAAGTTAATACAAAGAAAAAAACTCATACATGTCATGGTCATTCCTTTGGGCCGAACCGTGAACGATGAAACTAAAAAGTATAAATAAATAACTATACGACACCGTTTAACACGTTCGCCCCACCTGATCATATATAATCGCAAATCTTGGTTACATCAGTGACGCCGTGTTATTCAGCTGGATAAACTGGTAATGCGCTTGAAATGCAAAAAAGGCCGAGAAGCTACAAATTAACCCAATTGTACTTAAAGTTATTATTCAATCCATGCGCTGCACGTATGAATGTACGCGCACAGATATACTAGTGTAGCTGCAGTAGGTATCCGCGTGTATACGTCTTTAGGCAGACTGCACACCACGTCGAATTGATTCAGTTTCAGGTGGGATCATGCGGTGATCTATCTGCTGCAGGTAAATCATAAACAACTGCAGGTCATAATGTGGGATTTTCATGGTTGTCTAATTGCGATAGTAAGCGACGAAGCTGCACAATACGCCGAAAGGAATTGTGGTGATAGAATGGAAAAATAATGTTGATTGATTGATTATCGCTGATTGATAACAGCTTGACGATAACTTTACACTATTCTTACCTGATCAGTTAATAGGAACGGCTGTGAACAAATATCCTTTTACTCTTGGAGTTACTCTTATGTAAAAACTGCGTTCAATATTGCTGCAATTTTTTTTCTTCTTTTTGTGTGGATACAACGCCCGCTATTCCCTTATTATGCAGCCTTTCCTTACCACCAGATGCTCGTGCAATAATCTCCTTGCCATGCACAGAATTGCGAAACACAATCACAAGATCGACTTGATTTGTAATGAACGATCGGTGCAGTAAAAAAACACACAAACACTGAAACCAAAGCGGGACTAAACACTACACCTTCCGATGATCTATAAGGGAATCCCGAATTTCTAGTAAACCGAATTTAAAATTGCAGAAGAAGGACGAATTTGTTTTTACCACGATCAGAGGGATGGATCGGCAGCGATTACGTTCACAAACACAAGCACATGCACCTGTTGCGATCGCGATCGTGTTCGTTGTTAACGTCGCTCAAACTATCTTAAGACTGGAATTGAAAACTTCGATCTGAAGTTGGGTTAGCGCTGCAATGGATGACAACGGCCGAGTGCTTCGGTTCACCTGAGTGATTCCAAGCTACGACGGTAATCTTACACACAGGCGACCAAGCTCTCTCACCTTCTTTCGATACGATCACTCTCAACCAGGCTTAATGCAAAGATAGAGTTAAAACTGAGTTAGGTGTTTCGATGATGCGAGTGTGTAAGTAGCCTCGTATATCTCGTAGATACCTTATTATCTGTTTACACTCTTCTAGTGGTATTGGCTGACCATTAATCGCATGCAGACCCCTTTTACTTGACTGAGATCATACCTGCTGCTATTGTTTCTGTTTGTGGTAGTTAACTTACCTGTTTGTTTTTATTTTTGGAATACGTGGGATACTAGAATACCTTGAGACGGCCGGATAAGAATACTTGAATTGAGCCGCTGCCACCGCCGTCGCTGCTGTTTCTGCCATTAAGGCTGCTGTTTTCTGCCGCACCACGACAAAACAGATAGACGGACAACCTCAGTAGAGGCAAAAAGACAAATTGGTATTTACGTTGTTGCTGCTGTCATGAGGCGTTTTGTTTTGTGTCTTTTTTAAATTTTACCTTCAAAGGAAAAGAGGAAACTGTTGGAATTATGCGCATACCGCGTAACGAAGAAGAGACGGTTAAACCGCCACCAAAGGCGACAATGCTTATACCAAAGGCAGGGGCTACAAAGTGATGACGATCTATTGTTTGATGATACAAACGAAGAGGTTCTTGTGATTACTATCCGTTCCGAAGGCGGAACATAGGATTATTTTTAGAACTCTGACGATCATTTGGTCGCTCGCTATTGGCAAAGCTTTGGCAAAAACTGTGAAACTGTTACTGGTGCCAAATTGGCCACATATAGAGCTGCCTTATGTGATCATCTTTCTTACATCAGCATGCTGATTAGTTGTGTGACCCCTAAATGTCAAGTATGGGTGTAGTGCGGGCGTTATGAAATGACTAACAGTATTTAGGAAGCAAAGTACCTGTCTCTTTTGAGGTTATATGAGGTCACAAATTCTACGTGGAATACGTCAAGGATTCATATGGAGGCCGTTTAATGCACTTTTGCAATAAGGGTTATGTATTACTAGCTATCTTTCTCATTATCGTCACAATTTAATGAATAAAACATAAATGCCAAGAAATTTAGAGGACTACCATTCGATAGTGGGACGTCTTACAAAAAATTTGATCAGAGACCAGCATATTGCTTTGCTCATTGTAAATAGACAACTTCGATAACGGACTATTGTTGGGTTACAGAGGGTCGTTCAATCGTCCTTGGTCAGTGCTGGATTACCCATTAGGCCGGACTAGGCCATGGCCTGGGGCCCTTGGCGAGCAAGGGCCCCCAAGAAAATTTGTCATGATTGTTTTTAATTTATTTTTAATTTTAATTAAATTTTTTTATATTTTTTGGAATATTGTAAACAAAAATTTGTTTAAAGACAATTCATTTATCTTGTATAGTTGATTATACAAATGTATTTTCAAACAAAAATATTTAAGAATCTTAATTGATTTATTCTTTTGATTGTTATTTTAAGCTACGATTTGAATTTTAAATCGCGCACTAAATAACCGAAACAGCGCTTGTTTATATAAACAAAAACGATTCATTTCAGTGTTTTAAGCAAAACAAAACTATCTGTTGCTTTGTCGTTTGTCAAATTACATTTGTTCGTTGTTCTTAGAGAAAAAAAGAACGTTTTTTCAATTAGTGACGAATCTAGATGTTAATTAATGTGAAATTGTGGTATTGTGTGTAATAAACATATCGAAAACTACGCATTTGTTGTAAAAGGTAGGGTCTGTTTTATATTGTATCTTTTCACACAACACAAAAAACATCACCAATCAAATTGTCCTTTTTTGTTATCCAACAACAATAATGAAAGTGAGTTTGTATATTGTTTTCGTTTTAAATTTCTTTGTTAAGTTTCGTTCAGTTTTTCGAAATTTGTTTTGTTGTTCGATTTTGATTTTGTAAACTGATTTAGTTTTAGCTATTTCGATAATTTAACATTATGGTTTTGTTTTTTTGATTTATTTTTGAGTTCGACTTTTTGATTTTTAACTTTGTTGTTTAATTTCAAATGCAGAATTTGATGTTTGCTTTTCCTATCAGAATGTTACGATTTAAGTATGTTTGTAGATTACATAATGCGGCGATCCTATCACAGCGGGGCTCAAAAAAGAAAAATTGCGGGTGAAAAGGAAAAACGAATTGAGACAGATTTATCGAAACTACCAAAATTGACGTCATTCTTCCAAAGTTCCACTGCACATGCTTCTTCATCAGCTAGTGAACAGATCGAATCTAGTAATGAAGATGTAAGAATCGAAATATAATTTACTGTTGATATTTATAAATTATAACTTTCTTATAAAATATAAATTAAAGTGTTTTTAGAGGAAATGTAATTCTTAAAACTTTTGAATTCAAAATTGTTTTATCAAATTTGCAGATTCAATCTGAAACAGAGCAAGTCGATCATCTCAAAACCTCTGAATCTTTGGATCAAGATGATGGATCAAACTCGCAGCTATGCGATGTTAGTCTGAACGAATACGAAGAGCTCAGAGCCGCGGATTTGGGTACTTTTGAAACTTCAGCGAACAATGACAATTGTTCGAGCGATCCAGGCAAGTGGGGTGATTTCACTGACGATGACGCCAATTTTTGGATCAATCGTGGTCCAAGCATGTGCCAAAATCACTCTGGACCGTTTGAGCCGTCTCGTAGATTTTACGATGCAGAAGGTAGAGCAAGATATTGCTCAGAAAAAACGTTTTTTGGAAGAAAGGCAAATCAAGAACGGTTCAAGTGCGAATGGCTAATTTATTCTCCCACGACTGGTTGTGTGTATTGTTTTGTATGTAAAATGTTTGCTTCCAAAGACAAACAAAACAAACTGACCAGCTATGGATTTAATGATTGGAAAAATGTTTCCCAATTACATCAACATGAGAATGGATCTCTTCACAGAGAATGTATGTTGACATACATTCAAAGGCGACAGAACTGCGTCGATGTTTCCGACAACCTTCAACTTGAATACCAGAAAGAGAAAAATTATTGGAAAGATACAGTGCGACGATTGATTCCAGTCATCATAACGTTGGCTGAACGAGGATTACCTTTCAGAGGCACAAACGAGCATTTCGGCGTTCCAGATAATGGAAATTACTTAGGTTTTTTTTTTTTTTATTAGACTTCTCTTGGGAGAGGCGAACCTATAGCGTCGAGTGGGCGCCCCGAGATGCCATCAAATAACTGTTGCAGTTCTTTTTGAACAGTTGCAGGTTGTAACGCTCCGGGAACACTCGCGTGGGAAGGGAGTTCCACAGCTTCCCCGCTCTGTAACGGAACGAGTTCTGATACAGGGATGTTCGCGCTGTCGGGAGATGAACCACAAACGGGTGCGATCCGTCGGATTGTCTTGTGGAGCGCATATAGACCGAATTGCGTGGAACAGTGCCAAGAATCTCCGAAGAACAGCACCCGTGATAATATCTGTAGAACAGACAGAGGTCGGCTACGCGCCTTCGATGTGATAGCGACTGTAGTCCCGACGTCAGCGCCGAGTCCCCGATCAGGCGGATCGCTCGTCTTTGTACGCTCTCAAGTAGGTCGAGGGTATGTTTAGGAGCCGAGCTCCAAACATGAGAGCAATATTCGAGCGCGGGTCTAATTTGAGATTTATATAGGAGAAGAAGTTGGGCCAGAGTAAAATATTCTTGGCTCTAAAAAGATAGCTCAGTTTTCCTGAGGCCGACCTGGCGATGCTCGACACGTGTTTATGCCATGATACATTCCCACAGACCGTGACGCCGAGCAGTTTCAAGCTATCCCCAGCCTCGAGGGCCCGGCCATTCATCATCAGCTGTGGAACCGATGATCCGGTTTTCTTTGTGAATGTTGTATACTGGGTCTTCGTTGCGTTGAAGTCGACAAGATTGGCCTTTCCCCGCTGCAGGACTTTATCTAGATCCTGGTTCAGAGAGTCAATCTGTCTACATCTCAGCTGGTGCGACGTTGATGCACCAATCGGCCAATCACTCGAAAAGGAGGAAACAAGCGTACTATCATCCGCAAAACTGAACACTTTGTTATCCGTTGTCTCCAACAAATCATTTATGTGAAGCAAGAACAAGGTTGGAGCCAAAATAAAACCCTGGGGCACCCCCGAATTAACAGGATACAGATCCGAACACTCGCCGTCCACAACAACCCGGATCGATCGATTCTCGAGGAAGCTCCTCGTCCAGTCGCAAAGCTGTTGGGAAAGTCCATATGAACGAAGTTTGCTCAGCAATGCCCCGTGCCAGACGCGGTCAAAAGCCTTGGAGATATCTAATGCGACGGCCCTTGACTCACCATGCCGTTCAATCGCAGATGTCAATATATCGGTTATAAGTGTCAAAAGGTCTCCTGTGGACCGCCTGCCACGGAATCCGTATTGACGATCATTTAGAAGACCGTTGCACTCCAAATACTTAACCAACTCTGTATTGATGACTTTTTCCATTACCTTAGATAAAATAGACAGTAATGCTATCGGACGGTAATTTTGTGGGAGACACTTTTTTCCCGTCTTTGGGATTGGCTGAACTCGAGCGATTTTCCAGCAGGCAGGAAAGGTCCTCCGTGCATAAGATAAGCGGAAGAGTCTGCCAAGAACCGGCGATAGTTCTGGAGCACAGTTCTTAAGGACTATTGCTGGTATTCCGTCCGGGCCGGTTGCCTTCCTACAATCCAGTTCACGTAGAATGCGCGTGGACGAAATCTCACATCCCGCATGGAAGACTGTACCGGCGAGATCACGGGTGGCTGCAAAAGGCCGGGATCGAGATATGAATTCGCGGAAAATAAATTCGCGAACACATTAGCTTTATCCTTTGGATTCGTGACTAACGTCCCGCTGTCTGTCACCAACGGAGGGAAAGAGGAGGAAGCAAAGTTACTGCTGACAGCCTTTGCCATTGACCAGAAGGAGCGCGTACCAGTTGGCCACCGAAGGAGCTCATTGATCACCCTGTCGTTGTGAGCCTTCTTCGCGGTATCAATCGCCTGGTTGCACACGTTTCTGATTCTAACAAAATTCGTTCTGTTAACATCGGTGGGATTGGAGCGCCATTGCGTAAAAGCTCTATTTTTTGCCGCTGTAATCAGCTCGCATTTTTTGTCAAACCAAGGTTTATCAGACGAACTTCGTTTGATGGAATGTGGAATATACATCTCCATCCCCAGAAGAATAATCTCTGACACCGACTCCGCGCAAGCGTTAACATCGGAGTTTCCGAAGCACATCTCGGCCCATGGAAAGGATGCGAAGAAATCTCGCATATCGTCCCAGTTAGCGGCCCCATACTTCCATACATGGCGAAGCTGCCTAGGCCGGTTACTCGCTTGGTATGCAAGTGCTTGCGCGGCAGATACCAAGCAGTGATCTGAGTTTTCCAGTGGCGCACAAACCTCTACGGTATAAATACTCGGTTCGGATGTCAAAAACAGATCCAGGGTGCTCGCATAATCGCCTCGGGCATCCGGTATTCGCGTTGGCTCCCCCACGAGTTGAGTCAAGTTGTGGCTTACAGCAAACATTTCCGCCAGCCTCCCAGCCTCGTCGGTTCTGTTAGAATGTAACAACCAGTCGGAATTGTGCACATTAAAATCGCCAAGGACAATAATTTCAGAAGCTGGGTGGTTGATCTGTATCCAGTCGACGGTATATATTACTCGAACTAGTTGCACAGTTTGACCCCTTCTTAAAAAGTCACATTGAAAATTTTGCGGACCGAGGCAAGGGGAATCCCTCGTATTTATCAAAAACAATTTGTGAGGAGTTGATCAGCATTACGGGTTCAAAAGTAAGACATCACATTATACAGGAGGTCTTAGCCGCGCGATATTTTGGTCTTTCAGTCGATTCAACTCCGGATATCGCTCACGTTGATCAACTCAGTGTAGTTGTCCGATATGTTGCTAAGAATGGAAAGCCCATTGAAAGATTTTTGACTTTTTTAAACTTTGATAGCCATAGAGGTGTTGCGATGGCTGAAGTGGTTTTAGAATTTCTTGCGATTTGCGGCTTAGATTTTAAATACTGCAGGGGTCAATCTTATGATAATGCTCCGAATATGTCGGGTATTTACTCAGGTATGCAATCGATCTTGTTAAATCTCAACGAATTTGCGATTTATTTACCATGTGCAGCGCATTCGCTTAACTTAGATGGAGAAACTGCTGTAAAGTGCTGCTTGTTTGCAGTGAACTTTTTTTCTATTGTACAATTATTGTACACATTCTTTTCAAGCTCAACCCACCGGTGGGACGTTTTGAAGGAACGTATCGGAAACGAAAAGGTACTGAAATCGTTATCCCAAACTCGTTGGGAAGCTCATGCGAACGCCACTGAAGCAATTCAAAAATCTTTCAACGAAATCGTAGCAGCATTGTATGAAATTGCTGATGATTTAACACAAAAAAGTGACTGTAGACACGAAGCTGAATGTATCGCGAATAAACTTCAAACCTTCGAATTTGTTTTCATGCTTGTTTAGTGGAGCGATATTTTGAACAATTTTCGGGCAACAAGCAAAGCATTGCAGTCAGTAGAAATTGATCTGAAAACCTGCGCGTTAATGTACTCGTCAGTAGAAAATTTGTTAGATGAGATGAGAGATAAGTTCGAAGTGTTTGAAAACAAAGCCAGATCCATTTTACCTGAGACAGATTATGCGAATGTTGCATCGCGAGTTCGACGAAGAACAAGACAGCCAAACGATGGCGATGCTCCAGAGGTTGCATTAAGTCCGTGCGACTATTTTCGTGTAAACGGTTTTTTGGTAATCATCGATATGCTCAAGATTGAAATCAACAGAAGAAGCAAAGTTTACTTAGAGGTTTCGGAGAGATTTTCGATTTTGGCTGATTTTGATTTGACCGAAAATGTGTATTCCAAAAAGATTTCCGATTTAGTTGACTTTTACTCTGACGATTTTGAAGAATTTTACCCTGAACTCATACAGTTTCACGCTTTCATTAAATCAAAATTCCCAATGAAACTTAAGTTCACTCACTCTGTCCTCTACGAAAGTTTGATTCAAGATCATCTTGAATTAGTTTTACCGAACGTTGAAATTGTTCTTCGCATTTTTTTAACTCTTATGATCACGAATTGTTCGACAGAGCGCTCTTTTTCAAAATTGAAACGCATCAAAAACGAGCAAAGAAGTGTTATGCGTCAAGAACGATTAGACATGCTAAGTCTGATGTCCATTGAATCGGACATTCTTCGTCAAATTGATTTTGAAGAAATCATCAATGATTTTGTTGATCAAAAATGTAGAAAAAAAATTTGTTGAAAACGAGCGTCGCTTTCATCTTTCAAAGAGATGTCCAAAGATTATTTTATAATTTAATATACTGTTAATTATTTTTAATCAAAAAATATATAATTCAGCTGAAAAATTGATTTCCTTTATTTTATTGTATTTGAAAACCTTAAAATGATATGAATTAGTTGTTTAAATTATACAAATGCATCAATAACGATTAATTTTACGATTATTAAAAAAAAGAGGGCCCCCGATTGGCTTAATCCGGCACTGTCCTTGGTAAATGTTCTAAGAGCTAAAAATCAAAATAAACAATTGTAAACGTGAAGTTTTATTGCTTCGTACCTCACTAAATTCAACGTAATTGAGACTTGCGTCGCATTAAACGAACCAGCAAATATCGATCCCAAATAAATTTCATATGAAATAGAAGAATAGAATATTGTGGATTTGGAGCCTGCAGATGTATCTGACATGCCCTTGGCCGAATATATGTATTACAATATTGTACATACTGTACATTTGAATTAGGAAAGTTAGGGTCGCCTTAAAAGAAAAATTACGATAATTTAAGAAGAATTCTTGCACGTATGTAAATGTAAAGTATTAGCTCAGCAACCCAGTAGTGAGGCCATATGCCCTTGTCTTCAAACCCTTATCTAGGATTTTCGTAGTGGAGTTCGTCGAGGGTATCTCAAATAAAGTTGCATTTACTAGGTCATGTTTTGTGTGTAATACAAATAAAACATGTGGATCTGGAAATGAATCCGTTTCATGGTTCAGCAAGAGTTCCTCAGGGATTAGTACTTGATCCACTCCTAAGAATAGTCATAACATAAGTGAGAGCATTCTTTCGGCTTTACTGTATATATATAACGTATTCCCTTAAAACGTCTACGGTGAAAACATAAAATAATACAACGATATTTACTTTATTTTTTATATGATTAATGATCGACCACGATTCGGGTAAAACAAAATATTGGACAAATATTTATAGCGTTTGCGACGATAGTGAAGAACGTGTTATTCGAATCGACGGTATGCTAGTTAAAATCACTAAAATATAGAAATAATGCTCAACGCATCAGGCCACTGCCGCGTGTACGGATTCGATTTCCAAACTCCAGTAGACTCAACTGGTGCGGAAGTGCTATGTTATTGCTTGGTATACGGCTGATGCTTCCGCTTATTCGATTTTCTTTCTGTGTTGTTCTTCACTATTTGCTGTGTATTGGGGTGTATCACATGAAATGTCAGTACGCTAGCGACATTGTGGTGTATAGATCTGTAGAAAAGATTGATGTCATCAACAGCCTTCTGCAAGATGACTCCAATAGAATCAAAAATTTTTGTGACGACTGGGAATTAAAGATCAATTTCCAGAAAACGATCCCCATCAGAAGTCCCTTGTCCACGGTATCGAGGCTTACAAAACGGAATTGGAAAAGATTTTCCATTGTAGAAAGAAATAATCTTCCACTACAAGTAAAAACTATAGTTAGATACATTGGTATCTGGCTTGATCAGTATCTCTACTTTGATAAGCCTACGCCAGGACAAGAAGTCTATTCCGTAGAAGTCTCCTAGACCACAAAGTCAAAATAATCCCATACTCGACATTCATCCGACAAGTATTGGTATATGGCTACCCGGTATGGTATAACATTTCCCCATTCTGTATGTAGAAGTTTTGGGTGATCGAGAGACAAGGTTTGCGTTCCGGCCTCGGAATGTATAGAACCCCAGAATTGCAACATAAAACATTCTACCCCAATAAAGTCCTGTTTGACAAATTGGGACTAAATAGGATGGGCAACTCGGTTATCAAAATGATCCGTGGTCAGCGTTACGTAATATCGGCATCGCTAAAGAATAAAACCATAGAGTTCCGACATACTCTGTGGCGGCACCGTTTCCTTTAATCCTATTCAAGGAAACATTTCCTAAACGGAACAAGGGACGGCGCCCATAAAAACCACAGACGGCGTATCTGGAGTGTAAAAAAGAATTTAAAATTGCTTACAGGTTTTGAATATAAAGTGCACATTTTAAAAAAAATGTTGACTGTTATAATTCAACAAATAAGTTTGTCTTGGGTTTGAATTTCTTCGATAGCTCGCTTGTTCTGTTGGTCTTGAGTCCTTTTTCTTTTCCCCTTAAGTCTGTTTAATTTTGGACAATTGTAATCTCCTGGCTGACAGGGACAGGGCGAATTACTTGAGAATTTCTCTTTGCTTTTCCGCTTCTGGTCGCTTTCAGAATTCCCAGGATCTTTTTCGTTTAGCCAGTATATTTCCACTTTATTTCAGGAAAAATTAAGATCTCCTCTTTTTGCTCTTTTACCCTTTTTCACCATAATTTGGGAAGGTCTGTTTTGCAAATATGTCGTGAGCGAAAGCACAAAACCGGGTATTCGTTTACAGAGACGTGAGGTTGAGCTCTCAGAGAGCCCGCCCACTGAGACACGCGAACAAAGCTTGGAAATGAATTTTAACATCGGACTAAGTGACATACTTGTTTTCGTGCCGACGTTCAACGGAAATCCGGGCGAATTAAATGGATTCGTCACCTGTAGAGATATTCTTTTCTCACAGGAATGAAACGAGAACCAGAAGTCGTTCTTTTTAAGAGTAGTCAAGACCAGATTACAGGGGCCAGCTCGTGACTATATTCAATACAAAGCCATTCCGAACTGGGAGGGTCTTGTGTCTGAATTAGAGGGAGAATTTAAAGCTCTCACTTCCAGGCCAGCGGCACAAAATAGTATGGTAGCGGCAAAACAGGATAGTAGCGAAAGTTTGGGAACAGACCTACACACCTCCGGTATCAATTAGACGGCGCTACATTCGCAAGTTCGGTTGAGCTTGCGGTGCGGACGTACCTTTTGGCAGAAAACCAAAGACTGACACTAAACGCATTCGAAGATGGGTTGAGGATTTCTAACCTCAGGATTTTAGTCAAATCGCATAACGCTCCAAATCTTAAGACAGCCATCAATTTCGCTATGGAACAATCTCGAAGATTAGGCAGCGATATTACAATGCTAACTTCCCCTAACATCCCTAGAAATAACCAACCAATTGTTTGCCAGACATGTAACAAACGGGGACATACTTCCCCAATACATCAAGACAGAGTCTGAACGCATTCAATGTACATACTGCAGAAAATTTAACCACTCTTAGGTAGAATGTAGAACAAGGTTATCCCATATGCGAAACCAAAACCAGCCCCCAGCGAACCGAAATCCTTTTAGAATCCAACCTAGTCCATCACAAAATAGAACAACAAAAAATCCACCCAGATAGGAACCCTGAATTTCAGGCAAAACCAAAATGAATCCATTAATAGGGTATCCAACATACCTCAACAGGGAAACGAACTCAATCGGGCGGCGGGAAACGGCACTCCTTCTCGAGTACAGACAATTGCCGACGTACACTCCACCCCGACGTCGATTTCGAAATGGTTGCATTCTTCTGCCCCGAATTCAAAGAGCAAGTAACACGATCCAAATACAATCCATCAAATATAAAATATCAGCCTGATAAAACCAAACAATTCGTACGTTGTACATCCACTAGACAGAAAGTTCCGTGGGGATCTACGGGAATATGAGCCTGGCGGGAGGTGGTTTTAGTCGGTAAAACCCGGGCAAGCCTCTGGATCGCTCTGGAGGTATTTTGTGAAGATTTTCACCTTCCTACCGAAAAAAAAACATCCACTAGACAATCCCGACCCAATAACATTACCCACCATTGCTGGAAACACAGTTAGCACGCGTGGGAAAGTACTGGGAAAACTAGAATTCGAAACTGACAAACATATTACCATATACCCCTTGAACGCAATTTGTTTATAATAAATGACGACGAAATTTTTCAGTACGATGGTATATTGGGAAACGACTTCCCTTCTAAACTCCAGTGTCACATTAATTTTGAAAAAGGTAACTTGCAATTCGCTATAAAGAAGGGAACCATGGGCAAATTTGAACAGCTTTTAAGAAACGAATGTGAGGTCAAGCAAATAATTGATAATGCCACATCTTACGAGGTGTCTTCCACTGAAAATCTCGGCATTATTGACAAATTAGAAAACCGTGTTCAGAAGTCAACATCCGAATCCATTTGCCTACGGGCCGGATCTGATGATTTGCCAAACACAACGGAACCAATCACCTTGACATCCTTCTCTTTAAAAAAAAGTTCGTAACGAAACAATTAAGGACCCCTCGAGGAAAGACAAACTTCAGAAAAATATAAACCTGAAACTCCAAAGTCCTCCATAAAAACTTCCAATACGAAGCAAAAAGCCACGGTTGACTCCATAAAGTTACAACCACGATCCCAACAAACAGTGGAAATCCCCCTTAAAGGAGAACCTTCCGAACCGGTAATAATATAGAAATCCGAAATCATGCGTGGAATATTCATGGACAATACTTTAACGACACCAAGGGACAACAAAGTCGGGGTGCTTCTGATGAACACTTTGGACGCTGACCAGGAAATAAGCACCAACGACATAGAAGTCGGATGGGAAGATTTGGAGGACTTCAATGTATTTCAGGCGGATGAAGGTAACGATCTCCTGAAGAATTGGCTTGAACGTGTAGTGCTCCGGAAAGCCCTACAATTTCCTTACCCTATAGAAAAAATATCCTTCCCCCACATACATATCCCTACACCGAAATCAACATTGAATTCAATGTCAACCAAATCGAACTAAACGTTCAACTCTCAAACATTGAATTCAATTCAATTCAATTTCCTAAAAGATCCAAAGCCCAAAACGTGCATGTGTCTAAACAAAGGCATATCTATTTTCCTCCGAGCAAGCATAAACATCCTAATGCATATCTTCACATGCCTGATGTTTTATGGCTTGTAAATGCACCAATTCAAAAACCAATACCTAATTCCCACGGATCTTGTGTATCCATCCGAGGGACACGCAAACTCTTGTCTGCATAAGCCAGACGGATAATGAAAACAAAAAACCCAAATTACAATACATATCTTAATTATGCATAATAGTTTTATGAGACCTCCAAAGATTGAGATTTAACACCACATCCGAAATCGAGATTTTCCATGTGAAACGTTCGCTTCAAGATACAAAATCTCGATTTGTTTTCATTTATAAGGAAGATGCATCGCGATCTCCGAGAGCATTTGATAGGTGTACATCGTCCCCGGAGGAAGTGCTGCAGGAGACCATCAGGATAATAAATAAATGATTTGACAAGAATAAAGAAGACCTGTACGGTTTAGAAATAAAACGGAGTTTTATTCTGATATGGTGAGTAGAGCTGTGGCTCTCGCTCCTTTTAGTTTATCCTCAGATTGTCGCTGATGCTGAAGAGCACTTGTCCCACGGAAGCCAGCAGAAGCCGCTGGCGGTTGCCCTCAGAAGTTTGCGGCACTAGAATCGACAACGACCGGTCGCTACTCTTCCCTCAGGTTTGAGGAAGCACGGGTTTCCATCAAATAGGCATGGACAATAAAGATAAGCAAAAAAACTGCGTTTAGCACCCCTTTCGGACATTACGAATATAATAAAATGCCCTTCGGACTAAAAACTGCGCCCGCCACATTCCAGAGACTTATGAACAACGTACTCATCGGTCTCCAAGGAATCGAATGTTTTGTCTATGCAGATGACATAGTAATTTACGGATACGATCCGAACGATCACAATTCTCGACTTAGCGGTATTTTCAAGCGCCTACAAAAACACAATCTGAAAATCCAGCCAGAAAAGTGTCATTTTATAAGAAGGATGCTCACCTATTTGGGGCACGTTATTTCAAAGGACGGTATAAACCAGACCCTGAGAAAATCAAAACAGTAAAAACCTTCCCGACACCCAGGAAGCAAAAAGACATCAAATCCTTTCTTGGGTTCGTGGGATATTATGGTAATTGTAGGCTGAAAGGTAAAAGAAAAAAATTTATATTACATAATTTAGAGTGTTTACGAAGAGCTAATAACTTAATATAAGAAGGAAACTTGTAAAATAGGATATAACATTTAGCACCAAATAAAATCTGTAATTTTATTGTAAATAAATGAGGATTAAAGAATGAAAGAAAAGAAGACATAAAAAGCTGAAAACCACATGTTCTGCAGATCACTCCATTTAATATCGTTCATTAAAAGTTCCTTACCACGTCGGAGTAGTATTAGCCGGTGTAGCGGCATTGTTTTTCAAGAAGAATGGGCTAATAGGGGTCCCAGGCTAAAAATCTCACCGGTTGATCACTCTTTGATTCCCATCCACCCAGGTAGATCACTCTTTGATTTCCATCCACCCAGGTAGCATCTGCTTGTTGAGAAAACCACCCTAAATAGTAATCATTTACTGCGGCCATCTCATTCAAACATTGGTCGCCCTGGTGACGCTGAAAATGGTCGCATACGCGTACAGGCCAAAATTTTGAACAACGGGGTCGATACAAATTTCAATGCCTGTGCACGATAATGCAATCGATGTGTTGCGATCGATACTCAGCCACACTCCCACGCACAGTAGCGATATCCTCGATGGTATGAACCGGATGACCAAATGTTTTCTGGGTTAGGTTTACAGACCCAATGTTTTTGAATTTCTGCGGATCTTTCAAATTGTTAGCCAAAGCGAAACCTGTGTTGTAACGTCCCTTTCTGTCAAACGTTTACAGGATTTTATGGTGTAATTCGATCGGGGCGGTTCCCGATGGGTCAAAAAATTAGACAAAAAAGGGGAAACAACATTTGATGTTTTGACACCGCTACTAATTTGCGTTGTAGACCTCTAGTGTGATCAAGATTTAGGGTATTATAACCTTTCATAGCTGTTGGTTGAATTTCAAAAAGCTCAAGAATGTAGTTCGTTTGGGAGCTGAAATGGGGGTGTGAATACATACTAATCACTGTCTACTGTTTTAGTAGCGTCAGTTGCAAATCAACAAGAATATCGTTGAGCGGATTAGATTGAACGTATCCGATCCAAATGTGGGTCCCAAACACAGCTTTTGTTTCATTCGTAAGGCGTGCGACCGAGAGGACTATCCGATAATGATTATCAAGTTTTCCAAAGCCCCCGCTTGGTAGAAACTTTGACGTGGTGCCGGGGGCTTAAACTATGATGAATCACTCAGGCTATGCTGACGGGAGCATACGCTTCCAGTAAGGCCACCCATGTCAGACAAGCTAGCGAGGAGTAACACACAAATCCTAATCCAGGGTGTTACGCGTCACCGTCACATTGGATGGTTTGCAGCCAGGGGTATACCGGCTATATTATCACGGCGCCTCTTTGACACCGGGTCAAATCAGAGCAGTAAGCAGACCTTACCACATCCAGGAGCGGCTCTGATATGGCGGACTATTTGAAACCCCAAGACTCGTGGGAATAAAAATGAATAATCAATATACAAAAAACAATCTCACGAAAACCCCGGTAGGCGTAGGTATGATGAGCCGACACTATCATAAGGGAACAAATTATCAAGAAAACATCGACTCGGCGAAACGAAGACCTAGGGAAAAACGGAAAAAGTGGGATATACGCGTGGGGATGTGGAATGTTCGAACGTTATATAAACCAGGGGCGATACACACGGTCGTAGCAGACACGAAACAATATAAAATCGACATCGTCGCGCTTCTAGAATCCGGCTCCCACATCAAGTAATCGAAACCAACGGATTTACACTGGCGTGTGGAAGTAACCTCGGAACCGGCTTCTTCATAAGCAGGAAGCTTACGCCCCATGTAAAAGATGTGCAATTTATTAATGACCGAATGTCGGTGCTAAAGATACTGGGCCCATGGTACAATTATGTATTTATAAACGTACACGCCCCAACAGAATCTACGGACGAAGAAACGAAGGACACGTTCTACGAGACCCTAGAGGAAGTATTTGATGGGATCTCATCATTCGATGTTAAAATACTCCTCGGGGACCTCAATGCGAAAATTAGAAAGGAAAATATCTGCCAACCAACTATAGGTAAAGAAAGTCTACACGACGTTTCAAACGATAAGGGAATTCGAATTATCACGTTCGCAACCTCAAAAGATCTGCTAGTGAGAAGCACGATGTTCAAGCACAAGCAAATCCACAAAGCCGCATGGATATCACCCGACGGCGTAACGCGTAACCAAATAGACCACTTCCTCATAGACAAAAGACGCCACTCGAATATCCTTGACGTAAGATCATATAGAGGAGCAGATTGCGACTCCGATCATCTTCTAGTGATGGGCAAAATCAGGAGTCGGCTCGCAGCAAACCCACATGGGCAGTCACGAGGGACGAGCAAAGTGTTCGACATTGATAAACTAAAAGACGTGCGCAAAAGGGCTGAATATCAAGACGAACTAACGAATAGATTTAGCGTTCTAGAGAATGGGAGCAGTGAGGAAGAGAAAGCCAATAGTGTGGACACTAAGTAGACATCGATCAGAGACACAATCAAACAAACAGCCCAAAAGGTATTAGGATTTAAGAAAACAATTAAGTCCAAACCTTGGTTTGACGATGAGTGCAGGGCGAAGATCGAACAACGTAAACGCCTCAGAGTGATCCACTTACAAAGATATGATGAAATCAACCCAGAAAGATACACGACAATTCGGAAAGGGATAACGAGACTTTGCAAACGCAAAAAACAGGAATCGGAGAAGACTCGGATCGAAAAAATCCTAGCAAATTCTAGAGCAAAGAATATCAGACGTATGTATGCCGGCCTAAATTCAATTAGAAATGACTACCAAGGGAGAGCCAAGATAATTCGAGACGCAAACGGATGTCTGGTCACAGAAACAAACAATATCGTGACAAGATGGAATCAGTACTTTGGAAACCTCTTCAATGTACGTACCCATCAACCACAAATAAACGCACCAGACGTACATACACCCGAGCCACAGATCCCTGAACCATCTTTCAACGAAGTTGTAGGAGCAATAAATTGATTGAAAAACAACAAGGCTCCCGGAGTCGACTGCATACCGGCAGAGCTTGTGAAGCATTGAGGAGAGACAACCGCTCAAAAGATCTGTGGCGGCTCCGACAAACCCCACGGTTCACTTACCTAAAAAAAAAACCCATAACTCCAATCCAATCACATAATTTCGCTAATGCAACGCATTAGCACTTTAAATGCTTTACGCATCTAGGATTATCTAAGGTATAATCTAAAATCTTTAGTAAAAGAATTCTTACCTTTTCTTGTATCTCTTCGTATACAATTCCTGTAAGAGTTCTTTCTTACCTTATCATAAATTCCCTGTAATAAAATTCATCGGTTCGCATATCATACGACCGCATATCAGGGAATCTTACCCTTGAGTTGGCTAATCTCAGCCTCAATATGTGTACATAAAAACTATCTATCCACACATCGGCGGTCGACCCTTTTAGCCAGCGATAAATAATCCAACACCAGCCGCATGTAATTAGCACCATCCACGTTGAGACTCTTTCACTAACTCGCACCATGAGTACCCAAAAGACCGCTGTCCTTCATCTGGCATTCTGGCGATACGCAAACAATTCGATCATCCTAGTATCCCAAATGCACCTACCATCTAATGTTTACTTAGTTGAACTCTCGGGCCATAAATTCCTTTTATCCTACATAGTTCTGGATTCGTTTCCCAGTAACCTCTCACCTAAGCAAAGAACTCCCTTTTTCCTTTCTTTGTTTCAGGTTCATTCCCATGGCCTTGTGTATGAAAAAAACCAATGTGATCTTCACTCACACATACACATACATTGCCAAGTCTTTCTTCCTTGTTTTCACCACGAGAGAAACACTTTCTCTCTTGAGAAAACTCACTCCAAAACGACTAAATATCGTTGAGTCAAATTCCATCGCTGACCGCAACGGCCATGCCGCTCCCGCTCTCCGGTGTGCACGGAGACGCGAAAATACCCGGAGACGTGTTGGCAATCGTGTTAAAGTTAAAGTT
This sequence comes from Microdon myrmicae, assembly GCA_963931805.1. Taxonomy (NCBI): domain Eukaryota; kingdom Metazoa; phylum Arthropoda; class Insecta; order Diptera; family Syrphidae; genus Microdon; species Microdon myrmicae. The sequence continues at coordinate 219,206,109 of OZ007496.1, read as the reverse complement.
GGTGAAAGTATTGATTAAAATCTGTCATTTTTATGTGTTGTTCGATTTTGATGTACATTCAAAACTAAAAGAATAATCCCCACAAGTCCTAAGTGAAATATAAGATCCTTTTATCGTTAAATAAAGAAACATCAACAAACAACAATCGAGTGTTTTATTTTTACTTGTGTGATCGTGTTTGTGCTTTTCCTTCGGTATTTTACTTGGCGGAACTTTAGTGACAATCGGATGGGGAAGAAGTGAACCGTGTGCCCGTGTCCGGCATAATACTTCTCGTACCCCCACAGATCCACCAACTGATTAAAAAAATATGGGATAAGGAAATCACTCCGGAAAAATGGAAAACCTGAATAGTCGTACCCATTTTCAGAAAAGGTGACAGATCTGACTGCGAAAACTACATGGGAATATCATTGCTCCCAACCACATACAGAATACAAACATATGTCATACTGGCGAGAATCACACCGTATGCAGAAGAAATACTGGGAGACCGTAGGAACCGGTCAACAAGCGACCAAATGTTCACAGTCCGACAACTGCTGGAAAAGAAATGGGAATACGGAGAGATGGTTCGCCAACTATTCGTTGACTTCAAAGAAGCCTACGACTCAGTGGCAAGGCAAAGGCTCCACAATGTTATAGTTGAGCTGGGAATGCCGACAAAATATGCCGCCCTCATTCAAATCTGCATGAACGAAAACAAAAGGCGAGTCAGAATAGAAAACCACCTCTCAGAACCATTTGAAATCCGGGACGGACTAAAACAGGGAGGTGGCCTATCACCGTGTCTTTTTAACCTTGTGCTCGAGTATATCATCAGAAAGGTACAAGACGACAACATGGCCGGATCATCCCTGAACGGGGTTACACAAGTGCTCGCATATGCGGATGACATCGCCGTTTTGGGCGATAATCTAGAAACTGTAAGTATAAATAGTGAAATCATCATGCAAGCGGCAGAAGAGGTGGGCCTAGAAATAAATGAAGACAAAACAAAATACGCGATTATGGCGAGAGCAGGTGGAACTCCTCGATGGTATAGTGGTTAGTATACCCGCCTGTCACCCAGGAGACCGGGGTTCGTTTCCCCGTCGGGGAGCCCCTGGTGCAAGACTAATGACCTTGCGCAGAAAAAATAAATCATTATGGAAAATTTAACAAGCCTCAGGACTTGCTAAATAAGGCCAAGACCGGTTCCCGGTTGTAGTGCCGATGATGATGATGATGATGAGGTGGAACTCAGGGAACACATATAAACGTCAGAGGTAAGATATTTGAAAAAGTTAAAGAATTTAAATATCTGGGAACGATACCGGCGGACATAAACGAAATATCGAAGGAAATTAACAAAAGACGGCATTCCGGCAACAATATACAGTATTTCACAGGATCAAAAATTGTTCATAAAATGAGCGCACAGTGGTTCTTAATATGCATCCCTACATCAAAACTCGTTCCGTTACAGAGCGGGGAAGCTGTGGAACTCCCTTCCCACGCGAATGTTTCTGGAACGTTACAACCTGCAACTGTTCAAAAAGAACTGCAACAGTTATTTGATGGCATCTCGAGGCGGCCGAGAGAAGTCTAATAAAAAAAAATATTTCACAGGATCAACAATTGTTCATAAAATAAGCGCGGTTCTTAATATGCAATATTTCACAGGATTATTAAATTCACGTAATCCTTTAGTGATGTACTCCTTAAAGTTCTTTCAGGATCGTCAAATGTATCGCAATAAATTTCACTTCGTTAAAAACGGACTTTACCGACTCATTAAACGGAAGCACACTGTACTTAAAACTCGCACTCCGAAAACGTGTGTACGCACCCTGGCGGTTAGAATTCGACTGGTTCCACCCTTGGCTCTTGCAAAGCCAACTCGCCAATGGGGTGAGATTCGTCCTGTGGTGAGAGAGGATTTCTTTCTCTCTATGATGAGGAACCAGGGAGAGATCTCGCTGGGTAGATTCTGGTGGTGTGTGTGCGGTTGATCGTACAGATCGCGTTGTTTATCCATGCGCTGGTACAAAGGATACACAAAATTGCATCAGGGACAAAGAACAAAGGGAAAAATCGATCAAGTGCATCATAGCAATGAGAGTGCAGCTGCGTAAACACACTGCAACTCATTATGGAAGCATTAGGTGACAAAAGGGATTTCAAACGCTTACGGTGGAAATTGTTTATGGTATCTCTGCCGATGGGAAGAACCGATTTCTTCGTTTGCTTTTGTATACGCTGAAGAATTCTGTTTTGGCGGCTATGCGGTGATTGTTTGTCGATTGGACAAATGGATCGTAGTAATTGATATTGCAGCTGTGTAAGCAAGCTACTTGCCATTGCTTTTGTCGTTGGGCAAAAGATTGCCTGAACATTTGCAAGCAGGAAAATTACTGTGTACATGTGGGACAGAGATTACCGGTGAGGAAAATCGATAAGATCCTAAATGGTTCATGTTGGGTGTGAACCGCATTGCTTTTAGAGGAAACGAGGTGTTGCTTGATGTAGAGAAGTGATGATGGCCTTGGGGAGGAATATGTGCAGGTTTGGGGATGGGAAGTTAAACTGAAATTATGGGTGGGTCTTCAGGTAAGCTTTAAATAACCCCCACAGACCAACGGGAAAAAGACCGGTAGGACGGCCGCGACGGAAATGGGGGCACAATGTTAGGTTTGACCTTGAGGAGATCAGATCAGATGGTCAAGCGAGGAAGGAGAGTGCACAGGACAGGGAACGATGGCGTAGTCGAGTCGGTGAGGTCATGAACTTCCGGGTTCCTACAGGCCAATAAATAATCATCATCATCATCGGCACTACAACCGGGATCCGGTCTTGGCCTTATTTAGCAAGTCCCGGGGCTTGTTAAATTTTCCATAATAATTTGTTTTTCCGGGCATGGTTATAAGCCTTGTGCCAAATAAATAATAATAATAATAATAAGTTTTCCTTTGGCGCAAGGCTAATAACCTTGCCCGTAAAAATAAATTATTATGGAAAATTTAACAAGCCTCGAGACTTGCTAAATAAGGCCAAGACCGGATCCCGGTTGTAGTGCCTACGATGATCATGATGATGATGATAAGTATTCCAGACGCCGTACGTTTGTTCAACGATGCTACAACATTCAAACTTGCCATGAATTCTCATATGTTCGTGTACAACCGTTATTGGTTGTATTCGTTTAAAATTTTAATTATATTTAAGAGGTAAGTGGCAGTACAAGTATCTATTTCGTTGATGTATTGCTGCAATATAACATCTTTAAATACTGACGATTTCTGCCAGCTAATCTTACAAATGTATGAAATGACGAAGGGATCTCTTCATACACCCATACTATCAATACAAATTAAACTCTGGTCTAACAACTTGCCCACACTTTGCAGGAATAAATACAAACTTTATTGCTCAACTACCTGAATAAAGCAGACCCTTCGTTTCAACCCACGCTTCAACCCACGACCACTCTTCAACCGTGTTACCTCTTGCACTACCAAGGCGAATGAAATTAGCAAGCTAAAGGTTGTACATTGGTTTTAGTCAAATACACAGCCATGCTCATGTACTAAACAAATACGGAATCCGCGAAAATGGAATTAGTGATGGCAAGATTTGTCCTTTTTACATTACATTCGTGTAATTATTCACTTCAATATTGGCGTGCACTGACATTTTTGTGTGCTGAAGTGTGTGTCTATTAGAAATACGCACGCTATGACGTATGGCATTGATGAATACAATTCTATCTGAGAGATTCGTTCGTATCCATGGGCAATGCTGGAGTGAAGTTCAATGTAACCCTTCATTCATCAGGAAATTTCATTGTAATAATTTCCACGAGAAATTGTTGTTTTCCGGTGCATTTGGAATTAGTTCATAACAGATCGGAATTTGATTAATTGGTATTTGATGAGGAGGTCTTGCTCTCATTTTTCTTTGGTGAGTGTAACATTTTTTCTTGGCAACGGAGTTCATTTTGTAATCGTTTTGCTTTCTGAAATAGTTTAATAGTCAGTATTTAGAAACGTCTGAAGATGAAACCTGTGTATAGCGTCATTTTTTGTAATTAGAGACTCAAACACTAACGCGAAATTATCAATGTGAGTAAACCTTCCCCCTTTCAGGTGTTGTAGGTCCGGCGCCGTGCTTCCTCGGTTGGGGGAAGAGCGGGGACCTTTTGTTTTTCTCGATTCTTCTCCCAGCGAAGATTTATTAATATTTTCTATATTCACTAGTCCTTTTATAGATTGGCGAAATTTAATTAACCAATTTTTTCTCCTTTCTTGTATACCACTCCGACAAAACCGGTTGCAACGCACTGAATTAGTGATAACTAGATCCAATTTTCACTGCATATTAACTTTTTTCTGGTTTTATTTAAATTTGTCTACATATGAAAGTTTTAATTAAAATGTTTAAAATTTAACTCTTTTCATTATTTTCATCTGGTTTCATTTTATTTTCACTTTTTTTTCCGAACTCCTCTCGTTCGGAACTGAAATTTTTCTATTTCTATTTTTTTCTTTGTGACTTTTCACATGAATCAATTTGGACGAAAATCCAAGTTGCTATGTTTTGAATAAATAAAAAGGTGCAGGTTATTAAGTGTGCTGTAACTGGTAATATTGTGAATGTTTATGAATGGTATGTATTAAGTGAGAATGTAATATATGTTAAGTGAAGTTTTTAAGGATGTGTTAGGAGATTCAGTGTTAAATTTAATAAGGGTAGTATTCTGGAATACAACATCCCACCCTTCTTCGAGAAAGAAAATTATCCTTGAAGAGAATAATTTTCTAGTAACTATAGGTTAGATTAAGATTAATTAAAGGCTTGGATTTTCGTTCAATTACATTACAATGGTTTTCAAAATTAATCTTTCATCAAAGGTTACAATAATCAAAAAGTTCTTAATACTAGAAAATTAATCTATTTACATTATGTATTAACTAAATTTTTCCAATAATCAAAAAGTTCTTAACACTAGAAAAATAGTCCAAAATAGTCTATTTACATTATATGTTAACTAAATTTAAATATTTCTCCTTGGAACCTTTTCTTTTCTTATCCAAAAATCATTATTACTTATTATATTAATTATATAATATTAATATTATTGTTTCAAAATTCTCATTTCCGTATATATATTGATTCCAAAATTTCTAATATATATATTACCAATAAAATTTTCTTTCTTTCCTTTTCCGTTCGAATATATATTAATTCCAAAATTTCCAATACATATTACCTCTAAAATTTTTTTTTCTTTCGTCCCCCTCATTAACTTTTTTTTTTTTTTTTTTTTTTTTTTTTTCGTCATTTCCTACAATTGTTAGATTATTTCATATATATTGAATAATAAAACAAAGGCCATTTGTTATGTGTTTATCTTTTCCTTAAATTTATGGAAAAGTTTCCAAAACCTTTCTGGGCCTATTACTATGATGATTGAATAAAGATGATTATTACCAAAAATCTTCTTGAAAAATGATCTTAAATAATTTAAATGACGGTGTAACCTTTTATTTTTTTGTATTTTGCATTGGAATAAATTTTTATTGCTGTAAAAAAAGACTTGTAATGTATTTATATAGTTATTCTTTACAATACCTATTTTAGTCAAATTATTATTTTCATTTTTTATTATTTCGTGTTTGAGTAAGTGTTTGTGTTTGTTTTCGTTGTTTAAAATATTTATTGTTTTCGGCTTAGTGTTGTCATTGTCCATAGCTTTAACCGCTGTCGGAATGTCTACCTTTTCAGTCTTACTCACTGCTGATGGATCGTTTAGTTTCTCAGTCTTATTTACTGATTCGTATAGTTCTTCAGACTTATTAGCTGTTAGAACATCTTGGTTCCCAGTCCTATTTGCTGTTTGAACTATTTCTTCAGTTATATCTGCTGTAGAAACATTCAATCCTTCAGTCTTTGCTGCAGAAAAGTTTTGTTCATCAGTATTAGCTGCTGAACTGACTTGGGTTTCGATTTTAATGGCAACTTTTAGATCTTCAGTCTTTAACACTGCTGAATGTTCAGTCTTTGTTGCTGAAGTGCCGGGGTTGTCTATTGGGATAGCCGAAATATAAGGGATTTTTGGTTGTATATTTTCTGAAATTTCCGAATTTTCAGTCTTTAATACTGCTGAGTTCTCAGTCTTGGTTGCTGAAGTGTCTGGGTAATCAATTGGGATAGCTGAAATATTAAGGATATCAGTCTTTAATACTGCTGAAAATTTCGAATTTTCAGTCTTAGTTGCTGAATTATTTTCCAGAATTGCAGTCTGAATCGGAGTCATTATATTAGGGTTTGGTTTAACTTCTTTTATATTTGTATTTATAGCTTTATTGGAATTAGTCATACGGTTAGGATAATCATAAGCTGGTTCAAGGTAAATTTGGGTAGGAGTTTCATTAAATTGGTCGTTATCTATTTCCGAAGATCTAATGCTGTAAATAGAAAAATTTTGTTTGTCTTCCATAAATTTTGGTTGGCGTCTGGCCTCGTTTTCCGACTCTTGCACCCGAGAAAAGTGAACATTTTGCTTATCGTTTTGTCTATTGGTGGTTCTAGAATATTCACCAAAACGATTTTCAGAGTTTGTAGGATTATTTCGGAATGGGTTACGCGTTGTTGTACCTTGTTGGTAATTTGTTGAAGACGATCCATTCCTAGATATCTTGTATCTACATTCATTCTCTGTATGATTATTCCGACCACAGAAATTGCATAAAATGTTATATTCCCTTTTTATGGGTTGTCTATTCGGAAAAGTGGACTGCATGTTTCGATAACATGTGTCCTGTGTATGCCCTGACCTACCACAGGTTTGGCAGACTATACGATTGAATGTAGGTTTTTCGTTATATTGATATGACCTGGGAGAGTTGTCCATTCGAGCCGCATGTGACACTACATGTGCAATCGACTGTTTTAAATTGTTTCCCCCATGGCCTTTAGCTAGTATCTTTAGCTGTTCGTTGTTTAGTCCATCCTCAAATGTTTGTATGGCCAATTTTTTGTTTTCTTCCATTAAGAATTCCCTAACCACCGCGTCTGCTGTTATTTCACATGTGGCAGAGTTTAGAGTCCTTAGAGCATTCGCGACTCTATCGCCGTATTCCCGGACGGTTTCTCTGTAGCGTTGTTTCAGAGAAATCAACTCATTGTGTGCCGTCGACCGAGATTGCTCCTCTTTATATTCCGATTCTAATTTTTCTTTTAAATCCTCCCACTTAGCGATTTGGCTATACCTAATCAGATCGTAAGCATGACCCTCTAGTCTATTTTTGACTAGCTCTAAAAATGTCTCGTATATATCCGGGTCTGCCTTCTTTATGGATCTAAATAAAACGTCTCCCCCGGAAATGAATTTACCTAAGTCGCAGGGTTTCCCGTCAAAGGTAGGGACGATTCTGAAAACATCAGAAATTCCGACAGAAAGAGCCATTTCAGGGGGTTTAATGTGTATCTGTTGATAGTGGATTTGTTCTTCCCCCTGCCAAGCCGCCTGTCTCGTGTAATATGGACTTGTAATAGTGAAAATTTAAAATAAAAGGCGAAAATTCGTTATCAATTCTTAAAAATATGGTTAACTTAAAAATATGGTTATGGAAAAATTGGCCTTTCTTTTTGTTATTCAATATATATATATATATATATATATATATATAGGAAAGAAAAATAAATTGGTCCCAAAGCTGCAAAGAAAGAAAATTCGACGAGAAAGAAACGGAAATGTCGTCGAAAAAACTGAAAAGAGAATTTTCAAAATTTCTATCGAGAAAACACGCGAAAGAAAAGAAACGGAAATGTCGTCGAAATACTGAAATGAGAATTTTCAAAGAATATAGATAGAAATTTCTATCCAAAAAAAATTTTTTTTTTTTTGTGAAAAGGAGAGCTTCCAATTAGAAAATATTCCTAAAAAAAGTAGAGAGAAAAGTCGCTATTTAAAAAAAATTCTTACTCTACTAATTGTTGTCGTTGTACTGTCTTTGTCTTGAGTGTTGCTGTTTTTTTTTTTTTTTTTCTTCAGTTTTCCTTAGTTGTTTCCTTTGTGTGGTTCTTTTTCTTTTTAGATTTTTTTTTCTCTTTGACGCCAGGCAGACTTCACGTCCTAAAGTTGATTGCTCATCCTGGTCTTTGCTGCTTTCCTTTTTTTTCTTTTTATTTCGTTGTTTTATGTCGGGGGTTTTTTTTTCTTCTTATTTTGGTTTGGTTATTTCTCCTGTGTTTTTTTTTTCTCTTTTCTTCTTGAAAAATTTTTTTTCTTCTTCTTATTTGGTTATTTCTCCTGTGTTCTCTTTTCTTCTTATAATCAATTTTTTTTTGTTGTTTTAAATTTTAGTTTACTTTGTTTTTCGTTGTTCTATGTTTACTTTTTTTTTTCGTTGTTTTATGTCGGGGTTTTTTTTCTTATTTTTTTTCTTGAAAAAAAAATTTTTTTTTTTTTTGTTTTTCTTCTTATGGTTTGGTTATTTCTCTTGTATTTTTTTCTTCTCTCTTCTTTGTTTTTTCTTGAAAAAAATTTTTTTTTCTTACAAAAAAAATTTTTTTTTTGTGTTGTTTTAAATTTTGTTTTCTGTTTCGGGATCCCGTTATCTGGGCATCCCACCGCTGCCACCCGTGTTGTAGGTCCGGCGCCGTACTTCCTCGGTTGAGGGAAGAGCGGGGACCTTTTGTTTTTCTCGATTCTTCTCCCAGCGAAGATTTATTAATATTTTCTATATTCACTAGTCCTTTTATAGATTGGCGAAATTTAATTAACCAATTTTTTCTCCTTTCTTGTATACCACTCCGACAAAACCGGTTGCAACGCACTGAATTAGTGATAACTAGATCCAATTTTCACTGCATATTAACTTTTTTCTGGTTTTATTTAAATTTGTCTACATATGAAAGTTTTAATTAAAATGTTTAAAATTTAACTCTTTTCATTATTTTCATCTGGTTTCATTTTATTTTCACTTCTTTTTCCGAACTCCTCTCGTTCGGAACTGAAATTTTTCTATTTCTATTTTTTTCTTTGTGACTTTTCACATGAATCAATTTGGACGAAAATCCAAGTTGCTATGTTTTGAATAAATAAAAAGGTGCAGGTTATTAAGTGTGCTGTAACTGGTAATATTGTGAATGTTTATGAATGGTATGTATTAAGTGAGAATGTAATATATGTTAAGTGAAGTTTTTAAGGATGTGTTAGGAGATTCAGTGTTAAATTTAATAAGGGTAGTATTCTGGAATACAACACAGGTAAGCCAGGACAAAGCGTTCTCATCGATGTGGGCGATTCTGGTGGCCGCAAGGCAGCTAGAACCCAGGCACAATTAAGATGCGAATGTCTGTCTTCTTACCACCCATTTTTGTTACCAAATCAGTTCTGCATGCGAACATATTTAGAAGAGGTTAGATTTAGTTAGAGTGTGACCAGGTTAGATCTAAAAGAGTGGAAGTTGGCGGAAGTAACGAGAGCCACCTCAACGTACAAACAGATCAAAAATGGAAGGACAGCGCTGCGCAAGTGTTCACAGATGATAAATACAACGTGTGTCGAGTTATGCCTAGCCGAACACCCACCGAAAATATGAATAAGCAAAAATCTGGGTAGACGACGCTGTTTCTACATAGCGAAACAGTTTATTCAATACCAAATTGCTTTTGCAGATTCCAATGAAAAAGAAGATCCCACGCGATAGTCTCCTGTATAAAAAGTATTGGGTTTGTACCACATGAAATTTTCGATTTTATAGTAAAAATTTAAAAGCCAATATTATTTTTTCTGTAAATGTTTATTCAATCAAAATAGGATCCGTTGGCATCTATGACATTCTTCTAACGTGGTACAAGGTCAAATATTTCTTTTTCGTCGAAGTGCTGACTTTTTGAGGCAATGAAATCTTCAAAGGCTTTTATGAACTCTGCTCGGTTCCGGAACACCTTCTGCCGCCAAAATGAATCCAGATTGTGGAAAATATGGGGAAATGTCAGGAGAGTACGGTGGATGCGGAAGAGTTTCAAATCCCAACTGCAACAGTTTTTGCACTGTTACTTGTGAGGTATGGGGTCTACCAATGTCATGCAAAAGGATTGGGCCGAGCCTATAGACCAATGCAGGTTGCTCTTCAGCCAATTTGGAATGCCGATTTCCTCACAATATTTGATAGCGTTTATCGTTTCTCCTGGTTGAATGAATAAAAAGTGAATTGGTACTTTCGATGTCCACCAAATTGTCACCATAACCTTTTTCGGGTGAAGATCGGGCTTGTGAGTGTGTTTTGGTTTTTCACCTGCATCCAACAACTGCCCAGGTATTTTACGGTTGTCGTACAGAATCCACTTTTCATCACAGCTGACTATCCGGTACAAAAACGATTCAGTTTGGTTTCTTAATCTAAGCGAATCGCAGATCTCCAAACGACGTGTGGGGAGGAAGTATTGTGCCAATAGACGGGCACTCCGTTCAATTGTTCCCTCGAGCACTACACATCCCGCCGAGGCAAAGAAAACGCCAAACACCGGACAAGTAAAAAATGTAAAACAAAGGATTTCTATTGTTTATTTTTATTTATTTTACGGAAGCACTACGTGAAAGTTACTATGTGGAGTAAATAAAAACACAATCTTCGAAGACAATATAATATTCAACAGGGCTGCTACAAACACTGCTGGTACGGACTTGCTTTTGATTATAATTTAACACAACACTCGCCACGACTCGGGGTATATTATCGTCACCGTGCGCACCGGTGAGCGGGAGATCGCATGAACGTGGCAGTCAGCGGATGGAATTTGACTCTGCGATAATCATCTCGTGCAGAGATGATTCGCTTGTAGGGTGAGTTTGTGGTGTCGTGGTAGATATCCTCTCCACTAAGGATATCGTTTTTGCCTACCACCAGAGAAACGTAAAGGCTCTGGTGGAATAGTAAAACAGATCTTGTAATGAAGATCATGGTGGTATGTGTGCGATCGTTCAGATCTGTGTGGTTTACACATGCAATGGGTAAACGAAGCAGACAGGCGGTAAAGACAAAAGGATCGAAAAGATCGTTGTCCATGGAGTGCCTCGCGTCTAAATAAATAGACGACGATACAGCGAAGAAATGTGATAAAAGAAAAGATGAGACGAGGGCATCATAAAAGTCTTAGATGAGTGATCATCATCATCATCGGCACTACAACCTGGAACTGGTCTTGGCGTTATTTAGCAAATCCTGAGGCTTGTTAAATGTTCCATAATGATTTGTTTTTTTCCGGCCAAGGTCATTAGTCTTGCGCCAGAGGCTCCCCGACGGGGAATCGAACCCCGGTCTCCCGCGTGTCAGGCGGGTATACTAACCAGTATACTATTGAGGAGCCCCACCATAACTGATGGAAAATAAATTAATTCAACTTAAACAAAAAAGTTGCAATCGTTATATTCCTTCTTTCTTGTTCTCTTCCAATCACTTATATCTCTCAATCTGAATTCCGTAACATATGGAAAACCTCTTTTAACCCTATTCATAAAAAAAAAAAAAATCCATATACCCCGTCTTTCCGAAGGCATTCAAAGTTATGCTTTCATTGCAAATCCATCATTACACTTAGCCAACATGGCTTACTTGTCGGTAGGTCTATAACAACGAATACGAGGGTTGCCTTTTATATTTCGGGATTAGAGAACTTAGATGAGTGATACCCTTGTGTAAATATACGAATAGACATTGCTAATGGGTTGGTGGACGAAACAAATCCCTTGCTTGCATTTGTATGTGCAGGGAAATTCGTTTGTGGGAAACGGTTTCTATATTTGCATTGTTTGCGCTTTGAATTCAATGCGCCAAGTCGATGCTTGTTTGGAGAAACAAACAAAGAAGAATTCTGGGTAAAGTGCTTGCAGCTGTATCTATAGTTGCAAGTCATTGCAAGGCAGATTAGATGGTTATACAAAGACGGTTTGTATATACCATCTGTGTCAAAGGAACATGGTATCTATGGCGACGCAAGTGTCGAACGCTAGTGTGAAAATCTACACTAATTGGAAATTCGGTTTTTGGTCGCTTATGCAAAGACGCATTGATACATGTATGAATGCCCTTGTAGAAAAAATTCGTTTCAGGAATTTTATGTAATGCTTGTATGCATTAATGTCCTTGGAAAAGGAAATATTTTCAGGTGCCAATGCGATTGCATTGTTGCGAATATCGGGGGTTTTTCAGGTAAGTGGGCCGTGGGGTTTGGCGGAATCGCCACAGACCTCGTTTTTGGGAATCGTGGAGTACCCATTTATCAAGCTTCTTTACCTTTCCTATGAAAGAAAGGTGTCAACTTATTGTCATTGGAGATACTCCCATGCTTTGTGCAGTCTCCCGCACCGATATCGTTGGGTCCGCATCTACCATTGCTTTTAAAACATCGTCGTCAACTAACGTTTCCGTGGTTCAGTTTCGAGGTTGAAATCTTCCAAACGGAACTTTCTAAACCGACGTCGTATAGTGCGTTCGTTTATCGCTAACATCCTCAAATGCGTCATTAATGTTTTTCATTGCACATGACCCATTATGTTCCATTTTAAATTCGTAAAGGAAGAGGGTTCGAATTTAAACTCCCGACAGCATGGTAAACAATTCGTAGAAAAAAAAACGGTGCTTCTAACGAATCAATAGAAAGATTTGTGGCGGTTCTTTAATACATTCCCAAAGAACCGCCCATCCTCCTAAATTAACCACCTTCCAAACCCATAGTACTTACCTGCAATTAGGAGCAGCGTAAGCTCCCCTGCAGCATCACACCTGAAGGTTAAACCTTATCAAGCATGCACATCAAACAAATTATTTCATTCATTCATACATGGACCGTGCCAGACAATCGGCTCAGCTTGTCGCCAATTATAAAAGATAAATACTCGCTGGCCAGCGTAATTGTTGACATAGCTGTAGCCGGTATTCTTGCTACGGTTCATGAGTGAATATTGCCCCAATCCCAAGGTTCGCAACACTTGCGACCAATTGCCCTTATCGGTTATCTACGGATCATGGGATTTGGGCACCAATATGATTGACGTTAGAAAATCATACCCCAGATCATGCCTAACGATGCTCCGGCCTGTTAAATAAACAAACACGATGTGCATATCATCGTGACCCTTGAAATAGCGTTTTTGTGTATCTTAAAGCAAAAACCTATTTCGTTCTCAGGCGCAAGTCATCAAAGATTTATGGCTCCCGAAATAGCGTTTCTGTTTATTTAAGACACAGAAACCTATGTCTCCTTTCAGCGATTGCGCTATGGCGTAGCTCTGTAATATCTACAATCCATTACACCAGCCCATATTTACTCAGGTGCATTTTCGTCGTTGCTGATATGCAGGGCAACGTACTTGTCCTATACGGACACATATAGAATTCTCCAACACCAATGTAATCCACACCGTTGAATCTGGCAGATATGGATGGTATCTTCGAGTCAGATTTTTATCGCCCAACAGCACACACGTGCCCAAGGATTGCTTCGTCGGAGTCGTGGAGTTGAATATAGTGTGAAGATCTTTTAATATTAAAGCCGTGCAAAATAAAACTAAATTCATTCCGTTCCTTGAATTGGATATGAACGACCTTATACAGGATTGGTCCGGAATTCCGCTTATTTATCATCTAACTAGATCATCCGTGGACAGCCGGTTATGCTACGATCGGGAAAACACGTCCTCCGAAAAAGAACTCTTGTACTATTTCCCAAAGAGACCAGGTCGATAATATTAAACAGCACCTACAGTTCTTGTGGTTGAACGGCAAATAAAGACATGTGTACCAATGTCGGTAAAATAACTACATCATCAGCCAGCTTTCACAGACTTAGCTTTGCTAGGATTGGGGTGGATATAAGATTTATGTTCCCCCGCTTGGTAGAAACCTTGACGTGGTGCGGGGCTTAAACTACAATAAATCACTCAGGCTGTGCTGACTGAAGCATACGCTTCCAGTAGGGCCACCCATGTCAGACAGGCTAGCGAGGAGTAACACACGAAGATCTACCACCCCTAATCCAGGGTGTCACGCGTCACCGTGCCCATTAGATGGTTTGCAGCCAGGAGTATACCAGCTGTATTATAACGGCGCCTTCCTGAAACCTGGTCGAACCATAGCAGTAATCAGACCTTACCACATCAAAGAGGGGCTCTGATGTGGCGGATTATTTGAAACCCCAAGACTCGTGGGATCAAAATAGAAGAATCAATATACAAAAAATAATCCGACGAAAAACCCGGTAGGCGTAGATGTGATGAGCCGACACTACCATAAGGGAACAAATCATCAAGAAAACACCAATTCGGCAAAAAGAAGACGTAGGGAAAAACGGAAAAAGCGGGGTATACGCGTCGGCACGTGGAATGTTCGAACGTTATATAAACCAGGCGCGATACAGGCGATCGTAGAAAACGCGAAACAATATCAAATGGACATCGTCACGACGTTTCAAATGATAAGGGAATTCGAATTATCACGTTCGCAGCCTCAAAAGATCTGCTAGTGAAAAGCACGATGTTCAAGCACAAGCAAATCCATAAAGCCACATGGATATCACCCGACGGCGTAACGCTTAACCAATTAGACCACTTCCTCATAGACAAAAGACGCCACTCGAATATCCTTGACGTAAGATCATATAGAGGAGCAGATTGCGACTCCGATCATCTTCTAGTGATGGGCAAAATCAGGAGTCGGCTCGCAGCAAACCCACATGGGCAGTCACGGGAGACGAGCAAAGTGTTCGACATTGATAAACTAAAAGACCTGTGCAAAAGGGCTGAATATCAAGACGAACTAACGAATAGATTTAGCGTTCTAGAGAATGGGAGCAGTGAGGAAGAGAAAGCCAATAGTGTGGACACTAAATGGACATCGATCAGAGACACAATCAAACAAACAGCCCAAAAGGTATTAGGATTTAAGAAAACAATTAAGGCCAAACCTTGGTTTGACGATGAGTCGAGGGCAATGATCGAAGAACGTAAACGCCTCAGAGTGATCCACTTACAAAGATATGATGAAGTCAACGCCGAAAAATACGCGACAATTCGGAAAGAGACAACGAGACTTTGCAAACGCAAAAAACAGGAATTCAAGAAGACTCGGATCGAAAAAATCCTAGAAAATTCTAGAGTAAAGAATATCAGAGGCATGTATGCCGGCATAAATTCTATTAGAAATGGCTACCGAGGGAGAGCCAAAATAATCCGAGACACAAACGCCTGTCTGGTCACAGAAACAAACAATATCGTGAGAGGGTGGAAGCAGTACTTTGAAAACCTGCTCAATGTACCCACCCACCAACCACAAATAAACGCACCAGACCTACATACAGCCGAGCCTCAGATCCCTGGGCCATCTGTCAACGAAGTTGTAGGAGCAATAAATTGATTGAAAAACAACAAGGCTCCTGGAGTCGACTGCATACCGGTAGACCTTGTGAAGCATGGAGGAGAGGCAACCGCTCGAAAGGTCTGCGAAGGACCAGTAAGTTATAATATAAGATAATTAAGCTAGAATTTAAGTATTTCTTGTCTAGTATGTAATTTAGAAACTTAGAAGATAAAAAGAAAACAAAAAAATGTTAAGCAAAAAAAAAAATAAATAAATAAATAAAACCGCTCGAAAGATACACCAACTTATCAAAACAATATGGGAAAGGAAGTCACTCCGGAAGAATGGCAAACCTCAGTAGTCGTCCCCATTTGCAAAAAAGCCGACAGATCTGACTGCGAAAACTACAGAGGAAAATCATTGCTCCCAACCACCTACAAAATACTAACAAATGAGAATCACATCGTACGCAGAAGAAATACCGGTAGACTACCAATGCGGATTCCGTAGGAACCAGTTAACAAGCGACCAAATGTTCACAATAAGGCAACTGCTGGAAAAGAAGTGGGAATACGAAGAGATGGTACACCAACTGTTCGTTGACTTCAAAAAAGGCTACGACTCAGTCGCAAGGCAAAGACTCTACCATATTGTAGTTGAGCTGGGAATCCCGAAAAACTATGCCGCCCTCATTTAAATCTGCATGCACGAAAACAAAGGGCGAGTTAGAATAGAAAACCACCTCTCAAAACCATTTAAAATCCGGGACGGCCCAAAAAAAGGTAATGTCTGCATACCATGTCTCTTTAACCTTGTCCTCGAGTATGTAAGAAAGGTACAAGACGACAACATGGCCGGAACATCCCTGAACGGGGTCACACAAGTGCTCGCATATGCGGATGACATCGCCATATTGGGCGATAATCTAGAAACTAAGTAAAAACAGTGAAATCATCATGCAAGCGGCAGAAGGGGTGGGCCTAGAAATAAATGAAGACAAAACAAAATACATGATTACGGAGAGAGTAGGTGCAACTCAGAGAACAATCATAAACATCAGGGGCAAGATATTTGAAAATGTCAAAAAATTTAAATATCTGGGAATAATACTGACGGCCAGTAACGAAATGTCGAAGGAAATTAACCAAAGACTACACTCCGGCAACACTAGTTGGCATGCAGTCAGTAAACTATTGAAATCCAAACTGCTATTACGTAATATAAAGCTCTGTGTCTATAGAACCATAATCATGCCGATTGTTCTATACGGATGCGAAACATGGGCTCTCACAAAAAGGGAAGAAACCAAATTCCGCGTATTCGAGAATAAAGTCCTAAGCGGTATCTTTGGCGACAAATATGAAGAGGAGGCAGGACAATGGAGGAAACTCCACAACCACGAATTGGAAGAGCTACACCGCAAACCTACAATAGTGAAAGTAATCAAGTCGGGAAGATTAAGATGGGCCGGACACGTGGCGCGAATGGGCAACGATAGGACCGTGCATAGAATTCTTGACGGTAAGCCAACGTGAAAGAGACCGACAGGATGGTCGCGACGGAGATGGAAGAATGCACAGGACAGGGAACAATGACGGAGTCGAGTCGTTGAGGTCATGAACTTTCGGGTTCCTACAGGCCAATAAATAGAATAGGATAGAATAAGATTTCAATTCAATTCAATTTTTTATTTGGTAAATAATTACATTTATGGTATATTTTACAACTAGTACTTAAGAGATTTAGGATAGCAAATCCTTTACAACTATAATCTTAAATCTATATAACGACAATAGCACAATTTTAATGAATAACAAATAATAAATTAAGGGAAAACTACAAGAAAAAACCCTTATTTGAATCTTAAGACTAATATTGCACGAGCTTCCGGTTATTTTATATAGTAATGACCTCGATATAATTTTCATAGACAGAGTACATATGTAGTGATTTAGGATAACGCAAGACGGGAAACGAGAACATTGTCAGAAAAAGAACAATTGACGAAGAAGTTTTGTTTGATTTTGTCAATAAGGAACTCTACCGGTTTAACGTTGGCGTTTTCATGTAGTTCATGTGTCGAATAATGCCATGGCAAATTCAGCAACATTTTCAATATTTTATTTTGACACCTTTGCAGTTTTATTTTGTGTGTGCGAGCACAATTACACCATACAGGGGCCCCGTACAAGAGTATCGCTTGAAAAATGGTTTTATATATTATAATTTTATTTTCGATGCTAAGCTTTGACTTTCTACACACTAATGGATACATAACTCTTCCGAGTTTGTTTATTTTGTCAATTGTGGTAGTGATGTGTTCATGAAAGATAAGTTTTTTATCTAGAATAATACCTAGATATCTACAGTCTTCGGACCAATCAATATCAACTGCACACATACTGAGTTTAGTGCCATTTGGTAGGTAGCAGAGTTTCCTACATCTCGAAAACCAGACAGCTTGTGTTTTATTACAATTTATTTTTGTTTTCCATTTCCTGTAATATACTGCTAGCTTGTCAAGAGCTGCTTGCAAAGAGTTGTAGACATTAGTGAATAAGGCACCCGAAGAGAAGATGGCTGTATCATCGGCAAACATAGCTACCTGAATGTTTTCACCTAGACATGGTAAATCTGCGACAAACAATGTAAATAATATGGGACCAAGGACCGAGCCTTGGGGTACACCATGGTGGATTTGGTGAGTAGAGGATATGTCGGTTCCTAAACTCACAACATATTTTCTCGAACGAAGAAAGCTCTGGATAATTTTGATAAGCGGTATTGGCAGCTTAAGTTTTAGTAGCTTATAAATCAAGGCATCGTGCCATACCGTATCAAAAGCTTTTTCGATATCTAGAAGAACCAGTCCCGTTGACTCCTTGTCGATGAATTTACCAGCTATGTGGTTTTTAATGCGCAAGACTAGGTGGATTGTGCTGTGACCACTACGGAAACCGAACTGAAAGTTTGGTAAGATGTTATTGTCTTCCACAAAACGATCAATCCTTTCCTTAATGATTTTTTCTAAGAGCTTACTTAGACAGCTAAGTAGACTAATAGGTCTGTAGCTTTCGGGGCTGTTCTTCGGTTTGCCGGGTTTCGGGATAGGTATTACTTTTGCTGTTTTCCAACAGTCCGGAAAATAACAATTCTTAAGACAAGCGTTGAAAATGAACGTTAAATAGTTACTTGCAGCAGGTGGAAGTGCTTTGATTAATTTGTTGTTAATATTATCGAGACCCGCAGCCTTTTTTGATTTCGATTTTTATAGAATAAGATTTATGTTGTTTCAAATGCAAGCATTAAAAAAATAGGAGTAAGTTAAATTTTAAATAAGAACAACAAAAAATTGGCACAAAGTTTTAGTAGTTTTCTTTGTGATTCAAATAGACATAACTAAGCCACAAACAAAGTTTTGTCGCTGAAAGGCAAACGGCACAATAATCATATCTTAGAGCCTCTGCGTAGGGCCAGATAAGACAATTAAGCTAGGATTTAAACATTTTTTGTCTAGCTTATAATTTAGAATCTAAAAAAAAAAGAATTAAAAAAATGTTGCAAAAATGAAATGAAATGAATCAGTCGCCCAAACATGTAAAGAGGTGTCCTAAAACAAAATACAGAATAGTAATGAGAAGAAGCCATTAAAATTAATAACTCATGTAATGTTTTACACTGTCGACTATGAGCTAGATATATCCAAAACATAACGCTCAATATAATTTAATTTCGTGGCTCGCAGAGTTCAAATCTAGGTTGTAATGTCCACTGCTTTTCAATACCGAGTCTTCCAGGAAACTCTCGTTAAAGAAGAATTAAGATAAGAGATATTTTTAAGAAAAGAGCGAATTATTTCTAGTTACTGAATTCTTAGGCCTGTGCAAATTCGATACTATAATACCTTAAAACGATCCCATCACGCTTTTAATATCGTAGCACGACTAGTTAGTGACTCAAAGTCAGAATTTCATAAGCAATTTTCTGTGCCGCCCACATACTAAACAGTGGCGTCATTTACAAAAATACTTCAAGCAATCCATGTACAGTTCCAAGTTGAACGGCCTTGAATTTGAAATCATTCAACACCCACGGCGACAATGGTACAATCACCACAAGTGACTAATAGACCGATGTCTCCGGAGGGAAGGAAAAAACGTGTCAAGCCAAATCCATTAAGTTCTCAAATACTCCACATCCGTTTGCTTTTCATGCTTCAAGAACTGAACGGGGAACTCAGTAGAGCTACGAATGGCCTAGTGTCTCAAAGATATCAACCAACACGCGATGTATTTCTACTAAGAACAAGAAGGTGCGACCAAGAGTCAAACATTTTACGCAGGACTGTCTAACCATCTGATCTGCAATTATCCCCTCGCACTGAGTGTAGATCATTCAAATTGTACCCCCTTTTTTGATACACCACCACATAGATGTTATCTTTTGCAAAAGGTGTTGGAAAACCGGTAATATCCACTTCAATCGTAGCTTAAAGCTCGAACAGTGTTTGCTTCCCCTTTGTGCTTGGAAAAGATTGCCTTGAGTTGCTCACAGTGGAATAAAATAATTTTATAGTGGGGTTCAAAAGCCGGAGGTGGAGAAGATTGAGTGAAAAAATGATTGGAAAGTCGGGCTATGAGTCCGATGAAAATGTCTTCATCAACGGATGGCAATGAGTGTGATTGCGGCGAGTCATATTTGTTTTTACACAGTGACACTCAAACTGTGAGAAAGCTATAAATTTTAGTTACTCTCTTTATATGAATAAAATATTTTCAAATGAATATTCCAAATTGAGTTGTCAAAAAGTATTACGGTAATTTAATCCAAGCGCTGTAGTCGAACACCAACCTCTTTCTCTGGTAGAAAGTTGTTTTCGAAACACAAATCTTGTTGCTACTATTTTATAGCAAACATATGTTTTAAGAAAACATTATATACTAATAATTGAAAAAGTGTTGGAATATAAAAGATTACTGTGTCCTTCGAAAATGCGTTGCAGCTATAACACGCAATTAGCCGTTGACTATATCAGTATTTAGCATATTACAGTCATTAAAATCGGGAAAACTGTGGCGGTTCCTCCAAACGCCACTGTCTAGTTGCCCAATTACCCACAAGCTTCCTGTGCTGAAGCTCCTCAAACTCCATTGTCTCCCGCTAACGCAATTGCATTAGCTCCTGTAAAGCCTTCATGCATCAAGGTTATCTAATGCATAACCTAAAAGTTCCTGTAAAACAATTCTTACCCACATGCATCAATTCGCATTCAAAATTCCCTACAAGAATTCTTTTCATCATACAGGATCATAAACCCCAAACCTATTCGGCACCCTTTGTATGCCAAGCAATCTTGCTACGCAAGTGTGGACCACATTTCCACCACCAAGGCCATCATGATTCCTTGCATCAACGCATCATTGCGTTTCTCCAAAAACATGATGGTTCACATTTAATGTAACTCTATAATCTCGTCCATTTTTCCTGCATGCGCATTGCTTGGCGACTAAGGAGTGCAGCCTTTCATATAGCTGAAACTCATTATATTCGATCCCTTTTGTCCAGCAAAATGCGGTACACGATCACTCATCGTATACCTAAATTGCTTTGGCATCACCAGCATATTCAAATGCAAATAAAAATCCAATAGCACCATTTTTCTGGTGCATTGTCGTCTATTTACATAGCCACAATGCACATCATAAACAATGATCTACACGATCCCTTTGTCTTTCAATGTTTCAGGATTCGCTTCCCATTGACCTTCTCGCATGAGTAAACAACACAGATCTACACGATCGCACACATACGGTGGTATTTAGCCAGCAAGACGCTCTTTCTGGTTACCCCATTTCGAGAAATGTTCTCTCTCTCACTTCTCTTTGGTGCTGACAAACTCACCACCGAATTGAGGATGAATCTGGAGTCAGATTCAAGCCCTCAGGGAGTCTTATTACAATCATCAAAGGAGTCGGTCGGATCTTCTTCCCTTCGCCGTACCGTGCACACGGTACTGTGCGTTTACACACGCGATGTTTTACGTGTCAAACCCTTAATTCACCAAACAAATCCCCAGTGAAACGGTGCAGCCAATGGAACATATTAATAAACCAATTAAACAGTGTCGCGTATGTGCCAAATACAACTTGTGTAATGTTACATATCGATAAAAACAACTAATGTATACCCAAAAATAAATAACAACTTAAATAAAGTTATAAACAATAGACACAAATAGAAATTAATTAAACCAGTGCGTTTCATTTTCTTATACTCTTGGATTCTTGGAAGATCATTTGCAGTGGACATTCAGTGAGTGACAGAGAATAACTTGCGAACGGAGGTCTTCTGGTGTTCGGTGGATCAGTTAATTACGCTGGGGACGGGAGTGAATCCAGTGCCGTACGCCGACGCACAGTACTTCCTCCCCACAAAACCAATGTTCTCTAATCGGCAATACGAAATATCACTTCGAAGGTGGAGAATATCGAACAGGGCACCTTATACATTTTCTAGAAGGCAGTCACACATTTTTTAAAGAACTTGCTTAACATGGCTTGGGAAGGTCTGAACCTGGTTGCGATCGTTCCCACCAGCGTGTTTGGGATAGCTCGAATACTCGCCACAGTGACGTCACTATAAAAACTGAATTAATTCGGTTGCTTGCAATGCTGATTTTATTGTTCTTGTTTATGCACTACCATGGGGAGTCGCTTAGATGGCGTTGGACGATGTGAAACCCATATAATTACAGGAACATACATGTTGGAGATGGAGCAGCACACGACGGCCGACTAGCAGCACACGACTGCCGACTGGCAGACTGAGCATCGCGCATTTATACTCTGGCTTCTTGTTCCTGTGACGACATGCGAATGAGGGAAAGGAGACAAAAAAGCGAATATAAGCAGCGGCAGTTGTGGAGTTGGTGATCAGTACAAGTCAAGCAGTCAAACGCTGCACATGCATTTATAAAGATTGTTTTATATTTAAATAAACATCTCGAAATTAGTAAATCGAGTTTACAAATTGGTCCTTTGAGCTGAATCAAGTCATCGAGGGAAACACAGCAGCTGCCGACTGGACAACACAACGCTGTGCAACGTGGGATCCAAGGGTTTCAACTACAACGCATTGAAGCACACCCGCTGCGACCAAGCAGGCAGACGGTCGTGCAGCCTAACCAGCCAGCAGCGCACTCAGTTGCGTAAGCTACAGCCGACCCACAAGCATCGGATTCAAGTAGCTAGTGGCAATTTCGATCCACAGCATCGAAAGGAAGCCAGCTAAACCACAATGGCTACCAGTGATTCGCCAAGCAAGGCAATGGCGGATCAGACTGTTCCGGCAAGCAAACGAAGACGAGGAGTCCTTAAGGGATTCCTCACGCGGTTGGAGGAGTTCGCGACCAAGGCGAATGAAGTTACCAGAGAGGAAGTCGCATGCAGACTAAGCAAGCTGGAAGACGCGTTTAAATCCTTTGAGCGCCTCCAGGAAAGCATCGAGGAGAACGACTCGGACCTGGACATCGACAGGGAGAACGAGTAGCGAGCAGCCTTCGAGGAGCGATACTTTTCGCTGCAAGGCAGACTCACCCAGCGTCTGAACGTGTCAACAAGCACGGGCGACACCGCATTGGATACTTTAGGAGACACCCTGGGAACGGCACCTACTACAACGTTAACAGCGGAGCAACCAGGAATGGAGAGGCTGCTTGACACCATGAATGCCACCCAGAGGCTCATAAACAGCTTGGTGGAACAATTGGGTACGCGATCCACGGAACCGACAGCAACGGATTCTACGAGTGGAGCGACCACCCGAGCGGTCAAATTGAAGCATATCGACGTGCTTACCTTCGATGCGGACTACCAGCAGTGGGTAACGTTCCGAGACCTGTACCAACCACTCATCCACGACAACCCCCAGTTATCAGCAGTCGAGAAATTCCAATTTCTCCGGACTTCGTTAAGAGCGGACGCACAATCAGTGGTTCGCAATGTTCCGCTCACGTTGGCAAACTATCTGGAGGCCTGGAAGCCCGCCTCACTGAGCTAGAGAGCCTCCCGACAGCGAAGAACTATTCAAAGGGTCACTTTGTTCGGGACAGAGGTATAGCAGCCGGCACACCCAGGAAGGCGTACTCGGCAATCACATCACCATAGACGGCTAAGTGCCCCAGATGCGCGCAGCCGCATCCATTGTTCCGATGCAGTGCATTCAGGAAACTCTCAGCTCTACAGCGAGATCAGTTTGTCCGCCGCCACAAGCTATGCAGAAATTGCCTCAGCCCCGACCACAGCATTGACAAATGTGAGAGAGGTAACTGTCGAGAGTGTAACGGACGGCACAACTCTCTGCTGCATCAACCCGTAGACGTTCCGACGTTATCACAAAAGGTTGGACCATCAGAGGGATCTTGCGCGACAGTACAAACTCAGGATTCACTACTACCTACAGCAATAGTAACGGTGATGGACGACAGAAACCAGTTGGTTCCTTGCCGGGTGCTGCTGGACTCAGGCTCGACCACAACCTTAGTCCGAGAATCATTCATTCAGCAGTTGGGCCTGCGACGCACGCAGGCGAAGGTGAAGATAAGTGGCATAGGGGAAGCGAATCCACAACTCAGCCGAGGAAAGGTCGAGATGCTGCTGAAAGGCCGAACAGGGTAAACAAGTATTCGGATAACGGCATTGGTGATGGGACGATTGACTTCGGATCTGCCGTCAAGGTCACTGGAACATGACTGGAGAAGCTTTTCATCGCTGGCGTTGGCCGACCCGCTATTCCACAAATCAAGACCCATTGACTTGTTGCTGGGTTCGGACACTATCTTCCAGATCCTGCGCGATGGACGACTGATGGTTCCCGATAGTAAAATGATGGCGCAGAACACCATATTCGGCCGGGTAATCGCAGGGAGTGGACCAGCTCTGCTCGATCAGGAACAACATTGCTGCACTGTCACCCAACAAGTCGGCCCATTAGAGGGTACACTGCCAATAAATATGCCTACATATAACGATGTCGGCAACGGTAAAGCTGCGAATGCGAATTATCAGCAAGCTCCTTATGTTCCGACATCGTTGTATCAAGGTGGAAATGAACTCGGTGTTTCTCCATCATCTTCCACACAACCACAGCAACAAAAATTCCAAAATTATAATTCACCACCTACTTCTAATATAACTCAGCAACCCTATTCCTCTGGCGCCACAAACACAATGGCGGGCACTACGTACATAACCTCTCAAGTAACAAATGAACCACAGAGTTCTTATAATGTATCTTCACAACCTTATTCAAATTCAGGGACTCCGCCGAGTGGGCAAATGCAAATTCAACAACAACCACCACCTCTGCAACAGCATCAAACTTTGCAACAGCCACAATCGTTGCAACCACAAATTATTCAACAAGAGTCTGTGCCACAACAGTCTGTACCACAACAGTCTGTACGACGACAGTCGGTGCCACAACAGACTGTACCACGGCAGTCTGTGCCACAGCAGTCTGTACCACAGCAATCAATGGCACAGCAGCCTGTACCGCAGCAATCCATGCCACAACAATCTATGGCACAGCGGCATGTCTCTCATCAAACCTTGCCACAGCCTATGACTCAGCAATCGGTGCCACAACAGCATATGACACAGCAAAGTATGCAGCAGCAATCTGTTCCGCAACAGTCTTTGCCCCCCCCCCCCAACCTATGGGGCAGCAATCTATACCACACCAATCTAAAGGCCATCAAAGTTATGTACCGACTGCGTCAAATCCAGCGGATTACTTATCAAGGGGCCTTAAAGCAAAGGAGCTCACCGGAGCAGAGTTGTGGTGGCGAGGACCCGCTTTTCTGCGAGAAAAGGAGCTGAAGTTGCCCCGGACGCCCGCTCACCAAGTCCGAGAGACGGACACCGGAACACCGGTAGACCCCGAGGAGCGAAAGCCATCGTACGTCGTAATACAGCAAGAGGAGCTGCCCATTACAAGAAGACTCTCTAGCTTCACTCGAACGGTGCGAACAGTAGCGTGGCGGAAGGCGGACCTAACGGCCAGTACAGCCGGGAGACAAGTATCAAGACGAAGCGAACTGGTTGCGCTCGACCCATTCATAAATGACCAAGGTATCCTCAGGGTGGGCGGAAGACTAGAGGCAGCAAGGATGGAATACGAACGCCGACATCCACCAATCTTACACCGGCAACATCACCTTACAAAGATCATAGTGAGGGATTTGCACTTGAGACTGATGCACGCTGGAAGCCGGTTACTGCTCGCCGCGGTGAACTCCCGGTACTGGATCATAGGGAGTCGAGGACTTGTCCGGAGGGTCATCGCTGAATACACGAATTGCGTTCGTCACAAGGAACGGGTGCTATCTCAACAAATGGCCGCATTGCCAGCCAGCAGGATTAATCCCGCACGGCCATTTAGTAACACCGGGGTCGATTATGGAGGTCCTATCACTCTTCGGACATGGAAAGGACGCGGCGCGAAGCGAGTCAACGGCTACATCTGTCTCTTCATATGCTTAGCAACCAAGGCAATACATCTCGAAGCGGTTAGCGAGCTGTCCAGCGAGGCTTCCCTGGCAGCATTAAGGAGATTTCTCGCGCGTAGGGGTTTTTGTCACACTTTATAGAGTGATAATGGCACCAATTTCGTTGGGGCATGCCGAGAACTGCGAGAAGTTTATGAGCACATAAACCGGAAGGATGCCCAGGACCGGATCATTACGGAGTTGGCCACCAACGGCATCACTTGGAGATTCATTCCCCCGGCAGCCCCCCACTTTGGTGGCTTGTGGGAGGCAGGAATCAAGTCCGTGAAGAATCATCTGAAGCGAGCTATTGGAAATGCGTTTCTGACGTTCGAGGAACTTACTACCGTGTTGGCCCAGATCGAGGCTTGTCTGAATTCCCGACCGCTGGTAGTCCTGCCAACGTAGCCTGGCGACCCCGAGGTGTAGACCCCCAGTCATTTCTTAGTTGGAGGACCGGCTATGAGCGTCCCGGAAGTCGATCCGGGAGAGACAACAATCACTTGGCGCTTCAGATGGAAGTACTTGCAGGCGTTGCATCGAGCATTTTGGTACCGGTGGAAGAACGAATACCTCCACACGTTGCAGACCCGCAACAAATGGTATCATCCGGAACCAAACCTAGGAAATCCGGTCGTGGTGCTTTTGAAGGACGAGCAACTATCTCCGACCTATTGGCCCATGGGAAGGGTCATCGAGCTTCATCCTGGCAGAGATGGCAAGGTGCGGGTGGCAACTGTAAAGATTCAGGGGGGAACCCTTAACGACCCGTCACGAAGTTGGTCCTACTCCCGGTTCCGGAAGACGGTTGAACCGACAGTTAAAGGTGGGCGGAATGTTGGAGACGAAGCAGCACACGACGGCCGACTAGCAGCACACGACTGCCGACTGGCAGACTGAGCATCGCACATTTATACTCTGGCTTCTTGTTCCTGTGACGACATGCGAACAAGGGAAAGGAGACAAAAAAGCGAATATAAGCAGCGGCAGTTGTGGAGTTGGTGATCAGTACAAGTCAAGCAGTCAAACGCTGCATATGCGTTTATAAAGATTGTTTTATATTTAAATAAACATCTCGAAATTAGTAAATCGAGTTTACAATACACTTCCGTGCTATGACAGTTGCGTTTGAAACAGTATAAAGACTATTTTGTCTCATTGAAGAGGATTTTTCGGGTTATATTTTACTCTACGGGGAATACATTCATGGACGTTCAGGCGTTGGAATACTCCCGAATGTATAATTGCCCTTGGTGGTAAGCCCGCTCACCGATTTTTTTGAATTGCCTCTTAGGGTCGTAGTACTTCCCCTGTCACCGCAAAACTCCGAGAAGCTTCAAAATCTTCACCTAGTGAAAAAGGATCATACATCAGCCTATTCCATGCCGCGTGGTACTTAATGGCGCGCGGATTAAAGGTCTGTGGGGTTGTTTCAACTTGTGCACCGGGACGGGTGCGGATTCAGAAAACACCCACTGGGGGAAAGGCAAATCACTAAACACACAAGAGGAGCTATCAAGGAAAAGTGTCAAAACAAAAAAACGATGGTTGTCTTGTAGTACTGTTCGCTTCCGTGCTTCTCGATCAACGAGGAAGAGAAGCGAACGATTGCTGAATACGGTCCTGGGAATCGGCCAGGCTCAATTAAAAATACTTTTTATATACTTTAAATTTATTTTATTAATTTATTTTGTTTTTATGGCGTCCTTACACCTCGGACGCCAAATGAGACTGATCCTCGAATACAAAAAAAAAAAAAAATTGTGGCGAGAAGGCCGAATTTAGCGAGACAGGACATATGTGTCCTTCATCTTGTCTCTGACTTCTGGTCATCTTGCGATAACCAGAATCACCCACATCCGTGAGGATGTTGGGCTCGGTCTCGCGGCATCTGAAAAGAGAAGAAAAAAGGGGGGGTATCCAAGGATAGTGTGGACAGTGTTAGTCCAAGTGTTCTCTAACTACTTTTATAGAGGGATGGTGGGAAAGAAATCATACAAGACCGGTGGGTCTTGGGTGCGGTAGTAAACGCAGATCACGTCTTTGGCGTCTGATAATCTGCGCTTTGGTCGGTGTGTATGTTTGTGTTTGTGCCGTCTTGTACTGTGCGTTCGTGTGTTTGGTTTGTTAATAGTAGACCCCATGGGATGGGTCCAGGAATCCTCTATTATAGAGGGGAATGTTGTTGGGAAGGGTGCTTTCTTCAGTTTTGTACTGAAGAAGAAATTGTGGGGGTTTGATCCGAAGAGATCGAGAGAGAGAAGGGTCAAGAACGCAAGAGTCCCGTACAAGTAGGTTCTCGCTGTTCTGAATGTTTTCGAGGTACTTATATGCTAATGGAAGCAAGTACTCGTCGATAGGGGTAATGGAGGCGCCTTCGTATAGGTGAGAGTTGGGGTAATGACGGCCGTCAGGCCTTCTAGAATGATTGGTGCATCTTCTGAGGAGTTTCCTTTCAAAAACCCGAAGTCTTTCCATTTGAGCCGAAGATATGCAGGACCATATGGGAAAGGCGTAAGATATTCCAGATCGGATTAGCTGCTTATAGCAGAGAAGCTTAACTTTGGTGTCAACTTTGTCCCTCCCCCTCAGGATGTTGTGCAGTTGCTTAGACCGACCGAGGCCCCTTTGGAGAATGTGGGTCACATGTTTGATGAACTGATCCTCGAATACAAAATCCATCGCCCTTATAAAGAGAAACTAGTCGAGATTTGTATCTCGAAAATACACAATTTCATTCAAAAATCCCGATTTTGGTATCCTGAGTGGGATGCTCAGTGTTTATTTAAAATAAGAATTCAATTTCTTGCATTCTTACGAAACTATTGCGCAGATGTGGATATGTATCTGGTTTTGGGTTTTTGTTTGTTCAATTTATTAGGAATTTTTCCAGATAGAGATAATGATCTCTGGATTTTGAGTTTTGATGATGCCGTGGGGCAAATGTAGAACAATAAACGAATATTAGATTCATTTATTGTGAATTTGATTTTAATTTGGGATTTTGGTTATAATTATGCCGTGGGGGCAAATGTTAGGCGATAAACGAATGTTTGATTCGTTTATTGCGAATTTTGGTTTATGTTTGGGTAAATTCGGGTTTTGATAGGATTTTGGGTTTTGGAGTATTATTGCTGGGATTTGGATGTAGGAATGGGGGAAAAAGGTGGTAGGGCTTTTTAGAGCACTACAGTCTTGTTGAATATTAGGTCTTTATTTTTCTTGATTACTGGTGAACATATCTCACAAATACAGTTTAATTAGTTGAAGTAGACTTCACATTGAACTCGTTACTTATTTATTTAACTAATGCGTAACTTGCACTATATCCTATTTTACGTTTTGTTCAGTTACAGTTAGTTATCTGAAGTAGATTTCACATGTAAATTGTACAATACCTATGTCACGTTTTGTTGAGTTACAGTTAATTATTTGAAGTAGAGTATCTGACTCCTTCGCGTGAACACACTCGAACTCCTGACCGTCGATCGATTAAAAATAAAAGACAAACTCGCTTCGACTCTGATCGCGACGACTTTGAAAATGTCTGCCCTGGTGGACGTTAAAAATCTGACTCTCCTAGTGTCTCTTGGGGTCAACATCCACTAACCGCGATGGCGATGGATTTCCATCGATCTGGGAGTAGCCAATACGATATTTTCCTTGGTGATAACCAATGAGCGATCGAATTGGAGTTTTTGATCGAAGCATTTCCCCTGTGGCCGCACAGGCCTGGATGAAAATCCATTCGTTGGAAGCCACGACAACGCAGAAGCGAAGGGTGCGCAAAAGAAAATCCGAATATCCGGCTGATCAAATAGATGGTCGAATACGGAGGCTGGCTGTCCCGGCATCATAAGCGATAGGGAATAAGTTTTTCTGTTGATGTTATGTCAACAAAACTTCGCTTACGATGACAAGGCTATAATCCATGGGGTGCATATTTGTTTTAGGGAAAACGTATCGTGGGACACGATCATTAGTATGAATTTTTAAATAACAATCATGATTGTATCCGATCCAATGGATACTTATCGCTTATACCAGCGGCAAGGGCTAGCGTGAGGATTGTTTAGCTTAGGAAAAGATACGTTGGACATGATCAGGGGTATGATTGTTTAAATAACAATCATGTTCGTGTCTAGTTCTATGATCGGTTGGTGGCCGATAATGGGAAATTGGTTGCAGCTGTTGAAAACCTAATGGACATGGGTGCAATGTTTGTTTACTACTTTGCCACCGCGTGTAGCATCACTTTGATTGTGCTCAAAATGGTAACGTCTCATCGGTCGATGGGTCGAGTGTGTGTTTACATTAAACAACACTTGAATTCTCTTGTAGATTGCCCGCGATGGGCTGTGCTGTATATTGTCGATCGAACGATCGACCGATGGATCTGCCGATAAGGCAAGGGTGAACATGTCATGCACGTATATGGAAAAATTCTTCTCAGCTATGCGTATTGACATGTTCGCGTGTTAATGTCGGTTACATGATAAGAAAACCGAATTAGATTTCAGGACATGATGGTTGGATGCAAGCATGCCCCTGGGCGAAAGTCTATAGATGCCAATGCGATTGCAAAATAGTAAACGGCAATCATTCTAGCTGATTTTACCGCGGGCTTATGTTTTCAGGTAAGTATTGTTACGGGGGAGCTTGGCTGCTCATCTGAAGGCAAGCTGCTTATGGTAGGTCATAGGATTGCAGGTAGGGAAAGGGGAGTTGGGTTAGCCCGATGGGTGGTTCTTCGGGCGCCTCAAAGAACCCCCACAGGTCCCCATGTGTCCCATGCCTGCGCGGATGTTCTTCGAAACATAGTTGCAAGACAAAAAGGTTTGGTGACCCATTCGCTGGATAAACATATGTGCCAACTACTAGCTGTCAGGCTTTAAGCGCAAATATATGTGGCGACTCAGCACAAATCACAACCTCCGCGCAATCGCCGCGAGTAAAGGCTCACACCGAGGGTGGATTTCGATTAGCGCAATCTCGGCCACGCTCGCACAGGCACAGGCAGAGGCATGGCTTCGATACGCATAGGAAAGCAGTGTGGTGATATCAACACGCAAAATTGGCGGCAATTGTGAAACGATGAAGTGAGGACGCGTAGTAAATCACATTCAAAAACAAATTAAATAAAGCAAAGTTTGTTTTGAATGCATAGTACCGCCCAGTTATCGTACGTCCCTTTTCCAAATAGTCAATGATTATAATCCCACGTGCATCCCAAAAAACAGTAGCCATAACCTTTCCAGCTGATTTCACCGATTTTGCCTTCCTTGGAGCCCGTTCGCCTTTAACAATCCACTATTTTGACTGTTCTTTCGTCCCGGGAGTATAGTAATGTGTCCATGTTTCATCTATAGTTACTAATCTGCGCAGAAACGCATCTGGGTTGCGACGCATTCCAAAAATTCTCAGCAAATGCGGCTCCCATCTCGCAGATATTGTTTTCATACACAATTTATCATGCAAAATTGAAACATGAAACAAATTGAAAATTGACAGATACTTGAGTAAGGAATGATGCTTACTAGAACCCGCCCATTAGCGATGCTATGAGCGCCATTCTAGCTGTTTCTAAGGACTTATTGACCTATCCTCGTATAATATAGAATGAGTACGGGTAAAACATCAATAAGGGCAGCACCATCATACCTAGTGTGGCCATGGCGTACGCACATCGGTTCTGCTGAGACAACAAGAAAAAGCTAACGTCTGCGCTCGATCGCCTGGAAAAAAAATATAACCGAAATATATGAAAGAAAACCTTACTAAATTAAAAAATCAAGGCGGGACCAAAAACATCTATCAAAAATAGCAAGGCGCGATGTTTCAGAGTCGTCTCCGCTGGGACGGAAATAAACCCATGGGGTAGAGCGTACAGCATGGTTATGGCAAGACTAAAAGAATACAAAACCGCACACACATCTTCTTTTTTTTGTTCGGAAACCCAACCCGGAGTGGAGCAGTGTAGTCGTATTATACTCTGATAGAAATTATTGGTTTCGGAAAGGACATCGCAATTGTAACAATCGTTAAACATGTAACCAAGGCAATTCCACTGGCAACAACTCAGTTGGCCACAGAGAGGAAGCCTTACAAACAACTGGTCGAAGGCTTATGAAACATGCTATCTTCCAGAACGGATATCAGACCATACGATCAATGGAAGATGTTTAGTGCTTGGGAGTCATACTCGACAATAAACTAAGATTTAAGTCTGACGTAGAGTATGAGAGTAAGAAAGCTGCGGGCGTACAGGCCTTATCCGGTATATTGCCGAACATTAGCGGACAGGATTTAGTAAAGGAATCATACTGCCAATATTGGCCACATCCATGGTGGCCTATTCCACGCCAACGCGAGCCGAAGCTCAACAAACAAAACAACTGAAAATAATGATGAGAGTATCAGGCAGACTTTGTGCATTAAGGACTATATATAGTTTCAGAATGATCTCCGACAAAGCAGCATTTGTTATAGCAGGACTTCTCTCCAAAGACATCCTAGTTGAGGGTATACTTTGGATCTAAAAAATCAAAGCCACATGGGGTGAAGTGTCTGGCGGAATGGCGACGATAAAGGTAGAATAAAGAAAAGCTTGCCTTACTTTGTAGCAGGCCCGATGGGTCACGATATTGAAAGGTGATGAGCCTTTAAGTTCATCCCATCAGCAAAAATTTGAATAAAACGCTGTCCTTGTCAGGGTACGTTGTCTATCGGAAAAATTAAACGGTTTTGAATGTGAAAGTTCACCTCTTTGCCTACAATGCAAAGAACGAGAAGAAGATGCTGAACATGCCATTGTTACATGTAGCCACAACGCTTAATGGAGAAACAACCTCACGGGGTCCAGGCAGCTCGTGGACTATATGATGCAATCAGAGAAGTGTTGAAATTAAATCTGTAGTCAAATAACCCTAATACAGCAAGATAAGATAAGAAGTCCCAGAAAGCGAGGGGAGACCGGCCTAAATAACAAACCACCCCACGAAGGCAATCCCGTGGGGAGAAGTATGGGAGATGCAAGGGCGTGTTTCAGTGTGTAGGCGCAGTGTTGTGGCATATTGCACAGCTCTGTAAATCATGCATGCCAAAGGCTCAGGCACGCGGTGTCTTTAGAAGAGTACACATCCTTTGGCGTAGTCATAAAAAAAATCGCAACACAGCACGCAAGGTAATAAAAAAAATACATCAGTCCCGTATACGAAACGAAATATAGCAATCCCACGGCTTTTACTTTTTATTATATTTCTCTCAGGAGATGCGCACCTATAGATGTCACCAAATAACTGTGGCAGTTCTTTTTGAACAGTTGCAGGTTGAAACGCTCCGCAAACGCTCGCTCGGGGAGGGAATTCCACAGCTTTCCCGCTCTGCAACGGAAGAGTTCTGATACAGGGAAGTTCACGCCGTCGAGAGATGAACCGCAAATTAGTGGGATCCGTCCAATTGCCGAATTGCGCCGAACAATACCACGAATCTCCGAAGAACAGTACCCGTGATAATACCTGTAAAACAGACAGAGGTCAGCCAAGCGCCTTCGATGCGACTGTAGTCCAGACGTCAACCCCGTGTCCCGGATCAGACGAATCACTGTCTTTGAATGCTCTCAAGTAGGTTGAGGGTATGCTTAGGAACAGAGCTCCAAACATGAGAGCAATATTCGACCGCGGGTCTAATTTGGGATTTAAACAGGAGAAAAAGTTGGGACGGAGTAAAATATTTCGTTGCTCTAAAAAGATAACTCAGTTTTCCAAGGCCTGACCTAGCCACGATATATACACAGACTGTGACGTCCGCCAATTTCATGCTTTCTTCAGACTCAAGGCATTGACCATTCTTCATCAGCTGTGGAACTGGTGTCCTACTTTTCTTGCCACGATACATACACAGACTGTGACGTCCGGCAATTTCATACCTTCTTCAGACTCAAGGCCTTGACCATTCATCATCAGCTGTGGAACTGGTGTCCTACTATTGTATATTGAATATTGTATACTGTGTCTTCGTTGCATCGAAGTCGACCAGATTGGCATTTCCCCACTGCAAATCCTGATTCGGATAGTCGATCTGGCTACATCTCAGCTAATGCGACGTTGATGCACTAATCACTCGAAAAAGATCAAAACAAGCGTATTATCATCCACAAAACTGGACATTTTGTTATCTGTTGACTCCAACAAATCATTTATGTGAAGCAAAAACAAGGTTGGAGCCAAAATAGAATCTTGAGGCACCCCGGAATTAACAGGAGACAAGTCCGATGGCCCGCCGTCCACAACAACCGGGATCGATCGATTTTCGAGGAAGCTCTTCGGTCAGTACCAAATCTGTTGAGAACGTCCATATGAACAACGTTTGCTCAGCAGAGCTCCGTGTCGAATGGGGTGAAAAGCCTTGGAAATATGCAAGGCGATCGCTCTTGACTCACCATGTCCCTCTATCGCAGATATCCATATATCAGTTACAAGGGTCAAAAGGACTACTATTGACGATCATTCGGAACTCCGTTGCACTCCGAATACTTAATTAATTTTCCATTACCTTAGATAACATAGATAGTTATGCTATCCGTCGGTGATTTTTTCCCTTCTTTGGGATTGGCTGAATTTGAGCGACTTTCCAGCAGGTAGGAAATGTCTCCCGTGTATAACATAAGCGAAAGAGATTGCCAAGAACCGACGACAGTACTGGGGCACAGTTTTTAAGGACTATCGTTGGTATTCCGTTCGGGCCGTTTGGTTTCTTATACTCCAGTCCATGTATAACGCGTTGAAAAGCCTGTGGCGGGAATCTCATATCCCGCATCGAAGACCATACCGACGGGATTACAGGTGGTTCCAATAGACCGGTATCGAGGATTGAATTCGCAGAAAATAAATTCGCGAACACAGTAGCTTTATCTTCTGAATCTGTGACTAACGTCCCGCTGCCCGTCACTAACGGAGGAAATGAAGATGAAGCGAAGTTACTGCTGACAGCCCTTGCATTGACCAGAGGGGACGCGAACCAGTTGGGCACTCA
The DNA here is from genome assembly GCA_963931805.1 of Microdon myrmicae. Lineage (NCBI taxonomy): Eukaryota > Metazoa > Arthropoda > Insecta > Diptera > Syrphidae > Microdon > Microdon myrmicae. The sequence continues at coordinate 219,171,183 of OZ007496.1, read as the reverse complement.
AGGAGTTTATCGGTCATTCTGTCGTTGTTAGCCTTCTTCGCGGTATCTATCGCCTGGTTTCTGATTCGAACAAAATTCGTTCTGTCAACCTCAGTGGGATTGGATCGCTATTTCTTAAAAACTCTATTTTTTGCCACTGTCATCTGCTCGTATTTTCTATCCAACCAAGGTTTATCAGATGAATTTAGTTTGATGGAATGCGGAAGGTAGATCTCCACGCGGAGAAGAATTATCTCCGTTGCCGATTCCGCGCATGCCTTAACATCAGAGTCTCTAAAGCACACCTCCGATCACGGAAAAGATGGGCAGAAATCTTGCAAATCGTCTCAGTTGGCAGCCCCAATTTGTTGTTTAAGTTGGTTATTTCTCTGAAAGGTTTCCTAATGGTGCTACAATCTTGATCATGGTGGTATGTGTGCATGGTCGTTTCATGGATGAAAAGCGAACCTAGAACAAGGAAAGGGAATAAAGAGCATTCATGGGATACGATTTCGGTAAAGCAAACAAAACCGAAATCGTCGGATGCATGTGCGTCGCAGCTCAACAAAGAGACAACGATGCGATGTGGAAATGTGCTAATTGGTTTTAGCTACGTTACTGGGAAATGGTGTTTATGGCATCGCTAGTAAGGGTACGTATTGAATTCCCATTTGCATTTGCTTTACTGTAAGATTTAATTGGTGCCAAGAGATGCGTGTATTTGTTTTAGTCCCTTGGGTGTAGGTCACCAGCCTATGTGTTTGTCTGGTGATTTATGATACACATGATGAAGCTGGGATAAACCAACTCAAGGGTAAGGTTTCCTGATTATGCGGTTGTATTATATATGAACCGATGAATTTTCTTTCAGGTAATTTAGGATAAGATAAAGAACTCTTATAGGGGGGTTTTACATGCGAAGCTATGCTTATAGGTAAGAATTCTTTTCCAGAAGCTTGAAAATAAATATATTCGGTAAGCTTAATGCGTGCAGCATTTACAGGTGCTAATGCTGTTCCATTAGCGGAAACTGATGTAGATTGGGTCGTAATAATGGGGGTTCTGCCTGATAAGGTAAAGAAAGGATTCTTACGAGAAATTATATGCGAAGAGCATGCATCAAAGGTAAGTTTTCTTTGACAGGGACGTTAAGATCATTGATTTGATCTATATGATGCGTGAAGCATTTTCAGGTACTAATGCGATTGCATTAGTGAAGTTAGGAAATTGGATGGCAGTTATGGGGGTTTTAGGTAAGTGAACCGTGGAGTTTGGCGGCACCGCCACAACCCCCGTGTCGTACGCCGGCACCAACACACCGTACCCCACACCCTCCTACAACAAGCCGGCCTAGCTGTGAGTCTATCTAATATCTAACGTTTTCCTAGCGTGTGTTTCAAGCAAATTGCTGGTGCTTATGTGCATAAACTCATTTTTAAATGTCCAAATATATCTAACTAATCTATAAAAATAATTTTCTACGGGCAATAAAAAACTCAAGAATTGGGAATTATTAAGACTTTTCTCACACAATCTGTATCAATTAACTGTGAATTACAACATATTACGGGAACATATTGCGCAAGTACGAGAGCAATTGGAGCTAACGCCTTATGTAGGAATCGAATAGAGGAATGTGTTAGCTACGTTGGAATCTCCATTAATGAACTGAAGTTTAATTTAGAAGTTTTAGAATTACAATGAAGATTATTGAAAATTAAATAAGAATAAAGTTTCAGGCATGGAAGTCCTCTAGTTTTAAAAAAAAAACAATTTTCAGATCAGTAAATCACATGGCAAATTTTTATTTACTTGCAAGCTACTTGTCTATTTAAAAAATTTCATTACATCGGTTTCACTTTTTTGTTCTTCAATATTTGTTAAAAATTGATATTGTTATCCATTTTTCCTATTTACCATACTAGCCCCAGCGGCTCTTATACAATGAAGTCTGGTTTGAACAAACCAACTTGAAAGTCCTTGGTACCAATTTTGTTAATTGTAAGCCGTCGCTATTCACACAATAACATTGATCACCTCTGCATTGGATCTATGAAATAAATTAATAAATACGTAAATAAATAGATAAATATAAAAAGTTGTTGATACCCTTAAAGTATCCTTAAAAGACCCTTAAGAGGTTATGTGGATATGAATTTTGCATTATCTGTAAAAAATATGTTTTCCTTGTTTATAGCAACTAACCTCTAGGGGGGAAAGACCTTATTACCATTTAAAATGTAAATCTTTTTTTTCAATGTTCACCTTCTTGAAATCGGTGGACAAGATTTTTCAAAAATGATTGCTTCGATCTTTTTGAAATCCTGCACAGTTCTTCCAGATAAGATTGACTAGTGATTGCACAATTTTTTTCTTTTTTTTTTTAACACAATTTCTTTATATAGAGAATTCTGCTGAAACTTCAAATAGTTGTTTGGACCATTCAAATACAATCTATACTCATAAATTAATAAGAGATATTCTTTTTTTTTCGCTTCAAATAAAGCTGTCATAAAATATCATGACCATCGTTAAACATTCTTTCCAAGGAGTCTGCGCAAATTTCAAGAGATACCAACGGGAGGAAAACACATGACCGGGCAGAGATTCTATATTCGTGTAGTTCGACTGAAGATTGACTGTATTCATCTTTCCATTTAAAATTGATTTCTGGTGAGAGCCGATATGCACTTTTTTATAGTCGATTTTCAGGCCATGTAGCACAACGCTACAGTGTGGTGCTGTTACGTGGTAACTTTCCCCATCCACATTGTAACAATTGGAAAGCAAGCGATATGAGCATATACCCTGCGATCCACATGTTGGAGGCGCGAACCGAAATTTGTTGGGTTGTGGAACTTGTGGAGGCAGCTGTGGGCATTCCTTTTTGGAGTGGGAAAAATTCGGAGAGAGAGAGAGTAGAAGGCTGTCCGCGGCAGTTGAAAGAGGTCATATCGAAGACGATACACTCGGTAGACAAAAGATTAGATAATTTAAAAATAAAAGAAGGAATGATAAAAAAAAACGGTACGGGAAAGTTTAGTTAAAGTTAGAAGAAGAGTAAACTTAAAAGTAAAGGAAATGAGGAAATTTGTATATAATAAATGTGTCGTAATCGTATCTCAAAGTAACGTTTAGATGGACCGTAAAATGTAAAATTTCTCCTGTAAAAATAAAATTCATACTAGTGGACGTCAAAAGTGTTTAATCAATTTTGTTCGAGCGAACTCATCGGGGGAATTGGAGCTGGTGTATCTTCTGATGGGAGCGAACCCAGGAATCGGTAAAACGAAAAAATTAAAATCTAACTCTCCCTTCACAGACAAAGAAACCAACAGGTGATAATCCAGTTCTGCAACGGAAGACCCAAGTGCTAACGTCGACCCGAGATAGCAACGGTTCCAGCTCGACAACGGTATCAAAACGTAGACAAAGAGAGTTACCCGAATTGACCTCAAGAAATTCATTGAAAAATCGACACGACTGCTGGAATAGATGAAATGTGCTCATTTCATAGTCACTGTGGCATTTGGCAACCTGAGTTCCTGTAATACCCATTACAGTGCGAAAAGTATGTTACATTATCACAATGAGTGTTTAAAAATATTATTATATTATTGCACAACTAGGTTTATATTGCAGGGGTGGTTTGATATCATAACTTTTAACCTCCCACATCTTCAATAGAGCTAATCTCAATCTGTCTATATCACCACTCACACTAGTTCCAAGGAATGTTTCTTCATCGACCACTTATTAGCTTCTGCCAAGTTAGCAATATTTCAAACCACATGCACAGGCAGCTAGACTTAAATGTCACAAACATCTACCCTATTAATTCCTTAGTCACATCTTCTCACCTTGCCCTCTCACCTTTCATCCTCTTCACAAATTCCCGCTATAGTCCAACCCACCGCCTTTATAATGAATACCTTAGCAGAATCTCATTCTGTTTTGATCGCCAATCTGTATAAGAGGCGATTACCAATCTTTATATAGAAGTCTTAAAAACGATTTCCCTTTACGATCCCTATTCTAGGCACAAAACTTCAACCTCCACACCTTTTTGGTATAACCGGAACATGCGCTCATTACGTAATAAAAGGAACTAGCTGTAGGTTACCTTCCTCCATAAGCGCTCTGTTTGCAACTACACGAACTATCTCAGAGCCACCGAACTTTACAATTGCCTCTTCCAAAATTATCTAATGAAAACACAGGCCAACATAATAAATGAGCTGAACATTTTTTTTTAGATTTATTATTTTATATATTTTACAAACGTAAATCCGATGGTTATTCCACCTACCTTTCCTTTAACTCTGAAACCTCTAAGAATCCACGTCCCATTGCAATATTGTTTACCTAACGATTCTTTTGAGACTTATCGAACTCTCCCTTAGTCCTTTCCTTTCTTACTTTATTCATCCTCCCACGATTAAAAATATACTAACTCAGCTAAGATATGAATTCAGTCTCCCCGCTATATTACGTAAAAAATGCTCTTCCGTAACAAAGAGCTAAATTTCCCTCTACATATTGACGACATAATCCTTAACGCCAATTCTGGTTTTCGAATTTTTAGGAATTGTCTAACCCTTACGTGGCATGATCGCTCTATATTACCTCTGTGCGCCCTATACTAGATTATGTTAGCCAGGTCTGCTTCCCCTCATCATATGTACCACATTCGCAAAATCGATAATAATCAATGTAGTTTCATACGCTTTGCCCTCCGTGGACTGAGATGGGAAATCCCTCTGAACCTGCCCCCTTACACAATTCGTCTGAAATTAATCTAGCCACCCTTGAAGAGGGCTGATATTCTCTTTATCCACCGCCTTTTCTCGGGTTCGGTCTATTCTCTAAACCTTCTCTCCTCCACCCCATGTAATACCAACCACCTTAACTTACGAAGCCTCCATCTATTCAATAATACCCGCCCGTTACACGTTTACCGCACCTCCTTTGATTTTAACTTCAACACTTCTGCTTTAAAGTCAGTGTCCTTGTTTGTAGTATACCACTACATAAACCCCTTATAACGTAATATTAATTCAATTCATAATATTCATATCACACAAAGTATGCTTTTAATCGGATCCTCTTTAATTACCTACCCATGACGCGCAGTCATATCCCACTCAAGCTACACGCTATCGAATTTCGAGTACGCCCTATGGTATATCGTCATTCATATCCAAAAGCAAACACCTGGCATGGTAGATTCCCATAAAAATGCAACGGATAATGACAATTATCATACGCCAAGTGGGAATTCCCATCAAAATGCTGACGCCTACGAAAGATGGATAATGACGAAACGAATTGCTTGACCCAAGGCCGCTGAACTTCAAGTGGATTAATTAAGTGGCGATAGCAAACAAGCCAAGCAAATGACCACCCATATCCCCAAATCAACATCGAATCTAATGTTCAATTTCTCACATTGGGTTCAATTCCCGGAAATACCTTCAAAATCAAACATCAGAACGCATATCTTCATGTGCATTGCATGTCCAATTACCACGTGATAGCGAACTAAATGTTCATTTGGTCGTATACATACAATTCCCAGTGTTGAAAATACGGTCACAGGAAAACCCGTCGATGTAGGATTAACCTACTGAATTTCATCTTGAGTGCTTGTGCGCCCATGATTCTCCTTTCGTGGCATCAGTGTCGTTAAATGCTTTCGTTGTTTGTTTAGTTGCTTTTTTTTTGCCATGTGCAGATTCATGTTTGTCCTTTTGGTTATTTATTCTCCCCCCAAGAAGAAACCTTTATATTGCGATTAGTTCGAAATCAAGATGTTGTTGCACATCGCACGTTTCCTGTTGTCTCGAATTCAGAGACCGGGATCCAGTAGCCCTCATCGCAGGTGTCGTGGTTGTTCCCCGGGCGATCTGCTGGTGGGTCGGCTACACGAGCTGTGCGTCGCTCCCTGCGGACGAGCTATCATAGGTCGCATGTCGGATGAGGGTTGCGTCGTGTATGTGTGTATGTGTGTGTGTTGTGTGTTCGCCATTGGGATTGGTTTTGATTCCCGACCCGATGGTTGAGTGCAGTTTTTAATGAGAGATCGGGCAACTGTGGTCGATCGTTGATGTTTACATTAAGATTTTTAAAACTGTTAAAGTTTCCTGCTCTGTGCGGATTCTCATGCATTCTTTTACTTATCTCGAATCGGTTCGGTTGGAAATTAGTTGCAATCGAGTGTTTGTTTGCATCGACTCGGTAGAAACAGTATGGTATTTATTTCTCCGTCTAAAACCCGCTAAAGATCGTGAAGATCGTGATTTCTTGGGAAGTGCATTCCGGTCACTAGAATAGTGCGTCTGCAACGTGTGCCTGATTGGATACAAAACGTGAGCAGAAATAAAGGTAGTGAGTTTACGAGGCTTCGCCATTGAAGACGGTTTGGGGTATCGGTTATATCGCCTAATTGCGGTCTGATTATATCACGTCTATTTAACAAATTATTACAGTTTAGGTTTGAGCTACTTTCCTCCCGGAAACTCGTTACTCGTTATAGTTAATTCTCACATAATAGAAGTGATTAAGTGATACTGTCAACTTGTTCAGGTACATCCTTGTAGCGGTGATCCTTAATAATATCAAGTATTGCGGATTCGCAACTAAATACAGCGGGGGAATCTAGTAAGTTCACCGGCTAGTACCCTCCCCGACCAGCATACTCACCACACGCCTGTCAGCCGCCAGCTGACAGTGCGTCATCGCCTAGGGACGCCATCGAACTGTCACCCCAATTCAAATGTGACCAACGGTTTTTGGCCAGTCTCTGCCAACTCTTCACACCGTGTGCACCAAGGTCCCCAAAATAAGATCGATTTACCTGCCTTACTTAGTTAAATAAAAATAAACATTAGACGTTCCTGGCCAGTGGCTAGTTTGTTTGACCATTCGCGGGTTCTTTATTGAAATTCAAGGACTTTGCCGAAGGGAGTTCTGCCGCATCATCTTGGACGTTACTCTCTGGTCGCCTCGTTTCCCCTGTATCATTGGTGGCCGTCCGCTCGCCACCAATTTAACAAAAGGGAAGGTAATATTAAGTTGTTTCTGTTGTAATCGTACAATTCTACAATTAAATGATATTAGTCTCAACCGAAACACGCGATTCTTTGTTATAATAATCTATGTATCTGCTGCCGAGGAGAAGATCATAATCATTGGATAACGAAACAATTTATAAATTTAATGTGGCTTGAGATGGTTATGATCGCTGTTACTTATCGAAGGAGACGAATTCATTCGAATCACTTTGCCTGGTGTCATTTCCAAGCATCTTTGTCGAGATAAACCACGGTACGATACTAATATGGCAGAGGGTGTCGAAGAAACTGAGAGCAACAATCGCCAAAGTAAGCAGACACCCCATTGTTATGTTCTGTAGGGATTCAGATTTAGGAAGCGAGTCTCCTACAAAGGAGTCGTCGCCGTGCTTCCTCTGATCCAAGGGGAAGAGCAACGTCCTTAATTCGGCCTCAGTCCTTGGTTTCGGTGGTTTTCCGTGAGGGCCAGGTGATACTCCGAATCTGCAAGTTTTACTTTTTGTCGAGTTTCCACGGCGGTACTTACCCGGAGTTAGGTAACAAATGAAAACAAGGTTTGCTTTGTTTCCTTAAGCATAGGCGTTTTTATTATGTCAAATTAAAGATTTTCCTTGCAATTACTTCAATCTGGGTCCAGTGTATTTCGGCCTTACTTCTAAAGTATCTCCTATCGGAACAAATAACAATGTTTTACTGCGGCCCTTCTCCTTGGGACTTCCTTCAGGGACAAATCTCGATATTCAACTGCGGCCCGGAGATCACTTTACTATTCCTTTATGAAGAAAAACAAATCGAGATTTGTATCTCGAGAATACACAATTGCATACAAAAATCCCGATTTTTTTATCCTGAGTGAGATGCTCGGTGTTTATTTAAGATAGGAATTCAATTTCTTAAATTCTTACGAAACCATTGCGCAGATGTGGATATGTATGTGGTTTTGGTTTTGTATTTGTTTTTCTTAGTGGAATTTTTTCAGATAGAGATAACGATCTCTGAATTTTGGTTTTCGATGATGCCGTGGGGCAAATGTGAAACGATAAACGAATATTAGATTCGGGTATTGTGAATTTGAATTTTACTTTAGATTTTGGATTGAATCATGCCGTGGGGGAAAATGTTAAGCGATAAACGAATGTTTGATTCCAGGATTTTGGGTTTTAGAGTATTATTGCTGGGATTTGGATGTAGGAATGGGGGAAAAGGGTGGTAGGGCTTTTTAGAGCACTACACTATGTTAATAACCGCGACACCCTGTAAAGCAGCAACATCAGCATCACTAGGCGATATCAAGCGTGAATTCGAAACATGAACTCACACAGAACTTAGTAACTCCAATGGTAGTATTCAAGCACTCTCACGACTACCAACACCGTCTCCATCTTCGCCACCTTCTCAGTTAACACCAGCCACAACAGTGATTAATTCTATATCAGCTACCATACGCCCAGTTGCGAATTTGTCATCTGCCTCCTCGACATCCACAATACCTTCATCAATATCCTCGTTGTCGTCCTCATCGTCGTTACCATCATCGTCGCCAAACTCATCATCGTCTTCTGCTTCAGTATCGTCTCCAGCAACTACAGCATGTACCGTCGCTGTTTCGTCAGTTGATGGTAATAGTATAGACAAGCCGCCATCGCCGTACCAAACGGCGTCATCACCCCAAGTTGGGACCATCTCCAGTCATATCCATTCATTTCATTTACAACAGAAGCAGCAACAACAATAGGCGCAGAGTCAACCAAAGCTTCAGTATCATTCGATCAATATTAAATGTGAGTGGTGACTTATCACTGAATACATTCTCTCCAGCATGGTTTCTATTGAAAAAGTAGCCATGACACCATAGCCACCAGCCACTATCCACGAGGCCACGCCTGCACCAAAAGGAACTTCGGTGATGACTTTTGGTGACCCTCACCGCATATACTACATTCTTGTTTTTATTGTCCCAGGTAATCAGTCGGTCGAGGTATCATCCCTACAACATCTTCCTCTCTTTACTTCAACATTTAGTGATCTTCCATCGTTTTAACACCACCGACTCCGACCAGTCGTCCTCCGATCAGCTCTCGCCCCCTTACGGCCTATGATTTATATCAGCACGACTATATAGCTTCAGCGGTGATCATAGCAGCTAACGCCAATGTTGTGACTTCAATTCTGGAACCGGAGGAGCGCCCGTGCGCCATCGTGGTAGGTGTTCACTCCGCTACCTGCGTGAGCTACGATAAGTCAACCTTTATACGTGGCGGCGGCTTGAGGCAGAGGGATCTTTGACTCCTGCTCGGTCGGTTGCCTTTAGTTCTCGCTTATCCCAACCTGTCAGCATCGTCCTCGTAGTCGCCTCTCGTAACCGCCCTCATTGCTGGCATCCGCCCTCGGCGTTACTCGATCCGAAGTCGCAACTATCTCTCTGTGTCTTTTCCTGCCGATTGAACATTTCAGGTTGCGAAATCAGTCGCCGACTTACCCTGTCAGGTTTTTCAATGGGTGATTACGACCTACCTGGATGGTCCTTTCTCCCGAGTGGCTATAAGGTGAAATCAGTGCTCGACTGACCCTTTCAAGTTTCGAGCTCGGAGAGATGACACCTCGATCTGTTGCTGGCCAGCACATACTTATTCGTAATACAGAGCTCTTCATCACACATAGTTCGAGGCAGCGACGTTCTCTCTTTCACCGTCCGGTTGGCATTTTGGAAAATCGCCATTTGAATTTGTTGGATCTGGTTACAGTCGACAACAGCGCAACAGCGAATCCGTCGATGGATGTGTCCTCTTCCTTCTACATAAGATGCTCATGTATTTAACACCCAGAAATCCCCCATAACCCAAATATCACAATCATCATCATCATCGGCACTACAACCGGGCTTTGGCCTTATTTAGCAAACCCTGGGGCTTGTTAAATTTTCCATAATGATTTGTCTTTTCCTGGCAAGGCCATTAGTCTTGCGCCAGAAATATCACAATACAAATCTCCATATGCATTGTATGTCCGATCAAACACGTGTTAAACGAACCAAATGACCATTTGGTCACAATAAGCTATTGAATGACACCGAGTTAGTGTGTAGCGTTCTACGAACGCACAATTCTGCGCAGGTAAGGTTCCTACCTTCAAAGAACTTACTTACCTGAGAGCGTTGCACGCGCCCACAGACGCGTGCCCCAAAGTCCCACGATAGGGCCTGCAACTCGCAGCCAACGTTGAGACCGACACCAAATAGCAAGGAACTGAACGTCCCCAAAGCTTTTTAGGTCAAGCTCAACAATTATAACTCTTCATGCCTGAAACAAAGGTATAAACATCCATGCGTTCTATTCCTAAAAAAAAAAAACAATTCCCAAAATGCCATACATGCTGCCTGCGCCCAGGAACATCTCATCGAACCGGCAATTCCGAAATTCAATACAAAAGAATTGCTATCATCAAAGAATGAGCCGATCAACGGATGCACGTGCGGGTAATCTAACGCAAGGACCACCCAAATCCGTTGAACAACAGAAGGCAGCCACGACCTATCGCAATCGAATCTCAACGGGATATCCGATAATTTATGAGGAGTTAAGCCAACAAAGGCAATACTCCGGTCCCACGGCCACGCTAGAATTTCGCACCATTATAAAGATCTAATGGATTTCGATTCCGGGTACCAAGTTCAAATAAGTCCCACGGACTGCACGTCAAAACAATCGCCGAATATCTCTGGTCTGGGCGCCAGATGTTCTGTGCAAACAGAAGGCCGTGGAAATGAAATTCTATCAGCGATAATAATGATGTATGCAAAGATGACTTTCCCCTTTCAGGAAACTACAAAATATCCCGGGGGATGTGATAACATGCTGCTAACAGAAATTCGGAAGTTCTGTTAGCAGAGCAAATAGGGAATATTTTCCGGATAGATACAGATACCAGTTTGAATCTGGGTATCTGTGTGAGCAGGATATTGTTGAGGGCAGATAGACAGTCTAATTGGGATCGTCACCGGGACGAGAGGTCTGTATCGAACGGTCGAGATTGAACTTTCGAGCATCCGAGGAGGTCGAGAATGAGAGAGAGCTCGACGAGGAGGTATCCGTCGTTTCGCCCTTGCGCTAAAGTATCTCACCGCGAAACTATTAAAGGTAATAGTAAACCTTCCGTGGCGTAAAAAGGAAATGTGTGTCGGTTGTCGTGTAATTCGGATTTATACGTTGAAGTTTATGTGTGGCGAAAGATGCTAAAACATTTAAAATAAAATAGAAAGTGAAAAGATCTCTCAGCGTTTTATTTGTGACAATGCCCCTGTGTTCCAGGTTGTTTCAATATTCGTGAACAATGTTCGGCGGAACAGTTCGGTGACACTTCGACCATACTTAACCGCCAAAAGTGTCTATTGGTATATATTATTCAGGTCAAAATTCAACTAAATATGCATTTTCAAAGGTTGACAGATTTTCATTATCGAACAATTTAGAAGCCACTGAAATGAATAAGGTTTGTATACGATACGATTTCCAGCCATCACTTATCGTACATAATGTTTTTCTTTTTTTTTTGCCTAACAATGGCAGAGATATATATTTTCCTTACGATAAATGGTCGCTGTTAATGTTTTTTTTTTTATTTGATTCGGCTTTTTCTGACACAATTGTTTTTTAATGAGTCAATATCAGTCTAATTGGTTCACCTACCTCTTCAAAGTTTCCATTTCTTGTGCACACTGGTAAGATATCAAAACCATTCCTTATCAAAAGATCCCGAGTTCTAGCGCATTCTGTCGAAAACAACACGAAATCAACTTGAGTCCATAAATCGTATTAAATAAATCTTACTGCAGTCCATGTCCTTAGCCTCCCGAGAACCACGAAGTATGACATACTCGTCGATCATCTGGTTGTATTTATTCACACAAAACAGATGCGTTCCATTGCCTTGAACTGCTTGAAACCATCCGTCCGGTTGACATTTTGGCAAATCGTATGAAATCATAGCAAAGTGTTGATCTTTCGCCATTTGAATTTGTTGGATCAGATTAAACAGCAATAACTCACACTCATGTAAGTACTTGTAGCTTAAGTGCATCTTCCGATCAACTAAAATTGACCCGAATACAATTCATCTATTGACAGAACGTGCAGACAACTTACAACAAGGCATTCGATCATAGTTTGTCTCGGTGACTATTTCTATTCCACTCATTGGAGATCCATAGTGAGGGTCGACGCACACACATTTGCCCCCCATACATTGTAAGGGATCAAAACTACCGTCTTCTAGGCATCGAGCTGTCAGTATTGGGTGTTCGGGATCCATAAAATGTCGGAATCTATCTTCCGTTCGTGAACACTCACACTTCATGGTTAATTCTGCCGATTTGCTGTATGGAGCCTCCCCAAATATTCGTTCGCCATTTTGATTTACACAAAAACACCTAGAGCAAAAATGTGAACAAATGTAAACGCTTTTGCGGTTGTCACTTACGATTGCCCTACGCTGCATTTTACGGATTTATAATTGCCGTCACCATCGCACACAGGACGATGCATTGTTGGCGCTACGAATCTGTGAATTTCATTTTCATCGAAAAGAATTTGCTCCTTGAAACATTCCGTGTGATTCACTTTGGCAGAAAATTATTTCGTTCAGGGAAAGTATCTGATACAATAGAAATGATAACTCACTATTTTGGCAAGTATGCCCGAAATTTGACTCGTTCTTCATACAATATAAACCAGGACCGCACACTAGCAGCGGCGGAGTCATATCTGGAGACCCAACACTACAGTCTTCCCCTTCGCCTGAAAGAAGAAATTTGAAGTTTAAAAAAAAAAACCAATTCAAGTTCTATGTCCCCACGTAAGTTTTGCAAACAGATTTCACAGCAACCACAGGGAACCTCTGCAGGGAAGAACTCTCCATTGTATGTGTTATTTTGTATGTGACAAGCACCACTTGTTGATAAGCACTCATTTTTTTCTAGGTAGAACTACAAGAGGATCCAATATGTAAACCAGGGAGCTTTATAATCACACGGTAATCTTACGGGGCAAAAGTCCTCCGTACAGAGATAACTGCGAGTTGGAACTATAATCACAGCAAAGATTACAATAAGAGTTCTAAACTTTAGTTCCATTATCAGGAACGATGAGACAATACTATCAGGTGAGATCTTTCGAAGAAAGGTTCTGCTGCAAAGAGATACCCCTGAACTTATCGGAACTCCTATGAACATGTACTCACATATTTTACGCGGTGAATGATTGATAAATGATAATGATTGATAATAATAATGATATGAACGAGATAACAAGTGTGTATTATTCAGCAGGTGATAGAACAAATTGTGTGCAATGGTGCTCGTGGACCCCCGTAATACATTGGTCACATTTTAATAAAACATAAAACGACTGTATTACTGATAATTGTTCCATTTAGTATAAATTGTCAAATCAATTCAGTTTCACATATCTATTATAAATCGTTTTTTATGTATATCACGTACATATGTGTAAATACGGAACATATAAATAAATTGTATGTTCAAACAAGCATTCAACACACCTTCCACCAACAACAGGTTCTTGTTTTGTTGTGGGCTGGGTGCTGGCGTCAGGAACACGATGGTGTCTCCTGGCGTGTACTGATGGTTCTGAAATACTGATGACGTTAATTAGAAAAAATAGCAAAGAATACCTAATGGGCTGGTATCAGTCCACAATGTATTTCTCCTCCAGACGGGAATGGATGTATTTGTTGAACTGGCTTGTCCCGCCGTAGGCAGTGATGATTACTTTGATGTTTGGTTGGTGGGTTGTATTCAAAACGAAGTAACCCAGGATAACAACTAGCACGTTCCTTGTTATCACTTCTATGCAACTCGAAAATCCGCAATTGTACAAATAAATTAAACGCAAGCTGTGTCGGATCTTAATACCAAGTGAATTCTTGTGAAAAGTGCATCAAAGGCACCTCTTAATAAAATCAATTAATTACTGGCATAATTAACATTAAGGCGATTTTAAATAAAAAAACATTTCTCATCAGCCACATCCGGGAGTTTTATTTCTTCTTCTTGGTGATTAGCCGCATTAAGCAGTGGGACGACTGAGAGTTGCAGTAAGTATTGTTTAGTGCGTCAACAGGTGGAGAACTCCCAAATCGTGTCAACATATCAACGACAAATAAGAACGATTCGAATTCGTTGACCAACTGTGTGCTCGTTGTAGAAACGCTATCCTAGCATCAACTCTTATTGCTAAATGTCATCAGAAGTGACCGTTCAACCGCCAAATTTGTGAGAGTTCTGTTTGTTCCCCATGGTCTGAGTGTGCCGCTTACGTGAACTTGTTAGTGAAACTTAGTAAATCCGTGTCCATGCCGACACATAACTAAGTTATTCGCTACAATCTTCTGGCTTAACAAAAAGTCGCCAGTCGGTCAAAATATACCACTTTCATCTTGGCGTTCGGTCTTCGCTGAATCCTATAGACAACATCGTTAATTCTTGTGAGAATCTTATACGGTCCTTCCCAATGTTCCTGAAACTTTGGGGTCCTTCCTTTTTGTCGCCTGCATTAAATCCGGATGCGTTGACTCGAACGTCGTACCTTGTTTTCATCCTGTCACTTGATTTGCTTTCGAACCAAATGATGAATCTCATCGAGGCTATTTCTCCATTCGCCTACGTAGTCTTCAGTCTTATCTATGGGGTCTGGAGGTATTCCGAATCGCAGATCGGCTGGTAATTGTATCTCTCGACCAAATATAATTCTTGCTGGAGAATGGCTGTCCTATCGTGATTAGCCGATCTATAACTCATGAGGAAGGTTTGTACATTTTTGTCCCAATCTCACTGGTGATCACTAACGACCTTCGATAAATGCTCTTTTATTGTTCGGTTGAATCTTTCGACCATTCCGTCTGACTGCGGATGTAAGGGTGTGGTCCTGGTTTTCCTTACGCCCAGTGCCACACAGATGCTTTGAAATATCTGTGATTCGAAGTTTTGGCCTTGATCGGAATGAAGCTGTGGCGTTTCTACTAACCCCACTGCTACCTTTTCAACCTACCACCAAATCTTCCTTCCTAAAACTCCACTAATTTCATTTCATCAATCATCGATGATTGCGAGATTTTGAGGTAGTAACGGACCGAGAGAATCCAAGTTTAGTATGGTTCAGTTTTTGGTTACCGAGAAGTGAAAACTAACGAAAGAACAAAAGATAGTGTGAAGTTAAGTAAAGTAAATAATGGTGGTACATTGCAAAAGAAAATTAAAATGAATCATGACTGAAGCGAAAACTAACAAAAGAACAAAAGATAGCTTAAGGTTAAGTAAAGTAAATAATGGTGGTACATTGTAAAAGAAAACTAAAATGAATTGTGACTGAAGTGAAAACTAACGAAAGAATAATAGATAGGCTAAGGTTAAGTAAAGTAAATAATGGTGGAACTTTGTAAAAGAAAACTGAAATGAGTTGTAATTGAAGTGAAAACTAACGAGAGAACAATAGATAGTTAAAGTTAAGTAAATTAAGCAATGGTGGAACTCAGTATGCAAGCGCAATAACTTCCCCAAGCATTCTCCCACTGATTGCATTACCTTTCAATTATGCAAATCGCATCCAACATCAAGCATCTGCCCATCAAGGACATTCACGCAATTAACGCGTATATCAATTTTCCCTAGAAGAAATTCGGTACAGCAGTGCCGCATACATCAATGCATCTCAGCATTGTTCTAAATAGAAAACATTTCGGTTGCCGTACTAGATAACCGAAGTGGATTATGAAAACAATCAGCAGAACCCCTGTCTGCCTGCATTTACTGTCCCACACGTGCGCATCAGATTTTCATGTTGCACCAGTACTCACGGCGGCTTTTATGCAATCTTCAAAGCACCGGCGCAATTCGCGCCTAGCTGCCAAGAGCCGAATTCAATGCCAGTGTAAATACTCACACTGGAATTCGACCCATGACTCCCTAGGAATGCAATACGCAATTAACATACTTATCCCAAAGATGCTTTTTCATGAATTTTCATTCCCACGGTTCGACCACCCACGAGCTCGCATCACGAGCCAACAAGGCGATCCGCGCGCAAAAGTAGTTTAGTCGATGAGATAGTTGCATAGGAGTCGGAGACCCGCGCCAGTGTATCGAAATAAAAGCAAAAACTTCGATAAACGCCATAAGCTCGGTGCGTAGTTGAAAACATATTCGGGAACTGTACGGTAGCTAGAACTACGACGGACTTGCTATTCTATTTTCGTATTTGGTTTGCGGAATTTATTACGGCGGTGTTAGCTCTTAACGTAACCGTATATGTAAATGAAGAACGTAAATGTGAATAGACTAATAACTGAAGAAAATAAAAGACAGTGCAACGAAGCCCAGGTGTTTCATTATGTGGTGTTTCCTCCTTGCGGATGATTGTTCCTTGGCTATGAGTTCCCGATGAGAAGAGGAGAAAATTAGAAGAAACACGATGTGCGAACGACCTTACCAGTACCGGTGCTGTTACCTGCAACTATTCGTCGACCCAAGGGACAAGTCAACCCCACAATGACGGTTGTTGCTTCTTGGTTTGGAATTGGAAGGACTTCCACCGACTTGCTGAATTAATCCATGATGACCAACATGTATTTGTTGTTGTCGTTGGTTTTTTGAAATGGTCCTGCGATATCAATCGCAATTCGCTCGAAAGGAGCACCCACGTTGTACTGCTTCATAGCGCTCCTTGGTTTTGCTGTTGGTCCCCTGGTCGCAGTTCAAGCTGTGCACCTCCTACACCAAGACTCGACGTCATCTCTCATGTGAAGCCAGTAGAATCGAGATCGTAATGTTGAGTGTCTTATTAACACCCAGATGTCCTCCGGAGGCCCCGTCGTGCATTTCTGTTAGTACATCCTTCACTTTTGATGGTGGGATTAGAATCTGCATTCAATGGAATTTTCCATCCGCGGCTTCCCATTTACGCTTTAGAATTCCATCTTCCACCAGCAAGGAATTCCATTGTGCCCAATATCCTTTAATGTTCCACTCTTGTCGGAAATATTTTTCCAAGTTGGCCGCTCGTTCTTTTCTTTGTGTTCAAGGATTAGCGACATATCTTCTTCCTGAAGTTGAGCTGCGCGTATAGCATCACTCGTCCACCCATCTAGTACTTCTACTTGTTTGTTATTTCGAAGGTCGTACGCCTCTTGCTTTTCTTCCGCTCTATGTTTACAATCTGGCTCACATGGTCATGGCCAGTTCTTATTCCTGGTATTCCGTCCGCGCCAGTTGCTTTCCTACAGTCCAGTACCCGTAGAATGTGTTGAATAGTACGCGGGCGAAACCTCACATCACACATAGTAAACTGCACCAGCGCGTTAACAGATGGATCTAAAAGACCGGCATGGAGGTTTGAATTCGCAGAAGATAAATTCGCGAACACATTAGCTTTACTTTTGAATTTGTGACTAGTGTCCCGCTGCCCGTCATTAACGCAGGTAAAGACGAGGAAGCGAAGTTAATGCCGACAGCCCTTGCCATTGACCAGAAGGAGCGCGAACCAGTCGGGCGCTGAAGGAGTTTATTGGTCACTCTGTCGTTCTAGGACTTTTTCGCGATATCAATCGCCTGGTTGCATGCGTTTCTGATTCTAACAAAATTCGTTCTGATAACATCGTTGGGATTAGAGCGCCATCGCTTAAAAGTTTTATTTTTTGCCGCTGTTATATGCTCGCATTTTTTATCAAACCAAAGCTTAACAGATGAACTTCGTTTGATGGAATGTGGAATGTAGATCTCCACCCGGAGTAAAATAATCTCTGTGGCCGCTTCCGCGCATGCGTTACCTTCGGAGTCTCCGAAACACACGGAAAGGATGCGAACAAATCTCGCAAATCGTCCCAGTTAGCAGCCCCATACCTCCATACATGGCGAAGCTGCCTAGGTCGATTATTCGTTTGAAATGCAAGTGGTTGCGCGACCGATACCAAGCAGTGATCTGAGTTTCCCAATGGCGCAGAAACCTTTATGGTATAAATACTCGGTTCGGGTGTCAAAAACAGATCCAGGGTGTACGCATATTCACCTCGGGCATCCGGCACTAGCGTGGGTTCTCCACGACGACTTGACTCAAATTGCGGCTAACAGCGAACATCTCCCCCAGCCTCCCAGCTTCGTCGGTTGTGTTAGATTGCATCAACCAGCCCAAATTGTGTACATTAAAACCGCCGAGGACGATAATTTCAGAAGCGGGTGGTCGATCTGTATCCAGTCGACGGTATGTGAAAAATGTTTGAAAAATGTCGCCGGTCGATCGTCATTCGAGGAGCGGTAAAGACAACAAAGAAATTTAACAGAATTCCTCAGCACGACCATCAACCATATGATATCCATGTTATTGGGTTCCAACGCCTCCATGCTCTAGCAAACCAGATCGGACCGCGTGAAGGGGCAGAGTCTGCCCTTAAAACGGAATCTCGAATGTTAGCAACGAAGATATGTTAAATCAGTCGACGAATCGATCTGGGTTTCTGTTAGGATAAGGATATCAGGTTTCGCTGTTTGGAAATATTAGTGGACGGCGTTTACATTCATATTGGTGAAACCGATGCCCCTAATGTTACAAAATGCTGTTACCAGTCGAGCGTCGATAGAGCCCGATTATGCGATGACGAATTTCTTAAAGTTCGGTTATTTATAGTAATATTTGCATGATGTTCCCCATGACATATATATGGGAAACTATTTGTTTTTAATTAATTCTACTTCAACCGGTCAACGGATGTTTAGCATACCAAGGATCTCTGAGGTAAGCTGTTAGTAATTATGACACGTGCGTATTTTCATGTACTACATAAGCTGATTTTTAATGAAAACAAGCGTTTTTGGGACAAATTTATATTTATTCCTCAACCTTCGCCTTCGAAGGTGATACACTTCGTGTATATCGCGATATTCCGATATTTCAATGCCCTTTCTGTAGTAAGAAACATCTAAGTCTTCGAAATACGACTTAGTTTCCCCGATGACTTTCCCATTTGATCTGAATCTCTTTCCCTGGAGCCACCGCTTGAGGTTTGGAAACACATAATAGTCGCTGGGGGCTAAGTCTGGAGAATACGGTGGGTGAGCAACTAATTCAAATCGTAATTGGTACAATTTGGCCATCTCTTTCAAAAACGTGTGTGACCGTGCGTTATCGTGATGGTCACAACTTTTTTCTTCCCCATGCATGGCTATTTTCTCTTTATTTCGTCGTTTAGTTTGTCCAATAACGCTGCATACTACTCTCCTGTGACTTTTCTGTCCTTCTGCAGATAATCAATGAAGATTATGCCATTCGCAACTTAAAAAACGGAGGCCATAACCTTCCCGTCTGAGCATTGGTCTTTTTGGCTGCTTTGGTTGGCTTTTGTGGTTTTCTAGTCACTCTGCAGACCGCCTATTGGACTCAGGCGTATAGTAATGGAACCACGTTTCATCCATCGTCACAAAACGTCGAAAAAAGTCCGCTCGATTACGCTGCAGCAACCCTAAGACCGGCACTGCTATTTTTGGTCGATGATCAGCAAACGCGGCACCCATCGCGTCGACAGCTTTTTCATTTTCAAAAGATCGTGCAAAATGTAACCGGTCCATTCTTTTGAGATATCCACGGTCTCCTCTAACTCGTGCAACTTCACTTTACGATCACTTAAAACGATTCGATGCACTTGCTTTCGGATTTCTGCTTTCGTAGCCTCTTTTGGACTTCCAGAACGTGGTGCATCTTCGGTTCTTGTACGACCCATTTTAAACTCACTAGACCACCGATATGCTGTTGTTCTCGAAGGAGCAGATGTGGGATAACATTTCTGGAACCATTGCAATGATTGTTCAGAAGTCTTGTGTGGGTTCGTAAAGCTGACCTGAAGAACTCCCCATATTCGCAATCCATATTTGTACCTCAATCTCCCCGCATCAAAGCATTTTCTTTCACAAGGGCATTCTCCATGCATCAACGCATCGGCAGATAATTTCCCAGGCATTCATAATCATATGCATTTTCCTAGAAGAATTCCTTAAAGGTCAAACATTATGCCTGAAAGAAAACAATTTGGTTACCGTACCAAGTAACCACATAATCGGGGAACCTTATACTAGCGTCGGCTCTACCCAGCCTCACAATGTGTACAACAATTTTTCATACATACACATTGGCTGGCGACTCTTTTGTCCAACCACAAAGCAACTCCAACCAGCTTATTGACGCAGCTGCTGACAATTAGCGCAATAGCCGCTAAAACCATATTCTTCAGCACACATCATGTCCAATCAAAAGAATTCTGTTCTTCCGCAAGCATTCTGGCGATACGATAAACAATCCAAATTGTTTGAAGTATCCCAAATGCATTTCACACCTAATGAGTTGCAGCTTATTTATTTAGCTGACCCTCATTACAGACCGATCCCTTAGGTCGCTTCTCCCTTTGTTTTTTTCTCCCTCGTTTTAGGTTTCGTTTATCATTTGCTGAAATGCAGCGATAAACACTGTGATCTGTACGATCACCCATACATACATACCACCATGATCTTCTCTATGAGATCCGGCTACCTAACGCAAAGAGAGACTGCGCGTTTCTCTTGGTGTAGGAAATGCACCCCTTAATCAAGAGAGTGGCCGAATTTCTCTTACTAGCCAATTCACATCGTTGTGTCTTTTTCCATCCACCGACCGTGCCGGTCGGTTCCATCTCCGCTCCCGTAGCGCTGCGGGACGCGTACATACCCGGAGTCTTAATTAAACCGGAGTCGTGTTTCGGATCGTCGGCCGTACACCGTACCGGTGCCGGTACGGTGCCTCTCCTTATTTGTCTACATTTAAAGTAACATTTGAAAGCATTTTGTGTTGTGTTCCTGTCCATACACTATAAGTGTTGTGCGCGATTTTGTATTGAGTGAATGTTTATACCGAAGTGTAATGTAAATACAAATGTATTTACACATAAGATAAAACCAATTATCATAAACAGAATCGTGCGTTTTATTGTTCTCCTGTGCTGCAGTTTCTTGGGTGTTATCGTTCATCCTTCCGCGGCTATGAACAACTTTGGTGGTCGCATTTGCTGCGACCAATGGACGGAACCATAGTAATGATGGAGGAAGACGGGAATCCAGTGCAGTACGCCTGCACACCATACTTCTTCTCCACAGTCTTTCCCATCAAAAAACAATGATTGATTAGGATGTGATATTTCTGTTTTTCCATCTTTTTTAAGAAGGTAAAAGTAGCGTCACTCAAATGACTGTAGCTTGTAAACGAATGGACGAAATGTCACGAAACTTCATACATAAACTAGTGAAAGATGAAAGGATGTCATGTTGGCAAATCCCGGGACTTTTCAGCCCATGCAGTAAATACTTATTAATGAACTCCAGGAGCAACAAAAAGAAAATGCTCGCAATTTTCTTCAAAAACGGCTGTAAATAAATATCAACGGCAAAAGGAAAAAAACGATAGCACTGATAGATGTCCTTCAATTTTCCTTATGTAAATCAATGGACTTACTTCGTTCCATTGATAAACAGAAAATTACTAGTTTATAGTTAATTCTACTAACCTGTCTAAGGATGTTTAGCATATGAAGGATCTCTGAGGTAAACTGTTAGTAATTATGAGGCGTGCGTATTTTCATATACATACTTTATACTTGTTTTAACAGCCTGCATAATACATTACATGAAATACTATTTCATTTTTGAAGGAACAATCAAATAATATTATGAAATTAGGGAAAAAAGACATATAGTGTACTTGTGAATATTTAGCATAAATTATATATAGGTAACTTCTTCATAGTCGAAAAAATATTGCATAATTCCACATCTACACATCAACCCAAGCGCTCCCTATTTAAGAACTTCGTACCCTACACTTCTTTGTAGAATGTACTGAAATTGTCTTTACATCTGCTTGTTCTGCCTTAAATCAACTTAATGCATTCGGACGGTCTATTCCCAAAACATATTATCTTCTCTAATAACACTGAATATTGGAAGCGTTTCTAGTAATTGGTCCTTAATTAATTTTTCATCCAGTACTATAGTAACCAAGAACATTTTTATCCGCTGGTTCTCTCGTCCAGCATGTCTGAAATCCCCCTGAGAATCTTTATGGTGGACATCTTATGCTGATGTTTACTATAAAAAGCCTCGCCAAGCAGCAAGAAAGCATCAGTTGCATTTGCGGTCTTGCAAGAGTAGAACAATCTTGATTTCATCGCACTCTTCTATCAGGACACGAAGAATTACTTACAACATAAAAATGGCCAACTTCCGAGTTATGCTCCTCATTGCTTTCTTCGTCGCTGGCCTGTTTTTGGAATCCACCGAAGCCGCTTATCGGAAACCTCCATTCAATGGAAGCATTTTCGGAAAGCGAAACAGCATTGGTAAGTATTCCAAGGATTACAATTAAATAGATTTGATCAACTCACTAATCCATGAATAGAGTACGACAACGGCAAGGCCATCGCAGCTGTGTGTGAGATCGCTTTGGAAGCATGCCAATCATGGCTTCCCCAGGACAACAAATAGACTTTTGAATACGACTGGATTCCTTACGCTGTACTTATTCAATATTATACCGACCAAAGCTTAAGTCTTAAACATTTTTAATACAATAAAATAAATGCTGCAAAGTCAATAATGAGTTATTTAATTGTAAAATTCAGATAGTCAGTCCAGGTAATAATTACTCGACGTGTTGATCTAGCTGGTTGATAGAGATGTGTGTGCGACTTATTAACGAATCTATGCTTTTGAATTCATCATAGTCCGACTATTTATTCTTGTAAAATTATAAGAAGTGGAGTCTAAGGTTAATTACTAAGTTTTTTTTTTTATTATTGGCTTACCTGATGTGGAAGCATACAAAAAATGATATCCAGTAGCAACTGTAGTCCAAAAAAAATTTCGGAATTAATTTTAGATGTTCTTAGATTGGGGCCTCTGTAGTTGCACTTTTGGGTTACTTATCTCAGTTAGTACTTTTAGAAATGTTATATATAGTAATACTAATGCTTATATGGCAGCCTTCAACGTCTTTACTGCCGCCATTTTGGAATAATATATTTTAAAAAAAAATCGTTTGCCTTATATGAATAATGAACCCTAAAAAATAAAAGAACAAAAATTGTAATTTCAGGGTATGAATAGACTACACTGGAGTTTTTTTTTTCATAATAATTAAAACTTGCGAATTTAGATTGATTCTTACTCTACTTTCTTTTTATCACTGCTGGCAGCACGCTAATTTTCATATTAAAAAATAATCAAAAAGCTCTTCAGCGAGAACTTTTTCTTTTAATTTACTTTATTTAATTCTAAACACTTATCTAAACTAAAATTATATAATATATTTGTGGGGGAAAAAGTATTGTCCCAGCCTTGCATGTGTACAACAATGTCTTACATACATATTGGCTGGCGATTCCATTGTCCAACGGCCAAAGCAGCGACGGGCAGCTTGTTTGTTCAGCTGGAATATACCCGACCACGATCTCCCGTCTAAACGAATAAGCAATCACCAATTTCGTTCTTTGCCACAAACGAATTACCCTGCATATACAAATGCAAGCAAGGGATTCGTTTCGGCTACCGACCCAAGATACGATATACAATTTTCATTGTATAAAATATTGTAATCCATTAGCAACTTTCTCTAATGGCTATTCGTCTATTTACACAAGGGCATCACTCATCTAAGACTTTTATGATGCCCTCGTCCCATCTTTTCTTTTAGCACATTTCCCCGATGCGTTGCCGTCTATTTATTTAGCCGCAATGCACATTCATAAACAATGATCTAAGCGATCCCTTTGTTCTTTTTCCCTCGTTTCAGGTTTCGTTTATCCTTTGCTAAATGCATCGATAAACACGGTGATGTGTACGATCACACACGCACACCACTGCGTGCCACAGATCGCCTTCCATTGGTCAGTGGTCAAAGGAAATTCCATTTCCTTTCACCACACCACCAAACTCACCCCAAACGAGGGTTAAAGCATTGAGTCGTTTTTCATCACCCGACCGACCCGGTCGGGCGGTCGTGTCAGTCCCGCTCCCCGGTGCGCACGGGGACTCGTACATTCAGGAGTCGGGATTAATTAAATACCAAATATATTTAGTTAATAGTAATAGCCGGACTTATGGTGCGAAGTGTGTAGATAGTTGGTGTATTGTGAACGTTTGATCGATGGCAATGAGAAGCTTAAATTAATATATTCAGAAGGTTTCAAGTGACTTTTAATACATGTTTTTTTCATTTAGTTAATCAAAAAAGTGATTTTTTGATAACTATCAATACCAATAAAATAAAAAAACATTCGAACATTAAAACGGTGCGTTTCATTAACCTTCGCTGCGGTGTCCTGAGTGTGTGTATGCTTTTCCTTTGGCGTTAGGAGATGGAACTTTCAGTGACGATGGGAGGTAAGAAGAGAATCAGCGCCGTACGCCGGTGCACAATGCTTCTTCCCCACAGCATCAAGAACCACTTGGATTTAACGGCCAGAAAAATAGTCTCTTATCCATTGGATTAGGGAATTGTCCACTCCCTAAGAATGCAATTTTCATAAAAGGGCTGGAAGCCAAACTCTGTCGAAGGCTTTCGAGATATCCAGTGCAACAACCTTGGTTCCTCCGAAGTAGTGGATGGAATGGCTCCACTTTTCGGTAAGGTACGCCATCAAATCTCCTGTGGACCGGTTGCTACGAAAGCCATATTGGCGGTCATTGAGGAGCTCATTTGATTCCAGATATATCGAAAGTTGACGGTTAATCAGTGATTCCATACCTTCGAAGGAATAGAAGTTAGTGCTAAGGGTCGATAAGAAGAGAAGGATGATTTGTCACCCTCTTTGAGAATTGGCTGACTGTTCGCTGACTTCCATATATTTGGGAAACGGCCAGTAAAATAATTAAAATCAAGAACAGAATTAACTCAAGGCGACACCAACTACACGTGAATAAACAATATTTAATATATTATATCATTGTGTGCAGTTTATAGTACCCGTGAATACAGCATTTATCTAAATAAACAAGGTGACTAACTGTACTGCCCACCATTGACGATGGTCAGGCTGTATTCAAAATGGGTCTAGGAGAAACTCTGCACCACAATCGAATCTTTAAGTCAAACACCTAAAGTCCGATGCGAAGAACGAGGAATTAATTTTTCCCAATAATGCTCATTATACTGGAGCAGAGGACAAGTTTAAAGAACTGGCGACAGAAGGAACAAACATTTCCAACTCCTAAGACAGCAACGAAAAAGACATCGAGCAAGACAAATTGATAACCAAACTCTGGGAAAAAAATTATGATTTGTAAAAGCAAATAGACGAAGCTCTACAAGGGCAGGAGAAACAACGGTAGCAACAGAAACAAATGCAGCAGCAACCGAGAGAATGCTCTTTTGCCTATACAGAGCGTCAATCGTTGAGTTTCTGTTTCGGATTGTATGGCCCCCCATGTGAGCTAATTTCGGGATAGAAGGATTTATAGCGTTTGGAATGATAGTGAAGAACGTGTGATTCGAACTGACGCTATGACAGTTAGAATCACCAAAAATTGAACCAATGCGTTACCCATCAGGCTAGTGGCCGTGTTTAGAATTCGATTTCTAAACTCAAGTATATTCCACTGATGTGAATTGTTTTGTTATCGCTATGGTATACGGCTCTGATGTATTTTCTTATTCGATTTTCGTTCGGTGTTCTTCACTATTTTGCTTGTTATTGTGTGTGTATCTGTTAGAGACGCCACACTACTCCCTCCTCAGTAACTTCGTTACGATCAGCTTCGGTGGGAACGACGGAGCGAACGAGAGAACGTCGGAGCAGGCGAGTGTGCCTTGGTGCTCTATGCGGAAGTCATGATCGTGTGTGAAGTTCTGTTTACTACGGGAGAGTGTGTGCTGCGTGCACAGATCACGTCGTAGTCACCAATTATAGCGTTTGAAATGATAGTGAAGAACGTGTGATTCGAACTGACGCTATGACAGTTAGAATCTCCAAAAACCAATGTGTTACACATCAGGCTACTGGCCGTGTTTAGAATTCGATTTTTAAACTCAAGTATATTCCACTGATGTGAATTATTATGTTATCGGTATGGTATACGGCTCTGATGGGTTTTCTTATTTGATTTTCGTTCCGTGTTCTTCACAATTTGCTTGTGTTATTGTGTGTGTATCTGTTAGAGACGCTACAGATTCACTGTATTAGTAACATTGTCCATCAATTAAAGATAATGATCAATTTCGTCATTATGAAGTCAATCGTTAGATCCACTCCGTTGAAGCGTAATTCTATTTTTATTAACCGATGAAAGCGTGATCACTGTGTTTTTCGAAAGTTAAAGCAGTGTGTCTGGTCATACTGCGCAAGTAATGAGTGTTCGTTTGGAACATGAATTACGGCGCCCAGTCCGTAATGATCACTATCGTAGTCAATTGTACGAAGACAATTTCGAGTACTTAGGTCCGTAATTGTATTCGCTCGTCCAGCAAAAGTAAATCCAAGAACAGATTTCCTCTTGGATAATATGGCGTACTCGTAGCGTACAGTTCTAGTATATGTTCGTTGGGATTTGTTTGCCATCGAACAACTCATTCCCTCTTGTGTTCGAGAAAAAGTTATCCCAAGCACTGTGCTTGGAATTGAAATCTCCCACTCCTGCCATAAAGAAATAACTATTTTCCGAGTTTAACTTGAGACATCGGAAAAGGGTATCAAATTCGATGATAAGCTGTGTGCATTGGGGAGCTTCGGGGCCATAAACAGAGACCGCACATAGATGTCTTTGACTTTTTAAAGGAATATCTATAATGTAGGCCTCCAGCACCTGAAACTTGTATACATTTATGCTGTACACGATCTAGTGTTGCAGACCATTTATGATTAGGATGGCGACTCCGCCCCCTTGAGTGGAGTTTGGACGATCTCGTCTTATAACCTTACAATTTCTGTAGCCCAACTTATGTCCTTGGTTTAGCTTAGTTTCGCTAGCCAAAAGCACATCAGATTTCTCAAATTATCCCTTCTTTCCATGCGGAATAGAATTCACAGCAATAATTTTAAGGGTTAACTGAGCCGAAGTGAAGATTGTTACTAGTGTATTGAGTTATCTGGAATCTGGGTCGAGTAGATATTATCTATTCGGCCCACCTATTTCGTCACATTTTTTTCAATTACTTTGATTTTTTTCTGAAACACAGCAAGCTGTCCTTGTATGGACAGCAAAATTGCTGTTATGCCAGTTTGTGCCTCCGGTTCAGGCGTTTTCATGATATTTCGGATTGTTTCACAGCTGGTGCATTCTTTACACCACCTGCGGTATGGGCATATGACACACTAGGCGCCACGAAGTTGTAAGAACGAGTTTTCATTCGTTTTTCTTCTTCAACTTGCTTTTTGCTAGCTTCCAACTTTACTTTTAATTGTTGGTATTTAGGACAACCTCTAAAGTTAACAGGATGGCCTATATATTTCCAAAGGACGCAGGATAACTTATTCTTCTCTGGGAGCTGTTCCTTCCCCAATGGGCATTCCCCAGTAATGTGACTGTGGCGGTCCTGCGAACCGCACAAACCACTGTGGGGTTAAATACCTTTCGCCTAGCCAAAGGGGACATACTAACCGTGTCCTCAACCCCATGTGCCCACAGACACGTGGGCCCAATTTACCTTTCCGCCCAGATAAAGGGGACATTCATACGGGCGTCCTCGGCCCCACGTATCCACAGACACGTGGGCTCATTTTCTCGACCGATTCCTTATGCCTGCACGGTATCGAAGACACTGCCCAGAAAAGAAATTGTTTGACGATCCATTAGCTGGGCAAACATAAGTGGCCGCCGCGGCAGCGCCAGATCCCGACAGCCAGAAAAATCCCAGGCGATAAATGTAGGGCCAAGGAATAAACAAATGTATGACCTTCCCTTGAGCCAACCGCAATTTGGTTTTCCTTATCGAAAGGACTATTGTGGGAACAAAGGTTAAACACAAAACAAAGCAACCGACACTGTTCTTACAAGGAAATAAAAGCCATGTAAATATCGCAGCCGAAGATAATGACTTAGGCTGAGGAAATCACAGGGCCACAAACCACACGCGGGTAATGTATAAAGGGGATACCGCAGATATGTGAAAATCCTGACGACCCTCGGCATATCTTCGGCCACACGGACGGCAATGTTCGCGTCTGTGTGTATGAGTGCATCCACACAGTATTCCTACGAACAATACGAAATCGTAGGACAAGTGAGGGTGCGCTCTCTGGAAAGGAGAAAGCCCTTGGCAAATAGAGGACACCAAGGGATAAGAGAACGGAAGGGAAAGGAAGAACAACCGGGTGAGTTTCCATCCCTTGAAGAAAGTTTGTAAGTCAGTCAAGTGATAACAGCCACCGTGGAGGGTTCCGGACTGTGAAAAAAAAACTAAGTGTGTCGCCGCGAGTCATGCGAAAAGATAACAAATAAATACGTGTCGCGAGGTTCCGAAGGGTTGTGAATAGAAACAGAGAATAAAAAAGTAATGAAAGTAATACAAATAAATTTAACAAGTTAGTTTGATTTTAGGCATGAATAGTGTTCGGTAGAACGCAATAAATCGATTGAAAATCCGCCAAACCGTTTAGACACTTCACACAGCTAAATTGCACATTGTAAGACGATGCCACATGGCCGAAGTATTGACAGCGCATAGAGTGTAATACGCGGTCGAACTTGTTTATTTTCTCCCAACTTATTGTTTCGTGGTTTAGATATTTAATATACCTAAGCCCATCAACTTTACCGGCGGGACCTAGTGACACAATCAAGGAAGGCACCTTGCGATGGACAACGCTTTTAACATACGCCTATAAACTTTAGATTGTCGGTTTCAATAGTTTCTGAAGAAAGCACCATTCCCAACAACATACCCCTCTATAATAGAGGATTCCTGGACCCATCCCGTAGACACTGCTGCTGACATACCACACACACGCACGCTGAGCATAAAACAGCACAAATACACGCGCATCTACACACAGACCCGGGAATGGATGGTATTCTCAACGATGTATTGAAGACTGCTTTAACAAAAAAGCCGGAAGTCTTCAACAGTCTCTTCACGGCCTGCCTCCAAAGAAGACACTTTCCTCAACGATGGAAAAAACAGCGACTTATAACAAAAGGAGTCAAGAATTCAGAAGTGCCATCGTCGTACCGCTCGTTAAGCATACTGGACACAACAGGGAAACTGTTGGAGTGAGTAATTGCCACTTGCCCGGAACAATTCACTGAGTAGACATCGGGGCTCTCCGAATGGCAGTATGGGTTCCGGAAAGGTAGATCAACCGCTAAGGCACTATCTGTGGTGTGCGACATCGCTCGCAATGCGATAGCTGGAGCACGATGGCTAGGAGGTACGAAAAAATAGTGTGCCGTTGTGACACTAGACGTTAAAAATGCATTTAACTCTGGGAACTGGAATTCGATTCTAAAACCGTTGTGCGATCTACAAGTCTCACCCTACTTGGTGTGTATACTAGGAAACTATATCTCGGATAGAAGACTCCTGTATGACACAGACGAGGGACCACAGGAATATAAAATAACAGCGGGTGTACCTCAGGGATCTGTATTAAGTCCGCTATTATGGAATATCATGTATGATGGTGTGCTCAGGGTCAATGTACCCGAAGGGGCTAGAATCAGTGGGTACGCAGATGGTTTGGCGATAGTAGCTAAACATCTAGATAACCTGGAGAATATTTGCTCCCAAGCAATCCAGAGCATTAAATGCTGGGTAGATATGGTCGGACCGAAACTAGCTGGACATAAGACGGAGATAGTTTTAATAAGCAGCCGCAAGAAAGTTGAACACCTTGATTTGGAAATAGAAGTGCAAACAACCGGATCCAGTCCATATATTAATTATTTTTGTGTTATACTCAACAACAGGTTGACCTTAAAAATACATCTGAGTAAAACGAACCCAATGTTGGTGGACCCCGGCCCCACATAAGGAAACTGGTGACCAGTGTCAACACCTCCATTATAAAGTATGCAGCTCACATATGGGCAGAAGCCGCACAGTATAAGTCGTACATGAGGGGAGTGAACTCAGGCTGGCATCACCAAGAGTGTGCTGTGCATTCCAAACGGTATCCAAAAATGCCATAAATGTTTTGATCGGGAGTAGATCACTTGATATTGGAGCTAAAGAAACCGCTGCATTGCATGAGGTCTCGCCAGAGATTCGCCGGGAATGCGGTCACTATTAAATGGCAACGAAAGTTGGGTTCTTTCACAAAAGGAAGATGGACCCACACCATGATACCTGATGTAGAAACCAGGGTGGAAAGAAAACGTGACGAGGTCAACTACCACTTGACTCAGCTGATATCATTCTCAGGCGTATCATTCCTCTCCCAAGAATGACACGCATCTTTGTGTGCTGGGGGGGGGGGGGGGGGGGGGGGGGGGGGGGGGGTTGTTGTTACATAGTAATTCCCCCACCGCCTTTCTCCCAACGGAAACCTTTAAACTGTTTAAAAATTAAGCATTGGAAACACATTGGAAACAATCATCACAATTTCAATTCAAGCTTACGAGTAAATACAATTATATTACTACAACATTAATTTACACTTTGCAATTAAACATTTAGCTATAAAATAAACACATTCAAAAATACAATGTACAATTACACATTGTTAAACACACAATACAAAAAAAAAATTAAATTACATTTAAATTAAAATTACATAAAACTTAAATTGCAAACAAAATAAATATAGCTGGTGCATAAACCCAGTCTTTCCCCGGCGATGATATCTTCGGTTAGGTTCGAAGTTGATCATCGTCAGGAGAGTTTCGTTGTTGGCGGTTTTTCTTTTGCGGTTTGGGTTCACAGTTTCGGTGTGTAGTGATGGTTTTTTTGAAGAAAGAGTTGAAACGGTCTGGTGACGATTTTTAAAATAGAAGTAGAAAGAAAGTTTTTATGAAGAATATAAAAGAAGAGGGGAAGAAGGAAAGCAGAGAGCCGCGGGAGTATCAATTTTAACATAAAATCATCAAAAAATGTATACCATTTAAAAACCTTATAGAGCACCTTGAGTGGCGCAAGGCTAATAATCTTGCCCGTAAAAAAACAAAATAATTATGGAAAATTTAACAAGCCTCGAGGCTTGCTAAATAAGGCCAAGACCGGATATCGGTTGTAGTGCCGATGATGATGATGATGATGATAGAGCACCTTGAACTGAATGAAATAAACCACATCCAAGTGTACCTGTTTTTATTACCATTCCCGAGCAAGGGCAGCTGAGGCTCCGCAACTTCGGAAATCCCCACGGATCTCATCGGCACGCTGGAGGCGATCCAATTTGCTGTACAAGACCATGGAAGGAAATATGGAGACGCCAGTGCCAGCACACCAGTAGCTTCCGCACCACTCCATCAGCCAACACCTGTCACCCGTCAACGCATCCGATTACGCTACAAAATTATAACGATTTAACCACGGAAACCGTGAGTACGCTCGTTACTTTCTAATATATCTATATATATATATATTTACTGTGTGGTGAAAATTAAACCTAACACATGGATGCTTTCGGCAATATATGTACAAGGATAAGCATGTCAATCACCCATACTGCTTGCACTCTCAGAGTGTGTGAAATATCCGAGACCGCACGAACGTTTTGGAGAGACATATGAGATGGGCAGTTACTCCGGCAGGAGTAATAGAATACATACTGAGTTCCAAACGGGCATTGTCCATAGTAAATGATATTTTATGTGACATGATGCAGCAGTTGCGACGCGACGAGCGGAGTAACAGGTAAACTCCGTCCGGCACGCAATGGAATATCTAAAAGATAGTTTCGCGGGGATCAGCGGGAATATGTGCCTGGTGGGAGGTGGTTTTAGTTGTTAAAACTCCGACATGCCTCTGGATCGGTCCAGAGCTATATTTGGAAGATTTCTACTTTCCTACCAAAAAAAAGCACACACACACACACACACACCCCCACACGTGCGTGCGCACGCACACACAGATCGCCCAAAGCGCAGATTATCAGACGTCAAAGACGTAATCCGCGTTTACTACCGCGCTCAAGACTTACCACTCTTATATGATTTCTTTCCCACCACCCCTCTATGCGAGTAGTTGAAGACCACTTGAACTAACCCTGTAGACACTATCCGTAGATACCCATCCCCCTCTTTTGTGCTCTTTTTCAAATATCTCGAACATTCCCACAGATATGGGTGATTCTGGTCGTCACAAGATGGGCAAAGGCGGGAGATAGGATGAAGGACAAATCTGTCCTTGTCTCGTCCACCGTCTTTTTTTTTTTAAGCGCTTAAGATCTGTTTTTGGAGCTCAAGGGATCGTCACCCTATCCAAATAGAATTAACTAACTTAGAAATAGAAATAAAACTCAGGATAAAAAACGAAACTTGTCCCGCTTAGAGGGAAATTGGTTTTTGATCCGCTTGGTTTTTTAGGTACCCTAGAACGCTTCCCCCCACCAGCGGAAAAGGGGGTTCAACCCGATTTTACTTTTACAGTCACCCCAGAGCACTTCCCTCAGCAGTGGTAAGGAACTCTTCGCGAGAGAACGAAAAAGAATAGATACAACGGAGCATCAGTCACTGCACCATCGATAATGGGAGTTTTGCAGACCCACTGAGAACCAGTCGTCCGTTGAACTAATCCATAGAATGTATTGTAATGTAATTTGTTTTCCTGAATTAAAATTTGATCAACTGTAGTTTAATTTATTATTTTTTTTCTCTGTAGTTTATTCACTTATTCTATGAATCCCCGTCCCGATTGCTTTAAATGTTGGTACGTGCACTAAGTTTTATCCCTAACTTAAGTTTTTGTTTCACTTTCAATCGTCTTATTTAGTTAGATTACTGTTGTACTATACCCATTTGTTTTCTTGTTATTTGATTTTCTTTATTATTTCTTCTTATACTATGATTAACTTTTATTGTTTGTTGAGTTATACAAAAAATTTGTTTGCGATGCCTGCCTGACTAACATTCAGTATTTTATTTGGTCTAAATGCTTAGTGTTGTATTTATAGGGCGCAACATGTCGTACTCTTATGGGACCCGGTTGCCCTTAGACATACATGAAAAGTCCCCGGCCTGACACATAGGTGGCGGCACTAGAATTAAATCCATATGATTTTTAGTTAGCACTAACCTTCAAAAGACGCGTGTATAAATTTGACAGATGTCAGATCACTAGTTTGTGAATTATAGTATTTTGAGTGAAGCAAATTCTGTTATTGTGAAAAAAATGGATAAACAGGAATTTCGCGTGTTGATAAAATATTGCTTTTTGAAGGGAAAAAATACAGTTGAAGCAAAAACTTGGCTTGATGACGAGTTTCTAGACGCCGCCCCAGGAAATCAACCATCAAGGATTGGTATGCTAAGTTTAGACGTGGTGAAATGAGCACCGAAGACGGTGAACGCAGTGGACGCCCAAAAGAGGTTGTTACCGAAGAAAACATTAGAAAAATCCACAAAATGATTTTGAATGACCGTAAATTGAAATTGAATGAAATAGCAGGCACTCTAAAGATATCAACTGAACGTGTACATCATATCATTCACGAATATTTGGGTATGAGAAAGCTCTGCGCAAAGTGGGTGCCGCGCGAGCTCACTTTTGACCAAAAACAACGACGAGTTGATGATTCGGAGCAGTGTTTGGAGATGATCAAGCGAAATAAACCCGAGTTTTTGCGTCGATATGTGACAATGGATGAAACATGGCTCCATCATTTCACTTCGAAGTCCAATCGACAGTCATCCGAGTGGACTGCACACGATGAACCCGCCCCAAAGCGTGGAAAAACGCAACAGTCGGCTGGCAAGGTTATGGCGTCTGTATTTTGGGATGCGCACGGAATAATTTTCATTGACTATCTTGAAAAAGGAAGGACCATCAACAGCGACTATTACACAGCGTTATTGGGCCATTTGAAGGACGAAATCGCCGAAAAACGACAGCATTTGAAGAAAAAGAAAGTGCTGCTTCACCAAGACAATGCACCGTGTCACAAGTCAGTGAAAACGATGGCAAAAATCCATGAATTGGGCTTCGAATCGCTTCCGCATCCACCGTATTCTCCAGATCTGGCCCCCAGCGACTATTTCCTGTTCTCAGATCTCAAAAGAATGCTCGCTAGGAGGAAATTTTCGTCGAATGAAGAGGTGATCGCCGAAACTGAGGCCTATTTTGAAGCAAAGGACAAATCGTACTACAAAAAAAGTATCGAAAAGTTGGAGGGTCGCTATAATCAGTGTATCACCCTCGAAGGGAATTATATTGAATAAAAAAAAACGAATTTTGCCAAAAAAATGTGTTTTACTATGGAAGGCCGGGGACTTTTTAATTGACCTGTTATCATACCCTATATATAATTAATGATCTAGAGCCGTTTTTGTGCGTTTTGTTCAAATGCTCCAATATTTAACCTTCCGTCACATAGATTATCTTCAAATATATGAGTCCATTTAAGGTCAGCTGCCTCTTTTCCTATTGATAACTCTTCATACCCTTTCAATGGACTTTGTAGATCACCGCTAACACGATATAATAAACTCCGACAATAGAATTCAAAAATTACTTTGTTTTCTAATTAATAAAAAGTTTGTTTGAGCGTAAGAGAAAAAAAAATTGGATGCGCACTAGTAACTAGAAACGCTTAGTGGTAAAGGACAAACGACGGGGACTCTGAATGGCCGAATCCAGCTAAAATTATTTACCGGAGTATGAATCTCCGATGCAACCGACCGTTGTTGGTGCTAATTCTAAACTCGCTCCTTAGGTTGTGAACTAATTATAAATCAGCACAAGGACATCATTTGTTATTCACCATTAACTATTTATTAACAATTATAATTTCACATCCTTTCACCAACTTTAGGAAAATTTCTGTGGGCAGTAACGAATCGAACACCTAGGACTACGACGGTACGGTATTGATGAAGCCAAACACATTCAACATGCTTACTTAAAACACATTTGGTATATCCAACAAATGTCCCAACATAATTAAATAGTAATTTCGTTTGCAGAAGTGTCAGCTATGGGCTAGGCTGGAAACCTTTCACATCGCCTTCGTAAACGTAAACTTGGTTTCACTTTGATTGCGGAACATCATTGCGCTAGCTGATAATTTACCACAACAACTGAAATTTATAAGAAAAGTTATATTATCTATTGGGGCAAGGCTAATAACCTTGCCCGGAAAAACAAATTATTATGGAAAATTTATCAAATTTTACTTACTAAATAAGGCCAAGACCGGATCCCGGTTGTAGAGTCGATGATGATGATGATGATGATGATATTATCTATACTTATATTGTTCATATAGTAATTTATTGCACATTTACGCTCTTATGGTATTAGAAAGATATTTATAAGAAAACAAAGCAATTCAAAGCCAAAAAGTCTCATATTTTATTTTGTCGAACAACACAACTTAGTAAGCAAAGCGTTCTCGAGCAACCCAATCACAATTTTTATATTTTGCTAATTTAGTCTAATTTTGCATTGACCAGTCTAGAACCTTTGTGAATTCCTTCTCCCCAAACGCTATCATCCTGGACTGTTCCATGCACATATTTTGACGCTTCAAATTGTCTATCAGGAAGAGCTGCTTCTTATATGCGTTCAATAAGTCAGCACGCTGCTTTTTGAGTGCCTTGATCTGTTTCTCATGGATATCAGCGTCATTGCGTACATTTTCCCTAATTTCCTTTTCGGAAATCTTAAGCTGGTTCAGGGTGTTACGCACATTTTCTAATTCTTCATTGGCACGATATAAACGCTTTTCCAAGTTGGTGTTCGTTTGCGAGAGCATCTTAACTTCTCGCTTTGTCATGTCTAGTTCTCGGCGAGTCTCGCCGTGTGCCACATCTGCATCCTTTAATCGGCTGAGTGCTTCTTCTAGTTGAAGTTCGAGCTTTGTTACCTGTTCCGCGAGCGTATTGTTTTTGGAGTACGCAGCATCTCTTTGATTTTCGATTTTCCTTTGCCTTTCGACACTCGCCTCTATCAATTCCTTTTGATTAGTCATTTCACGTGTCAGAGTTTCATGTTCTCCTTGGAGTATTGTAATTCTAGATTTAAGGAATCTAAAGGGAGACATTAATGAATAATTATTAGATGATTTTGTTGGTAAATAGAATCTATACTTTATGGCGCCTTCCGAGCTTATGTTGGCCTTTGTACGAGCAGTAGACAGACATCCGCTTACCTCGGACGAACGTGATGTCGCGTGACTGCGAATCGATTCATTTTCTTCCTTAACAAGGACCTCCAATGATGGACTTTGCGTAAAAGAATTGTTTTTATAACGGACTATAACATTTGAGCCAGTCTTATCTAACGGACCATTTTGCTGAGGAATATTTCGTACCAACGGCAGTCCTTTTATCGATGATCGGGGACTACTTGCCATTACACCTCCGGCAAAATACTTTTTCTCATCTCCACTAGATAGAACAAGTGTTCTGTCCTTTGGTAAGAATTTTCTCCGCGTACCATTGCCGAAGGTATCTTTTGGGAGTGTACTAACAGTTTTCTCTTTATATATACTCACTGCTTGGTTTTCATCTGGTTTATAGTATCCCCCAGGACCTCTCATTGATAAGGTGGGACCCCTCTTGGTGTAAGTTCCATACTTGGTATCGCACCTATTAGACGCTGCTTTATCTGAGCCATACTTGGCCATGTTATCTAATTGTTCATTAATTTTAAGAAATTCCTGCTCACGGGAAAGAAAACTGTTCATTCCAGGTCCACTAGAATTTTTTTTTATATTTCACAAAAGAGTCGAAACAAAAATTTCAGTTTCAAAAGAAACATTAAATTAATTTGCGATTTTTTCGTGACGCAAAACAATCGTTTGGATTTCGGCCGACTGGGTTGCTACGTTGCTCGCTAAGTTACTTGTTCGTCTCGTATATACTCAAGTGGATCTGTGATAACATTTTTGGAATCATCAAGTTTTCTGCTGACTTGGAAACTGTTTAGTTAGGGTTGATTTCACCGGCCTCATAGGTGGAGGGGTATTGTTTATGTTGTTAAGGAGTATGTAACAAGTTGGTTGAAATGGGAGAAGATTGTCTGAAGGGGAGTATAATTTTTCAACTTGGTGTTTGCTTGAGCATAACAAACTTTCCATTAGGTGCCTATGGGTGTTGGTTGTATACGTCTAAGAATGTTGCATTCGAAATAAATGTGTTATGGAATTAACACTCAATAGTGCGTTATCTGATTTACTATTTGTTTAATAGTTATAGAGGTATAAGGCCTCCTTAGACCTTCCTCTTTTGAATATTATTACTCCTATCTGACAAAAGGGTGTCAGGGCACATAAACCCGTGACGTGATTGTTTTATTTTTGATCAGGGCACATAAACCCGTGACCTAATTTATTATTATTTATTTAAATACGCCTAAGCTCTTTAACTTGTGCGTGATTCAATCGTTGGTGATCCAACAGCCGATCGAGCAATCCTTCAATTGTTGTTTGCAATCTGAAAAAAAAGCGGTGAACCTCAAATGAAAATACGAGATGTTTACGTCTTAACAGATGAGTGAAGAATCACATTTATTCTAAAAAAAAAAATTGTGGCGAGAAGGCCGAATTTAGCGAGACAGGACATATGTGTCCTTCATCTTGTCTCTGACTTCTGGTCATCTTGCGATAACCAGAATCACCCACATCCGTGAGGATGTTGGGCTCGGTCTCGCGGCATCTGAAAAGAGAAGAAAAAAGGGGGGGTATCCAAGGATAGTGTGGACAGTGTTAGTCCAAGTGTTCTCTAACTACTTTTATAGAGGGATGGTGGGGAAGAAATCATACAAGACCGGTGGGTCTTGGTTGCGGTAGTAAACGCAGATCACGTCTTTGGCGTCTGATAATCTGTGATTTGGTCGGTGTGTATGTTTGTGTTTGTGCCGTCTTGTACTGTGCGTTCGTGTGTGTGGTTTGTTAATAGTAGACCCTATGGGATGGGTCCAGGAATCCTCTATTATAGAGGGGAATGTTGTTGGGAAGGGTGCTTTCTTCAGTTTTGTACTGAAGAAGAAATTGTGGGGGTTTGATCCGAAGAGATCGAGAGAGAGAGAAGGGTCAAAAACGCAAGAGTCCCGTACAAGTAGGTTCTCGCTGTTCTGAATGTTTTCGAGGTACTTATATGCTAATTGAAGCAAGTACTCGTCGATAGGGGTAATGGAGGCGCCTTCGTATAGGTGAGAGTTGGGGTAATGACGACCGTCAGGCCTTCTAGAATGATTGGTGCATCTTCTGAGGAGTTTCCTTTCGAAAACCCGAAGTCTTTCCATTTGAGCCGAAGATATGCAAGACCATATGGGAAAGGCGTACGATATTCCAGATCGGATTAGCTGCTTATAGCAGAGAAGCTTAACTTTGGTGTCAACTTTGTTCCTCCACTTCAAGATGTTGTGCAGTTGCTTAGACCGACCGAGGCCCCTTTGGAGAATGTGGGTCACATGTTTGATGAAATTCATTTTTGGGGTATAAGTGACCCCAAGATATTTCATCTTGTCCTGCGGTCTAATCGTAGTATCTCCCATTTTTATTCGAATATTCTGTGAATATCGAGAAGCAGGTTGGGAGTGTTTACTACTCAGAATTATGGCTACTGCTTTGGATGGATTAAGTCGGATTTTCCATCGACTGTAATACTGATACAGTTCGTCCAAGTGACGGTTGAGTCGATTTGTTGCGAGGTTAGGGCCTTTGGTTGACGTGTACACCAGGACGTCATCCGCATAGCATCACATTTATTCTCAAAAATATTTTCCTTATATACAAAATTCTAAAACAACGAAACTTACTATCTATACAATAGGAAAAAACAGGATTACTTCCTCTGTACCTATAATAAATTATCCAACTCGTATGGCGACGAGCATTATCCCATCAAACGGATATACATTCTCCATCCACGTCAAAGTGACGGGTCGCAACAATCTCTTAATTACTATGCTCTTTTGTTCGTTTCATGTGTCCATACAGTCGATGCTGCAGCGGCTGTATCTGGGAAAACCCCTTATTGGAAATTCTCCTTGCATGTGTCATAAAAAATGTGCGCATCGAGGTCGTTTCGGAAAATGGTAATTATCTGCTGAGATAATTGCCGTCGAAATGTGAACCGTCATAAAATAATGCCATTGTATGAGGGAATACTTGTAATATTGAATGCAGATAATTTGTATTCGCGTAAGGATGTGCGATATTTTGAGATGTCATATGAAACGAACTTAGCCTAAGGGAATTGATAACAATGCGTAAGTTATAATACTTTAAGGTAAATTCTTAAATTAACAAGTAATGCGTAAGTATGAAACGTGGGTACAGTGTTTTACTTTAATGATAATGCTTAACTTAACACTATTCCTTACTGCGAAGGAATTTGTGTATCAAAATATCTGAATACATCAATTTTGCCCTTAAAGATATCTTGACAGCGGTGACGAGTAATTATCTCTTTCATAGGAACACAGCGGAAAATTTCGAACAATTGCATTAGGACTTATAGAATTGGACACCTGAGTTGCTATTTAAATTTTAAAAATAATAATATGATGTGGAGGATGTCGGTGTATCATTTTATCACTTCACCATAGCAGTCTACTAAATCATACCACTTTCAGAAAGTCTGAAGAAATAAAATGGGCTGACAGCATTGCAAAGCGTAAGAAAGAAAATACCTCATAAATTATTCAAAGCAAGTCCTAGCGGATATCAGCCTATAAGAATACCATTCCTATCGTAAGAGGAGGTTTTGACTATGGGAGCAACACTCTAAAATGAATTATTTGGTGATTTTAAAAACAACATGATTCGTCACTAAGTATCCACATTAGATTTCTACATTTAAAATCGCCTATCCTCTTCTTCAATTGCACTCTTTACTGGCTCCAAGAATGATTGTTGTACAATTATGTTACCAATTCAACTTACGATTAATTCAACGAGCTACGATCTTTACTATAGTTGACTATGATTGAACAATTGTGGCAATAGAAGTATCGTGATATGTGCACATCCAAAGTAAACAAGTGCCGGCGATCAATTGGGGATCGCAGCGTAAGCATTGGCCTCATGTGCCCTGGGTAAACAAGGAACGTCCTGCGAAGCATGCATCTGGGTGCCATTATTGTAATATATTAGGTCTACAAATTTGCTTCTGCCATTTTGTTTTTGTTATTGTTGTTGAATTAAATAGATCATAGATGTCATACAATAAGCTTAGGTATTTGTAAACATAACGCCATCGAAATATTAGTCGATTTGTTTCTGCATCATAAAGTTATTCTCGATTAAACATGTCAGCTTACGAGCCAAATTCTCGTCATTTGCGGGAGGTTTCAAAAGATGACCAGTTTTTTCAACGCGGGATTCGTATGCTGCCCGAAAGATGGGAGAAAGTAGTGGCCAGCGATGGACAATACTTTGAATCATAAATGTATAACCAGTTTTTTACAATAAAGCCTCGAATTTCGGAAAAAAACGGCGGAAGCAAAGTTGTACGCCTAATACCATAACAAAGGGTAAATTAAACTGCGAACGTATCTTTTGAACCGCATGATCAAAAGGAGAAGAGTAGTCACTTCCACATCCTCGTCCAAGACGGATGTTATACGGAAAGCGATCATTTTAATTGAGAATGAAATTAAAGATACGTAAAAATGGATATTTTGTGTCGCATGTGCCTGTTGGGAGGAAGTGTATTGTGCCAGGCATGGGCACTGGGTTCATCTTCCTCCTCCATCATAAAACGTAAGTTCCACCGCAACAGACTGTTCATCAAACGCGGAAGGATGAGCGATAGCATCCAGGAAACCGCAGCACAGGAGAATAAAAAAATTAAACGCACTGTCTATTGTTGATCACCGTTTTTTTTATTATTTTAATTGCTTGTTTCTTTTCAGATTTTACACTATTGTATTTGGACCGCGGTCACTAGAGAAATTACTTTTAATCGAGTATTTTTGCTATCAACTTAATCTGACTCAATTTTTACAACGCCGGTATATACGAGGGTTGCCTTTTATATTTTGGGATTAGAGAGCAAAAACAAATATTGATCATCAAAAATCACTTTATTGTTTTTCAAAATATTCCCCATGAAGATCTATACACTTTTGCATGCGTTTGAACCAATTGTCGAAGCACTTTTGCCACTCTGATTGAGGTATCTCCAACACATGCAACAACAACTTTTGTTGGATTTGGCTCATCTTGAAACACCCAGACAGTCGACTGCTGTTTACTTTCGGGCTCATACGCGTAAATCCACATTTCATAACGCCTGCACGGCCATCGAAGGACACGATCCAGTATAGAAATTGTGTATCGATCCATTAGCTGGATAAGTCGTAAGTAAGCTGCGCCAGATGTCGACAAACATCAAATCCCTGGCGATAAGCAAATTGTCGTAAAACAGTCCATTGGCTAAACCTTTGACCCTACCGGAATACACTTCGCCTAAACAACGGCCATTGCACAGGAACAGCAATAAACGAACTAACACTGTTCCCATAGGGCAAAATAAATAAAATTATCGTAACCGACGATAATTACCACGATCCCAGAGATCGCCAAGAATAATATAACCGCACACACAAAATCGATTCCGCAGAAGGTGTGAAAATGCTGGCGATCCTATGAAGATCTCCGGTCACACAGGCAGCAAATTCCGCGTCTGTGTGTGTGTGGGTGCAACCGCACATCTGGCCTGCGACCAAACAGGAAATCGCAGCACACCAGATAGAGGGTGCGATTGTGGCGGTTCCGCTAAACCCCACGGTTCACTTACCTAAAAAAAACCCCAGAACTTACATCCAATCACATAATTTCGCTAATGCAATCGCATTAGCACCTTAAATGCTTTACGCATCTAGGATTATCTAAGGTATACTCTAAAAAACTTCAGTAAAAGAATTCTTACCTTTTCTTCCATCCCTTCGCATACAAATTCCTGTAAGAGTTCTTTCTTACCATATCATAAATTCCCTGTAATAAAATTCATCGGTTCGCATATCATACGACCGCATATCAGGGAATCTTACCCTTGAGTTGGCTAATCACAGCCTCAATATGTGTACATAAAAACTATCTATGCACACATCGGGTGTCGACCCTTTTAGCCAGCGATAAATAGTCCAACACCAGCTGCATGTAATTAGCACCATCCACGTTGAGACTATGTGGGGAGGAAGTCGTGGCACCGGCATAGGTGCGAGTTCTACTTCCTCCTCCATGATAATTAATTGTTCCGACGGACACAAAAAGAAAAGCACAACAGGACTTCACAAACCCACGTCCAGTGAACACAAGGCACAATAAAACACTGCGGAATCTTTATTTTATTATTTTTTAATCAGGTTAATTTTAGATGGAACGTTACATATTTTCTTTAAACTGATCACGAACAGTCACTGATTATAATATTACACACTTTACTCGCCACTTAATCTATTAATCCCACAGACGACTCACACGATTCGGACCAATCTACTAGCTTGGGGATTTAATCTCGCGACTCTGGAATTGACGCATCCCTGTAAGGGAGCGGGAGTGACGCTTGTGACCAGCGTGGTCAACGGATGGAATAAGACTCAACGATAATCATCTCGTGCAGAGATGATTCGCTTGGCAAGGGAGATTTGTGGGTGCATTCGCTTTCACTGTGGTGATAACCGGATCTCATAGAGCAGATCGTCATTATACACATGTATGTGTGTACGTCGGTTCTTTTCATGGGTCGAATCTGAAACAATGAAAAGGGCATAAGTGCATTCGCGAAATACGATTCCGGTAAAGCAAATAAAACCGAACTCGTCGGATGCTAATGGGATCTTGGTATACATGTGCGTCGCGGCTAAACAAAAAGACGACGATATGATGTGGAAATGTGCTAATTGGTTTTAGCCAGGTTACTGGGAATTGGTCTCAACGTCTATGGTGCTAATTACATGCAGCTGCGTTGGACCATTTATCGTT
Source organism: Microdon myrmicae (assembly GCA_963931805.1). Taxonomy (NCBI): domain Eukaryota; kingdom Metazoa; phylum Arthropoda; class Insecta; order Diptera; family Syrphidae; genus Microdon; species Microdon myrmicae. The sequence continues at coordinate 219,128,023 of OZ007496.1, read as the reverse complement.
AGTTAAAGTGGCCGCCAGCCAATGTGTATATTTGGTGATTTATGATACACTTGGTGAGGACGGGAAATAGACGACGCAATGTTTATGGTCCCTGTGATGATGGTTGCATTATATGTAAACCAGATCCTTTTGTTTACAGGAATTCGTCTAAGAAAATTTGTCTGGCAACGTAGATGCCGAAATTGGTTTGGAATTCCTGATAAGCTAATAAAGAAATCTTACAAAGAATTGGTATGCGGAGAGAATGCATGAAAGGTAAGTTTTCTTTACAGGGACTTAAAGATCATAGATTTGATCTCTTTAATGCGTGAATCATTTTCAGGTGTCTAATGCGATTGCATTGGCGAAAACTTATGCGTCTTGGGATGAGGTAATGGGGGTTTTTAGGTAAGTGTACCGTGGGGTTTGGCGGCACCGGCACAACTATTTCACTAACTCGCACCATGAGTAAACAAAAGACCGCTGTCCTCCATCAGGCATTCTGGCGATACGCAAACAATTCAATCATTCTAGTATCCCAAATGCACCTTCCCATCTAATGAGTTGCAAATTGTTTACTCAGTTGAACTCTCAGGCCATAAACTGGTGGGGGTATAGTTTTATTGTCAACGTATGGCACAGCTTCACTCTATCCCCCGACACTAGATCAACGATATGGTCACCTAAGAGTAAAGTAAAATAAAATCTGTAGTCGACGAAAAACACAAGTAGTTCCTGGTCTCTTGTTGAAGTCTTTTTATTTTCTTTAATTTTAATTATTTAAGGTTTTTCTATATCTTCTTATTTTCTTTAATTTTAATTATTTAAGGTTTTTCTATATATTTTTACTTGCGCACCGCTCGGTGGATGATTAGCGACTGGTTGCCCTCTGGGATAAGAAAAGTCACGGGAAGGAAAAAAAGAAAGGGGAATTTATGGTTGGTGCGCACAAGCCAGCCCATGTGCTTGTGATCTCTCTTGTGCGCTCTTCGTTTCCCCATGCGCACCGGGGTGAACAAGCGCTGTCGCATTCGTTGCACGCCGATGTGCGCAGAGCGGACGAAAAGCACGAAGCGAGGAGCGCAATAACTCGGGTTGATCTGGCCTAGTGTGCGTGTGGTAATGTGGCCTCCGAGCTGTTTCATACTGGGGTAGTGTGGTGATTATCCCGGAGGCGCATGGCTATGGAAAGGAAAAAATGCGGAGGAGGGGAAAATGAGTTTTACGCTATTCACCTGGGTAAAGAGATGTTTGATCCCCAGCGAATGGAGGAACTCGGAAAGGGCCAAGTAACGCTAGGGAAATATTATCGTGTGATTCGGTCGAATGTTCTGATAATTTTCCCAAGCGGTTCCGCCATGATGCGGAACTAGCAGACGTGTTAGCAATCGTGTTAAAGTTAATGAAGGTGAAATAAATTTTATTTTGTTTTACTTTCTTTTCGGGTGCATGTCTTGTGGTGGAGTTTTACTCCTTGTGTTGGTGACATTTTTTTGACGGAAGAATCGATAGCGTCACATTGTTCCTCATTCGTGCGGCTCGCGGATGAAAACACCTTTGCGGTCTTACACAGTGAATTATGGATGGGGATGGAAGGGAATCAGCGCCGTGCGTCGGCGCACCATACTTCCTACCCACATGATCTCCTCTAGGGGAGAGATTCTCGATTAAGAGAGAATCACCTAGAAGGGAAACAAAAAAGGAAAGAGAACAATCGGGTGAGTCGTGACATTCCCTAAGAAAAATTTTAATCAGTTCTTGTTCGGAAGGAAGATAATCGGAAGTGTGTCGCGCGAGTATCCTTTTTAATGAAGTAACGACCGTCTTAATCAAGTAATGTTTGAACTAATAAAATTAAGAATAAATGTAGACAAGTTGTGTTTTTCTTTTTGGGGACTTGTGTTGGTTTTTATTAGATTCGCGTGCAAAGTGTTCGGCGGAACACTTCCCAAGGAATATACAAAGTGGAAATACTACATCCGCTAAAAGTCCAGTGGACTACCTAAACCTTACGAGGAAACAATATCATCAGCAAAAACAGTTGGTGAGCTCCTGAAATCAAGAGAAGGGAATGAATTAATGTAGACAAAGAAAAAAAAACAGCAAAACAGAGCTCTGTTGAACGCTTAGGTTAAGAATTCTCTCACCACTCCTAGCATCATTTATCTTCACCCCCTGCGACCCATTACCAAGATACGACCGAAACCAGTTGAGCATGAAACCAGAAAAACCTACTTTTTCTAATTCCTTTAACGAAAAAGTATGGATGACCATGGCTAACGCTTTGGTAATATCGATAAGCATGCCAACCGTTGATTTTTTCCATCAAGGTGTAATATTATTTGAAAACAAAATTGCAGGAGACCGTCCTCAGTGGATTTACCTATAAGAAAACCAAACTGTGCTGGACTGAAAAATCCAGTTTTCTTCAAAACAACGCATTATTTTCATATGGTTTTCAAAAATTTTACCAAAAGCAGGATGTATTGAGATGAGCCTGTAGTTAGCGACCTCTGCAGCAGAGCCTTTCTTCAAAAGAGGTATGACGTGTGCACATTTAAGACTTTTGGGGAAGATACTGTGACGTTTCTGCCGACTCATGGCTAAGTTGGTAAGGAGGTTGTGTTTTGCGTTTGATTCCGCAAATCTAGGTTCAAATGACGACTCTTGCTATTGTGCAGTACGACACAATCATTCAGTTGTGGGTAGGGTCCCAAAGCCCAGCCGCGCGGGGAAATACCACCCCATTCAGCTATAGGCTTCGTCAAATGGTTGCGAAAAATCCTTGACCATCTTTCGGAGCTTGGCTGATGGATCCGGCCGAGAAAAAAAAATTTAAAAAAAGGATCTCAGAGCACTGACTCAGCGCTATAGGTTCGTCTTTCCTGGGAGAAATAAAATAAAAAAGAATTTAAAAAAAAAGATACACACACTATACACGAGCAAATAATGAAGAACAAACAGAGAAAGAAAATCGAATAAGCAAGCAAAAGCATCAGTCGTGTACCAAGCAATAACATACCAATTCCACATCAGTTGAGTGTACTTGAACATAATGATCGTATTCGTACACGCGACAGTGGCCTGATCTGTTGGGCATTGGTTCAATCTCTTACTGATTCTAACCATCACAGGATCGGTTCGAATCACACGTTCTTCACAATCCCCCAAACGCTATAATACCATCCAACACGCAACGATTAAAATGCGTAGAATGATCATTTGTTTGCCGTTCTGTTTAAGTGAACCTTTTGCGATCAAATAATGTTTAAAATTAAATTAAAACTATGTGTTTATATTCAAGTAGCGTGTGTATATTAAAGTGGTTACATTTATCGCAACAAAGACAGAGAAATCAAAAGGAGACCAACCTAAATAACTAACCAACTCCGCAAAGGCAAATCCGAAGTCAATCCCGTGGAGGAGTGGTAAGAGCTCAAGGGTGGTTTTAGTATATAAGCGCAATATTGTTACATACTATACAAGTCAGTGGATCATGCATGTCAAAAGTTTCCATGGTATCTTTATAAGATTACACATCCTTTAGAGCGACCTTAAAAAATAGATTCCTTTACTTAGCACCTCCTTTTTCTCTCGCTCGCGCAGTGCTTTGACATTTAATGATACATCAAAATTCCCTTTTGTTCGCATGTTTCTATAAAAAAAGAATGCATATATACTATATGTTAGAGCGGTTAATGGACTGTAATGTTTCCTTAAGTGAGGGTGGATGTTTCCAAATTGACCACCGACCAGTAAAGAGGAATCATTCATTGAAACACAAAATAGAGTGAAGTGAGTATTAAACAATACACTGTCCATAGTAATCAAAAAACAATTAGTGCCGATACGCGACGTACGAAGTGTTCCTGTTTGTGTATGTGCACAACATAATAAACAAACTCCTGATTATCTACCTGTCACTCGCGCAAAAAAAAAAAAAAAAAAAAAAGTGAGAACACGTGGTCCATAATATGGACGTAAAACAAATGGATAACAAAATGGCGTCTCGGAGAAGGCAGAATACAGACGTAAATCTAAAGGCTAAACGCCTTAGAACAAATAAAAACAAGGATACAGACACGTTGATCGTCAACAGCGAGGACGAAGACAACACCCATGGTGCCCAGTTCTCAGGGGCTGGAAACCTGAAACAACAGACTTATCCACGAGATTAGTCGTTAAAAACAAGAATTGGATAGACAAATGCAGGAAGTTGTTAAACTAAAAAACAACCTGAGCCAGAACGAACGCAAAACGAAAACGGTAGAACAACAACAGCAAGAACAAAGACAACAGCAACCCACGAAGGCAAAGAAAACACGACAAGATGAGGAAACTCAACAGCAGGAACCACATCAACAGCAGGAATCACACCAACAGCAGGAAACATCTCAGCAGGTGCCAGTCAAAAAAAAAAAGGAGAAAGTACCTCCTATCTACATCAGCTACATGGAGACAAAGGATCTCATAAAATTGGGTGAGTTGACATGCAAAACTTTTAAAACAAAACGGATAAATAATTTTAAGATAAGTTTAACATGCGATGATTTAGAAGGGTATAACAAAATTAAATCCGCATTGGGGAAATCGAAAAGCGAGTACTACATGTACACCCCTAAATCGGAGAAAACTGTCTCCATGCTCCTCAAAGGAGTTGATCCTTCCTTTACTCCCGAAGTGGTGCTCGAAGTACTAAAAAGCTTTGAACACGATACCTTGAAATTTACCGGTGTGAAACCATTTTCCACAGCAAATTCTAGAAATCGCAACCGTAAGTTGCCTTTCTTCATTGTGTCGCTAAGCCCCAATAGTAAAATTGATGGACTTAGATATATTAAATACATTAATCACCAAACAATAAGTTGGGAGAGAATAAAGAAGTCCGACCGCGTATTGCAGTGTATGCGCTGTCAACGCTTCGGACATGTGGCAGCGAATTGCAATATGCATTTTAGATGCGTTAAATGCCTAAATAAGCATATTATTGGAGAATGTCCATTGGGCAAAGAACAGCTCCGGATGGAAATAAACTATCCTGTGTCCTCTGTAACAACTCAGGTCATCCTGCTAAATTTAGAGGTTGCTCTAAGTACCAACAACTAAAATCAAAGTTAGAAGCCAGAAAGAAGCAAGTTGAAGAAGAGAAAAGGATGAAAACTCGTTTTTACAACAACTTCGTGGCACCAAGTGTGTCATACGCTCATATGGCAGGTGGAGTAAAAAATGCTCCAATCTTAGAACAATCACGCAATATTAAAACGCCTGCTCCAGAGGTTATTGCTGATATAACAGTAATATTACTGTCCATACAATGACAGTTTGCTGCGTTTGATAAAAAATTCGAAAAAATCGAAAAAAAAAACTGACGGAACAAGTGGCTCGAACGGGCATTATCTATTCGAACCTGCTTCCAGACGAACCCACACTCTAATCATAACGTTCACTGCGACTGAATTAACCCTAAAAATTATTGCTGTGAATGTTAATTCATTAATCCGCATGGAAAGAAGGGATAATCTCAGCGATCTGCTGGAAGCTGAACGCCCAGATGTGCTTTTGGCTAGCGAAACTAAGCTAAGCCAAAGCCACAAATTGGGCTACCCAAATTATAAAGTAATTAGACGAGATCGTCCAAATTCCACTCAGGGGACGGGGTCGCTGTCTTAGTTAAAAATGTCTACAACACAAAGTCGTCTACAGTAGAGATGTATACAAGTTCCAGGTACTAGAAGCCTGTTTTATAGATATTCCTTTGAAAAGTCAAAGGCATCTATATGTGATTTCTGCGTATGCTCCCGAATCTCCACAGTGTCTACAGTTTATCAACGAACTTGATACCCTTTTTCGAAGTCTCAAGTTAGACTCGGAAAACAGTTATTTCTTTATGGCAGGAGATCTCAATTCCAAGCACAGTACTTGGGGTAACCTTATCACAAACACAAGAGGCAATGTGTTGTTCGACTGGTGGCAAACGAACGCTATCGAACATAAACTAGAATTGTACGCTACACGTACGCCGTCATATCCAAGAGGAAATTCCTTCTTGGATTTGCTGTTGCTCGACGAGCGAATACAATTATTAGATACGGATCTATCTACTCGAAATTGTCTTCGTACAATCGAGTACGAAAGCGATCACTACGGACTTGGTGCTGTAATACATGTCCCAAACGAACATTCACTACTTGAGCAGTACACACAGATACATTCTTTTGATTTCGGAAAAGCACACTGGTCGCGCTTTGATCGGATAACAAAAAAAGAATTACGCTCCAATGGCATAGATCCACCAACTGACAGAAATCTTCATAATGACGAAATTGATCATTATCTTTCGACGATGAACAACATTGTTACTAATACAATGAATCGTTCTATCCCAAAAGTGTCTCACATGGAGAGCCATACTATCCTGTACAGAAACGCAACGATCGACGAGCCGTATAGGCAAAAAAGTATTCTGCTCTCTAAGTTAAAACTGCTCTACAGACAATTCAGCAATCCAAATAGCCAGGAAATAAAAACAATTAAGTCACTATTTAAAAATCTTCAAAAACTGATCCGCGACAACTATAGATCAGTAATTAATGAAGACTGGAACAAGAGAATTCAAGCCATTAAAGCTAGTGGACCGAATATGTTCCCTCAAATAAATAAAGTCTTTCGAAGGAAAGATTATAATGACATCCCATGCCTGCGAATTCCGCGGACTCCCGAGAATTGTCAAACTCTGCTGAACGCAGGACTTACCCCTGGAACACATCAACTCTAACGAAGAGTTCATAATTGTCGAGGATCCGCAAAAAAAAGGCGAACTCAATTGGTGCTTGTTTCGAAGCAGTGTATAGATTGAACGAATCGGGTCATTCTAACCTTGACCTGGAAAATAGGGCTCTCCAAAAACATATTTCGCTACGCAATGAACTTAACAATTGGCGTCTCTTAGGTCGAAGTTTCACTATCTTTAGTGAAAATAATAGAGCGGATTCCCCGCCTAGAAATCTAAACACTAGTATATTTGTACACATGGATGAATTGGCGGACATTCTTAGATCGATTAAGAACAAAAAATCTTCTGGAATAGATAGTATGTTCTAAAGCATTTACCTCTGGAAGTAGTGAAGGTTTACACTATTGTGTTCAATAACGCTCTAAATAATCCATATTATCCAACCCAATGGAAATCTGCAGTAATCCATCCCATCCCCAAAAAGGGCAAGGACAGGAGCAATCCAGCCAATCTTCGATCGATTGGTTTGCTTCCGAACATCAGCAAGGTATTCGAGAAGATTATAAATAAAGCATTGAATAACTGGTGTGAGGAAAATAGTATTATTCCAAACAATCAGTTTGGTTTCCGTTCGCAACATGACACAGTTCATGCTACGACAAAAATTGTTTCCGACATACAATGGAACAATGCACAGGGGCCTGTTTGGTTGACTTTGAAAAGGCTTTCGACACCGTATGGCTAGAAGGTCTGGTATATAAGTTATCAAATCTAGGTATGCCCGAATATTTATTATACATTATCTACGATATTGCTCCTCGATAATATAGTGGTTAGTATACCCGCCTGTCACGCGGGAGACCGGGGTTCGATTCGCCGTCGGGGAGCCTCTGGCGCAAGATTAATGACCTTGCCCGGAAAAAACAAATCATTATGGAAAATTTAACAAGCCTCAGGACTTGCTAAATAAGGCCAAGACCGGTTACCGGTTGTAGTGCCAATGATGATGATTATCTACGATATGATAATGGGTAAACAATTTGTAGTGAAATGTGGAGATATAATCTCTAACAAGACTTTCTACATCAAAAACGGTCTACAACAGGGAGTAGTGAATTCTCCCATTTTATTTAACATTTACACTAGTGGTCTAGTAGGTTCTCTCGACCATGCAATTGCGTATGCCGACGACATTGTGGTGTATAGATCTGGAGAAAAGATTGTTGTCATCAACAGACTTCTGCAAGATGATTTCAACAAAATCAAACGTTTTTGCGACGACTGGAAATTAAAAATATATTTCCAGAAAACAGAGACTATCCTTTTCAGAACGCCACTGTCCAATGCATCAAGGGATACAAAACGGAATTGGAAAACATTTTCCATTGCAGGAAGTAATAATCTTCCCCTACAAGGAAAAACTGTAGTCAGATACCTTGGAATCTGGCTTGATCAGTATCTTTACTTTGATAAGCTCTGTGAGTAGGGCGTTAGAATATACTCACAGCTAGGCCAGCTTGTCGTAAGAGGCGACTAAAGGCCGAGTGGTAGCCGGGGTCCCAACGCCCTGTGCGCCCGGTGAAATACCGCTCCATCAAGCTTTTGGCTCCGTGAAATGGTTGGGAGAAATCCCTGGCCATCTTTCGGAGCTTGGCTGATGGACCGGTTCGAGAAAAGGTTGGTTAGGTGGTAGTCGGTCCCAAGGTGAGATACCACCCCGTCACGCTGTACATTCCACGATATCGCCGAGATAAATCTTCGGCGGTGTTTTGGATGCGTGGCTGATGGCCCGGACTGACACGGGGATGAGTCATGATGGTACCTTCTGATATAAAGAATTCCGGAGGTAAACTAGTCTCCCTTTCGGATCTCCGGGGGGACTATGTCAGGGGAAACATCATGCAGATATCATGATAAATAATGGAACTTTAAGAGATTCGTCATCACATAACCGGGCTCGCTCTCGAGGCTCTGCCCACGCTCGACTGGTGGCGGCATTTTGTGACATCAGGGGCATCGGTTTCACCAATACTAATGTAAACGTCGTCCACCAATATTTGCAAACAACGAAACCTGATATCCTTGCCCTAACTGAGACCCAGGTCGATTCGTCAACTGATTCGACATATCTTCGTTGCTCAGGATACGACTTACATTCGAGATTCCGTTTTACGGGCGGAGTCTGCGTCTTCGCGTGGACCGATCTGGTTTGCCAGAGGATGGAAGCGTTGGAACCCAATAACATGGACATCATATGGTTGAGAGTCATGCTGAAGAATTCTGTTAAATTTCTTTGTTATCTTTAGCGCTCCCCAAATGAGGTTCGACCAGCGACATTTTTCGAAGATCTTTCATGTACCATCGACTGAATACAGATCAACCACCCAGCTTCTGAAATTGTTATCCTTAGCGATTTTAATGTGCACAATTCCGGCTGGTTGTTACATGCTAACAGAACCGACGAGGCTGGGAGGCTGGCGGAGATGTTAGCTGTAAGCCACAACTTGACTCAACTCGTGGGGGAGCCAACGCGAGTGCCGGATGCCCGAGGCGATTATCCGAACACCCTGGATCTGTTTTTGACATCCGAACCGAGTATTTATACCGTAGAGGTTTCTGCGACACTGGGAAACTCAGATCGCGGCTTAGTATCTGTCGCGCAAGCACTTGCATATCAAGCGAATAACCGGCCTAGGCAGCTTCGCCATGTATGGAAGTATGGGGCCGCTAACTGGGACGATTTGCGAGATTTCTTCGCATCCTTTCCATGGTCCGAGGTGTGCTTCGGAAACTCCGGTGTTAACGCTTGCGCGGAGTCGGTATCAGAGATTATCCTTCTGGGGATGGAGATGTATATTCCACATTCCATCAAACGAAGTTCGTCTGATAAACCTTGGTTTGACAAAAAATGCGAGCTGATTACAGCGGCAAAAAATAGAGCTTTTAATCAATGGCGCTCCAATCCCACCGATATTAACAGAACGAATTTTGTTAGAGTCAGAAACGCGTGCAACCAGGCGATTGATACCGGGAAGAAGGCTCACAACGACAGGGTGAACAATAAGCTCCTTCGGTGCCCAACTGGTTCACGCTCCTTCTGGTCAATGGCAAAAGCTGTCAGCTATTACTTCACAACCTCCTCTTTCCCTCCGTTGGTGACAGACAGCGGGACGTTAGTCACGAATTCAAAGGATACAGCTAATGTGTTCGCGAATTTATTTTCGGCGAATCCAAACCTCAATCCCGGCCTTTTGGAGCCACCTGTGATCTCGCCCGTACAGTCTTCGTCCGCGCACTATTCAGCGCATTCTACGTGAACTGGATTGTAGGAAGGCAACCGGCCCGGACGGAATACCAGCAATAGTTCTTAAGAACTGTGCTCCAGAACTATCGCCGGTTCTTGGCAGACTCTTCCGCTTATCTTATGCGCGGAGGACCTTTCCTGCCTGCTGGAAAATCGCTCGAGTTCAGCCAATCCCAAAGACGGGAAAAAAGTGTCTCCCACAAAATTACCGTCCGATAGCATTATTGTCTACTTTATCGAAGGTAATGGCAAAAGTCATCAATACAGAGTTGGTTAAGTATTTGGAGTGCAACGGACTTCTGAATGATCGTCAATACGGATTCGGTGGCAGGCGGTCCACAGGAGACCTTTTGACACTTATAACCGATATATGGACATCTGCGATTGAACGGCATGGTGAATCAAGGGCGGTCGCATTGGATATCTCCAAAGCTTTTGACCGCGTCTGGCACGGGCCATTGCTGAGCAAACTTCGTTCATATGGACTTTCCCAACAGCTTTGCGACTGGACGAGGAGCTTCCTTGAGAATCGATCGATCCGGGTTGTTGTCGATGGCGAGTGTTCGGATCTGTATCCTGTTAATTCGGGGGTGCCCCAAGGTTCTATTTTGGCTCCGACCTTGTTCTTGCTTCATATAAATAGTTTGTTGCAGACAACGGATAACAAAGTGTTCAGTTTTGCGGATGATAGTACGTTTGTTTCCTCCTTTTCGAGCGATCGGGCGATTGGTGCATCAACGTGACACCAGCTGAGATGTAGACAGATTGACTCTCTGAATCAGGATCTGGATGAAGTCCTGCAGCGGGGAAAGGCCAATCTTGTCGACTTCAATGCAACGAAGACACAATATACAACATTCACAAAGAAAAGTGGATCATCGGTTCCACAACTGATGATGAATGGCCGGGCCCTTGAGGCTGGGGAAAGTTTGAAATTGCTCGGCGTCACGGTCTGTGGGAATGTATCATGGCATAAACACGTGTCGTAAACACACTGAGTTATCTTTTTAGAGCCAAGAAATATTTTACTCCGGCCCAACTTCTTCTCTTATATAAATCCCAAATTGGACCCGCGCTCGAATATTGCTCTCATGTTTGAAGCTCAGCTCCTAAACATACCCTCGACCTACTTGAGAGCATACAGAGACGAGCGATCCGCCTGATCGGGGACTCGGCGGTGACGTCGGGACTACAGTCGCTATCACATCGAGGGCGCGTAGCCGACCTCTGTCTGTTTTACAGATATTATCACGGGTGCTGTTCTTCAGGGATTCTTGGTATTGTTCCACGCAATTCGGTTTATATGCGCTCCACAAGACAATCCGACGGATCGCACCCGTTTGTGGTTCAACTCCCGACAGCGCGATCATCCCTGCATCAGAACTCGTCCCGTTACAGAGCGGGGAAGCTGTGGAACTCCCTCCCCACGGGAGTGTTCCCGGAGCGTTACAACCTGCAACTGTTCAAAAAGAACTGTAACAGTTACTTGATGGCATCTCGGGGTGCCCACTCGGCGCTATAGGTTCGCCTCTCCCGAGAGAAGTCTAATAAAAAAAAATTAAAAAAATACAGCAGCTAAAAACGCATATGCAATGACACGGGGTCTCTTCCGTAGTAGTCTTCTGGACCCGAAGGTGAAAATAATTTCATACTCAGCATTCATCCGACAAATATTAGTGTATGGCTGCCCGGTATGGTACAACATATCCCCATTTTACATGGAGAAGTTTCGGGTGTCCGAGAGGCAGTGTTTGCGTTCCTGCCTCGGAATGTATAGAACCCCAGAGTCGGAGTATAAGAAATACTATCCCAATAAAGTCCTGTATGACAAATCAGGACTAAACGGAATAGATAACTTCATTATCAAGAATATTCGTGGTCACACAACAAGGGCAATGTGCAGTGAAAATGAAAAAAACCGGTGCTGGATCAGTGATGAAGAAAGGACTGCACTTTCCCAAACATAGTATGCGTTTCAGGCGCACCGCTTCCCTCCCCCTATCCCCAATTCCCAATTATTTTAGTTTTTTTTTAGTTTTTGTTTTTAACTTAATTTTAATTTTTTATTTTTTATTTTTATTTGTATTCCTTGTTTATGTTTGTCCGCTTTGTTTCATTTTTTATTTTTTATTTTGCTTGTCAACCTTCTATATATGTAATTTAAAAAAAAAATTATAAATAAGACGTGATGTAGAAAAAAATTGATGAAAAGTTTAAAAAGAAAACATATCAATTATTGTGGCATGTTATAAAAACAGTTATTGTACTCCGAAAGGCATATGAAATATCATAATGTATAATTTAGAGTGCTTGCGAAGAGCCAGTAAGTTAATGTAAGAATGATATTTGTAAAATAGAAGTCAGCATTTAGTCTTAAGTGAAATATGTAATTGAATTTTTGATATAAAACAAAAAACAAAAACAGGGTGGAGTCAACAGAGTTTACATCTGAGAAGAAAAAATGTAGAACTTCTTAGTTCATTACAGGGGCTACTTAGTAAATACGGAATTCTCGATTGATTTTGTTCACCAAGCGCGTATGTCCAATTATTCCATTGCAACTGGCTGTAATTACGGATGATGTGATATTCTCCGATAACTGTAGTAACACCGGCAAACAAGAGCATCCTTAAAACAACTAAAAATCTTACTCTCCCAAACGACTTTACTAATTACAAATACTAAAAAGTTTACACATAAAAAAAGATAATATAAAAATATGTATTCAAAGTCACTAGTACCGATTATTCGCCGATTGGATACGAGTTAAATAAGAGAAGAAAAAAATTTCAAATTGAATACTAACTACCTCTGAAACACGCCCAACGCATCATGCAAGTTTACGTCTGTTCCGGCCAATATGCCTATACGCGACTTGCCTAGCGCATTGGCTTAGCTTAATTCAGAATATTTAATTATGTACAAATTGTTCATTGACTGTCTTATGTACTAAATCATTCATCTTCATCGGGAACGAAATATCTTCGAGATGCACTTCTCTTTCGTTTCTGACGCAGCTCACATACGTACTTTCGTAAGTGTGTCATGTAGTCTGTCATGAAGGTCGCGTACGTCTAGACCAGAACACAATAAATTGTCATTCAAAGTGAGTTCCTCAAATATAATAAACACCTTACATTATCTAACACGTAACGGGGTATATATCCCTTAAGGTCCAAACACAGTATCCATTCAAAAATGCAGGCATCATTTTTACCTTCAACTTCACGCATTGCCCAGCAGGATACCAAGTTTTGTCCCCTGAAAAAGAAACAAAAGCTCGACTGATGAATACGATATTCACTCTATCTGTCCAGTATTACCTGATGTACTTCGGTACCGGTGGCATTGATGGATAGTCGATACTAATTGCAGCACTTACGTAAACTTTATCCTTTCCCCTTGGTAAATCGGACGATCTTTTTTGTCCTGGACCAGGGGAACCCTTGGCATCTTGAAACTCATCTTCAAGTGGTGGGGGTTCAGTAAAGTCCACAAATCCAAAGTCTTTAGCACCAAGGCTCTTGCTTAGGGTTGCGAATTGAGCCGCTGTCACACTAGAGGGCATAATCGTGTCTGAGCTTTTAGGCAACTTAACACTATTACTATCAGACTTTCCTATCGCGTAGTCGTTGTCGGTTGATATTGTGGACACACTCCCTTCATACGAACGGTTGAGACTGTCGTCATCCTCACTTTTATTTTCATCCTCGCTTTCGCTATCTTCGATAACTTTTCCATCGCGGCACAATCGCCAACATCGAAGGTTGACAAAATCTCGACACTTAACGATTCCACCACCCCCACCTGTAGTCGCCTGGTAAGTTATGTCTGTGTAAGTGTTCACTTTCTATGGGATGGGTTCAAAAAGGTTCATAAGTTGATCTTGGATTTAATTCGTTCGACTACTTACGTGGATAATTTTTGATTCTAATAGAGTTGGATTCCACCTAGGCACGGTCTCGATCTTTTGGAAGAGTTCATCAAGTAAAGCCTTAGCGGGATACTTTATCCGTCCCTGAGGAATAGATTTCGAAAACTTATTGCAATATTTAACTATAAAGAGAAAGCTTACCGTCAGTCGATAGACTTTGCCCAGTTTCTCCCTTTGAGTACTTCTTATCGTATCGCCCTTTTTGGTTACCTTCTCTATTTTCCAATCACCTGAGTTTAAGAGTTCATATGCTTTCCGCACGCAATCGAGACCCATTTGTCTGTATTCTTCGTCCTGCAAAGACAGATCGAATTGAGATGAAATATCTACGTTGGGCATGAATGATAATGGAACACTAAGAGCAAGAACGTGCAGCGATTCTAATAAGGCTGCTAGGCAATCCATATTTGGAAGTCAAATGCGAGTGGGTGCATAAATGAATATGTGATCGATTTACGGAAACGTAGTGGTGTTTTAATCAATCAAATTTGAATAGAAACATGTTTTTCGCCAAGCTTTAAAATGATTCCAAGGTTTTTATTATTCGGGAATAGAACCGAGACTTTTTGATACCCCCGGTGAAATACGCCGTGCGGAGGAAATGACAGAAATTAGATGAATCGCATTGATCTGTTGATGTAGATATAAATTCTTGAATTAATATATATTCTTTCCGCACAACAATAAGTTTTACTTTTCGTGAGTACAAATACACTGGCCTATTATCCTCATAAAAACACAAATATCCAATAGGGACTTGACAACTTTTTTTTTTAATAAAACGCAAACCATTTGAGATATTTCAAAAAATTTACTATCGGCTTGAAGTACAATCAAAACATTTATGAATGGAACTCGACATCGTTCATATGGCAACCGCGGGCACGTTTGCAGCGGTCGATTCGTTGGACCCAATTTACTCGGTCACACATTTCGGCCGAAACGGCCGCTATTTCGCGTTCAATGTTGGCTCTGAGCTCTTCCAACGTCGTTGGCTTGTTGGCATAGACCAATGACTTGACGTAGCCCTAAAGAAAATAGTCTAGAGGCGTTAAATCGCGCGAACGAGGCGGCCAACCGACTGGCCCATTTCTTGAGATAACACGCTCATCAAACTTCATCATCATCATCGGCACTACAACCGGTAACCGGTCTTGGCCTTATTTAACAAGTCCTGAGGCTTGTTAAATTTTCCATAATGATTTGTTTTTTCCAAGCAAGGTCATTAGTCCTGCGCCAGAGGCTCCCCGACGGGGAATCGAAGCCCGATCTCCCGCGTGACAGGCGGATATACTAACCACTATACTATCGAGGAGCGCTCATCGAACTTACTCTTCAATAAATCGATTGTATCGTGTGTTGTGTGGCTTATGGCACCGTTCTGTTGAAACCACATGTCGCCCAAGTCCATATCTTCCAATTCGGGCCGAAAATAATCGGTAATCATGGCGCGATAACGATGGCCATTCACAGTAACGTAACGATCGTTAGCGTCGACGAAAAAATATGGCCCAATGACGCCGCCGGCATGCAAACCGCACCAAACAGTTATTTTTTGTGGATAAAGTGGTGATTCATGAAGCACATGTGGATTTTCAGCCGACCAATAACGCATGTTTTGCTTATTGACGAACCCATGGACCCAAAAATGAGCTTCGTCACTGAAGATGATTTTGCGATGAAATTCACCATCTTCGCGCATCTTTTCCAGAGCCCAATCGGAAAACGTACGTCGCTTCAAATGGTCCATCGACCAGTTCTTGAGTCAGCTTGATCTTGTGTGGGTGTAAACCAAGATCCTTACGCAAAACTCGCCATAAAGTGGTCTGGGCGATGCCCATTTCTTAAGAACGCCGTGGAATTAATTGATTTGGATCGTTTGCTACGGACGCCTGAACGGCAGCGATATTTTCGACACTCCGACCAACCCGCTATCTCATTGACACGGCAACATCACACAGCGAATATGTAGACCCAAATTTTTGCACTAAACTTGTTATTGCCTGTCTACTAGGGCGAGAATTACGACCGAAAATTGGAGCTAACGCTCTTAAAGTTGCGGTCACCGACTCCAAATTTCGGTAGTAAATATTTATAATTGGCCGACGTTGATCGTTCGTGTATTTAATCATGATGAAAATGTTGAGTTTACTGAATAAATTGACAGTCACAGTTTGATGATTAGTGAAAGGGTGCGTTCACAAATTATATTCAAAGTTGTCAAGTCCCTATTGGAAAACCCGATACATAACATAAGATTTGTTATTAAACTACACTTAAGTTAAGAAGAATATCTAGCATACGGGGAAATAGTTTTAAAATCAGTGTAGCTACTAAAAACGAGACGAGATGATTCGATTTAATTTCCCCGAAAGTGAAGTCGTTTTTTTATTTTACATAATCATCATCATCGGCACTACAACCGGGACCCGATCTTGGCCTTATTTAACAAATCTCTCCACAGGTCCCGATTTCGAGCCGATGTCATCCAGTTTGGATTTTACATAATCATCATCTTTATCATCGGCGCTACAACCGGGATCCGGTCTTGGCCTTATTTAGCAAGTCATAGTCTTGTTAAATTTTCCATAATAATTTGTTTTTCCGGGCAAGGTTATTAGCCTTGCGCCATATTTTACATAATACACGCGCACAAAGGAACGTGTTTGATATTCTAAACTTTCCATAGATAATGCAGTCTGAAGCATATGGAAATGATAACTACCATAATCGTCGACATCCATTGTTCTTTCATGAGTGAAGTTTATCTCATGCTCTTGTAGTTCGAGTGAAGAATGATTCAGTGTTTATCTATCCGTCTAAAAACGGCTTTTAATGTGAGCCCACGCGCACTCTCTAATTCGTGGCTTTTGTGGGTAGAAACTTGTGAAGGACAAATACCGGGGATGTAAAGGATATCTTTCGCCGGAGTTAAATTGAACTGAACGTCTTGTACGTGGGTTTTCAATGAGTTTCACTGTTCGATTTGACATTCTATTTGATACCCCCGACCAAGCACCGACATTTAATTCCAACTTTGGATAAATAAATAACTCTCAGGAACATCTGAATAGTTCCGTAGGAAACTAAATGGTAAATAAGTCGTACACATGGAATCGAGTCCACTCGCGAAACATTGTCAACGAGTAGAGTTTTGATCGCCGGCGAGACAGAACGTGCGCATCTCCCTCGTGATCCGTACCATAGGATCAATTGTGCAATCCGTTTTCGGTATCTTAAATAAACACAAGATACCCAATTGCACTATCGGGTCGCGCGACAAGTCTTACTCTGGGATCCTAAGCAAACTAACGGATCTCCACACATGCGTCTTAGTATAATGGAGAGTGGTTTTTTTTGGTTTCGGTAGGAAGGTGGAAATCTTCAAAAGTTACCTCTGGACCGACCCAGAGGCATGCCGGGTATTGACCGACTAAAACCGCCTCCCGCCAGGCACATATTCCCGTTGATCCCTGCGGAACTTTCTTTTAGATATTCCATCGCGGGGCGGGACGGAGTTTACCCGTTACTCCGCTCGTCGCGTCGCAACTGCTGTATCATTTCACAGGGAATACCATTTGTTACAGACCATGCCTGTTTTGAACTAAGCATGTATTCTATTACTCCTCCCGGAGTAACTGTCCGTCTCATATATCTCTCCAAAATCGTTCGCGAGGTCTCGAATCTCACGCACTCTGTGAGTACGTGTTCCGCATTTTCTATTTTGCCTTCGCAATACAAACAGTATGGGCGATACACATGCTTATACTTGTGCAAGTATTGCCGAAAGCATCCATGTCCTGATATTAGCTAAGTCGGGTGGTAATTCAGTTCGCCATGTTTTCTTTTCATCCAGGTTTCTATATCAGGTATCATGGTGTGGGTCTGTGGCGGTTCTACGAACCACACAAACCACTATAGGTTGAGATGTCTTTTCCATCAAGGAACATACTCACCTTTATCCATTACACGTGTCCCAAAGGTCCCTACACCCACCTGAAACAAAAGGTAACATTACATACACCAACATTAAATTCAATAGTAAAAATCAATCGAACTAAACGTTGAAAAGTCTCTAATATTGAATTCAATTCCATCCAATGCATCCATTCATCAATACAATGCACCCATTAAACGCAATTTTCGGTAAACAAACCGAACAACGAATATCGCCTCTTGTAGCTAATAGCAATTAGGACCTAAATTCCTGGCATGACCCAAAACTCTAAAGGCGCGATTGTGCAAACAAAGGATAGGGATTCGCCGCCGAGCAACAGTTCATGCAATCATAAACATCTTAATGCAGATCCCACGCTAGATGTTTATGATTTGGAAGTGCAATTAGAAACCTATACCAATCCCATGGTTCCTTTTTTTACCCATCTGAAGCGCACAAGAACCTTGTTGTCTTAAGCCAGATGGGTAGCACAAACAAATCCCATGAAAAGATCGGGAAATGAGTGGCGGTACTCTCGATCTTTCAAACAAAGGAACAAGAGTCCGATAAGGAGGCAGAAAGGTGAGTTATGATTATGATGGAAAATTATTCTTTGCAGATACGATGGGAAATTTTCTTTTGCAGATGGGGGGATGAGAAATTCGAATTGGAGTTTAAAAATAGGGAGTCGACCTAGAGAATCCGGAGCAAGAGGTATTAATTTTCATTTACGTTGGTGTTAGACCTAATCCCGAAAGGTATTCGATTTAGCGCCGTTGCAAATTCGCGTTCGTGTAAAAAGTAACGTCGAGTGACACAAGAACTTGTATCTCAGCCAGGTTTATTAATACATCAATTAACTGGGGGTTCAAGCACTCAACGCCCCCAGCAACCTGAACAGCAGAACAAGAAAACGGAAGTTAATAGAAGAAGCGAGTGACCTTCTTTTGTTAAATTTTAATTAATAAACATTTTGTGCAGAACACTAGAGAATGAGACAAAAAATACTACTCTCCCAAGATAGTAGAAACTTCTGGGCATTCGTGAAATGCATTCAAAACTCGGACTCTTCATCCATTCATTCGCTTATAGTCGATGACAGACCAGTCACCAGTATAATAGACAAGGCAAATATATTAATCGCGCATCTAAGTCCCCGCTGTTTGTCAATAGATGGCTCCAGCAAAAAGTGTTGGTCGATTTCGACATATCCAACACGTCATGAACCAAGCTTAGACATATCGTAAACAACCCGCTTTGACACAGTAGTGATTTTGTTTTGGCGTCATATACTTTTGGTTGTGTGAAAATGTCTGATTTTGTGATAAATAATCGTCATTTGCGCGAAATGATGATTTTCTTCCTTCATTCGAAGACAACGGCGGTTGAAAGGCATCGAGAGCTCCACAAAGTTTACAGAGATGCTGCTCTAAGTGAAACAACGTGCCGAGATTGGTTCCATCGTTTCAAAGACGGTGATTTCGATGCTGTCGAGCGTCCGGGTGAGGGAAGGCCGAAAACCTTCGAAGATGGTGAATTGAACGCAACAAGAGCCTTTATCAGCATTAGGAGTTACCCCCCAAGCCATTTCCAAGTGATTGCATGCGTCGGGTATGATTCAAAAGCAAGGAACTTGGGTTCCTTATGATTTGAAGCCAGGGGACGTTGAGCATGTGTCGTTTTTTCGTCTGTGAACGACTGCTCCGGCGGCAAAAAAGAAAGGGGTTTCTTCATCCCATTGTGACGAGTGATGGAAAATAGATTCATTACAGCAACCCAAAGAAAAGAAAGTCATGGGGACTGCCCGGTCATGCTTCTATGTCGTTGGCTTGGCCGAAAATTCGCACTGCGCAGGTTATGCTGTGTATTTGGTGGGACCAGGTCAGTGTTATTTATTATGAGCTGTTGAAACCGAACGAAGCCATCACTGGGTAACAGTATCGACTTCAATTGATGCGATTGAGCCGAGCAGTACGCGAAAAACGGCCACAATACGAGCAGAGACACAAAAAAGTGATTCTACAGGATGACAACGCTCGGCCTCACATTGCCAAACCTGTTAAAAGCTACCTGGAAACGCTCAAATGGGAAGTCCTACCCCATCCGACATATTCCCCCGATATTGCGCCATCCGATTATTACTTATTACTTGTTCCGTTCGATGGCGCATAGTGTGGCTGATCAGCAGTTCCGTTCATATGAAGACATCAAAAAATGGCGTGATTCGTGGATAGCCTCAAAAGGTGAACACTTTTATCGTAACGGTATTCGAGCTCTGTCAGTAAAATGAGAAAAAGTTGTAGCTAGCGATGGGCAATACTTCGAATGATTTATTTGTAACCATATTTCACAATAAACTTGTATTTCCATAAAAAAGCAGCGAGTACTTAGTTGCGCACATTTTGCAACGAACTCAACGCAGCCTCATACCAAATCAGTTTTGGATCAACTTGAGTGTAAGCAGCACATCATTAATGCTTGTCCCACATCACACCCTGCCACTATCTCGTCCCATCGCCAAGCTGTCACACATTCCAATATTGTTCGAAAGCATCCTTTACAACGCTCTATCTTTCCGCTTCAAATCCATCATATCACCTAACCAGCACGGTTCCCCTATGGGTAGGTTGACCACCACCAATCTAGTTGAATTATCGTGCCTTAGAGAATGGCACCGAAGTTGATGTAATCACCACCGAGTTCATCAAGGTCTTCAAGAAAATCTCCCATAATCGCATTCTTTTTAAGCTATTCTCCCTTGGTTTCGAACCCCTACTGATTAACTGGATTTCTTCCTATCTTAATTATGGAACCTACCGTGTCAGATTTAGATCCACCCCTTCCAATCCTTTCCTTTCCACTTCAGAGGTTCCCAAGTGTAGTCATCTTGTATCCCTCCTATTTATTCTTACTATTAACGACATAGACTCTAGTATCAAGCACTCCTTCATCTCTCTCTACGGGGATGACACTAAGCTCTTCAAGACGGTCCGATCTCCTCTCGATTCCTCACTTCTTCAAATGGATCTCGACAGCTTTTCAACTTGGTGCCAAAAGAACTGCCTCAAACTAAATATTGACACATGTCAGTCTATCACCTTTTCCCGGAAACGCCTATGGGGGTTCTCTACGCCACATGGAGAACCAATCCACAATTCCAACCAATTTTGACCGCTAACAGCGCGTCACCATAACTCAAACCGGCAACAAAACACACCTCCCAATATGCAACAGCACCCGACCCCAAATCTGCAATTGCATACATCCCTAAGCTTACCCAGAATCCATTTCCCAAGCTGTTATATTATTATTATTATTTATTGGCCTGTAGGAACCCGGAAGTTCATGACCTCACCGACTCGGCTTCGCCATCCTTCCCTGTCCTGGGCACTCTCCTTCCACGCTTCACCATTCGATCCGATCTCCTCAAGGTCAAACCTAACATTGTCCTCCCATCTCCGTCGCGGCCGTCCTACCGGTCTCTTTCCCGTTGGTCTACCGTCAAGAATTCTATGCACGGTCCTATCGTTCCCCATTCGCGCCACGTGTCCGGCCCATCTTAATCTTCGCGACTTGATTACTCTCACTATTGTAGGTTTGCGATATAGTTCTTCCAATTCGTGGTTATGGAGTCTCCTCCATTGTCCTGCCTCCTCGTCATATTTACCTCCAAAGATGCCTCTCAAAACTTTATTCTCGAATAGACGGAATTTGTTTTCTTCCCGTTTTGTGAGAGCCCATGTTTCGCATCCATATAGAACAATTGGCATGATTATGGTTCTATAGACACGGAGCTTTATGTTACGTGATAGCAGTCTGGATTTCAGCAGTTTACTGACTGCGTGCCAACTCGCGTTGCCGGAATGCAGTCTCTTGTTAATTTCCTTCGACATTTCGTTACTGGCCGTCAGTATCGTTCCCAGATATTTAAATTCTTTAACTTTTTCAAAGATCTTACCTCTGACGTTTATATGTGTTCTCTGAGACCCACCTGCTCTCGCCGTAATCATGTATTTTGTTTTGTCTTCATTTATTTCTAGGCCCACCTCTTCTGCCGCTTGCATGATGATTTCACAGCTTTTACTAACAGTCTCTAGATTATCGCCCAGAACGGCGATGTCATCCGCATATGCGAGCACTTGTGTGACCCCGTTCAGGGATGATCCGGCCATGTTGTCGTCTTGTACCTTTCTGATGACATACTCGAGCACAAGGTTAAAGAGACACGGTGATAGACCATCTCCCTGCTTTAGTCCGTCCCGGATTTCGAATGGTTCTGAGAGGTGGTTTTCTATTCTAACTCGCCCTTTGTTTTCGTTCATGCAAATTTGAATGAGCGCGGCATATTTTTTTGGGACTCCCAGCTCAACTAGAATATGGTAGAGTCTCTGCCTTGCGACTGAGTCGTAGGCTTTTTTGAAGTCAACGAACAGTTGGTGAACCGTCTCTCCGTATTCCCACTTCTTTTCCAGCAGTTGTCTTATTGTGAACATTTGGTCGCTTGTTGACCGGTTCCTACGGAATCCACATTGGTAGTCTCCCAGTATCTCTTCTGCGTAAGGTGTGATTCTCGCCAGAATGACATTTGTTAATATTTTGTATGCGGTTGGGAGCAATGATATTCCTCTGTAGTTTTCACAGTCAGATCTGTCGCCTTTTTTGAAAATGGGGATGACTATTGAGGTTTTCCATTCTTCCGGAGTGACTTCCTTATCCCATATTGTTTGGATGAGCTGGTGGATCTTTCGAGCGGTTGCCTCTCCTCCATGCTTCACAAGCTCTGCTGGTATGCAGTCGACTCCGGGAGCCTTGTTGATTTTCAATCGATTTATTGCGTCTACAACTTCGTTGAGAGACGGCTCTGGGATCTAAGGCTCAGCTGTATGTACGCTTGGTACATTTATCTGTGGTTGATGGGTGCGTACATTGAGCAGGTTTTCAAAGTACTGCTTCCATCTTGTCACGACATTGTTTGTTTCTGTGACCAGACAGCCGTTTGCGTCTCGAATTATTTTGGCTCTTCCTCGGGCGCCATTTCTAATTGAATTTATGCCGACATACATACCCCTGATGTTCTTTGCCCTAGAATTTTCTAGGATTTTTTCGATCCTAGTCTTCTCCCATTCGCGTTTTTTGCGTTTGAAGAGCCTCATTGTCTCTCTCCGAATTGTCGCGTATCTTTCTGCGTTGACTTCATCATATCTTTCTAAGTGGATCACTCTGAGGCGTTTACGTTCTTCGATCTTCGCCCTGCACTCATCGTCAAACCAAGGTTTGGACTTAATTGTTTTCTTAAATCCTAATACCTTTTGGGCTGTTAGTTTGATTGTGTCTCTGATCGATGTCCATTTAGTGTTCACACTATTAGCTTCCTCTTCCTCACTGCTCACATTCTCTAGAATGCTAAATCTATTCGTTAGCTCGTCTTGATATTCAGCCCTTTTGCGTAGGTCTTTCAGTTTATCAGTGTCGAACTTTTTGCTTGTCTCCCGTGACTGCCCATGTGGGATTGCTGCGAGGCGACTCCTGATTTTGCCAATCACTAGAAGATGATCGGAGTCGCAATCTGCTCCTCTATATGCTCTTACGTCAAGGATATTCGAGTGGTGTCTTTTGTCTATGAGGAAGTGGTCTATTTGGTTACGCGTTACGCCGTCGGGTGATATCCATGTGGCTTTATGAATTTCCTTGTGCTTGAACATCGTGCTTTTTACTAACAGATCTTTTGACGCTGCGAACGTGATAATTCGAATTCCATTATCATTTGACACGTCGTGTAGGCTTTCTTTACCTATAGTTGGTTGGAAGATATCTTCCTTTCCAATTTTCGCATTGAGGTCCCCGAGGAGGATTTTAACATCGAATGATGAGATCCCATCAAATACATCCTCTAGGGTCTCGTAGAACGTGTCCTTCGTTTCTTCGTCCGCAGATTCTGTTGGGGCGTGTACGTTTATAAATACATATTTGTACCATCGGCCCTGTATTTTTAGCACCGACATTCGGTCATTAATGAATTGCACATCTTTTACATGGGGCGTAATCTTCTTGCTTATGATGAAGCCAGTTCCGAGGTTATGTGTATCGATACCTCCACACACCAGTGTAAACCCGTTGGTTTCGATTACTTGATGTGGGAGTCGAACTTCCTGGAGCGCGACGATGTCCATTTTATATTGTTTCGCGTTTTCTACGACCGTCTGTATCGCGCCTGGTTTATATAACGTTCGAACATTCCACGTCCCGACGCGTATATCCCGCTTTTTCCGTTTTTCCCTACGTCTTCTTTTTGCCGAGTCGGTGTTTTCCTGATGATTTGTTCCCTTATGGTAGTGTTGGCTCATCACACCTACGCCTACCGGGTTTTTTGTGAGATTGTTTTTTGTGTATTGATCATTCATTTCATTGGATCACTCTGGGGTTTCAAATGGTCCGCCATATCAGAGCCCCTCTTTGATATGGTAAGGTCTGCTTACTGCTCTGATTCGACCCGGTGTCAGAGAGGCGCCGTTATAATACAGCCGGTATACCCCTGGCTGCAAACCATCCAATGGGCACGGTGACGCGTAACACCCTGGATTAGGGGCGGTAGATCTTTGTGTGTTACTCCTCGCTAGCCTGTCTGACATGGGTGGCCCTACTGGAAGCATATGCTTCCGTCAGCATAGCCTAAGCGATTCATCGTAGTTTAAGCCCCCGCACCACGTCAAGGTTTCTACCAAGCTGTAATAAATGCATATTCAAATTTACAACGTAATACTAATCATCTCCCCCAACTACATCGAACCGCATATAATTTTTCCCAAAAACCACTTCGGTTAATTTCCTATTTAAATTATATTCCCCGCTTGCAACCAAGCAGCTCTAATTTTCCCCGAAAATCATTCCGGTTCAGTTCCTGCCTAGACTATTTTCTCGCTTGTAACCAAGCAACATTTAGTTTCCCCGAAAATCATTTCGGCTCCCATCCTACCCCATACCAATTCCCCTTACTGGTAAGCCACCAGCACGATGCCGTGCCATTTCCGCGAAACAGCCACGCAACGACCAAGACCCATATTCCCTTGTCTAACCGACAACTCATGCCCATACTTGATCGTGTTTCAAAAACCGATTTCTCAGTACACATAGCGACAGAGGAATCTAACTCAGCCTATACGGCAGTAATTCGCTGGAACTGAATTCCTTATGCATGCATAGCAACCCGTTTCAAGTTCCTAGTAAGTGGCAATGAGATTATTTTAGCTATGACTCCACTGCCACGACGCGATAAACTTTTTCTTGCATTTAACAGTCAGTCGAGATTCATCCACCGCTGCGTCCGCACACACACAGTCAGATTGCAACCACCGTAGAGTGCGCACAGTCGCGTGCTATTTTTCTTGCCCAAGTCGAGTCGATGGGGAGTCCGCGTTAGTTATTAATCCGTAAACCGCTGCAAGACAGGAAGGGACAGTTTTAAATTCCCGCCGAAACTGAAACGAACAACCGGCCCCCAAAGGAAAACGCAAAAACAAGATATTCATACTATTGGGCCGAACAAACCCTGTCTCGTATCGCGCGGCCATTGCGTAGCAGACACGTAACCGAAGGAATGGGTAAAGCACTTCGCTCGGCGCCTGGAACAGGAGCAACAGCCATGGGAGAACAATCAAATGATCATGTAAAATGCAACCGAATGTTTGTCAAATCCTTAAGGGGACCTTAGACGTTTAGTAATAAAGTGGATGGACACCAAAACTTGTGTTAACCTTTTTTTATTTTCATAACTCATTGTTAACCTTCCTCTCTGTAAATGATTGTATTTCCCTATTGTCCACCGAGTTGCGCATCACTCCCGTGGACACAAAAGACACCGACGAATAAAAGAGCATATAAGAAAATAACATCAACGAATAAAACAAGTGTTTTCATTTCCCCTTGGACATTTATGCGGACGATTGTTGGCGGAACTCAGCGTAGTGGGAAGTTGAGTGAACTAGTGCCATACGTTGGCACATCCACTTCTCACCCCCATACGCCCCCTTCCCAGCGATGTTCCTATTTCTTACTCAACCGACAGATATCACATGTACAATCAATTCGTGGCCTAGGCATCTATGTGAGAGAGCTTAACTTCATCCCATATATTGATGATATTATTCTCAAGGTCAACTTTGCCCTCGGTTTTGCGAAACGCTGGTCGAAAGAATTCTCTAATCCCCACGTTACCCGATCGCTCTACATACCCTTTGTCCATCCCATTCTTAAATATGCTAATCAGGTCTGGTCTCCTTACTACTTGTCCCATATTCGCAGGATCGAAAGCTTGCAATGTCTTCTCTTTTTTTTTTGTGCTTTGCCCTCCGAGGATTAAATTGGAAAAATCGTCGGGTTCTACCCCCATACACCAGCCGTTTCCATCTAATTAACTTTAACATACTTGAAGACCGGAGAATTCATGCCGACATCCTCTTCATCCACCGTCTCCTCTCAGTTTCCCGAGATAGCCGTCAATCTGTGCATGTGCATCAGTTCACGTTGAAATTCAACTTCAGGCGCACAAATAAACATAGAGAGTCATTCTTTAGCCGAGCCACACGAATGCGGAATGTTCTGCCTGATCATGTTTCCTGGTCGTTGTGATGTCCAGACATTCAAGACCAATATACATAGACACCTCCTTTCCTTATTCACTTCCTCTCCATCCGGATCTCTACCGAACTAAGGGATCGACCGGGTATTGGCTCTGTTTGATGAGGGATCCACCATTTCGTTGCTGGGCTCGTCAATCTCAGAAAAGATCGGTAGACAGGAAGCGCTCGTTCTGGAGACAGTCGGTGGACTGGACATCAGGAGTAACGATTCGCAAAGAGTCCAAGTGCGAATCAGGGCAGCCCGAACTGGAAGTTTAATCGTGATAAGAACCATCCTAATTTTAAACTTTGGAAGCAGGAAGTGAGGAAAGAGACGATTGAAGGATGCAAGCACCTACGACACCTCGGAGACCAGTTGACCTACACCCAGCAAGAGCCTAAATTACTTATCGGTCAGAACAACTGGGGCCTGATAGTTACAAGGAGGCTGAGGAAAAGGAAAAGCACCTAGCCAGTTGCTTCACTTACCAGTTTGGGATGGGTCTTGCACGGGTCCGCGGTCAGGAACAGCGCGCCAGTGAGATTTGTCAACTACTGCAGGACAAAAGAAGATGAGACGGAATTGTTCGTTAGATGTCACTTCAAAATCGGAGCAATAAGTGAACCTAAACCACCACCACAACGAGCTCAAGGTAGACCCGGAAGGGGAAGAAAAACGAAAGAACTGACAACTCCGCTTACAGTACATTCCACTGGGACATCAAATTGGCAAAACAAAGCTGAAAATGTATCATACATCAGTGAGGGAGTAGCTATTTACACCGATCCAACAACTCGGTACAAATACAAGTGGTGTGATATCAAAGAAAAGTGGCTGCCTTGGCAAGAACATGGTGGTCAACCCGACAACAGTGCCAATCAACTGATGAGTCTCTACGAAAGCAAACACTATCGCTGGTGCAAGGAAACAAATCAATGGATCGCTAACGCTCTGGAAACGAACGCTGAACAATTCGAAACTAATGTTGGGATGCTAGCAAGAATCAGTGAATTCCAAAGAATCAGATATTCGTGAATGGGGTTACGTATGATTTTGAAAGTGGTGTACGGACATGCAGAGACAAGGATGGAGTTATATATATTTTTTTGGGACACCGAGAGGAAAGCATGGTTTCGATGATGACTTTATGGCAATGTGGCGTTTCTAACAGTTACACACACAATACACAAGCAATTAGTGACAAACACCGAACGAAATTTGAATAAGCAAAAGCATCAGAGCCGTATACCATAGCGGTAACACAACAATTCCACATCAGTTAAATGTACTTGAGTTTAGAATTCGAATTCCTACACGTGGTAGTAGCCTAATGCTTCAATACTTCGCTTCTCACCCATTTCATCGTGTGTTCAAATCATCTTCTTCAGTATCCTTGGTAAACGCAACAATCCTCTCGTGTGATCTGACACATAACACACAATCTCCCATAGGTAAACAGAACTTTACTAGTACAATCACGTCTTCCGCATGGAGCACCGGCACACTCGTCTGCTCCGACGTCCTCTCGTTCGTTCGCTACTCGCTCCGTCGTTCGCACACGAAGTTGATCGTAACAAAGTTGCTGAGGAGGGAGTAGTGTGGCCTTTCTAACAGTTACACACATAATACACAAGCAAATAGTGACGAACACCGAACGGAATTTGAATAAGCAAAAGCATCAGACCCGTATACCATAGCGAAAACATAACAATTCCACATCAGTTAAATGTACTTGAGTTTAGAAATCGAATTCCTACACACGGCAGTGGCCTGATGCGTTGAGCTTTGGTTCTATCTTTTAGTGATTCTAACCGTGATAGCGTCGGTTCGAATCACACGCTCTTCACTATCGTCGCAAACGCTATAGCAAGGTTATGGTAATGAGTTATGGCTTTATTATTTATGACAACACAGCACCAACGGCGGGACCCCAGACAGAAAAACAAACGAAACCACCAGACATGGTGGTAAAGGAAGTGGTCACAACTAGTGCACTTGCGGAGAGTGGAGCTGATAAAAGAAAGGCTACTACAGAGCCACCACAATGGTTCGATTTGGATCCGAACGACGAAGAAAGCCCCACGCCGAACCATTTCCTGCTGGGGCATTCTTGCGATGCTATGGCACCCGATGAATCCGACCACTACGACTTTGGTAGACTTAGGTAGAGCGAGCTGGAGAACAGTGCAGCGGCTGGCGGACCATCTCTGGAAAAGATGGATTGAAGAATACCGACCAACACCGATGCTAAGACGGATCTCCGGACGAGATACTAGCGACCCACAAGTTGGAGATGTAGTCCTGGTGGTGGGTTCTTCACTGCCCCGCAGTACCTGGCCCCGCGGAGAAGTTCAAGCTGTGTACCATGAACCTGACGGAAGGATCAGAGTCCTGGACGTGAAGACGACATGGGGAGTACTGCGAAGACCAACACGCCGGCTCGTAGTGCTGGTTTCAGCGATGACATCGCTGTCACATGAGGGAGTGCTTCGCACTGCGGGGGAGAGACTGTTGGCGTTGCATCACGTCGACGTGAATTCCCAGAAAAGGCAAGGCAGGCACTAGCACAAAATTTCCTGAGAAACAACGATCAGCGGCGCACTGATTCCAGGAAGCCACTGAGAAAAGCAGCACCCAGAAAACGAGTTAACGAGAGGACGGCTGCGGGCTTATATAAGACGAGCACATCGGCAGAGCAGTGGTAGTCGCCACAGGAACTCCTCGCCGCACGGTCTTAACTAAAACCACAATTATAAAGAGACAATAGAAGAATCAATAAAGATTAAGTAGATAGTAACAGCATGGTTTTTATTTGCAAATTGCAGAGAATCGTATAAGGCAAAACTATAATGGCCTTCGTCCAGAGCAGAGTCCGGCTCTGGAAGTACGATATGATAATCGAATAAATCGTTTGGCCGGCCAACGCCGGAATACAGTTCACACGAAGAGAGGGAAGCTGAGACGTCGCCGGAGAAGGCGCCGTCCCCAGAGAAGTGATACCGGGCTTCCAAATGTTGTCGAACGACCTTCGCGTTCATATTTGTAAAACCGTGCACACTTATGTTACAAAATGCCGTTACATGTTTAAGTTGGGTGTACTAATACATTTCTTGTACGCCGAAAGGCAAAACAAAACAAAAAGACATATTGTACAATTTAAAGTGCTTGTGATCAGTTCACCCGGAGCTTTCGACTGCGTTTGACGTGTTCATCTCGGTCGCTAGTTCTCATTACAACCATTCCCAAACGCGATAGATCGCCTGATACCGGGGACAATTGCTTGTCCTCGGATAAAAAACTTCGTTCCACTATGCATCCAACAAGTGGGCTTGGTAAAAACCCCTACTGTAATAAATTCACTCCCCTACAATGCCTACCAGATACAGATAATTCTGAAATGGACGAAACTGATTCGCCAATAAACAGAAAAGTGTATGTGCCACCAATCAAAGTGCTGCAAAAATCACCAGAATATGTGCATAGCCTCATGAAAAAGCTTAAAATATCCAGTTATTCAATAAAAAAATTAACAATTGGTATAAAAATAATGTTCGGAACTATTGAATCATTTAATATTGTATTAGAAAAACTAACAGAGGATAATTGTCAATATTTTTCTCATGATATTAAAAGTGCTAAAACTTTCAAAGTTATTTTGTATGGACTGGATGATATAAAAACTAATGAACTCAAAGCTGAACTCATTTCGCTTGGCTTAAAATGTTCTGATGTTAAAAAAATTGAAAAAAATATGATCAATTTACTGATTTTTTTTATCTCATTCACTTTGAAAATGGAACAATTAAATTAAGTGAACTTAAAAAAAATTATCGCTCAATTTTTCATACCCAAGTGAATTGGAACTTCCAAAGGAAAATCAAAGGTAAGGTGACACAATGCTTTAATTGTCAAATGTTTGGACATGGTGAGAGAAATTGTCACATAAAAACATATTGTGCTACTTGCGCCGGTTAGAATAAAAGAAAGATCACCTGGAAGATCCAAGATCCATCCAAGAACTCATTTCGCTGCATCAACTCAAATTTCTAATCATTAAGCTTGACAAAAACCGATTTCGTTTGCCTTTATGAGTGATTTTCCTACGCTTCCACAGCCACAGCGACGACTGGGACTGACCAATGCTCCGAGCAAAAGCTTTCCAAATTCAAGCCCGCAAATTCAAAGTTTATCACCAACAATTAATGCATGGGAAAATGACTCACGCGGCGCTTCTTCATCAAACAATAACAATAATTTACCCAACAACAATTCACCACTCTTCACAATCGAGGAACTAAATTCCTTGTGCATGGAAATGATCTCAAATTTATCAGTTTGTAAAACGAAAATAGAACAATTTAATGTGATCGCGCATTTAGCCACTAAGTTTTTATACACTAATAATGTTAAGTAAAATGGCAGATACACAAATAAAAATAATTACTTGGAATTCTAAAGGCATACGCAATAAATTTCATGACTTTTTAAACTTTTTAAATAGCTATAAAGTTGATGTTGCTCTAGTAACAGAAACTTGGCTTAATTTTGATATAAGACTCCCATCATCTGACTTTAACTGCTATCGCATTGATAGAGTAGACCAAAGGGGTGGGGGAGTGGCGATTCTTATCAGGAAGTCAATTCAACATTCGCTTTTACCTGTAATTCCAACTAGGCTTGTGGAGAATGTAGGTGTAATGATTAAGTTAAGAAACCATAAGACAGTAAAAATCTATTCTGTTTATTTCCCTGGTGGATCTTCGTCGGATATTAAAAGAAAATGGCTCAAGCAGGATTTAAAAAAGTTATTCACAATGAATGGTGAATTTCTATTAGGTGGTGATTTTAACTGCCGGCATAGAGATTGGGGGTGTGTAAGAGCAAATGCTTGGGGCAATATATTGGCTGCCCTTCCATTAGCACTACCAATTAATATTTTTTATCCACCTTGTCCAACTTATTTTCCCGCAGGTTCTCGTGGCATCCCCTCTGTCCTTGACTTGTTTGTGTCAAATGTCCCTGGTCTTATAACAGAACCCGTTTCGTTAAGTGCTCTTGTGGGGCTTTTCAGGGCCCGAAGAGCCATGCATCGCTCGATCCCCACCATTTCCAGCAATGCGACTTACCTTAAAGTCGAATCTTCAGCAAGATTATACAACCTTGCTACGGCATTAACCGCCAACCAATTCGCTGGAATTAATTCGGTTATCCCCAAGGATAACCGACATAAATACCTTATATGCAGCTTACCTTTCTTTGGGGGTTATTCCAAACCCCTTCTCCACGGTCATCCCTGAAAACATTAAGCCCACGGCAAAGATTATCACCTAGCCGTGGCATCAAAAAACTTTCACCCTCGGGCATGCATTGCACCCAGTGCATCACGTCCCTATAATCTTATGCTACCCACGTCATGCCATGACAACAAAATCAACACAGAGTTCCTAATGTGCTTGTTTTGTTTGCCCATGACACCCCTAAGCACGCGGCTACCCAGTCTTGCCACCGTCGACAAGGTTTCGGCCGACGCAAAGCAAACATTTCCCGCATGTTCAGCAATAGCTAATTTTCCATTATCGGTTTCCACCGATCATGGACCGCAAACAAGCAACGAATTGGATGTGGCCATCAAGTGTTTACTTTTAACAACTGGCAACGGTCGCACCCTATATTCGTTTGCAAAACCTAAACATCGCATCCATATCTTCCGGATTGTTTATGGTACATCGGAATTTTCTATTAACGGTCGCCAACCCTCCGCGGACCTGGAAAACAGCATGTCCATCAACTGAATGTTGATTTATGGCTTATCCTTGGGCGAGCAGATCTTCGGTATATTTTTCACACCAGAAGGGTCTGTTGCCGGCAAGCATTACACAATCAATTGTGTACACAGCCGCCGACCCATGCAATGTTGGCGAACGCAAACAATGCATATCCACCATTCGATCATGGAAATAGC
The DNA here is from genome assembly GCA_963931805.1 of Microdon myrmicae. Classification (NCBI taxonomy): domain Eukaryota; kingdom Metazoa; phylum Arthropoda; class Insecta; order Diptera; family Syrphidae; genus Microdon; species Microdon myrmicae. The sequence goes on along the minus strand of OZ007496.1, from coordinate 219,095,558 downwards.
GTTTCTGTTGACATAAGATCGCAGAGACCTATTCCTTCGCTTAATGATCATCACGATGAGATGCAATAACGACGCCTGCATCTATCTATGTTCGTCCACTGATGATCGTATGTGACGCATACACACACATGCGAAATGTATGCCATGTTTTCCAACCCAATCACGATTGACTGCCTCGAGTTGATCGTGTAGCTCCTCCCCTTTTGAGGTTATTCGCTGCCATGTCATTCTGATGGTGGCAAATGGATTATTTATAATATCCATATCCAGATCCATAATATTAAATAGGGAGTCAGATATTTTACGCCAAGGCATCCACCACGCGCAGGAGTCGGAGTCTGATTTGAATCGCGATATCCAATAATTAGTCAGATGGGAACAGAGTTAGTGTGCACACGCGAAATCGAATTATATGGATTACCATTCCATCCTCAGTAAAGTGCAAAAGTTCAGTGCTCGGTTGAGGTGTAAATTCACTCCTAGTGTGGAGACCGCGTTTGAGAATTTATAATAACTATTCTCTACACAATGAAATAGTGCTAGCAATTTTAGATAAACTGTTGTTCTCAATTTACCTTAAGTGTAACTAATTCATATTAACTATGTTTTATCCAGCGGAATAGTGCTCGTAGTTTTAAATAAACTGTTGTCACAAATTACCTTAAGTGTAACTAATTCATAATAACTATTTTATTTTCACCACAAGGAAATAGTGCTTATCATTTTAAATAAACGGTTAAGTTGCAAAGTGACTTTTATTTTCTATTCCGGTTGGTGCTTGTTGGAGTGTTTCGGGGAGACAATTTTGGCACCAGACATCGTTGGCGGTGAAGTGAACCAGCGCCTCTGCATAGGCATACAAACTTTACCACCTACACTCTCAGTTCAGATCATAATCCTGTTCTTTGTAACCTTTCTTGGTTGGGTGAAAGAAAGATTCAATATTTCCTGGACATGAAGAATGCTAATTGGAATTCATTCAAATCAAAGATTAAAATGAGCCTTCAAAATAGTACTACAAATCTTGAAAGAGTGTCTCGTAAAGATGATGTTGACCTTATTGTACAAAACTTTACACAAGCTATAATTTCTTCGGTTGATGAAAGTATTCCCAAAAGAGTAAAAAAAGATATTTTTAAAAAACTTCCAATCCATATCTTAGAGCTTATTAAAGTGAGAAACATGCATCGAAGAAACTGGCAGAATTACCGCAGCCCTTTTCTCGATCAATGGTTTCCCATTTTAATGAGCGCATTACTGACCAGATACAAATCCATCATAATAGAGAATGGAACAAAAAACTGAGCGTTATGGATAAAAATGCTAAACCCTTCTGGAATGTAGTGAAGTTAATCAAGAATAAAAACCGTAAAATACCATTTCTGAAGGATTCTTATACTACTTTTTTTACAGGTTTTGAAAAAGCAAACCTATTTGGAACGTTTTTCAAAAAATCACTTGGTCTCTCAGCATTTGGGTGAATTTGAAACTAATGAACTTGTCGGTAACAGAATCGAAAGATTCGACACCACAAACGAATTAACTCCTCTAAATGCATTTGTAGAAGAAGAAAACGTAAGAAATGTAATCAAGTGCTTGCAAACATGAAAAATAGGAGGACTAGACAAAGTTAAGAATGCCTATCTAAAACAATTGCCTCATATTGGAATTAAATACTTAACATCTATAATCAATGCATGCCTTAAATGTCAATACTTTCCTCAATGTTGGAAAAAAGCAATGATTGTACCTATCCTTAAGGCTGGAAAAGCCCCAGATAAACCTGAAAGTTACAGGCCAATTAGTTTACTTAGCAACATAAGTAAAGTTTTTGAAAAAATCCTGAAACAACATATTTTAAAAGTTGTTTCAGATAAAGATATTTTCCCCGATATCCAATTTGGATTTCGACGCTTTCACAGCACCTCGCACCAGGTTAAACGAATTTGCAGCCATGTTCTAGACCATCGTTCACGTGGTCAATCAACGGGCATGATATTGTTAGACATTGAAAAAGCTTTTGATTCCGTATGGCACAATGGGATAATATATAAAATGATACAGTTCGACTTTCCTTTGTATTTGTGTAAGGTCGTCCAGAGTTTCTTATCCAATAGATTTTTTCAGGTTCATGTCAATTGTGATGTTTCTAGATTGATATTTTTTGATTGTGGCTTCCCCCAAGGCTCAGTACTTGGTCCAGCTTTGTACAATATCTACACTTCGGATTTTCCAAATCTACCGCAGTGTGAATCAGCTATCTTCGCTGACGACACTGCAGTTTTGCGTCGCATGAATTTTCTCTCAACGTTGAGACAAATCTAAAGCATGCGATCGAGATACTTGAAAAATATTATATGAAATGGAAAATCAAGCTGAATGTTGGGAAGACACAAGCCATCTTTTTTACACGAAAGAGAAAAGCTTGCTATCTTCCCAGCAGTCAGCTGCAAATAAATGGTACCACGATTGCATGGGAGCAATCCGTAAAGTATCTCGGAGTTCATCTCGATACAAAACTCACATTTAAACAACTTATTCAAAGTACTCTTAATAAAATTAGTATTGCTATTAAGATGCTTTACCCTTTTATTAATCGCAAATCTTTACTCACAAATGAAAATAAGATTATTATTCATAAAGTTATTTTCCAAGCTATACTGTTATATGGGTGTCCAGTATGGGGTAACGCTGCAAGGTGCCATTTAAACAAATTACAGGTATCACAAAACAAAGTTTTGAAAATGATGCTAGACCTCCCTTGGCACTATTCAACCTTAAGTCTCCACGGAAGGGCGGATATTGAATTGATTTCTGAAAGAATTCGTAAACTAGTATATAACTTTAACATCAGCTGTGAAAGTTCTGAAAATTCTCTCATAACCCAGCTTCTTGCTTAATTTGTCATAATTTCATGTAAATATTTACATTTTATATTATTTATTATTGGAAATTTTTTTTTTTTTTTTTTTTTAAACTAAGGTTTTTCCTTTTCGTATTTTCCTTCGATTTATTCTTTTAATTATTAATTATACATATTTTTCTTTTCTTTATCCAAGATAATGTTTCAGTTGTAAGATATAACTTATCAAATCTCTGAATTGTAAAATGTGCGGTCACAGACTTTTTTTTAAAATATTATTACGAAATAAAAGATCCCTCTCTCTCTCTGAAGTGCTTGTGAAGAGCCAGTAAGTTAATACAAGAAAAATTTATGTAAATAGGGCTTAGCATTTAGTCTTAAGTAAAATCTGTAGATTTTTTTGTATAATAAATGCAATTGTAAAAAAAAAGAATACATTTCAGAGTAGAGCAGATTTTTAACAAATTAAAAACTCGTTGCTCCACCTGCCACCTCAATGACCGAGTTGGTAAGGAGGTTGTGTCTTGGGTTTGATTGTGCAAACCTAGGTTCAACTGACGACTCGCTATTGTGCAGTTCGGCACATTACTGAGTGGTAGGTAGGATCCCAAAGGCCAACCGGCCGGTGAAATACCACCCCATTAAGCTATAGGTTTCGTGAAATGGTTGGGAGAAATTCTTGAGCTTGATGGACCCGGTCGAGAGAAAATAAGATCCCAAGGCGCTGACTCAGCGCTATAGGTGCGCATTTCCTGGGAGAAGTCAAATAAAAGAAAAATAGTGTCGCCTGGAGATCAGAGTAGGGGATACATTTATCTCCAAAATTGTTTATCCCAGAAGGTAAAGTCGTGCTATTTTATTAACCTTAAGCCTAAACATAATTGAATTATCTATAAATCAGTCTGTGGCGTTTCTAATAGATACACACACAATACCAAAGCAAATAGTGAAGAACACCGAACGAGAATCGAATAAGAAAATGCATCAGAGCCGTATACCATAGCGGTAACATAAATCCATTTCAGTTGAGTGTACTTGAGTTTAGAAATCGAATTCGTACACCCGGGCAGTAGCCTGATGTGTTACGCATTGGTTCAATTGTTGGTCATAGCGTCAGTTCGAATCACACGTTCTTCGCTATCATCGCAAACGCTATAAGTCCTTGAGAGTAAAATGTTCTCTTGTCCGTACAGTATGTCGATAACCAAATTATTGTATTAACTAGTTTTACTTATAAACTAATTAATTTACCAAATAGCGTGATCCGTTTCTTTATATATTCAGTTTAAGACCAAGGTCACACTCACCCACAATCTTTTTTACTTATTGTTCCATTGAATCCAACTCATTCTACATCAACAAGAAAATTGGAAAGACCTTTAAAGGACGATGACATTTACCTTTTCCTCCTCTTCATCGTCACTATTCGGTATAGACTCAAAGGGTGAATAAAAATCTGCATTACTCTCCCCACCTTCTGATGCCAAAAAAGGTGCTACCAATGGAGCCCGGTCTGGTGGCGACGTGCCTGCAAAAAATGTTTCTCTTTACAAAATTTCTGGAATTGAAATTGAATTGCTTACTTGTATAATAATTCCTCGCTCGTCGCTCCTGTGGTATCACTTTGCAATCAAAGAACCACGCCTCTCCCCATGACAAGACGAACGATGTAACAATAAGAACAACCCCGAATATCGGTTGTTGGGAACTGACCCACTAAAAACACAGAGAAAATGAAAAATCCATAAAGAATACAAAATTCCAATGAACTCACATCGAAACAGAAGACTTTTGAGATCAAAAACATACAAGAACAGCTAGTAGACATCTGAAAACATATAAGTAATTTTTAGAATCACTTTACCATCTGGTTAACTTACGGCAATGATCAGCCAGTGGTTGAAATAACAGAAAGCATAGAAAAGTAAAAGGAACACAAAACGGAAGATGGCTGTTCCAACGACATCGAACAACGACGAATAAATGGTGTAGTGGGTAACTTGTTTGTCCAGTGCGTGAAATATGCTGTCGCCATTGATCTAGGAATATTCTAACAAATTATTCTTCAGTGACTTCAGACCGAGTAAACAGCTACTCTAACCATTATGCAAATCAACCACAGTAATGACACGAAGATCAGATCAAATGTGATGAAAAGGCAGAAGAATCTTCGAACAACTGACATGCGTCCGTCTTCCATAAAGCCCCCGATGACATCCTCTGAGATGAAGTTGATGGAATGCGTACGATCTGAAAGATTTAATTAGGATTAGGAAAGTGTTCTCCGATAATCTGATAATACTGAAATGAGGTACTTAAGTCGAACTGCGTCTGAGACTGGTGGGGCGATCGTGGATTCATAGGACGTATATTACTGTAGATAGACTCAGCAGCAAACCTTACCTCGTCGGAGGCATTGTTGGACATATTGGGATGTTGATCGGAGCTAAATCAGCTTCATACTGGTAACTTCTGAAATAAGATAAAAATAAGGCATTGCAATTTGGTATTAAAAGGACAACATCTAGGCTGGATAGGGCGTTCGAGTTTTCAGTTCAACAATATTTTAATTATGAAATCAGTGAATAAAACACAATACAGTAAATTAATTTGGAAATCCAATTTAACAATATCTTATTTACGAAATGGCAAAGGTCGTCTACGCCAAGTTAATTAAGTATTTGGAGTGCAATGGACTTCTGAATGATCGTCAATAGGGATTCCGTGGCAGGTGGTCCACGGGGGACCTTTTGACCTTTATAACCGACATATGGACATCTACGATTGAGGGACATGGTGAGTCAAGGGCGGTCGCATTGAATATCTCCGAGGCTTTCCTGAGTAAACTTCATTCATATGGACTTTCCCAGCAGCTTTGTGACTGGACGGAGAGCTTCTTCAAAAATCAATCGATCCGGGTTGTTGTGGGCGGCGAATGTTCGGATCTATATCCTGTTAATACCGAGGTGCTTCAAGGTTCTATTGTGGCTCCAACCATGTTTGTGCTTCACATAAATGATTTGTTGGAGACAACGGATAACAAAGGGTTCAGTTTTGCGGATGATAGTACGCTTGTTTCCTCTTTTTCGAGTGATCGGCCGATTAGTGCATCAACGTCGCACTAGCTGAGATGTAGCCCGATCGACTCTCTGAATCGGGATATGGATAAGGTTCTGTTGTGGGGAAAGGCCAATCCCGTCGACTTCAATGCAACGAAGACACAGTATATAACATTCACAAGGAAAAGTGGATCGTTGGTTCCACAGCTGATGATGAATGGCCAGGACCTCGAATCTGGGGAAAGCTTGAAATTGCTCGGCGTCACGGTCTGTGGGAATGTATCGTGGCATGAACACATGTCGAACATCGCCAGGTCCACCTCTGGAAAACTGAGTTATCTTTTTAGAGCCAAAAAATATTTTAATCCGGCCCAATTTCTTCTCCTGTATAAATCCCAAATTAGACCCGCGTTCGAATGTTGCTCTCATGTTTGAAGCTCTGCTCCTAAACACACGCTACTTGAGAGCATACAGAGCGATCCGCCTGATCGGGGACACGGCGCTGATATCGGGACTACAGTCGCTATCACATCGAAGGCGCGTGACCGACCTCTGTCTGTTTTACAGATTCTGTCATGGGTACTGTTCTTCGGCGATGCGTGGTATAATGTTCCGCGCAATTCGGTTCATATGTGCTCTACAAGACAATCCGACGGATCGCACCAGTTTGCGGTTCATCTCCCGACGGCGCGAACACCCCTGTATCAGAACTCGTTCCGTTACAGAGCGGGAAGCTGTGGAACCCCCCCCCCCCCCCTCCCCCCGCACAAGTGTTCAAAAAAAAAAAATTACTACGAGGGTTGCCTCTTATGTTTCGGGATTTGGCAACCCTAGTGTTGCAATCCGGCAATTGACAGCTCTGTCGTAAAGTTGGACATTTTTGAGGTTATACGCACTCAGAACGTTTTGACATACGAGCGCTATTTGTGTTGTTTACAGTAACTTAAAAGATTCATCTCGGCCCAAAAATGGAATTAAATCGTCAACATTTTCGTGCGATTATTTTTTACAACTTTCGGCGTGGATTAACTCAGCAACAGTGCATGGATGAACTTAATTCAATTTTTGGCGATGAAGCTCCATCAAGGACCAGTGTTTATCGATGGTATGGTGAATTCAATCGTGCTCGTAGTTCACTCCAAGATGAATTTCGTGAAGGTCGTCCAAAATCAGTTGTTGTTCCGAAAACCATTGATGCTGTGCGCGAACTGATATTGGAAGATCGTCATGAGACCTATCGTGAGATTGAGACAACCTTAGGCGTTAGTCGGACCAGCATACATTCAATATTGCATAAACATTTGACTGTCAAAAAAATTTGTTCGCGTTGGATCCCACACAATTTGTCAATCGCCCAAAAAGAGGCTCGTGTCAATTGGTCGAAAGAAATGCTCAAAAAATACGGTCGCGGTGCTTCGAAACACGTCTATGACATCGTGACAGGTGATGAATCGTGGATTTACGCGTATGAGCCCGAAAGTAAGCAGCAGTCGACTGTCTGGGTGTTTCAAGATGAGCCAAATCCAACAAAAGTTGTTCGCGCACGAAGCACTTCCAAGCAAATGGTCGCCTGTTTTTTTCGGAAAAACTGGACATGTCGCAACCGCACCACTAGAACAACGCAGAACAGTCAATTCTGAGTGGTACACAACCATTTGTTTGCCAGTTGTCTTCCAAGAAATCAGGAAAACCAACCGCCGAAGACGGATCATTCTTCACCACGACAATGCGAGCTCTCACACATCGGCTGCGACAACTGCATTTTTGAGCACCCAAAACATCGATTTGATGGGTCATCCGCCGTATAGTCCTGACTTGGCACCGAATGACTTCTTTTTATTCTCGTACGTAAAAAACAAACTGAGAGGTCAACGTTTTTCGACACCTGAAGAAGCGGTTGCTGCATTCAGAATGCATGTGTTGGAGATACCTCAATCAGAGTGGCAAAAGTGCTTCGACAATTGGTTCAAACGCATGCAAAAGTGTATAGATCTTCGTGGGGAATATTTTGAAAAACAATAAAGTGATTTTCGATGATCAATATTTGTTTTTGTTCTCTAATCCCGAAATATAAAAGGCAACCCTCGTATTTGTATCATAATGATTACAACCCTAAATATAATATGTAAAATATGTAACGAATATAAGCATATTAGAACCAAGAAAAGGTTTCCAGAATTACATAAAAAAATATGATAAAACTCCGAGAAACGGGGACGTTTCTTTTAAAGTAAGGGGGAGTTAACACATGGAGCGTGCAGATAACAAAACTGCATATGACTCATGAACCCTATGTAAATTACTCATGATAACAATAAGAGCAAAAATCTTCTAAAACTGCACATGACTCATGGAAACAGAAACCTTTATCATAATTTTTGCTAACTGATAAATCGATAGTATAAAAGCAAGCAACAAGAAAACAAAGGACAGATAATTGTGAAGTAGAGGAAGGTACATACGAGACTCCTCGAACGATTTTAATTTAATCTAAACATTGTATTAAGTATTTTAAATAAAGTCAGAGGCCGACACTATCATTTATTTTTTACGTCTATTGATACATGTAAGGATTAACTCGTGCTTCTCTATGTCCCTGTTTGAATGGTGGTTTGCACAAGCACTTTCGATACTTCAAGTTGCTTGAGGCTATTGCCAATTTTCTAATGAGGGTAGAATCGCAGTCCAAATTAAAACGTCGGATCATTTGGAACAAAGGTGCTGGTGTTTTGAACATTTCACGTAGAACGGCTCGTTTTAGGGTCGGCGAAAATTTTGTTGGTTTCGCAGATCGCTTGTTTCTTCCGTAATTTTCAATACCGGCTTGTAGGAAATTCTTCACTACACCTTGAGACGATTGATTTCATTGGCAATTTGTCTTTGCGCCATTCCACTATTTTGTAAATCGACTATTCTCTATTTTTCAACGTCCGTTAATTGTTTCCCGGGCATATTTAGAACTTTTAAAAATAAATTCCCTGTGTGTACCTCTTTGGAGCTAGGCTCCACCATTAATCGCGCATACATTAAATATCATGATATCAATTTAATATCAAACAAATTGAACAAAACGTTCAATTTGCTCATATTGAATTCAACTTAAATCCAGGACGTGATAAACGAACCATTTGTTCAACACGAAAAATCGCCTGGATCCAAATCTGCGGACCAGATGACCAACTTTTAAGTAAAGTTGTTGAGAATCATAAAGTGCGCGTCTGCAATTTTATGATCCTTTAAAGGTTCGTTTACCCAAATCATTTCCCACAAGCAACATCCTTTTCCATTCTCCTTACCCAAGTTAAAACAAACAACTTGTGCCATAAAACGAACCACACGTTCGTTTTGTCGCCCACCGACATTGAGGATCGTAAATGTACATTAGCAAGATCCTCTGTTGATTGTTGCTTTGTTTTTCCTCTTTTGATCCTAAGCCGGGATAGATAAAGAAAGAAAATGGCAGCTGGCAAAAGGACCATGCAGACAAAAGAAAGGATCCTTCGATCTGCAAAAAGAAAGGAACGTTTTTGTTCGAAAAGACGAAGGAAAAAAGCCAGAGTTGGTGGGGAACTAGTGACCGAGACGGTCAGAAAATTAATGAAGAAAGTTGTGCAGTGTGCTCGTGTTGACTGATTTTAACATGAACTAATATATTTTCAATTCTAACAATTAATTTAGACAGTAATGAAGAAAGTGTTGCGGTATGCTCGTGTTGACTGATTTTAATAAGTACCGATATATTTTCAATTAACTTTTATTTAGACATTAATGAAGAAAGCGATGCAGTGTGCTCGTGTGAGCCGATTTTACAAGTACTAATATACTTCCAATTGAGATTAATTTACGTTAAGTGCCCAAATAAATATACTTGAATGCAGTACAAATAGTAAAGCGTGTTTAGTATCTCCTTGGGCGCTGTGGATTCTTTTCTTGGTTCAGATAAAAAGAGATTGATACGATCATTTGGACGCGGCCGAACTTATTTTTTTTTAATTAGACTTCTCTCGGGTGCGGCGAACCTGTAGCGCCGGGTGGGCGCACCGAGATGCCATCAAATAACTGTTGCAGTTCTTTTTGAATAGTTGCAGGTTGTAACGCTCCGCTAACACTCGCGTTGGAATGGAGTTCCACAGCTTCCCCGCTCTGTAACGGAACGAGTTCTGATGCAGGTATGTTCGCGCCGTCGGGAGATGAACCACAAACGGGTGTGATCCGTCGGATTATCTTGTGGAGCGCACATAAACTGAATTGCGTAGAACAATATCACGAATTTCTGAAGAACAGTACCCGTGGTAATATCTGTAAAACAGACAGAGGTCGGCTGCGCGCCTTCGATGTGATAGCGACTGTAGTCCCGACGTCAGCACTGAGTCCCCGATCAGGCGGATCGCTCGTCTCTGTATGCTCTCAAGTAGGTCGAGGATATGTTTAGGAGACGAGCTCCAAACATGAGAGCAATATTCGAGCGCGGGTCTAATTTGGGATTTATATAGGAGAAGAAGTTGGGCCGGAGTAAAATATTTCTTGGCTCTAAAAAGATAGCTCAATTATCCCGAGGCTGACCTGGCGATGTGCGATACGTGTTTATGCCATGATACATTCCCACAGACCGTGATGCCGAGCAATTTCAAACTTTCCCCAGCCTCGAGGGCCTGGCCATTCACCATCAGCTGTGGAACCGATGATCCAGTTTTCTTTGTGAATGTTGTATATTGTGTCTTCGCTGCATTAAAGTCGACGAGATTGGCCCTTCCGTACTGCAGGACTCTATCTAGATCCTGATTCAGAGAGTCAATCTGTCTACATCTCAGCTGATGCGACGCAGATGCACCAATCGGCCGAGCATATACATATATAAGTCGGCATTCCCCAACCGAAGAACGGCAAAGTACTACAAAAGCACATCCGTGCGTAAGTAAAAAATAATTCTGTATATATAACCCTACAACTGAGTAAAATAAAAATCTGTTTATTATCACTCCAAAATGTCTGCACTGTTTTTGAAGAACTTTTGTTATTCTAAGCTATGCATTATAACTAAGCCTGAGATCGAAAAAGAGGCCTGAGTCTACACATTTTCACATGCGAAACATGTTTTTTTTTTAGAAAATTATTTACCATTCCCGGTAAAAAAAGGAATTAAGGCATTGAAGGGTTTTCCCTGAGTTGGTGTCGGTTGACAATATTTTGTCACACAACTAGTCATAAAAGTTTATTACTCATTCCAAGAAAACCGAAAATGTACGTTCGAGTTTATAATTTTTCACAGCACTGTAGATAATTATGAGTAGAAAGTCAGTCTCTGGGTTGGAGTCTGAAGTGAAGGGCGCCAACGAAATATGGTTAAAATGAAATAAGATAAATAAAAGACAAAGACTTTATCTTTCACTCAACTCAATAACGGTCACCATTCTTCCCGTAGGCCCCGAAAGTACGGTGGTTGGCCGCAACAGGAGATCCCACCAGAATCTACCCGTTACACTCCTCCAGTGGTAAGGGACGATTTGAACAATTTTAAAACCTAAATGGATTGCTAAAGATACCGCGGTACATCCAACCGGCAGTATCCTTCAGCTGAACGGGTAGAGAACTCGGATCAACGATTCCTCTGCTCAACGTCGGAATTCCAATTAACAGATGTAATGTATTTTTATGCTAAAATACTATGTTCAATGAAATCAAACAAATTTTTACAATTGTTCAATAATTCAAATAAAAACCTGACTGCTCGCTATAACGCAGTTATTTGATTTCAGATGTTAATTCTCTTTCTTTACCAAACTGTAAAGCGCAGTAGTCAAACTGGTCTGGAGACACGATATGGACCTTCTCGACGTGAGCTCTCGATGGCGGATCACCAGTTTGGACTTCACAACTTCTGTTTTCATTTTTTTATTCTCGATATTGGTGCTGCCTGAATCCTCATCCTTATTGGAGATGACATAATAAAAAAAAAACGTTTTTACGATATTGACGGTGAGAGTGAAACCACCAATTTTCGTTTAGTTAGTTTCTATACTTTACACATTATAATTGACAACTAATTTGAGCAACCAAAAAACTCTCAAGAAAATTGATTAGTGTGGAATGTTTTTTTCCAGCAAGTTTGATTTTTGTTGATCAATACTTTACAAGAGCTATAGGGTTTTCCAATAGGGACTTGACAACTTTTTTTCGGTAGTAAATTTTTATAATTTGCAGACGTTGTTCGTTCATGTACTTAACCATGATGAAAATGTTGAGTTTACTGAATAAATTGACAGTGACAGTTTGATAGTTTAGTGGTTAGTATACCCGCCTGTCACGTGGGAGACCGGGGTTAAATTCCCCGTCGGGGAGCCTCTGGCGCAAGACTAATGACCTTGCCCGAAAAAAAAAAATCATTATGGAAAATTTAACAAGCCTCAGGACTTGCTAAATGAGGCCAAGACCAGCTTCCGGTTGTAGTGCCGATGATGATGATGACAGTTCGATGATTAGTGAAAGGGTGCGTTCACAAATTAAATTCAAAGTTGCCCTATTGGAAAGCCCGATATTTGACCTCAGGGTCTAGAGAAAAAAATAATGAATTTATTTTTCCCCAAACAATTAATAGGACCTTAAATAATTTCAGGCTAATTTAAATAAGGTCGGCAGATGGCATTATTCGTGTCAGAGCTAGCGGAACATGAGAAAACATTAGGAGTTGATCACAACAGTTTCGAAACGTTTGAAAGTACTAGGCAAAAGCAACGCATTTTGGTTGCGGTATTAGTTGAATCCGACGAGACTTTATTTTTAATGAATTGAAAAGAAATTGAAGCTTCCTACAATAAATTATGGAGGGCGTTTCAAAAACATTATTTTCTAAAATAACAATTACACACAAATGATATATTCAACCAAATTCAATCAAAACAAAATATAGAAAAAGCTTACACCGAAATAAAAGTAGCCTAGCTACTCTCAAACAATGGAACACTCCTATCAATGCACAAACAATGATAAGGCAAATCAAATGATGATAAAGTACACTGTCCACATTTAAAATTCCAGAGAGTTCTCATTCAGAATGGAGGTTGATGTACGTTTCATTGAGACCGTACTCAGCAAAAAATTGCCTGCTCCTGCATTTGTTTTTATCGTTGTGATCATTCCAATACATTTTATGTTTGAATTGGAGTTTGATAGGGAAAACTGCGTTGCCCAGTCAATGGAAATATCAACGATCATGGAAGGACGGTATTATTTTAGTAACCACCACACAAACTTGAAAATAATACTTTCTGCTTGACAACAGTTTTGTTTGCCCTAAGGTCGGTGATTCATACATTTCATTCCTTGTCAATTAAATTTAAGATTTAGTTTTGGTGATGGCTGAACCTTCCTATATTTGGTTTAGTACAAGCAAAAATATAATATAAACAAATACAAAAAAGAGACCACTAACTTGAACTAAGGTGTTATAAAGTTTACTTGGTTGCGGGTAGAAGGCATAGGAGGCAAGACGGTGGAGGAGTGGGAGGCATAAGAGGCAAGACGATGGGGAGGTAGGAGGAGCTAGTAAGGAGACGGAGTTTGATAACTGGAGAGGTGAGGTTGAAGTCAGCTAATGTTTCTGATCAAATTACATTTCTAATAGTTTCAATACATACTATAAATGGTATTAAAATACCCGGTGTTCGTTGGGGAACTAAATGGACAAAAACATGTTGTGTGTGCTGAATTCAACCAAGTAATATTAATTATATTCAATGTGGTAGACTTAAAGTTAAAAAACCTTCTCTCGTAAAAATATAAGAAAATAAACCTAAAAAATTATTAAAAAGAATTATTCTGAAAAGTTATTGTTACTCGTAATAGATAATTATGAAGAATTTTGAATTCTTTATGTAAAGTGATAGTAAAGTTATTTCAAATGATTCTATAGCGAGAAGGAAGTAATCAATATATCATCATCATCATCGGCACTACAACCGGGAACCGGTCTTGGCTTATTTAGCAAGTCCTGGGGCTTGTTAAATTTTCCATAATGATTTGTTTTTTCCAGACAAGGTCATTAGTCTTGCGCCAGAGGCTCCCCGACGGGGAATCGAACCCCGGTCTCCCGCGTCGCAGGTGGGTATACTAATCACTATACTATCGAGGATACAATCAATATATAGAAGGAATTAATCATCATCATCATCGGCACTACAACCGGGGACCGGTCTTGGCCTTATTTGGCAAGTCCTGAGGCTTGTTAAATTTTCCATAATGATTTATTTTTTCTGGGCAAGGTCATTAGTCTTGCGCCAGGGGCTCCCCGACGGGGAATCAAACCCCGGTCTCCCGGGTGACAGGCGGGTATACTAACCACTATACTATCGAGGAGCCCAGAAGGAATTAATACAAATCCAATAAAAGTTCTTAGTCAATTTTTAGAAAAATTTATAATATTGGAAGAAGGGTCGAATACAGAAAAAAAGAATTATCATTTTCAATTTCCCTCGCTTGGTAGAATCCTGAACGTGGTACGGGGGCTTAAACTACAATGAATCATTCAGGCCATGCTGGCGAAAGCATCTGCTTCCAGTAGGCCCACACATGTCAGACAGGCTAGCGAGGAGTAACACACAAAGATCTACCACCACCCCTAATCCATCGTGTTACGCATCACCGTGCCCATTGGATGGTTTGCAGCCAGGGGTATACCGGCTGTATTATAACGGCCCTTCTCTGACATCGGTTCGAATCAGAGCAGTAAGCAGACGTTACCACATCAAAGAGGGGCTCGGATATGGCGGACTATTTAAAACCCCAAGACTCGTGGATACAAAAATGAATAATCAATATACAAAAAACTATCCGACGAAAAACCCGGTAGGCGTAGGTGTGATGAGTCGACACTACCATAAGGGAACAAATCATCAAGAAAACACCGACTCGGCAAAAAGAAGACGTAGGGAAAAACGATAAAAGCGGGACATACGCGTTGGCACGTGGAATGTTCGAACGTTATATAAACCAGGCGCGATACAGATGGTCGTAGAAAACACGAAACAATATAAAATGGACATCGTCACGCTTCAGGAAGTCCGACTCCCACATCAAGTGATCGAAACCAACAGGTTTACACTGGCTTGTGAAGGTACCATATACACATAACCTCGGAACCGGCTTCATCATAAGCAAGAAGATTACGCCCCATGTAAAAGATGTGAAATTTATTAATGACCGAATGTTGATGCTAAAAATACAGGGCCCATGGTACAATTGTGCATTTATAAACGTACACGCCCCAACAGAATCTACCGGCGAAGAAACGAACGACACGTTCTACGAGACGCTAAAGGAAGTATTTGATGGAATCTCATCATTCGATGTTAAAATCCTCCTCGGGGATCCCAACGCGAAAATTGAAAAGCAAGATGTCTTCCAACCAACTAAAGGTAAAGAAAGCCTACACGACGTTTCAAATGATAATGGAACTCGAATTATCACGTTTGCAGCATCAAAAGATCTGGTAGTAACAAGCACGATATTCAAGCCACAAGCAAATCCATAAAGCCACAGGGATATCACCCGACGGCGTAACGCGTAACCAAATAGACCACTTCCTCATAGACAAAAGACACCACTCGAATATCCTTGAAGTAAGATCATATGGAGGAGTTGCTTCTTCTAGTGATGAGCAAAGTTAGGGGGCACTCCCAGCAAACCCACACGGGCTGTCACGGGAGACGAGCAAAAAGTTCGACATTGATTTACTAAAGGACCTGCGCAGCCTGTTCGTTAAGTTCCATAAAAATCTCATTATGCTCCCTAATAAGGTGCTAAAGGATCTCTCGGCATATCGCCAATATATCGACAACAAAATGGCCTATCCCAATAGTGGCAAGCACTTTTGACCCCAACCAGCACCCCCCCCCCCCCCACAAGCGTCTATTATCAGAATGTTAGCGGTCTCCAAAACACACTCGACTATGGAAAAGGCACCCCCCCCCCCCACGTCGACATATACCTTCAATGTTTTTCGCGATGATAACGCTCATCGAGAATATCCCAATTCCCCATACCGTGGAGTGCTGCTTGCCACTCATAACAGACTCGCTTCGTCTTTAATTGCCATGTCTTCTTCTCCGGATCTTGACTACGTCGCAATAAAAATCGACAAGCGCCCTAAGTCTCTTTTCATTATCTGCTTCTATATATCTCCTTGGATACCCAGCGTGTCATACGAACTCGCAATAGAAGCGGTAGATAACCTAACCGAGTTGAGCACCTCAATAGACGATTTTAACCTCCCCCATTTCCAATGGACATTGGCTGACGAACAAGCCTTTTACGTCTCAAATCCCACTAGCTCCAAGGAACGTATTTTTATAAACGGTCTCACCGGCTCATGCCTCCATCAAGTAAGCAATGTCCCAAATTATATGGGGAGACAACTGGATCTCGTGTTCACAACGGGCCCACACAAGTCCTCAGTTGTCCCTAGTCCACACGCCCTCTCCACCATTGATAATTACCACCCCTCGCTGCTCTTATCCATATATCTTGATCATGAAACCCAGCCTTCTCTACCTCATGACAGCTTTTCCTACAACTTCCACAAAGCTAACTTCCGCCTTTTAAATGAGCATCTTAGCAAAACAGCGTTTCGCTTTGATCATTTGGGGGTAGAAGAAGCTACTGCCACTCTCTATAAGGAGAACTACTATGCCGACGCCTTATATGTCCCCTATTCTCGTCACAGGCCATCAGTTTCATCGCCGCCATGGCACAACCGCACACTCCGCGCTCTTAGGAACAAGAGAAATAACTTGTGGAACATTTTCCTCAAAACGCGTTCCTTCCAAAACTACTCGAACTAACTCGGTTCCTTTTATAAATTTTCCGAGCTCTACAACTCCGTCTACACCAACTACCTCACAAAAACACAATCTAATTTGATCAATGACCCCAAATCTTGTTTCCACTTCATAAATTACAAACGTAAATCCTATCCTAACTCCCTTTCTTATGGTGCGACTACTTCAACCGATCCCCTAACTACTGCCAATCGATTCGCTTCGTTTTTGAATAAATCATTCACAGACATCTCCTTCGAACCCAATCTGTCTCACTTCAAAGACTTGCCCGAATTCTCCCTCGGTCCCTTCACTCCTCAAATTATTCAGCGTCACGTAGTTGAGGAGAAATTAAACTTACTCAAAGACGAGTTCAGCCCTGGGCCCGACGGACTCCCGGCTGTATTTTTAAAGAAATGTTCCAGTCCTCTTTCCCTCCCGATATCAAAGATATTCAATCTATCCCTTTCACAAGGAAACTTCCCTAGTATTTGGAAATCTTCCTATGTCACCCCCATACATAAAAAGGGATCTAAAAACGATATAAGCAACTACCGTCCCATCACCAAACTGTCATATCTCCAAACTGTTCGAAAGAATTCTTTACAATGCGTTATTTTTCCGTTGTAAATCCATCATCTCATCCAACCAGCATGGTTTCGTTTCGGGTAGGTCGACCAGAACGAATCTGATCGAGTTCGCATCCCATACTCTCCGTGCCTTAGAGAATGGCAACGAAGTCGATGTAATCAGCACCGATTTCAGCAAGGCCTTTGACAAAATCTCCCATAATCTCATCCTTTTTAAGCTTTCCTCCCTAGGTTTCGAATCCCTATTGATCAAGTGGTTATCTTCTTATCTGAAAGATCGACCCTACCGTGTCAAATTCAGATCCTCCCTGTCCAATCCTTTTCTTCCCACGTCAGGGGTTCCGCAAGGCAGCCACCTAGGTCCCCTCCTATTTATCCTTACCATCAATTATGTTGACTCCATTATTAAATACTCGTGCATCTCCCTCTATGCGGACGACGCCAAACTCTACAAAACGATCATCTCTCCTCTCAACGCCTCACTTCTCCAAGCGGACTATAGCGTTTGAAATAATAGTGAAGAAGATCGTGTGATTCGAACTGACGCTATGACAGTTTGAATCACGAAAAAAAATTGAACCTAAGCGTTACCCATCAGGCTACTGACCGTGTTTAAAATTTGATTTTTAAACTCGACTATACTCCACTGATGTGAATTGTTATGTTATCGCTAGGTATACGGTTCTGATGTATTTTCTTATTCGATTTTTCGTACGGTGTCCTTCACTATTTTGCTTGTGAATTGTTTGTATCTGTTAGAGATGCCATAGGACCTCGACAGCTTCTCAACTTGGTGCCGTAATAACTGCCTTAAACTCAACGTTGCCAAATGCCACTCCATCTCCTTCTCCCGCAAACGTCCCCCTGAATGCTGCGGCGGGCAAACTCCTACCCTACCTCCTTCGATTTCAACTTTACCTCTACTGCTCTCAAACTTCAATTCCTCTCTGTCGCCTCCTGACCTCGCCCACTCACCGTCTACACTCTTACATCCTGTACTAAGCGAGATGAATGAATGAGTAATAATTGATGGATAAACCCAGTAACCAACTCGCCAAAGATACCCCCCCCCCCCCCCCGCTCTTTTTTTTCTTCTTTTTAATCATAGTTTATATTCTTATATATAGTTTTAAGATAGTTGTTAAGTTTTATCGCTTGTACTAAGCTAAATATATGAGGGTTCTGTCCTCACTAAACTAAACTAAACTAAATATCAAGACGAACTAACGAATAGTTTTAGCATCCTAGAGAATGGAAGCAGTGAGGAAAAGGAAGCCAATAGTGTGGACACTAAATGGACATCGATCAGAGACACAATCAAACAAACAGCCCAAAACGTATTAGAATTTAAGAAAACAATTAAGTCCAAACCTTGGTTTGACGATGAGCGCGAAGCGAAGATCGAAGAACGTAAACGCGTCAGAGTGATCCACTTAGAAAGGTATGATGAAGTCAATGCAGAAAGATACACGACAATTCGGAAAGAGACAACGAGACTTTTCAAAAGCAAAAAAAAAAAAAAAAAAAAAAAAAAAAAAACGCGAATGGGAGAAGACTCGGATCGAAAAAATTCTAGAAAATGCCAGAGCAAAGAATATCAGAGTATGTATGTATGCCGGCATAAATTCTATTAGAAATGGCTACCGAGGGAGAGTCAAAATAATCCGAGACACAAACGGCTGTCTGGTGACAGAAACAAAAAATATCGTGACAAGATGGAAGCAGTACTTTGAAAACCCGCTCAATGTGCGCACTCATCAACCACAAATAAACGCACCAGACGTACATACAGCCGAGCTTCAGATCACAAAACCCTCTTTCGACGAAGTTGTAGACGCAATAAATTGATTGAAAAACAACAAGGCTCCCGGAGTCGACTGCATACCGGCGGGGCTTGTGAAACATGGAGGAGAGGCAACCGCTCGAAAGATCCACCAACTAATTAAAACAGTATGGGATAAGGAAGTCACTCCGGAAAAATGGAAAACCGCAATATTCGTCCTCATTTTCAAAAATAGGCGACAGATCTGACTGCGAAAACTACAGAGGAATATCATTGCTCCCAACCACATACAAAATACAAGCGACCAAATGTTTACAGTAAGGCAACTGCTGGAAAAGAAATGGGAATACGGAGAGATGGTTCACCAACTATTCGTTGACTTCAAAAAAGCCTACGACCCAGTCGCATGGCAAAGACTACCATATTTTGGTTGAGCGTGAATCCCGAAAAACGATGCCGCCCTCATTCAAATTTGCATGAACGAAAACAAAGGGCGAGTTAGAATAGAAAACCACCTCTCAGAACCATTTGAAATCCGGGGCGGACTAAAACAGGAGAATGGCCTCTCACCATATCTCTTTAACCTTGTCCTCGAGTATGTGATCAGAAAGGTACAAGACGGCAACATGGCCGGATCATCCCTGAACGGGTCACACAAGTGCTCGCATATGCGGATGGCATCGCCGTTCTGGGCGATAATCTAGAAACTGTAAGTAAAAACTGTGAAATCATCATGCAAGCGGGAGAAGAGGTGGGCCTAGAAATAAATGAAGACAAAACAAAATACATGATTACGGCGAGAGCAGATGGAACTCAGGGAACACATAAACGTCAGAGGCAAGTTATTTGAAAAAGTTAAAGAATTTAAATATCTGGGAACGATACTCACGGCCAGTAACGAAATGTCGAAGGAAATTAACAAAAGACTACACTCCGGCAACGCTAGTTGGCACGCAGTCAGAAAACTGCTGAAATTCAAACTGCTATCACGTAATATAAAGCGCCGTGTCTATAGAACCATAATCATGCCGATTACTCTATACGGATGCGAAACATGGGCTCTAACAAAACGGGAAGAAAACAAATTCCGCGTATTCGATAATAAAGTTCTAAGGGGTATCTTTGGAGGTAAATATGACGAGGAGGCAAGGCAATGGAGGAAACTCCACAACCACGAATTGGAAGAGCTATACCGCAAACATACAATAGTAACAGTAATCAGGTCGCGAAGATTAAGATAGGTTGGACATGTGATGAGAATGGGCAACGATAGCAACGTGCGTAGAATTCTTGACGGTAGACCAACATGAAAGAGACCGATAGGACGTCCGCGACGGATATGAGACGACAATGTTGTCTGAACTTGAGGAAATGGAATCAGATGGTCAAGCGTGGAAGGAGAGGGCACAGGACAGGGAACGATGGCGGAGTCTAGCCGGCCAGGTTATGAACTTCCGGGTTCCTACAGGCCAATAAATAGTATGTAAATCATTTTCGATTTATTGAATTAAATTTTGAATTAAAAAAATTATTAGATTGTAAATTTACAGATTGTGAATAAGAGGTGCGGTTAGAGTTGGCCCTCCATAACATTCTTGAAATGGGTTCTTTAGCACCGTAAGAGGTGAGATGGGCTGGCAAGTAGAAAAGGCGAGCATTCCGCAAGTTACAAGAATTAGTGTGAAATGGGATGGAAGAGATCAGGTTTGGGCAACTGATCGCACCTGAAAGAAGTCGATGGATAATGAGAATGTCGGCAAGATTTCTACACCTTTCCAGGATGTTGAGGTTAATTAGATGGAGACGGCTTATGTACGGAGGTAGAATCAGAGGATTTTCCCAATTCAATCCTCGGAGGACAAAACGTAAGAAGCGAAGTTGAACGCTTTCGATCCTCTGAATGTGGGACATGTGATAAGGGGATCAGACCTGACTAGCATATTTAAGAGGGCGGAAGAAGGTTACGTAGAGCGAACGGAAAAAGTAGTGATTCGAGTATTCCTTCGAGCAACTTTTACAAAACCAAGCAAACCGAAAAAGTATCGAGATCAGTTTGCAGAAGGGAGGAGTTAAGAAGAGAGCCGACCGTCTTATAAAACTCCTTTTGCCTACTTAATTAAATTTATTATACCTTAGTTTTTATGTTAGTTGTTAAGTTATTTGTTTATATAGTAAGCTAAATAAATGGGGCTTTTGCCTTCACCAAACAATTATAAAGTTTGGTACGATCGGGGTTAAGGGCAATAGCGAAGTGTTTGATACTAGAGTCTATATCGTTAATTGTTAGAATAAATATGAGGGGACCCAAGTGACTACCTTGGGGAGCCCACGGGGTGCAGAGAAAGGGATTGGAAAGAATGGATCTAAATATCACTCAGTAGGTTCGATTCTTAAGGTAGGAAGAAATCCACCTAATCAGTAGTTTTGGGTAGGGACGAGGTATGGATGCAGGACCGGCGGATGTAAGGTTAAATCTAGTGTTAGGTTTAGGGGACGAGTCCGGTGCGCCTTAAAAGGGGGATTTTTAAAGTGAGGAGAGTATGTGGGGCTGTAGGGATTAACTTTAAAGTATCGTAAAAATGGGGAACAAAACAAAGATGGATAGACAATAGTGTGTAGATCTGGTAGGACAGGGAAGGCAAGAAGTCGGAGGCTAGAGTGTAAGTATGACTGCGAGTTGTGCGAGTGTAGGCGGGCGGCGGCGCGGGGTCATGAGGGGTGAGAGGGGAGACGACGTTTAAGAGCGGGGGGTGAGGTTGAGGTCAAAGAAGGTGGGGTAAGAGTTTGCCCACCGCAACATGCGCGAAATGGGTTCATTAGAGCCGTATGAAATGTGCTGGACGGGCAAATATAAGAGACGAGGGTTTCGAAGTTAGTGTAAAATGTGATGGAAGACAGCAGGCTTGGACACTTGATTGGATCTGAGAGAAGACGGTGGATGAAAAGGATGTCGGCATGAATTCTGCGCTCTTCAACTGTGTTAAGGTTCATTAGGTGGAACCGGCTTGAGTATGGGGGTAGAGTCAGAGGATTTTCCCAATTCAATCCTCGGGGGCAAAGCACAAAAAGCGATGTTCAACACTTTGGATCCTGCGAATATGGGACGAGCAGTAAGAGGACCAGACCTGATTAGCATATTCAAGAATGGAATGGACTAAGGGTATGTAGAGCGATCGGGAGACGTAGAGATTAGAGAATTCTTTCTGCCAGCGTTTCACAAAACAAAGGGCTGAGTTAGCCTTAATGTCATCAATATGTGGGATGAAGTTAAGCCCCCTACCACATAAGATGCTAAGGCCACGAATCGATTGTACAGGTGATATCTGTTGGTTGAGTAAGAAATAGGAACGTAGCGCGAGGGGGGGGGGGGGGGGGATTCATGGGAGAAGGTGATTGAGTGACATTTGTCAATATTTACTTCGAGGCTGTTGTTTTGGCATCAAGTTGAAAAGCTGTCGAGATCCATTTGGAGAAGTGAGGAGTCGACTGAAAAGCTGATCGTCTTGAAGAGTTTAGTGTCGTCCGCGTATAGATATATGGAGTGCTTGATACTGGAGTCTATATCATTAATAGTAAGAATGAATAGGAGGGGTCGAAGAGGACTGCTCTGGAGAACCCCCACGTGGGAAGAAAAGGATTGGAGGGTGGATCTAAATCTGACACGATAAGTTCGATCGTTAACATAGGGAGAAATCCACTTATTCAGTAGGGGTTCGAAACCAAGGGAGGATAGCTTAAAAAGGATGCGATTATGGGAGATTTTGTTGAAGACTTTGTTGAAATCAGTGATGATTACATCAACTTCGGTGCCATTCTCTATGAGAACTCAACTAGATTGATGGTGGTCGACCTACCCTCAAAGAAACCATCTTAGTCATCCAACCCCATGATGGATTTGCAGCAGATACATAACGCGTTGTAAAAAATGCCTTCGAACAGTTTTGGAATATGAGTCTGGCGATGGTACGGTAGTTACTAATATCGTTTTTAGGCCCCATTTTTATGTATGAGAGTGACAAAAGAGGGTTTTCAAATAGTTGGGAAGACACCTTGTGTAACGGATAGATTGAAGATCTTTGAGAGCGGGAGAGAAAGAAAAGAGGAACACTTTTTTAAAGGGGCAGTCGGAAGTGCATCATGGCCTTAAGTAAATTTAACTTTTCTTCAACGAGGTGATGCTGAAAAAGTTTAGAGATGAAGGGGCCAAAGGAGAATTCGGGCAAGCCTTTCAAGTGAGAGGGGTCAGGCTCATAAAAGTTGTCCGTGAAGGATTATTTAAAAAAAGAAGCGAAAAGATTGGCAACAGTTTGGGGGTCGATTGAAGTAATCGTGTCATTGGAAAGGGAGTTGGGATAGGCGTCAAATTTACGTTTGGTACGGTGGATGGTTTATAGTAAGGATGATTGTGGTTAGATTTGAGAAAAGGAGTATGATTATAACTTTGCGAGTGTTGAGATTTTATGGAGTTAAAATTGGTAAGTGGGGTGCACCGCGGGGTTTAAGAAGGGTAGTCGGGGTGTGGCCGCTTTGTTATAAAGCGTGTGATTATTTTTAACTGTTTTTACTGTGGATTTTGGTATAGTGGGTGTGAGTTGCAGTTGGATATTATGATCTTACCAATCTTTAGATAGGCGTCGATGTTCGAATGGAAAATCCAGTTATATCTCGAGGGAAGGGCAATAGGGAAACTAGATTTCTTCTTCGAGGTGGGAAATAAGTAACATTCTTTTAAGGTGATCTTGTAATTATTCAGAAAGAATTCATAAATCATATGTGTTCGCAGATTTGGGTGCGCCTCTCAATAGATAGGAGCTAACTGCGTGGTTTGAGTGATCAAGCTTGCTCAAGGGCGTCCATGTGGTAGACAGGGGGGGGGGGGGGGGGCGCATGGTGACCGCGGTGCCGTATAGCGAGGCGGGGGTGGGGCCGCGGCATATAGTTCATCATATAGAGATGTTTCGCGCCGCTGAGGAGAGTGAGAGTTGATTCCTTTTCTTTGCATGGGTAAAATTGCACCTTCCAGCTGACTGAGCAAGGATGGCGAAGCTACGAGTTGCCGACAGTATCAAGTTTTAGTAAGACAAGTTCAAGTAGGGAGTTAGTTTCGGGAGTGATGAGCTGATTTATCGTAGAGCAGCGCGATAACGCGAGTTCGTCACTAAGGGTATTCAGCTTGCGAAGAATGTCCTCAAAAAGTGGGTTAATTTGACGGTCAGGTGACTGTTTGGACGTCGATTGTAGGGATTTATCGATGTTTGATCATTTGTGTTCGTTATAACAGTTCCACGTAGAACACTTTGTGGTGCTCAACCAGTGTCACAACTCCTGGCGGTAACCTAACTATTTCACTAGAAATACTGGGAGCAATTGAGGAATATCGATCTTGATCTCTTGTAGCAGACAATAACATGAAAAAGGAAGACTTGGTTTTCGGTGGAAAGAAAAGAACAGATTGATTATGGGGCAGAGATCAAAAGACTTTTCAACACGACACACAGGATAGAAGATTTGAATCAAGGAAATCTATATACAACACATCACAGTGAAGAAAGAGTGTGGTTTAAGACTGACGTTTATTAGTTAGTAAATTTATTGCCTGGAAAATCACAGCAAACTGCGAAAAAAGTGAAAGAAAAATAATACGTGAAATTAAATTAGATGATCTGGATTCAGGAAGTAAATGCCAATCCTCGAACGGTAAGGTTATGGGAATATATTTCGACAAGCCACGATTAAATCAAAGAATACCTTTTGCTGTATTTGGACATACTCGTATACCATTGATTTTATTATGGTTTGTTTGTGAAAGACTCATTGATCGTGTTTTGTTCCAGTTGCGATGAGAATTGGTCGATAAAAGACGAGACCCCAACCACAACGCGACGAGATAAAGGCTTAAGACAACACAAGGGATTGATTCAATTCAACACAACACGAAGCATCAACGGATCCTGTATCTACAAATCATAAGTACATTCATTCTACCATCGAGACAGAATAGTTACACGACGAAATACAAAAATTATATTATCATCATCATCATCGGCCACTACAACCGGGGCCCGGTCTTGGCCTTATTTAGCAAGTCCTAAGGCTTGTTAAATTTCTCTTCACTATACTATCGAGGAGCCCAAAAATTATATTATATATTATAATAAATCGCGTCGTTATAATAAATAAAGAATTCAACTGAATTATTACACAATCCAGTTTGTAGTTTGGGTCTAATTTGGTAATACAGTACACACAACCATCACAACACACTGAAAAACTGGCTATTTAGAATATGCCTTGTGAGTGGGACGTCAGAATATACTCACAGCTAGGCCGGCTTGTCGTACGAGGCGAGTAAAGGCCGAGTGGTAGGTGGGGTCCCAACGCCCTGTCGCCCGGTGAAATACCACCGCATCAAGCTATAGACGCCGTGAAATGGTCGGGAGAAATCCCTGGCCATCGTTCGAAGCTTGGCTGCTGGACCGGCTCGAAAAAAGGTTGGTTTAGTTGGTAGTCGGTCCCAAGATGAGTTACCACCCCGTCACGCTATACATTCCGCGATATCGCCGAGAGAAATCTTCGACGGTGTTTCGGATATGTGGCTGATGGCCCGGACTGACACGGAGATAAGTCATGATGGTACCTTCTGAGATAAAGAATTCCGGATGTAAACTAGTTTCCGATTCGGATCTCCGGGGGGGATTATGTCAGGGGGAACATCATGCAAATATTATTATAAATACGAAACTTTAAGAAATTGGTCATCGCGTAAGCGGGCTAGTTCTCGAAGCTCTGTCGACGTTCGACTGATAACGGCATTCTGTAACATCAGGAGCCAACCTTCACCAATACGAATGTAAACGCCGTCCACCAATATTTGCAAACAGCGAAACCTTATACCCTTGCCCTAACTGAAACCCAGATCGATTCGTCGACTGATTTGACATATCTTCGTTGCTAAGGATACGTCTTACATTCGAGATTCCGTTTTAAAGGCGGACGCTGTGTATTCGTGCGGTCCGATCTGGCTTGCCAGAGGATGGAGGCGTTGGAACCCAATAACTTGGACATCATGTGGCTGAGGGTCGTGCTAAGGAATTCTGTTAAATTTCTTTGTTGTCTTTACCCCTCCCCGAATGACGACCGACCAGCGACATTTTTCGAACATCTTTCACGTATCGTCGACTGGATACAGATCAACCAATCGGCTTCTAAATTCTGAAAATGAAATAATTTCGTCCTTGGGGGTCTTAATGCGCATAATGTTCGGCTGCTTGGTACATTCTAACAGAACCGACGGGGCTGGGAGGCTGGCGGAGATGTTCGCTGTTAGCCGCAGCTTGACTCAACTCGTGTAGGAGCCCACGCGAGTCCGGATGCCCGAGCTGATTATGCGAACACCCTGGATCTGTCTTTGACATCCGAACCGAGTATTTATACCATAAAGGTTTCTGCGACATTGGGAAACTCAGATCACTGCTTGGTATAGGTCGCGCAACCACTTGCATTTCAAGCGAATAACCGGCCTAGGCAGCTTCGTCATGTATGGAGGTATGGGACTGCTAACTGGGACGATTGCGAGATTTCTTCGCATTCTTTCAATGGTCGGAAGTGTGCTTCGGAGGTTCCGATGCTAACGCATGCGCGGAAGCGGTCGCAGAGATTATTCTTCTCGAGTTGGAGATCTACGCTCCACATTCCATCAAACGAAATTCATCTGATAAACCTTGGTTTGATAAAAAATTCGAGCAGATTACAGCGGCAAAAAATATAACTTTTAAGCAATGGTGCTCCAATCCCACCGATTTTAACAGAACGAATTTGGTTAGAATCAAAAACGCGTGCAACCAGACGATTGAACTGACGAAAAACTGACCAATAAACTCCTTGAGTGCCCGACTGATTCGTGCTCCTTCTGGTCAATGGGAAGGGCAATCAGTGGTAACTTCGCTTCCTTCTCTTTTCCTCCGTTAGTGATGGGGAGCGAGACGCTAGTCACAAATTCAAAAGATAAGGCTAATGTGTTCGCGAATTCAAACCTCGATGCCGGTCTTTTGGAGCCACCTGTTATCGCGCCGGTGGAGTCTACGATGTGGGATGTGAGGTTTCGCCAGCGTACTATTCAACACATTCTACGAGTACTGGACTGTAGGAAAGCAACCGGTCCGGACGGAACACCAGCAATAGTTCTTAAGAACTGTGCCCCAGAACTATCGCCGGTTCTTGGCAGACTCTTTCGCTCATCTTATGCACGGAGAACCTTTCCTGCCTGCTGGAAAATCGCTCGAGTTCAGCCTATCCCAAAGAGGGGAAAAAGTGTCTCCCACAAAATTACCGACCGATAGCATTACTGTGTATGTTATCTAAGGTAATGGAAAAAGTCATCAATACTGAGTTAATTAAGTATTTGGAGTGCAACGGACTTCTGAACGATCGTGGCAGGAGATCCACGGGAGACCTCTTGACCCTTATAACCGATATATGGTCATCTGCGACTGAGGGGTGTGGTGAGTCAAGAGCGGTCGCATTGGATATTTCCAAAGCTTTTGACCGCGTCTGGCATAGGCATTGCTGAGCAAACTTCGTTCATATGGACTTTCCCAGCAACTTTGCGACTC
This sequence comes from Microdon myrmicae, assembly GCA_963931805.1. Classification (NCBI taxonomy): domain Eukaryota; kingdom Metazoa; phylum Arthropoda; class Insecta; order Diptera; family Syrphidae; genus Microdon; species Microdon myrmicae. Next base: position 219,067,840 of record OZ007496.1, on the reverse strand, counting down.
GATGAAAAAATCAATCGATCCATTTTGTTGTGGACGGCGAGTGTTCGGATCTGTATCCTGTTAATTCCTGGGTGCTTCATGATTCTATTTTAGCTGCAACCTTGTTTTTGCTTCACATAAATGATTTGTTGGAGACAATGGATGACATAGTGTTCAGTTTCGCAGATGATAGTACGCTTGTTTCCTCTTTTTCGAGTGATCGGCCGATTAGGACATCAACGTCACACCAGCTGAAATGTAGCCACATCGACTCTTAATCTGGATATGGATAAGGTCCTGCAGTAGAGAAAGCCAATATCATCGATTTCAATGCAACGAAGACACAATATACAACATTCACAAAGAAAAGTGGATATCAGTTCCATAGGTGATGATGAATGGCCAGGCCCTCGACTCTGGAAAATGCTTGAAAATGCTCGGCGTCACGATCTGTGGGAATGTATCGTGGAATGAACACATGTCGAACGTCGCCAGGTCTGTGGGGGTTCTTTAACCCACTTCCAAAGAACCACCCATTTCCGTAAATTACCTGCCTTCTACTTACCTGCAAATGAGCATCGTAAGCTACTCTGCATCACCTTCCACCTGAAAACATAAGCCCACGGCAAGATTACCATCTTACCGTGTCATCAAACTTTCACCCCGGGGCATGCTTGCATCCAACGCATCATGTTTCCGAAATCCAATTCGGTTACCTCTTCATGTAACCGACATTAATTCCCGAACATGTCAATGCGCATTGTTGAGAAGCACTTTCTCACACATGTCCTTCCTCGCCTTATCGGCTGGACCATCGGTCGATCGTCCAAACAACAATCCGTTGGTCTAGAAGACACGTCGACCAACGTACTTGTTGACACAACTGCAGCCAATAGTTTCCCTACCATTCGGTGATTAAATATTGCCCCCATATCTTTAGGTTCGCAATAGCTGCAACCAATTTCCCATTATCGGCTATCAACCGATCATGGGATTTGGGCGTGAATAGGATCGCTGTTTAGGCAATCATACCAACGTTCATGCTCTATGATGACCCTTCTGGAAATCAAAGTAAACACACAGTTGCGCACTGTTTGTTTTGCTTACCAACGCTGGTCCATGGTTCCCATGGATGCCAGATTCCTCACCACCATATCCATGTACCAGCATATTAACCTAAATAAGATAACCACCCAGCCTGACCTTTTGCCACTGTAGGCAAGATTTCTGTTGACTTAATGACAACAAAATATCTTCCATTCTAGAGCACCAGAGCCATACGGCTAAATCAACCAAATTCCAAATCTTCGGTCGACCCACCGTCACCGAAGAATGTATCGCCTACAATGGCATTACATAAACACAATGCCTGCAACCCCTTGTTGCTCGTCCATTTGTTTGAACAGGTGCGGTATCGTTCGTTGTCGATATGCAGGCTAAGGAACTTGTCCTATACGGACACATGGGAAATCCCCCCATTTAAGTCCTTTTTGATCGCTCATTAGCCGTCGCCAAGTTGAGCCTGTTTGCTCCTCCCACATCGATGTGATCCACCGCCGTTGAATCTGGCGGATGTGGATTGCATCGAGGAGTCAGTTTTCTAATCGCGAGAAGAGTAGTTAACACATTAAGTACTGCAAAGTTTAACGTTATATTCAAATTGTTTCCTCTGATCAGGTGTCTTAGCCAAGTCGTGATACGACGAGCAACGAGTAATTTTTTTGTGTGTCGCTGTTAATAATCGTCACCGCACGCGGAGTCAAAGGCAGTTGCAGTTAAAGGAAACCCATGTTAGGGATAAGACCAATAAAAGCCTAAATCGGTGCACTAGTGTAATATCAGTTGCAGTTAAAAGGACCTATGTTAATAATAAGATCAATAATAAGTCAGAATCGATGTAAGCGTGTGATACTAATGAGCAACAAAAAGTGTAAATCTATGCAACTGTGTAATAGTTAAGAAGAGAAATAAGACCGAATCCAGGTCGCAGTTTATCGCTTAAGGACATCAGTGTTAATAAAGTTTTAAAAACAATAACTCCAGCGTTTTACTTTGGTCTGATTTTGTAACAGTGTGTTTGGTTTTTCTCCTTTTCCTTGCGGAGCAATTTAGTGTGCCATTTAGTGCTGTGGGGTATTTCGATTAACCCGCGTCCGTGCTGACGCCATTGGTAAATACCACCCACAGATCCACGTCTGGAAAACTGGCTTATCTTTTTAGAGCCAAGAAATATTTTACTTCTTCTCCTGTATAAATCCCAAATTAGACCTGCGCTCGACTAATGCTCGCATGTTTGGAGCTCTGCTCCTAAGCATACTCTCGACCTACTTGAGAGCATACAGAGATGAGCGATCCGCCTACTCGGGGACACGGCGTTGATGTCGGGACTACAGTCGCTATCACACCGAAACTGAGTAGCTGTCCTCTGTTTATTTTACAGATATTATCACGGGTACTGTGGTATTATTTCGCGCAATTGAGTTTATATGCACTCCACAAGATAATCCGACGGATCGCACCAATTTGTAGTTCATCTCCCGACTGCGCGAAGATCCCTGCATCAGAACCCGTTCCGTTACAGAGCGGGGAAGCTGTGGAATTCCTTCCCCGGAGCGCTACAACCTGCAACTGTTCATGAAGAACTGCAACGGCTATTTAGTGGCATCTCAGGGCGTCGTGTAGGCGCTACAGGTTCGCCTCTCCTAAGAGAAGTATCGGGTTTTCCAATAGGGACTTAACAACTTTGAATTTAATTTGTGAACGCACCCTTTCACTAATCATCAAACTGTCACTGTCAATTTATTGAGTAAACTCAACATTTTCATCATGGTTAAGTACACGAACGAACGACGTCTGCAAATTATAAAAATTTACTGCCGAAAAAAAAGTTGTCAAGTCCCTATTGGAAAACCCTAGGGTTATACAATAGGGACTTGACAACTTTGAATTTAATTTGTGAACGCACCCTTTCAGTAATCATCGAACTGTCACTGTCAATTTATTCAGTAAACTCAACATTTTCATCATGGTTAAGTACACGAACGAACAACGTCTGCGAATTATAAAAATTTATTACCGAAAAAAAGTTGTGAAGTCCCTATTGGAAAACGCTATATAAAAAAAAATGTCGGCTAGTTACTTCGCGAACGACGTTTGGAGTTTGGTTTGCTTTATTAACACTTTTTTTTATTTGATATATAACTAAGTCTCAGCTGTTTTCTTTTTTTTTTCTCTCTCTCTTTTTGCCGATTCACGTTCTTTTGCCGTTTACGAACACAACCGTCATGAGCTTCGCAATTGGGGCCTGAGTATTTTTGTTTCCTTTTCTGCGAAATGCATTTTCTCGTTTTGGACCAGGGTAGTTGTACCTGATTCTACTCGATGCGCCAAATAAAATACAAAATAACCAATAATGTATAAAAAAAAAGTAATCTATTTTTTATCGGTTTACAATTGGTATGTTTATTTTAGTTCTCTCCTGTGTTATTGATCGCACAGATCGAACTTAATGAATAATGATAAGTATGAACGTATTAATTTTACTCTGCTCCAATTCCTTCGGCTGCCTTCGGCATATTACTCCACCAGTGCCCGGCTGTCGTTTGCATTATTGCGTTAAGTATTGGAAGTGATTGGAGCAGTGTATTAATTTGGCTTATCGCAAAATATTTTGAAAGTATTTGGGGACAATGTGTTTATTTGCCCCATTGAGAAATATTTTAAAGGTATATGTCAGCAATAAGTTTTATTCAGGGGTCATTGGATTAACACCAATATCTAACTTTCGCGAATGATTGCTGTATAACATCAAAACCCAGTTGAAAACTCGACCAGTCACCGGATCTTAATTCAATGGAACATTTGTAGGATGAGATACAAACGCGGCCAAAAAATAGTCACCCTAGCACCAAACAGGCCTAAAAAAAAAAACACATGATCAAGGATGTTTGGGAAAGTATTCCTCCAATATTCTCCAAAAACTTGGTCGAATCCGTGCCCCGTCGCTTGAAAGCTGTGATAGATGCTAAAGGGGGCCATACAAAGTATTAATAGTACAAGTTGTACTAAATATTGAACTTTTTTAATTTTTTTCTCTTGTAATGTAACCGCTCCATTTTGTGTGATTGAATTAGGTATTTTTTATTTTGATATATTGGATGATTCGTTTTCTTTATAACTATTAATGAAAGACGTATAATATTAATAAATGACAAAATAAAAGAAATTACAGAAATGATTTTTTGGCTATCAAAAGAGGTGAAATGCTTTAATTTTTTAAGTGTAGGCTCAAATTTGAGAATAAAAACAACCATGATGATTGGTTGTAACGGGAAAGGATCAACTGATTGTAATAAATCAACAGTTTGTGCACGAAGAATATTTATAAACTAGTTTGAGTATGATCTGGAATTGCATAAATACGAAGCATGGAACAAGCAACTTGACTTCAAAAAAAGCAAAAGTAAAGAAGCAAAAAGTAGGTAAAATATATATAAAAAAAAACAGCACGTTACCAATTATTAATTCAGAACTAATGGCTTTGAAGAAGTGATGCCAAAAAAAACTGATATCGCTGTAAAAATATTTAACGAATTAGTTAAAAAATCATCGATGGAAGAGAAACGTACCATTTATCTATAAACGTCCGGTTTGAAAAGTTCAGGAAGAACCTACTCCATATCTCCGGAAACCTAGCTATTCAATAGGAACCCAATAAGACAAAAGTATCCCTGACTATCTTCGTCAAAACGGTTAAATCGTAGCGAACTTCAACAATTGCCAAGCATTTCCTTTCCTTGCGAACACCTTCCGTCCTGTGAGTCATGAGGATCCAATGTTACACATAGAAAATTCAATTCTGTTATCACTCACAAAAATAAAGTGAATAATGAAAAACAACCCTAGAGAGGATTGTGGCATTTGATACGAGACAGTTGAACTTTCTATAAAACATTTTTCCAGTTTCTCAGAAGCCGACAATAGGCATGGCGTTTGGAATACTTGAACAATCGATTGTGAGAATTTACTTTTGACCCCAAAATACAGCCGCATGAATGCAACTCCCAACAATTGCCTATTGAAAGCTGTAGAGATATTTAGCTGGTGCTGCATTTACCATTCCATCGTGACATTGGCTGCCTTGATGGTTAATGCGAAAAACGTATATCCTGCAAACACCGCAATTAATTATCTCCAGCAGCTCATTTTACTACGAATTACAGCTAGTTTGTCGACCGTAACGCAATGACAGCCGATGGATGGCAGACTTTCTTTGTTGTTTCCCAAGTCGTTAATGCATTACCTTGTTTTGTATAGTGTTGTAAACTAACCTCTTTATTGTGAAAGCTGCTGCAGTTCAGTGTGACAGGAGCTCTTTTAAGAATAATTTAAAAATAACACTTACTACTCTATATACACTTAGTTTAACAAACACTTTACTGCAATAATAATGAATAAATGACAGCTCCTATAAGAAAACACAGACTGCAATGTCAGAAATTGAAGTGTCAAATATCAGGCAGAAGCATTCATCTTTCTGGTTGTACTAGATTTCTGTGTTAAATTTGGGATGTTTCTTTGTTAAATTTCCCAATGGGCAATTTATAAAGGCTCACATGGACTAATGTTTTTATTTAGTAAAGTAAATACTTACATGTTTGGTGCTTATGCGGAATTGGATTTTATGGAGTTGCAATGATGGGTCATCGACTTATATGTATACAAATAAAAAAAATAATAGGTTTTTATTAAAAAAATACTTACATGTTTGGTGCTTATGAGGAATTGGATTTTATGGAGTTGCAATGATGGGCGATCGACTTATATGTATACAAATAAAAAAATAATGTTTTTATTTAATTATTTATTTTGTTTTTATAGTGTTGTTATGTTGAACTTGTATGTTTTGTCCTGTTTTGTGCCGTAGTAATGTCCGTTACAACAGTATGTTACAGATGTAGTGTTATCAAAATAATTAATTAATAAGTTCTTACAGAATTAAGTTGTTGCAGATGTAAGTGCTGGTTTTATTTTTTATTATACTTCTCTCGGGAGAGGTGAACCTATAGCGCCGAGTGGGCGCCCCGAGGTGCCACTAAATAACTGTTGCAGTTCTTTTTGAACAGTTGCATGTTGCAACGCTCCGGGAACACTCCCGTGGGGAGGGAGTTCCACAGCTTCCCCGCTCTGTAACGGGACGAGTTCTGATGCAGGGATGATCGCGCTGTCGGGAGTTGAACCACAAACGGGTGCGATCCGTCGGATTGTCTTGTGGAGCGCATATAAACCGAATTGCGTGGAACAATACCAAGAATCCCTGAAGAACAGCACCCGTGATAATATCTGTAAAACAGACAGAGGTCGGCTACGCGCCCTTGATGTGATAGCGACTGTAGTCCCGACGTCACCGCCGAGTCCCCGATCAGGCGGATCGCTCGTCTCTGTATGCTCTCAAGTAGGTCGAGGGTATGTTTAGGAGACGAGCTCCAAACATGAGAGCAATATTCGAGCGCGGGTCTAATTTGGGATTTATATAGGAGAAGAAGTTGGGCCGGAGTAAAATATTTCTTGGCTCTAAAAAGATAGCTCAGTTTTCCTGAGGCTGACCTGTCGATGCTCGATACGTGTTTATGTCACGATACATTCCCACAGATCGTGACGCCGAGCACTTTCAAGCTTTCCCCAGCTTCGAGGGCCCGCCATTCATCATCAGCTGTGGAACTGATGATCCACGTTTCTTTGTGAATGTTGTATATTGTGTCTTCGCTGCATTGAAGCCGACGCGATTGAACTTCCCCACCGCAGGTCCTTATTTAGATCCTAATTCAGATAATCGGTCTGGCTACACCTCAGTTGATGCGACGCATATGCACCAATCGGCCGAACACTCGAAAAGGAGGAAACAAGTGTACTATCATCCGCAAAACTGAATACTTTGTTATCCGTTGTCTCCAACAAATCATTTATGTGAAGCAAAAACAAGGTTGGAGCTAAAATAGAACCCTGTGGCACCCCCGAATTAACAGGATACAGATCCGAACACTCGCCGTCGACAACAACCCGGATCGATCGATTCTCGAGGAAGCTCCTCGTCCAATCGCAAAGCTGTTGGGAAAGTCCATATGGACGAAGTTTGCTCAGCGATGCCCCGTGCCAGACGCGGTCAAAAGCCTTGGAGATATCCAATGCGACCGCCCCAGACTCATCATGCCGTTCAATCACAGATGTCCATATATCGGTTATAAGTGTCAAAAGGTCTCCCGTGGACCGCCTGCCACGGAATCCGTATTGACGATCATTCAGAAGTCCGTTGCACTCCAAATACTTAACTAACTCTCTATTGATAACTTTTTCCATTACCATTAGATAAAATAGACAGTAATGCTATCGGACGGTAATTTTGTGGGAGACACTGGTTTCCCGTGTTTGGGATTGGCTGAACTCGTGCGATTTTCCAGCAGGCAGGAAAGGTCCTCCGAGCAAAAGATAAGCGGAAGAGTCTTCCAAGAACCGGCGATAGTTCTGGAGCACAGTTCTTAAGGACTATTGCTGGTATGCCGTCCGGGCCGGTTGCCTTCCTACAATCCAGTGCACGAAGAATGCGTTGAATAGTGCGCGGACGAAATTTCACATCCCACATCGAAGACCGTACCGGCGAGATCACAGGTGGCTCCAAAAAGCCGGGATCGAGATTTGCATTCGCGGAAAATAAATTCGCGAACACATTAGCTTTATCTTTTCAATTCGTGACTACCGTCCCGCTGTCTGTCACCAACGGAGGGAAAGAGGAGGTTGTGAATTTACGCAGACAGCTTTTGCCATTGACCAGAAGGAGCTTATTGATCACCCTGTCGTTGTGAGCCTTCTTCGCGGTATCAATCGCCTGGTTGCACGCGTTTCTGATTCTAACAAAATTCGTTCTGTTAACATCGGTGGGATTGGAGCGCCATTGCTTAAAAGTTATATTTTTTGCCGCTGTAATCAGGTCGCATTTTGTATCAAACCAAGGTTTATCAGACGAGCTTCGTTTGGGGGAATGCGGAATATACATCTCCATCCCCAGAAGAATAATATTTGATACCGACTCCGGTTAATATCGGAGTTTCCGAAGCACACCTCCGACCATGGAAAGGATCCGAAGAAATCTCGCAAATCGTCCCAGTTAGCGGCCCCATACTTCCATACATGGCGAAGCTGCCTAGGCCGGTTATTCGCTTGATATGCAAGTGCTTGCGCGACAGATACCAAGCAGTGATCTGAGTTTCCCAGTGGCGCAGAAACCTCTACGGTACAAATACTCGGTTCGGATGTCAAAAACAGATCCAGGGTGTTTGCATAATAGCCTCGGGCATCCGGCATTCGCATTGGCTCCCCCACGAGTTGAGTCAAGTGGTGGCTTACAGCAAACATCTCCGCCAGCCTCCCAGCCTCGTCGGTTTTGTTAGAATGTAACAACCAGCCGGAATTGTGCACATTAAAATCACCAAGGACAACAATTTCAGAAGCCGGTTGGTTGATCTGTATCGAGTCGACGGTACGTGAAAGATGTTCAAAAAATGTCGCTGGTCGGTCGTCATTCGAGGAGCGGTAAAAACAACAAAGAAATTTAACCATATGATGTCCATATTATTGGGTTCCAACGCCTCCATCCTCTGGCAAGCCAGATCGGACCGCGTGAAGACGCAGACTCCGCCCTTAAAGCGGAATCTCGAGTGTAAGTCGTATCCTGAGCAACGAAGATATGTCGAATCAGTCGACGAATCGACCTCGGTCTCAGTTAGAGCAAGGATATTAGGTTTCGTTGTTTGCAAATATTGGTGGACGGCGTTTACATTCGTATTGGTGAAACCGATGCCCCTGATCTTACAAAATGCCGTCACCAGTCGAGTGCGGGCAGAGCCTCGCGAGCGAGCCCGGTTATGCGATGACGAACCTCTTAAAGTTCCATTATTTATCATGATATCTGCATGGTGTTCCTCCTTACATAGTCCCCCCCGGAGATTCGAATGGGAGACTAGTTTACCTCCGGAATTCTTTATATCAGAAGGTACCATCATGACTTATCTCCGTGTCAGTCCGGGCAATCAGCCACATATCCGAAACACCGTCGAAGGTTTTTCTCGGCGATATCGCGGAATGTACAGCGTGACGAGTTGGTATCTCACCTTGCGACCGACTACCACCTAACCAACCTTTTCTTGAACCGGTCCATCAGCCAAGCTCCGAAAGATGGCCAGGGATTTCTCCCGACCATTTCACGGAGCCTAAAGCTTGATGGGGTGGTAGTTTACCGGGCGCACAGGGCGTTGGGACCCCGGCTACCACTCGGCCTTTAGTTGCCTTTTACGACAAGCCGACTTAGCTGTGAGTATATTCTAACGCCCTACTCACAGAGCGTTGTAACAAAACACCAATATAGTTGTTACAAAATTGGTTAGTTACACTTCCGAGTGGTTGTGAAATGTTGGGCTGCGCCAGTTATCACAATGATAACAATTGTTAGGTAACCAACTGGCTGCGCCAGTAGTTATGTTGTATACGGTGGACTTTATCTGTAGTAGTCTGGATTTGCACAAACAAAATGGTTTCACTGAACTATGTGCAAATTGGCCGAGCAGTGGTTGCTGCGCTTTCCGATCAGGAAATACATGGGGCTGGTTTGTGTATCGATATACCCCTGAATATGAGTGGGGACTCTCCTTTTTATCGAGTAACAAATATTTCTCAATTTTATTCCTTTCACTTTTCACTGTCACCCATCCGGCAGTCTTGGTTCCACTACTTCCGACAGTTTTCTTGCAAAATCAGTTACACCTAACAGTCACCGTCTAGCAGTTTAATTTCTGTGAATAAAACGTTACAAAGACACGGTTTACCTGGGTACAGCTATACGGTTAACCAGCCCGCGGCTCCAATTCCAGAGCTGGTGTCCCGGTGGGATATTGGGGATGTGGGAGGTTACCACGCAACAGTAAGTGGACTGTATTCCTCTCCAAATTATTTTCTAGACAATGAATGAATGAACCAAATTAGACTTTATTATTATCAAATATAGATATATCACTATCGTTAGTTGTCTTTTGCAATGACGGTGTTCGATTGTTCGACGCAAAATCTAGTTTTTTTTCTCATTTTTCAAATCTTTTTCCATTTCTTCCCCTTATTCTATTTTACTTATACGCTAGACAAAAGTGATTAAACTCAAGCTTATGGTTGTATCTTATTTCCTAACTTACTGGTTCCTTGCGGACTCTCTAAGTTACATGCGTACGCTTAAAGACGGTAAATTTGTCTTAGGACATTACGATTGTTTTGTTTACATGAATTTTAATGAATGAAAATGAAGAACAGAAAAAAACTTTGTTTTTGTTATTGTTTTTACCTTATATCTAACTTATATACTAAACAAACTCAAATAATTTTTTTTTTTCTTAACGTAACTCTATCCTAAACCTACTCAATTTTCGAAATGCTCAATCTATGTAAGCTTCCGTAGTTAATGGGCTTTTTATTATTATTATTATTACCTTTATTTGGCGTAAGGCTAATAATTTTTCCCGGAAAAACAAGCTATTATGGAAGATTCAACAAGCCCCGGATATGGACCGGAAGGACGCGCAGAGCTTGGAAGTGCCAAACCGAATGGCATCGGCTCGAAATCGGGACAGGTGGAGAGACTTACTGAATAAGGCCAAGACCGGATCTCGTTGTAGTGCTGATGATGATGATGATGAATATTATTATTATTATTATTATTATTATCGTTGTATGCTTCTTTAACAACACTTACCGACTTCCCGCTGTTGGAGCTGTGTGTAGTGGCTTTCAGCTTGTTAGCCCGTAGGTTGTGATTGTAGCTTCTTATTCTTCTTTGTTATTAGGTGGCTTCCGGATTTCTAGGCCGCTTTCTAGGGTGTTCGTCTTAGAAATATTATAGTAATGGGTTATTACCTGGGGTGGCTTCCTTGTGTTTCGCTTGCTGTCCTTGCACTCGCCTGTTGCTCTATCCAAAGGATCAACCGGCGTACCCACCGAGTGAAACGCTGGTTGTAGTTTTTTTAATCGGGGTGCGATCATTTATTTTTCTCTTTATTCTTAAGTTGAAGTTTTAAGTTTAAGTCTTTTAAGTTTAAGTTCTTTACGTTTAAGGTTTTAAGTTTTAAGTTTAAGTTTACGTTTTAAGTTTAAACAAGGTTTCAACAGACTTCAGCAGTTCAGCTCTGCGGATTGAATTAAGTTTATATGCCACTCCATGGCTGTCTGATACTAATTGATTTAATCTAAACTGGAACTCCCTATTTATACCTGGAATCTACATCAAAATTCTCATACCTTCCCACGATCATAGCTATCCTCCAGACAGCCACCTGACGCCAGTCTCAGTCGAAGGCCAACCCGACGACGATGGGAACCATAACGTTGCATTTTTTGCAAAATTCTTCACCCCAAGGCCATAAGAAAATTTCGATTCACGGCGACGCGAATCTGATTTGCCCATAGCGAATAGCATGTTTGGGCCGGGGTAAAATTACCTTGAAGGTGATTGGGCGTTGGGTGTGATCGTCAAGGTGATGAGAATGATGGGTGTGGGAAATGCAAGATTGCAATTTTGGGCTTTAGAATGGGAATGCATGCACATCAAGGTGATGGTATTTGGGTGTGCCTTGGCTAATGGTGTGCAACATTACATTTCCAGACATGTTTCAAATTACATTGTGCAACTTGCATGGAATGCTATATGTTTTGAACATATGCGTATGTGATACATGTTATATGTATTGATTATTGGATGTAGGAATAATTGATTATTGGGTTTAGATTATTGGAATCTTGCGTACAGCATACATGCGTATACATGTTATGTGTACGCGAATGTTAGGGTCTGCGAGTTATATTGGGTCTTATATGAGGGTATTGGAATTCTGCGTGTAAGATTATTATTATTATTATTATTATTATTATTATTATTATTATTATTATTATTATTATTATTATTATTATTATTATTATTATTATTATTATCATTATTAATACTTCCTTTTTTTGCCAGTTTTATATAGAAACAGGTTTTTAATTGCCACTCAGCCACCAAAATCTATGGTGTTGCTTGTTTGTGTCCTTTTGGGCCTTCTGTGCTACTGCCCTACTGAACTGCAGGTGCTCTTCATCTGTGTGCCCGACCTCTCGATTATATTAGGTGTACAACTTTGCTTCCGCTGTTTTGCAATAGATGGCTGTAGCGGTAAGTGGTAGTTGAAATAAATAGATCATAGATGTCATACAATAAGCTTAGGTATTTGTAAACATAACGCCATCGAAATATTAGACGATTTGTGCCTGCGTCAGAAAGTTATTCTCGATTAAACATGTCAGCTTACGAGCCAAATTCTCGCCATTTGCGGGAGGTTTTAATTTTCTGCTTTAATATGAAGAAATCTGCGGCTGAGGCTCATCGAATGCTCTCAAATACCTATGGTGAGGCCGCTATTAGTGAAAGAACGTGCCGAGGGTGGTTTCAGCGCTTCAAGAACGGCGATTTTAATGTCGAAGACCAGCATGGCGGTGGAAGAGAGAAGGTATTCGAAGATGCAGAATGGGAGGCATTACTTGATCAAGACTCGTGTCAAACGCAACAAGAATTAGCAGGATCATTGGGAGTGACGCAACAAGTCATTTCAAAATGCCTGAAAGTCATGGGAATGATTTGGAAACAAGGAAATTGGGTGCCGTACGAGTTGAAGCCGAGAGATGTTGAACGGCGTTTGTGTGTTTGTGAACAGCTGCTTGCAAGGCAAAAACGGAAGGGATTTCTGCATTGCATTGTGACTGGGGACGAAAAATGGGTTCATTACGATAATCCCAAGCGCAGAAAATCATGGGGATATCCCGGCCATGCTTCCACGTCGACGGCCAAACCGAATATCCACGGTTCCAAGGTCATGCTCACTATTTGGTGGGACCGGCTCGGCGTAGTGTATTATGAGTTGTTAAAACCGACTGAAACAATCACAGGCCATTGTTATCGAACGCGATTAATGCGTTTGAGCCGAGCATTGAAAGACAAACGGCCGCAATACAAGGAGAGACATGATAAAGTGATTTTACAGCATGACAATGCTCGACCCCATGTTGCGAAAGTGGTCAAGACATACTTGGAAACTTTGAAATGGGAAGTCCTACCCCACCCGCCGTATTCTCCAGGCGTTGCTCTCTCGGACTATCACCTGTTTCGATCAATGGCACACGGCCTGGCTGACCAGCACTTCCGGTCTTATGAAGAAGTAAAAAATTGGATCGATTCAAATGATGACCAGTTTTTTCAACGCGGGATTCGTATGCTGCCCAAAAGATGGGAGAAAGTAGTGACCAGTGATGGACAATACTTTGAATCATAAATGTATAACCAGTTTTTTACAATAAAGCCTCGAATTTCGGAAAAAAAACGGCGGAAGCAAAGTTGTGCACCTAATAATATTGAAGCGAGCTTAGGGTTCGCTGGATTAATTATTTTTAATAAATAAGAGCCGTTAAATTGATTTTGAATTAATATAACACATTATTAGTCCGTTAATAACAACCGTTAGTTTAACCGTACACTTAACGATTTCTTGACTTATCGCTTCCGTACTTATCGCGTCTTTTACTGCTTACTTCTTACTTCTTACTTCTCGCTTGCTTCATTTTCTTACTTATTACTCTTCTTCATGATCTGTGTGCGACGTATTTATACCGATTCCTCACATTCTGATTCGGTGTTTCGTTTCAGTCCGTTCCATAGCCTTCAATGTTCTAATGTTCATAGTCTCCAGTTTTCCAGTAATTTATAGAATATTCCAGTACTTTGTTTCGGATTTTCTCGACTATTCTAGTACTGATTGTCATATGCGTCACAATATATTCGTTTATCTATATCCGACCGACGCACATGATAAATCAACGGTATAGCGGATTCATTTTGCATGAGGCCGTTCATGTCAAGATTGAGGAATGCTTCTGGTGGTATAAAGCCATTGCGACGCACCCCCTCATAATACATATTGTTTGGATAATATGCAACAAAAATTATATCGTGCAGTGAGCTCATTGATCTCGCTAGATGTCCTCGGACCAACTTGATCATAAAGTTATCCACTCTGTTTATATTGGTCCCACTGCACAATGCTTCATTGGGATAATATTTTTTGTGATCGGAATCAGGAGTCTGACGTAAGTTAAGACACGCCCTGAGGCATTGTCTCTCAGAAATCCGTATCTTTTCCATTAAGCTAAGTCCCACATTAAACCACACTGGACATACATATATGTTCGTCGGTCTAATGAGACCCATGTAGCATATAACTTTAACTCTGCTGTCAAGTTGGCTACTACGAAACAGTCTTCTTGTCATAGCATACGTTTTCTCTGCCCTGGCCAGCGCAGCCTCTACATGTTTGTTAAAATATAAATACTGATCCAGCCAGATGCCCAAGTGTTTGACTAAATTTTTGGTTTCCAGTGTTGTTGGTGTGGTCTCATAATAGCTAGCTTTCGCCAGTTTTTCGTGGTGTCTCTGGTAGCTTCAGCCAATAGTGTTCTAAAGAGGGTGGTTTCACACTTCTGGATATTGATTTTGAGTTTCCAGTTGTCGCAGTATCGCTGAACATCATTGAAATCCCCTTGTAAGAATCCGCTAATGTTATCAATTTTTGGTGCTGTTTTATATATTGTGATGCATATGACAACCAGTACTAGATTATTCTAGAAAGTACTGGAAAACTGGAGACTATGAACAGTAGAAAATTCGGGCTATAACCTTGCCCGGAAAAACAAATTATTATGGAAAATTCAACAAAATGTCATACTTGTTAAATAAGGCCAAGACCGGATCATGATTGTAGTCCCGATGATGATGATGATGTTTTCTGTCAGTCTTTTAATTGAAAAATTCTCCCCAATAGAAAGCTTACATAGACTTACCAGCTTGTTACAATCCATATATGTAATGTTGCTGGGTGGCATCTTCGCTTTCCTTTTTGGTGCTTGTTGCTCTTGTTGTGTAATTTGTTGCATGGACATCCTTTTTGTTGGCTAGGCTTTTGTTGTGCACATTATTGCTGTTTTGTCTGCTGCTGTTGTTTCACCATTAGCTGTTCCCTTTCAGCCAATGCCTTCTTTTTGTGGCGCTTCTCAGCTAATTGTGCCCTTGATCGGGATAGCTTTTTTCAAGCTCGCTGAATTCTTCCTCTTCGTCCTCAGTCTCAGTAGTCGCTAAACGTGCAAACATGTTATTGGTCACATTGCCGTCACTATGTGGAACCGGGGACAATGTATTGTCCTCTTCCATTTTTTATCCCTTTTCCAGCAAGTCTGTTATTGCCTCGTTCGGCTTGTTGATATGTGTCGCCGATCTTGTCAGTGGGGAGCTCGCAAGTCGTTTTATTGCGCGACTTTGGTTTCAATTTTTTAATTATTTGTGTTTTCTCTACCATTTTCCATGCTGAGTGTCAGTACACCGCATTTGTTGCATCCAAGATAGCAGGCCAGTCTTTGTATTTTTTATTTTCAATTTTTTTTACTGTATTCTTAAAATATTAATAAACATCTTATAAAAAAATGAATAGAAAAAATATTCATTGCTTTTTTTTACAACACTTCAAAAATTGCGTTAAATTCGTGCTTGTA
Source organism: Microdon myrmicae (assembly GCA_963931805.1). Lineage (NCBI taxonomy): Eukaryota > Metazoa > Arthropoda > Insecta > Diptera > Syrphidae > Microdon > Microdon myrmicae. The sequence goes on along the minus strand of OZ007496.1, from coordinate 219,052,201 downwards.
GACCAGAATACCCCCTTAAGATTGGTGGTGAGAATGGTTTAGGAGGCGGTGGTTGAGACTATGGGTGGAGAGGTTGAAGTTGAACAAGGTAGAATTGGAGTTGAAATTTCTCAGCATCCTCGAAAGGGGCTCGTTGAGACCATACGAGGTTCGGGCAGGAGGGTGGGGGGTGTAGAGAAGGCGGGGATTACGCGTACTTCAGGGGTTTGCGTTAGATTACTGTGACTTTTATAGATTATGCATGAGTGTTCTTACAGTGTTGAATAGCATGTGTGGCTTTGTTCAGGAAATATATTCCCTGATTTTAACAATTTGAATTTTATACCCGTAAAATGTCGTTGTTGTTACGCTCCGCCAAGGTGGGAAATAGAAGAATTCAAATGCTTTTTGGACAGGGTAACACAAGAAGCTAGAGATAAGAGCTCCCTTATAGTTTCTGGAGATTTCAACGCCTGGGTAGTCGAATGGGGAAGCACGAGGACCAACACTATGGGCTAGGTACTACTCGAGGTCTTCGCAGTCCGAGATGTGGTGTTACTTAATGATGGTGTTGATGACACCTTCATAAACGAGAGAGGCCGGCCCAAAATCGACAAAAAATTTGCCAGTTCCATGTTGGCAAGAAGTATGGAGTGGCGAGTGATGTACGAAATATTTCCACACAGGGGATTCATCACTGGCAAATTGTCGAAGAAAGCTCAGATAAATGAGTGAAAAGAGAAGGACTTCGATACGGAATTGCTCGATTGTATACTGGAAGATTAAATCACACAGTTTGACGCAGAGGCCGATGCGAACAGGCAGGCTGAAAAAGTCATGAAGTGGCTAACTACCGCATGTGATGCTTCTATGCTACGACAAAGACAACCAGCAGGGGCTATAAAACCAGTGTATTGGTGGAACTCAAAAATCGCCCATGTGCTATCGGAGTGCAACAGGTTACGACGTTTGCAACAAAGAGCAAGAAACCGTAACACCTACCCACAATCGCATGCGGAATTTGTCAACCAACGGAAAGAGTTGAAGGATGTAATCCGCAAAAGTACATATGACGTGTTCTGCTCCCTAAGGGATGAATTAAATAACAACCCATGGGGCAGCGCAAGAATCGCTGCTGTTCTAATGTCCTCTTCCCACAGTGTGATGAGGTGTTGCGACTGCAAGAGGAGTGGAATATCACTGAAGAAGAGATACCTCCCGTGACCACAGAAGAGGTGCTCTTGTGACGTATTCCGCCACAGAAATTTTGATATATAAAATGGGTTACCTGTCGTTATTCCTGCTCTCTGCGTTGGGCATCTAGTATTTCGTCTACAGAGATTTCTTTTAGCGCAGCTTGGACTCCTTTTCTCGGTCAGTTTCGCCTAGAAGCACTACATTCTCTCCACGAGTCAAAACCACTCCTCTGGGGTTGTCTCCATATTCGTTTCCGACATGAATCCTCTCTATGGTCCGGGGTAAACCTAAGTTGGCAAATTGATCTGCAGATCTTAGGAAACCTATAAGTGTTCTTCCATCCCTTAGGACGACCATCAGTTTCTTGTCAACTTCTTCCAAAAAGGTGAGCGGTTCATTTAATAAGTAATCACCAAATTTCAACTCAATTTTTCTATATACTTTGTGGTAAAAACAATTACGAATACGTTATAAAGTTTTTTTTTTTATTTTTGACAAACAAAGCCGTGCTATTATATCACCAATTACGAATCAAATCTCTTTCTTTCTTTTTTACAATTTTTACAATTTTTCTTTTCTTACCGAACCGGGACATTGCTGTTCCTTTCCCTTCTTACAACTGTTAACACGAACCGATACTCATCATCTTCTCCTTCCCTTCCATTGAAAAACGGAACCAAAAACTTGCTGTTCTTTTGTTCAGCTAAGCACAATAAACCCTTTCTCCGTCTCAATCTCCATCCACTCCGAAAAGGAATCCAGCTTCCACACGATCCACAATCGAACAAAAGTATGTTCGTACATTCAACATGTGGATCGTGTGTTTTTTCACTACCTTACCATATACTATCATATTATATTTAAAACAAAACAAACGATGGGGATGGCGGAAGCCGCACGTAACACTCTTGGCTGAAAGAGTTGTCAAAAAACCAAGACCCCGGAACTGGATGTTATCCCTAACGCTGTGATGAAGACTGTTTTAACAAAAAAGCCGGGAGTCTTCGGCAGTCTCTTCACAACCTGCCTTCAAACAAGACAATTTCCTAAACGATGAAAAAAAAAAAAACAACGGATTGTGCTTATACGAAAAGGAGTCAAGAACCCAAAAGCGCCGTCGTCTTATCGGCCGTTGTGCATGTTGGACACAACAGGAAAATTGCTTGATCGAGTAATTGCCGCTCGCCTGGAACAATCCACTGAGGGGACATCGGGGCTCTCTGAATCGAAGTATGGATTCCGGAAAGGAAGATCAACCGGTAAGGCACTATCTGTGGTGTGCGACATCGCTCGCAATTTGATAGCTGGAGCACGATGGCTAGGGGGTACAAAGAAATATTGCGCGGTGGTGACACTAGATGTTAAAAATGCAGTTAACTCGGTGAACTGGAATCGGATTCTAGAAACGTTGGGCGAATTACAAATCTCACCCTACTTGGTGCGTATACTAGCAAACTATCTCTCGGATAGAAGACTGCTCTATGACACAGATGAGGGACCCCAGGAATATAAAATAACAGCGGGTGTATCTCAGGGATATGTATTAGGTCCACTGTTATGGAATATAATTTATGGTGGTGTGCTCAGGATCGATGTACCAGAAGGGGTTAGAATCATTGGGTCCGCAGATGATTTGTGGAATAGTGGTCGTAGCTAAACATATAGATAACCTGGAGAATATTTCCTCCCAAGCAATCCAGAGCATTAAATGCTGGCTAGATATGGCTGGACTGAAACTAGATGGACATAACACGGAGGCAGTTTTAATAAACAGCCGTAAGAAGGTTGAACACATTGATATGGAAATAGAAGGACAAGCAATCAGATCCAGTATCTATATTAAATATCTTGGTGTTATATTCGACAGCAGGTTGAGCTTCAAGGAACACCTGAGGAAAACGAGTGACAAAAGGATATGCAAAGTTTTGGGGAGACTGCTACCCAATGTTGGAGGACCCCGGCCCCACATAAGGAAACTGGTGACCAGTGTCAACACCTCCACTACAATGTATGCAGCTCACATATGGGCAGGAGCCGCACACTATAATTCGTACATGAGGGGAGTGAACTCCGCACATAGGCTCGCATCATTAAAAGTATGCTGCGCATTCCGAACGGTATCCGAAAATGATATAAACGTTTTGGTCGGGAGGACGCCACTTGACATTGCAGCTAAAGAAAACGTTGCATTGCATAAGGTTCTCCCAAGAGAATCGTCGGTGAATGTGGTCAGAATTAGAGCTCTCAAGCCTAAGAGAATGGCAACGAAGGTGGGATTCTCCCACCAAAGGAAGATGGACCCACGCCATCATAACTGATATAGAAACATGGGTGAAAAGAAAACATGGCGAGCTGAATTACCACTCGACTCAGTTAATATCAGGACATGGATGCTTTCGGCAATACTTGCACAAGCATAAGCATGTGAATCACGCTTACTACTTGTATTGCGAAGGCAAAATAGAAAATGCGGAACACGTACTCACAGAGTGCGTGAGATTCGAGACCGCACGAACGAATTTGGAGAGACATATGGGACGGACAGTTACTCCGGCAGAAGTAATAGAATACATGCTGAGTTCAAAACAGGCATGGTCCGTAACAAATGGTACTCCACGTGACATGATGGAGAAGTTGCGGCGCGACGAGCGGAATAACAGATAAACTCCGTCCCGCCCTGCTATGGAATATCTAAAATAAAGTTCCGCGGGGATCAACGGGAATATATGCCTGGCGGGAGGAGGTTTTAGTCGGTAAAAACCTGACATGCCTCTGGGTCGATCCAGAGCTATCTTTTGAAGATTTCTACCTTCCTACCGAAACCAAAAAACAAAAACCCCTTAAAATGGGTGTAAGGTCGTGGATGGGGTGTGCAGGGGAGAGGTGTATACAGAGGACTAATTAGGCGACACAGCAGTGTCGAGGTTAAAAACCAAGGAGGTGAGGTAAGAGTTGGCTCTCCGTAGTATTCAAGAGATAGGCTAGTTAGAACCATAAGAGATGTAATGGGCGGGCAGATGAAATAGGCAATAGTTCTGTAAGTTACGTGGTTGGTATTAAACGGGGTGGAAGAGAGAAGGCTTGCTCAATCGACTGACAGTTGATGAAGAGAATGTCGACGTGACTTTTATGCTCATCAATCATCATCATCATGGGCACTACAACCGAGATCCGGTCCTGGCCTTATTTAACAAGTTTGAGGTTTGTTAAATTTTCCATAATAATTTGTTTTTCCGGGGAAGGTTATTACCCTTGCGCCAGGATAACTAATTAATTTAACCATGCCCATCAAACGTGGTTAAATTAATTAGTTTTAGGCGACATGTGTAAGGTGGCAATTCAGTCCCCGGAGGGTAAAATGTAAGAACTGAATGTTGAATGCTATCGATTCTTCGTACATTCTGTCAAAAAAGTATCGGAAATAAAATGTGTAAAAAGCGCACTTAAAAGGATAGTCAACATTTTTGTTGTTGCTACATACTAGTTAAAGTACAACGCTTCACACAGAATGAATTTAGGAATGTGAGAAAGTTGGGTAATAGGACGGTAGTCCGAGACATCATCTTTGAGTCTCTTTTTGGGTATATGCGAGATAAGAGAAACTTCACTTTAAGAAAGCGATAGATGTAAAAATTTTCGAAAGGGTGTCAGAAAGAAAGGAGGAACATTTTTAAGGAGTATAGAGAGGAGATCATGTGGGTCGGGAGTGAACTCATCTTTAAGTTGAGTTAGTTTATTTTTTTAATCGTGGGTGGGTAATAAAAATAAGAAACAAATGGACGAAAGAAGAAGTTTGGAACTATTTGAAATAAGAGGCGTCGGGTTATTACACGAATAATTAAAAGCTCGTGTAGGCTCATTTACGTTATACACAACGTGTAGATATTTATTTATTATATTATAAAAACAAACTAATTAATTTCTTATTGGCAAACATGTTTTTGACGTATGTTGTCATTGAATATATAATTCAGCTTTGACAATAGAAAATATTATATAGTATATATTTGGGTATGCTAGGCGTTTTTTTTAATTGTCACTCACAGCCCATTGTTTGATTTTATTTCCTTTTTTATTTTTGCATCAGCCATTAAAATTTCTGTGAAAGAGAGACATTTCCCGATGAAATAAAAATAAAATCAGTTCATCCGGAGCTTTCGACTGCGTTTGACGTGTTCATCTCGGTCGCGAGTTCTCATTACAACCATTCCCAAACGCGATAGATCGCCTGATACCGGGGACAATTGCTTGTCCTCGGATAAAAAACTTCGTTCCACTATGCATCCAACAAGTGGGCTTGGTAAAAACCCCTACTGTAATAAATTCACTCCCCTATAATGCCTACCAGATACAGATAATTCTTAAATGGACGAAACTGATTCGCCAATAATCAGAAAAGTGTATGTGCCACCAATCAAAGCGCTGCAAAAATCACCAGAATATGTGCATAGCCTCATGAAAAAGCTTAATATATCCAGTTATTCAATAAAAAAATTAATAATTGGTATAAAAGTAATGTTTGGAACTATTGAATTATTTAATATTGTATTAGAAAAACTAACAGAGGATAATTGTCAATATTTTTCTCATGATATTAAAAGTGCTAAAACTTTCAAAGTTATTTTGTATGGACTGGATGATATAAAAACTAATGAACTCAAAGCTGAACTCATTTCGCTTGGCTTAAAATGTTCCGATGTTAAAAAAATTGAAAAAAAATATGATCAATTTACTGATTTTTTTTATCTCATTCACTTTGAAAATGGAACAATTAAATTAAGTGAACTTAAAAAAAATTATCGCTCAATTTTTCATACCCAAGTGAATTGGAACTTCCAAAGGAAAATCAAAGGTAAGATGACACAATGCTTTAATTGTCAAATGTTTGGACATGGTGAGAGAAATTGTCACATAAAAACATATTGTGCTACTTGCGCTGGTTCACACAAAACAAGCGAATGTAATAACGCTTCGGTAAATAAATGTGCCAACTGCAACGGCAATCATAAAGCTACTGACGTCACATGCACCAGTAGATCTAAATACTTAGAAATAAAAGAAAGATCATCTGGAAGATCCAAGATCCATCCAAGAACTCATTTCGCTGCATCAACTCAAATTTCTAATCATCAAGCTTGCAAAAAACCGATTTCGTTTGCCTCTATGAGTGATTTTCCTACGCTTCCACAGCCACAGCGACGCCTGGGACTGACCAATGCTCCGAGCAAAAGCTTTCCAAATTCAAGCCCGCAAATTCAAAGTTTACCACCAACAATTAATGCATGGGAAAATGACTCACGCGGCCCTTCTTCATCAAACAATAACAATAATTTCCCCAACAACAATTCACCACTCTTCACAATCGAGGAACTAAATTCCTTGTGCATGGAAATGATCTCAAATTTATCAGTTTGTAAAACGAAAATAGAACAATTTAATGTGATCGCGCATTTAGCCACTAAGTTTTTATACACTAATAATGTTAATGTTTTTATACACTAATAATGTTAATGTTAATAAAAATAATTACTTGGAATGCTAAAGGCATACGTAATAAATTTCATGACTTTTTAAACTTTTTAAATAGCTATAAAGTTGATGTTGCTCTAGTAACAGAAACTTGGCTTAATTTTGATATAAGATCATCATCTGACTTTAACTGCTATCGCATTGATAGAGTAGACCAAAGGGGTGGGGGGTGGCGATTCTTATCAGGAAGTCAATTCAACATTCGCTTTTACCTGTAATTCCAACTAGGCTTGTGGAGAATGTAGGTGTAATGATTAAGTTAAGAAACTGTGGGGAAGAAGTATGGTGCCTGACACGGACACTTGGTTCCCTTCTTCCTCCAGCATTCACTCCACTGTTCACACGGTCCCGCCCAAACTCTTGATGATTCACCGCAGCAGGAAAGGAAACACCAGCGTCGATCAATTGTCACTGATCATGCCATCACACAAGTAAAAATATAAACTCAGGATCTCTTTGTTTTAGCCTTATTTATTTTACGTTACGTTTATAACTTCACAAAAAATGGTTTAAAACTATCGCCCGCACGACTACGGGCGGGAGTGGCATGACCGTACTGGCCTGCGGATGGTAAAAGACTCTTCGAGGATAGAACTCTGACTTCTATTCTATCCTCAATTAAGGGTGCGATATGGAGGGGAAAGAGAAAGTGTTCTCTTAAGGGTGTGGCCACTAAGAAAATGCGATCTTTTTGGTACAGTGGTGTGTGTGCGCGATCGAACAGATTCAATGATGTTCCACGTGTTCGAAAGCAGTGGAACAACGAGAAAGGCAGTCAGCGAGAACAAAGGAAAAGGCGACCAAATGGTTTGCTCCGTAATGAGGGTCATGTTTATGCAACGTCGCTATGACGGACGTTGGAAAAAAGGTGTTAATGGGATACGATACTTTATACCATGGAAATTGTATATCGTATCTTGGGTTAATTGCCGATACGTATCCCTTGCTTGCATTTAGGTATTCCAAGTAATTAGTGGTGGCGACGAAAGAAATGCATCATAGTTTGTCGCTAGTGTTGCAGCTGTAAAAACAAGCTGACGACATAGTATTTTAACTCAGACAAAGGGTATCGAATGTTTGGTATTTATGGTGCATATGCACATTAAGGATCAATTTTAGGAATTTCAGATAATGCTTGTCCTTGGAAAAGGAAATGTTTTCTGGGGCAAATGCAAATGCATTGGCGGGAAACAATGGGAGTTATGGAATTTCTAAAAAGGTCAAGAAGAATTCTTACAGAAAATTGAATGCAAATGGATGCATGAAAAGGTAATTTTTCTTTATAGGGTGAAATTGCATTGGTGAAATTATATGGGAAAACGGATGTTATGGGGGTTGTTAAGGAAAGCGTACCGTGGGGTTTGGCGGGACCGCCACAAAACCATAAGACAATAAAAATCTATTCTGTTTATTTCCCTGGTGGATCTTCGTCGGATATTAAAAGAAAATGGCTCAAGCAAGATTTAAAAAAGTTATTCACAATGAATGGTGAATTTCTATTAGGTGGTGATTTTAACTGCCGGCATAGAGATTGGGGGTGTGTAAGAGCAAATGCTTGGGGCAATATATTGGCTGCCCTTCCATTGGCACTACCAATTAATATTTTTTATCCACCTTGTCCAACTTATTTCCCCGCAGGTTCTCCCGGCATCCCCTCTGTCCTTGACTTGTTTGTGTCAAATGTCCCTGGTCTTATAACAGAACCCGTTTCGTTAAGTGCTCTCAGTTCAGATCATAATCCTGTTCTTTGTAACCTTTCTTGGTTGGGTGAAAGAAAGATTCAATATTTCTTGGACATGAAGAATTGGAATTCATTCAAATCAAAGATTAAAATGAGCCTTCAAAATAGTACTACAAATCTTGAAAGAGTGTCTTGTAAAGATGATGTTGACCTTATTGTACAAAACTTTACACAAGCTATAATTTCTTCGGTTGATGAAAGTATTCCCAAAAGAGTAAAAAAAGATATTTTTAAAAAACTTCCAATCCATATCTTAGAGCTTATTAAAGTGAGAAACATTCATCGAAGAAACTGGCAGAATTACCGCAGCCCTTTTCTCGATCAATGGTTTCCCATTTTAATGAGCGCATTACTGACCAGATACAAATCCATCATAATAGAGAATGGAACAAAAAACTGAGCGTTATGGATAAAAATGCTAAACCGTTCTGGAATATAGTGAAGTTAATCAAGAATAAAAACCATAAAATACCATTTCTGAAGGATTCTTATACTACTTTTTTTACAGGTTTTGAAAAAGCAAACCTATTTGGAACAAGTTTTTCAAAAAATCACTTGGTCTCTCAGCATTTGGGTGAATTTGTCGGTAACAGAATCGAAAGATTCGACACCACAAACGAATTAACTCCTCTAAATGCATTTGTAGAAGAAGAAAACGTAAGAAATGTAATCAAGTGCTTGCAAACACGAAAAATAGGAGGACTAGACAAAGTTAAGAATGCCTATCTAAAACAATTGCCTCATATTGGAATTAAATACTTAACATTTATAATCAATGCATGCCTTAAATGTCAATACTTTCCTCAATGTTGGAAAAAAGCAATGGTTGTACCTATCCTTAAGGCTAGAAAAGCCCCAGATAAACCTGAAAGTTACAGGCCAATTAGTTTACTTAGCAACATTAGTAAAGTTTTTGAAAAAATCCTGAAACAACATATTTTAAAAGTTGTTTCAGATAAAGATATCCAATTTGGATTTCGACGCTTTCACAGCACCTCGCACCAGGTTAAACGAATTTGCAGCCATGTTCTAGACCATCGTTCACGTGGTCAATCAACGGGCATGATATTGTTAGACATTGAAAAAGCTTTTGATTCCGTATGGCACAATGGGATAATATATAAAATGATACAGTTCGACTTTCCTTTGTATTTGTGTAAGGTCGTCCAGAGTTTCTTATCCAATAGATGTTTTCAGGTTCATGTCAATTGTGATGTTTCTAGATTGATATTTTTTGATTGTGGCGTCCCCCAAGGCTCAGTACTTGGTCCAGCTTTGTACAATATCTACACTTCGGATTTTCCAAATCTACCGCAGTGTGAATCAGCTATCTTCGCTGACGACACTGCAGTATTTGCGTCGCATGAATTTTCTCTCAACGTTGAGACAAATCTAAAGCATGCGATCGAGATACTTGAAAAATATTATATGAAATGGAAAATCAAGCTAAATGTTGGGAAGACACAAGCCATCTTTTTTACCCGAAAGAGAAAAGCTTGCTATCTTCCCAGCAGTCAGCTGCAAATAAATGGTACCACGATTGCATGGGAGCAATCGGTAAAGTATCTCGGAGTTCATCTCGATACAAAACTCACATTTAACCAACATATTCAAAGTACTCTTAATAAAATGAGTATTGCTATTAAGATGCTTTACCCTTTTATTAATCGCAAGTCCTTACTCACAAATGAAAATAAGATTATTATTCATAAAGTTATTTTCCAAGCTATACTGTTATGTGGGTGTCCAGTATGGGGTAACGCTGCAAGGTGCCATTTAAAGAAGTTACAGGTACACAAAACAAAGTTTTGAAAATGATGCTAGACCTCCCTTGGCACTATTCAACCTTAAGTCTCCACGGAAGGGCGGATGTTGAATTGATTTCTGAAAGAATTCGTAAACTAGTATATAACTTTAACATCAGCTGTGAAAGTTCTGAAAATTCTCTCATAACCCAACTTCTTGCTTAATTTGTCATAATTTCATGTAAATATTTACATTTTATATTATTTATTATTGTTATGTTTTTTTTTTTTTTTTTTTTTTTTTAAATGAAGGTTTTTCCTTTTCGTATTTTTCTTCGATTTATTCTTTTAATTATTAATTATACATATTTTTCTTTTCTTTATCCAAGATAATGTTTCAGTTGTAAGATATAACTTATCAAATCTCTGAATTCTAAAATGTGCGGTCACAGACTTTTTTTTTTGAAAATGTTATTACGAAATAAAGCGAAAGAGTAAAAATAAAATCGTCCGAAAACTGCGTTCCCCAAGTTTAAAAGACTTTCCACAACTATGTTGCATTTGATTGGGTTAATTTTGGAGGTGATCACATTAATTAAATTCGAAAGATTGATTAATTAACAAAAAACAATTTTTCTTTTCACGTATATTAACAAATAATGTTCCACTAGTAGAACTGACAAACACTTGAAACCAGAAGACACGAGAATTATTTAGCGATCTTCTCTATATGCTCTCATAACTTCTCCAATTCCCATCGTTTGTGCGGAAGTGTTAAAGTTCAGGTCATAAAACCGGGTTCAGTCCTTGTTTCCACTCTTAATGGTCCGTAATTCTTCTTTGCCTCCATATCACCATATCGGGTGTCAGTGAATTGCTACAGATAATTCCGATCTGGACGTCATAATCAAACACAAATGGAAGAACCCAATACTGCGTTTAGCCGTATAAGAAGACCATGCTCCCATTCCAATTGTCCTTAATAATGGGCTCAAAGCCAACCCTAGATTGTGAGTCGATGAAAAAGCAACCACGTGTGATTTGGACGGACGCGATAATTGAACGATTATAAAACGATTTAAATGAGATTATGGCGGTCGGTGTTAAAGCGTCAACTTGCTACGATTTATCTAGGTCATCTTGGCAAGGATATGGGGAAGAAATACCATGGGCCAAGCACGTTTCATGTTCTCAGCGTTTGAGAGTTCAAGTTCGAAGGGTTCGAGTAAATGTCAGTGATGATTGGGAGCATAATGGTGCAAATGGATGTATGTGAGATGCCTGCTAATGGGGCCTTTGGATTCCCTAGTTGATCGTTTTTCAGTTGCCACTTAAAATAATCTTGTGCGTGCTGGAATTCAAAATCAAAATACCTGACTTTGTTTCTGACCTGTTTACACGTTTCTTCACTTTTAAAAATATTGTTGAGCGGATAATCTTGAAAATGGGGGGATGTGATATTTGAGACAAAAGTACTTTTCTAGCACATGCCGAAGACTATTATGAATTATGGACTGGACTACCTAGACAAGTATTCAAGAGAGGGAATAAAATTCGTTCCTAAAACTTGATATACAGCACTTGTCAAATGACAAAATTTCAAATCATAATAGAAGATCTTCGCCATGTGTTTCCTTTAAACATAAAAAAAATTCTTTTAGTTGAAAATAGTAAATGCCTAAATAGCACATTAACATATATCGAATAGTGTTGATTAGGTTTGAATTACAACTATTAAAATAAACTAATTAAAAAACAATAGAAAAAAGGAGAAAGACACGTAATATTTCTTGGTTATTATTATAATTTTTTTTAAGACTGCGATCTAAAATGTGTTTACAGTCCCCAATTTGTTGATGTTTTGTCCCTTTGAATTAATCGAATTGACTAATTTGATTGGATCCGAAGAGATCGAAAGAGAGAAGGGTTCGTGAACGCAAGATTCCCATACAAGTAGGTTCTCGCTGTTCTGAATGGTGTCGAGATCATCATCATCGGCACTACAACCGGGAACCGGTCTTGGCCTTATTTAGCAAGTCCTGAGGCTTGTTAAATTTTCCATAATGATTTATTTTTTCTGGGCAAGGTCATTAGTCTTGCGCCAGAGGCTCCTCGACGGGGAATCGAACCCCGGTCTCCCGAATGACAGGCGGGTATACTAACCACTATACTATCGAGGAGCTATGGTGTCGAGATACTTGTATGCTAATTGTAGCAAGTACTCGACGATAGGGCTAATGGAGGCACCTTCATATAGATGAGCGTTGGGGAAATGGCGACCATTAGGCCTTCTAGAGTGGTTGGTGCATCTTCTGAGGAGTGTCCTTGCGAAAACTCGAAGTCTTTCCATATGGACCGAAGATATACAGGACCATATGGGAAAGGCGTACGATATTCAAAACCGGATTAGCTGCCTATAGCAGAGAAGCTTAACTTCGGTGTCAACTGTGTTGCTACTCTTCAAAATGTTGTGCAGTTGCTTAAACTGACCGAGGGCCCTTTGAAAAATGTGGGTCATGTAGGTGATGAAATTTATTTTTGGGGTATAAATGACCCCAAATTATTTCATCCTATCCTGTGGGCTAATCGTAGTACCTCTAATTTGTATTCGAATATTCTGTGTATATCAAGAAGTAGGTTGGGAGTACTTACTATTCAGAATTATGGCTACTGCTTTGAGAGCATTAAGCCGAATTTTTCATCGACTGTAGTACTGATGCAGTTCGTTGAGCCGATTTGTTGCTTTTGGATGACGTGCACACTAGGATGACATCCACATAGCATATCTGCTCGCGTCCACGGGGCAAGGAATATCTGAGGTGTAGATACTAAATTGAATGGGACATAGAACGCAGCCCTGTGGTATGCCAGCGGCGGTGTTGAAAGTTCGGAAAAGCTTTCCATTCACTCGACCTTGAAAGGTTCTGTTTCAAACGAAGCGGTCGACTTCTTAGGGTTTTCGAGATTTAACTAGGTTCTGCAGAGTATTTGGTGTGACGATCCTGTGGCGGTTCCGCCAAACCCCAAGGTCCACTTACCTGAAGAACCCCCAGAACTTCGACCCAATCTTATAAGTTCGCTAATGCACTCGCATTAGCACCTTAAATGCTTCACGCATTAAATAGATCAATTTATTTAACTAAAAGTCTCTGTAAAGAATTCTTACCTTTCATGTATCTCTTCGCATACAAATTCCCTACAGGAGAATTAAACCAAAACCTATTCGGTACCTTCGGTTGTCAGGCAAATTCCAACCTTCCCACACCTGCACCGCAATCTCCCCACAGCAAAAACATTTCCTTCCCCTTACCTGGAAATGCCTGCAATGAATTTTTTCTACAAGGGCATTCATACATGTATCAATGCATCTCTGCATTAGCGACCAAGAACCGAATTTCCAATTAGTGTAGATATTCACACTAGAGTTCGATCCTGGCGTCGCCGTAGATGCCATGCATAATTGACACAGATGGTATACACAACCGTCATTGTGTAACCATCTAAATTACTTTCCGAAGACTTGCAACTATTGATTCAGCTGCAAGTACTTTTCTCGGATATACTTCTTTGTTTGAATCTTCAAACAATCCCCAATGGCGCACTTAGCCGCCGGATTGGATTCAATAGCATAAACATATGCAATTCGATTCTCCCAGTCGGCAGAGATACTATATACGATCTCCGTTGTATAAAGTTTCGCAATCCCTTTTAACATCTAATGAGTGGCTGCTATTTACTCAGCTGACCCCCATTACCGAACGATGGCTTAGGTCGCTTCTTCTTTGTTCTTTTTCCCTCCTTGTACGTTTCGTTTATCCTTTGCTAAATGCATCAATAAACACGGTGATGTGTACGAACACACACGCACACCACTGCGTGCCAGAGACTTTGCACCACACCACCAAACTCACCCCATTAGCGAGTCGGCTCTGGACGAGCCAAATATCGCTGAGTCCTTTACCATCCACCGACCGAGCCGGTCGTTTTACTCCCGCTGCCCGTAGCGCTGCGGACGCGTACAATCCGGAGTGGGTGTTGCATAATACAAGTGGTCGCAACATAATCAATTAAAAGTAATTTTCCGGGTGCAAATCAGTATAATGCCATACAGTACAGTACATCGTCTTACATTCTTTTGTGCATCCGTTCAATCGGTCGTGTAATTAGAATCCGTCTACGATTAAAATAATTGTGAACCAGTTGCAAACAGTTTAATTAAATAAAAGAGCCTTTTATACAGACAATCAAACCGTGTTTCATTTAACTTGTTGCCTGCGGACGCTGAGTTGAGATGCCTGGTTGCTTTTCTTTTCTTTCGGGTGAACAGTGCGTTTTCTTCCGTTTATGTTGCTTGCCCTTGGGAACAATCAGCAGCGGAACTTTGTTAAGGAATTGTGGCGACGAGGTAGAACCCTGCGCCCATGTCGGTGCCACGACTATCGTTCCCCACAACCCGTGACTATAATCATGTGTATCGTCGAAATATGCACTGTTAGCCGGGTTGAAGACAACTATTGGCCCGTTAAAGTTGTCTAGTTTATTGTGAACCTCTGAACTAATGATTGTATTCGAATCCGGGTCCCCAGCCTCGAAAATGAGCTTGTGATTATTTTCAGAGGTCTCTCCGATGATGTGCCGTTAATTGGTGTCATTATTGACAACAACACTGTTGTGGATGATTGGGCCAGTGATGCGAGAAGTGGTCCATCTGAATACCCTTCAGTTTGTCTTCCAATTTCCGGGTACGATTGTTTTGGAATCTCTGTTTTATCAGTGTGCCAATATTGTGAATGATGGATCGCAATAATGGTTCCCTTTTGGTAAAGCGGTGACGATATCTCATTCTGCAGAGTTTTTTATGCTCCCGGATGAGACCAAGAGTGAAGTCGCAATGGGGAATCTGATAAGTCTTTTCAAGATTGTAGTTCCGGACATGAGTCTTTGAAATTTCAATTAGAATCTTGAGAAGTCGAGTTGCTGCATTATTTATCTCAACCGTCGTTCGGTTCCTGTCAGTGGGAAGAGAGAGTTGGTGGAGTTTTCCGTTTATGTAATATTGATATTGTCCTAATTTATGCACCCATAATCAGGTATGTATCTGATATGACCCCGGGATGCTCGAAAGCTGCGAATCAACGTGGTCACAGCGTTGTTTTTAGATACAACCATCGATACTTGGAGAGGAGTGATTTGAGGAAGTAAGTCTTTGGACACAAAAAAGATCTCCAGAATTGGGTCGCCTCGAGTCACAATCGTAGGTGCGACTATTTCGAAGTTGAGTGCATGCGAGTTTTCGGTGTACCATTGGTACAATTTTCTGGCACTTGGACAAGAGACAGAGTTGTTCCAGTGGAGATGTCTGGAGTTAAAATCGCCGCATATGATGAAAGGTGAATGCCCCGAAGACCTTATTAATTTGGCGATATTGTGGAGGTTGTAGTAGGATGTGCCAAACACGGGCACGCGGTTCAGTCCTATCCCCATCATATTACGCGAACTCTGTTCTTGGCGATGCACTCAGTTGTCCTGCTGCTGGGTGCAACTGTTCCCAGGCAAAGATAATAAAACACTTGATCACGGGGATTAGACTTTTATTTTTGTATTTGTTGTAATTTATTCTAACACTGTTTGGTGACGAGACAAAAATATACAACTTGTAATACATTTCGTGTAACGTTTATGTATGGATTAAATCTTTTTAATTGAATGTAGTTTAGCCGAATTAATTTGAAAGGGTACAATTTAAAGCTCACGTACGCACTCCACGGGGGAATAAAATCAGATTTGAGCTACACGCTGCGGTAGTTGAATAACTACTGAATGGTATTAGTGATGAAGATTGGGATATTTGATTTCCACAACGATCGGCCAATGGCAATCGCGCTTCTCCTGTGCATACTTGCGTATTCGTTCGACGTCAATGGGTGGACCTAGTGCGGTGACAGTGGTGATCTCGGAGTGCATTGAACTATGGAAAGACAGAATTACGAATTATTATTTTATTTATTATTTATAATTACGAAGAAGAGGAAAACGTAGCTGGTGCTATTCACCTGTGAAAAGAGATCATTGATCCCCAGCGGATAGAGTGTGTGGGGAAAGTCGATACATCGGCGAGAGAAATATTATCGTGTGAAAAACGCTAAGGAATGAGGTAATTACCCAAGCCGTTGGATGATGATGCATCCGCGTCATTTGATTCGACTTGGTTGTTGCTAACCAATATGAATGCGATATTCGGTGGAAATCTCATGGTTAGGGCAATGGAGTTGCCGTATGGCAGTAAGGTAGCCGGATTCAATTATGCATTATCCGCATAGAATAATGGATTCAGCTATGCGTCCTTTTGGGAAATATGATATTTCAGGTGAATTGCTTGAACGGTGGGAAAGGGGTTGATGTAACGCGCTGTTAGCGGTCGAAATTAGGTTAGGATTGTGGGTCGCTTCTCCATGTAATATAGAGAATCTCCACAATAACTTCGGGATTAATAGGGCCATTACTGGTCTTATGTGAGTAGTATACGGGGTATATATTTACTCTGCCATTATAAGCTAGATGCAGTTCAACCCGGGATACTTCTATGGACTCAAAATGTGGGAGGTTGACAGCTTCATGTCGAATTCAGCTACTAACTAGTATACAGATGCCACCTCCGTTCATGGGTGGGTCGCCTGTCGGGGTTCGATCTCTTTGAATGATGGAAAACTTTGTGGAGCACAGGACGGTGACATAGATGCAACCTAGTTTCGGTTACAAGAACGACGTCTACCCGGTTATCCTTTATGAAGTCAGAGACTATCATACGCTTTGAAAGCGAAACAAGGGAGTTGACATTTATAAAGGCAACTTTAATTTTGGGATTCATTTTGAAGTGCATGACTAAAATATGCCGTGAAAAGGAGTGCATCCATATCAGCCTCGTTTGTTAGTTTTTCATATCGGGGTCGAATATCCTCAATCAAGCCAAAGAGACTAAGTAGTTTCTCGAGCATGGAGGATTGCCTCTTTGGAGGCGTTTATACTTCCGCTTGGATTTGTGGCGTTGTGCTAGCCTATATAACGGATCGCTTAGGGATATGATTTTGAGGGAGAGATGTTGGAAGAGTTCTCATATTGTTTTTTTGTCGTACTTTAACCATATCCGCGAATGTAAATCCATTTTGGATGAAATTTTGTGTACCTATTTTCCGAAGTCTGACTTGACCGTTTGTTTAGTTCGAGTCTCCATGGATCTTTGAATTAGCTCTTGGTATTTAGGACAGTTCCTATAATTGGTATCCCTTTTTGCCGCAGTTGCAGCATGTTGGCAAAGTTATTTCATCTTACACGTTTTTTGTGGGATCATATTTTGCTATCGGTAGTTCGCACTTGCCAATAACGTGGGATTGTCCACAACGGACGCAACGGCGGTTTATGTTGCAGTTTCGAGAGACATGTCCGTAACGTTGGCAACAAATGGCACAAATGTTAAATGTTGCACAACAAACAATTTCTGACCGTTTAAAAGCTATGGGAAAGATCGAAAAGTGTGGAAACTGCGTGCCACATGAATTGAATGACAGGCAGATGGAAAAGCGAAACACCACATGTGAAACGTTGCTTCTACGACACGAAAGGAACCCAGTATTGCATCGAATTGTGACTTTGTGACTGATGATAAAAAATCCTAAACGAAAAAAATCATGGGTACATCCAGGAGAAGCTTCAATATCGTCTGCAAAGCCTGATCGGTTCGGAAAAAAGACAATGCTCTGTGTTTGGTGGGACTACAAGGGGGTGGTATATCATAAACTTCCAAAACCCGGCGAAACTGTTGATGCGCAACGCTATAAATGATCAACAACAACAAATGATCAATTTGAACCATGTATTGATCGGAAAACGACCAGAATGGGCCATAAGACTCGGAAAGGTAATTTTGTTGCATGATAATGCTCCGAGTCATACAGCAAAACCCGTCAAAGAAACAATAAAACCTCTCGGCTGGGAAGTGCTACCCCACCCGCCGTATTCACCAGACTTGGCTCCTTACGACTACCATTTGTTTTCATCGATGGGACACGCATCGGCTGAGCAGCATTTCAATTCCTACAAAGAAGTCCAGAATTGAGTCTCCGAATGGTTTGCCTCGAAAGATGACCGGTTTTATTGGCGTGGTAGCCATAAATTGCCAGAAAGGTGGTCGAAATGTGTAGAAAGCAATGGCCAATACTTCGAATAAAATGTTTTCTACTTTCCTATTTAAATTTAGTGTTTCATTTAAAAAACGGTACACCTGGTAGAAGATATGTGGGTTCCTAAGGCAAGGTGAAGCTTCCACATGTCCACCTTACGTTATTTCTGCGGTCTGATGTTTACAAACCGTTGTATAGGACAGCATTTTTAAGGTGGTGAATTTGACGTTAGGAAATGTTGCCTCAAGGGCGATTACGGTGTCGTTCTTTTCCCAACAAGCACTGACTCGTTTTAAGAGTATGGTCCTGGACTTTTCGTCAGCCGGAGTGAATGTGTAATAATTCACTTCCTTGGGCCTGAGGTTGTCCTTAACCTTGTGGTCGGTCTTCCTATCGGTTTTTTTTTTAAATATTGGCTTAATGTCTTTCCCTTGAAATTGGAAATCCCTAGTCGGTTCACATCACCAACGAAATCTTTCAGATTGAGGTCTTCCGCAAAGACCTCGGGTTGCTGTTTCTTCTTAGAGACAGGTGAGCGGACCCCGACCGATGGCTGTGTTGAGTTTAAACTTTACACTTTATTTGATTGATCAGCTGGGGGCATTTATTTGCAATGGCATTACTTAATTTTTGTAACTGTTTACAGTAGATATCAGAATTAATCAGAACCCGCTCATAGAAAACCAGTCTTATCTAATCTCACCAAATTAACAGAATCGCCTTCTTTTGGCTTTTTTTGTGCTTATGGTAATATTCAAAAGATAAAAGTGACCTGAGAGACCACTTGCATGCCTGATTAACTTCTTTCTTGATTGTCCAGGAGTGCCTACTGACTAAACTCACTCCCAGTTTGCAAGCCAATCCTATTTGTACCTCCGGGTACCATTTTCCGACATTTCTTCCAAAGGCCGGGTCGACGCATAATGTCTCTAAAGTTTTTGGAGCTTTCGTAGTCTGCGGAGTTTCTGTATGGTGTTGTAGCACTCACATATCACTGTGGGGTTAAATACCTTTTAGCCCAGCTAAAGGAGCCATACATACTGGTATCTTCAACCCCACGTATCCACAGAACACGTGGGCCCAATTCCACTACCAATTCCTCATACCTACACTACACCAAGAACGAATTCGTTTGGAAACCCATTGGCTGGGTAAACGCAATTGGTCCGACAGCGCCAGACGCCGACAGCCATCAAAAATCCCACGCGATAAAATACGACCAAGAAATAAACAATATTTAAGATCTTCTCTTGAGCCAACCGCAATTTGAGTTTCCTTATCGAAAGGACCATTGTGGGAACAGAAGGTAAACAATAAACGAATCAACACTGTTCCTGGAGATACAAATCTTGTATAAATATCGCATGCGAAGAAAATGACTTCGGCCGACAAAATCACCAAGAGCATAAACCATCATCATCATCATCGGCACTACAACCGGGAACCGGTCTTGGCCTTACTTAGCAAGTCCTGAGGCTTGTTAAATTTTCCATAATGATATATTTTTTCTGGGCAAGGTCATTAGTTTTGCGCCAGAGGCTCCCCGACGGGGAATCGAACCCCGGTCTCCCGGGTGACAGGCGGGTATACTAACCACTATACTATCAAGGAGCCCGAGCATAAACCATATGCGGATAAATTACACAAAGGAATACCACAGATGTGTGAAAAGTCTAACGACCCTCAGCGTATCTCCTGCCACATGAACAGCAACGTCCGCGTCGTAGAGTAGAGTAGAACACGATCTCCTGGAAAGGAGACATCCCCTGGAACAGAGGGAATTTCAGAGGAAGGTGAATTTAAGAGAACAGGGAGCGCAACTTGATAAGTTTCCTTCCTACAAGAAAGTTGGCGTCTACCAGTAACGTTCACAGGGAAAGGATCCCACTATCGCTAACACAGAAAAGAATATCGTACAAATCGCAAGTGGGAAGCAAAAAAAAAAATTTAGAAAAAAAGGAAAAAAAAAATATTAAAACCAAATTCAAGAAAAAGAAGTGACTCATATTTTGTACAGAGTTCGGTGAAAAACACTTATCCGAAAACGAGAAAATGTGGTTTACTATGCATAATGTCTTGGCAAGATCGATAAACGCATGCAGTAAACCTCTAACTATTAGCATGCCATTTTTTTGTGAATAAAACTGTTAGCAAGTATTCTTCGTCGATTTACCCTTTTGAACTGAAGTAAAAAACTGGTGGCATTCAAAAATTCTATTATATTTTTCAAAAGTTTTTAAAAGAAAAGTAATAAATGCTAACTATTGAAAAAGTTAAGATGGGCTCGTAGTTACCAATCTCCATAAAAGAAACTTTTTTAATACAAAAACTACATCGGCGCCCTTAAGAGAAACTCAATCAAACAACGGTTATAAAGAAAAATAGTACTTCCACTATGTAGCACAGACATTTTTTAAATATGTAATTGAAAATGACATCAGCTCTGCACGCAACCTAATCAAGTAGAATATTCATCATCATCATCGCCACTACAACCGGGATTCGGTCTTGGCCTTATTTAGTAAATAAAATTTGTTAAATTTTCCATAATAATGCGTTTTTCCGGGCAAGGTTATTAGCCTTACGCCACAAGTAGAATATTCATCATCATCATCGCCGCTACAACCGGGATCCGGTCTTGGCCTTATTTAGTAAATAAAATTTGTTAAATTTTCCATAATAATGCGTTTTTCCGGGCAAGGTTATTAGCCTTACGCCACAAGTAGAATATTAATATCTTTCTAACAAAGAATCTGACAAATACTTTTGAACATTCCTGTTTTTCCGCTTCTAATTCGCACGAACGACATAATCAGTTATTATATTTAACATCAAACATTTCAAATTCGTACGTTTAAAACAAACGTTATCTAAGAGACAATCTAAACGATATAGCTAAACACTGAAAGATATACTTTTATAAGCACAAAACTTTGTTAAAAAAAAAAAAACGAAAAATTTCATGGCATGAACTTAAATTTTGTGTTTTTCGATTTTTATTGGAAAAAAACTTTTCAAAACTCTCCGTATGCAATAAATCCTACGGATTATGTAGAAGAACTGGTGATTGAAAACACTATCCTCTCAGTTTAAAATTAGATTGCGAAATGTCTTCCAAACCTACACGTAAATCATCGAAAATTCAATATGCCACAGGTTTGGTTTTTGTGCAAAACTGTTTTCCATATTGAAAATGCCAGCTGTTCCATTTTGCCAGACAGCCCTACTAGTTTCTTATAAATTATATCCTTCAAAAGTTACGGAGAATCCTTACGATATGACTATGCCAAGCCAAACATTTCCACTGATTTATTCCTCCAAATGAGAGGTTCCTCCAAAAGAACATACACAAAAAATGTCCACAAATCACGATATGGAGCTGCCCTATATTCTTTCTTGCGTTGACTGTGTGTATTACTGTAATAAAATCTTAAAAAACTGTTCTATCTAAAAACAAATCTTAAATCTATTGAATCCCATTGTCGATACAGTGGATACGAGTTGGAATGCCGCATGTCAAAAATATGATCAGTGTCAGACCAAATCAGAGCAAATTCAGTTCTGGATACATTTTAGTTATTTTTTTTCCACTTCACTTAGAATATAACAAACACGTCTAAATCGACCAGGAACTCAAATCATACTGAAGTATATTTGCCTCTAATGCACTGTACAAACGAAAACAATAGCCTTGACATTTCTTTCGGCTTGGGGAGCAGCTGCTCTGCCTCGAACAATAGAATTTGCGTCTGCTAGCTGAGGTGAGCCATACGAGGGTTGCCTCTTATATTTCGGGATTTGGCAACCCTAGTGTTGCAATCCGGCAATTGACAGCTCTGTCGTAAAGTTGGACATTTTTGAGGTTATACGCACTCAGAACGTTTTGACATACGAGCGCTATTTGTGTTGTTTACAGTAACTTAAAAGATTCATCTCGGCCCGAAAATGGAATTAAATCGTCAACATTTTCGTGCGATTATTTTTTACAACTTTCGGCGTGGATTAACTCAGCAACAGTGCATGGATGAACTTAATTCAATTTTTGGCGATGAAGCTCCATCAAGGACCAGTGTTTATCGATGGTATGGTGAATTCAATCGTGCTCGTAGTTCACTCCAAGATGAATTTCGTGAAGGTCGTCCAAAATCAGTTGTTGTTCCGAAAACCATTGATGCTGTGCGCGAACTGATATTGGAAGATCGTCATGAGACCTATCGTGAGATTGAGACAACCTTAGGCGTTAGTCGGACTAGCATACATTCAATATTGCATAAACATTTGACTGTCAAAAAAAATTTGTTCGCGTTGGATCCCACACAATTTGTCAATCGCCCAAAAAGAGGCTCGTGTCAATTGGTCGAAAGAAATGCTCAAAAAATACGGTCGCGGTGCTTTGAAACACGTCTATGACATCGTGATAGGTGATGAATCGTGGATTTACGCGTATGAGCCCGAAAGTAAACAGCAGTCGACTGTGGGTGTTTCAAGATGAGCCAAATCCAACAAAAGTTGTTCGCGCACGAAGCACTTCCAAGCAAATGGTCGCCTGTTTTTTTCGGAAAAACTGGACATGTCGCAACCGTACCACTAAAACAACGCAGAACAGTCAATTCTGAGTGGTACACAACCATTTGTTTGCCAGTTATCTTCCAAGAAATCAGGAAAACTAACCGCCGAAGACGGATCACTCTTCACCACGACAATGCGAGCTCGCACACATCGGCTGCGACAACTGCACTTTTGAGCACCCAAAACATCGATTTGATGGGTCATCCGCCGTATAGTCCTGACTTGGCACCGAATGACTTCTTTTTATTACCGTACGTAAAAAACAAACTGAGAGGTCAACGTTTTTCGACACCTGAAGAAGCGGTTGCTGCATTCAGAATGCATGTGTTGGAGATACCTCAATCAGAGTGGCAAAAGTGCTTCGACAATTGGTTCAAACGCATGCAAAAGTGTATAGATCTTCATGGGGAATATTTTGAAAAACAATAAAGTGATTTTCGATGATCAATATTTGTTTTTGTTCTCTAATCCCGAAATATAAAAGGCAACCCTCGTACTAGTTTGTGATTGTCATTTACATTTCTACAGCATTTTTTCTTCTTAAACTTACTTAGATACTCCAAAACAATGTATATTTAAAGAAAAAACTTGTAAAACACTTTCTATTACTGAATATTAAAAATTTGAATATTACAGTAAATGGGTACCCGGGTACCTCGGGTGCCAAACAACGTCGGCAAAGTAGGATAGTAACATAAGGGTTATATGTTATTACGTGGAGGCGGTGTAGCGATTCTAGTAAGGAGATCATTTCAAAATACACTTTTAGAAAACACTCGAACGGAACTTTTTAAAAAATTGGGTATTGAACTCACTTTGGGTAATGAGAATGCACTAAAGATATTCTGTGGTTATTGAGAAGAGGCAGGAACTGAAACCGATTTAAGGAAGCTATTTAATATCAATGGAGACTTAATAACTGGAGGTGATCTCAATGCTAGGCATTGTGATTGGGGTTGCATTCGAGCTAATTCGGGGGCCAATGTTTTTTCTGAAGTTTTTTGGTATGACGTCTGTATATGGTTTGTTTGATTGAATTATTATTGTCTGTTCTTGATTTATTCGTCATTAACTTACCCGGTCATATCTCCCAGCCAATTACTAAAACGCCCTGCCCTCAGATCATAATCCAGTCAGCTTCCCTAGTCAGATGAAAAACGCCCGTAATAAGTTCAGAATGTCAGTAAAGCCAATTGGAGTGTTTTCCGTTTCCGCACTAACTTGGAAACTGTAAATAGCTAGGATGATGTTGAAAAAGTTGTTAACAATTTCATTAAACATAGTGTCAGTTTTGCGGATAATTGTATTCCAAAAGTAGACAAAAAAACCAACACTTCTGTATAAAACTTCCAGCTCACGTCTTAGAACTCATAAGACTGCGGAATATGCGTAGGAGAAATTGATAAAAGTTTAGACAGTCCTTTTCCCAAAGAATGGTTAAGCACCTGGGCAAAATAATAATGAAGTGCGTTCAAGAAAAACGCAACACCAAACTTAGGTCCTATAGTCCTATAAACCATTTTGAAATACTGTGAACGTTATAAAAAATAAAAATTGACAAATTTCTTGCCTTGAAAACGGCGACAAGATGTACTACACGGATATGGACAAAAGCCCAAATTCGGTATCAAAATTTTACGCATAATCATTCTGTGGCGCAACATCTAGGGGACATAAATACTGACCTGTTGTTCATAGCTCGATACAGATTCTAAATGCCACACCAACTGAACCGTCATCAAGTGCTTTTGTAAATGAGGCTGAAATTTATTTATTCATACAAGACCTAAACACAAAGAAAATTGTTGTGTGTAGATGGCATCAAAAATATTTTTCTAGAGAAATTAACCAAATTTGAGATATCTTTGATCGTACACGACTGTAGTCTTATAAGACTCCTATGTGATGGACATGTTGATGGGAAAAATAGTATTTAAGAACCGAATTTTTAATGAATAAATCAGATTCAAACGGACCACAACCCGTATTATATCTCGTCTTTAGAGACTCTTTTAGCATTCGTGCGCTGCCCATCGATTTCGCTATCACCATTCTTTTTGGCAGATACCTATGCCATTCGTGCCGCACCGGATGGTTTAAGCGAAGATCTCTTTTACAATACTCTCTACTCCTACTAACACGGATAGGACCGAGTACAAGGTTACCTTACAGGACCCAATAACAGGACTAGGTATCTTTTACGTGTTGTAACATTACAAGGTCTAAGTAGAAGATGCTTGGTCACACATCCACCAACGCCCTACATTACATGGCAATCCTGCTAGCTCTGGCGTTCACTTCACTTATTACATTACAATGCTATGGGTTACCAGTACGTTGTTCACTTTATAAAACTCTATAGAGTCGCCATCAGTTGATAATAAAACTTAATTTCAGACGTACAGATAAACACAACCAATCGTTCTTTAGTGGAATCAATGAATGTGGAATGTTTTACCTGTCCTGTGTTTCCACGCCATTATAATAATATTCAGACATTCGAACCCAAAGTGCATTAATATTTCCTGTCCTTATATTCTCCTTTTTCCTTTCTCTTTTGTATGCCTGGTTTTTAAGAAAAAAATTAAAAGTTAAAGTATTAACTTTAGAGGATCATTCTTCAGCCGAACCACACGGATCTAAGTGTTCTGTTTGACCAATGTTCGTTGTAATATCCAGGCATTCAAATTCACTGTACTTTTCTACTGCTATAAGGCCACATTTAACGGTATTTGAAAATTCCTTTTATTTTTACACAGAACGGTGAATAAAAAAAAAGTATTATAACCCGGGAGTACACGATAGTTCTTCGTATAGAGGTCGCCAGATAATCTACCTAAAATGTGCAATTTTTATAATGGCTTATTTATTGATGAGAATTTGTATTGATCTTAAGCAGTAGTATAAAATGTTTTAGGTTAAATTTATTCTCAAATACTTGAATGTGCTTACAAACATTCCAAATACAATAGCAATAAGCAACTGATACGAGTATTAAGCAACTGCCGATCCAGAATACCATTCCCACTTTTACATAATGGATCATCATTCTTGCAATATGATTCCCGCTCCAATCGTTTTAGAAACCTCAGTCACTCCCACTAAACATTCTCAGCCGCTCTAAACATTCTTCAACCCAATTGGCACATTGAAACTTCATCAATCACCGAAACAAATGTTAGACTAACTATTTGCATCAATAAATCGTTACTCGTGTAAGATTTATGAATTTCATTGACCAAAATCTAAATCACTGGAACCTCGTCGTGGCCATCGGATTCTCTGAAAGCAAATGCACCACAATCCCCATTTTCATACACCTATTATTATCTTCTATACGCAAGACTCAGTCCGGCTGCAATGTGGAATCAATCTATTCGATTGGGGCCTGGATGTCGAGAATCAAATCGGAATTCCAAGTCGTTGCGTTTGTTCATGGCGCACGTATCAATCTGCAAACGCATAAATCAATATTTTTCTTTTTTGCATCTCCATAGCTGTTTTGAATCTGAGGTACGAGTCGGCTATGGTGGAATGGATGACGTGAATAAAACACCGCCCGAAGGCGTAGCGTAGACTTGGTGTGCGTTGGATATACTCTGGACGTGAGGTCGGGATGGGTACCATTTTTTGTGTATGTCCTTTTGGAGGAACCTCTCATTTGGAGGAATAAATCAGTGGAAATGTTTGGCTTGGCATAGTCATATCGTAAGGATTCTCCGTGACTTTTGAAGGATATAATTCATAAGAAACTAGTAGGGCTGTCTGGCAAGATGGAACACCTGGCATTTTCAATATGGAAAACAGTTTTGCACAAAAACCAAACCTGTGGAATATTGAATTTTCGATGATTTACGTGTAGGTTTCGAAGACATTTCGCAATCTAATTTTAAACTGAGAGGATAGTGTTTACAATCACCAGTTCTTCTACATAATCCGTAGGATTTATTGCATACGGAGAGTTTTGAAAAGTTTTTTTCCAATAAAAATCGAAAAACACAAAATTTAAGTTCATGCCATGAAATTTTTCGTTTTTTTTTATTTTAACAAAGTTTTGTGCTTATAAAAGTATATCTTTCAGTGTTTAGCTATATCGTTTAGATTGTCTCTTAGATAACGTTTGTTTTAAACGTACGAATTTGAAATGTTTGATGTTAAATATAATAACTGATTATGTCATTAGTGCGAATTAGAAGCGGAAAAACAGGAATGTTCAAAAGTATTTGTCAGATTCTTTGTTAGAAAGATATTAATATTCTACTTGTGGCGTAAGGCTAATAACCTTGCCCGGAAAAACGCATTATTATGGAAAATTTAACAAATTTTATTTACTAAATAAGGCCAAGACCGAATCCCGGTTGTAGTGGCGATGATGATGATGAATATTCTACTTGATTAGGTTGCGTGCAGAGCTGATGTCATTTTCAATTACATATTTAAAAAATGTCTGTGCTACATAGTGGAAGTACTATGTTTCTTTATAACCGTTGTTTGATTGAGTTTCTCTTAAGGGCGCCGATGTAGTTTTTGTATTAAAAAAGTTTCTTTTATGGAGATTGGTAACTACGACCCCATCTTAACTTTTTCAATAGTTAGCATTTATTACTTTTCTTTTAAAAACTTTTGAAAAATATAATAGAATTTTTGAATGCCACCAGTTTTTTACTTCAGTTCAAAAGGGTAAATCGACGAAGAATACTTGCTTACAGTTTTATTCATAAAAAAATGGCTTGCTAATTGTTGCTGTAAAGAAAAGAAAAAACTGAAAACGAACAGACGGTGCTTATTCCAGCGACGCCCCAGTCTCTCTTTTAAGTGGACTGTATTTTTCCCGGCACTGTCCGGCCAACGATCATTTTTCTTATTCAGAGGGATTGCACCTCCAGAGCCGGACTCTTCTCTGGATT
Source organism: Microdon myrmicae (assembly GCA_963931805.1). NCBI lineage: Eukaryota > Metazoa > Arthropoda > Insecta > Diptera > Syrphidae > Microdon > Microdon myrmicae. The sequence goes on along the minus strand of OZ007496.1, from coordinate 219,024,357 downwards.
GGAGGGCGTCTTTGTCTTGCCCAGTACAGATCCCTGATCAACGGAAAGTGGACAACACGACTAGCGAAAGATGACAAGCCAAGCGATGACGAAACAATATAAAAACGCGCCAAGTACGATTTACAACGAGACTTTGCTAATTCTTTATTTTTTATTGGTTATTTGGATTTCATTATTTCCTATTATTATTTTTCTGACGTTTATTAATAAGTTTTATTATTCTTTACAATTCCGTTATTTTTCTGTTATTCTCTTTGTACCTGATCTTGAACAAGACCTATTGTGGAGGAGTTCCTTCGACGACTCCTGCCGTTTCAAAAAAAAAAAAAAAAAAAAATAGGTGGCGAGATGGCCGATTTTAGCGAGACAAGGACAGATGTGTCCTTCATCTTGTCTCTGACTTCTGGTCATCTTGCGATAACCAGAATCACCCACATCCGTGAGGATGTTGGGCTCGGTCTCGCGATATCTGAAGAGAAAAGAAAACGGGGGGGGGGGGGGGGGGGGTATTCAGGGATAGTGTGGACAGTGTTAGTCCGGGTGTTCTCTAACTACTTTTATAGAGGGATGGTGGGAAAGAAATCGTACAAGACCGGTAGGTCTTGGGTGCGGTATTAACGCAGATCACGTCTTTGGCGTCTGATAATCTGCGCTTTGGTCGGTGTGTATGTTTGTGTTTGTGCCGTCTTGTATTGTGCGTTCATGTGTGTGGTTTGTTAATAGGAATCCAGGAATCCTCTATTATAGAGGGGAATGTTGTTGGGGCCGTTTCACCGCCGCGCTCGCCTTTTATTTCCTGCAGCTGTCTCCTTGTTCGCTTGTTTTCCATAAATCACTCGTTTCTTGTTCAGTGATTTATCACGATTGGTATACCGCTGGCTGTCATGCTCCTCCCCCTTGAGTGGTTTTTGTTGGTCTTCCCCCTTGGGTGGTTTTGGTTGGCCTTTGTGTTGAGTGCTTGTGCGCCGGGAAATTGCATCGCTAACACTAATAGTTAGAGGTTTACTGCATGTGTTTATCGATCTTGCCAAGACGATATGCATAGTAGACCATATATTCTTGTTTTCGGATAGGTGTTTATCGCCGAACGCTGTACAAAATATGAGCCACTTTTTTTTCTTGAATTTGGTTTTATTAATTTATTTTCGTTTTTTTCTAAATTTATTTTTGCTTCACACTTGCGATTTGTACGATATTCTTTACTGTGTTAGCGATAGCGGGATCCTTTCCATGTGAACTTTACTGGTAGACTCCAACTTTCCTGTAGGAAGGAAACTTATCAAGTTGCGCTCCCTGTTCTCTTAAATTCACCTTCCTCTGAAATTCTCTCTGTTCCAGGGGATGTCTCTTTTCCAGGAGATCGCATCCTATCTTGTTCTACTCTACGGCGCAGACGTTGCTGTTCATGTGGCAGGAGATACGCCGTGAGTCGTTAGACTTTTCACACATCTGTGGTATTCCTTTGTGTAATTTATCTGCATATGGTTTATGCCCTTGGTGATGTTCTCGGCCGAAGTCGTTTTCTTCGCATGCGATATTTATACATTTATTAATGTTGATTCGTTTATTATTTACCTTCTGTTTCCACAATGGTCCTTTCAATAAGGAAACTCAAATTGCGGTTGGCTCAAGAGAAGATCTTAAATATTGTTTATTTCTTGGCTGTATTTTTATCGTGTGCGATTTTTAATGGTTGTCGGCGTCTGGCGCTGTCGGACCAATTGCATTTACCCAGCCAATGTGCCAAACGAATTCGTTTTTGGTGTAGTGCAGGCATGAGGAATTGTTAGTGGAATTGGGCCCACGTGTCTGTGGATACGTGGGGTTGAAGTTTGCCGCGAACCATTCCCCCATAGCAACATACGGACGGAAATTGCTCACTCTTAACCTAGGTCTTAGACGACCCATCCGATGGCACTTTGTCGTCGTGGATGTAAGTGAGCCCTTAATAAGGTCAGACTTACTACGATAATACAAGCTGACAGTCGACTTAGCTCGGTACAGGCTGTTGGACCCAAAAACATCTCTCTCCAAGCCAGTAAATGCAAAAGCGAGAGAAACGTTGACGTTATCGTGCACCATTGCAAACGGCGAGAGTTCGCGGACATAACTGTACCGCTCAGCAATCCGCGACGAGCTAAAGCCAGTGTTATTTACCACATAGAAACACACGGGGCCGTTAGTCTGATGCTTCAATGCTTCGCTTCTCACCCGGTTCATCGTGTGCTCCAATTACCCTCTTCACTATTTTCGCTACAATCTCAACGTGTGATCTGGACACACAGCAAGCACTCTCCTTTACTTCGATCACGACTTCTGCGCACCGGCCACTCGCCTGGTCCGATGTCCACTCGCTCGCTGGCTCCTCGCTCCGCCGTTCGCACACTAAGTTGATCATAACAAAGTTACTGAGCAAAGAGTAGTGTGGGGTTTCTAACAGATACATGCACAATATGCAAGCAAATACTGAAGAACAGCGAAAGAAATTCGGATAAGCAAAGCATCAGAGCCGTATACCACACCGATAACATAACAATTCCACATCAGTTGAGTGTACTTGACTTTAGAAATCGAATTCCTAGACGCAGCAGTGGCCTGATGTATTGAGAATTGGTTCAATCTTTTAGTAATTCTAGCCGTCACAGCGCTGGTTCGAATCACGTATTCTTCACTATCGTCACAAACGCTATAATCTCATAAGCACTGCCGCAACCTATTACCAAGAGTAATGACCTTGCCCGGAAAAAACAAATCATTATGGAAAATTTAACAAGCCTCAGGACTCGCTAAATAAGGCCAAGACCGGTTCCCGCTTGTAGTGCCGATGATGATGATGAATAGCATAAGTACTGCCACAACCTATTACCAAGGGTTGTATAGGAAAATGCATGTTCTTGATGTTGCAATAATAGAAGCTGGATTTGAAATTCCGGGCATGCTTCCGTAAACCTAGAATAGTTTTAGTAAGTTAATCTTTTTACACTATACATATTACTTCTCCTATTTCTCTGTTGAATGATCACTTTCTGATTATATTAAAAAAGTCCGTTCAACTACTCCTAGTTAGGTTTTAGTTTCGAATATTGACTCAATTTTACAAGAATCAATAATAATTCTATGTCACATCATGACCTTGTTATCAGTGGAACATAGGTAAGTGCCACCTCCCAATCTCGTCTATTAATCCATAGTTAATTAAACTTTTTTAAGTTGATAATCCAACTAACGTGGTACATCCAAGATCCCATAAATAATAATATAAGGGGTGTGTGATAAGTACCTGACTTAGGTTAGAGATGGCATTGCTAGAATTTTAAAGTGACAGTTTTGTACGCATAATCTTTGACAACAAAACTGTCAACCTCTTATCGCGTGGTTTACTTTGTGAATGACAGCCGTTTAAATTGATGTAGTTACATACAAACTTCTTTTTTTATAAATGACTCGTAGGACAATCTATATACATTTATACCATGTGTACACTAAAGAGGCAGTCATTGCCAGAAAGACCAGAAACTTTCTTAAAAAAAAAGTGTCCTTGGTTAAATTTGACTTGTTGCCCAAAGACTAACCAATAATGACGTATTTCCCTATGTAGCCAATACAACAAATGTAAATTTGTAATAGGTAGAAAAGTACGTGCGTATGCACTTTGTGCCCGGTTACCTCATTTGAATACTAGATATTAGACTATAAATACCCAAATTAAACATTCGGACGCTTCTCGGTCAGACTCCGTGATGGTTTGCATGAGAGCAGAGTACTCGTAGTTAAGCGTGTCGAAAATTAAAAGACTTAATTATAAGATTCTCTAGTAATAACCAGCCTGCAAATTTTAGGGTTATCAGCATATTTTGAGTGACCTGCAATTATTCAAGTTTTGTAACTCAATGTTTCCGGGGTTCGGTGAATGGCCTTCCTATAACCGTATTTGCAAGAACATAACTCTAATGCCGATGAGAGAAATTCAACTATAATTGTTTTTTTAATATCTCACCTATGAATTGAATTGTTTTCTTTTGTCCAGCTATGTAGGCACAGTTAGCATTTCAAAATTAGGATAGAAAGTGTCAGATCAGAATGCCGTTGTCTAAGCTCGAATTTATACAAATTATACTCATATAATAATCGGGGTATGAAAAAGCATTTTGGTAATTATACATCTTGAAATAATAGTTTTGCCGACATTCATTTGGGGACAGGGTAAAGAAAATAATCAAACGCACACGTAATTGTTAGTCTGTATTTGAATTCTCCTCGAAAGCGAAAAACTTCTAAACTTACAAGAGACCTAATAAATTGAAGATTCAAACATTTTGTACTAGATACTTTTTTGTCCATTCAACTATAGATTGGTAGCCTAATTTTTCACTCTGTAACTTACCAAAAACAAGTAAATAGCTGCTTGAAATCTTATTAGTGGTTGCTACATTAGACATAAACAACATATCATCGTTCAGGTAATGAACCTCAAAGTCAAATTCATGTCGTTATACAGGGAGCTTCGAGAGGAACTTAATTATTCTTTCGTAAGTAATTAATAACTTTAGAACTGTCTAGATATGTGGACAGCCTGGGAATTATTTTCAAATGAAGCAAATACCTATGTCTTCAATATTGTTAGGCAAGCTAAGTAAGTAAAGCGCAGAGAATTACCTCTCTATATGACCTTAGGCTATATTCAAAGGCAATTAATCAAATGAGGAAAGTAGTGCGTCCATTTATTGCAGTCTGGCCCCATTTCAATGTAAAAAATCGTTAAGCAACCATGAGTTCCTGCTCATCATTATAACTAGGTGAATGCTCGGACACGTCTAGTCTATAGTTATAATCCACTACAGAAGTATACGGTAAACACTAAAACTATGCAAATGCAATGACAATAATTTTCAGAAGGGTATGCGGTAGGAAAATGAGAAGTATATATATTAATTAATTGGGCTGTCACATTTGAAAGTGGCTTAAATTCATTTATATATAAATAAGGATATATCAGAGATTATAGGATTAAAATGGGATATTGAAAGATTACATTGCTATAATTTATCTAAGAGAGTCAACCGTTCAATTGGAATTAAAATAAATACAGTTCTTAAGTGAGAGTTATGCGTTTCTCACCACAAATATAGACTTTTACAAAATTAACAATTATTTTCGTTTTAAAACTTGAAGAAGATCAAGCTATTTAGGGCAATACTCAGGAAATTTAAGGTTTCTTTACAATGAAGAAATTAACAAAGCCAAATAAATCACTAAATAAATAAACCAAGCCATGTAATATAATGCCCCCGCTTGATAGAAACCTTGACGTGGTGCGGGGGCTAAAACTACAATAAATCACTCAGGCTATGCTGACGTAAGCATATGCTTCCAGTATGGACACCTGTGGGGGTTCTTTAAGCCATTTCCAAAGAACCACCCATTCCCTTTCACCTGTCTCCCACTTACCAGGAAAGTCTTTCTACTTACCTGCAAATGGGCAGCGTAAGCTACCCCGCAACATCTTCCACCTGAAAGCAAACCTGGCATGCATATCATTGAATTTTTCTGATTTATATTACATGAACCATTCCATTCCACCAATCAGCTCAGCTTGTCAGCAATCATAATCGACAAACACACGCTGGCCAGCGTATTTGTTGACACAGCTGCAGCCGATATTTTTCCTACGGTTCATAATTAAATATTGCTCCTATACCCTTAAGTTCCCAACAGTTGCGACCTATTCCCTATTATCGGCCATCAACCGATCATGGGATTTGGGCATGAATATAATTTCCGTTTAGACAATCATACCCATAAACGCCCCTTCTGAAAACCAAATTAAACACACAGTACCTCACTGTATTTATTTTAACTTACCAACCGCTGGTCCATGGTCCCCCTGGGTGAGACGTATGCTTGCACATCTGCAAGCCAAATTCCTCACCATCATATCCATGTACCAGCACATTTATCTAAACATATGGCGATTCAGCCTGACCCTTTGCCACCGTCAGCGAGGTTTCTGTTGACTTAATGTCAACAAAATAACTTTCCTCCTTCGTGCACTAGAGCCATACGGCTAAATCAAACAAAGCGCATCTAAGTACATGCCTCGGAATAGCGTTTCTGTTTACTTGGGATGCAGAAACCTATTTCGTTTCTCAGGCGACCATCGCGACGATTGACAACAACATTGCCTGCAGCCCTTATGCTTGTTCCTTGTTTGAACAAGTGCAGTATCGTTCGTTGTCGATGTTTCGAGCGAAAGGGGCATTGCACTTGACCGTATGGTCATACGGAAATTCCGATTCGATCGCTGATTGGCTACCCCTAGATCGGAAATCAACTCGATCACAGCTGGTGGATATTGGCGGCAACAGACACCAGAGGACTCAGATTTCTACCACCACCGCGATCGTGTGAGTTTTCGAGAGTGCAGTTCGATTGCCTTTCATGGTCAATTTTCTTGGAGTCAATACACCTTTTCAATAAAAAGCGTTGTGCGCGGAAAGTTCTATTTTCTTGGAGTCGACACGCTTTTTCAGTTAAAGAGTTGTGCATGGAAAGTTCTATTTTCTTGGAGTAAATGCACTTTAACAACAAAGAACAGCGTAATTAAAAATAAGTAATAAACAAAACATTTAAAAACAAGGAACAGTGTAAAAAAAAAAGTAATAAAGGAAATATTTAACAACAAAGAACAGTGTAACTAGAAATCAGTACGAGGGTTGCCTTTTATGTTTCGGGATTTGGCAACCCTAGCGTTGCAATCCGGCAATTGACAGCTCTGTCGTAAAGCTGGACATTTTTGAGGTTATACGCACTCAGAACGTTTTGACATACGAGCGTTATTTGTGTTGTTTACAGTAACTTAAAAGATTCATCTCGGCCCAAAAATGGAATTAAGTCGTCAACATTTTCGTGCGATTATTTTTTACAACTTTCGGCGTGGATTAACTCAGCAACAGTGCATGGATGAACTTAATTCAATTTTTGGCGATGAAGCTCCATCAAGGACCAGTGTTTATCGATGGTATGGTGAATTCAATCGTGGTCGTAGTTCACTCCAAGATGAATTTCGAGAAGGTCGTCCAAAATCAGTTGTTGTTCCGAAAACCCATTGATGCTGTGCGCGAACTGATATTGGAAGATCGTCATGTGACCTATCGTGAGATTGAGACAACCTTAGGCGTTAGTGGGACCAGCATACATTCAATATTGCATAAACATTTGACTGTCAAAAAAATTTGTTCGCGTTGGGTCCCACACAATTTGTCAATCGCACAAAAAAAAGGCTCGTGTCAATTGGTCGAAAGAAATGCTCAAAAAATACGGTCGCGGTGCTTCGAAACACGTCTATGACATCGTGACAGGTGATGAATCGTGGATTTACGCGTATGAGCCCGAAAGTAAACAGCAGTCGACTGTCTGGGTGTTTCAAGGTGAGCCAAATCCAACAAAAGTTGTTCGCGCACGAAGCACTTCCAAGCAAATGGTCGCCTGTTTTTTTCGGAAAAACTGGACATGTCGCAACCGTACCACTAGAACAACGCAGAACAGTCAATTCTGAGTGGTACACAACCATTTGTTTGCCAGTTGTCTTCCAAGAAATCAGGAAAACCAACCGCCGAAGACGGATCACTCTTCACCACGACAATGCGAGCTCTCACACATCGGCTGCGACAACTGCATTTTTGAGCACCCAAAACATCGATTTGATGGGTCATCCGCCGTATAGTCCTGACTTGGCACCGAATGACTTCTTTTTATTCCCGTACGTAAAAAACAAACTGAGAGGTCAACGTTTTTCGACACCTGAAGAAGCGGTTGCTGCATTCAGAATGCATGTGTTGGAGATACCTCAATCAGAGTGGCAAAAGTGCTTCGACAATTGGTTCAAACGCATGCAAAAGTGTATAGATCTTTATGGGGAATATTTTGAAAAACAATAAAGTGATTTTCGATGATCAATATTTGTTTTTTTTCTCTAATCCCGAAATATAAAAGGCAACCCTCGTAATAAACAAAACAATTAACAACAAAAAAACAGTGTAATTAAAATTATTCAATAAAGAAAACATTCAACAACAGGAAAATTCCAGTCCACTTATTTACTTGTTTTAGAACCGTGAACAGTCCGACGCAGAATCCGTTGGGTTTTAGTGAAATTAGCGCCCGTGTCTGGCAACACCCCACACACTCATGTCGGACAGGCTAGCGAGGAGTAACACACAAAGATCTACCACCCCTAATCCAGGGTGTTACGCGTCACCGTGCCCATTGGATGGTTTGCAGCCAGGGGTATACCAAATGTATTATAACGGCCCTTCTCTGACACCGGGTCGAATCAGGGCAGTAACCAGACCTTTCCATATCAAAGAGGGGCTCTGATATGGCGGACTATTTGAAACCCCAAGACTCGTGGGAACAAAAATGAATGATCAATATACGAAAAACAATCCCACGAAGGACCCGGTGTGAGCCGACACTACCATAAGGGAACAAATCATCAAGAAAACACCGACTCGGCAAATAGAAGACGTAGGGAAAAACGGAAATAGGAAGATATACGCGTCGGCACGTGGAATGTTTGAACGTTATATAAATCAGGCGCGATACAGACGGTCGTAGAAAACGCGAAACAATATAAAATGGACATCGTCGCGCTTCAGGAAGTCCGACTCCCACATCAAGTAAACGAAACCAAAGGGTTTACACTGGCATGTGAAGGTACCGATACACGTAACCTGGGAACCGGCTTCATCATAAGCAAGAAGATTACGCCCTATGTAAAAGATGTGACATTTTTTAATGATCGAATGTCGGTGGTAAAAATACAGGGCCCATGGTACAATTATGTATCTATAAACGTTCACGCCCCAACAGAATCTACCGACAAAGAAACGAAGGACGCGTTCTACGAGACCCTAGAGGAAGTATTTGATGGAATCTCATCATATGATGTTAAAATCCTCCTCGGGGACCTTGTGGCGGTTCCATTGAGCACCACTACTTACATTCCCACAATTTATTAAGAAATTGCTTCCTAGAGCACTAAAAACCCTGGAAAACATTTACTTACGTTTCCATGGTTTGCTCAAACTATCTCCTAAAGTATCTAAACCCATAATTTGCGCTAATGCAATTCCATTAGCACCAAACAGGCATTTTTCCTAAGGCATGGTTACATGAAACGCACCATGTTCCTTAAAAACAATTCTGTTGCACCACCAAGCAACGGACATAACTCGAACCATTACGGTGCACATCTCTCCGAGCGAATTCCGCCACCTACATGCAGGAGATATTCCTTCTTTCATTTTAACCTACAAGCACATCGGTCGGTAAACCGATTGACAAGCAAGTCATTAGCATCCTAAAAGCATTTCCCCCAGGGGCATGCCTGCATACAACGCAGCATGTTCCTGAAATTCAATTCGGTTACGACATTACGCAACCGACATAAATCCTCGAACTTGTCCATGCACACAAGAAGAAAGTATTTTTCCCACACACGTGCATGGCAAGCCATATCAGCAGACCCATCGGTCGATCGTTCAATCTGCAATGGTATACTTCACCACTGGCTGCCGAAGCAAATCGAATTCTCGTCAATGTAAATATATAAACGAGAGTTCGACCCTTGCGAGATGCCACCGATATGTGCACGATCAGCGTAAATGATATATGCAGTTGCTGATCGTGTAAACACACAGATACCCCTTTACCGATGACTTACCCAGCTGCGGGTGCTCTTCTCGGTTGTTTATTTGATTGCATGTCCATGGCTCGCACGCTGGGCGACACACTGCATGAACAACGATTTGGTCATCGTGTGTGCGTTTCGCGCCCTTTGCTGCGACCAATGTGGAGAATCATTCCCTATTGGTCGACGAGCAGAAATGAAATTCATATTGCACCAGTCTATAGATAAATTCCGTGGAGGCAAGCCATACCCTCCACGTAAACGGTGAATAAAAAAGAGTCGAGTTGGATACCCAGTGGAGTACACGTTTTTCGGTTCATAGCAAATCAATACACAGTGCAAAAGATTCTCCGTACTTGATAATTCCTTAATTAAACGAAAATCCTTAATCAAATGTGTACCCCATAGAACGTTTAATAAATAAATAAACCGTTTTGTGAATACATAAAAGAAAGGTACAAACTCTGTAAAAAATTGTAGAATAAAAAGTTCCTCTAACAATAAACGACAATTAACAACAAAACAATGCTCTAGTGTTTATTTTCCTCTTCTTGGTGGATGGTGGCAGGAAGCGCAGTACTGCGGAAGGCAGGGGTAAGGATTGTTTCGTGTGTCAACAAGTGGAAGATTTCGAATCGTAACAATGCGTTCATATAAAGTAATAAATGAAAGCAATTCGAATTCGTTAATCAACGATGTGCTCGTCCTAGAAACGGTGTCCTGGCATCTACGGTGTGCTTTGATTCTGTCGTGACGTACAGTGACCTCTTAAGTGGTGACGACGAAGTAGAACCCTGCTCCCATGTCGGTGCCACGCTTTCGCCACCCATAACCTCACGCGAAATTTGGAAAGGAAGATGTCTTCCAACCAACTATAGGTAAAGATAGCCTAAACGACCGTGTCAAATGATAATGGAAGTCGAATTATCACGTTCGCAGCGTCAAAAGATCTGGTAGTGAAAATCACGATGTTCAAGCACAAGCAAATTCATAAAGCCACATACATATCGCCCGGCGGTGTGACGCACCAAATATACCACTTTCTCATAGACAAAAGACATCACTCGAATATTCTTGACGTAAGATCATATTGAGGAGCAGATTGCGACTCCGATCATCTTCTAGTGATGAGCAAAATCAGGAGTCGGCTCGCAGCAAACCAACATGGGCACTCACGGGAGACGAGCAAAAGGTTCAACATTGATAAACTAAAAGACCTGCGCAAAAGGGCTGAATATCAAGACGAACTAACCAATATATTTAGCATCCTAGAGAATGGGAGTAGTGAGGAAGAGGAAGCCAATAGTGTGGACACTAAATGGATGTCGATCAGGGACACAATCAAACAAACAGCCCAAAAGATATTAGGATTTAAGAAAACAATTAAGTCCACACCTTGGTTTGACGATGAGTGCAGGGCGGAGATCGAACAACGTAAACGCTTCAGAGTGATCCACTAAGAAAGGTAGGATGAAGTCAAGGCAGAGAGATAGGCGACAATTCAGAAAGAGACAATCAGCCTCTTCAAACGCAAAAAACGCGAATGGGAGAAGTATCGGCTCGAAAAAATCCTAGGATATGCCAGAGCGAAGAACATCAGAGGTATGTATGCCGGCATAAATTCAACTAGAAATGGCTACCAAGAAGAGCCAAAATAATTCGAGACGCAAACGAGTGTCTGGTCACAGACACAAACAATATCAGGAAGGAACCAGTACTTTGAAAACCTGCTCAATGTGCGCACCCATCAACCACAAATAACGTACATACAGCCAACCCCCAGATCCCAGAGCCCTCTTTCAACGAAGTTGTAGACGCAATGAATCGATTGAAAAATAACAAGGCTCCCGGAGTCGACTGCATACCGGCAGAGTTTGTGAAGCATGGAGGAGAGGCAACCGCTCGAAAGATCCACCAACTCATCAAAACGAAAATTGATTAAGCAGGAAGACTATGCCTCATGTAAAATATGTGAAATGTATTAATAACCGAATGTCGGTGCTAAAAATACAGGGTCCATGATACAATTATGTATTTATAAACGTACACGCCGCAACAGAATCTGCCGACGAAGAAACGAATGACGCGTTCGACGAGACCCTAGAGGAAGTATTTGATGGAATCTCATCATTCGATGTTAAAATCCTCCTCGGGGACCTCAATGCGACAATTGGAAAGGAAGCACTCCAGCAACGCTAGTTGGCACGCAGTCAGTAAACTGCTGAAATCCAAACAACTATCACGTATCATACATGATTACGGCGAGCACTCACCATGAGTGATCGTCCAAGGCTCATAACTCTTTCGGACGTCTTGGTCCACGAGATATTGGGCGTTCCATACAACTACTCCTGTAAGCGCTACAACTAAATTCTTGCTGATGTTGTGGGGGATAGGTGTGTATGTCGGCAAGGACACGGGTTCATCGATATTCCCACCTACTTGTTCCACCGAGAGCGAAAGGCATCAAGTTCAGCCGCAGGCTTTAGAAAAGTAAAGAAAAGTCAAGCACTGGTACGTTGTATGAATTACCGTTCATTTATTTGTCACGTATTAACTTTACAAAATCATATCATATTAACTTTACAAAAACTTTACAAAATATGTAAATTCCTCGCACTCGGAACAAATTGTAGTTAAATTAAGTTCGTGAATTTTAAGTAGTTGGTAGTTCAAAATTACAGTGTCACAATCTCACACAATGGTGAGCGTAGTTGTCAAACACCTAGCCGTTTAAATATTGCGTACACATGTCGCGCGTAGGGATTCTGGACCAGGTGACATGGGGACAGCACAACCGTTTGAATTAATAACGCCGGTAAGTAGTGTAACGACTGCACTCGTACACGCCATCTTAAATACATGCTCGTTAATTTGCGATAACGATTCGTTGAGCTCAATGACCCGACTATTCAGGGATGCGCACTGGAGGGTATGGAGGGACGTCTGTCCTCTGTGGTAGTTATTACGCGAATCGCTAAGTGGTAATAGGGGGGGGGGGGGGGGGGGGGGATTGTGCACTTGACGGCGGTTGGACAACCACTGAGTAATGAAATGGAAAAAATGTCATAGCAGAAATAAACTTACTGTCACTTCCGAGGAATTTCGAGAAGACTTGCTATGCTCGCATAAGAATTCAGTTCCAGCGAATCCTCCCCGTACAAGCTGTGTTGGATTCGTTGGTTGCGTATACCGGGAAATTGAAATTACTTGGGTGCAAGCAAGGAATATCGTTTAGATAAGATATTAACCGAAGTCATTTCGGGGAAATATATGCGGCTTGGTATAGTGGTGGCGATGGTTAATGTTCTGTTGTGGATTTGAATATGCGTTTTGTTACGGCATATGAATTTCGGGAAAATTAAGATTGCTTGGTCGCAAAATGAATTAAGAGAATTGACCGAAGCAATTTTGGGAAAATGTATGTGGGGTGATATAATTAAGGAAGATGGTTAATGTTTGTTGTAGATTTGAACATATGTTATATTACGGGGTATGAATATCGGGGAAATTGTGGTTGCTTGGTCGCAAAGCGGAAATATGAATTAAGTAGAGAATTGACCGAAGCGATTTTGGGAAAATGAATGCGGGGATGATTAGAATATATTCTGTTGAATTATAATGTGTTGAAGGTTTGGGCTGTGTTTTATTGCAGGGTTTGGGATGTATGCTATTGCGGATTTTGCATGGGGAGTTGGGTTACAGGTTAAGGTAAGGTGACGCGCTGTTAGCGGTCAAGGTTGGTTGGCATTGTGGGTTGGTTCTCCATGTGGTGTAGAGAACCCCCACAATGTTCCTGCTGTATGTTTCGGTTTTCTTCTGAGTTTTGGTAAGATCTTCGTTTTCAATTAGGCCACCATCGATTTGTTCATCGCTGGCTTGGTCTCGAGCGTCCCGTTGTTTCTCCCTCTGTCTTCTTCTCTTCCTCTCAATTCTTTCTCTGGCGACCGTTAATTCTTATATCGCTAATCCTACCACCAGATAGTTCCGTTTGATTTTTCTCACCTTTTGGGGCTGTGTCTATCCTTTCGAAATTCCTCTCGGGATCAGACACATCGAATTTCTTTCCTTTATCAGGAACCTATCATATCCTTGTCAATTTTCACTTCTGCATCGTTGTCATCAGATTCGCAGAGTGTCTCCTTGTGTATGCCGATTTTCTTGAGGACGTCCTTCGTATTTCGCTTCTTTTTGTGCACGTAACTGTCAATCCTCTTTTTCGTTGTCCTTGGTACTTCTGCGACACGGTCTTCTTTCATCTTGTTTAACTCGGTGCTCTTTATCAACTTCTCTGGTGCACTTTAATTTTCCAACAGTCGTTCGACTAGAGTCTCGCCCTCATGTCTTAGGACTCCAACGGCGTGCTCCTCTTCTTTCTCGCTGCTGTGGTCTTCAGTCGGAGGGCCTGACCATTCATCATCAGCTGTGGAACCGATGATCCACTTTTCTTTGTGAATGTTGTATATTGTGTCTTCGCTGCATTGAAGTCGATAAGATTGGCCCTTCCCCACTGCAGGACCCTATCCAGATCCCGATTCAGATAGTCAATCTGTCTACATCGCAGCTAGTGCGACGTTGATGCACCAATCGGCCGAACACTCGAAAAGGAGGAAACAAGCATACTATCATCCGCAAAACTGAACATTTTGTTATCCGTTGTCTCCAACAAATCATTTATGTGAAGCAAGAACAAGGTCGGAGCCAAAATAGAACCTTGGGGCACCCCCGAATTAACAGGATACAGATCCGAACACTTGCCGTCGACAACAACCCGGATCGATCGATTCTCGAGGAAGCTCCTCGTCCAGTCGCAAAGCTGTTGGGAAAGTCCATATGAACGAAGTTTGCCCAGCAATGCCCCGTGCCAGACGCGGTCAAAATCCTTGGAGATATCCAGTGCGACCGCCCTTGACTCACCACGCTGTTCAATCGCAGATGTCCATATATCGGTTATAAGTGTCAAAAGGTCTCCCGTGGATCGCCTGCCATGGAATCCGTATTGACGATCATTCAAAAGTCCGTTGCACTCCAAATACTTAACCAACTCTGTATTGATGACTTTTTCCGTTACCTTAGATAAAATAGACAGTAATGCTATCGGACGGTAATTTTGTGGGAGACACTTTTTCTCCGTCTTTGGGATTGGCTGAATTCGAGCGTTGCGTCCAGGCGGCGAGAAGTGAAGAACTCCAGACACGTGACAGCGATGTGCCCTGGTGGCGAGAAGCGACAAATCCTGGACGCGTGACAGCAATTTGTCCAGGTTTCGAGAAGTGGTGCTCAGGAACGGATGTAGATGTAGCGATGAAGATCGCAATTCCAGGGATTCTTGGACTTATTCATCTGCAATTCGATGCTTGGATAGATATTGCAGGTATAGGACCGGAAGTGCCTTTGTTGACAAACTTTGCTTAGTACTGACCGCTTGCGATTGAAACTCTGACCCGTCAGCTTAGTTTTCTACAGGAAGGAAGTTCCAAAGCACTCCGGTTTCTCTGATGTTGTTGCAGGTAACGCTTGCTTTTCCATGAGAGCTTCTAGCTCTGCCGTTGAGCATGACTTCAACACGCTTAGGTTTAAATGAATTGTCCTCTCGACTATTCTGCCCGATGGGTCATCGTCCCCTTCTTGAGGTTCTTTTAGTGTACGCGGGGCTTACCTAAATCCTGTAGCGTGGATCGTGAAAAGTATCTGCAAGATCTTTGAAGGAGAAGCCGAATGATGTCCTCAACTTGGTACTAGGACCGATTATAATACTTCCTTATTTACCTACGGTGACTTCTGCAGACTTAGGATAAATGAACAACCTCGGATATTAAAAGTGGACTGCAATTTAGATTGTTAGTTGATTACTAATTAATTTGTTGTTTGACTTGTGTTAAAGTTGAAATGTAAGTTGGATCGTAAATCCATCTATATCATCGATGAACTTCTTGGACGTAGTCCTCTTTTGGATCGTGAATCCCTTTGTGTCATCGATGATTACTTCTTGGACGTAGTCCTCCTTTGGAACGTGAATCCCTCTATGTCATCGATGAACCTTTGGACGTAGCCCTCTTTAGGATCGTGAATCCCTCTATGTCATCGATGAACTTTTGGACGTAATCCTCTTTTGGATCGTGAATCCATTAGTAACGTGATAAATCTCTAGGACGTAGTTCTGTGTTGAATCGTAAATCCATATGTAAAATAATAATCTCTAGGACGTAACCCTATGTTGGATCGTAAATCTGTTGTATTCCAGAATACTCATCATCATCATCATCATCGGCACTACAACCGGGAACCGGTCTTGGCCTTATTTAGCAAGTCCTGAGGCTTGTTAAATTTTCCATAATGATTTGTTTTTTCCGGGCAAGGTGATTAGTTTTGCGCCAGAGGCTCCCCGACGGGGAAACGAACCCCGGTCTCCCGCGTAACAGGCGGGTATACTAACCAGTATACTATCGAGGAGCATTCCAGAATACTACCCTTTATTAAATTTAACACTGAATCTCCTTACACATCCTTAAAAACTTCCCTTAACATATATTACATTCTCAGTTAATACATACCATTCATAAACATTCACAATATTGCCAGTTACAGCACATTTAATAACCTGCACCTTTTTATTAATTCAAAACATAGTAACTTTGATTTTCGTTCAAATTTTATTCAATTTAATAGTCACAGAGGCTTTGATAAATTTTGTGTTTTGTTCATGTTATAATTTCCAGTAAATTAGAACACAATGTTCTATAAGTAGAGAAAAAGTTCATTTGTAAAATCAGTTTTAGTTTTGGAGTTGACGGAGTAAGAAGTCATTTAAGAAGAGTTAAGTTTTGAGAAGTATCAGTTTAAGTTTAGTTTAGTTTGAGTTGTGAGTTAGAGTTTTTGAGTTTGTGGTATCTGTTTGAAAGTTAAAATAAACAATTAAGGAATATCAAAGAGAAGAAATAGTTTTTCTTTGATAATTAATTATCAATTGAAATAAATGAAACGCGAATTGAAGACAGCAGAATAATAAATAAAGGAGAAAGGTCCCCGCTCTTCCCCCACCCGAGGAAGCACGGCGACGGACGTCAACAAATCCATATGCGTTCCACTCGAAAGAAATGCCAAAAATGTTGGTTTTGGTTGCATTGGAGTTTGTAATATGGGCAAAAAAGGAAATATTTGTTATTTTATTTTATTTTCCGCCGATTGCAAAGGAAACTTCTTTAAATAAAAGCAGAAGTTAGGTTTATTTCATGAGTAATGAGCTACTCAACCAATAGGCTCGTATATGTTCAGTCCGATTAAAACTCAGGAAATATATGTGTGGTAAGCATCCTCCACTTGACCACGGTGTCTTCGTTTTCCAGAAGCACATCTGCCAGAGTTCCAATCATATGAAGTGCTTTATCATTTTGTTTATCATTAGCACTTGGTGATGTAATAACCTGCACCATGATTTCCATAGGTTTGGTAGAATTCCTTTCCGGGTTCTACCTGATGAGTGTTGAACCATTTCTGCTACAGGAACTGGACAAACAAAATCTTCAAAAATGCACCCGACGGCGTAACGCACCAAATATACCACTTTCTCATAGACAAAAGACATCACTCGAATATCCTTGACGTAAGATCATATAGATGGCGCAAGGCTAATGACCTTGCCCGGAAAAAACAAATCATTATGGAAAATTTAACAAGCCTCAGGACTTGCTAAATAAGGCCAAGACCGGCTCCCGGTTGTAGTGCCGATGATGATGATGATGATGATGAAGATCATATAGAGGAGCAGATTGCGACTCCGATCATCTTCTAGTGATGGGCAAAATCAGGAGTCGGCTCGCAGCAATCCCACATGGCCAGTCACGGGAGACGAGCAAAAAGTTCGACACTGATAAACTGAAAGACCTACGCAAAAGGACTGAATATCAAGACGAACTACCAAATAGATTTAGCATTCTAGAGAATAGAAGCAGTGAGGAAGAGGAAGCCAATAGTGTGGACACTAAATGGACATCGATCAGAGACACAATCAAATTAACAGCTCAAAAGGTATTAGGATTTAAGAAAACCATTAAGTCCAAACCTTGGTTTGACGATGAGTGCAGGGCGAAGATCGAAGAACGTAAACGCCTCAGAATAATCCACTTAGAAGCATATGATGAAGTCAATGCAGAAAGATACGCGACAATTCGGAGAGGGACGATGAGACTCTTCAGACGCAAAAAACGTGAATGGGAGAAGACTCGGATCGAAAAAACCATAGAAAATTCTAGAGCAAAGAACATCAGAGGTATGTATGCCGGCATAAATTCAATTAGAAATGGCTACCGAGGGAGAGCCAAAATAATTCGAGACGCAAACGGGTGTCTGGTCACAGAAACAACAATATCGTGACAAGATGGAAGCAGTTCTTTGAAAACCTGCTCAACGTGCGCACCCATCAACCGCAAATAAACGCACCAAGCGTACATACAGCCGAGCCTCAGATCTCAGAGCCCTCTCTCAACGAAGTTGTAGACGAAATAAATCGATTGAAAAACAACAAAGTTCCCGGAGTCGACTGCATACCGGCACAGCTTGTGAAGCATGGAGGGAGGCTACTGCCCAAAAGATCCACCAGCTCATTCAAACAATATGGGATAAGGAAGTCCCTCCGGAAGAATGGAAAACCTCAATAGTCGTCCCCATTTTCAAAACAGGACGGACTAAAGGAGGGAGATGGTCTATCACCGTGTCTTTTTAACCTTGTGCTCGAGTATGTCATCAGGAAGGTACAAGACGACAACATGGCCGGATCATCCCTGAACGGGGTCACACAAGTGCTCGTATATGCGGATTACATCGCCGTTCTGGGCGATAATCTAGAAACTGTTAGTAAAAACTGTGAAATCATCATGCAAGCGGCAGAAGAGGTGGGCCTAGAAATAAATGAAGACAAAACAAAATACATTATTACAGCGAGAGCGGGTGGACCTCAGGGAACACATATAAACGTCAGAGACAAGATATTTGAAAAAGTTAAAGAATTTAAATATCTGGGAACAACACTGACCGCCAGTAACGAAATGTCAAAGGAAATTAACAAAAGACTGCATTCCGGCAACGCTAGTTGGCACGCAGTCAGTAAACTGCTAAAATCCAGACTGCTATCACGTAACATAAAACTCCGTGTCTATAGAACCATAATCATGCCGATTGTTCTATATGGATGCGAAACATGGGCTCTGACAAAACGGGAAGAAAACAAATTCCGCGTATTCGAGAATAAAGTACTAAGGGGTATCTTTGGTGGTAAATATGACGAGGAGGCAGGACAATGGAGGAAACTCCATAACCACGAATTGGAAGAGCTATATCGCAAACTTACAATAGTGAGAGTAATCAAGTCGCGAAGCTTAAGATGGGCCGGACACGTGGCGCGAATGGGCAACGATATGACCGTGCATAGAATTCTGGACGGTAGACCAACGGGAAAGATATCGACCGGACGCCCGCGATGGAGATGGGAGGACAATGTTAGGTTTGACCTAGAGGAGGTCGGAGCGAATGGTCAAGCGTGGAAGGAGAGCGCACAGGACAGGGAACGACGTCGGAGTCGAGTCGATGAGGTCATGAACTTCCGGGTTCCTACAGGCCAATAAATAATAATAATAATAATACTTTTCAACCCTCTCCACTTCCCCCGGAGTATGCTTTAGGTTCTGTGCTCTGAGAGAAATCCAAGCATGGCTTTTCGTTGCAAGCGAAACCAAATCAACCCTAAATCGCCATGCTCTCCTTTCCAATTTTCCCATTCTGCCTCAGTTCATTGACCGTTGAGCAAATACAGGCCAATAAATAATAATAATAAATAATAATATCATTAATTGTTTAATGTATATTACGTTAAAATAAAAATTCTCCTTAGTTAAAAATGACTATCCAGCGGTAGACAATACCGACGAAAGTCAATCCCTTATCTCAACACACCAGACAACACTTTTTATTTAAATCACTCGGATCTTTTAAATTTATATATCAAATTATAAATCCAATTGCCACCTACCTTGGTTACTGGAGCGCTGCTCACGTTGGTCACAGGTTGTTGTATGACCTCCAGTTTCCTCCTGGTTGACGTGTGTCGGACGTGATCCGATGTTGTTCCTCGTGGAGCATGTTGGCGGAAATAATCCAATTTGTTCGTTGGTTTCGGCGATAGTTCCCTCGTTGGCGGATGCAAATAATCCGGCACACTGTACGCCGGATGTAATTCCTTTGTTTGATGTGGACTGTAAATCCATAGGTTGGCGCCTTGATTTTGCGCCGACTTCTTGCACGGATGTTGGAAATCCGGCTCGAAGGACCAAATGTTTCGCCAGCTGGGAACTGCAACTCCAATCGTTGCAGATGGTTCGCCAACTGGGAATAGCAAATCCATGTTCTGCGTCGAGCTCCTCCTCGACGAGAACACCAAATTCATAAATTGCCGCATTGGGCATAGATAATCCAAAATGTGACGCGTTGAACAAACGAAACAAAACAAAAGAATCAATATTAAATTGCGTTGAAAGCAACACGACCAAAATAAGGAGCAAGCTCTCTTGTAGTTGCGACTACCTTCTCTGAGCTTCTATTACTACTATTAATTGGCCTACAGGAACCCGGAGGTTCATCACTTCACTGACTCGGTTGCGCCGTTGTTCCCTATCCCGTGCGCTCCATCCACGCTTCGACATCTGATCCGACCTCCTTAAGGTCGTGCCTTACATTACCTTCGTCGCGGCCTTCCCACCGCTCTCTTTCCCGTTGGTCGCCCGTCAAGAATTCTACGTGCGGTTCTTTCGTTGCCCATCATCGCTATATGCCCGGCCCATCTTAATCTTCGCGACCTGATTATTCTCACTATTGTAGATTACGGTAGTAATTTTTAATAATCTAGAAATTTTGCTCGTCCGTGAACTTTACCATGATACAAATGTAAACTTTGACAGACGTTTTGATACTGACAGATCTTTGAAAAATTTTAAGGGTGCGTTCGTATTAAAATATAAAATTGTTATGTCCTTTTTAAAAAAAAAAAACCGTTACCGAGCCTAGTCCACAGATTTTCCGCTTCATTCATATAACAGTTCTTGGTCCAAAAGCCCTTATCGTTGAAATAAGGGTTGTAATTCGATTTTTGTCAAATGTTACACAGATTAGTTATTGAGAAGGGTAAATACCAGCATTACAAGTAGAATAGTGTATCCAGGGTAAAGTATTACAGATATCTATCAGTGGAGCACATACGAATATTTCCGAAGCAGAGTACGAGTGTTCTCTATTTGAATGTGAATATTTTGGTAACTCTTTTGAAATCACTTCCCACCCTGAATCATCTGGGGCGGCAGATTTCGCTACGGAGAGATTTATATAAGTTGTTAGAAAAGCTCGAATTACTCCCAAAACCAAGTACGTTGAATGTTGATTCAAATTTGGTTACCACCAGGAAAACAAAACAAGTGGAATAATAATAACAAACCGCAATCAATTTCGCCAGCTGCTAATTACCATGTTGACTATTCAAATTCGTTTCGGAATACAACCTCCCAAAACTTGAGCCTGTAACCTTGTGGTTGTTTTGCTAACAGCTTACATCATCTAACTTTGTACCTTTCGTGATAACGTTTCATTTTCCTTTTGTAATTTTTGTTTTGTGTTTGTGATTTAATAATTTGACGAATTGTGGTTTTTTTTGTGTGTTTCGTATTTTTTTGGAGGTCTTTGGATTGCATGTTACTCGCGACGATGGTCGACTACGACGAACAAATAACGACATTGTTGCGGTTGCATGTTTCAACTTTGGAGCTTAAGCCTCAAACATGACAATTCGTCGGCTACCTGAAAAGAGTCTCGGGCATCTCATCGAGCTCTTGTTTTGATACAATAGTATCGAAACGAAGCCTTTTACGGATTCTTGACTCTTCGAAACGGCTTCTTGGCCAGTGGTGGCTGGACCTCCTAATTTTCACTTCCTGCCTTGAGGGCGAACGGTTACCCAAGTAGAAACAGAAACTTTACCAAATCCGAAAAGACGTCCCCATGGAACTCCGAAGAACAATCAACAGAATTCAATCTGTTCGTTTTTTTCTTCGTCCATAGCTGGCGGTGGTTCATTTCATTTTGTCGGCTGATGGCAATTTCCTGGATTCGAATGTTTCATGTTCGTTTGATGTTTTGTGTTTCGGTCGTTTTGGTTTTCTTGAATGAAAATCTTTTTGGCGCACAGCGAATGTAATTATAGGTTTGGCTGTCTGAATTGAAGCCACGAATATATTTCTTTGGAAAAGCCCTTTTTGGAAAAGGGGCTATCTGTAAGTAGACTGGCCAGCTCATGTGTTGGGCTCTAACATAGAAACGAAGAGAAGTCTCGGCTGAGATGGTTGATAATTGCTATTGCCGGATGGGCAATCAATTGAGGTATTAAAATCAAATTAATTTCAGGGCATAACGTGGAGCTTATTTTAGTCATGAGTGTAAGTACCAAAACCAGTGGCTAGATTTTGACAATTTGATTGCTGTGATGATTACTAGTTACCATAGATTCTGTTTGTGATGTAGGTTTTTTATTATTTTGTGGACCGTCACTATGATGCTCGTTTGTCCCGTCGGCATAGTTGGAAAATGGTGTTTGCCTGGGTGTCGACGGTAATTGGTTTCCACTTGGGTCTGTGTTTGTAACATTAGGATGTAATGGGCGAGTCTTATGCTATAGAGTTATAATACTATTGGGTAGATATTCAATTTTGAAGACGTTCGCATCAGGCTATCAACTTATTAATATGTAAAACTGTATTTTTAAAGTTCATCAAGCAATGGTTTTCAGCGACCTTGGCGGTAAGATGGTTGCGAATTAAGTGAAACGTAATCATTTAGCAGTTGATTTTGCACTCTTCGTACGATACAGTGCAAGTTCACCAGCTGTTCTAAATTAGCAAATTTATAGTAATACTATGAAATTATGTAGCTGTGAAACATTTTATATTTTACGAAAAACATCGGTAATCTGGGAATTATATATATAAGAAGATATTTTTTGGTTGCTTCGCTTTGCTGTGTTTCGAGCTCGAGTCCGCTTGCATTCCCAACTCATTAGGTTCTCGCTTCTCCGGTTGTTTAGTTTAGTGGGGCTACCACCCTATTTATTGGCTTAATTCAAGCAACATAATTACCTACAACTAAAGTATATATAAGTTACAAACTAGAGAGCTTAAGAACTATCTTAACTAGGCTTAACCTAAAGTATTAACATTGCCATGGTGTGAAGCGTCATTTTGATTCTACTCGAAATGTAACGTCTTATAGGTCGATGGATCGAGTGTGTGTTTACTTTAAATAACACCCCATCGTTTGTGGGTAGCCAGCGATGGCTATGCTGTCTGTTGTCGATAGGCCAATCGGCCGTTGGTCCAGCCGATAAGGCGAGGAAAGACATGTCGTGCACGTGTGTGAGAAACTGCTTCTCAGCAATGCGCATTGACATGTTCGGGAATTAATGTCGGTTACATGAAGAGGTAACCGAATTAGATTTCGGAAACATGATGCTTTGTATGCAAGCATGTCCCGGGGTGAAAATATGATGTCACGGCTAGATGATAGTCTTGCCATGGACCTATGTTTTCCGGTGGAAGGTGATGCAGCGTAGCGGGTTAAAAAACCCTCACAAAGGAACAGTATGCAGCCAGGTCCCTGCGCTCCTCAAGGGTTCTGAGGTTGATTAATTTAAAGTGGTTAATGTGAGGGGCAGGATTAAGGGGTTTTACCTATTTATTGGCCTGTAGGAACCCGGAAGTTCATGACCTCACCGACTCGACTCCGCCATTGTTCCCTGTCCCGTGCGCTCTCCTTCCACGTTCGACCATCCGATCCGATCTCCTCGAGGTCCATCCTAACATTGTCCTCCCATCTCCGTCGCGGCAGTCCTACCGCTCTCTTTCCCGTTGGTCTACCGTCCTATCGTTGCCCATTCGCGCCACATGTCCAGCCCATTTTAATCTTCGCGACCTGATTACTCTCACTATTATAGATTTCCGGTATGGCTCTTCCAATTCGTGGTTGTGGAGTTTCCTCCATTGTACTTCCTCCTCGTCATATTTTCCGCCAAAGATACCCCTTAAAACTCTATTCTCGAATACGCGGAATTTGTTTTCTTCCCGTTTTGTTAGAGCCCATGTTTCGCATCCGTATAGATTGGCGGTAAGAATGGTTTAGGAGGCGGTGCTTGAGAGTATGGGCATAGAGGTCGAAGTCGAACAAGGTGGAATTGGAGTTGAGATTTCTCAACATCCGCGAAAGGGGTTCGTTGAGACCAAATTAAGTCTGGTGAGGGGGAATGTAGAGAAGGCGGGGATTACGCGTATTTCCAGGGTTTGTGTTCAGAGGAATTAAGTTAAGGAGGTAGGTGCAGTCGACCGAGCTGGATAGAACCCGATGAACGTGTGGGTAGTTGTGCTTGAGGCGTCACCACGGACGCAGGTTGAGCACAACACCACAGATTGTTCACTGATAATTGTCCATCGACCAATAAGTGATAAAACATAAAAACGAAGTTCATGCGAGAAAACAAGAAACAAATGAAACACACTGATATATCCAGCAGTAAGAAAACACACACGTAGTTTCGTTGTGGTGATAATATTTATTTGTGTCTCCAGACTTGTAACACTACTTACACTTGTTATATGGTTAACACTAATTATCGTTTTGTTCTTAAAACTAAATTATTCCTTATGGTAGTTCCTTTTTCATTACATTAATTTTCACTGAGAACTAATTTGGGTGAATGATGTTTCGTTAAAGTCAAATGTAAATTAGCAGTAACGATTAAAGTTGATATAGAATCTCAACACTATCAGTAGTAGGTGGAACAACCCGCAAATAGATCTTTTCGTTTTTAATTTAGCCACATCACACTAGTCGCGGAGAAATTGGGCTGAATGACCGGAGAATTATCGCACCAATAATTAGAAAGGGCAAACGAGACTGGCGTTGCTCTCGACCGAGCTCCTCTGGGGTAGAATTTCGACTCCCTGGCAACGTCCTCGACACGTGTGGTCTGGCACGCGATTCAAATCTGACTCCTCGATGTTTGTCGAGATCAGCTTCCACCAGCCGCCATAACGATGGATTTTTCATATATCCTTACTGAAAAACCGACAACGAACGATCCTGCAATGTTCATGGTTTAGCCGACGCTACATAGGAACATTATCGTGTTTACTTAGGCGTTCACGATCATGCCGTTGTAGGCTATACTTTCTTCGGTGACGATAGGTCAACCGAAGATTTGGGGTTTGTTTGTTTTAGCCGTATGGCTCTGGTGCTCTAGAAAGGAAGATATTTTGTTGGCATTAAGTCAACAGAAGTCTTGCCGTCGGTGGCTAACGGCCAGGCTGGATATTATCTTATTTGGGTTAATATGCTGGTACATGGATATGGTGGTGAGGAATTTGCCACCCATTGGAAGCATGGACCAGCGTTGGTAAGCAAAACAGTGTGGTACTGTGTGTTTACTTTGATTTCCAGAAAGGCCATCGTATAGCATGAAAGTGGCTATGATTGACTAAACAACGATCATATCCATGCCCAAATTCCATGATCGGTTGATAACCGATGAAAGTGAATTGGTCGCAAGTGTTGCGAACCTCAAGATATGGGTGCAATACCGAATGGAAGGGAAACTATCGGCTGCAGCTGTATCTGATGAGCATGGAGGCAGTGTTTGTTTACATTTTTGCCATGGTGTGAAGCGTCATTTTGATTCTACTCGAAATGTAACGTCTTATAGGTCGATGGATCGAGTGTGTGTTTACTTTAAATAACACCCCATCGTTTGTGGGTAGCCAGCGATGGCTATGCTGTCTGTTGTCGATAGGCCAATCGGCCGTTGGTCCAGCCGATAAGGCGAGGAAAGACATGTCGTGCACGTGTGTGAGAAACTGCTTCTCAGCAATGCGCATTGACATGTTCGGGAATTAATGTCGGTTACATGAAGAGGTAACCGAATTAGATTTCGGAAACATGATGCTTTGTATGCAAGCATGTCCCGGGGTGAAAATATGATGTCACGGCTAGATGATAGTCTTGCCATGGACCTATGTTTTCCGGTGGAAGGTGATGCAGCGTAGCGGGTTAAAAAACCCTCACAAAGGAACAGTATGCAGCCAGGTCCCTGCGCTCCTCAAGGGTTCTGAGGTTGATTAATTTAAAGTGGTTAATGTGAGGGGCAGGATTAAGGGGTTTTACCATCCTAGCCCTCGGAGAGTGAACCCAAAGAAGCGACGTTGAATATTTTCGATTCTACGGATATGAGTGTTTTGATAAGGACATCATACCTTATGGTCAATGGCAAAAGCTGTCAGCAGTAACTTTGTTTCCTACTCTTTCCCTCCGATAGAGCTGATGTGTTCGAGAATTTATTTTCCGCGAATTCAAACCTCGATCCCGGTCTTTTGGAGCCACTTATGATCGCGCTGGTACGGTGTTCGCCCGCGTACTATTCAACGCATTCTACGTGAACTGGACTATAGGAGGGCAACCCGCCCGGACGGAATACCAGCAATAGTCCTTAAGAATTGTGCTCCAGAACTATCGGTTCTTGGAAGACTCTTCCGCTTATCTTATATACGGAGGACCTTTCCTGCGTGCTGGAAAATCGATCGAGTTCAGCCAATGCCAAGGACGGGAAAAAGGTGTCTCCCATAAAGTTACCGTCCGATAGCATTACTGTCTATGTTATCTAAGGTGATGGAAAAAGTCATCAATACTGAGCTAATTAAGTATTTGGAGTGCAACGGACTTCTGAATAGTCATCAATACGGATTCCGTGGCAGGCGGTCCATGGGAGACCCTTTAACACTTATAACCGATATATGGACATCTGCGATTGAGCGGCATGGTGAGTCAAGGGCCGTCGCATTGGATATTTCCAAGGTTTTTGACCCCGTCTAGTACGGGGCATTGCTCAGCAAACTTCGTTCATATGGACTTTCCCAGCAGCTTTGCGACTGGACGAAGAATTTCCCCGAAAATCGATCGATCCGGGTTGTTGTGGACGGCGAGTGTTCGGATTTTTATCCTGTTGATTCGGGGTTGCTCCAGGGTTCTATTTTAGTTCCAACCTTGTTTTTGCTTCACATAAATGATTTGTTGGAGATAACGGATAACAAAGTGTTCAGTTTTACGAATGATAGTACGCTTGTTTCCTCCTTTTCGAGTGTCCGACCGATTGCGACGTAGACAGATTGACTCTCTGAATCAGGATCTAGATATAGGGTGAAGAGCCAATATTGTCGACTTCAATGCGGCGAAGACACGATATACAACATTCACAAAGGAGAGTGGATCATCGGTTCCACAGCTGATGATGAATGGTCAGGCCCTCGAATCTGGGGAAAGCTTGGAATTGCTCGGCGTCACGGTCTGTAGGAATGTATCGTGGCACAAACACGTGTCGAGCATCGCCAGGTCAGCCTTGTTACGTCCAAAACCACCCACCCATAAATATATACCTCTTTGGAGCCAGTCTCCACCAATGAATTGCGCTACACGCAAAATCATCCACTAAAAGGATGAAACACTCCCCAAGCCCTAGCAGTGCCCCATAAACTAAACGGGCCAATACCAAATTCAATATCAAAGAAATTAAACTAAACGTTCAATTTGTCCATATTGAATTCCATACAAAACCAAAACGTGATATATGAACCAGATGTTCAACACGTAAATTCCCCTGGTTCCAAATCTGCGGACCAGATGACCAACTCTTAAGTAAAGTTGGTAAAAAGCATAAAATGCACGGCGACGCCGTCCCCTTAAATCCTATTCAAGGAAACATTTCCTATAGAGAAAAAAGGACGGCGATCGTAAAAACAATCGCTGAACAACAATACCCATCATCATCGACACTACAACCGGGAACCGATCTTGGCCTTATTTAGCATGTCCTGAGGCTTGTTAAATTGTCCATAATGATTTGTTTTTTTCCGGGCAAGGTCATTAGTCTTGCGCCAGAGGCTCCCCGACGGGGAATCGAACCCCGATCTCCCGCGTGACAGGCGGCTATACTAACCACTATACTATCGAGGAGCAACAATACCCATAAGATACAAAATATCTTTGGCTCCGATGTTCAATAAAAAGAAATTGCCAAGTCTGGGCACTATGAGAAATCCCAGGTAATACTTAAGGGATTCCAGACGTTTGTCGATCCAAGGTACAATACCTTGGGATCAGACAAAGCATGTGCGGGCTCACAAAAGAGATCCTAATACAAAGGATCTCGAGTGCGATCATCGGAACACGTTGCCTTGTGTTAGCGAACAAAAAAAAAGGGTTTTCCTGCGATCAAACGATCGGAAAAGGAAAGGAGTGGATTTTTGAGATTCGGCCGAGACGGTCAGCGAAAGTGGTGTCAGTTCGCGTGCCCGAGGTGTGGTTTTTAATTGTTAATTTCTTGTCGTATCAGGCTTCCATTTCACTTTTTCCCTGTAAAAATAATTAAATGCACCTCACTGGAGAACTATGAAAAATAGTGAGTTATGCCTCATCGTCGGTGTTGTGTAACAACGTTCCCCGTTATCAGTGTGTCTGTTTAATATAGTTGTTCTTTCGGTGGTGATTGATTGTATTATCGGTTAGATTTCTTCATTGTAACAATTAATCTGGTGAAGTCTGTAGTGAACACTAAAGGAACATTTAATTAGTGAATTCCAAATAAACATATCTTTAAGAAAAAGGTGATATGTCTTTTCGTTACCTACCACAACACAGGGAAGTGCTCTTAATTCAAAGGGCAAAATAACAACAAAGAAGTATACCAAGGAGTACCTCCAACGCCACCTCAACGGGATAGACAGTAAGTTGTTCATATATATTTATATTTATTACTATAACAGCCTCAGGAAAACTGAGCTATCTTTTTAGAGCCAAGAAATATTATACTCCAGCTCAACTTCTTTTCCTTGTATAAATGCTAAATTAGACCCACGCTCGAATATTGCTCTCATGTTTGGAGCTCGACTCCTAAACATACCCTCGACCTACTTGAGAGCATACAGAGAGGTGCGATCCGCCTGATCGCGGACTCGGCGCTGAAATCGGGACTACAGCCGCTATCACATCGAAGGCGCGTAGCTGACCTCTGTCTGTTATCACGGGTACTGTTCTTCGGAGATTCGTGGTATTGTTCCACGCAATTCGGCTTATATGCGCTCCACAAGACAATCCGACGGGTCGCAGCAGTTTGCGGTTCATCTCCCGACGGCGCGAATATCCCTGCATCAGAACTCGTTCCGTTACAGAGCGGGGAAGCGGTGGAACTCCATTCTTTAGAGCTCGACTCCTAAACATACCCTCGACCTACTTCAGAGCATACAGAGACGAGCGATCCACAGGTTCTTCGGAGATTCGTGGTATTGTTCCACGTAATTCGGCTTATCATCATCATCGGCAATACAACCGGGAACCGGTCTTGGCCTTATTTAGCAAGTCCTGAGGCTTGTTAAATTTTCCATAATGATTTATTTTTTCTGGGCAAGGTCATTAGTCTTGCGCCAGGGGCTCCCCGACGGGGAATCGAACCCCGGTCTCCCGGGTGACAGGCGGGTATACTAACCACTATACTATCGAGGAGCCCAAATTCGGCTTATATGCGTCCCAAAAGACGATCCCGCGGATCGCACCAGTTTGCGGTTCATCTCCCGACGGCGGGAACATAACTGCATCAGAACTCGTTCCGTTACAGAGCGGGGAAGCTGTGGAACTCCCTTCCCAGGCGAGTATTCCTGGAGTGTTACAACGTGCAACTGTTCAAAAAGAACTGCAACAGTGGCATATCGGGGCGCCCGCTCGGCGCTATAGGTTGGCCTCCCTCGAAAGAACTGTAATAAAAAAAAAATTCGAACACGTTTAACGTGAGCAAACGTGGCACCCAACGCGCGGACAGCTTTCTCATCCCTAAATCTTTATTTAATATGTGACAAACACCTTCTTTGGACATTTTCATAGCCTCTGCTATCTCTCTCACTTTAATTCCGCGGTCGTCTAGCACCATTTGCTGAATTTTAGCGGTGTTATCGTCAGTTGCTGCAAGTTTTGGACATTACGAGCGTTCATCGTCTCCCAAGCTCTCACGGCCACGTTTAAACTCAGCTACCCAAAGTTTGGCGGTGGTAAAGAACGGTGCAGAGTCCCCATACACAAAGTCCAACTCATCTTTTATTTGCGTAGGCGTGTTACCTTTCAAAAACAAAAATTTAATGAAAACTCGATACTCAATTTTGTCATTTTCACAAAAATACGCACATCGACTCACCCAAACCACTGTCAAATAAAAACTGCGCATCCAAAACGGATGAAATTGTGGTGAGTAACTGTCAAAAGATGGACAACTACATTCACTAGCTTTTATTGACGAGTGTTGCTATCTTCACGTTGAGGTCGGAAACTTTGCAGGCCACCCATGTATATATATATATATATATATATATATATATATATATATATATATATATATATATATATATATATATATATATATATATATATATATTATAACTTTATTGTTACTAGCAAGTTTCGATTTCCTATTTATGAAAGTGTAACGTTTTGATACCTACTTTAACTTTAGTCAATGTCTTTCTTTAAAAGTTAGTTTCTTTCCAAACGTACAAATAAACGCTTAACTTGAGGCTTCCAATTTATCATGTTATCGTTGAAACACAATTGGTTATTAGGAAGATAGCATGGCTCTCTTTTTCTTATGAAACTAGCCTGAATCCTTTCAATGGTAACCTTAATTTTTCTTATTAAAATAATTCAGTAGTATTCATCATCATCATCGGCACCACAACCGGGATCCGGTCTTGGCCTATTTAGCAAGTTTCGAGGCCTGTTACATTTTCCATAATAATTTATTTTTACGAGCAAGGTTATTAGCTTTGCGCCACTAATTCAGTAGTATTATAATCGCACACATTAAAATTCTTGTAATGTTGAAAGTAAACTTGTGCGAAGTATATATAGATGTGTCCTATATGGGTGTATTACACTCAGGAAAACACAATCTGATATGTACATATTGTACAAAATAGGCTCAAGAGCAGACCCATATGGAACACCAGAGAAAACATGTACTGAGTTTTAAGAGCTGTTGTTAACAAACACTTAACATATTATCATACAGAAAACTTTCCACGATTTTAGAATGATATTTTGGAAAATTAAAGTCTATTAGTTTACAAATTATTCTCGGTCGGCTTCGAAGTAGGACTGGTGAAATGGATTTCTTCCTATCTTAAGGATAGACTGTATTCCGTTTGGTTCAGATCCGTGACATTCGACCTCTTCCATGGTGCCTCTGGCGGCGCTCAAGGAAGCCCCCGGGGCCCTCTCCTATTCATACTAGCCATTAATAACATTTATAAGGTCATTTAGCATTCCTGCTTGTCTCTATCCTTGGTGACACTAAGTCATATGCGATCAGCGAATCACTGCTTGATTTTGCACTGCTGCAAACAGACCTTGATAACTTCTCGGCTTGGTGTGGTAATTTGACTTTTTTGCTTAGCAACAACTTGCGAGCTGGATAATCTTGTGCGTGGCTGTTGTTTGGTTTATGAAGAGTAGACGAACCGGCTTGGTTAGAGGTCGCGCTCGACTCTGTAGTCAGTACAACCACGAGTGAGCAAAAGGTGCATACGTCTGTTGCGCAACGTATTATTACAACATTTTTAACAAACGGAGGTGTTAAACCCTCGGACATTTTTTCTCGATTGAAGGCAGGGTTGGGTAATGAAACTGTGGGGAGGAAGTATTGTGCCAATACACGGGCACTCCGTTCACTTCCTCATCCATCATAATTAATTGTTCCCTCGAGCACTATACATTCCGCCGAAGCAAAGAAAACGCCAAACACCGGACAAGTAAAAAATGTAAAACACAGGATTTCTATTGTTTATTTTTATTTATTTTACGGTAGCACTACGTGAAAGTTACTATGTGGAGTCAATAAAAACACAATCTTCGAAGACAATATAATATTCGATATGGCTCCTGCAAACACTGCTGGTACGGACTTGCTTTTGATTATAATTTAACACAACACTCGCCACGACTCGGGGCATATTGCCCTCACCGTGCGCACCGGTGAGCGGGAGATCGCGTGACCGTGGCAATCAGCGGATGGTATTTGACTCTTGGTGAAAGACAATCGAACTCCTCTCTAAAACTCGCACGATCACGGTGATGGTAGAAATCTGACTCCTCGATGCAACTCACATCCATAAGATTCAATGGCCGTAAATTGCATCGATAGAGGAGGAGCAAAACGGATCCACCTGTAGCCAATGGTGATCGCGTAAAAAGGGTATATGGGAGGATTTCCATTGCTGTGTAGGGCAGGTTCGATGCCCTGCGATGAAGACGATGATCGGTGGACACCTGATTAAACAAACGCACGATCATCAGGGGCTGCGGCGATGTACCCATACATCGTTGATGATGTATGCCAGGGAACGAAGTAGATTTTTGTTTCAAAGTAAACAAAAACGCTATTTCACAGGTCAAATGGTGGCACGCATAATGTACATGATGTGCCTATGTTACAAAGGGGACGTCATTGGAATTGCTTGAGATTCCGGGGAAATACCGATGTAGGCGATATCTACTGGTGTCAACAGCTCGACCAGAGATTGGGAATCTGTTTACTTTAGCCAAATGGCTCTGAAGCAGAATGGGGAAAATTGATCCTGGACGTTAAGTCCACAGAAAACTCGACGACGGTGGCTATGGATTGTTTGTTCGGGTTGGATGATGGGTCTTCATGGGACATGAACGTGAGTAAATAAACGATCACGTTCATGCTCAAATCAAATGCATTCCTGGGTAATGTTTAGAGAATTGCTCGCACTAACGCGGACCTCAGGGTAGGATAAGATATATGATTAAGTAGGTATATCGATTGCAGCTGTGTCCGCAATACGCCCTGCCAACGTTTGTTTATTGGCAATTGAAGACAAGCTGAGCCGATAGGAGATGAACTGGTTCATGGAGTATGAACCAGGGAAGTTCAGAATGTATGTATACCGTCGGGTAGGTTTTCCTTTCAGGAATGTTGCTGCAGGGGAGCTTACGCTGCCCGTAATTGCAGGCAAGTACCATGGCTTTGGAGGGGAAGAGGAAGGTGGTTAATTTAAAGAGGATGGGCGGTTCTTTGGGAATGCATTAAAGAATCGCCACAAAACACAGTCTAAGAATCGTATACTTGGGACAGAGAATTTAAAACTGGGCGAGAACGTATCGAAACGAAAATCATAATCGACACCCAAGGACAAGTCGTGCAATACACATGTTTCGCATAAGTCTGAATTTCAATCTCGTTCACATGATCACTGCGAGTACATTTGCAGCTATCGAGCTAATTTTGCACCACTCGTCCAGTTGTATTGACCGAAATGTTCGTAATTTCGTGTTTGATATTGTTTCATTGTAACATACACAGCCCGTCCCCATTTGTTAAAAATGAAGAGATGAAAGTTAAAAATGGTAAGATGATTATTACGAGCGAAATAAGAAGTAGGCACTTTTAAACTCAGAATTTCTGTAGTAATTTTTAATAATTTCCAATCGTTCGGGAACTTCATCATGATAGAAATGTTTACTTTGCTTGACGGTTTGTCATTTACAGATATAAAAAAAGGTTTAAATGTGTGTTCGGGTTAAAATACAAAATTGTTATGTCCCTTTTGAAAAACGGTTTAACTCCTTGTGTGAAGTTCCAGACAAACGCAAAGCAAAATTGTTCTACAGATTTTATCACTTGTGCATTGATTCTATATTTGTTTACTAGTTAAAGAACCCTATCCTCTATTAATGGAGCTATCTTTAATTGACAACGAAGATCACTAATAATTTGCCGCCTGCCTGGGGTGTTTGTAAAAAAAAGAAGAAAGGAACAAATATACAAATATTCAAATATATTCATACGCCCGTGGGGAACAATTCTTCAAACAAACATCCTCAGTTTCCGGTCGTTGCTATTAACTGTTCCTTTCTGC
Organism: Microdon myrmicae; assembly: GCA_963931805.1. NCBI lineage: Eukaryota > Metazoa > Arthropoda > Insecta > Diptera > Syrphidae > Microdon > Microdon myrmicae. The sequence continues at coordinate 218,990,613 of OZ007496.1, read as the reverse complement.
CAGACCACCAGCTTGGGCAGACCCTAAAACGTCTATCTCCATCGATATATCCTGGTGTTTATAACTCAAAATTATTCCTGGCTGGCTTCACAAATATCCTGCAGGCATGCGAACACACTATGCAAACACACACATATTATCCCCACAATATTTGCCAAACGTACCCATAAACACTTAGTAGATTTTTGGCACCTGCCTGACTACTTTAGATGCGATCCTGGAATTTATTAGTCCCATACAGCATTTGACTTATTATTACAGCGACCACCTCTTTTACTGCGCCGACATGTCAAATCCACTATTCATTTCTCGTAAATCTTGGTTTGGGGTGACCCCAAGAGCCAAGTAAGAGCCAGAACATACCTTCCGCCCACATTCGTTGTACGGCATGGTCTCGTCCTCATAAGCTCCAACTGCAGCAACTGCAACGACCACCTTCTGGCCATAACGACTTCCTGATGATGCTGATGCGCTCCTGCTAATGTTTTGCCAGCACACTTGTGTGTCTGTCTGTTCCTCTATGTCTCCGTTGTCTGGCAAAAAAAGGGGGGACTGTTGGGTTTGTTTGTATGATACACTGATCCTAGTTGTTGATATTCACAGGGTGATTATAATTTTAAAATTTTTTAATTGCTCCTGTGTCGCAATGTACCACTTGGCTGACGGCCCAAAACGGGGGCATTGTTGTGTATAGCTTCAGCTATGTTTTATGCTCGGCCTTTTTTTTTATTTTCTTTTAGGTGGAATGGATCACGAGGACGATAGTAGCTTGAGGCGTTTTGCGGTTGTTGTCGGGTTTTTTGATTTAATTTTCGCAGAAAGGATCTGCAGCCATGCACGTTTAAAGCAGCAGCCAAGGGTAAGTGAAGTTGCAATCAACAATCTGGAGTTGTATTTTTGCTTGAGGGTGTAATATGTTCATGTAAGTGGAAGTTGTACAATTGACAACGGACCAGCAACATGAGTATTTATGAAGCATTCTTAAGGGGCACCAATGGCTCTATTTTAAACGAGAGTAATAATGCCAGAAATGGTTTCATTATACTGTATCACGATCAACATGTAGAATTTAGTCGAAAATAAATGGCGTGAGAACCGATAACGTTTTAACTTAAGAACAAAATTCAGTTCTAGACGTATGATGGATGAAAAATGTGTGAATAGAAATGATCAAATATATAAAAAAATTCAAATAACATAATTTTCGAATTTTTGGAAATAAATGCTGGCTTTTTTGACAATAAGCAACAGTATTTCCATATTTAATTCTGGCAGTACAGGCAGAGGGCTACCACGTACCAATTCCGTTACTATTCATGTCCATCCGGATTCGGCCTTCAAAAATATATACGAGAAGTGCATTGCGAGGTAGAGTTAAGATGTACGAGTTGCGATGAAAAAATGTTCCAATTTTTTTTTATTTCGCGGGTTTTACAATTTTACTTACAAAAACTTACCTTGCTATTTAGCATAATCAGGTGATTATTTTTAATTCCTTTACAGGAATAGTTTTAATTTGCATACCTTCAAAATCAGCAATATTGCGTTTCCGTTCAGCTTACTGCGCAATAACATAAACATTTTCTCGAAACAGGAATTGCAGAATCCTCTGTATGAAGTAATGCTTATATTATCAAAAGTCCAATTAGTAGTTCCTCTCTATTATGTCTGTGGGTTTCTTTTATTTAAATTTGTCATCTTACCTTCGTGTAGATTTTTCCTATTATTAATATTTTTTTTTTAATTTAATTCACAACAGGGTTTGTCACTTTTTAACACTATTTCTTCACAGATAGCAATTAATTATAATTGTTTTAATGTCTTTTGTCTGTTGATTTTTATTTATTGTTTTACAAGTAATGTCCTTTGTATGTTGATTTTATTTCTTTAGAATTTAATTAAGGAACGGTTACACTCGAAGCCCGATCTTCAAATTTACAAATAAAAAAAAAAAAAAAAAAAGGGAACGAGCTCTAGTGGGCGTCCTTTTTTATATTCCATTTCCCATTTTTCTTGTTGGTCATATATGCGCATCCTTATCGAAAATATGCATATATTAGCGGACGCTTGTACAATTTATTACGCAGGTAATCATTGTTCTAATAAGGACGAATATATATTGTGGTGTTGTTACATAATTAAATCCCCCCTGAATCATTAAACTGATTCGTATTCTTTTTGGTCAAAAAAATGCTATTCACTGAAATCAAAATTTTCATGCTGGTTAGCACAGCATCGGTAGACGACGTAGTTTCTATTTAGCGAAACAGTTTCGTCTATCGCCAATTCCTTTTGCATATTCCCATGCAAAGGAAGATCTTAAGCGGAAGCCCCTCTTTCCTGTACCACAGTGTACAAACATTCGCTTGGGAGCAAAATCAATATCAGGTGAAACATATGCATGAATATACTTTCCAATCTAGAAAATGTCAGAGCAAAGAACACCAGAGGTATGTATTCCGGTATAAATTCAATTAGAAATGACTAACGAGGGAGAGCCAAAATAATTCGAGACACAAACGGTTGTCTGGTCACAGAAACAAACAATATCGTGACAAGATGGAAGCAGTACTTTGAAAACCTGCTCAATGCGCGCACCCATCAACCACAAATAAACGCACCAAACGTACATACAGCCGAGCCCCAGATCCCAGAGCCCTCTTTCAACGAAGTTGTAGACACAATAAATCGCTCCCGGAGTCGCCTGCATACCGGCAGAGTGGTTCACAGGAGGAGAGGCAACCAACGAAAGATCCACTAACTCATCAAAACAATATGGGATAAGGTAGTCACTCCGGAAGAATGGAAAACCTCACTAGTCGTCCCCATTTTCAAAAAAGGCGACAGATCTGATTGCGAAAACTACAGAGCAATATCATTGTTCCCAACCCCATATAAAAGACTAACAAATGTCATACTGGCGAGAATCACACAGTACGCAGAAGAAATACTGGGAGACCACCAATGCGGATTCCGTAGGAACCGGTCAAAGAGCGACGAAATGTTCACAATAAGGCAACTGCTGGAAAAAAAATGGGAATACGGAGAGACGGTTCACAAACCGTTCGTTGACTTCAAAAAAGCCTACGACTCAGTCGCAAGGCAAAGACTTTACCATATTGTAGTTGAGCTGGGAATCCCGAAAAAATATGGCGCCTTCATTAAAATTTGCACGAACAAAAACAAAGGGCGAGTTAGAATAGCAAACCACCTCTCAGAAAAATTTGAAGTCCACGACGGACTAAAACAGGGGGGTGGCCTCTCACCATGTCCTTTTAACCTTGTGCACGAGTATGGTAACATAAAGGTACAAGACGACAACATGGTCGGATCATCCCTGAACGGGGTCACACAAGTAACCTATGCAGATTACATCGCCTTTTTGGGAGATAATCTAGAAACTGTAGGTAAAAACTGTGAAATCATCATGCAAGCGGCAGAAAAGGTGGGCCAAGAAATAAATGAACACAAAACAAAATACATGATTACGGGGAGAGCAGGTGGACCTCAGGGAATACATATAAACGTCAGAGACATGATATTTGAAAAAGTTAAAGAATTTAAATATCTGGGAACGATATTGACGGCCAGTAACGAAATGTCGAAGGAAATTAACAAAAGGCTGCATTCCAGCAAGGCTAGCTGGCACGCAGTCAGTAAACTGCTGAAATTTAAACTGCTATCACGTAACATAAAGCTCCGTACCTATAGAACTGTGGGGGCAGGAGATGCGTCGCATGGACACTAGGTCCACTCCTATCCCCAGCATCGATTGGTTCATTCAAACACTGTTTATCCAACGCTGGTTATGACCAAGGTTCCGCCGAAAGTAATCACCACGTACTTCACGTAAATGATAGCATACACACAGTTTGGGTTGGGTTTATTATATTGTGGTAACAAGTCTATTCACATTGTGATGTCTTCATAGCATAACTCGTATGTTGCGATTATATTTATGTATTAAAACTATTTATGATTATGATTATATAATTATACCAACACGTTTAAATTATAACGGCTTTATAACGCGTCATATTCAGAGCCGTAAGTGTAATCTTGGTTTTCGATGGTAGGCACGTTTCGACCGACGGTGCAACACTGACTTTAGGCACGACCGTCTTTGACGGCGATTTGGATTATAGCTATGGACTGTCCCGAAGCGCACGCCGGGCGGGGGGGGGGGGGGGGGGGGCGTAGTGGGGACCGGCTGTCCTCTGGGTTATTACTCGACTAACTCTTACACACGAGGGCGGCGTCCCCCGCGTAGCCGCGGCCGTTATTGGAGGACCCTCGACGTGCGCGTGTTGGGAATTGAATGACGACTGACTAATGAAGGAAAGAATCTATTCATCGTGTCGTGGTGGTTGAGTCACAGCTAAAATCGACTCGCCTCCATTTACTAGGAATTTCGGGAAGAGTTGCTGTGCTTGCTTATGGAATTCAGTCCAGCGAATCCTCGCCGTACAAGCTGAGTTGGATTCGTTGGTTGTGTATACTGGGAAATTGGTTTGGCGGCATAGCCAAGTATGATCAAGGGCCTTGGTTGTTGTGATCTTTTCGGGGAAAATTGGGATTACTTGGGTGCAAGCAAGGAATATCATTTAGATAAGATATCAACCGAAGTAATTTCGGGGAAATGTATGCGGCTCGGTATAGTTGGTGGTGATGGTTAATGTTCGTTGTAGGTTTGAATATGCGTTTTATTACAGCATATGGATTTCGGGGAAATTAAGATTGCTTGGTCGCAAGGAAGGAATATGGTTTAGATAAAGAATTGGCCGAAGCAATTTTGGGAAAATGTATGCGGGGATGATTTAGAATATATTCTGTTGAATTGTATTCTGTTACGGGTTTGGAGTGTGTTTTATTGCGAAGTTTGGAATGTATGCTATTGCGGATTTTGCATGGGGAATTGGGTGCGCTTGCAGCTTTTGCATGGTTGCGAATGTGTGTATATTTCAGGTTTGAATGGGGAGTTGGGTTGAGGTGAGGCACTGTTAGCGGTCAAGATTGGTTGGCATTGTGGGTTGGTTCTCCATGTGGTATATAGAACCCCCACAGGACCATGATCATGGCGATTTCTCTATACGGATGCGAAACATGGGCTCTGACAAAACGGGAAGAAACTAAAATCCACGTATTCGAGAATAAAGTTTTAAGGGGTATCTTTGGCGGAAAATATGACGAGGAAGAAGGACAATGGAGGAAACTCCGCAAGCACGAATTGGAAGAGCTATACCGCAAATCTATAATAGTGAGAGTAATCAGGTCGCGAAGATTAAGATGAGCTGGACATGTGGCGCGAATGGGCAACGATAGGACGGTAGACCAACGGGAAAGAGACCGACAGGACGGCCGCGACGGAGATGGGAGGACAGTGTAAGGTTTGACCTTGAGGAGATCGGATCGGCTGGTCAAGCGTGGAAAGAGAGTGCACAGGACAGGGAACGATGGCGGAGTCGAGTCGGCGAGGTCACGAACTTCCGGGTTCCTACAAGCCAATAAATAATAATAATAATAATACTTTTCAACCCTCTCCACTTCCCCCGGAGTATGCTTTAGGTTCGTGCTCTGAGAGAAATCCAAGCATGGAAGGACCACATGACCACCCCTTTGGTTTCGCTTTTCGTTGCAAGCGAAACCAAACCAACCCTAAATCGCCATGCTCTCCTTTCCAATTTTCCCATTCTGCCTCAGTTCATGACCGTTGAGCAAATTCGCAAGAGTTTATTCACCTTAATGGGCGGGGAAATGGGAAAATAAGGATGAATGTGCTATTGGAAATGGGCGATCATGGAGAGAGTACCTGTTGTTGGGTAGGAGTGGGTAAGCACTCAGTCGAGAGCAGTCGAACAAAGTGGTCTTATTCGTGTGGGTATACCGCGGTGGCGGTCATAGACTGAAACGGTCTACGGAGAACTAAGAATTTGTGTAAATAAATCTGCACCAAACTAATCTAAACAAAGTAGAATTTATGTGTAGTAGTAGTAGTATAATTTTACAATTCAATTCACAAATATTATCGACTATAATAATATATGAGAAAACTAGAAGGCATTCAGTATTTTTATACGATTAAAGTAACAAAACAGAGTTGAATGCCCCTTTAAAACAGCAATCAAGTAAAATATCGATTTTTTAAGGTGGGGTGAGTATTACTGGCTCCTCGATAGTATAGTGGTTAGTATACCCGCCTGTCACGCGGGAGACCGGGGTTCGATTCCCCGTCAGGGAGCCTTTGGCGCAAGACTAATGACCTTGCCCGGAAAAAACAAATCATTATGGAAAAATTTAACAAGCCTCAGGACTTGCTAAATAAGGCCAAGACCGGTTCCCGGTTGTATTGCCGATGATGATGATGGTGAGTATTATCGGTTAGGAATAGTTGTATAGTACATTCAATAACAACAAAGCTTGCATAAACCTTTTACACTAATTCAAAACAAGATAAATTTAGGTACAATTTTTAAGTCGGTTGAAGGCAAATGAAAGGATACAAACTAAGATTAAACCAGAAATACAAGGATCTAAAGCAACATAGTCCAGGCTGAAGAGCCACATCTTCACTCCTTTTAGAAATGCACCAGGTCTTGCTAGTACCCTGACTGACTGTAATTCATTGAACAATCGAAGTGACAACACAGTAAAGAAATCACGATATGCTGTAGTTCGGAATTCGGGAACAGTTGAATGGAGACTTTGTTTCAATAAATTACAAAATAAAGAATCTGCAGCAAAGTAATCTAAACAAAATAGAACTTATATGTGACGTAGGCCTCAATAGAGCTGAAACAATAATAATTTAATTAAAACGAAATCAAAAGTGAAACACAAAGGACTAAAAAAGAAGTGGCGAGTTTGTTTTAATTTCAAAAAACAGAGGATCCCATCGCCGTTGGAAATTCCAACAGCATCTACGCGAGTACACTTAATATATCGGGTTTTCCAATAGGGACTTGACAACATTTTTTTTTTTTTTAAATAAAACACAAACCATTTCAGATATTTCAAAAACTTTATTATCGACTTGAAGTACAATCAAAACATTTATGAATAGAACTCGACTTCGTTCATATGGCCATCGCGGGCACGTTTGCATCGGTCGATTCGTTGGACCCAATTTTCGAACACTCGGCCACACATTTCGGCTGAAATGGCGGCAATTTCGCGTTCAATGTTGGCTCTGGGCTCTTCCAACGTCGTCGGCTTGTTGGCATAGACCAATGACTTGACGTAGCCCCAAAGAAAATAGTCTAGAGGCGTTAAATCGCACGAACGAGGCGGCCAACCGACTGGCCCATTTCTTGAGATAACACGCTCATCATACTTACTCTTCAATAAATCGAGTGTATCGTGTGCTGTGTGGCTTGTGGCACCGTCCTGTTGAAACCACATGTCGCCCAAGTCCATATCTTCCAATTCGGGCCAAAAATAATCGGTAATCATGGCGCGATAACGAAGGGCATTCACAGTAACGTGATGATCGTTATCGTCGAAAAAAAAATATAGCCGAATGACGCCGGAGGGATGCAAACCGCACCAAACAGTTATTTTTTGTGGATGGAGTGGTGATTCATGAAGCACATGTGGATTTTCACACGACCAATAACGCGTGTTTTGCTTATTGACGAACCCATTGAGCCAAAAATGAGCTTCGTCACTGAAGATGATTTTGCGATGAAATTCATCATCTTGGAGAACGTACGTCGCTTCAAATGGTCCATCGGCTTCAATTCTTGAGTCAGCTTGATCTTGTATGGGTGTTTACGCAAAATTTCCCATAAAGTGGTTTGGGCGATGCCCAATTCTTGAGAACGCCGTGGAATTGACTGATTTGGATCGTTTGCTACGGACGCCTGAACGGCAACGATATTTTCGACACTTCGACCAACCCGTTGTCTCACTGGCACGGCAGCATCACACAACGAATATGTAGAGTCAAATTTTTGCACTAAACTTGTTATTGCCTGTCTACTAGGGCGAGAATTACGACCGAAAATTTGAGTTAACGCTCTTTAAGTTGCGGTCACCGACTCCAAATTTCGGTAGTAAATTTTTATAATTTGCAGACGTTGTTCGTTCGTATACTTAACTATAATGAAAATGTTGAGTTTACTGAATAAATTGACAGTGACAATTTGTTGATTAGTGGAAGTGCGCGTTCACAAATTAAATCCAAAGTTGCCAAGTCCCTATTGGAAAACCCGATATATTAGGTGTACAAATAAATTTTCTTTCGTCATTTTCTGTAAAAAAAAAAATTAGGAATTTATTGTGAAAGAACGGTACATTACGTTTAATTCCAAGTATTGTCCATTACTAAACACTACTTTTTCCCATCTTTCTGGCAGCATCCGAATGTCACGTTGGAAGAACTCTTCATCTTTTGAGGATATCCACGAATCGACCCATTTTTTTATATCTTCCTATGTTGTAAACTGCTGCTCGGACAGACCATGTGCCATGGATCTAAATAAATGATAATCAGAAGGGGCACGGTCTGATGAATATGGCGGGTGGGGTAAGACTACCCAATGAAGTGTTTCCAAATAGTTTTTCACCAGCATCGCAACATGCGGACGAGCATTAAGATGAAGAAGAATAAATTTGTCATGTCTGGAGTAGTAATCGGCGCGTTTTTCCTTGAGTGATCGGCTCGATCTCATTAATTGTGTTCGGTAGAGAACTCCAGTGATGGATTCACTCGGTTTCAGCAATTCATAATACACGACACCAATCTGATCTCACCAAATACACAGCATGAGTTTTTTCCCATGAATATTCGGTTTTGCTGTCGATGTTGAAGCATGGCCAGGTGGTCCCCATGATTTTCTTTTCTTTGAGTTATCGTAGTGGATCCCTTTTTCATCCCCACTGACTATATGATGCAAAAAACTTTTTGCCTGGCAAGCAGCATTTCACTTATGCAAAGTCGGCGTTCAACGTCCCTCGGCTTCAGTTCGTATGGAACCCAATTTCCTTGGTTTTGAGTCATCCCTAACGATTTTAAATGATGTGAAATTGCTTGTTGAGTTACATCTAATATACGTGCACGTTTTTTTTGCGTTTGGGATGGATCTTCCTCCAATATAGCTTCCAAATCCTTGTCTTCGTACACTTTCGGTCTTCTACTTCGATCTTTGTCTTCCACGTCAAACTCACCGTTTTTTAACTTTTGAAACCACGCAAGACAACTTCTCTCACTCAAAGCAGCCTGACCATATGTTTCTACAAACAATCGATGCGCCGCAGCGGCAGATTTCTTCAAATTAATAAAGTAAATCAAAAGTTCCCGCAAATGACGCTTATTTGACACAAAACTAGACATTTTTGGACGAAAAAAATTATGTAAAGCTATATAAAGTCACTAATATTTTGAGGTTATGTTGTTATGACGTGTTCCAACTCACAATATTACGTTTGACATCTGGCAATTTCTACATAATTTTCTGGTGAGGACATCTTTTGCCAAAGGGCAACTTATTTGTACACCTAATACATATATTATATTTTGTGCAAAATAAATTGTTACAGTGTATGCGAATGCGCAAGTGGGCGTGCATACTAGAATGAGAATATACAATGACAGAAAGTGTATAATATGTAACTCTATGGTGCCACACCATTAATAAATAATAAGTATGCATATGTAAGTATATATGCGAGAGTAAGCCGACGGATAATTGCGAGCTGTACGTCGTATGGTATAGTAGACAGTCAGAGTATGAGTCTCGCCCTGATAAAATAACCTCCTGGTATTTACCAGAACAAGTGGCGTATTTCACCTCTGGAAGATTGGTTAATGACTCCAACGAGGTAGTGTACCATAACACCGAGCTGGCACCCAATCAGTTCAAATACGGTAACATACAACCATTCTCCAACATTCTGCGTTTTAACGAACAACTGGAAAGTGTTACCGCACCTGAAGCCACTAACTGACCATATCCCACGCCAACCTACTTCCTTAACCATCAATCCCTATATTCCCCAATTCACATTACATATTCAACTTATTATAAAATAAATTAGGTTAAGCTAGAATAAGTTAGAGTTAAGTTAAGTATTAGATTAGATTAAATTAAAAAATTAAAATCCTGGTTTTCTGACCTTTTCCAGGAAAACTGTTAATATTAAAACCTATAATACTCGAATAGTTATTCACACATTCAGTTATGTTTGAAAAATGTGTAATGTATGCATGTAAACAGTTGTATCACTAGAATTATAAGTTAGCTGTAGTACTTAATGTAAACATTGATTATTGGTCAAATAAATACAGTATGTTAAAAAAAAAAAAAAAAAAAAAGTGGCGTATTTTTTTAAATTCCACTATATCACAATTGTGGCGACGAGGATGTTTGATCAACCTACGTAACTCTCAAGTGCGGTTTTTCCCAGTGAATATCGCATTTTTTCAGTGAAAAAGAGAAATATTTCTATGGATCAGGACCCCAACACCGGTTACATTTGGAGCCTCAATAAAGAACAAATTATGGCAGAATTAACAAATTGCAGAAGACAAGAAGAAAGCAGCCATTTTACTCACCTTGATGGATGAGGAAACTTATGAATTAATAAAGCATTTGAGTACGCCAAACCTAAGGATTGCGAGTACGACGATTTGGTAAAATTGTTTACAGCGCACCTAAGCCCGAAACCATCTGAAATGATGGAAAGAAGCAACTTTTACAAAGCACATCAGCGGGCAAATGAAAGCGTAAACGACTTTGCTGCCCGTTTAAGAAAATTAGTAATAAATTGCGAATTCACGGATCTTGGAATAGCTTTATCACGTGAATCAGTCCTTTAAAACGTTTCAGATACCACCGCGTAACCATCATTCTTCGCATAAAGATGTTTTTGTGATAAATCCGCATAAATATTATTGTAAAAATTCTAGATCACATAAAAGAAACCGACATTTTTCTTCTTCGAAAGATAATCAGCGAGAATATACACGCAAAGGTTTTGAATTTTTTTTTATTATATATGGGCCTGTAGGAACCCGTAAGTTCATGAACGCACCGACTCGCCTCCGCCATTGTTCCCTGTCATGTGCGCTCGCCTTCCACGTTCGACCATCCGAGCCGATCTCCTCGAGGTCCAACCCAACCTTGTCCTCCCATCTCCGTCGCGGCCGTCCTACCGGTCTCTTTCCCGTTGGTCTACCGTCAAGAATTCTATGCGCGGTCCTATCGTTCCCCATTCGCGCCACGTGTCCGGCCCATCTTAATCTTTTTTTTTTTTTTTTTTGAATTAATTTTTCAAAATTGCCGAGGCCACGGACACACAATAAAGCACTGCCCAAACCCACAATAACGTAAACAAGTGTGGACTGCGACAAAGGAAGACATCGCAGAGACACATGTAAATATAAAAATAGTACATGTGTAACAGACAAGGACACATTGCTAGAACTTGATACGCCAAACGCGCGCAGCAGTTGTAGCAGTAGTAGCGATCCCGATGATGCTTCAAGCATCGAAAAGCTGATCGTAGGGCACACCGAAGCCAGTTTCCAAGATCGTTGCAGCGACTTCTATCATCTAGAACTCACCGTTAAACAAAATATTTATAAAACTTTTGTGGCGGTCGGGTCGGCGAATCGATGTATGTATGTGTGAGTATAAATGGAATGAATGTAAACATGGAAGACGATTCAGATATGAGAGCTACACCTTGACCCAGGCACCGACATAGATTCCAAAATACGAACAAAGTTACTTCCAATAAAGCAAACATCATCGGAGAGACCTTTGAAAACACTTTCGAGGACGGCGAACCGATGTATGTATGTGTGAGTATAAATGGAATGAATGTAAACATGGAAGTCGATTCAGATATGAGAGCTACACCTTGACCCAGGCACCGACATAGATTCCAAAATACGAACAAAGTTACACCAATAAAGCAAACATCATCGGAGAGACCTTTGAAAATACTTTCGAGGATGGCGACCCGGATACTAATGCAATAATTAATTCGGCGGTTCACAATAAACCAGGCAACTTTAATGAGCCAATAGTTGTCTTCAACTTAGCTAACAGTGCATACTTCAACGACATACATGATAATAGTCACGGTTTCGTCACACTGTAGCGTTCTACGAACGCACAATTCCACCCAGATAAGGTTCCTACCCTTCAAGGAACATACTTACCTTATTCATTACACGTGCCCACAGACACGTGTCCCAAAGCTCCTAATCATACCTGTAACAAGGGTCATAGGAAGCTGCAACAATGTTGAACCCGATATCAAAAAAACAAGGGACTTAACGTTCAAAAACTTTCAATATCGAGTCAACGCATCCATTCATCGTATGCAAAACCAATCCCAGAATACAGGTCATAAATCTCCCATTCTAAACATCAACGCGAGGTTTCCCAAGGAAATACCATTTTCGGTAAATAGACTGAACGACGGATCCATACGCTCGTAGCTAAATGCAATTAGCGCCTAAACCAGGCACACTTGCGCAAACAATCAATTCGTTGCGCCGCTGATTAGCAGGCGAACAATCTTAAACTCTAAACACTACCACCAGATACCGTACTGGGAGAAGCACACCAACAACCAGAGGCGGCAGCCGAAACCAGCCCCGTATGCCACCCATCAGACTCCCACGAAACGCCAGGCACGGCAAGAATTGAGAATCAACCAAACCCTCACGAAATGATCGCGCGCGGGGCATCGGACATCCTACACGGACCGATAACGCGGCAGTGCGCCCGATATCTCCGCGCCCAAGAAGACGCCGCAAAAATTCTCAACCTACGGCAACCAATAACCGAAACCACTGCCGACCACAAGAAAGCGAAGAACGCGATAGCTTTCGCTCCTTTGCCACCCAAGCACCGACCAAGATGGAAGGGAGCACGCCCATAAAAGACGACAGCATCCCCCACACATCTACACCATACTTTATACCGTGACTACGTCACGGGGGGGGGGGGGGGGGGTGAAGTAGCGTTCTACGAACGCACAATTCCACCCAGGTAAGGTTCCTACCCTTCAAGGAACATACTTACCTTATTCATTACACGTGCCCACAGACACGTCTCCCAAAGCTCCTAATCATACCTATAACAAGGGTCATAGGAAGCTGCAACAATGTTGAACCCGGTATCATAAAAACAAGGGACTTAACGTTCAAAAACTTTCAATATCGAGTCAACGCATCCATTCATCGTATCCAAAACCAATCCCAGAATACAGGTCATAAATCTCCCATCCTAAACATCAACGCGAGGTTTCCCAAGGAAATACCATTTTCGGTAGATAGATCGAACGACGGATGCATACGCTCGTAGCTAAATGCAATTAGCGCCTAAACCAGGCACACTTGCGCAAACAATAAATTCGTTGCGCCGCTGATTAGCAGGCGAACAATCTTAAACTCTAAACACTATCCCAGATAGATGTACAATGGGAAAGGCAAACAAAGCCCTACATCCCATAATCCGTGAATACATCCGAAATACAGGCGAACCTTTGCCGCATGCTAGATGTGCGGCATCCGATCCGCAAACAAAGGAAGAAACGAGATACCGACCACCAGCATCGAATGGTGATAATGATGATGATTAGGTAAGATTTCTCCTTCCAGATCCTATAGGAAATTCTCCTTGTGAGATGAAAAGGAAGATGGTATGCTGCTAACAGATACTGTGGAAAATTCTGTTAGCAGATGAAATGGGAAATTTTCTCCTGTGCAGATACAGATCGGAAATCTTAATCGGGATATTTTTTTGGGCAGACAGTTAGTCTAATTTTGATCGTCGACGAGACGACTGGCTCTATCGAACAGCCATATCGCGAAGTCCATTTCAAGCATCCAAGGAGGCTAATGGTGATCGTCAACGCCACAAGAGTGGACTTAGAGAATTGAGGAGGATAATACGAGAACTTAACGAGTAATATCTCACCGCGAAACAATTAAATGTAATAAAAGAACCTTCCGTGTCGTCGAAAGGAAATGTATGTCGGTTGGCGCGTGAAGCGAATTTTTACGTTGTAGTTATGTGTGACGAAAGAAAAAAAGACGTTACCCAACAAAAATGGAAAGTGAAAATAACTGTCCGTGTTTGGTTTAATTTGACAGTGTCTCCGTGTTCCAGGTTGTTTCCCCCGTCGTGAACAGTGTTCGGTGGAACACTTCGGTGACATTTCGACCACAACACACAAATCCGCCAAAACACCAAATACACTACAGAATATAATTAAATATCGAAACCCTAAGAAGTCACCCGGTATCGACATGTCGTACCACTCGTTGCGAAGGTTTTCTGCTTTATTCTTTATAAAGCTTTCCATTCTGCTCAACCATACCTACAACATGGGGTACTTTCCCAAAGATTGGAAGCATGCTATTGTATGTCTAATAGCAAAAGTGGGGAAACCAACATACCACCCCTCAAGCTTTCGCCGGATTCCGTAGCAGGCGGTCCACGGGAGACCTTTTGACACTTATAACCCATATATGGACATCTGCGACTGAGCGGCATGGTGAGTCACTGGTTTTAGTAGACCGCTGTGTAGTATCATCTGCCAGTTCGTTCTAAACAGGATCTTCCAAGTTCGAGTGAATGGAAAGCTATCCCGAACTTTCATCGCCGCTGCAGGCGTACCACAGGGTCCCATTCTCGGCCCCATCTCATTTAATCTCTATACCTCAGATATTCCTCGCCCCGTGGACGGGAGAGTAAACCAGATATGCTATCCGGATGACGTCCTAGTATACACGTCATCCAAAAGCCCTAAACCCGCAACAAATCGACTCAACCGCCATCTGGACGGATTGTATCAGTATTATAGTCGATGGAAAATTCGACTTAACCCATCCAAAGCGGTAGCTATAATTCTGAGTAGTAAACACCCCCAACCTGCTTCTCGATATTCACGGAATACTCGAATACAATAGGAGGTACTACGATTATTTCTTGGGGTCATCTATACCCTAAAAATGAATTTCATCTAGCATGTGACCTACATTCTTCAAAGGGCCTTCGGTCGGTCTAAGCAACTACACAACATTTTGAAGTGCAGCAACAAAGTTGACACCAAGGTTCAACTTCTCCATATGGTCTTGTATATCTTCGGCCCAAATGAAAAGACTTCAAGTTTTAGAAAGAAAAGATGCACCGACCACTCTAGAAGGCCTGACGGTCACCATTACCCAAACCCTTACCTATATGAAGGTTGCTCCATTACCCCTATCGAAGAGTACTTGCTACAATTCGCATAAAAGTACCTCGAAATCATTCAGTACAGCTAGTCTTGCGTTCTTGACCCTTCCCCCTTTCGATCTTTTCGGATCCGGCCACCACATTTTCTTCTTCAATACAAAACTGAAACAAGCATCCTTCCCAACAACATTCCCATCTATAATAGCGGATCACTGGATCCATCCCATAGGGTCTATTGCTAACGCACTACACAAATCCACGCACAGTACAAGACAGCACAAATACACACGAACACGCCGACCACAACGCAGGTTATCAGACGCCAAAGACGTAATATGCGTTTACCACCGCACTCAAGACCTGCTGATTTCTATGCCAACATCCCTCCATCCAACACATTTGTCCTGGTGTAATTGAAATCGGTCTCCCGCCACATTTTTTACGTCGATTCGAATACTTTTGAAACCGTTATACATGAAAAAGTTTTCAATGAATATTTCCGAAATTTTGTAATCGACAAAGCTCATGAGAAATTGAATTGCTATACAGGCATTATTATGCACCCGATCGGGACACTAAATGATTTAAAAGTACAATTTAATGGCCAAGAGAAAATATAACATTGTTATGTTATCCCGGGAGAGCCCTACGCACTGATTGGCCGTAAATGTCTTACAACTTTCGGTTGCTGGCCTTTACAAATACCTATTGGTAATAGACTGACGATAAACATGATTGAATGCATTAAAGTTAGAGACTGCATTGTAAATAAATTCAGTACATTGATTGGTTCCTCCCCTGGTTCCTGTAATAAAAGTAAAAGTAAAATTTATTTGAAACCGGACACAAAACCAGTAGCTATAAAGTATCGTTATGTTGCGCATGCGTTAAATCCGCTAATTGAAAATGAAATTGATCGTCTGATATCGCTGGGTCACTTAGAACCGATTGAAATAAGCGAATGGGCGATGCCGATCATGCTCCTCGATAGTATAGTGGTTAGTATACCCGCCTGTCACGCGGGAGACCGGAGTTCGATTCCCCGTCGGGGAGCCTCTGGCGCAAGACTAATGACCTTGCCCGGAAAAAACCAATCATTATGGAAAATTTAACAAGCCTCAGGACTGGCTAAATAAGGCCAATACCGGCTCCCGGTTGTAGTGACGATGATGATGATGATGCCGGCCATGCCTGTATTTAAAGATAATGGCAAAATTCGATTTTAAGTTAACAGCGAATCCGCACATCATTATGGATAAATATCCACTTCACACATTTTTTTTTTTTTTGTTAATAACATCCTTTATTGGATATGAATAGTACAATCTTAACAATTTAATTTAATACTAGGTTTAAATTGTACTTAATTTAGTTTAATTTAGTTAAACGTGTAAGGGTTTACTGGACCAGTGTTCAGCTCCCAACTCGAGTTTAGTATGTTAGATTTTAACATGTTAATTCATAAAGTTTCGTCCATTTTAGCCGTCTCAATTCGTGGGTAATATCCAAGAGCTGAATAGCTTCTACGTTGGTATGATTATGTAGGCGTCTTTAGTCTTTGACAGCATATTCTCGGATAACTTCATAAATCCATTTGATCTCTAGGTTTAAATTAGCGGAAAATAAATTCACGAACACATTATCTTTATCTTTTGAATAGGAAGGAATAGGAAAAGAGGAGGAAGCGAAATTTCTGCTGACAGACTTTGCCATTGGCCAGGAGGGACGCGAACCAGTTGGGCACTTAAGGAGTTTATTGGTCACTCTGTCGTTGTAAGCCTTCTTCGAGGTATCAATCGCCTGGGTTACTAGGTTCTGATTCTAATAAAATTCGTTCTGTTAACATCAGTGGGATTGGAGCGCCATTGATTAAAAGCTCTATTTTTTGCCGCCGTAATCTGCTCGCATTTTTTATCAAACCAAGGCTTGTCAGAGGAATTTCGTTTGATGAATTGCGGAATGTAAATCTCCAACCCGAGAAGAATAATTTCCGACTACGCGCAAGCGTTACCATCGGAGTCTCGAAAGCACACCCCCGATCACGGAACGATGCGAAGAAATCTCTCAAATCGTCCCAGTTGGCAGCCCAATACCTCCATACATGCCGATCTGCTTAGGTCGGTTATTCGCTTAAAATGAAACTGGTTGCGCGACCGATGCCAAGCAGTGATCAGAGTTTACCAGTGGCGCGGCAACCTCCACTGTAAAAACGTGTTAAACGTGTAAGGGTTTACTGGATAAATGCTCGGCTCGGATGTCAAGAACAGATCCAGGGTGTTCGCACAATTACCTTGGGCATCTGGCACTCGGGTAGGTTCCTTCACAAGTTGAGTCAAATTGGGCCAAACAGCGCACATCTCCGCCAGTCTCCCAGCCTCGTCGGTCCTTTTAGAATGCACCAACCAGCCGGAATTGTGTACTTTAAAATCCCCAAGGACGACCATTTCAAAAGCCGGGTGGTTGATCTGTATCCAGTCGACGGTACGTGAAAGATGTTCGAAAAATGTCGGGGAGTGGTAAAGACCACAAAGAAATTTAACAGAATTCCTCAGCACGACTTTTATTCAAATGATGTCCAAGTTATTGGGTTCCAACGCCTTTATCCTCTGGCAAGTTAGATCGGACCGCATGAAGACGCAGACTCCACACTTCAAACGGAATCTCGAATGTAAGTCGTATCTTGAGCAACGAAGATATATCTAATTAGTTGACGAACCGATCTGGGTTCCAGGGGCAAGGATATCTGATTGCGCTGTTTGCAAATATTGGTGGATGGCGTTTACATTAAAATTGGTGAAACCGATGTCCTTGATGTTATAAAATGCTGTTATCATTCGAACGTTGACAGAGTCTGGAGAAAGAGCCCAATTACCGTTGACGAATTTCTTAAAGTTCAGAATAGCTCCTCAATAGTATACTGGTTAGTATACCCGCCTGTCACGCGGGAGACCGGGGTTCGATTCCCCGTCGGGGAGCCTCTGGCGCAAGACTAGTGACCTTGCCCGGAAAAAACAAAGCATTATGGAAAATTTAACAAGCCTCAGGACTTGCTAAATAAGGCCAAGACCGGTTCCAGGTTGTAGTGCCGATGATGATGATGATGATGATTTATCAGAATATTTGCATGATGTTCCCGCTGATATAGTCCCTCCCTCGGAGCTCCGAATGGGAAACTAGTTTACCTCCGGAGTTCTCAGAAGGTACCATCATGGCTTATCTTCGTATATTTTAATAAATAATTCACTATGATGTCCGACGGTTCTCCTGGCTTGGTCTTGGTCAGTGATTTCCCCAATAAGCCCACTCGCCTTGGGCATCGGTTGTGCGCAAATCCTTTGACGGTGACAATCAATTGGCAATATTTACGCGGGACATCATTACGTCCTAAAATATTCTTGGGGCCACCGGTTGAAAATGGGACTGTCTTGTGGAAAACGGGACGTAGGGTCACCTTAGGTGTGGCCGATAAATTTGAGTCCAAATATTCACTACCGATATAACTTGCCAATCGCGATATAACGCATCGGTCTAACGACCGAAAGTTTTGTAGTCGTAAGTGCTATAGTCAAAATTTGCACAGGTCGGGCGATTCGACACGGTTCACAGGAATTGAAAATCTCTCAATCTTCATTTGGCAGATTTTTCGTAACGATGTCGACCTACTTCCTCACAAGGTCCAATTAACAGAAGAACTGAAGACTATTAATCATTTGAAGCACCCAAACTGCTCCAATTGTGGTCTACAAAAGTTTGAAGAAAATTCTGAATCGAAGTTTATTTTGGGATATTTTTTTGTCGATGAAAATGATCGCCATGTTACGGTCAATGGAATTTGATATCGATCCGTATTGGATGACTATTACAATTGTGTGAAGTACCAATAAGATCACAATTGGGGGGAGTTCCAATAAGATGGAGCCACATACCACATAGTTCGTAACACAATTTATCTATTGAAGGGGAAGTTTGATAATCGTGTAATCTCGAAGGATGGTCCATTCGAATGGTCATTAAACTCATGCGATTTAACGCCATTGGATTTCTCTTTATGAGGTTAAACTAGATCGTTGATTTATGCCAATAAGCCAACCATATCAGATGAGCTCAGGAATAATATCGAATACGAAATTACCAACGCTCCGATAGATGTCTGTGGACGATATGTATAAAAACATTGAATATCTTCCATTTTTCTTACATTTTGTTCTAAAACGATTGCAACTGCCATCCTTAATGAACAAATTTGAATGATTTAATTCTTTAATAGACAAAAGCAACAACGCCTCATTTTTCATTTGTCACTTTTTAAACATTTTTTTTTCTTTTCTTTTAATATTCTTAGTTTCTAAATTACATGCTAGACAAAAAATACTTAAATTCTAGCTTAATTATCTTATATTATAACTTACTGGTCCCACGCAGACGTTCTAAGCTAAACATTACATAACTATTGTATAATTTGCCTTTCGGCGACAGAACTTTGTTTGTGGCAGTACTTATAATTATTTAAATGACAAAGAAAAATTTTGAAAACTTTGTCTAATTTTTTTTTGTTTTTTTAATTAAAATTTAACCTACTTTTTTTTTTTAAAGATCTTAACTTAACTTAACTTAAGTCTATGTAAGCTGGTTGATGAGACTGTTATTCTATACCGACTTTGGTATCCAGGTCTTTATATGCCATTCAACCACCAGAACTGTTGACGCTGTACAATACTATCGTCCGGGTCTCTGTGGGAGATAGCCCTACTGAAGCGCAAGAGCTCTTCTTCGGTGCGCGTTTCTTCCCGGTCGTAGCACAATCGACCGTCTACGGATGATTTACTTACATGATAGATCAACGGAATTCCGGATCTATCCTGTATGAGCCCTTTCATATCTCATAGTACAGGGTATTTGGATAATAAGCTCCCAAAATTAGGTCATTGGACGAGCTTATTGCTCTCGCAATATATCCTCTGATTAATTTGATCATAAAATTATCCACCCTATTTATGCTGGCTTCATTATATAAAGTCTAATTTGAGTAGTACTTTTTGTATTCCGACCCCGGCGTTCAATATAATCTGAGACATGTTCTGAGACAGTTCCTTTCGAACACCCGGATCTTTTCCATCAAATTTGGACCTATGTTAAACCATACTGGACAACCATATATGAGCATTGGCCTGATTAGCGTCATGTAGCATATGACTTTTACCCTACTGTCAAGTTGGCTACTGTGAAATAGCCTCCTTGTCATAGCAAACGTTTTTCTAGCCTTTACCAAAACAGCGTGTACATTTCTGTTGAAATACAGATATTGATCTAGCCAGATGCCAAGGTATTTAACTAATTTCTTGGTTTCCAGTTTATCTCCATACGGTCCCACGATAACTAGCTTTCGTCAGTTTTTCCTTGTGTCCTTCGTGGCTTTATATAATGGGGTTCTATATAGGATGGCTTCACATTTCTGGAAGTTGATTTTAAGTTTCCAGTCATCGCAATAGCGCTGCACTTTGTTGAAGTCTTGCTGTATTAAACTATTTATGATCTCAACTTTCGGAGCTCTTCTGTAAATTATGAGATCGTCTGCGTACGCAATAGCCTGCGGGAGGGAATCTAATAAGTCGCTAATGTAAATGTTAAAAAGAATCGGAGACAGTACCGCTCCCTGTAGCAAGCCATTCTTGATATTATACGTTTTATTAGAAGTCACATTACCATTTTTGACCACGAACCTCCTGTCCTTTAACATATCGTAAGGTACATATAGTAGAGGCCTAGGTATGCCATGTCTGATCAGTTTGTAATATAACCCTTCGATCCAGACGGTATCAAAGGCTTTTTCCAAGTCGATCAGACAGGCCCCTGTGCATTGGTTCCTACATTTATTCCATTGTATGTCGGAGACCTGTTTAGCTGCGGCATGTGTGGCTTCATGACCCGCCTTAAAGCCAAACTGGTTATTTGGAATAATGTTGTTGTCGTCTACCCATTTTAGCAGAGCTTTGTTAATAGTCTTTTCAAATACTTTACTGATGCTTGGGAGTAAACTTATCGAACGCATGTTCATTGGGTTTGTACAGTCTTTGCCCTGTTTTGGGATGGCCGTTTTCCAACCTGCGGGAAAATATGCATTATTCAACGCGTTGTTAAACAGGACCGTGTATATATCTATTGGCATTGGAAGCAAGTTATTGAGTACGATTTTAGGTACTCCATCTATTCCCACTGACTTTTTGCTTCTCAATGAGTCGACGATTTCCTGGATTCTTTCTCTCGTAATTAAAAGACTATTAGCCCCACCATTGGCATTAATGTCAATTGACAGATTGTCATCACTGAATTCGGTAAAACCCGGATTCTCCGATTGCCAATGTGAAATTTCATTTCGGAGGTGCAGGTGATTCAGTAGAACTCTGTCCTCCAGGTCGTGATTTCGGCGAATGCTTTCATTCACCTTGTACATTTCCTGAAAGACAGCTCCCACAGCGTTCACCTTTTCCAAAGGATCTTCGATCACAAAAAGCTCACTATTGAGGATCGCGTTCTCTGTATCTATGTCAATGTTGGTTAGCAGCTGCTTGTTTACGTCAGTACGTGGAATTTGGAGACACTGAATCTCGTTTTGATTATTTCTCCTGAATATTTTATTTATTTGTGGGAACATATTCGGGTTATTATTTTTTATAGCTCGAATTCTGTTGTTCCAATACAAATTTGTTGCTAATCTATAATTAGCTTTAAGTAGTTGTTGGAGGTTTTTTAATCGGGATTTCAGTGATGTAATCTCCTGGTCCTGTCTGTGTAATTGTTTCAGTTTCGATAGCAGTCTGCTTTTTTTCTTGTGGAGTGCGTTTATTGTTGTGTTTCTGTACATGTTTATTTGATCTGTAACTGTTGTTTTGGGAATTGTTTTGTCCATAACAACAACGCCTCCTACTACTAGGAGTGATGCACGATTGGCCCCAGATAACTAATCGCTGCAAAAGTGCTCATGGTGATTATATGAACGAGATTGAACTCCATACTTAAAAGTAACATGTGTTTTGCACCTGGAAGAAATTTCAACCAAATATCTCAATTATTCTGTGTTTTATTTAAATATCACTTGTTGGGTCCCTTTTGAAAAACCCGATACAAATACAAATTTGGATAAATATTATAGTTACTGATTAACATTCAACCAGTGGCAGTTGAGTGAGTACACTGTTTCGATTACGTTTTTTTTTTCTAGAAATTAAATAAGTTATCATGAAATTGAGCGCAACATTTTTCCAAGGGATGTTAATTTTAACAGCGATAAAACACAGCCCATTACAAACCGCCAGTCAAGGTGTGAATCCATAGAAAATATTTTTATCGATATAAAGATTTTCAAATTTCAAACGTTCAATTTTGAATCAAACATAACGGTTGTGATAAATAAAAATTAGCCAACAGTAAATGTCTGTTCTACATGTATCTGTAGTGACTATTTTGTCCAACATTTGACAAAGGACCGTCGTGGCAAAAACGCATTTGGTAATTTGATTGATTTGATGGGGAGGCGAAAACCCCCATTTATTTATTGTAGATTATTACAAGCTACAATTATTTAAAACTAAAAATAAAAAGCTAAACGACCTAACAACTATGATAGGCGGAGAGTAACGACAGAGATATTCTTTAAGACGGAGAATACTGGAGGTGCCGACGGGATAGCGTGAGTATTAATTAACGATTAATTTTATTAGTCAGTGTGTATTTTACAGATCTTTCAATCCTCGTCATTATGAAACAATCTTGCCATAAAACAAGGTTGTCAATTTGGGACAATCTCTGAGAAGATTTTTTTTTTGCCCAAACACCACACGTAAGGAAATAGGTTTATATATAACAGAAGGTTTAGCAAGTTCTTTGCTATATTCAACGCTTAATAAAAATAAAAAAAATACTTTGTTTTGTTTGTGTTTTATTACAATATATATTACCCTCTTTGAGCTAGTGCCGATTGAATTTTCCTTCACGGATATTTTGACAATAGGGACAGCATTAAAAAAAAAAACAATAATCAATATCGTTTATTAGATTATAACTGGTTTTTAATACTCAACAAAATGAAACTTATTTTCTGTTTCTTTTCTATTTCTATCAGAGAACGTTGTTAATAAAATTTATTGTATTAATTATATGAACAACGTTATGTGATTGTTTATTTAGTTACCTTCTCTGCTGACATATCCGGAGTAAACTCCCGTTTTATTGCATTCTGAGAGGCTGCGGATGCCATATACTTCATGTGTACGGCTACCTCGTAACACCTGGCTGTAAAAAAAGACAGTCTGTCGACTCAAATACCGAGTATATAAAACTGGTTAGGCGCAACATCACCATATGCCTACACCCTTTAAAATTCCAGGCGGTAAACGCACAACCAAAAACGCATCATATTTTCAACTGATTTTACTACCCCCTTTGAGCCAGTGCCGATTGAATTTTCCTTCACGGACATTTTGACAATAGGGATTGCATTAAAAAAAAAAATACAATAAATAAGATAATTTCTATATTGTGGCACACAATCTTAAACACTTCCAAACCAAAGGGCTGCTCTGTACGAAGTCAACAATGCAAGTGAGCAGATTTATCAAGAGTAGTAAAACAAACAACCGCAAACTGTTCATAAGAGTGAACATCGTTAAAGTGTGAAAATTATACATAATCTTCATATTATTGCCGGTCATACATGCGGCGATGACCATACCGCGAATATTGGATAGAGTTGTCAAAAGTCATCTTTATGCAGTGTAAGATATTGTAAAAAAATCTCTTAGTGTTTTGGTTTGAAACCAAGTTTTGACAGAAAAGAGAAATAAAATGTACATAATCAATTGGTTGCATTTATAGAAAAGAAAGTGGAAATAAGTTCTCATATTATTGTATTTTACAAAGCGTTTATAAACCAATAAAGGGTTATGTAATAAAAGGCGAAATTGAAAAGAAAAACGAGTAAATACAGCAAAGAACTCGCTAAACCTTTCCTCGTCTATAACATTTAAAGATATCTTCTTTTGAGCGGGCGTTTGTGTAAAGGAACCCTTTTTAGACATTACCCGAAATTGAGAACTTGGTTATATGTCAAGATTGTTTTATAATAACGAGGATTGGAAGATCTTTAAAACATACACTGACTATTAAAAGTAATCGTCATTCAAAGTGGATCCTAACATACTGACTTTATACCGTCGGCACCGTAAGGCCTCCTTTCCGGCGGCAAAGTCTAAACATCATTACAGTCATTGGAGCACCTTTATAGCAAAAAAAAAATAAAATACAGTTCAAGGACGCACCTTCTTCCACCGTCTACTTCAAACCTGGAATTATCCTTTTAAATTTCTTCAAACCTCTCCATGAAAGCGAAATCTAAATTCCACATAACATTTATAATCAAGCACAACCAATGAAGAATGTTAGTTCACTAAAAACATTGTAATTATCCTTGAACGAAAATATTTCTGGTGAGCAGCTTCAACAGGACAAAAGCCATGATTACCCTGGAATAGCAATCATGATTTTGTTGTTAGGTATAACGTTATTGTTTTCTTCTTTTTTTAATTCCCAAAATAAACCAAAAATCGTTATAAAGCGTCCAACAACAATCCACCCTTCACTTAATAACATGCAATTTTCATCTCATGAATGTGCACAGACCTGGTTTTCAAAAGTTTCGGAATTCTCGAAAAGGATTCGGAATTAGCATCACACGCATGGGCCACGAACTAATCGCTGCCGAGACTGTTGTTTTTGGAAAGACTCCGTGTATTCTTGATTCAAATTTTAGGTAATTATCCTTTGATTATAATTTCATGGTATCACTAAGGATCTTGAACTTGACCTATAGCTTGTGAGAAAATTCGTTACAAGTTTTCTTGTACCGCCTTGGAGATGGAGTGCGTTTGTGTTTGTTAAATTACCCTTTTGTCAGGAAGTGAAGACGGACATTTAGCGAGAGGGAGAGCTCGTTAATGACTGATTTCGTAGGAATTGTTATAAAGAGAATTACGTGCGATATTGTATTTCCGAAATTACATTATTTACGTAATGTGTCGCTACTTCTTTGAAACAATTAAACAATATTTAGACAAATATATAATTTGTTCGTCAGTTGCTATTCATTTATTAACTGTAGTTCAATCTATGATCCCACAAATTAATTAATAAGAAGATCGTTTTACAGCACCAATGATATATTGTTGAAGTATTGAATGAGTGCAAAAGTTCTCGAGTATTTTTTAATTCAACAATACAAGTACATTTTTTAATCCAACAAAAATTGGCAGTTGATAAAATTAATTTCCAATATTCCAATATTTCCCGTTGGTGTTAAAATGCCCGTGGTTTTATTTGCAAGGAAGCCGACGAGGTTGTTTTTGAGTCCTTGGTAGGAAAAGAGGTAGTAATGTTATACTATATGTTCAAAAACGCTATAAAAAGGGGCTAGCCTAACAATATACGGACATTTCCTTTGTGATTTTTTTTACAGTGCGCTTGGACAAAAATAATAATTGTACATCCTTATATTTCAATACACAGCACAAGCAGAAAAATAGTTAACACTGATACTTAACTTGTTTACACCATTTCTTAAAATTTTATATTGTAGTTCAATAATTATACAATAAAACTCGGTGGTTAATTTTTGACCTAAGAAGAAATTGAGGATTGTGGATGTCAGCATTTTCGTTTGCAATAATGTTAATACCCAGCCAAGGAAGAGGAAGAAGAGTGGCGGAAGAGTAGGTGTCGACTCGCATTTGGGTGAGGCAGAGAAATTTGGCGATTAGAATTGGCCATCCCGAAGACAAGGTGACGTTCATTTTTTTACTTTCACATTTTAATTTTTTGATCTCTTCTTAGATTCTAAATTAGGTACTAAACAAAAAAAAACTCTTAAATTCTGACTTAAATATCTTAGATCTTAACTTACGACCTATGTAGTGTAACAATGCAAACATGAGATGAGCATGTAAAATAATAGATCATCTAAATGAATTGCCTAACTGTTTGCAAGTGTCATATGCCATGCACTCGGTGCCGACAGTGATTTAATAATATGGAGTTCAACTCCTGTCATTGAATCATAGAAATGCATTGCCCCAGTTACTGTTTGCAAGTATCATATTGCATGCACCCGATGCCGGCAGTGGTTCAATATTAAAGAAATCAACTCGTGTCATTTTTTTTTTTTTACACTAACGCGCGCACAAACGGGTATTTTGAAGTACCTTTAAATGTCAGAGCACAGTGCGACCGGTTGGAGAGGGAGCGGATACGGGAAGGAGGCGTTTTCATTGTTTTACAATAAACTAAGCAGTTGGTAGATGTAAGAATAACATAGTAGCCATGTGGATTTATAATGAATGAATGAGTAATTATTTGTATGGACGATCAATTGTATAAATACTCGGGTAATTTGAACATAAGATCAATCTTAGCCGAGCCTTGGTTATAGATTTATGAATTGCGGCATTCTTGCCACTTTGTTTCAGCGAGCTGTGCTTTATACAACAATTTTAGGGACGTTTGTCTGGACGCCTGGATAAATTTAAGAGTTTATCCTTCTTACATTGACAACCTGCCTTCCACCATCACACCAATCTATCAATCGTGAGAACCTTTGCTTTTCGGCATTATTACTGTGGGGGTTCTTTAAAGCATTCCCAAAGAACCACCCATTTCCTTAAGTCAACCAAGCCATTTTACTTACCTGCAATCGAGCAGCGTAAGCTACCCTGTATTACCTTTCACCTGGAAAGTAAATCACATGCATGCATATCATCAAATCACCACCGTTCATAATACATGAACGATACCAACCCAATCGGCCCAGCTCGTCAGCAATCTTGATGAGTAAACACACGGCAATCTTCAGCGTGTTATTGTTCCAACTATCCGTTGGTCCAAGAAGACACGTCGGGCAACGTACTTGTTGATAAAGCTGCAGCCGATTTTTCCTACCGATGAATTGGACACGATCTTGATTGCTATTTAAACATCATACCAATGATCGTTTCCCATGTACCATTTATTAACCAAACATTGCCCCCATATCCAATAGGTTGTCAACAGCTGCAACCAATTCCACATTATAGGCCATCAACCGATTATTGGATTAGACATGAACATGATTGTTAGTTAAACAACCATACCCATGACCCTGTCCCAAGTACCCTAGCCACTGCCATGGTAAACAAATCTTCGGTTGATCAATCGTCACTGAAAAAATCCATAGCCTACAATGGCATGAGTGTGAGCGATTATATAAACACCACAATGTTCCCATGTCACATTGGCTAAACCATACAATGTGCATCTCAGTGTACGAACCCCGAAATAGCGTTTCTGTTTACATAAGACACAGAAACCTATTTGTTCCCTCCGGCGATCATCACGATTGTTTACAGCAACGATGCCATCAACATCTTATGCTTGTTCCTTTGTTTGAATAGTTGCAGGATCGGTCGTTGTCGGCACTTCAAGCGAAAGGGCATCGTACCTGACCGTACGGTTATAGGGGAATTTCCGCTAGTAGAAACTCCAATTCGATCGCCCATTGGTTATCACCAAGAAGAAGATCGGATTGGCTATCCCCAGATCGATGAAAATCCATCTCCATCGCGGCTAGTGTAGGTTGACAGCAACAGACACTAGCGAGTCAGACTTCATCCCCCACGGAGTGCGACACACGCTGCCGGTTAACAACCCAGTATCTCATTTTTTATTTGAGTCGCTTGTCGCAAGTTAAGTTTTCGGAGAGTTGTCAAATATCTAATAAGAATCGAAGTGCTTGTAACTAAATAAAAATCGTTAGTGAGTTAAGTTATAGACACGGTTAAATGAGAAGGAGTCCCGATGAAATAATTGACATTTAAGAATCATCACATAGTGTATGTGCAAAAACCAAATATATTCAGACTCGATTGCTGCCTACTGTTAGAGCTGTTCTAGTACAAAGATTTCTGTAAATATTGTGATCCCCAAAATTAATGACCTTTGTGTTAACTAATAAGAGTTCCGCTGCGACCCGGAGGACTAACCAAAATAAAACGAAAATCTGCAAAATAAAAGGAACGTTAAATGGCAAACAATACCTGTGTGTTTTTATTTATATTGTTTTCTCGTTGTGATTGATTCGCTCGTTTAGTTACGCCTTAACCGACTTGTTGGAGACAGTGGGAGGCTTAGTGAACCCTTGCCCTTGCCGGCGCTCTGACTAACCTACTCCCACATTACTGTAGCGTTCTAGGAACGCACAATTCCACCCAGGTAGGGTTCCTACCCTTTAAGGAACATACCTAACCTGAAAACGTTACACGCGCCCACAGACGCGTGCCATTAACTCCGCTAGGGCCCTGAAACATTCACCACAACGTTGAGGACGACACGAAAAAGCAAGGAACTGAATGTCCTAAAGCTTTCAATGTCAAGCTCAACATGTCGATTGTAGCATACCAATACCTGAAACAAAGGTAAGAACCATACATTCATCCGGCTCCCTAGAGAAATTCCAGAAGATCGAAATGCATCGCATCCCAGCTCTGCACAATAGGAAATCCTGAACATCTACACGATGTTACAAGGAATCGCTATCGTCGGTAAATTAGCCGACCAGCGGCTGCATGTGCGGGTAGCTGCCATAAAGACCGCCCAAATCCGTCAAGCAAACAAAGGCAGCGACAACCTATCCGCTACCAAATTGCAGGCAACCGTAATTATCTCAACGAGATAATTCAAAAATGTTATGAGTGTAAAACCTACAAAGGAACGACTCTGATCCCACGGTCCCTTCTGAATTTCACACCCTCAGAAGGATCTAATGGATTTCGGTGTGTTTGCGAAAGGCAAACAAACCCACGGACTGTACGTCCTAACAATCATCTCCGTTCTGCGCGCCGGATGGGCTGCGCAAACAGAAGATCGTTGAGATGAAATGCTATCACCACCACCGACGGTGATGATGATGTATGTGTGGAGCGACTTTCTCCTTTTCAGGCATCTAAATTACCCTTGGGACGTAATAACATGCTGCTAACAGAGATTCGGCAATTCTGTTAGCAGAGCTAATAGGAAAATTCTCTGTGCAGATATAGATACGATCTGTATCAGGTTTATTTTTTGAATTGAGATAAGCGTCTAAGTTGGATCGTCCTAGAGGATAGTCATCGCGACAAGGAGTCGAAATAGAGAATCCGAAGGAGGCGAAATATGAAAGACGTGTGTCAGGAGTAACAGCGAGACGTAAAAATTAAAGAAAATGAGAAAGTCGAGTTTAACGTGTGTCGTAGCCACTGCTGTTAATTTCAAATTCAAAGAAATGTTCGTTTGCGGTTATTGATAGCAGCGCTTTTTAAAAATAATAATAAACAACTATTAGTGCACGATTAGGAAAAGAAAGACGAGAGTAATATGTGGATTGTAAATTAATTAAGTGTTATTTAATTTTTATAACACCAGATCAATGAAAGGAATAAAACAAAAATTGTTTTGAACTTTATTTTATTGTTGTCGTTTATTATAAGTTTCGCGGTTTCCTTATGCACCAAATAACATGCTGCTAACAGAGATTCGGAAATTCTGTTAGCAGATCTAATGAAAAGTTGTCTGCACAGATAAAGACACAATCTGTATCGGGGTATTTTTCTGATAGGAAAAAATTAGTCTAATTTTGATCGTCGGGAGACGAGTTTTCGTAAGCGAGCAGCGATAAGGGCAGAGACTAAGATAAGTGAGCCGAAAGAAGTCAGTAGAACTACGTTGCGAGTGTGTCGGAAGTTTTGTGTGTGTTTTCGTAGTTAAAATAAGAACATTCTGTTTCGACGAATTACGCGTCATTTATTGCATAAGGAAACCGAAAAACTTATAATAAATGACAACAATAAAATAAAGTTCAAAACAATTTTCTTGATGTTTCCTTTTTAACCGCGTTCGCTCTGGTGTTTATGTTTTCTATGCGGCAAGCAGTGTTCGGCGGTACACTCGAACAACGTATAAAACCGCCAAATTACTATACGAGGGTTGCCTCTTATGTTTCGGGATTTGGCAACCCTAGTGTTGCAATCCGGCAATTGACACCTCTGTCGTAAAGTTGGACATTTTTGAGGTTATACGCACTCAGAACGTTTTGGCATACGAGTGCTATTTGTGTTGCTTACAGTAACTTAAAAGATTCATCTCGGCCCAAAAATGGAATTAAATCGTCAACATTTTCGTGCGATTATTTTTTACAACTTTCGGCGTGGATTAACTCAGCAACAGTGCATGGATGAACTTAATTCAATTTTTGACGATGAAGCTCCATCAAGGACCAGTGTTTATCGATGGTATGGTGAATTCAATCGTTCACTCCAAGATGAATTTTGTGAAGGTCGTCCAAAATCAGTTGTTGTTTCGAAAACCATTGATGCTGTGCGCGAACTGATATTGGAAGATCGTCATGTGACCTATCGTGAGATTGAGACAACCTTAGGCGTTAGTGGGACCAGCATACATTCAATATTGCATAAACATTTGACTGTCAAAAAAATTTGTTCACGTTGGATCCCACACAATTTGTCAATCGCCCAAAAAAAGGCTCGTGTCAATTGGTCGAAAGAAATGCTCAAAAAATACGGTCACGGTGCTTCGAAACACGTCTATGACATCGTGACAGGTGATGAATCGTGGATTTACGCGTATGAGCCCGAAAGTAAACAGCAGTCGACTGTCTGGGTATTTCAAGATGAGCCAAATCCAACAAAAGTTGTTCGCGCACGAAGCACTTCCAAACAAATGGTCGCCTGTTTTCTCGGAAAAACTGGACATGTCGCAACCGTACCACTAGAACAACGCAGAACAGTCAATTCTGAGTGGTACACAACCATTTGTTTGCCAGTTGTCTTCCAAGAAATCAGGAAAACCAACCGCCGAAGACGGATCACTCTTCACCACGACAATGCGAGCTCTCACACATCGGCTGCGACAACTGCATTTTTGAGCACCCAAAACATCGATTTGATGGGTCATCCGCCGTATAGTCCTGACTTGGCACCGAATGACTTCTTTTTATTCCCGTACGTAAAAAACAAACTGAGAGGTCAACGTTTTTCGACACCTGAAGAAGCGGTTGCTGCATTCAGAATGCATGTGTTGGAGATACCTCAATCAGAGTGGCAAAAGTGCTTCGACAATTGGTTCAAACGCATGCAAAAGTGTGTAGATCTTCATGGGGAATATTTTGAAAAACAATAAAGTGATTTTCGATGATCAATATTTGTTTTTGTTCTCTAATCCCGAAATATAAAAGGCAACCCTCGTATTGCTTTTCACTTATTACCATTAAGAAAACTGAATTAAAAACACTTTGTGCAATTACTTCGATGTTCATGTACATTTGTTTTCGCTTCGTTTAGCATAATGACTATCATGGAATGGTTGAAGCTGGAGGGCGGTGTATTGAATTTATCCCCAGATACCTCACCTCTTTAAAGATTAATTTGCAGCGGCCATCACGGTCCCTGATTTTCAGTCAAGGTGTAAACTCCATCAGCATCGGAGACAAAAAAACGTATAAAAACGGTGCATCGTTTGACAAAAAAAGTAGCATGTGTAAGTGTGAACGGATACGCGTATGTGCATGGCGAATACTTATCCTGTGTGGGGAAGTGTTGCGCAGTGCAGTAAATATTAAAACAAATCTGCATATACACCTATATAACAACAGGAGTGGAGTATCACTGAGATACCTCCCGTCACGACCGAAGAG
The DNA here is from genome assembly GCA_963931805.1 of Microdon myrmicae. Classification (NCBI taxonomy): domain Eukaryota; kingdom Metazoa; phylum Arthropoda; class Insecta; order Diptera; family Syrphidae; genus Microdon; species Microdon myrmicae. The sequence continues at coordinate 218,958,654 of OZ007496.1, read as the reverse complement.
GTGCTCTTGGCTGCGAGGGTTGTCAAAAAAAAAAAAAAAAAAAACAAGACCCCGGGAGTGGATGGTAACTCTAACGCTGTAGTGAAGACTGCTTTAACAAAAAAGCCGGAGGTCTTCAGCAGTCTCTTCACAACCTGCCTTCAAACAGGGCAATTTCCTAAATGATGGTAAAAACAGCGGCTTGTACTCATACCAAAAGGAGTCAAGTACCCAGAAGCGCCGTCGTTCTGTCGCCCGTTGTGCATGTTGGACACAACAGGAAAACTGCTTGAGCGAGTAATTGCCACTCGCCTGGAACAATTCATTGACATGACATCGGAGCTGTGTGAATCCCGGTATGGGTTCCGGAAAGGTAGATCAACCGGTAAGGCACTATCTGTGGTGTACGATATCGCTTGGAATGCGATAGCTGGAACATCATGGCTAGGAAGAATGAACAAATATTGCGCCGTCGTGACGCAAGACGTTAAAAATGTTTTTAACTCGGCGAACTGGAATAGATTCTAGAAGCTTTGGGCAATCTACAAGTCCCACCCTACTTGGTGCGTATACTAGCAAACTATCTCTCCGACAGAAGACTGCTCTATGACACAGATGAAGGACCACAGGAATATAAAATAACGGTGGGTGTACCCCAGGGGTCTGTATTAGGTCCGCTGTTATGGAATATCATGTATGCTGGTGTGCTCAGGGTCAATGTACCAGAAGGGGTTAGAATCATTGGGTACGCAGATGATTAGGGAATAGCGGCCGTAACTAAACATCTAGATGACCTGCAGAATATTTGCTCCCAAGCAATCGAGAGCATTAAATGCTGGCTAGATATGGCCGGACTGAAACTAGCTGGACATAAGACTGTAATATACTGCTAGCTTGTCAAGAGCTGCTTGCAAAGAGTTGTAGACATTAGTGAATAAGGCACCCGAAGAGAAAATGGCCGTATCATCGGCAAACATAGATACCTGAATGTTTTCACCTAGACATGGTAAATATCCGACAAACAAAGTAAATAATATGGGACCAAGGACCGAGCCTTGGGGTACACCATGGTGGATTCGGTGAGTAGAGGATATGTCGGTTCCTAAACTCACAACATATTTTCTCGAACGAAGAAAGCTCTGGATAATTTTGATAAGCGGTATTGGCAGCTTAAGTTTTAGTAGCTTATAAATCAAGGCATCGTGCCATACCGTATCAAAAGCTTTTTCGATGTCTAGAAGAACTAGTCCTGTTGACTCCTTGTCGATGAATTTACCAGCTATGTGGTTTTTAATGCGCAAGACTTGGTGGATTGTGCTGTGACCACTACGGAAACCGAACTGAAAGTTTGGTAAGATGTTATTGGCTTCCACAAAACGATCAATCCTTTCCTTAATGACTTTTTCTAAGAGCTTAATTAGACAGCTAAGTAGACTAATAGGTCTGTAGCTTTCGGGGCTGTTCTTCGGTTTGCCGGGTTTCGGAATAGGTATTACTTCTGCTGTTTTCCAACAGTCCGGAAAATAACAATTCTTAAGACAAGCGTTGAAAATGAACGTTAAATAGTTACTTGCAGCAGGTGGAAGTGCTTTGATTAATTTGTTGTTAATATTATCGAGACCCGCAGCCTTTTTTGATTTCGATTTTTTTATCAATTATTTAACTTTGCTGATATTAGTTGCGTAAGTAGTTTCAGCTGTTGTTTGAGAAAGTACATGGATAGTGTTAGCAACTTCAGCTTCAGTATACGCGTCGCTTAGATGCATAGATATGGAGTGGTTCTTACTAAACGTGTTAGCAAGTAGGTTCGATTTCTCCACTGAAGAAATACACAACTTGTCGTGAACTTTAAACGGAGGAATACTTGACCCTCTCTTTTTCATAATTTTTGACATTTTCCAGAACGGTTTGCTAGCTTTGTCAAGAGAGGAAAGGTGTTTATTCCAACACTTGTTCCTATATGTTGAGATTTCTTTTTTAATGATATTATTTAAGACTTTAACATTAACTAGAAAACAATCGATTCTATAACGCAGCCATTTTCTTCTTTCAGAGTTTCGTAGCCTAATCAGATGTAAGATATTTTCAGGAAGCGGTGCCTTATCAACTGGAGCAGTGGAACTTTTAGGTATCGCAAGATCGGCCGCTCTATTGATAACAGAAACAAAATTGTTACATAGGATATCAATGTGCTCGCTGCAGGTTATAGAATTTAGGCTGGTATCACCTAGAACCAAGTTCGTGTTTATATATGATTTATAACAATTCCAGTTGGCGGCGGAATAGTTGTGGTATAAACTGGTACGATTTACAACTACTGTATGATTCACTGTGAGGCTGATCGGAAGGTGGTCTGAACTTAACGCATTTAGAGTTAATGGTACTGTGCAGTAATTTGGAATATTAGTGATATATAGATCAAGAGTTGAGGGGTTCTTGTTAGCACTCGCTGGGATATAGGTGGGGAGAAGTGGATAAAATATGGAAAAACTTGGGCTGGATTCTGCAACATCTAGTAAAATGTTACCCCAGCAGTTTGCCCTAAGACAATTCCACTACTGATGTCTGTAGTTTAGATCACCACCACTAATTACCTTGTTTCGAGTGTTGACTCTATACAATTTTTGCAGATCCCACTTAAAGTAAGTAGATTTCTCAATGTTTCTATTTCCTCCAGGGAAATATACCGAAAAAAGACTCACCTTGGAGTTATCACTTAATGTTACATCTATACTAATTTCCTCAATTAACTTAAGGCGCAATGAAGGACGCAAGGAATGTTCTATATATTTTTTCACAACAATGGCGACACCTCCACCACTAGCATGTACCCTGTCTAGGCGATAACATATGTAATTTTGATGTGAGAAAGAAATGTCTTGTTTGAGCCAGGTTTCTGAAACAAGTGCAATGTCAATATTAAAATTTATCAACAAACTAAAAAATTCATGCTTTTTGTTTTTGATGCTTCTCGCATTCCAAGTTATGATGTTAAGAGAGTTTCTTAACATGTTTTTCCCGAGTATATGTACTTAATAGCTAATGAAGTAATGACGTTAAATTGGTCAGTTTTAGTTTGACAAGCACTAAGCTTGGTTACAACTTCATTAAGAAGAGAGTTTATCTCGCTAAATGAGAACAGGTTATCATTAGTTAAAATTTCTGACGGATTTTTCTTCGTGTGTGTCGTATCACTGTTGGAAGGTTGCTGGGTTTGATGGAGGTCAGAAGCCCAGGCGGATGAAGGAAGTGAAGGTTGACGCACAGATCGAGGTAGTGGAGGAAAATGTTCAATGGATAATCGGTCGGGCACTGGCTGCTGTTTGTCACTCGGAGGCTGTAGGAAGGTTGTATTTCCTGTACCACGTCCGCGTGGGGATAATTTGCGGCGAATATCTATGTACTGCTTTCGGCTTATGCATTCTGGATCGGTGAATTTATGTGACCCACTACAATGTGCACACTTGATGACCTCATTCGTTTTGCAATCGGATGTTTTATGGTTTCCCGAACATATTGCACAGAAGCTATTTATATGACAATGCATCGAGCCGTGACCGTAAAGCTGGCAATTGTGACATTGTGTGACCTTACCTGGATTATGTTTTTTAAAGTCCCAGCGAACGATGGTTTTGAACAAGGTGGAGTAGTTCCGTTTTAGTTCGTTTAATTTAACAGTACCGCGTTGAATATAGACGATGTACAAGTAGTGTTTGTACAGGGCTTTTTTTGATGGATTTAATGTCATGGTTTTAACATCTAGGCACTTTATCCCGAGTGCAATTAACTCATTTTTCACTATATGGTTGCTTATTAAGTCTAGCCCGGATAACATTACCTTTAATGGACGATTTTCCTTACGTGAGTGGGTGAAAAACTCACATTTTAACCGTAAGAGTTCGGTTCTGATTTTATTATATATGTCCATTGTTGGGGCACATATTTTTTGCCCAAGCGAAATGTTTTTGATTAAGTATTTGTCTATCTTAATGTTGCTCAAAATATCACGCACTTGAGCACTAGTTGTTTTTAATACCACAATTGGCGGAACGGTTTCTTTAGGAAGTTCTGCGCACTGTTCGTCATTGTTCGGATCCATTTCAGGAGAGTCTTCCATCAGACTTTGAAGTGGTTGAAAAAAGTTAGTGTTTGAACACATTTTGGATTTTTTTAGAACTGTATTGTTCACTTTTGAAAGTTTATCGGGAGGAGTTTGGCCTCTAATAACGGGGTCGTAACGCAACCGTTTGCGTTTGATTTTATTTAACACACGTGGCCCAGGGCCCATAACTTAACGGTTATAACACTTGTTCAAATTTTTGTATGCGGAAAACGAGGCAAAGAAAACAAGATAATGATAATTAAATTGTGAAAATTATTATGAAAATAACGGTTGATTAAAATAAGTAGCACGAGCAAAACTGTGAGACAAGTTGTCTGTTTGAAAGTCAGCTAGGTACTGGATCCACGGTAAAAGGACTTGTTTCAAACAAAATTGATTTCATGCTAACTTAAACGAAATGAACACTTTGGCTGTGCCGCAAAAAAAAAAAAAAAACCAATTAAACCAATGTTGGCGTTTTTGATATAATATTTATTGTTCTGTGGTTATGAGAAAACTATGCTCGAATTACTTTAGTGATTAACTATTGACATACCGTGGCGGGTTTAAAAATGGAATCCACTTCATCCGATATGGAATCTGTAGTCACTATAGCTCTTTCTTAAGTTTGTGGGGTTGAACGCATTTTGTCGCGGGTGGAACTGGAGTAAGCTGTGAACCATTTATATTTGAGTTCGAAATCTTCCATCATTCGAGTGTATGGCATTATTTTTCCAAACAAGAGAGCGTCGGTCTATGTTATTATCGTTCAATGATGGGTCGCATCTAATACGCTGTATGCGCTATACAAAAGGTTTCGTGTATTTTATACGTTTACCACCACCAAAATAATTCCAATAGAGCTTCTTGTTTGTTTTTATGTTATAAAGAATTATACGACAGTCATGAGAATTTCCCTCCGATATATATCGCCTTTCTTTACGATTGGTCATTTTTGACTACATCCACTACTGAAGAAAACTCACCTCTAATTTCAATCTTGCCGTTTAGTCCTCATACTCGCGCCCCCAAAACTGTTTCAGTGGCCGTCACGCCACAAAATATCGCTCGACATCGATTGCTATATATGGGTTTTTTGCGCTCATAATCTGGGTTATGAACGAATGATCGCTAGGTGGTGTATTACATTTTGGGTTTTGTTGGCGCTCTTATGTCTTGGAATTATATTAAAAAAGAAAATAAGCGATGAGGCTATAATATTTTTTGGTGCACCACCGTGCTTCCGGTTTCCCAGGAAGAGTGGACTACCGTTGTTGTCCTCTTTGGGTAGTCTAGAACCCGTGTGTATTTATTTTCCGCGTACTATCGAACGTGTTGCCGCACGATTAAACCGATGTTTCTGAATGAAATGTCATCAAAGAGTTTGCTGCTGAGCAGTCACTAAAACAAACACTTCCGTTTCTTTTTAAAAATGATTTTATTTTTACTTTAAAATTGATTTTAGTTTATGTTACACATATATTGTTTTTGAGGAGGTCTTCTCCTCACGCACGCCACACACTGACTCCAGTCAAGTCACTTTCTCACTTCGAAAAGTTCAAATCCTCACATATCTTTATCTTCTTTCGAAGGTCAAGATGCATCGCCACTTATCGTTTGATCTTTTATTGGGATTTTTATTTGTATTAGCCATCTGGCTAACGCAAACAAGAATTTTCGTGCATTTCAAATAGGTAGCACAAGATCCGTGGAAATTAGTTGTTAATTTAGGATCTGGGAATCCGTGTCTATTAGCAAATCATAAAACATCTGGTATGCGTTTGGATGTTTATTATTGCAAGAATTGTGTGTCGGCGTATCGAATAGATATGCCATTGTTTAGACACATGCACTTTTAGGGTTTGGATCTTGTAGGAATTTTAGGTGGTAATTGCTTTTAGCATACATGGGAAAATAATGCATTATGCTGTTTGATTTTAGGAAATTGAATCGAAGAAATGCATTGGATTGAATAAATGAATTGAATTCAATAAATGAGAATTTGAACGTTTAGTTCGATTTGGTTTGACATTGAATTCAATGTTATGTTCGGGATATTAAATGGATTTTGTTACAGGTGGGAGGAAAAAGTAATATGGGAGAAAAATGATAGGGCTTCTTGGAGCACTAAAAGGCGACTGTGGAGATCACACTTATGTAGTCAATTTGAGAATTTATTCCCTATCTCATTTATTGATTCCAAGAGGTAAATCAAACAACGCAGCAAAAATTAGTATCACTTTGTGTGAATCTGCATGTTAGTTCTAATCGCGATTTCATTTATTTGTTCTGTTAACCCAGTCGGGTAATTAATTTTGTCTCCTTACACGAGAATATGTGTCACGTGGGCTCATTCGTACCATGTAGACATGAGAAGCTTCCCAGAATGGGAATGTCCCGTGGAGATTCATTTTATTTCAACGCTATTCTGGAGTCCATTTGCTTGTTTTACAGAGTATTTGGGGAGCTCGTAGAATCGCCACAGTATTTCATCGGAACAACGTCAACAAAAGTCGGGTCAGACCTATCATCTATTACAATGTTTTCAACAGACTCACCAGCCAAGTTCCGGTAGATGGTCAAGGATTTCTCCCGACCACTTAATTTCACGTCAGGGAATTGAACCCGCGAAGATGCTGGTCAGAACTGAGGCACTAGATCAATAACCGCGTGTATTATTTGTGTGAACACGTCGGCTGTTATTTTATTATGCGCGGTTGTGACTGTGGAACAGGAAACAAATGTGCTAAAAGATGACATTCACCAATGGAGACTTTCTATGCGTCTTAGTGTGCAAATATTGAAGATAGGTAGGAGATAAGGGAAAGAGAAAAAGCAGGGACTCTCGTAAGGGGAACTGCGTCGCGGTGTCGATTTCTGGTGCAGTAGAGCGGTGAATGGCTTCGAGTAGGTCAATTGAGGTTGTTGTCGCACCGCGCCGTGCTTCCTCGTGAATCGAGGGAAGAGTCGCGTCCACGGAGTTGTTGAGTTGAAAAAGTAAATTAAAAACACTTCTATTATGTATTAAATTTATTTAATATGTCTGTACACTCGGACGTTCTGCACAAAAACTGAGCTTAAAAACTATCCAGAAGAAAGGTGAAGAAAAAAGGTTTTTTACCTGCGCTACGGCAGCGTAATAATAGGATCAGAATTTTGTGTAGACAAAATACTTAAGAGATGATCTGTAAATGGATATTTAACGACCCAAAATATATACCTGCATTAAAATGAACATTTGTTAGGAAATTCGTTAAAAAGGAAATTCTTCGAGAATCATAAAATTGCAGACATGCATTTTGTGGTTATGAAGAGTAATTTTTGATGGTGCGTCTATAGGTGAGCATCTGGTTAACGTTTCGTTTCATTCAGGGTTTTGTTTGATGGAATTGAATCAATGTGTGACGATTGAACGTTTGGTTCACTTTGTTTGACATTGGATTTAATTTGGGAATGTGGATGGATGATATGGGGAAGAAGGAAATGTGTGAGGTAAGTGGTAGGGCTTCGTGGAGCACTACAAGGTCGTATTTGTGGTTGGCTTTTGATGGAGCTTATAGATGATTTTAATGTACTGTAATATAATCTACATGTATACAAAATTATGTACAGTAATATAATCTATACCAAATTATCTTTGCGGGGTCTCGGAGGAAGGGCACTCAAATAATTTGTATATACGATGGGTCAAAAGGCAGTCACTCAATTTATTTAAAATACCTGGTGCTCAGAATGAAATTATAGAGAAATAAGGGAGGAAAAATAACTATTATAACAAAAAAGAAACTAGCTGTGATGATGTTGCTGCCGAAGTGGGTACGCCTGGCTGCTGTTATCCTTATATTTTTGTTGTGGTGGCTCCGTTTGGCGCAACGCTAATAACCTTGCCCGTAAAAATAAATTATTATCGAAAATTTAACAAGCCTCGAGCCTTGCTAAATAAGGCCAAGAACGGATCCCGGTTGTAGTACCGATGATGATGATGATGATGGCTCGATTTGTGAAGCTAAATCCATTGGTGATGATTAAAATATTAGAAATAATTATTGGCGTTTTTGGTGTTGCGATGTTGTATGATTTAGTTGTTCTCATCGGGTGAGATACCGGTGTGCGTGCGTCCATACAATTCGTTTGTGCTTAATTTTTAAATTTAGAGCTGCACCAGACAATATCGTTAAAGGGTAGATCGAAGAATACTTTAAACGGTTCGGTTTTTTGATGCACGTGCGGTTTTTAAGTACTATTATTCGCGAGAGGTGTCGTGATCGCGTCATGGTCACCAATTAACGCTTGGCTCCTAAATTATCGACAGCCACCGATTTAATTAAAACACTCTGTTCCATATTTTAATTCTTTATTTTATTGTCACTATTCTATTTTAACATTTGTTTTTTGGAAGTCCAAATGTGCTATACCGTATACACCTTGCGAGAGCGTACGATCCAATGGTGATTGTATTTCGATTGACTCATCTCAATCCTTTCATTCCGGCCCGCGAATGGAAAACGACTCAGAATATTAATTCGCTGACAGGGGAATTTGGCCAGTGAAACTGGCTCTCTTAATTAAGGGGTGCGTTTTCCTATTCCAAGAGAGACGTAAAGTCTCTCTTTGGAGTAACCAAACCGATCTCAGAGAAGAGGAGATCTTCACGATACACAAGTGTGTGTGTACGTCGGTTCTTTTCATAGATCAAAGCCATGATGAAGAACCTGAAACGCAAAGAAAGGGAAAAGGACCGTAGAGATCTTTGTTTATGTGAGAAGGTTACTGGGAAACGGATCCAGAACTATGTAGGAAAAAAGAGATTTATGACTTGTGAGTTCAACTGACTAATCAAGTTGCAACTCATTAAATGGTAGATACGTCTGGGATAGTTGATGATTGGATTGTTTGTGTATCGCCAGAATGCCTGCTGGTAGACAGCGTTCTTTTGTTTGCACTTATTCGCCAGCCGATGTGTCTGTAGATAGTTTTTGTACACAGATCGAGGCTGGGAAAATAGACGGCGCAATATTTAGGATCGCTGTCATGAAGGTTACTTGTATGTACACCGAATCATTTGTTTACAGGAATTCGTGTAGGATAATTTGTCTGGCAACGTAGATGCCGAAATTCGTTTGGAATTCCTGATAAGCTAATAAAGAAATCTTACAGAGAATTGGTAAGTTTTCTTTACAGGGACTTAAAGATCATATATTTGATCTCTTTAATGCGTGAAGCATTTTCAGGTGCCTAGTGCAATAGCATTGGAGAAAACGTATGCGTCTTGGGATGAGGTAATGGCGGTTTTTAGGTAAGTGTACCGTAGGGTTTGGCGGCACCGCCACACTATCGTATCAGTCGGTTAAACATTGGGACATTGGGACTTATCAGTCGGTTAAATAAATAATTATGTTGCTTGAATTAATCAATAAATCGGGTGGTAGCCCTACTAAACTAAACTAAATATTGGGACATTGCTACCTAAAAATGTTTGATTCACATATCAATTGAGAAGAGCTTATGACTCCTCCAACGTGGTACACTTGTTCTATTTAGTACGTGAGCTCTTGTCATGTTTCGGCGGTGCCTTTTATATTTTGTAGATATCTTTGGGTGTGTTCGGCAGTCGACGAAGATCTATCATACCAATCTTTCGCTCCCCATTCCGATTTAGTACAGATTTCCAGACGCAGCGGTTCACGGTGGCTATGGAGTTAATGACAATAAGAGTAGGGTGGCTTGTTTCTAAAAACGGAGTTCTGAACTAAAGCCTGTCAAATAGTCCTCAACGTGTTACACAACTATGCCGATCCCAACAAGCACACACAAACACACAACTTTGCTCAAGAACACAGCCGCGAAAGTAAATCGAAAAAATATTTTATCAGAGCCATATACCAGAGCGTTAGCATTGCAACCTACAGCTTAAGTTGCGAGTTGAAACATCTTCGTATTCACGTAGTCGGGGCCTAATGCGTTGATGTTTGGTGCTAACGTTTTTACACTGTGGGTTCGAATCATGCTCTTCACTACTTCGACACAAAAACGCTATATAACTTTGCTCTGATTAAGTATTTTGCATTCTGTGATTTGCGAGGGATCAGAGTAAGTATGTTATCAACACCATTCCGCATTCAAGTGGGTGGACATTTTAGCCCTTCAGGATGTCTATTTTCTCATACTGAAGTTGTATAAAATTTCATTCGCTTTTATTTGTTAAGCCTTTAAAGCCCTAAATTCAAGTAATGATTCGCTAAAAATACTATTGATTTCTTGAAAAGTTACTGCTTAAATTACTTTGGCTAACCGGAATCGATCGCATGTTGAAAACTTATCCATGATGTCTGCACTTGTGGTGTGACCTTTTTGAGTTCACATATAATACCTTAACTAGGCTGCAAAATTGGATTAGGTGTTATGTGTAATAAACGGACACACCATTTTTTATTTATTACAGTTGAAGCAAGACATATTGCTATTCCCCTGAGGTTGTTGTCCCCGCATAGATTACGAAGTTAAAATCACAACATCTACAAAATAAATGACGCAGGTCTACTAATACCTTTATGGTATGGCTTGATATATCACATGATTGATTACAGGAGGACTGCCTCCTGATTTTAAAGCAACAGAAGTAAATAAAAAAAATGAATTGTAGCATACGTTAAGTTACATATAAAAACATATCCATGATAAATGTGTCAACTGTTGAAAATAGGTCTTGCTCAAAACAAGTTATCACATTGATAATTACTATCAGAACTTTTCGGAAACAGAAATTAAAAAAGTGAAACCAATTATCCACAAACTATCCTTCCACTGACCGAGCAACAAGTTCAATCTATGAATGGCGCGATAAAATAAGAAAACTTTTAATCAAGACTTCACACGGAGAGTTTTTAATTGTGTTTCATTATTTAAAGTACTTCGGGGTTTTATTTGCTGCATACATTTTTACAAACAGATCATTATCGTTGCTGTAGTTTATCACCCACAATTGTATACGGGACTCTGTCATTGGACTTTCCAATTTAAAAAAAACATAACACATCAGACAAAGAAGAAAAACAAAAAATGAAGGAAAAAATCATTTCCGGAAATAGATGGAGTTCTAGAAGGCGTTTTGGCTTGCAACTCCTTTTCACATGTTCCTTTTTTTCTCGTTGCAAATGTTGTGTGTAATTTTCACGGAAAACATGTTATTAGAACGTATTTTGGTGCCGATGCATAGAACCACCAAACACGCAATCAACAAACTTTTTTTTTTAATTTGAGGCGCTCCAGAAGTTTTGTTAGTTTATGCCCCGACCAGACTTCCGGGGGAAGTGTTAAACCCGCTACGAGAAAAAGATAGAAAAAGCCCATTTCTCTATGACGCCACGTTATTTGTGAGAGGGTGGCATTGGTTGTAAGTTTAGCTACCAATTGCTATTAATGCAAGTAAGTTGGTTGTAAATCCGAAAGGTAAATTGTTTTAGGACTCTTCCAAGACGGTTCACAGGAGTAAATGTTTGTACGCCTCGCTAATGTTATCAAGTCATTTTGAATTAAATAATTAATGCTGGGGATGTTCTTGAGTGTCGGTGGTTTATGGGCTACTGAGGAGTTAAGGAATAATTGCTAAAGTTAGTGTAAACTATAAATTAGGGTTAAGACTGGTATCGCAGCAGGTAATTAAATTGTGTTGGGAATTATTAAGTTAGTTACTTTGTGGGAATATCGACCACTTTGTATATAGCTAATTAAATATTTACATGAATTTTTGACAACAAATTTAACTACAAGTCTTTGTTTCACAATTTAATGACATACAGGAATTTTCAACAACAATAACTAATAACTAATAACTAATAACTAATAACTAATAACTAATAACTAATAACTAATAACTAATAACTAATAACTAATAACTAATAACTAATAACTAATAACTAATAACTAATAACTAATAACTAATAACTAATAACTAATAACTAATAACTAATAACTAATAACTAATAACTAATAACTAATAACTAATAACTAATAACTAATAACTAATAACTAATAACTAATAACTAATAACTAATAACTAATAACTAATAACTAATAACTAATAACTAATAACTAATAACTAATAACTAATAACTAATAACTAATAACTAATAACTAATAACTAATAACTAATAACTAATAACTAATAACTAATAACTAATAACTAATAACTAATAACTAATAACTAATAACTAATAACTAATAACTAATAACTAATAACTAATAACTAATAACTAATAACTAATAACTAATAACTAATAACTAATAACTAATAACTAATAACTAATAACTAATAACTAATAACTAATAACTAACAACTAATTTCTAGTGCATTCCAACACACGATATAAATACAGTTCTCTCCAAGATCCTTAAGATTCCTGCTACCGTGGGTGAAGTTGTAAGCCAAATAGGAACGCATACGTTCGAATAGGTCTAATAATGGTCTTGCGAGTCTATATGAGAAGTTTTGTTTTCGGAACGAATTCTTTGGTTCTCAGTAAAGGAGTTGAAAAGTGGGTATGTGGGGAGGAGGTATTGTGCCAGACACGGGGACTAGGTTCACTTCCATCCCCGTCGTCTATTGTTCACATAACTCAGCTAACGTTCGAAGGATACGGATCGTTCTATCGTTCTATCCCGCGTCTTTCTAGTGTGTGCACCTGTGTGTGAAAGTGTGGCCGTCACTGAGAACGGCTGTATAGTCATTGAACTCGTAGCCAAAGTGTTGTGCAAGGTGCGCGTAAAAGATAAAATAAATATTAATTAAACCCAAAAATAGGGTGTAACTTGTATAAAACGACAATGCGCCAAGTGCTTGTCTAAAACTCTCGTTGAAAACATTCGTTCGCCGGTCGTCCACACAAATTTACAATATTGTCGCGTACACGTGTGTGCTGACGTGTCTACCGCTGTGTATATACCGAACGGCCATTAAAAAACTGTGCGTGTGTTAATGTGTATGCGTGTGAAAGCAGATGTTCTCTGCATGCTGCTTCACAAATAAAACAATTAAATTAACGGTCGAAACAAATAATGGAAAAAAGAAAAGTAATGCTAAAAGTAATTTCAAAGAGGAGGCCCAAAGCCCAGCCAAACCTCCTTGCCAAACGGCATAAAGCTAACCCAACCAACAAAGAAAAAACTCGCAGAGAAGGAATGACCACTACTGACAAGCCATATTATTCCGGAGAAGGGAATAAATTTAAAGAACTGGCAACTGAAGACCACAAAACCAGCAATACTGAAATGAGTGACAAAGATGCCGAACGTGCTGAATTTATTGCGGAGCTATACAAAAAGAAAGAGGAGCTCTCCAAAAAGAAGAACGATTTGGATCGACAAATCAAAGAAGCCTTATCGGAAAACAATATTCAACAGCAAGAGGAGAAACAACGACAGCAGCAGAAGCAACAGCAACAGCAGCAGCAACAACTGCTGGAAAAACAACAAACAGCAGCCAGTAAGAAGGAGAAAGTGCCTCCCATCATAGTCAGTTTTATGGAAGCTAAGGACCTAATTAAATTGGGTAAGTTAACATGTAGAAATTTTAAAACGAAGAATTTAAATAATAATAAAATAAGTTTTTTATGTGATAGTTTAGATGATTATCATAAAATTAAATCTGCTCTAAGGGAAGCAAGTAGTGAGTACTTCACGTACACACCTAAATCGGAGAAAACTATCTCCATGTTACTTAAAGGAGTTGATCCTTCTTTTTCCTCGGAAGAACTCCTCTCAGAACTACAAACTGTCGAAAATGACAGTTTAAAATTCATTGATGTGAAGCCATTCTCCACTTCTCTCTCCCGAAGTCGCAACCGCAAGTTGCCGTTCTTCATTGTCTCCTTAAGTCCCAACAGCAAAGTCGATGCACTTAGGAATATTAAAGTTATTTTCCACCAAACAATAATTTGGGAAAAAATACGGAAGGCTGACCGTGTGTTGCAGTGCATGCGATGCCAACGATTCGGCCACGTTGCATCTAACTGTTGTATGGAATTTAGATGTGTAAAGTGCCAAAACAATCATACCGTAGGAGAATGCCCCTTAGGTAAAGAACAGGTTCAGGATAGAAGCAAACTATCTTGCGTCCTGTGCAAAAATACAGGTCACCCGGCCAACTTTAGAGGTTGTCCGAAATTCCAACAACTAAAAGCCAAGTTGGAATTTAAAAAAAAACAACTTGAAGAAGAGAAACGAATGAAGGTTCGTTCTTATAATAACTTCGTTGCACCTAGTGTATCATTCGCTCAAATTGCCGGTGGTCCATTAAACTCAAACTTCGCGGCACAGGGAAGTAATATCACAAAACCTTCCGCACCTAGCATATCATTTTCTCAAATGGCTAGTAATCCAATTAATACAACGGCGGCGGAACTTTCACGCAACGTCATAAAAGCGCCCGCTCCAGAGGCAAATTCAGATATAAGAGCAATCCTGTTAGCCATACAAGGACAGATTGCTGGATTTGAAAAAAAACTGACTGAACAAGCGGCCCGAATAGATATTATTTATTCGTCCTTGTTCTCAGACAACCCAATATACCACAATGAACTATCCAACTAATTTAACACTAAAAATTATTGCTGTGAATGTGAATTCACTAATCCACGTGGCAAGAAGGGATAATCTAGGTAACCTGCTTGAAGCCGAATGCCCCGATGTGCTTCTAGCTAGCGAAACCAAGCTAAACCAGAGGCACAAATTGGGCTACAAAAACTATAAAGTCATTAGACGAGATCGTCCACACGCCACACAAGGGGGTGGAGTTGCTATCTTAATTAAGAAAGGCCTTCACCACAAGGTCGTTTACAGCACAGCTGTACACAAATTTCAGCTGCTGGAAGCTTGCATTATAGATATACCTTTGAAAAGTCAAAGGCATCTATACGTGGTATCCGTGTATGCACCTGAAGCTCCTCAGTGTTCGCAATTTATCAGCGAAATGGATATCCTTTTTCGTAATCTCAAGTTAGACTCGGAAAACAATTATTTTGTTCTGGCGGGAGATTTCAACTCCAAACACAGTGCTTGGGGTGATATCACGCCGAACACAAGAGGTAATGCACTGTTCAACTGGTGGCAAACAAATGCAACAGAATATAAACTAGAATTGTACGCTACAACTACACCATCTTATCCAAGAGGAAACTCCTTTTTGGACTTACTTATGATTGACGACAGACTACAATTATTAGGCACGGACCTAAATACTCGAAATTGCCTTCGCACAATCGGGTATGATAGTGACCATTACGGCCTCGGCGCCGTTTTACATGTTCCAAACGAACATGCAATACTTGAGCAGTACGACCAGATACATTCGTTCGTTTTCCGAAAAGCACACTGGTCGCGCTTTGATCGCATAATAAAAAGAGAACTATGCTCTAATGGCATCGACCCTCCAACTAATAGGAACCTTCGAAATGAGGAAATAGATCATTATCTCTCAACGATGGACAACATTGTCATCAAAACAATGCACCGTTCCATTCCAAAAGCGGCGCACATGGAGGAGAATTTTAATAGATATAGAAACTCAACTATTGACGCCCTCTATAGACAAAAAAGCGCTCTGCTCTCCCAGCTCAAACTGCTCTACAGACAGTTCAGCGATCCTTATAGCCAAGAAATAAAGACAATTAAATCATTGATTAAAAACGTTCAAAAGCTGATCCGTGACAACTACAGATCAGTAATTAATGAAGAATGGAAACGTAAAATTCTCTCCATTAAAACCAGTGGTGGGAATATGTTTCCGCAAATAAATAAAGTATTTAGAAGAATAGATCATAATGACATTCCCTGCCTTCGAGTCCCGAAGACTCCCGAGAATTGTCAAATATTGCTGAACGCAGGACTCACCCCGGAACACATCAACTCCAACGAAGAACTAATAGTAGTCGAGGATCCGCAAGAGAAAGCGAACTCCATTGGCGCCTGTTTCGAGGCAGTACACAAAGTGAATGAATCCATTCATTCTAACCTCGATATCGAAAACAGAGCTATCCAAAACCATATTTCGCTGCACAATGAACGGCAAAGTTGGCATTCCGAAAACAAAAGTTTCACCATCTTCAGTGAAAACAATAGAGCGGATGCGCCGCTTAGAAATTTGCACACAAATATATTTGTGAATAAGAATGAACTCATGGACATCCTAAGATCCATTAAAAACAAGAAATCCTCTGGAACAGATGGTATTCCGAATACAGTTCTTAAACATCTGCCTCCGGAAGCGGTGAAAATTTACACTACCTTGTTCAATAACGCTCTAAATAATGCATACTTTCCAAGACGTTGGAAAATAGCAGTAGTCCATCCCATCCCCAAAAAGGGCAAGGACAGGAGCAATCCCGCTAACCTTCGCTCGATTAGTCTGCTTCCAAATATTAGCAAAATATTCGAGAAAATCATAAATAGGGCATTGATAAACTGGTGTGATGAAAACGACATCATTCCGAGCAACCAGTTTGGCTTTAGAGCGGGCCACGACACAGTTCATGCAGCTACAAAACTTGTTTCCGATATACAGTGGAACAAGGCAAAACGACAATGCACAGGCGTATGTTTGGTTGACTTTGAAAAGGCCTTCGATACCGTATGGTTAGAAGGACTTGTATATAAGCTATCAAATCTAGGTTTGCCCGAATATCTGTTATACATCATTTACGATATGATAATGGATAAGCAATTTGTGGTAAAATGTGGGGACAAAATCTCCAATAAAACTTTCCATATTAAAAACGGCTTACAGCAGGGAGCCGTGAATTCTCCCATTCTCTTCAATATTTATACTAGTGATCTAGTTGGGTCTCTTAATCATGCTATTGCATACGCCGACGATATTGTAGTGTACAGATCAGAAAAAAATATCGATGCCATTAACAGACTTCTTCAAGAAGACTTCAATAAAATCAAACGCTTTTGTGACGATTGGAAATTGAAAATTAACTTCCAAAAAACAGAAACCATCCTTTTCAGAACACCTCTCTCTACAGCTTCAAGAGATACAAGGCATAATTGGAAAAACTTTTCCATTGTAGGAAGCAATAATCTTCCGCTGCAAATGAAAACTGTTGTCAGGTACCTTGGTATCTGGATGGACCAATACCTATACTTTGATAAGCACATAGCAGCTGCCCTCTCCGCAGCTAAAAGTGCATATGCAATGACAAGAAGTCTGTTTCGAAATAGTCTCCTAGATCACAAAGTTAAAATAATTTCCTATTCAGCATTTATTCGTCCAATATTAGTGTATGGTTGCCCGGTATGGTTCAACGTTTCCCCATCCTACATGGAAAAGTTTCGCATGTTCGAGAGGCAGTGCTTGCGTTCCTGCCTCGGGTTACATAGAACACCTGAGTCTCAATACAGGAAATTCTATCCTAATAAGACACTGTATGACAAATCAGGACTGAATAGGATAGACAATTTCATTATCAAAATTATTCGTGGTCACACTGCAAGGGCAGTGTGCAGCGAAAATAATCTTATCTCGGGAGCATACTACCCCAATGACATATACCTGGAGAATACATTCCAAAATGGGTTTATCCCACCAGAAGCGTTCCCTCTATTGGATAGAAAAGGTCTTATCCAAAACAAGCACGGAGTCCCTATTATTTACCACGCTTTTCGTGGTGCCAGGGACAAACGGATCCTTTATAACAGTGATATATCAAATGCTGCAGTTCACTTGCGATTTAGCATGGCAATAGGCGATCGAGATAAATCTATAAATGACCGATCCCATCCCAACTGGTGGTGGATTGACAATGAAGAAAGGATTTAATATCCCCAAATATAGTAACATCTTCAGACGCTACGCCTTCCCTTCCTATTCCTCACTTCCCTTTTCATATTTATTTATTCTTCCTTTTCATTTCCATTTTTCATTTAGATTCCTTTTCGTTTTAAAATTTCTTTATGTTAACATTTTTTGTTTTTTTGTTATTAATTTTTTTTTTTGTAAACTTTTTTACCTTATTATTAAATATTATTAAAAAAAAAAAAAAAAAAAAAAAAAAACCAGAGAGAACTTCGTCTTCTAAAATATTCGGGTAATAGAAAATATATAAAAATATAAAAATATAAAAATATTATTGTACGCCGAAAGGCATTACACAAAATTGTATCGTGTAATTTAGAGTGCTCGTGTAGAGTCAGTAAATTATTTTAAGAATAAGAAAAGATTGTAAAATAGGATTTAGCATTTAGTCCTAAGTCAAGATTTGTTAATTCATTGTACAATAAATGCGTTATTCAATCAATCAATCAATCGTCTATTGTTCACGCGGACACTGCTTACAACGCAAGGAGGAAGAAAACGATGGTTGACCTTCGCAACCGAGCGGACACAACACAGAAACAAACCACTCAGGTTTGATCAATTTAAATTCTTTATTTGCTACGTTTTATTCTCTAAATAAAAACCACTTTGTTCTCAGCCATTATTAAATATTTGTGTTTTTATACTTCACGTAAATTTATTATCAATGTTAAATTGATTTTTATGAATTGTAAACAGAATGAAACACTTCCTTTCACGACCCGACTTCTGTATATATACACTTCTCCGCCGCGCGATGGGGTGCGGGAGATCGCGCGACCAGCGTGGTCGTTGGATGTAGTTGGACTCCATGATTCAACCTTCGTTTGGGGTGAGTTTGTGGTGTGGCGGTAGATATCCTCTCCACTAAGGATATGTATTTACTTACCACCAGAGAAACGTAAAGTCTCTCTTGGTGGAATAGAAAACCAGATCTCACAATGGAGGTCATGGATGTATGTGTGTGATCGTTCAGATCTGTGTTGTTTACCCATGCGCGAAGGCAATGGCAAAACAAAGCAAGCAGGCGGCAAGGACAAAGGGATCGAGAGGATCGTTGTCTATGAAGTGCATCGCGTCTAAATAAATAGACGACGATGCTTCGAAGAAATGCGTTAAGAGAAAAGATGAGACGAGGGCATCATAAAAGTCTTAGATGAGTGATACCCTTGTGTAAATATACGAATAGACATTGGGAAAGGTGCTAATGGGTTGGTGGACGAAACAAATCCCTTGCTTGCATTTGTATATGCAGGGAGACTCGTTTGTGGGAAACGGAGTCTATATTTGCATTGTTTATGCTTTGAATTCAATCCGGCGGCTATGCGCCAAGTCGATGCTTGTTTGGAGATTCAAACAAAGAAGCAATTCTGGGTAAAGTGCTTGCAGCTGCATTGATAGTTGCAAGTCATTGCAAGGCAGGTTAGATGGTTATACAATGACGGTTTGTATATACCATCTGTGTCAATAGTACATGGTATCTATGGTGACGCAAGTGTCGAACCCTAGTGTGAAAATCTACACTAATTGGAAATTCGGTTTTTGGTCGCTTATGCAGAATGCCCTTGTAGGAAAAATTCTTTGCAGGCATTTCCAGGTAATGCATTGAAAGCATTAATTATCCTTGGGAAGGACATGTTTTTGCTGTGGGGAGATTGCGGTGCAGGTGTGGGAAGGTTGGAATTTGCCTGGCAAGCGCAGGTATCGAATAGGTTTTGTTTTATGCTGCCGTATAATGGAAAGAATTCTTGTAGGGAATTTGTATGCGAAGAAATGCATGAAAGGTAAGACTTCTTTTACAGGAACTTTTAGGTTATATACATTTGATCTATTTGATGCGTGAAGCATTTAAGTTGCTAATGCGATTGCATTAGCGAAACTTATAAGATGGGTCGAAGGTATGGGGGTTCGTCAGGTAAGTAACAGTGGAGATGGGCGGAACCGCCACAGGTCACATGTCTGGCGTTTTTTATTGCTTTACATGCATGCTGGTTAAATTTGAGAAAGTTTTGAAACTGTTCTCTTGTTAGGAAATGTTTGTTTATACTAGAAAGTTTGCTCATTTGTTACGAGCAGAGATTGCGACTTTCCCCGACTATCGTCCTAAGACATTTTTCGTTGGGATTTCAAAAACGAATAGCTTTCGACTTTTTTATATTCCGCTATCGGAAGAATGAACCTATTGAAGGTGTTCGAAAACGAGATCGAGAGTTGACCTTGGTGTCCTATTATGTCCATAGATTACTCTATCACCGACATATAGTAAAGATTCAGAGTCTTCAGACATGTTGCTTTTATGTGTTGCAGGTGGAAAGTCGTACATATAGCTATTGTACAGTTTTTAGTCCAATATTGATCCCTGGGTTACTCCCCGTTGTACGATTCACTGTGGTTATACTTAATGTAATCTGTGCGTCCGTTTAGGAAACTGTAGATCACATACGTTATATGAAGCCGTTCTTTCCAGTCACTGACGAAGTCTTTTTCCACGTTGAGTATAAAGCCAGGTTGGCAAACACGTAGGCATGTACTTTAAGAAGAGCATGGGTAGTGGTGTCTTTTCGGGAAAAAAATTTTAAGTCCGGTATAGCTTCAATTCCGTTTAGGGAGTGTCCATTTCTGAAGAAATAATTCTTTCCCGTATTATCTCTATGTTAAATAGGAATGTATTTAGTCGAGCGTTAGCTATCTCAAAGCCTTTTTTTCTGAACAAGGATTATCTTTGCTTGTTTACAAGTTTTGGGGTAGTACCCGTTGTTAAGGGAGTGGTTGAATAATATTGTTATGTAATGTATTGTCGGAATGGGGAGCTCTTTATTATGTAATTTGTCAGGTCATCTGGGCTGTAAACTCTTAATAATAGAGGCAACTTCCTCTTTGCTGGCGTATCTTTGGAGAGGCCCTGGATTTTCTGGCAGAGTTTTCTGTACTGAACTTCACTTAATCCGCAGTTTTTTGTCTTCAACCCGATTTCTTAGACCTGTGTCAAAATTCAGAGGCTGGGATCGTTAAATCGCCTCAAAGCGTACGTCTATCGATGTCACTATCTGGTCGGAGTCACTCAGTATAGAATTTCCCGCTTGAAGTTTATTTATTGCTTTTGAATTCCCAAGAATCTACTTACTGCCTTCAAAGCTTCGGTGCAGGGTTTGTTTAGGGAAAGGCATTTTTATGGACAGTCGATTATCTAAGTCGTCACTTGATTTAATATTAATATATAATTCTAATTTTCACTAACGCTATCTACACCGAGAGATCCTTATAGGTCTGCGAATTTCTGTTATAGTAATAATGGAACGTTCTCCCCATCTGTTTTTGCTATTTGTTTTTCTGTCTGAATAAGGCTATTATGTGATTTGGAAGATACTTATACCTTTTCATATGATATGAAGCTGGGGCTCAGTTTCCTTCTATTGAATTGTGGACAGCCGAATTGGAGGCGATATAATGTTCTCATATTTCTCGATTAGATGTGCTCGAATTCGAGGGGGGTTGTCAAGAATTTAGAATCCCATCTATGTCATTCCGGAATCGTTCCCAGCCTGTTTTCCTAAAGGATGTATTTGGTGCTCAGAGAATGAGAATGAATGTTTTTACAGTTTTCTCTTGACTGAGCAGATGGAGCGAAACGAGTAAGTGATCGAGATTCGATAAACCGTTTAGGTGCGATGTTTCGTTCCCACATAGGCGACAGATATTGGTTTGTGACTTGTCAAATCAAGACGAGAACTCTCTGCCGGTGGAGTTTATTGAGGAGACATTCTAGGTGATATTTCTAACATTTAGATCATCACCTATGATAGAATTGTGGGGGGGTTTCTCTATTCTACATGAGAAACAACCCACAATTCCAACCAACATTTCCACCTAATTTCGACCGCTTTCAGCGCGTCATACTTACCCATTTCCTTTATATGTATTCCCCTGTAAAACATTTCAAACGGACGTATAGCTAAACTCATTATCCTTTGCAGATAATGCATAATTGAGTTTAGCTACATAAATGTCATACGGCAACTCCATTCTTGCTAACCATGAGTTTCCCATCGGAAATCTCATAACGTCGGTTAGCAACAACAAGTCTAAAAGAACCACGCTGTTGCACCATAGCAAAATAGCTGGGGTAATTTCAGCGTCTTAGAGTCTGGTTCTCACGCGAATTATTTCCCAAACATCAGCGGCGTCCTATCGACTTTCCCTCAGATCACCCATTCGGTTGGGATCAATGATCTCTCTTTGCAGGGGAGTAACATCAGCTAGGTTTCCCTCTCATTCGTATTTCTTTCCATGGTTCAATGTGCTCCGACTACACCATAGCCGTACCATTGGGTCAGCAGGTCATGTCAGTAGCTGCATCTGATACGAGGGTTGCCTTTTATATTACGGGATTAGAGAACAAAAACAAATATTGATCATCGAAAATCACTTTATTGTTTTTCAAAATATTCCCCATGAAGATCTATACACTTTGGCATGCGTTTGAACCAATTGTCGAAGCACTTTTGCCACTCTGATTGAGGTATCTCCAACACATGCATTCTGAATGCAGCAACCGCTTCTTCAGGTGTCGAAAAACGTTGACCTCTCAGTTTGTTTTTTACGTACGGGAATAAAAACAAGCCATTCGGTGCCAAGTCAGGACTATACGGCGGATGACCCATCAAATCGATGTTTTGGGTGCTCAAAAATGCAGTTGTCGCAGCCGATGTGTGAGAGCTCGCATTGTCGTGGTGAAGAGTGATCCGTCTTCGGCGGTTGGTTTTCCTGATTTCTTGGAAGACAACTGGCAAACAAATGGTTGTGTACCACTCAGAATTGACTGTTCTGCGTTGTTCTAGTGGTACGGTTGCGACATGTCCAGTTTTTCCGAAAAAACAGGCGACCATTTGCTTGGAAGTGCTTCGTGCGCGAACAACTTTTGTTAGATTTGGCTCATCTTGAAACCCCAGACAGTCGACTGCTGTTTACTTTCGAGCTCATACGCGTAAATCCACGATTCATCACCTGTCACGATGTTATAGACGTGTTTCGAAGCACCGCGACCGTATTTTTAGAGCATTTCTTTCGACCAATTGACACGAGCCTTTTTTTGGGCGATTGACAAATTGTGTGGGATCCAACGCGAACAAATTTTTTAGACAGTCAAATGTTTATGCAATATTGAATGTATGCTGGTCCCACTAACGCCTAAGGCTGTCTCAATCTCACGATAGGTCACATGACGATCTTCCAATATCAGTTCGCGCACAGCATCAATGGTTTTCGGAACAACAACTGATTTTGGACGACCTTCACGAAATTCATCTTGGAGTGAAGGATTGAATTCACCATACCATCGATAAACACTGGTCCTTGATGGAGCTTCATCGCCAAAAATTGAATTAAGTTCATCCATGCACTGTTGCTGAGTTAATCCACGCCGAAAGTTGTAAAAAATAATCGCACGAAAATGTTGACGATTTAATTCCATTTTTGGGCCGAGATGAATCTTTTAAGTTACTGTAAACAACACAAATAGCGCTCGTATACAAAACGTTCTGAGTGCGTATAACCTCAAAAATGTCCAACTTTACAACAGAGCTGTCAATTGCCGGAATGCAACGCTAGGGTTGCCAAATCCCGAAACATAAGAGGCAACCCTCGTATGTAAACCATTTTTAATCCGCAGTCACAATACGTCCCCTTTCATTTGAACAAAGCTTCGTAAATGGAAATTGGATCCATTAAGTTTTTGTGCATTGATGCGTGCGGCGTCCAAACTTTGAGTATCTTTGTGAATCCAGCTTTATGCAGATGGTTTAAAACGGCTTTATGATTGATCTCTAGCTTTTGGGTAATGTTACGACTGCTAACATCCTCGTCTACTATGATGATTTCCATGATTTTATCCACATTTCCGAAGACCTGGATTCACCTGTACGAGGTACACCTTCTTAAAATCGGAAATAGCTTAACGAAGTCAACGAAATTAAAGTTGTATGTAATTGTCTGGGACTGTATTGACACCATAAACACCGTTCGTAATTTTATCCAACCGGTCTCCATTTTCGCTATCATCGAAGCAAACGTGCAAAATATACCTTGTTAACTTCACTATTTTACACCATATAACTAACATCTGAACTGAAAATTTAAAAAAGCTGTCAAAGATTTTTTGTAGTACGGAATGTCACGTTTCCATTACGCACAAATTTGAATTTGTTTGATCAGCACTACGAGATATATATCGCCTCAACTATCTAGGGAAGATATACTGGCTTCTAGGTACCTAGAACTCCACTCTTGTTATATAGGAACACATCCCCGTCTTACATTGGTTATTTTTATTGCTATATTGGGCATAAGACATAACCTAACAGAACGGTGTGCGTTGCAGTACAGTTGTGTTATTTTCATTCACCAATTTTGTTGAGCATAACATACGATGTGAACGGCTTTTCATTAATCAAGTTTTCTTAAGGACATTTTTATTTCATACAGTATTCAAAATTCTGGTCACATCTGATTGAGTTCGCTCCAAACAGGCTTGTCCGTCGCGACAGCTTGAAATTCTAAATACTATCAAGTTCGGATAAAAAATTACAAATCTGTTGCAACTCCCTCTTTTGATTTATGATCGAAACCTACAGTCCGCATTCATAGAGCTGTGTCCCGGAATTTTCGGTTCTTGTTTTTCGTTTTTTGACAGATCGGGCTAGATCCGGAGCACGGACGGCAATACGACGTGATAATAATAATATTGATCCTTTGGGGCAATTCCATCGAACCAATATTAATCAATCAAAAGGAGGGTTCACTTTTAAGAGTTGTTGCCCTTGCAGTTGCCTGCCACAAGAGGGCGGTGGGCGTGTTATGAATGTATTTCGAATATATTCGATAAAATCCGATGTATTACTTCATCATGATCAGCTGCCTCACAGGACATGCCATCTCGGAGACCAGATCCTGACCGATTCGATGATTTATTACAAATTGCAGTTGATCGCACGACGGCTGAAACAGGGCGCTTCGATCGCATGATCGATGGCTTCGCGCAGACAGTTTTTTGGCGCATTATTTATGAGTGACAGCTATAGTGGCAGGTATTTTGAATATTGATAAGACGCGTTTCCATCGCGGGTTTGATTACCATTTAAATTGGAACGAAACTGACATGAGGTGCTGGAGAACACGAACGAGGTAGAATTCGAAAGACAGCAGGACGATTAAGGAATTATGGCCCATTATTTTATGGCGGTGTGATTACTTATTCAAGCTCAATGGCTATGGTATGTGTGTGGCGTAATGTGTACCAGAATGAAACCGTTGCGCATGCTCCCAAATGCATCTTGTTGACGAGATGCCGGCGATGATGTATCTGACCATGACGATGATGAATCTCCTCGCCTATGCAGAGCGAATTGATTTCGATACGCTAAATTACAGTCATTTTCACAATTTTCTAATTATTTAATCGACTATATTGATTCCGATGACGTCCTCGGTATGAGAATCTGATAGGTGCGTGAGAAAATATTATTTTAATGCGATGGTTTATCTGATGGGATGGCGGTAATAGCTCAACACGTGGCACTTGTTTAGTTCTGGTTTGGGGATACCCCTACAATATGGGTATCTGATTAGTGTTGAAGAAGCACGCGTTGGACTTCAAAATGCATTGTAGAGCATATTATGTCAATTAAGTTATTTGGATAAAGTGTCTGAAGTTCGCGGTAATCAAATGTAATCGAAGCAATATTTGACTGCTAAGCGTGTTTATATATAGTTGTGTTCTGTTCTGGTAATAGGTGATTGAATTAATAGGGACGGGTCTTCTTTTTTGTTTATTCGGGTCGCAATGGAATTGAGGTAATTTGAATACGCGTGCCTCGAGTTGGAAGAATCAGGGATAACTGCTACGTAATCCTTGTGGAGGGGTGTGTGAGAACTTAATTTGAAATTACGGGAACATAAATTATTGGGAATTAAATGATCGACAATTTAGTAAATCGAAACGAGTACTCGTATAATTGATGAATTGTTTAGTTGACACAGACAACGTCAGTAATTGATATACAAGTTGGGAGCAAAACAATTGAACATGAACAAATAAATTTGTTTCTAAGAGGCTGACAAATTTTCTCGAAAATATGTGTAGTAGGCTGTAGAAAGTTAATAAACATTATTCAGAATATCTTGAATTTACGACAATGACTCAGATCTGGGATGATGTATAATTGTATATACGCAGTAAAGATATTAAATAACGAGACATGGCATGTGCCATGTGTCTTGCATTAAGCCTTTTCTTTCGAGATCAGTCCATCGTGTCTGTAGACATAGTAGTCGTTCTTGGTCGTTGTCTTCGTTTGTATAATATCAGTTTTTCTGTTTTTCCAGAAAAATATGTGTAAAACATGGGATTGAGAATCTTCACTGGTTCCTTGGTTCGAAAAAACGACCCAAGTTGTAAAAGAACAGGCTTGGTTACAAATAAGAAAATTGTGCATATGCGTGTTGGGCGGTTCGACGAGATTGCCATAGAGAGCGGCACTATCTGAGGCTACGTCCCTTTAGAAATTTCGAATATTGTAACGGTCCGTTGCCGCCTAATGTTCATTTCGATATATTATATTATTAACCAAGTTGTCACCGGCTACTTGGCGGGTGCTATAGAGAGTGGTTGTTAACGTAGTTCGATTGAATCTATCACCGTTTTACGTGAAAACGTGTCGTTTTCAAAACACATATTAATGTGAGGTTTGTTCAATAAGTCCTTAGAATCCCCAAGAGCGCGTCTCACAGTATCGAAAATGGTTTTCCTTTGGTATGCATAATTTTTATCTTTTTCAAATATGAATTTATTTCAGAGAATGCAAACCTATAGCGCTATGGTGCTACTTTTTCTTCACCGAGTTCATCAGCTAAGCCCCGGAAAATGGCAAAGGATATTTTCGAACCTCTTCTTGGAGCCTATATTTAAATGGGGTAATTCACCGTGGGTCTGTGCATTGTGATTTAACCTACTATTCAGTAACTGTCTCGAACTGCTACGACAATAAGAGCCATCAGTTGAACCTACGATCAAACACAAAATACTTCCTTACTAACTCAGACATTGAGGCGGTCACTTCATAGACAACCATTAGTATTTACCATTCAGTTACATGAAAAATCAGATGTAGACAAAATCTGAGCAAGATGCGCGTCGCGTCTTCTCTCACATGCGATTATGTGATCTAATTTGAGACTGTTTTGGCGATTTTCCGCCGAAATTCTGACAAGTTTTGGCTTGCTCTCTCAGCAGGTCATTAGAATAAACGCACTGCTAGGTCGGTTTGTCGTAAAAAAGCGAAATACCACTTCATTAAGCTATAGACTCCGTGAAATGGTCGGAAGAAATTCGTCCCAATATTTCAGACCTTGGCTGATGGAACGGTCCGAGAAAAGGTTGTTTTAGGAGTAAGTCGGTCCCTAGATGAGATACCAACTCGTCACGCTGTACGTTCCCCGATATGCTCTGGAGAAATTTTCGACTATGTTCCGAACGCTTGGCTAATGGCCCGGACTGAGGACTACGTCAGGGGGAACATCATGTAAATGTTTCGATGAATAACCCATTTGTAAACAACTTGTCATTACATAATCGAGTTCGCGTGCGAAACATTGTCAACGTTCGACTGATAACGGCATTTTGTAACATCAGGGGCGAACATACAGGGCAGTCACTGATTGCTTTCAGCCCGGCGAAGGCCAGCACGACCCTTGTCCCTGTTCAATCCAAGTTGACATGCAGTCTCCACGTAACACCCCTGGATAACTACTTTACCACCCGCCAAGTAGTGAACCAATGCATGCAGCGACATCCTGAAATCTGAACGAGGTATTTTATCTTAACCTATATGAGTATAAATATATGATGAACATTTTGAAAATATTAATTTTTGAATGATTGGTTTTTAAACATGAAATGAACAACCATTTGTTAATAGAAAATTTCTAAATCAGTTTAATGAAATAGGTTTATGTGTTTCAGCGTGTAACATAATTTTAAGGATATGATAAGCATTTTTTGGCGCAAAACTAATAACCTTGCCCAGAAAAACAAATTGTTATGGCAAATTTAACAAGCCTGGGTGGATATGGACCGGATACACGACGACGACCACGGAAACGAAATGACTAAGCGATATGAGAATTTTCTCATGGAACGTCCGCTCACCATACAAACCTCGAGCTGCATAGCAGCTGGCAGCCCATGCCCTGTCCGAATATAAGGCTGATATAACAGCATTACAAGAAATAAAACGGGCGGGGAGTGGTGTTACTCAAAGAAACGAGTATGACATTTATTACAGCTGTCATGCAAAGCACCATGTGCTCGGAGTAGGCTTTTTAACCAGCCAAAAACTCAAGCCTGCTTTAATGCAATAAACGAAAGGCTATGCACTCTTCGCGTGCTAGGCAAGTTTAAGAGCATAAGCCTCGTAAACGTTCACGCACCTACAGAGAAATCCCCTGACGACGAAAACGAAGAATTCTACGAGAACGTCGAACGGGTCCTCAATGCCTGCCCAAGATACGATGTGAAAATGGTTCTTGGTGGTTTGAATGCGAACATAGGTCGGGAGCCGGTTTTCAGGCACTACGCAGGGTCCCGTAGTTTTGCATGAGAACACTAATGACAATGGACTACGAGTCATCGAACTGGCAGCATCAAAGAACTTGGTTGTTGCGAGTACCAAGTTTCCGCGTAAGGATATCCACAAAGCCACCTGAGTATTACCTGGTGAAGTTACTCGCAACTACGTGTTGATAGATCGCCGCCACTCCTTGAGCCTGATGACGGTACGAACGTACTGAGGTGCCAACGTCGATTCGGATCACTATCTTGTTGGTATAGTTTTACGAGCGCGGGTTGCCTTACGGAGACATATTGCATCCGCTGATCAGATTCGGATCAACAAGGCTGCCTTACGCATTGAGAACACTAGCAACGCCTTTGGCCATGCGTTAAGCTTCGCCCCCGAAGAGCTCGATGGAGTGAGGGTTAGTCCTGTGGCCAGAATGCCGGGCGTAGAAGAGAAATGGACACGCCCTAAGAATACTGTCATTAATACTGTTAACTCCATCTTAGACAGAAGTCTTAGAGATCGGAACGACTGGTTTGATGGCGGGTACAAACTAGCGACTGAACGTAAGAATGCTGTATACCGGGCTCTGCTGCAATCTCACAGGACCCGGGTACACGAAGAGAAATACAAAGAGCTCAGAAGATCTGAAAAAAGACTTCACAGACAAAAGAAAAGTGCCTGGAAAAAAATGTAGTCTGGGAAACAGAGAAAAGTAGAAAGCAAGGTCCGCACCAGGGCGGAAGTTATACCAAATAATCCGCAGTATGACGCGGTACACACCACGCCACACTTACTGCAAGGATAAAGAGGGTAATCTGATGACCCATCCTGAAGGCATTCTGGAGCGATGGGAAGTGCGCTTCAATGAATTGCTAAATGGTCAGCTCACAGAAGAATTGGAGGCTCCATCAATGCAGGATCAAGACCAAATGCTGCCGCCACCACATTAAAAGCCATAAGACAGCTCAAATGAAATAATGCCCCTGGAGCTGGTGGCATACCAGCTGAGCTGATCAAACAAGGAGGGACAGCGTTACATCACGCAATTCTGTACAAGACCAGTACTCATATATGGAGCCGAGACTTAGGTGCTCAATAAAAGGCACTTTGAACTCTTAGCCGCGTTCGAGAGGAAGGTCTTAAGGAGAATTGTTGGCCCCGTATGTGAGGGAGGACGATTCCGGAGACGCTACAACCATGAGTTGTTCGATTTTTATCCTGGCTCTCATTTTCATATTGGGAACCCAAAAAAAAATGTATGTAACGCAGGTCCGAAAAAGACAATGGATGATGCAGCAAATTGTAGCGCTTCTCTTACAATGTGGACATTAGAAGACGGTTTCCCATCGTCAACAATCGCAGCACCTCCCACCGCCGACACCTTATTCACACGTCAAAGGGAAGAAGCATTAGAATCCAGTAGCTTGGACATCATTTGAATGAAATTCGTGCTGAAAAATGCTGTCAAAGTTCATTTATCTCTACCGCTCCCCAAAAAACGAGCAACTAGCGAAACTTTTCGACCATAATTCACGTACCGTCGCGAGGATACAAATCATCTACCAGCCTTCTGAAATGTTCATTCCTAGAAGCTTTAGTGTACACAACTCCGGCTAGTTGGTACATTTTAACCGAACTGACGAGGTAGAGAGGATGGCTGAGATGTTTGGTGTTAGCCATAACCTTTCACGTAACGTTGACTGGGTACAAATCAATCCGGCTGCTTCTGAGATTGTCATCCTTGGCGGCATTAACGTATAAGACTCCGGCTCGTGAAGGAACCTACGCGAATGCAGGATAATCGAACTGATTTTGGGTTACACCCTGTCTCTGTTTTTATCATCTGAGCCGGGCATTTATACCGTGGACGCGATTACGCCATTAGAAAACTCACACCACTGCTTGATGTCGATTACACAATCACTTACATTTCGAGCGAATAACCAATCTAAGCAACTTCGTTAAGTATGGAGGTACAGGGTTGTTAACTGGGGCGATGTGATCACTAATCATCGAACTCTCACTGTCAATTTATTCAGTAAACTCAACATTTTCATCATGGTTAAGTACACGAACGAACAACGTCTTCAATTTTTTAAATTTACTACCGAAATTTGGAGTCGGTGACCGCAACTTTAAGAGCGTTAACTCCAATTTTCGGTCGTAATTCTCGCCCTAGTAGACAGGCAATAACAAGTTTAGTGCAAAAATTTGACTCTACATATTCGTTGTGTGATGTTGCCGTGCCAGTGAGACAACGGGTTGGTCGAAGTGTCGAAAATATCGCTGCCGTTCAGGCGTCCGTAGCAAACGATCCAAATCAGTCAATTCCAGTGCGTTCTCAAAAATTGGGCATCGCCCAGACCACTTTATGGGGAATTTTGCGTAAGGATCTTGGTTTACACACATACAAGATCAAGCTGACTCAAGAATTGAAGCCGATGGACCATTTGAAGCGACGTACGTTCTCCGATTGGGCTCTGGAAAAGATGCGCCAGGATCATCTACTTCAAGCCGATAGTAAAGTTTTCGAAATATCTCAAATGGTTTGCGTTTTATTTTTAAAAAAATTTGTCAAGTCCCTATTGGAAAACCCGATATATACTAGACACATTCGCAGGATGGAGCATTCCATCAAACGAAATTCGTCTGATAAGCCTTGACTTGAAAAAAAAATGCGAGCAAATTATCGCAGCAAAAAAGTAGAGCTTTTAAGCAACGGCGCTTCAAGCCCACTGAGGCTAACAGAACGAATTTTGTCAGAATCAGAAACTCGCAAAATCAGGCGATTGATACCACACAGAAGGTTCACAGTGACAAAATAACCAGCAAACTGCTTGAATACCCAACTGGTTCGCGTCCCTTCTGGGGAATGGCAAATTCGATTAGCAATAACTTCGCTTCCTCCTATTTTCCTCCGTTATTGGCATTAGTCACGAATTCAAATGATAATGTCAAGGTGCCCGCGAATACAACGCTCGATGCTGGTCTTTTGGAACCACCTGTGATCTCGTCCGTGCAGTCTTCAATGTTAAGATGTAAAGTTCCGTCCACGAGCTATTCAACGCACTCCCCGTTGATTGGACTGTAAGAAAGCAACAGTCTCGGGTGGAACACCAGTAATAATCCTTAAAAATCCAGCTCCAGAACTGTTGCCTGTTCTGAGCAAACTCTTTCGTTTATCCTATATACAGAGGACCTTTCCTACTTGTTGGAAAATCTCTTGAGTTCAGCCAATGGCAAAGAATACGATAAGGTGTCATCCGCCAAATTACCCCAATTAAATTATTATCGTCTGTGTTATACAAGTTGATGAAAAAGGTTGTCAATGCCGAGCTGATTAAATATTTGGAATACAGCGGACTTCTAAATGATCGTCAATAGGGATTCGTGGCAGGAGACCTTTTGACCCTTGTAACTGATATCTGTACACCGGCGATTGATAAACATGATGAATCAAGGGCAGTCGCATTGCATATCTCCAAGGCTTTTGATCGTGTCTGGTACGGGCAAAGTTCGTTCATTTGATTTTTTTTTTTTTTTTTTTTTTTTTTTTACTTTTTTACAACTTCACGACTGAACGAAAAGCTTCCTCGAAAATCGATCTATCCGGGTTGTTGAGGACGGCGCGTATTCGGATATGTACTCTGTTACTTCTGGCATACCTCAGTGTTCTATTTTGGCTCCAGCCTTGTTATTGCTTCACAAACATGATTTATTAAAATCAACGGGTAACAAAATATGATAGTACTTTTATTTCCCCATTTTCGAATAATCGGCCTATTAACGCATCAACGTTGCACCAACTGCGATGTAGGCAGATCGACTCTGAATCGAGATCTGAATAAACTGCTACAGGAGGGAAAGCCCAATCTTGTAGACTTCAATACAATAAGAACGCAATATCCGAAAACTCGGTTGATAATGAATGGGCAGGGCCTTGAATCAAAGAACAGCATACATTTGCTCGGCGTCACGTTCTGTGGGAATATGTGGGGAGCATCAGGAGGTATTGTACCGGCAGGGGCACTCGGTTCACTCCCTTCCCAATTATGATTCGTTCACCAGCGCACTGTCCACAGACGCAAGGAAAAATGAAACACACTAAATTTGCCGTAAGGGTCTTTTTATTATACAAGATGAGACGAATATCGTTTTGATTTTCCTTTCTTCACTTAGATCTTACTATTAATGTTATTAAGTTCGTCGCGTCGTGGCAGTGGAGTCATAGCTAAGATCAACTCACTGCCATTTACTAGGAACTTTGAAAAGGGTTGCTATGCCTGTATTGGGAATTTAGTCCCGGAGAATCATCGCCGTATAAGCTGAGTTGGATTCGTTGGTTTCGTGTACCGGGAAATTGGTTTCGGCGACATAGCCAAGTATGATCAGGGGTCTTGATCGTTGCGATGGTCGTTTCGTGGAAAGGCGACGCATCATGCTGTTGGCTTGCCAGTAAGAGGGAATTGCTGTGGTTCTACATGGTTTAGGTGGAATGGGAACCGAAATGGTTTTTGGGGGAAATTGTAATTGCTTGGTTGCAAGCAAGGGATATGATTTAGATAGGGAATTAACCGAAGCAATTTCGGGGAAATGTATGCGGCTCGGTGTAGTTGATGGAGATGGTGAGTATTCCGTTGTAAATTTGATATGCGTTTATTACGGAGTAGGATTTTCGGAGGAAATTAGAATTGCTTGGTCGCAAGCAAGGATTGTAATTTAAATATGAAGTTAACCGAGGTTGTTTTTGGGAAAAATTATACGTGGGGTGATGTTATTGAGGGAGATGATTAATACTCGTATACCGTTGTAAATTGGAATATGCATTTATTATAGCTTGGGAAATTGATTCTTGGTAAGTATGGGGATGTATGCAATTGCGGATTTGGGGACGGATGCTGTTGCATATTGGGATGTGTTTTTGCATGTTGGGAAATGGGTTACAGGTTAGGTTAGGGTGACGAGCTGTTAGCGGTCAAATTTGGTTGGCATTGTGGGTTGGTTCTCCATGTGGTATAGAGAACCCCCACAAATGTATCGGGGCATGCACACGTACTGAACATCATCATATATTCAGGTCACCCCTACTTGCAGCCGCAACAGATTGTGTTTGTGCGTAATCTCTTGGAATCACCACAGTTCACAGAAGAAGGAAATATGCGGCGATTTCTTTGCCGGGTAAAAGAAGAGCCGTATATAGAAGGCATTAGTAACTAAATACTTACATACCAATTTAAAACAAATTGTCTTACATCGTTAGTCTCGCAATTTTATAACCAACTAGCTTTTTACGAAAAAACTGAAATACTACATTATATAGAAAAATATAGGAATGTTTCGTGTTAGATATCTCGGAAGCTATACATAAGTTTGTGACTTACATCAACCATATGAAGGTTGGTGTCGGGTATGTGACAGTCTGTAATCCAACTTTTGTCCGGCCGTTCTCCAGGGAGTGATTGTGTTACCTTGTATAATTTTAGGAAGCTACTTGTTAGGCGCCGTTCAGCGTTCAAAAATTCCTTAATTATGATGCAAGCTGTATTTTTTTTTTCGTGAGGGTAGCCTTCGGTGTATTTGTCACTTCAACTGTTTTCAGATTCTTCCAATATATAAAGCCCGAAATCTCAACTGCTTTGAGAATTTGGGAGCTGCTACGTTTGCTAATTGAAAATGTGTAGCTTTGTGGGGGTTGAAGTAGGTGCCTGTACGACACGGGTTCACTTAACTCCCCAAACCCGTCACTGGGCAAATAAAACTCCGTAACATTCACCAACGAGGAAGAAAATATAATAAAACACAGTCTGATTTGTTTGATTAATTAAATATTCTTTATTTTGCTTCTTGGTTGACACTGTTGCCTTCTTTATTTTTTATTTTTTGTTTACAATGTTCACTTTCTTTCAATAACATGGATGTATGCGGAAATGCAGCAACAATACTTTAGTATAAAACAGTAATACGTTAACTAAATGATTAAGAAACTATAGCACAGATAAGACGTCTCTCATATTATTATTTGGTTCGTTCTCCACAACACTGACTACTATTTGGCCATTAGTATATCGTCGCCCGAAAGAATTTTATCATTTACGTACGTTAGATTGAAAGTTTTAGCTGCCGTGTAACTGAACAGCGAAATCACTTTATTTGAACTGTGGTGTTACAAGATAAATCATTTAAATTCAATTACAGAAGTCGCGCGATAATAAACTAACAACATACTGTCCGTACAGACACTCTCAACTCCCGTGATATACACACTACTTGTGGGATGAAATTTTATTCTGATGTGGTGTGCACTGTTTGAGGGATGAATATCGACTCGCCGTGACTGTTACACGGATCATGCAGTCACTCACGACTGGGGTGAGTTTCCTTTGGAGTGGGAAGAAAGAAAAAATTGAATTTTCCTTTCATCCAGCGGCCAATGGGAAACCAGAGAGAGATCTCGCTGGAAAGGTTACGGTGGTTGATCGTACAGATCGTATTGTTTATCCATACACTGGAATGACGCATAAACGAAATTGTTTCAGGGAAAAGGAACAAAGGAAAGAATCCATCCAGGATATCGTGGCAGTGGGGGCATAGCTATGCAAACACACTGCCACTCATTAGGAACATAAAGGAGGAGGAGCTTCCTCGAGAATCGATCGATCTGCATCTACGTCGCACCAGCTGAGATGTAGACAGATTGACTCTCTGAATCAGGATCTGGATAAAGTCCTGCAGTGGGGAAAGGCCAATCTTGTCGACTTCAACGCAACGAAGACCCAGTATACAACATTCACAAAGAAAACTGGATCATCGGTTCCACAGCTGATGATGAAGGGCCAGGCCCTCGAGGCTGGAGGAAGTTTGAGATTGCTCGTCGTCACGGTCTGTGGGAATGTATCATGGCATAAGCACGTATCGGGTATCACCAGATCAGTCTCAGGAAAACGGAGCTATCTTTTTAGAGCCAAGAAATATTTTACTCCGGCCCAACTTCTTCTCCTATATAAATCCCAAATTAGACCCGCGCTCGAATATTGCTCTCATGTTTGGAGCTCGGCTCCTAAACATACCCTCGACCTACTTGAGAGCGTACAGAGACGAGCGATCCGCCTGATCGGGGACTCGGCGCTGACGTCGGGACTACAGTCGCTATCACATCGAAGGCGCGTAGCCGACCTCTGTCTGTTTTACAGATATTATCACGGGTGCTGTTCTTCGGAGATTCTCGGCATTGTTCCACGCAATTCGGTTTATATGCGCTCCACAAGACAATACGACGGATCGCACCAGTTTGTGGTTCATCTCCCGACGGCGCGAGCGTCCCTGTATCAGAACTCGTTCCGTTACAGAGCGGGGAAGCTGTGGAACTCCCTTCCCACGCGAGTTTTCCCGGAGCATTACAACCTGCAAATGTTCAAAAAGAACTGCAACAGTTATTTGATGGCATCTCGGGGCGCCCACTCAGCGCTATAGGTTCGCCTCTCCCGAGAGAGGTATGGGGTGTATATTTCGTGTATTTGGTCTTGACAGTGTGTCGGTCCGCCACGGGTTCATCAAGACGTCCCCACACTGTACCGCGTCCGTCCGTAGATCGTGCACCGATGTCTTAGGTGGATGAGAAACAATTTGACTCCTCTTGGAAATCTTTACTTGATGTTGCTTGCCCGTATGGTCGGGTGAACCTAACTCAATAGGTATTTCACGAGTACGCATACAGGTAGAGCTTATTTTGTTGTGGTGAAAATGAACTTTAAGACTAAAGTACAAAAGAAAATATTTATTTTGTTAACTCTAAGGTACTCTAACATTACCATATAAGGAATAATTATAAGGTCGACTCAATGTGTTTCTTACTATTAACGCATAAAAAAGGATATTTAATTTGTTACAAAAAGAATATTTATATTGCCAACAATGCAATGTATCTTAATATTTATATTGTTACACAAAGAGTATTTAAGAGTATTTAAATTGTTACACTATTCTTTAGATTGTTACGAAAGGAGTATTTAAATTGTTACAATATTCTTTACATTGTCGACACGACAATGTATCTTACTATTTATTGTTACACTATTCTTTATATTGCCAACACTGCAATGTATCTTAATATTTATATTGTTACAAAAAGAATATTTATATTGCCAACAATGCAATGTATCTTAATATTTATATTGTTACACAAAGAGTATTTAAGAGTATTTAAATTGTTACACTATTCTTTATATTGTCGACACGACAATGTATCTTACTATTTATTGTTACAAAAAGAGTATTTAAATTGTTACGCTATTCTTTATATTGTTACAAAAAGAGTATTTAAATTGTTACACTATTCTTTAGATTGTTACAAAAGGAGTATTTAAATTGTTACACTATTCTTTACATTGTCGACATGACAATGTAGCTCAATATTGGCGTACAAACAGGTAGTTAATCGGTTGCCACTAATCATGTCAGTTTGTTTCCTTTTGGGGTTTAGATACGCGTTCGCCTGATCTCCTGCACCACGCTTTGCTTCGATCGTCCGTTTAGCGAGCCGGGGATAATTGACGAGTTGTAGCGCGTATTCGTTTGTACTATACTTTTTGCAGTACGCGTGAACCGATTGTTCTTCCGTTTTTATTTTTTTTGTGTTTGTTAGCCCTATGGCGTAAACCGATTGCGTTTGATTCTGGTTGCCTACTGACTCCTCCGTCTGTGCTGCAGCACTTAGGGGTTGGTTTTTTTGCCACCAACACAGGCGCAGCCATTTCTCCGCGCACTAACTCATAGTCTTCGTGATGTACTCTCACATGGCCAAGGAAACGATCATCACATTTGCCCTGGTCCGTGTAAGTCACCCCAGGAGCCGGCATTCATGTTCATAGGTGCACCGTGCCCCTGGTGGTGTCCATCTAAATATCATGTTAACAGTGGTGGGCGCTATGTGTGTGGCTTGTTCGTAGATATTTATTTAATATCAGAGGTCGCCCGGGTGACCCATACGTGCGACTTGATGTATCTTTACACCGGCATGCGTTATATCTCTTGTATTTGTATTCAATTAAAGATGTGTCCTTTTAAGGGCATGCGTTGTGGGTTTCGTTTCTTGCGCGCCTGCTTGGTAATTCTGGGAATTAGTCGCAGGCTCGCGCAACTGCATAATGTGTTGGATGGTTATTCTGCTATATCAAATCGTTGGTTGGTGTTTTTACCAGATCGATGTGCAGGTGTCCCATGTTTGCTTACGACATAAAGTTTCATGCTTCTTGCAACTACGTTGCGCTTGTCTTCATGTCCTGCTTTTAGATATTTTAAGTATTTCTATTTTGGGGAATGCCTGTTATTGCTGATACACTTTTCGTATCAACAGACATTGTGGTTGTTAGAAATGCTAATGCAGGTAAGTACACGATTTATCGGAGCCGAACGCTTATGAAAAGGGGGTTACCTGGTGGCAGGTAAGCAGGTAAGTACTGGCGTTCGCAAGAGCAGCCACAGAGGTCTAATAACAAAAAAAAAAAAAAAAAAATAAATAAATAAATAAATAAATAAATAAATAAATAAATAAATAAATAAATAAATAAAATAAAAAATAAAGGGATTGGTATGCCTGCGTAGGAAATTTTGTTTATAGGATCTCTGCCGGCGGACTGAATCGGATTCTTTTATTTGCACGTTGTGTATGCAAAGGAATTCGATTTTCAGTGGCAAAGCGTGGAAATGATGATTGTTTGCCAGTTAGACAGACAGATCATGGGTCGCGTCTATTTCGATGATTGTTTATCGGTTAGACAACGGGTCATGCAATTGGTCTTGCAGCTGTGCAAGCAAGCTACTTGCCATGGCTTGGTCGTTGGGCAAACGATTGATTGAAAATTACTGTGTACATGTGGGACAGAGATGGGCGGCAAGAAGAATCAATAAGATTCTAAATGGTTCATGTAGGATGTGAACCGAACTGGTTTTCAAGGAGACCTGATGCTCGTTGCAGGGGAAAGGTGATGATTTTGAAATGTATTATCTTGCAGGTTGGGAATGGGGAGTTGGGTTGAGAAAATGGGTGGTTCTTCAGGTAAGCTTTAAAGAACACCCACATGTTCACTTTACATGGGTTGGCAATTTTGATAGCAATATTCGATTTTTAAAAATACTTTTTGGGTGAGGTAATTGGTAAATGTCGGAATGTGTTCACCATTTGCAAATTAGGAATTTGTAGGATTACTGGCGTTGAAAGGAAGTTCCGAAGAATTTTTGTATTTGCACCAAATACGCACAACCTACTTTCTGCCAACGCGTATAGCATCACACGCTCTTTGTTGAAGGTATTTTATTAATCGGGCGTCCTGAATTTCTCTCACAATATTAAGAACTTAACCACAATAAATATCACATAGCCACACGATAATAGTCGGCGGCCTCTAGCGTCGTTTGCAATCATTGTCTACCCATCTGAACAGTAGTCCTATTGTTCAACAGTGGTATGTATCATAGTAAAAGGAGAAGTCCAATACATTGATGTGCATTAATGACAACTTGTGAAAGAATCAGTAACAATATGAACTACAAAAGTTCCATTGCAGAATTGGGTTGTACTTTCATATTTCGCCGCAGTGTTACAATTTTCGGATCTAACACGATTTTTATAAATCATACAGAAACAATCGTTAGAACTGAAAGGAGCTCTTGCGATAATCTCAGCTAGATATTTCGTCCTACTTCTCGCAAAAAATTAATCAACAAACGTGTTTAAATTACCATCGTGAAATACGTTTGTATACCAAAGTATTTTTAAACCCAGGTTTTGCTCCTTTTCACCGGCAACTTCTCGGCGCAAGTCAGCATACTCAGAAGTCTTTTTGGACGGTGGTATGGGGGACCAATTAGAATGCCTTCAGCTATCAATTATACGAACTGCCTTTTGCCCGAAAGACTGCCGAATTTACACACATACCCTCTCATAGGTAGAACGGTTTTATGCCTTGCATCAAGGTTTGTTGTTGGAGCGTTTACTGTCTGTTAGGCACATCATCACATGGATATCCTGCAGCCATGATGTCCAACATATAACCATATAAAGGAGAAAAAAGGCAAAAGTATAGGAAACCTTGCTAACCGCGAATGTGCTGAAAACTACCCCGCAGGGCAGGTTTCTTTGGCGGATATCTCCCCCTTATGGTTGGGTGCCACCTCCTTTTAGCTTTCATTCGTTTGCTCGTTCTTTTTGCACACTCAGTTGTTGTGTTTGTGTGCGGCCGTATGGCTTCAGGATTGCATTTGGCGCGTATGAGATGATAATTAAAAATCACAGATCGCAAGCTGGGCTATCAATCACCATTAAATCAGAGTCCAATGAGTTGATGTTGCCGCTAATGTCAGTGTTATCTGCCTAAAGGAAGAGTCCAATAAACAGCAAACTCTGAGGATTAGCCTTCAGGATACTGACCGAATTTCAAGAAATCCAAGCTGCTAGTCGAAAGCACGAGTCAAGAAGTATCGCGATACCTTAATTACCACCTGCCAATGTGCAACGGAATAAAATGGAATCGAATAATAAAAATTAGACCAAATCGTTGTCTATGTAAATGCAATAGTAATTGCTCAGCGTCTAGCTGTCGTCGATATTTGGTCTATTGCTCCACATTAATGTAATAAAACTATAGTATTGTTTGGCTTCTATATGTGACTGAAAGTGTTTGGGTATCGTGGGTTAAATATAATCTGCTGAAATGTAGGCGTTGCAGTTGGTAGTGAGGTAGTAAGATTGAATGCTTGCGGCAGTCGTTGTCACTCTAATGCATTCTTCTTTTGTAATAGGTATATCTTTCCAAAGCCAGACTTAACGTAGGCGAGTCATTATAATGCTACGTTTCACTTCACTGAGCTGCAGCAATTGAGTCAGCAAATTTATTTCGAGAAATTCTCTTATTCAGAAGCCAAACAAAATTTGTCTGGTCAGTGGACTAGCTGTTTATTATATTCATCCAAATTGGGATACCCATTTAAATTCTTGTGATTGAGCGGAAGTCGTCCTACACTCGGATACGTTCTGTGTGGCATTCAAAGTAAGTAAATGTATTTCCAAACACTTGCCTCTAATAAAGCGTGCCTAGTTCGGGAGACATACCTATTCGTTTAGCATATACTTTTTCCCTCGCATTTCTTTTGCGTCCCTAAAGCATTATTAATCTCGACTAGCTTTTATCATGAAAGGCGTTCTGGGGTGATACTGTCATAATATTCATTATCAACAGGTTGTGATCTCATTTTTGGGAAAATTCTTTTAACAAACTCCCTATAAGGGTATTGCTTTCACCTATCCATTATGGATTTCAGCCTACAGGCGGTTCGTATGCTTTATTGGTTTTCTGTGCTAATTGTTGCAAGAGACGAGAGTTTCGCGTCGAGTGGTATAGCGTCTGTTTTTTAAGATGCCATTGGTCAGCAGTATACCCGGCTGTCACGCGAGAGACCGGGGTTCGATTCCCCGTCGGCGAGCCTCTGGCGCAAGACTAATGACCTTGCCCGGAAGAAACAAATCATTATGGAAAATTTTACAAGCCTCAGGACTTGCTAAATAAGGCTAAGACCGATTCCCGGTTGTAGTGCCGATGATGATGATGATGATTGGTCAGCTGCATTTGTCAATATAACCAACCACAGATCAACCATTTCTGAATTAAGCGAAACTCGGATATTCTCTCATAGGGATATTTCAGCTTTAAACTTAAACGAATATGATTTACTGTCACATTTGGAGCATAGCCAGTGCTAATACAGAATTAAAATGTAGGCGGGTTCTTTTTTTTCGAAGGAAGGGGAAAATCTTCACATCCCGCTGGCACATATTCCCGCTGTTCCCGTTTTCTATCGGAAGAGCTCATCGCACGGCGGCATAGAGTTTATCTGTTACCCCACTCTTGATGACGCACCTGCTGCGTGTCATATATCAGGTCAGCTGAAAAGTTCGTAGGCTGACACATAGACGGTGTTACTAGAATTAAATCCATATGATTTTTAGTTGGTACTAACCATCAAACGATACTTGTATAGGGTGGGCCATACATTTTAGCACATTTGAAACATGAATAGAATTAAACCACACATGTTATTTTGTTAATCATTTATGTAATGTAATAAACGTTTATTGATATTTTGTTTGTTGCCCCGTCTCGTCGTTAGAACTCCTGCAATCGACTATCCAAAGTTTGGAAAACTCACTGACACATGCTGCGAGGTACAGAAATTTCAACCTCCCGAATGTTCTCAACGCTTCTTCTTGAACGTGGCCGCTCTGTTTGTTTAATATTCGTTCTCGACCCCGTTCCCTCGAATTTCTTGACCAAAGCTTTGATTAAATTAACTCTTGGACACTCACTTACTCGGCGTAATCCATATTCAATTTTAAATAGGCGCCATACAGTAATGTAGAAATCGTTGTTTTGTAAAATTGTTATACACACAAAGCACGCTGTTGTCCCATGAAGCGCCCCAACGTAACAAAAATTTCATGAAGCGACGCACAATTCCCCACCGCTCGCGCGCCCCTCCATCTAACGGTTTTTAAGAAATCAAGTGTTGCCTTTTGCAAACATTTATGGCCCACCCGATATAAATTTGACAGCTTTGGTACAATCGTTTCGTGAGGTAAAGCATTGTAAGTGAAGCAACTTTTGTTATACTGTAGGGAGGAAGTATGTACCTGCATGGGTACTCCGTTCACTTCCTCCGCCAACATCCACTTACAGTCGCCCATTGCGCCGCCGTAAACTGTCCACAACAAATTGTCATCACCCGAAGAAATAAAACACTGGTTTGTTATTATTAATGTTTTTTATTTCGCGTTTGCGCGATTGATAATTCCACTTAACAATCAGAACTCGGGCAGCAGACTCACGCGATGCG
Organism: Microdon myrmicae; assembly: GCA_963931805.1. Taxonomy (NCBI): domain Eukaryota; kingdom Metazoa; phylum Arthropoda; class Insecta; order Diptera; family Syrphidae; genus Microdon; species Microdon myrmicae. The sequence goes on along the minus strand of OZ007496.1, from coordinate 218,916,224 downwards.
ACTCGACTTTACTTCACACACGATTAAAAGGACGCACGGAAACAACATATACGGCGTTAAATTCACTTTAATTCAAAACACGTCTACTCCTCTCGACTTAGCATATTTACGTCCCCGAGCGCGAAACGAGGAGCGGGAGATCGCGTGTGACCATGGCGGTCAGTGGATGGAAAACGACTCAACGATATTCATTCGTTGGCTAACGAAATTCTGCCAGTGAAACTGGCTCTCTTAATTAAGAGGTGCGTTTTCTTATTCCAAGAGAGACGTAAAGTCTCTCTTTAGAGTAACCAAACCGATCTCATAGAGGAGATCTTCACGATACACAAGTGTGTGTGTACGTCGGTTCTTTTCATAGATCAAAGCCATGATGAAGAACCTAAAACACAAAGAAAGGGAAAAGGATCGACGAGATCTCTGTTTATGTGAGAAGGTTACTGGGAAACGGATCCAGGACTATGTAGGATAAAAGAGATTTATGACTTGTAAGTTCCACTGAGTAATCAAGTTGCAACTCATTAATGGTAGCTGCGTCTGGGATACTTGGTGATTGGATTGTTTGTGTATCGCCAGAATGCCTGCTGGTACACAGCGTTATTTTGTTTGCAATTAGTGCATTGGTAAGGCATTAGTCTCAACGCAGATGGTGCTAATTACATGCATCTGCTTTGGGCGGTTTATCGCTGGCTAAAAGGGGTCGCCACCCGATGTGTGTATATAGTTTTTGTACACATACCGAGGCTGGGAAAATAGACGGGGCAATATTTATGATCCCTGTCATGAAGGTTACATTGTATGTAAACCGAATCCTTTTGTTTACAGGAATTCGTCTAGGGAGATTTGCTCGGCACACACACCGACTTGGTTTGAGAATCCTGTTAAGGTAAGAAAGAAATCTTACAGGGAATTGTATGCGAAGTAATGTATGAATGGTAAGTTTTCTTTTCAGGGATGATTAAGATCATAGATTTGATCTATATGATGCGTGAAGCATTTTCAGGTACTAATGCGATTGCATTAGTGAAGTTAGGAAATTGGCTGAATGTTATGGGGGTTTTACGGAAAGCGGGGTTTGGCGGAAACGCCACAATACCAATTCTATCGAACTGACTGTCCGTCTCATCCGTGTGGTCTCGAGTCGAACCCACTCTGTGAGTACATGTTTCGCATTTTTTATTTGGCTTTCTCGGCCTGAGCATTATGGGTGAGATGTTTATACTTACGCAAGTAATGTCTAAACCATCCAAGTCCAGATATCAGTTGAATCAACTAGTAGTTCTTTTTCCCAAGTTTTTATATTAGGTATCATGGTATGGGTCGATTTTCCTTTTGTGGGGGCTCTCCCATCTTCGTTTCGATTTTTTTTTTCAATTGGAGTCTCCTATTTGTATCCACATTTACAGGCGATCCCCCTGTGAATCCAGTGCGTCAACGTCTTGCAAATCAGAGATTTTTCGTTAACTGCGATGTCAAGTGGTTTCCATTGGCATCTCTCGATATCGACGGAGCGATAATGATAGCTTAGGTCCTGTGTTTACTCCCCACATGTACCACTTACAACGGACGGCTTCTGTCCTGTGAATATTACAGTGGAGGTGTTATTAACGTTCAGATGTGGGGTCGAAGTTTTTCGATATTGAGTTCTCGCTAATGCGTTGCATAATCTTGCCATTTTTTCACGCGTTTTCCGCATATAACTTGAAGAAAAACCTGTTGTCTAAGGTACTATAGCGTTTGCAACTATAGTGAAAAACGTCTGAGTCCAACCGACGCTATGACGGTTAGAATCACTATCTTGATTAGGACCGTCTTTTTACGGTTATGAAAGTATTCCCAACACTATTACTAAGCAGTACTATCCGATTTTACATTAGTCGAGTTTAAACTTTAGTAGACAGCTTCAAGTAGTCAAGACGTTTCAGTTTTTGAGTCAATTTAATCTTTCAAGTGTGTAGAATCGTCAGAATATAGTTGGAGCGTTTTCCAATTCCTTTCAACGGCGTAGAATCGACTGATTTGCCTCATTTTGAATTAAAACAGTTATAGATGCGATATTTTGGGTACTTCGACTGACGCTTTGCCTGATTGCAGGAACACCCAACAGTAAATATTTTGACGTAAATCTATTCACTTTAGCATGCACAGCCAGTCTAGTGGGAGGATTATTTCCACCGAAATAATGAGTAAGCACTCTCAAAGTTGGGACCACCGACTCAGAAATTTGGTAGTAATTTTTAATAATTTCCAAACGTTGCTCGTTCGTGAACTTTATAACGATAAAAATGTGAGCTTTGACTGACGTTTTGATATTGACAGATCCTAACAAAAGTGTATGGGTGCGTTCCTATTAAAATACAAACATGTATATCTCTTTTCATCATCATCATCGGCACTACAACCGGGACCTGGTCGTGGCCTTTGTCGCGTCGTGCGTGAAGAAGCCTTTGTTATGAATTAGCATATTTAGATTTATTCGCATTATTTAGATTTATTCGTATTGTTAGTTTTATTCATTGTTATAATTTACAATTAATTTGCATGTTTGGCAGCACTTGCCTTTTTTGTTATCGTTTGTCATTAGTTTTGTTGTCGTTTGTCATTTTTTTTATTATATGTAGATTAGAGTTTTCGTTTGCATGGATTCGTTCGTTTGTCAACCAACATTGTGTTGTGAAAATCTAGCTTTTTCGTTCGTTTTAATCGTTAACAATAAAGTGTCGTTTGTGCAATAAACCTTTCCTGTCTTATCTCGTTTTCGATATTTTATAATCGTATTGCACGGTAAACGTTCCGTGCTGAAACAGTCTTATTTAACAAGTCTGAGGCTTGTTAAATTTTCCATAATAATTTGTTTTTTCCGGGCAAGGTTATTAGCCTTGCGCCAAGTATATCCCTTTTGTAAAACCTTTTACATCTAACACAGATAGAGTTTCGTGTGGTGCTCGGCCTCGAAGGTTGGTCCGAGTGTCTCCCCATTTCACTGCCCGGGTGACCGAGTTTTTAAAACGTGTGAACCAATATATGCATCTTGCTTCCGACAGTGCATAGTTGCAGAAAATCTCAATAAGAATTATCTGTGCTTCAGTTGCAAATTTTTTGTTTTTTTTTTGTTTTTGAATGAAATAGTTTATAAAAATGCCTGGCAAACACACTTTTTGGGAGCTAAACTCGACAGAACAAATTGCTTTACACTATCATCATCATCATCATTGGCACTACAACCGGGAACCGGTCTTGGCCTTATTTAGCAAGTCCTGAGGCTTGTTAAATTTTCCATAATGACTTGCTTTTTCCGGGCAAGGTCATTAGTCTTGCGCCAACAAATTGCTTTTATTCCTACGTAATTGCCTACATTTTAAGCTACGTCCTTATAGATGCGTTACTATATTAAAGAACACGTAAGCCGAGGACTTATTCAAGGCCCTAATATATAATTTCGGCTTTGGTCTCTGCACAACATTGAATTCTTGTTTAGTAGAACCTTTTCTTCCAGAAGAAGGAAGAGCATATTAAACAGTAAATGAATATTTGAGAATCGTTTTAGATACACTGAAGTACGCGAGTTATATTCTAACTACGTGGGAGCGATAAAAAAACAAACTGTACTTAGTTTTAACTCTTTATATTTTCTTTTATATTTACTATTGAATTGGTATAACCAAGTGATCTTGACAACAGGTGAGTAAAGACTGAACTATCTGTGCAAAATCTACGTATGAAAAATGAATATGACACTGAAGGTGTCTTACATTGTGTTTTTGCCTTCTGGGAAAATGTCCCGTTGCGATTTTTGGTGGATTGTGCGGGATGGCCAGGTTACTCATTGCCAGGGTGTGTGGTTGCCATGAACATCCGGAGATGTCTCTGCTCCAGACGTTGATGTTAAATAACTTGAAGAGGTGTTGAGTTACTGTGGGAATCTGTCGAGGGCTGTACTTCATGTTAAGATGGGGTGAGTGTCAGTAACTCGCGCACATTAGAGGTATTGGAAGTACATTTGACAGAAGGAAAGGAAGGGAACCTTAACTGAACTTTATTTTTTAGACTATTCAAAAGTCAAATTATTTTTATTAATTCTAATGCAGAAAATGCGTTTACTATAAGCGGAGTTTACTCCGAAAAATTAAATAATTTTTGATGTAGAACATGTTTTTTTGAATTACGCTCATATTAGTGCTTCTTAAGTGCATGGTAAGGAAAGAAGTTTGTGGGGCTTTTCAGGGCCCGAAGAGCCATACATCGATCCCCACCATTTCCAGCAATGCGACTTACCTTGAAGTCGAATCTTAAGCAAGATTATACAGCCTTGCTACGGCATTAACCGCCAACCAATTCGCTGGAATTAATTCGGTTATCCCCAAGGATAACCGACATAAAAATATATTAGGCAGCTTACTTTGTTGGGGGCTTTTCCAAATCTCTTCCCCACGGTCATTCCTTAAAGCATAATTCATGGCAGGACTATCATCTTGCCACGACATCAATTCATCAACCGAGCTTCCGCGACCGAACAATGGATGGCACATACCCACCAACACACGCTGATCTTTCCGTGTGTTATCTTCGTACCCATTCATTGACCTAGCATTATTTCGGGTTGCTTGCTCATCTGCAAGCCAGATTTCCAACGGGATGTCTACGATCTATCTTTCCTAAAGTAGAGAAGATCAAATTAAACATTGGCCTTTCAGGCGCGCATATTTGCTTGGATCTCAGCATGACCGATTGTATGATCCGTTGCCGTTTCTTGGAACGATCACCAGCATCGGTCATGGCCACCAATTTTAGTTTACACAAAGTAAACACTCAAGCGGATACTTTCGCCTGACAGTACCTTCAACGGGTTTAACATATCCCTAAGATAACATGCATCGAATCATACGACCGAAATTTGTTTATTTTAAATGATCTAACAACGGCCATACCCAATGTTTGATTCATTTTTCCGAAATAGATTCCTGCGTTCGGCAAGGGTTTTATTGACTCACGTCAATCAAAGAATCTATCCCTTGCGTATGGCGGCAGTTTATCTTGCCCCAACATATAGCAGCGGATTCGATCTGCTACATGAGTTTTTCCCTGTTTCCTTTTGTTTTGGACCTTCGCCATTGGCGGCGAATCCTTTAGGTTCGTTTTCGTTGGATGTCTGTAAAGAGACATCCAATAACCAGTCAGATTTCATCACCGTAAGTGTGCGCACGCGAGTTTAAGAGTTGTGTTTTCGTTGACGATAGGTTTTTATAATCGAATGGGTACTTGTGAAGTCTGTCTACTTTTAGAAGTTTAAAAAGAACAATGTACAACTAATCGAATGGATACTTGTGAAGGCTGTCTACCTTAAGAAGTTTAAAAGGAACACTGTACAACTAATCGAATGGATACTTGTGAAGTCTGTCTACTTTAAGAAGTTTAAAAGAACAATGTACAACTAAATCGAATGGATACTTGTGAAGTTTGTCTACTTTAAAAGGTTATAGTTATAGTGATTGTAAGTGTTCATTCAATGTAAAAAAAAATTCATTTGTTGTCCCGAACGAACTATTGCCCATAAATAAAAAGTGTAATAGTCTAACTAAAAACGACCGTGTGTTTATTTTCCGCTGGGGATTTCAGGGTATCGCATCAGTCTTCGTTTTTTTTTAGTTTTGCCACTGCTCGGTCGGTGGACATTTACCAGTGAGCAATCCGTGGGTGTTTCTACGAACCCACGTCCGTGCAGACGTAGGGTAGAACACCACCACAAGTTCACAAGGAATAAAATCCCTAGTGCCACAATCTCTTTGCTGCTCTAATGCCAACAACAGGTTAGTTGGGTAGGTAATCTCTGTGTCAACTCAATGCAATACTAGTTTCTTTCTTTAAAATACGATTTCAAATGTAATACCCCGTTTTTCCGCTCCCCATAATTTATATTTCCATTTCCGCAATCTGCTTGTTATAAGATAATTCAATATCTGTTTTTCTTCCGCCCTAAGGTGTGGTCCATTGGAATACTAGACTATGCACTGACTCTCGACTTATTTCCAGAAGCTGCTCACTGGCTCCGTCTGCAATGACAGTTATATATTACGTTCAAGTTCGCCCCCGGATAATGCTGGTGCTTGTAAATAGCTCGTAAAAGTGTATCCGTACCGGTAGGCAGAACTATCCCATTTGCATTCTATATAATAAAAAAACAAACATATAACAACTAGATATTCTAGTCTTGCTAAGCTTGGCGGACCACAATTCGCATGTTTATTTATTCATTTATATTTTTTTTCATTAGTTTCATGACGTGCCTCAGAGCTTAGAAGTCTTTCCGTTGGACCACTCATCAAGATTAATTATTTAAACAATTAACTGTAACAGAATGGTTGGTTAAAGGTGCGAATAGGGCGAATATGAGAAGAGTACCATTATCACGGCAGAGGTAATTCTAAGGCGAATCGCTTGAGACGAGTGAGTCTGATACATCAATTAACATGCAAGGTACAAACGTATTACAAATCGGTATTTTACATCTGAATGTACTCCGCACGAGATTGGTGGGTTAGTGGGAATTGATTATGTAAGCGTGAATGATGTCCGTAATAAAATCTAGTCTAGAACTGAAGGGGCAGATAGACAGACAAATTTCCACAAGCAACTATTATTTTCTCTTTTAATGAGATTTGTGCATATACTATATGAACCAGAAGACCGACAAATTCGATACAAATAAATTACTTCTTATGGTTGTATTTACTTACTAATCAACTTGGCTTAAGGAGAAGTAGAATATTCACAAAATTGACTTTTCGGAGGCTTAAGAGATACTCCACATATTGTACTAAAGAAAAGATGGATTTTGTATTTGTATACATCTTTTTTCAGGGAAATTCCAGGCTATATATATCAAAAGCAGGGCGACTTTTCCGAAACGACTATTCAAAACTTTTAATGTGCTTTTCCCACAAAATTATTTTTTAAAACGACATTCAGCATAACTTAAACCATTTCCATTGAATCGATTTAAAATGATTATCAATATCATCATCATCATCGGCACTACAACCGGGATCTGGTCTTGGCCTTATTTAGCAAGTCCCTCCACCGGTATCCGGTCCTTATCCCAGAATTGTTAAATTGTCCATAATAATTTGTTTTTCAGGGCAAGGTTATTAGCCTTGCGCCAAAAAATGATTATCATATCCTTAAAATTATGTTGCACGCTGAAACACATAAACCTATTTCATTAAACAGATTTAGAAATTTTCTATTAATAAATGATTTTCCATTTCATGTTTAAAAACCAATCATTCAAAAATTAATATTTTCAAAATTCTCATCATATATTTATACTCATCTAGGTTAAGACAACATACCTCTTTCAGCTTCAAGTTGGCAACTACTACACCAAGTGCCACCGAGCACCTTAAATTCCGTCAGCTCGCGGGATTGGTTGTTGTGCAGGCACTTTAATATAAATGTGTCGACGATGGTTTAAAAAATACCTTTATCTGTAATATACTTCTGTCAGGAGAGGCGAAGCTCTAGTGCCGAGTCGGGGCTCCGAAATACCATTAAATAACTGTTGGAGTTCCCACTTGAATAGTTGCAAGTAATAATGCGCTGGAAATACTCACAGGGGAGGGAGTTCCACAGTTTTCCTATTCTGTAGTGTAATGCTCTTGCCGGAATGAAAGAGGTGTTCCGTTCAACATATGCGAATAATAATAATAATACGAGGGTTGCCTTTTATATTTCGGGATTAGAGAACAAAAACAAATATTGATCATCGAAAATCACTTTATTGTTTTTCAAAATATTCCCCATGAAGATCTTTACACTTTTGTATGCGTTTGAACCAATTGTCGAAGCACTTTTGCCACTCTGATTGAGGTATCTCCAACACATGCATTCTGAATGCAGCAACCGCTTCTGCAGGTGTCGAAAAACGTTGACCTCTCAGTTTGTTTTTTACGTACGGCAATAAAAAGAAGTCATTCGGTACCAAGTCAGGACTATACGGCGGATGACCCATCAAATCGATGTTTTGGGTGCTCAAAAATGCGGTTGTCGCAGCCGATGTGTGAGAGCTCGCATTGTCGTGGTGAAGAGTGATCCGTCTTCGGCGGTTGGTTTTCCTGATTTCTTGGAAGACAACTGGCAAACAAATGGTTGTGTACCACTCAGAATTAACTGTTCTGCGTTGTTCTAGTGGTACGGTTGCGACATGTCCACTTTTTCCGAAAAAACAGGCGACCATTTGCTTGGAAGTGCTTCGTGCGCGAACAACTTTTGTTGGATTTGGCTCATCTTGAAACACCCAGACAGTCGAATGCTGTTTACTTTCGGGCTCATACGCATAAATCCACGATTCATCACCTGTCACGATGTCATAGACGTGTTTCGAAGCACCGCGACCGTATTTTTTGAGCATTTCTTTCGACCAATTGACACGAGCCTTTTTTTGGGCGATTGACAAATTGTGTGGGATCCAACGCGAACAAATTTTTTTGACAGTCAAATGTTTATGCAATATTGAATGTATGCTGGTCCCACTAACGCCTAAGGTCGTCTCAATCTCACGATAGGTCACATGACGATCTTCCAATATCAGTTCGCGCACAGCATCAATGGTTTCGGAACAACAACTGATTTTGGACGACCTTCACGAAATTCATCTTGGAGTGAACTACGACCACGATTGAATTCACCATACCATCGATAAACACTGGTCCTTGATGGAGCTTCATCGCCAAAAATTGAATTAAGTTCATCCATGCACTGTTGCTGAGTTAATCCACGCCGAAAGTTGTAAAAAATAATCGCACGAAAATGTTGACGATTTAATTCCATTTTTGGGCCGAGATGAATCTTTTAAGTTACTGTAAACAACACAAATAGCGCTCGTATGTCAAAACGTTCTGAGTACGTATAACCTCAAAAATGTCCAACTTCACGACAGAGCTGTCAATTGCCGGATTGCAATACTACGGTTGCCAGATCCCGAAACATAAGAGGCAACCCTCGTAATTATTATTTATTAGCCTGTAGGAACCCGGAAGTTCATGACCTCATCGACTCGACTCCGCCATCGTTGCCTGTCCCGTGCACTCTCCTTCCACGCTTGACCATCTGATCCGATCTCCTCGAGGTCCAACCTAACATTGTCCTCCCATCTCCGTTGCGGCCATCCTGTCGGTCTCTTTCCCGTTGGCTTACCGTCAAGAATTCTATGCACGGTCCTATCGTTGCCCATTCGCACCACATGTACGGCCCATCTGTATCTTCGCGACCTTGCGTAAAAATCCGTTAAGATATTATAATAATTTTTGAGTAAGGTGTTTTCAAAGTTTAACAACCAAAAAAATTGAATTTGACAATTTGGCCGTAGGTTTATAAACTCTTCATACAAAAACGCCACAAAAAATGGTACACTCCACCCAAAGCTTTGAAACGTTTGCGCGTACTTCATGCGTGCACAAATATATATAGGTAACCGAGGATTCCCCTCCGGAAAATAACACATCACGTAGGACGTAACTGTACTAGAATCGTCACAGTCAGCTCGAAATCTTATAGGTCACTAAAGTACAAGTGCATCATGATCTAAATTCATTTTTCAAATATCTTAATAACTTTGAGACAAACTATAAAAACTCGAACCTAAACCCTTGATGCCAGTTAAATAATAGGTGTCTCTGAGATGTCCATACAAACTTCACCAGTTTCGATTGCTTTCTTGTTTTTCTTATTTTTCTAATTTATCACCATATAATTTGACAATTACTTTTTTAAATTCTAACCTCCGCACCGATAAGCCCTAACCGCGTCCCCTATATACTTAATGGCTCTGCTCTTCTGAGCGTTATATTACCTACAAGTAACACTGAACACATTATATTGCGGAATTTGAAAAGTAACGCAGTAACGGATAATGCTATCCAAGAAAACTAAATACCTGCGGAAGAAAATATTATTCAATAAATAACGTTATCCAAGATAAGGACCTGTGAACGAAATCATTATTCATATGTTCGGTCAGCCGTTAGAGTATGAATATTTTTTAAATTGTGTGATAAACGTTCCAAACAATATGTTCCACAGAATTTCCCGCAATACACGTCATCACATTTTGCTTTTGTGGACCTAGTTGGGACAATTCTGAGACGTTCTTGTGGCCTTTCTGGAACATCTTTGGGATACACGGGGACATGTCCCAAGTATATCCCAGGGTTGTTCCAAATATGTCCAAAGGTGACACAAAGATACCCAAAAGTGCCCCAAAGATGTTCCAAGGGTCACCCTAAGGTGTCTCTAAATTCTCCCGATGATGCCCCAAAAATACTCCACAACATAATCCACCACATGCTCCAGAGCACGTGCCATATAATAAACTATATAAATGTCGGACTTTTCATGAAACCTCATTTGTTGTCTACACTGCGATGGTATGCAAATCAGTGACAACTTGATAGAAAACCGCTGTGGTGAAGCTGTAGCAAACGAGGTTAATGAAAACGCGTTGCTCGGCATACCGACACGACCAGCCGATGTAAAGTAAGTCAGATATCGAGGAATAGTAGTATGGTAGCATACACCTATATGAGTAAAATAGTGCATCAGAAGTATATGCACTATTTTACTCATATAGGTGTATAGAAGTACGACAGAAGTATATAAATCGTATAACACTAAATATCATAACAATAAATACTATACGAGGTAAACTTAAGAATTTCTCGTGTAAGAGATTCATATATAGTATACAATGTACGCAGGATGCACAGTATAAGATTTTGTGATATACAAGATTATGGTATATTAGTTTGCAGTATAAACAATTGCAGTACACGAGTTAGCGACATAAGAGTTTACGCTATAACAGCTTGCAGTATAAGTGTCTATAGTATAAGAGTTTACAAAAAAGAGTTTGCAGTATAAGGATTTGTACTATAAGAGTTTGCAATATAAGAGTTTGTTGTATAAGAGCTTGCTGCATAAGAGCTTACGTTGTAGGAGTTTACGTTGTAGGAGTTTACGGTTTATGTGTTCGCCGTATCAGAGCTAATAGGATAAGGATTAATAGTATACAGGTGAGTAGTATAACACCGAAATTATAACACAAAAACATGATGGCAGTATCATAGCAGTACAATTATAATATCAGTGGCACATAAGAATCTGGCGTTTGTTGACAGTCATGAGGTACGCGCCGCCAATCGAGAGCACAAACATTATTTGTTGCGCTAACAAATAATTGACATTGATTACTTTTTCAATAAGCATTGAAATTTTTTACATATGTTTATAACAATGTTTCGTATAAACGTGAGTAGTTTAAGAGGGAATATGTTTAGTATAAATGTGAGTAATATAAGAGGAAATAGTATAAGAGGAACTAGTATAAGAGGTAATAGTATAAGAGTAAATAGTATACGAGGAAATAGTATAAGAGGAAATAGTATAAGAGTGAAAAGTATAAAAGTTAATGGTGCAAACATGAATAGTATTCGTGTTTGATCTCTGCCGACAGAGGAATGTCGTCGGAGAAGATCTCTCTAATTTCCGCCAACCGAGGAATGTCGCCGGGGAAGCGTTGTGTTCTGAAACACTGAGAAAAGTTGATAAATGAAATGAAAAGAATACTTATAAACTGAGCAGCAATCCAAACAATAAACGTCCTCTAGAAACCCTCAATAAAACGTGTTGTGTTTCTTAGCTTAGCAATTAACTTTATTGACTGGATTATGTCGATTATAATGGGATTAGTATTCTATGCAATCGTGTCGCTTGAAGTTTTGGAAAAAGGTGAAAAGTTTGTTATTTTCCTTGACAACCAAAGAATTTATTGTCTGTCAGCTTGTTGCTGACAATTGTTATTCTTTGGTTGCTAAGTGCTGCATTCAGTTGCGAATTCGCTGGTTGTATCCAGTGCGAATCCGTAATCCGCCCGCCTACGCCAATCATTTGCGAACCATTTTGTTCTAGGGGATGGAGGCCCAGGGCCGTGGTCTTCCGGCGATGCGGATGTCTGGAGAGAGCCGTCCGCCCTGAATTGATGATGAATAGGGTATTGGTGACGACACGAGGTCCGTCGTCGGTGGTTGGCACCCTTGGTCGCAGAACTGCCAATTTGATCTGGGTTGAAGTTGTAAAGTCGCAACTCACGATCAATGAGCACGTAATGGATGGTAGTTGAAAGTACTGTATCGCCACTGCTGGGTTGCCGTTGATCCCTGATTGCTGGGGGCGCCGCCCGCCTAGCGGTGCATTGCGTTCTCCTATCCCTATTGGGGAGGCTACATGTGGTAGCGGTCGTATTTGATGATTTCGGCCATTGGCCGGAGTTTAGCCATCCGTTGTCTCAGTTAGGATGCCACTACTGGCAGTTGCTAGGAGACCACCGATTGATGGAAGCTTGGCGTTGCTTGTCTATCCGTAGTAAGTGTCCCGCCGAACACTGTCCACACACTAAGAAGAAAACACTGGAGCGGAAAACAGCACACAAGTAAAACATGGAGTTTAATCGTTTTTGATCTTTATTATTATTTTTTTTATTAGTTGGAATTCCAGTTCTTATTGCTACTTGACATCAATTAACAACGCTGGATCACCCGAGGCGATTCTATGAGGAACTTTTACAATGTTTTATTTTATGCACTACGAGCTAACTTTCGCCGAGCCTTTTCACGATCTTGATGGCACGGTACCGCTCAAGGAACTTTGGCACATTAAACTTGGTCACCGCTACTCATCACTTAAACGAAATGCAAGTTACTTTGACACTCGACGTTACTTTACAAAAAAAAAAAAAAAAAAAAAAAAAAAAAAAACACGAATTTGCGACGGTGCTGAATCGAACACCTTTCAGGACTAGGTCTCACACCAACGTACACGAAAACTAATAGTCCTCTTTTATCGGTTTTCAAAGACGACCTCTCTACACTGCAGCTCCAAGTAACTCTTCTTCACGACTCTTTATGATCGACTGTTCGATAAAGACTAATTGTCTCCATCCCTTAAATATCCCAAACGAATTACTCAACCCGCATCTGCACAGGAAAATTTCCCCATCCAATCTGCTAACAGACTTTCCCACCGTATCTGTTAACAGCATAAAATTTCCCTTTGCATCTCAAAAGGAGAATTTCCCATGGGATCTGGAAAGGAGAAATCTTATCTAATAATCATCATTATCACCTTTCGTTGCTGGTGGTCGGAATCATGTTTCTTTTGTTCCAGGATCGGATGCCGCCATGTGGGCAAAGGATCGCATGCACTTCGGATGGGTGCACGGACTATGGGATATGTTTAGGTTAGCCATCTGGGTTAAGCTAACAATGCTCTTGTGTGTTTCCAATGGGTAATAAAAAGGAACCGTGAGATTGGTATCGTTCCTTTGTTAGGCTTTTCGAACCATAAACATCTAGCGAGCAATTTACGTTAAGATGTTTATGATTGCATGACCATTGGACGGCAGCTAAGCGATATGGCCTGTTTGCGTAAGTGTGCCTTTGCATCAGGTCATGCCAAGGATTTAGGTGCTAATTGCATTTAGCTACCAGCGTATGCATCCGTTGTTTGGTCTATTTACCGACAATGGTATTTCTTTGGAAACATCGCGTTGATGTTTAGGATGGGAGATTGGTGACCTGTATGCGATGCTTGCTACATTTGACGCGTTGCTTAGATGCGATGCTTTAGTTGCCCTTTTGAATTGGGGTAGAATACCATGTATGGATGCGTTGAACTCAATATTGGAAGCTTTTGAACGTTAAGTTCCTTGGTTTTTGATATCAGGCTCAACGTATGTTGCAATTTTATATAACCTTTGTTACAGGGCACGTGTCCTGCGAAAGGTGGGTAGAGTTCCTTGACGGAAAGGATAACTCACCTGTAGGGAGTTGTATGGTTCGTAGAACCGCTACAGAAGCCTTCCATCCGAGTTGTGCAGCGAATTACAATTAGCCGGATCGATCGACATCACCGATACGTTGGTGAATGACGAATGCGTTTGGCCTGCTCCTAGGCCAGTTCCGGCTAAATGTTTCTGCTGCTACTGCTGTAGTTGTTGCTGTTGCAATTGGCTATTAATCGGACTCTGAGGTTTGTCACGCTCACTGCGGAGATTGAGCGTGGCTACTGTTGCTGGGACAGTTGATGGAGTATTCATGGAATGCCGTGGTTCACGGTAGACCAGTTTCTCTGGGTCGGAGTTGTAAGTTCGTAACCCACCAGGAACGGCCATGTGACGTTGTTCCCCATAACACGTGCGCGGCATCGGTTTCTGTGGGGGCTAGGGCGTTGGGCCGAGCATTGGGACATGGGCCAGATTAAGCTTTGGGCAGGCGGCAAGTCGGTCAGCGGCCTGTCGACATTCACTCACTGGGGAGTGATGCGGCTCCTTTTCCGCTGCCTTGGTGGTGACTGCTCGCAGCTGCATTCGCCAATCATTGGCGAAGCCGTTTGTTCCAGGGGACTGAGGCCCAGTGCCTTGGACTTCTATTGATGTGGAGGCCTGAAGAGAGCCGCCCGCCATGAATTGTTGATGGATGTATTGATGACGACGAGTGTTCCGTCGCTGGACGATATTTTCCGATGGGATGCGGCATATGGCATGTGAGGCCGCAACATTGAGTCTGGTGCGACTTCCTCCATGGCACCGTCCGCGGGTCCTTGCGGAATAACAGGTGCGGACCCAGTGCCTACTAGGCTGAGTAAGAGACCGCCTCTTCCTGATTACAAGGCGTGCTTGTTGGCTGGGATGCGGTTGACCCCTTGATGCTGGGGAGCGCCGCCCGCCAAGCGGGGCATTGCTCTCTTGATGCGTGCATACGCAGTTCTTGTTCGGTGCGCATTGTTCCGGGTGGACCAGTTCCTCTGGGTTTGTGTTGTAAATTCGCAACCTACGAGGAACGTCCATGTGTTCCTGCGTTGGTCCGAACATCGGGACATGGGCCGATTTGATCGGTGGGCAGGCGGCACTCTGGACGGCGGCCTGCTGATGCATACTCACTGGGAGTGTGTGTGGTTCTCGTCTATGTGCTGTCGGACTGAGGATCGCTGATGTCACAGGGAACGGTCGTTGGGCATCATCGCCTTGGTTGGCGTTGTTTGCCTTAATGGGAGAGACTGGATCCGACTCGACGGACCCAAATGTTTGATCTCTGCCGACCGAGGAATGTCGTCGGAGAAGATCTCTCTAATTTCCGCCAACCGAGGAATGTCGTCGGGAAAGCGTTGTGTTCTGAAACACTGAGAAAAGTTGATAAATGAAATGAAAAGAATACCCATAAACTGAGCAGCAATCCAAACAATAAAAGTCCTCCAGAAACCCCCAGTTAAACGTGTTGTGTTTCTTAGCTTAGCAATTAACTTTATTGACTGCATTACGTCGATTATAATGGGATTAGTATTCTATGCAATCGTGTCGCTTGAAGTTTTACGGAAAAGGTAAAAAGTTTGTTATTTTCCTTGACAACCAAAGAATTTATTATCTGTCAGCTGGTTGCTGACAATTGTTATTCTTTGGTTGCTAAGTGCTGCATTGAGTTGCGAATTCGCTGGTTGCATCCAATGCGAATCCGCAACAATTCGAGTTAATAGTGCAAAAGTAAAAATCATAAAGCTGAACAGTATAAGAGCGCACGATATAAGGGTGATTAGTATAAGAACGAATAGTAGAAGAGTGAACATTATAACGGTAAATAGTGTAAGGGTGAATAGTAAAACAATCAATTCTATAACTTAGCCAGTGTACAATCGTAATAAATTGTTTAAACAGTAAAAATTGGGTTTAAACTTTTTTCGGGATCTGTTAGTGTCAATACCCCAATCAGATCAACCGCAGCTGGTATTTAAAGCAATCCGTGAACTTATTTTTTTAGGATTGCAAAAAGATACGGAGAATTATTTAAATTAATCTCAAAAGCTTGTGGTTTCTTTAATGTCTGTAATGCCGCTGGTGTTCGTTCTAAATTAATTTCGAATATGACAAATTCTAGGGTGATCCGTTTTTAATGATATTTGAAAACAAACATGTTCTCGGACCACCCTGTTGCAACCAATAGACTGAAATTAACATAGTGGTCAAATTTTCTGGGTTCATCTAAATTTTTATGAATGAACTAAGCAAACTCGCTGTGTTACACGCACACTTACATTAGCATCCCCTTGCATTCACTCACATCTACCGCACATAATTATCATTCGAGCCTATAATTGCATGGCAATTAATTTCAATAATTCATCCGACAGCAATTAGTAGGCTAGACCTCCGCTCATTGTGATGCAGTATTAGAAACGATCTTTCAGGGTCTTCTGGTCTTTGATGGAGGCGTGCACTTATCGACGGCCGGAGTCATCCGGATGCCCTGCAACCTGGGAGTTTCATTAATAAAAAAGGAAACCACAAGAAGGAAAAGAAAGGAAAGGTAAAATGTGTGGGCAATATTCGGAAAAATATTGAATATTGTGATAGATACTTCCTCTTTGATATCCCTATCTGAAGGGGAACATAGGCAGGGAGCGATAATTACAGAGCGCACTAGAGTATCTCTGAATCTCTGTGACTTTTGTGTCCTTGGTGGCTACAGCCATTGTACATGTGGGATGGGTTCTAGTGAGTTATTGTTGTTGTATTACTCAAATCATCCGATATCACGAACGTTGAGATTTATACTGTCTTCGATCTTGAGCGTGCCTTTGACAAGCTTCCACGCAAAGGAACCGCACGTAAACCTCTTAGCTGCTATGGCTATTGGAGTAGCTATCTTTTTCGTGTTTCTAGATCCCGGGCAAATGATAATTACACCTGCAACGTAGTATCTGCATCTGAATAGGCGAACTGAGCAATGTCTGTTTGCCTTTATTTTACATCAGTACCTCGGGAGTTTGCCATCTAGGAGGCCTTATACCGGATTCTTGTCGTCTATTTGGCGAGTTACACGTTTCATCGAAGAGGCCCTGTTATTTATACCTGTTCTCTGTGTTGCTGTTGTTGTTGCTGATGTTGGACATGCCAGAAAGTGAACAACAGCAGTTGTTCTGGGCACAAGAACTACACGAATTGACTTTGCCATCTGAGCCGTGGAGCATTCTGAACATCATGCAGAGGGGGTGCGGTTTCAATTGCGTGCAAGCTGTAAGTTGCTAGAAGTTTTGCGTGAAACCTTCAAGAACATGAAATGAGAAATAAATGTACAACAACCAAAGAAGAAGAAAGAAAAAAAAAACAAAACGACATGACAGACCGTCAAAGAGTGATAGAAAGGAAGTTGTCGCTCAGTGTGTGACTTCATTTCTCGACAAATGACGGTCCTGGACTTGGTGATCCGGCAGCAAATGACAGCCAAATGGCATATGTATACAGGTGAGATGGGTTTCGCAAGGATAACGTATAACGTTGATTGATTTGAGTCGTAATTTAAGGAGTTCTGTTGGCTAGTTGGAGAATGTCTGAGAGAATGTTTCGCTTATACGATGTATTCAAAGGAGGGTTCAGCTATCTGTGGGGTGTATGCATAAAATACGTCAAATCTTTTCTTCACAGGCTTTCAGATACATGATATTCTTGTTGATTATGTTTTTATGGGAACTGTCCAAAATACATGTTACATTGATTTCTTCCGTCAAAAGATAATTGATTGGAATTTGACAATGTTAAGTTCGAGGCAGTTCTTTACACACCAAAACGAATAGTGGTCGAGATCTAGGAGGAAAGAATCAAGCGGAGAGCTGATCGTTTTGAAAAGTTTAGTGGGGTAGGTTAATACTATCTATATTATTTATAGCTGGTGTAAATAGAAGTGGTCCAAGATGATTGCTCTGAGTGACACCTGAGGTAAAGTGAAAAGGATTAGATAGAACGGATCTGAATCTGACTCCTTACTACTTATTTGGGTACGAAGAAATTCACTTATTCAGTAAAGGATAATTTAAAATGTATGGGTTTGTGGGAAATTTTATGGATGGACTTACTCAAAATCGGTTGTGATAACATCGACTTTCTTGAATGAGTGAAACGAGATTATTGATGATAGATCTACCTAAGTCCTGTTGTTGTGGTTAAATGATGAAGTTGCGACGTAAACATAATGCTTTATAAGGAGAGCCTCGAATAGTTTTAGAATGTGGCAGAGTTTGGCAATAAGGGGATAGTTTGCGGGACCGCATTTGGGTCCATTTGTAGGTATATGAATGTTCATCTACAGAGAGAGGTTTTCCACATGTTAGAGAATGTACCCTAAGCAAAGAAACACCATCGTGGAGAGGAGGCGTGGGTGGGGGGTGGGGGGGGGGGGGTTGTATTTCGTGAGGAATATATCAAGAAGACCATTTAAGGCAGGGCTGGGTTCCTTGCTACTGACTAGTTCTGGATGGGTCTCTTGCAATTCTTGCTTTAATTTCTTTCATTGCATGCAAAAGGCATTATTATAGACTAGTTGTCACTCCGTAAAATTAGACATCACGAACACTATACAAACATTTTCTTCGTATAAACAGAAGCCTTCAGAATAGCGTTTTCGGGAACTGTTAGCAAGTGTCCGTGATTTTTTGCGTAAAAAGTTATCGTAAGTGTGTAGGTAGTTTTTACGATGGCATCAGCAAGGATGCGGGTTCCATAAAAACACCCACCGATGATAGAACAAAACACTGAACACTCTGGTGAAAGTTTATGGAATGAAACAAGTTGGTTTATTATATTTATAAAACGTCTTTTTATTAATGTTCACTTGATGATTTGTTACGCTTTCGCACCGTGTCTTTTTTATAATAACACGTTCTTTTTATTAGAACTAGCGGTACATATTCGCGTTAATAAGGCGGAGGCTACGTTTAGCTTATTTGATTTAACACTTTCACAACGGATACGAAGTTATATTTAGTGGCTTGCAAACAAAAAATCAAGACGATACTCGATTCCTAACTCGGCATCAAAATAGAAACACGCACAAGACTCAAAGCGGTACTTAGTTATGAACTCGACATCGTATACACTTTTACCGATCCTAACACGACTCGTATAGACCGTGTGCACACTAAAGGGGACGAAATCTGACTCAACGATGCTATTCACATCCATCAGATTCGATGGCCGCGAATTGCATCGATAGGAGGGGATTCTATATGTGTCCGTAGATTTTTGTTTCAAAGTAAATAAAAACTCTATTTCACAGATCAAATGGTGGCACACATGATGCACATCTATGATACAAGGGGTCGTCATGGTATTTGCCTAAGATTCCTTGGAAACGCCGATGTAAGGAATATCCAATCTAGCCGTATGGCTCCGGTGCACAAGGAGGCAAATTATTTTGTGGCCATAAGTCAGCAGAAACCTCGCCGACGGCGGCAAAGGGTCAGGCTGGATGGCTATATGTTTGATTAATATGCGGGTAAGTAAAACGCACACAGCGAGATACTGTATATTTAATTTATGTTTTCAGGCGGGTCATCATAGGCATGGCATGGGTAAGGGTACCTAAACAATGATCATATCCATGCCCAAATTCATGATCGGTTGATAGCCGATAACGGGAAAGTATCGCAACTGTCGCGGAACTAAGGGTATAGGCGCGATATACAATTGTTAACTATGGAAAGAATATCGGCTACAGCTATGTCAACAATACGCTGGCCAGCGCTTGTTTATCGTAATTGAAGACAGGCTGAGCCGATAGGAGATGAACTGGTTCATGTAATATGAACCAGGGAAATTTAGAGTGTGTGGATGCCGTCGGGTAGGTTTTCCTTTCAGGTACGATGCTGCAGGGGAGCTTACGCTGCCCCTAATTACAGGTAAGTACTGTGGGTTTGCACGCAGAGAGGAAGGTGGTCCACTTGTCGTTACCTGTCACTAGTCCTTTAAGAAACAGAATTGTTTTCCTTCTGCGTAGAAAGTGAATTGCAGACAGTATAACTACATAACATATACATAATTAGTACAATGCTGTACACTTTTTACAATATAGTAACTGCATAATATGTTATTTATTAATGACCTCACTATTTGTTTATGACCTCACTGCTTTGGCTGCGCCATCGTTTCCTGTGCATTCTCGCGCTTCGCCCTCTGATCCGATCTCCTCAAGGTCATGTCTTACATTGTACTCTCATCTTCGTCGTGGTCTACCCACTGGTCTCTTTCCCGTTGATTTCCGTCAAGAATTCTACGTACGGATTTGTCGTTGCCCATTCGCGCTACATTTTAATCTTCGAAACATGATTATTCTCACTATTCTTTGGGATATAGCTCTTCCAATTTGCGATTGTGTAGTTACCTTCATCGTCCTGCCAATTTATCATATCTACAAACATGTAAAAAAACCTAAGCATGTAGGTTGCTAAATTTTCTTCGTCAAACTGTGTGGAAACATTGCGGCAAAAAATGTACCAATATATGACAGATGATTTTGATCGGTTCCATGTCAAATTTTGACAACCTTCCAAATCTCCCACAGTTTAAGACCGGCATTTTTCGACATGTGCCTTCACATAGCTGGATTTAACCCCTGTGGGACGACCAATTTGTGGTTCTATCTTCTAGACCCATTCCTTCGGAATGAAACTTGGTAAACTATTTCTCTATATTTCTCATAGTAAATGATTTCCTTCCAATTCTATCAAATCTTCACTGGGCGTTAGTCTCGGTGATGCATGTTTTTAGCTGCTTTGACCACGACCGTTTTCGGTCAATATTTTGAGTCTCCAGCCATCATTTGTTTAAAAATTGTGTCAATTTTGTTCCATTTTGGTAAGATTTTGCATATGGAAAATCAATGCATTTTGCGTCAATTTGTATGCCACCCACGCATCGACTGTATTTTTAAATCTAGCTTTATGCAGATAGGCTAAAATCGTTGTTTAGTTCCTTAGTGATCCTACCACTGGTCATTTCCACGATATTACCGGTAGTTATGGCGACGGACCTACCTGTACGATCTGCATCTCTAACATCGAAGATACCAAATGCAAAATTGTTGTGACAGTATCGGGACCAGAAACATCGCTCTCAATTTCTTCTGCCTGAATTTTACTTTCGACTTTATCAAAACAAAATTATAAAATATATGTTCCATGTATTACACCCCATAACTTAACACTAAAACATGCAATCAAAGATCTGTCAAGGCCTTTGTTAGTATGGTATGTCTGTTTCCCAACGGGCACAAGTATGAATATTTTTGATCAATACTCGGTAATCTCACTGTAATCATATAAAGACGGAATAATGGATTGCTTTCTCCCCGAAACAATATTAAGGGTTATCCATTTAGCAGTGGGCCTAGAAATAAATGAAGACAACACAAAATACATGATTACGACGAGAGCAGGCGGACCTCGGGGAATACATATAAACGTCAGAGGCAAGTTATTTGAAAAGAATTTTAATATCTGGGAACAATATTGACGGCCAGTAACAAAATGTCGAAGGAAATTAACAAAAGACTGCATTCCGGCATCGCTAGTTCGCACGCAGTCAGTAAACTGCTGAAATCCAAACTGCTGTCACGTAACATAAAGCTCCGAGTCTATAGAACTATCATCATGCCGATTGCTCTATACGGATGCGAAACATGAGCTCTCACAAAACGGGAAGAAAACAAATTCCGAGAATGAAGTTTTAAGGGGTATCTTTTGCGGTAAATATGACGAGGTGGAAGGACAGTGGAGGAAACCCCACAACCACGAATTGGAAGAGCTATACCGCAAACCTACAATAATCAGAGTAATCAGGTCGCGAAGATACAGATGGGCCGTACACGTGGCGCGAATGGGCAACGATAGGACCGTGCATAGAATTCTTGACGGTAAGCCAACGGGAAAGAGACCGACAGAACGGCCGCAACGGAGATGGGAGGACAATGTTAGGTTGGACCTCGAGGAGATCGGATCAGATGGTTAAGCGTGGGCGGAGAGCGCACAGGACAGGGAACAATGGCGGAGTCGAGTCGGCGAGGTCATAAACTTCCGGGTTCCTACAGGCCAATAATAGTAATCCATTTAGCTAATCGGAAGATATATTTCTGTAATTTTAACATCTGTCAAACCTAAATGTCAATCCACTTGTAATTTGTTCAGATTAAGGTTGCCATTTTATATAATGGATCAGTTAGCTACCGAAAAACTCGTTAGACTTGTTAATGTTTTTTATTTTTTATAAAAATGCAGTAATAGTAACATTTTGGGCCACACGAGCAGATTATGTGTTGCATGTTATTACTGGACGTCGCATTATTACTATGCTATTTGTATAAATATAAATTCCAACAGGTGCGCGACACGTGTTGGAATTGCCAAAGTTGCAATTATGCTTCTCTATGTAATTATCTATTTTCGTAATATAGTTTGTATTCATAATCGTATATGTACCATTTTTTTTAAAGATAGGTTAGCTCGTAAGGTATGATAATTGTTATTGATAGTCTTAAGAAAGGTTCCGTGAAGAAAAGGTCATCTACGTAAATTGTCGTCAAATATAACGAAGTCCTAACATAAATCTCCACGAAATATCTTCTAGGTAACGAATGTGTTTTATTTTAAATATGATATTAAATTACTAGCCCCTTTCGTTAGATTCCTTGTGTAGATAAAGTTCTGGTTGTGATATTTTCCACAAAATAAATATATATATATATATATCATCATCATCATCATCATCATCATCGGCACTACAACCGGGAACCGGTCTTGGCCTTATTTAGCAAGTCCTGAGGCTTGTTAAATTTTCCATAATGATTTATTTTTTCTGGGCAAGGTCATTAGTCTTGCGCCAGGGGCTCCCCGACTGGGAAACGAACCCCGGTCTCTTGGGTGACAAGCGGGTATACTAACCACTATACTATCGAGGAGCCCTATATATATATATATATATATATATATATATATATATATATATATATATATATATATATATATATATATATATATATATATATATGTAAATAATTTACCTGATGTTCAGAAGCCTCGTTCGGAAATGTTCTTTGGCTGTGGTCTTCAATTCCTCACACCTCGTGGTTGGCTGCGCCAACTGTGGTATTTCTTTGTACTACTGTGTATTTTAATTGTATCAGATTTTAAAATTGATTCATATATTTAAGTGTTGTATTTGATGTCATCTGCTGTTCCATGTAAACGGCGCCACTTGCTGTATTTGAAGTACAGCTAATTGTAACGGTGCCGAGCCGTGTCAGTTGCAGCAACTATGTTGTAAGGAAACAGTATAGATGGGCACATACCACGCTTACCCGTATCATCTGGATTCTTCAGTTGCATTTTCTTCTCCGTAACCTTTAGGTTCCGCAGCACTGCTCCACCGAATTTCAACCATGTGGCATTCTTGTCGTCCTCAATTTGGGGGTTCTTGGGTATCCACCCACAAACTGTCACCCTTCAATCTTCCGGTGGGATTCTCCGACAACGGTGCGTCCTCCGAACACTGCGCAACAATCAACACAAAAAGACACAACAACTTCCGGTCAGCGAATTTTATTGGATCAGCAATTTAACATTTTTTCACATTCATTCATTTAACAATTTTTTTACATTTCTTACAAAAAGCGAAATACGGGCCTTTCCTTTCCAACTGCACACAGCACAACACTTCTTTTCTGACTCTGCTCCCCCACTCGACAACGACTGACTGCTGCTATTTTTCAGCACAAGACTACCTCGAAACTCTCTCTCGCTCTCCCTCAACATCCACCCCGAAACTCGAACTCGAACCCGCCCACGATCCACACTCGAATCGGGGCGTGTTCGAACACTCACATGTGAATCATGCAATTCTTCCACCACCTTACCATCAAACTGCATTTAAACAAATTATATTAAAAACAATTAGTTGATGGGGTGGCGGAAGCCGCACGTAACATGGTTGACTAAGTGGTGTGGGCGAACATACAGGGTAAGGTCACTGATTGCTTTCAACCCGACGAAGGCCAGGACGATCCTTGTCCTTGTTCAATCCAAGTTGACATGCAAGCTGCACGCGACACCCCTGGGTGGCTACTTTGGCACCACCACGTAGTGAACCAATGCATGCAGCGACATCCTGATAAAGGTTGGCGCAAAGCTATTAACCTTGCCCGAAAAAAAAAATATTATTGAAAATTTAATAAGCTTCGGTTGTGGACCGGATACACTACGACCACCACGGAAACGAAAATGGCTAAACGATTTAAGAATTTTCTCATGGAACCTCCGCTCACTATACAGATCTCGAGCTGCACAGCAGATAGCTGATGCGAGTGGTGTTATTAAAAGAAACCAGTATGACATTTATTACAGCTGTCATGCAAAACACCATATGCTCGAGGTGCCATTATCGGCTTTAATGCAATAAACGAAAGGCTATGCACTCTTCGCGTGCGAGGTAAGTTTAAGAACATAAGCCTCATACACGTTCATGGACCTACAAAGGAGTCCGCAGACGACAAAAACGAAGAATTCTACGAGAACGTCGAGCGGGTCCGCAATGCCTGCCCAAGATACGATGTGAAAATCGTTCTTGGTAATTTGAATGCGAAAATATGTCGGAAGCCGGTTTTCAGACACTACACAGGTTCCTATAGTTTGCATGAGAACACTAATGACAATGGACTACGAGTCATCGAACTCATAGGATCGAAGAACTTGGTCGTTGTAAGTATCAGGTCTCGGCGTAAAGATATCCACAAAGCCACCTGGGTATCACCTGATGGAACTACTCGCAACCAAATTGAAGACATTGAAAGATCGCTGCCACTCCTTGAGCCTGATGATGGAACGAACATACCGAGGGGCCAACGTCGTCACTATCTTGTTGGTATGGTTTGGAGGGAGAGTAAGTCCTGGGGCCAGAATGCCGGGCGTAGAAGAGAAATGGACACGCCTTAAGAATACTGTCATTAGTACTGCCAACTCCATCTTAGGCAGTAGTCGTAGAGATCGGAACGACTGGTTTTATGTTGAGTGCAAACTAGCGACTGAACGTAAGAATGCTGCATACCGGGCAATGCAATAGTCTCATAGGACGCGGGTACGCGAGGAGAAATACTAAGAGCTCAGAAGGTCTTTTGGCGGATTTGAATGCCGTTTTTAAATGTTTGATGATGCAGTGTTCCGCCGAACACTGTTAACCGTAGAGGAAAATACACAAGCGGAGCAAAACACGGTGGCAAAGCGAGCGACGAACAACCAGGTCTGTTTATTTTACATAAATGAAACACGAACTATTTTCAGTGCACACTTTTGTTTATTAACTTTTTTTTTTTTTAATTCCGAGCTTACATCGAGTCACGATTCGTATTAAGTACTCCTGACGCTTTTACTGTAGTTTAACTTAGGGAGTTTGGGCACACGTTAACTCGTCTTTTTCTTAATTTTAACTTTAAGTCGCGGTTACTTATACTAGCGTATTCGTCTCGCGGTTCGACCTCCTCAGTGGGGTTCGCTGTCCTGCTGCTCGATAAAGACTCTTCTCGCGTTGACACCCCAACCAATACTTGTCGTCTCGTTGACGATCTAACTTAGACTGGCTCTATCTCAATCCCAAAAATACCCTGCTACAGATCGTATCTATATCTGCATAGAGAAATTTCCTATTCGCTCTGCTAACAGAATTTCCGAATCTCTGTTAGCAGCACGTTATTAAGTCCCAGTGGTAATTTTAGATTCCTGAAAAGGAGAAAGTCAATCGACGCATACATCCTTATCACCATCCGTGGTGGTGATCGCACTCATCTCCCAGGCCTTGTGTTTGCACGGCACATCTGGCGCGCAGACCGGAGATATTTAATGGTTGTTTGGACGTACTGTCCGTGGGTCTTGTTTGACTTTTGTCAATACACCCGAACCCCATTAGATCTTTCTAATGGTGTGAAATTCAAAAGGAACAGTGGGATCGGAATAGATCCTTTGTAGGTTTTTAACCTCATACATTTTCCGAATTATCTCGTTGAGCTAATTACGGTTGCCTACAATTTGGTAGCGGATAGGCGATATGCTTTATTGCACGAGGTTGCCGTTTCTTTTGTTTGCCGATGGATTTGATGGTCTTTGTGGCAGACCGCCTGCACGTGCATCCGTTGGTCGGCTAATTAGCTGACGATAGCAGTTCCTTGTGACATCGTGTAGATGTCCAGGATTTCCGATTGTGCAGTGCTGGAGTGCGGCGCATTTCAGTCTTTGGGGATAGGATGAATGAATGTTTTCCTTTGTTTCAGGTATGCCATATTCGAATTGTTGAGCTTGACATTGAAAGCTTTGGGACGTTCAGTTCCTTGCTTTTTCGTGTCGGGGTCAACGTTGGCCAAATGTTTCAAGGCCCTAGCGGACTTAGTGGCACGCGTCTGTGGGCGCCTGTAACGTTTTCAGGGTAGGTATGTTCCTTGAAGGGTAGGAACCCTACCTGGGTGAAATTGTGCGTTCGTAGAACGCTACAGTCTGAAAAGAGACTCCACAGATAAAAGAAAAATGTCTGGGAAAAAAACCTTGTCTGTGAAATAGAGAAAAGTAAAGAGCGAGGTCCGCACCAGGCGCGGAAGTTCTATCAAATAATCCGCAGTATGACGCGGTACACACCACGTTGAACTTACTACAAGGATAAAGAGGGTTATATGAACACCGATTCTGATGCCATTCTGGTGCGATGGGAGGTGCACTTCAATGAATACCTAAATGGTCAGCTCACAGAAGAACTGGAGGCTCCACCAATGCAAGATCAAGACCAAATGCTTCCGCCACCAAACATTAAGTTAACAGCAGAAGCCATACGACATCACAAATAAATTAAAGCCCCGGGAGATAATGGCATACCAGCTGAACAAGGAGGAGCAGCGGTACATTACGCATTTCATTAGATGGTGGTCTGGGTATGAGAGCAAGAGGAGATACTGGAAGATTGGCGTCGTGGATAAATTGCCCCACACATAAGGAAGGAGATATCACACTGTGCAGCAACTATAGGCGTATAACATTGCTGAGTACCATCTGTAAGATACTCTCCTCTATTCTACAAGACCGGATAGCCCCATACGCTAAAGTCATATTTGGTCAATATCAGTGTGGTTTCATTCCAGGCAAATAAGTGATAGATCAGATATTCACCCTTAGACAGGCGATGGCAAAATGTCAGGAATTTAAGAGTCCATTATATCATCTATTTATAGACTTTAAGGCCGCCTACGACAGCATAGCCCGGGTAGAACTATATAATGCCATGAGAGAGTTCGGCATTCCAAACAAATTGATACGACTTTGTAGGTTGACCATGACCAACGTAACTAGTCAAGTACAAATAACGGGACTGCTATCCAAACCAATAAACATCTTTAATGGACTCCGGCAAGGGAACGGTCTGGCCTGTCGCCTCTTCAACCTGGCCTTGGAGAAAGCAATCCGTGACTCTGGCCTTACAACTAGAGGGACTATTTTCACCAAGTCCTGCCAGATGATATGGATGCCTACACAGATGATATCGACATCATCGGTAGATCCGATTCGGATGTACAGGACTCCTCCACCCAGATCGAGCAGGTGGCACAAAAACTGGGACTGCACATTAATGAGGGAAAAACTAAGTACTAAGTATCACTGCTATACCTCCAAGCTACTGCTGTACAAGACCATGGGCTTACCAGTACTCATGTATGGATCCGAGAGCTGGGTGCTTAATAAAATGCATTCTGAACTCTTAGCCGTGTTCGAGAGGAAAGAGAATTGTTGGCCCCGTATATGAGGGAGGACGATTCCGGAGACCAACCATGAGTTGTACGCGATCTATCTTGAAGCTAACGTTGTAAGAAAAATCAAGCTCGGTAGACTCCGATGGGCGGAACACCTAGCTCGAATGAGCGAAGAAGAGCCTGCCCGGAGTGAATGTACGGAAGGAGACAGCGCGGTAGACCCTGTCTGCGATGGAGGGATGGCGTAGTCAAGCACGCCTAGAGCCTGGGGGTGCCAAACTGGGTGAGAAATCGGCACCGATGGAAAGACTCGCTAAATATGGCGAAGACCGGATCCGGATTTGTAGAGTAGATGTATATATATATATATATATATATATATAATATTAAATGTTAATTGAGAATATATTGAACGCCGAAAGGCAAAACAAAACAAAAAGACATATTTTATAATTTAGAGTGCTTGTGAAGAGCCATGAAGTTAATATAAGAAAAATAAATGTAAATAGGACTTAGCATTTAATCTTAAGTAAAATCTGCAAAATTGTTTATGTAACAAATGCGTCCTGTAAACTAAAGAAAAAACCAGAGATCCCTTTAACCATAGCTTTAACTTATGCATAGGTTAGAAATTGATCTCCAAAATGATCTTCATTTAATTCTCCTTGAAGTAATAATTTGTCGACAAAAAATTCTTTTATACAGTAACAAATGTTGAGGTAAATGGTTTGGATTCAACACATATAGCCAATGGTCATAATTCGGACTGTAGGTTTGATTTATTTAGCACAGCAAACTGATTGCATTGAGTACAACAAACTAGTTTATAATACCGCATTGAAAAATCATGTCTCCAGGAATATAGGTTCACTATAATACAATTCTTAAGCTAATGCAGGACCCATCCCGGAAATAGCGACATCGTTAAACCATTTAAATGCTAATTTGACCGGACGATATTCATTGGAATAAATGCGAATATGTAAGTGTCCTAATAAATATTAATAACGAAATTATGCGTGTATAGTCTTTCCCACATTTAGACGTGCTGATGTTCACACAAATTACGCTCTAGTTACCTATACAACGTCAATTTCTATTGCTATGCTTTGTGTTGCTGATCACCTGTTGCAATCAATGAGGTGTCAACTTAAGGACACCCTCCTTGACGTTCCCATTATCCAACATACCATAATTTTAGTAGGGGCTCTTCTCTATGATTTCTAAATATTCCGCATCTGGTGTAAAAATTAAAGAGTATTACTATAAATGCGACAGTTTAGGAGAAGAAATTACATCAATTACATCCCGACACTTCCTGACACTAATCAGGCTATTAAAATCAATTTCTGACCTGGATGATTTAATTGCATAGTATGTTGGAGTTTGGTGTTTCAGATAATCAGGTAAACATCCGTTCTGACGGATGTAAGATTATTACAAGATGTTTGGTCGAATTTGCGGAACTTAATGATTACAAGGTGATGAAGTTATCAAGTGTGAAAAATTATCAACTCGTTGGGCCTTAAACTGATGATCAATAACGATTGATGTCCTGTTTTAAATTGCTATTCCCATGGGAGTGCAGAAAAGGCTATTTCTATTGATATTATGATACAGTCGTGAGGGATAGTTAACATCGTTCTACAATTTTTGTAATTTAAGCAATTTATTAGAAGATTTCTTTTGATATTATGATAAATATACGAGGGCTTTTCAATACTATTCAACATTTTATCAAAATAATACAAGATTATCGTTTTTATATTATGGTATAAAGACATTTATCTTTATTAAGAATATTAAAAAACAAGTTCGATAGTATTTAATATCATATTACATATAACAAATTTGTAGACTGTAATATCGTTAATGTTATTGTATAAAAATTCTGTGGCACAAGGCTAATAACATTGCCCGTAAAAATAAATTAGTATGGAAAATCGAACAAGCCTCGCGACTAGTTAAATAAGGCCAAGACCGGATCCCGGTTGTAGTGCCGATGATGATGATGATGATAAAAATTCTATATAAATTTTATTGGAAATGTCGTTCGAAATTATTATATTTAATATTATTCAATATTTTAGCAAATACATAAAATGTTGTCCGTTTTATGGTAAGATCTAAAAACCTCTAACAAGTGTTCATCAATTTAAAAAAAGTTCGAAATTGCTGACATGGTAAAAAGGCACAACTATTGTATTAAGAAAATATCAATAAACCCATATAAAACCGTAGCCATTAATTGTAGGTGTTGGGAATGCATTCACCAAGTTAAATTTACAATAACATGCGATATTTACTTAGGGGACATTTTCTCGGACATTTTAGGTTTTCTATCAGAATAAATAAACTTTCTTTAACAATGTCCCACAGATTCGAGTAGGTTTCAGGTTTGGAGCTTAAATAGATTCTATTGTTATGTTCTGTAGGGGTTTAGTTTCGGGAAGCGCGTCTACTTATCCTGAAAAGGCCGTGGGATCTCTTAAATAGACCGCTCCTGAAAAAACCGTCCTACAAAGGGGTCGTCGCCGTGCTTCCCCAAACCTTGAGGAAAGAGCAACGTCCTTGGTTTGATCCTGCCGCGTTTTCGTCTTTCACGGTCCTAGTCTCCGCAGGTTTCCGTGGGGGCAGGTGATAGTCCTAATCTGCAAAATGTATCCTTGTGGGGGTACTCTACTCACCAGTTGTCAGCTCAACAAATTCATTTAAAAAGTCTCGCTCTTCTTAGATGTCCTCCTTGTCCCGTTGTTAGATAAATGAAAAGGCTCATTTTTTCCTTTTGTATATACCAGTGTTTATTTCATGTATAAAGGGTTCTCCTGGGCACTTCCTCCAGGGACAATGGTCGATCTTATACTGCGGCCCGGAGATCTTTTTTTTTTTTTTTTTTTAACTGTATTTATTAACCATAATTAGAATTCGTACATTTAAGTAATACAGTGACTTAAAATTAATTTTGTAACAATTGCTTACATGTAATTATTAAAATAATATATACATTTTCCAAACAATATTTTATGAGATATAAGATAGATGCGTGTTTATAAATTTAGTGGTATTATTTTCCTGGAAAAGGTCAGAAAACCAGGAATTTGTTTTTTCAACTTTACTTAATCTAAACTTAATCTTAATTATATAAATAACTTAACCTAATTTAGCCTGATTACAGTATAATTTTCATAAAGCCATAAACAAAGTTTTATAATTAATGGGATATATGTTATGAATTAAAGGATGTGGAATGAGGTCAGTTATGGGTTAGAGGTAGAGTATTTCTCTCCGGTTGCTCGTTGGAAAAGCGTAGGAGGTTGGAAAATGGTTGGACGTTACAGTATTTGAACTGGTTAGGGGTAACTTCGGTGTTGTGGTATATGATCTCATTTGAATCATTTACCAGTCTGCCTGAGGCGAAGATAGCTCTGGTGTGGAGACAGTTGGGGTAGTTAGTTCGGATGTCTAGAGGGTTCTCTAAGAGCGAGGTTATTATGGGATTGGGATTATTTTGTAGGTTTGCGATAAATTTGATAGACAGTTTGAGGAATCGTCTATCGAGGCGCTCGATACCAGCGGTATTGTAGAGTTCGACGTTACTATAGTACTTATAGGAGTTAGGACGACGATGTAACCCAGAGACATACCTAAAGCATTTTCTTTCGAATACTCGTAATTTCTCCATTTGGGAGGGAGTGATATGGTACCACAATGGGCACGCGTACGTGAGTGTGGGCCTGATAATTTGTTTGTAAATGAGCAGTTTGACTTTGTGAGAGAGACTATTAGGTTTCCACATTACTCTTCTACTGAGATTAGGCCCGGAGATCATTTTACTATTTCTTTATAAAGGAAAACAAATCGAGATTTGTATCCCGAAAATACACACCTCAGTCTATATTTGTGTGCACTCATCGCGTCGACATTCGTTTGTCTACTGTGTTACCTTAATCTACTCAAAGAAAAGAAGTTCACATTTAAGCCCTCTCTTAGGAATTGTCTCATATTTTCATTACAAAGAAATTCTAGTAAGGGATTGTCGGATTACGATATATTCCCCCCTGCTCTCTTCTAATTTTAGAGGTTTTAAATTCAGGATTAGTTTTAATCTTCCTCGCGAGGGGTTTTTTTCAATTCACTACATTTACATAATCATTACATTTATTATTACACTGAAACTTCTTCCGGTGTCAATTTCAAAGACCCACATCCAGAACAAAAGGTATATCGAAATCAAAACGTTCGACAACTTGAAGCTCATCAAATAGACGGTAAAGGAAAAGATGATTGAGAGATCCGAACACCTGCATTAATCTACACCCAAGAAAACCGAAAAACACATATAGAATAAGTCATCATCGTCATCATCAACATCCGCACTACAACCGGGATCCGGTCTTCGCCATATTTAGTAAGTCTCTACACCGGTCCCGATTTCGAGCCGATGTCACCCAGTTTGGGAATGGAACTTTAAAACAGGACATCAATCGTTTAAAGCACAACGAGTTGATTTTTTTTCACACTTGATAACTTCATCACCTTGTAATCATTAAGTTCCGCAAATTCGACCAAACATCTTGTAATAATCTTACATCCGTCAGAACGGATGTTTACCTGATTATCTGAAACACCAAACTCCAACATACTATGCAATTAAATCATCCAGGTCAGAAATTGATTTTAATAGCCTGATTAGTGTCAGGAAGTGTCGGGATGTAATTGATGTAATTTCTTCTCCTAAACTGTCGCACTTATAGTAATACTCTCTAATTTTTACACAAGATGCAGAATATTTAGAAATCATAGAGAAGATCCCCTACTAAAATTATGGTATGTTGGATAATGGGAACGTCAAGGAGGGTGTCCTTAAGTTGACACCTCATTGATTGCAACAGGTGATCAGCAACACAAAGCATAGCAATAGAAATTGACGTTGTATAGGTAACTAGAGCGTAATTTGTGTGAACATCAGCACGTCTAAATGTGGGAAAGACTATACACGCATAATTTCGTTATTAATATTTATTAGGACACTTATATATTCGCATTTATTCCAATGAATATCGTCCGGTCAAATTAGCATTTAAATGCTTTAACGATGTCGCTATTTCCGGGATGGGTCCTGCATTAGCTTAAGAATTGTATTATAGTGAACCTATATTCCTCGAGAAATGACTTTTCAATGCGGTATTAAAAACTAGTTTGTTGTACTCAATGCAATCAGTTTGCTGTGCTAAATAAATCAGACCTACAGTCCGAATTATGACCATTGGCAATATGTGTTGAGTTCACACCATTTACCTCAACATTTGTTACTGTATAAAAGAATTCTTTGTCGACAAATTATTACTTCAAGGAGAATTAAATGAAGATCATTTGGGAGATGAATTTTTAATCTATGCAAAGGTTACCACAGCTACGGTTAAAGGGGTTTTTGGTTTTTTCTTTAGTTTACAATACGCATTTATTATACCAACAAATTTACAGATTTTACTTAAGATTAAATGCTAAGCCCTATTTACATTTATTTTTCTTATATTAACTTCATGGCTCTTCACAGGCACTCTAAATTGTATAATATTGTGACGCATATGACAATCAGTACTAGAATATTCGAGATAGTTCGAAACAAAGTACTAGAATATTCTATAAAGTACTGGAAAACTGGAGACTATGAACAATAGAACATTCAAGGCTGCCCGGTGAAGTACCACTCCATTAAGCTATAGGCTTCGTGAAGTGGTCGGGAGAAATCCTCGTGGATCTTTCGGAGCTTGGCTGCTGCTGGGCACCGACTCAGCGCTATAGGTTCGTCTTCCCCATATTTTTTTTTTTGCAAATAATAGAAGTGATTTTCGTGTTTTTTTTTAAATCTCCATAATTTTTTTTTCCATTTGAAATATGAAGCTGGAATAAATAAGCTGTAATATATAAAATTGTAGATTTAAATTCTGGCATTTGCAGTATTCGGAATTTTGATTTAAATTAGATCAGACACTCACCGAAACATTTGCGCTTCCATAAGCTTACAATTTAGGATCTCGGGAATAAACCGAATATGGGTATTTTTAAAACCGAGTATGACACTAATCTGTGTTCCTAAAGTTCGGATCGCATTACAAGTTATGCAGTGAATATAAATAGTAATAATAATAATAATTATAGTAAATCAAGGATTCTGAGTCTTTGTCCGGTTAAACGTTTATTTATTTTTACTTAAATACTACTACATTTTTTTTCTTACTCTAAATAAACATAAAACTATAATCATTTGTTGTTGTTTTAATGTGTAAAGCCGTCATATATATATATATATATATATATATATATATATATATATATATATATATATATTTATTTTTTTTTCTTTTCTTATCCTTACAAATCGTTTATACAATGTATTGTATGGTGTTTTTTTAAATATTATTTAAACGTAGTAGAACTTAAATCTAACTAAGACTAAATTAACTCTAACCAAGACCAGCTTAAGTCTACCTAATACTAATTAAGACTATGGACCTGTGGATCAGGTCCTGCCACATGTCCTCCGCTCCGCCAATCCCAAGTCCTTTGACTGCGAGTCGGCCGCACGGGTTCGATACAGCAGGACCCGCTCCTGAACGCTTATCAACCAGTCTCAGCCCAGTCGAGCCAGCAGTAATTTTTTTCTATTGTCTTTCGAAATTAGTTTTGTCTTTTTCAGGTATGCTCACGTAGTACCTTAGGATAGTATTTCCATCTCCTATGCTTGTTGGCACACACTTAATTGTTTTCTCAGTTGCTCGTCTTACCACATGATATATTCGTATAATTGGTACGTATGTGGGATCTGATAGGTAGCTATGGGCATCCAAGTATAAAAATGCTTCAGGTGGTATGTATCCACTTTCCAATGTATTTCTCATATACTCAGGGTTAGGATAGAACAATCCTGAGATTAGTTGATTGTCTTTCACATTTGCCCACCGGACGAAATGATTCCTCACAACAGTCAGAAGTGTATTATCAATTCTAGACACTTCGGATGCATCATATAGTTTCTTATTGGAAATGTAGTGACGAAAGTTGAAATCGTCTCTTCTGCAGGCAGGCTCTAAGCCATTTTCTTTAAAATAAACTTAGCTTTTCCATATTTGCTGGATTAATGTTCCACCATACTCCACTCGCATAGGTAAAAATTGGACGTATAAACGCTTGGCAGCAAATGATCTTCACATCGCATCTCAGATGGTTCGGATAGAAAAGGTTCTTGAGGGACATAAATGCCACTCTCGCCCTCTTCAACAAGTAGTAGTACACAATTTTGTCCAAATGAACACCCAGATATTTAACAACATTCTTTGACTCGATCCGAATGCCATTCGCATTCATTATTTTGAAATTATTCTAATTATGTTTCAAGTCAGAATTTCCGTGCGGAACAGTATGGTTTCACATTTTGCATAGTTGATGCTGAGTTAGCTCCTCGATAGTATAATGGTTAGTATACCCGCCTGTCACGCGGGAGACCGGGGTTCGATTCCCCGTCGGGGAACCTCTGGCGCAAGACTAATGACCTTGCCCGGAAAAAACAAATCATTATGGAAAATTTAACAAGCCTCAGGACTTGCTAAATAAGGCCAAGACCGGCTCCCGGTTGTAGTGCCGATGATGATTGATGATGATGATGATGCTGAGTTATCAGTTGGCACAAAATTCTTACCCGTCGAATTTGTTCTGGAGTTTTCTTTGAATTTGCTCGATTTTTGCACCGTTTGCATACAGCGTGACGTCGTCAGCAAAAGATATTTTCAAATATCTTAACACTTATTGGATCAGATGTGTATATATTCAAAAGGTATGGCGCAGTGACTGTGCCCCGCAGAAGACCATTTATGACATTCAAAACTCTTTTCGTTGTAGATTTACTATCTGTTCTCGTAGATCATTGATGTCTCTAGCATGAATCATCTCAAAATGAGAGCATATCCGATTAATTTTGTCGACCCCACCGTCTATAACAATTTTGTCATTGCTGATAGGGCAGTCCTGTATATTGCTTTTCTTAGAGTTGTTCATAGTTACTTAAAATCTTTTTTCAATTTCTTTACTGTCACATATCTAACACATCACTTAAGACATTAGTACACATTACAAAGGCGTTTTTTAGCATTGTAATAACCTCTTTCACCACACACACTTGACACACATTTAAAACAAACACGTTTTGTTGTTTTTTGTTTACTATTTATTATTTAAACCAATCTTTAATGTTATGTTGTTTTTTAAAATGCGACTATTGTACCACATACAACTGTCAGTAAATACACTTTGGTTCATAGTCATCGTTAGCTTGACTTGTCTGGAATAATATTCTAAATGCAATTTACAATATTAGTTAAAGTTATATGCACTTTATTTATTTCCAACAGACTCAACTTAAGACACTTTAAGTATTTCTAAGCGACTCAACTTAAGACACTTTTCGTATATCTCACCGACCATCAACGGACCGTTCCGGTCAAATCTCAAAAACCAACTCCTTTAACGAAGGCTTTTTTAGAAGGATATGTCCTTTTGTCTGCTGGGCTCTTTTGCCAGCCGCTATTTCTTTTCTTTATCTTTCCCGGCTTGGGATCAAAACAGGAAACACAAAGGAAAAATCAACAGAGGATCGAGCTAATGCACATTTATGATCCTCTATGTTGTTGAGTGCTAAAACGAACGAGCGATTTGTTTTATGGCGCAAGTTATTTGTTCTAGGCGAATGGACAAGGATGTTACCTGTGGGAAATGGTGAGGAAACACAAAAGAAAAACCAACAGAGGATCGTGCTAATGCACATTTATGATCCTCTATGTTGTTGGGCGCTAAAACAAACGTGCGATTCGTTTTATGGCTCAAGTTGTTTGTTCTAGGCGGTTGGACAAGGATGTTCTCTGTGGGAAATGGTTTGGGTAAACAAACCTTTAAAGGATCATAAAATTGCAGACGTGCAATTTATGATTATCAACAACTTTACTTGAAAGTTGGTCACCTGCTGCACAGATTTGGATCCAGGGCATTCTGCGTGTTGAACATATGGTTCGTTCTTTCACGTCTTGGGTTCAAGTTACATTCATTATGGGCAAATTGAACGTGTAATTCAATTTGTTTGATATTGAATTGATATCGCGATATTTGATGTATGCGCGGTTAATGATGGGACTTAGCTCCAAAGAGGTAGGTATTCAGGGGTGGAGGGTTTTGTGCGTAAAATGTTCAGATTTTTTTTTTCTCAAAACCCTTTTTACCGAAATATTTGACATTTAACAATTGAAAAACAATTTTTTTTTTAATTTCGATAATTTTTACGTATAAGCGATGTTATTGAAGTTGAGCTCTCGAAAAAGATGTTGCTGCATGGCGGATAGTTAATCCCACAATTAGCAAGCCTGAAAAAAAAATTTATTTATCTTAAATAGGAAAGTTATTCACATCGGAATCTTCCAGAAAAAACTTCGATGGAAATAAAAAGATGTTCATAACTGGAAAAAAGTAAAAAAAAAAAAGGAACACTGTTTTTAACCCTTTCACCGTTGCAAAAGCATACTACTTTTTTACATATTTAGGTGGATTCCGATATAAAATATGTTAATAGAGAAAACTCATCTACAATTTTCACAATCGGTCCAGCCATTTCGGAGACAAACTGTCGGCCATTTCAAAAAAAGGCGTTGCGTAAAAACGGGTTGAAAGGCAAGGCCGTTGTGAATACGACAGCTGCTTTGGCACCAACAGTGAATCACACGCTTCTATGTAATCATTATAAAAGCCGAATTTCTTTAAAATCCTTTCAGGAGTCAATTTTAAAGACATAAATAACAACAACAACAGAAAATCGATTTTTTTTTCTAAATTGTAGTGTGTGCTAGTACCTTAAATACCAATAAGTTTTAAGAAACCTTTAACTTGAAACCAGGTTTTTCAAACGAGGTGTTGAGTCCCGGTGCGTTTACCGGGCACGAATCTAGTTTGACGAAAAGCGAAACAACGACGCATTTATGAAGTTTTCTAAATTTCCTTTTATTGGCTATTTTGTTAAGTAACAGTTAAAGCGACAAGAAATCGACGACAAATCGACAACAAATTATTTTCAACTAACTTCAACGAAATATCAAAAAAAATTTTTCACAAACGAAAACTAATCTTGCCATAAACGAACGAAAAACTAAACTAATTACATAATAATGACAAATTCAAAACAACAAACAAAACTGGCAGTAACGAAAACAAACAGTGTTGCCAAACATGCAGTTAATTACAAAACTATAACGAATTAATAGTTAACAATTATAACAATTAATAACAAAACAAATAAAACGAATTAATAATAAAAATATGAATTAAATTATTTAATAAATAACGATGTTCAGTCAAGCCAGGCTGCGACACGAGGTACACCATATCTTGAGTTGTAATCGGATTAATGGTCTTGAAATTTGGTACACACATTCCGAGGAATTACCATTATTTTCGAGTCATATTACATTATAATTCCTTGCTCTCTCATTTTTGGAAATAATAATACGTGCTTTGTTCTAAAATCTGGAACAATTCTGGAATTTCTTCTTTTTTCTCACCAAAAGCCCGAAGATATTACAATGTAGTTACTGACTTCCACCACCATCAAAATTTCATGTACAACATCCGACTATACCTGAAAATGACAGAAATTCGCGAATAAAGATATATCGGCGGTTTTTAGTTGTTGTTATTTTAGTATTTTTTGTAGTGTAGAAGACTTAATAATAAATATACACAAATCTTCGATATCATATCAGAATTGATTTCAAAAAAAAAAATATATATAGCCAAACATCATTGTGGTCTAACTGCTTAAAGGCCACTAAGTTTTTGAAATCCATAAAATAGTTCCTAATACAACAATTACTATTCGGTTGGGGGTTACCAACCTATTAACTGTTTTAAAAATCCTCCAAAATATCAGTGAACGTTAGGAAAATCCTTCGAATTTATAGCTTTCTTTAAACAAATAAATAAAACCTATTCCATTACATCAATCAGTTGCCAATGGATACTTCACATCGATTACAAAAATCTTACCCAAGGGGCTGAATTCATGACATTTGACTCCACATCAAGCATGTCACGACTTCAAGTGACCTGAGTGCATTTTAGATATTAAAGAAAACTCACAGAGAGTAAACCAACAAATCGAGTAACCGCCCCCTTAAGGGATAACCTGACGTTAAAATATCACTTATTTACTAGACAGATCATTGATCACTTCGCTCACAACACTAAGGCGAAGTGAAGCTTTAGATTATCTCAAGTCCTAGCACAGTTTACCATGTCTCTGTAATTAATGGGTTCGAAGAGAACGCACGTTAACTGAGATGAACGTCAAGTAACCCAACATAGATCGTGAAGCTGTGATTATACCTTCGGGATATATCAAGACGAGACAGTTGGTTGGTAGACACGGTCGTGAATTTTCGACAGCCTTTGTTGCGGATTCGTGGATCCAACGTCCTTGTACTGATATGCAGTTGCTTTCAGAAACACCCTTCGACTTATGTATACTTGATATATGAATAAGAGTTTGCAGTTAAAAAAAATATATTTAGCTGTTGAAAGGGTTGCCTTACTAGTATGAATTACCAATTAGAATTGGTATAATATAAAAAAACATAGATTCCTCTCGTGACATATATTATATTTGGTAATTTTCCATTCAAACAAATGTAGGAAAGTGTTCTTTTATTTACATTTTCATATCCATTCTGTGTCGCTTTTATGGTACTGAGGTGAGCCCGCTTGATTCTCATGTAGGTATGCATATGTTCAAATGGTGGTTGTACCCAACATATAGTTTGTAAAAATGGAATTACTCAAAAAGTATGTGCAAGCTATTTAAAATGAATTTGCTTGCGTAATGCCTGAGTTACGTTATTTGGAACCAGTCGTTAAAAAGTGTCCACTAGTCAGCTTCGACACTCATAACGCACTAGTATAAAAACTAACAATGTATTTTGCACAAATTAATTTTCGAAAAAGTCTGTAAAACGAATGGCCTTTAAAAGGATTCTTAATTGTATTTGGAAACAAGTCGTTAAAAAGTTTCAAAATCTTAGTAGTGACTCATTTATTTTACTAGCATAAAATCGAATAGTTTTGCACACAATTATTTTTTAAAGAAAGTCCTACTTTAAAAGCTTTTAAAAAGTCACAAAAACTCAGTGATCATTTACAACATGTTCGACGTATGAAGGTAGTCCCAGAATTAATCGCCCTGACACATAGATGGCGGTAGTTATATGTGTAGATAGTACCAACCCTAGAAATACTAAGTTTCAAGCTTGAGGACGCTACGTTGTTTATTACTTGTTTGGCAGCCATCAGTAGTGAAAACTCTCAGTGAATTAGTGAACATGAAAAAAAGCTCGCATGTTCAATCATCCGTTACTGTAGTTTACCGTCGAGCCATTTCTTCAAGTTTGGAAAGAGAAAATAGTCCGAGGGTTTGTTTGTTTTTTGTTTGCAGACGCATTTATTCACAAAGTCTTTTTTATATTTTACAATTTTAGTCTAAATGCTAAACCTATCTTAATAATTTTACTACATAATGTAATTTACTGGCTCTTCACAAGCACTCTAAATTATACAATATTATATGCTTAATTTATGCCTTTCAGCTTACATTTTCTTTTATTTATTCTTAATATAATACACATACATTATAAAAAAAATAAACTGTTATCTTAGAGGTCTACCTCTTCTTGTTTTCGAAGCATTGTGACAGAAAAAAATAGTGTTTTTTTTTTTTTTTTTTTTTTTTTTTTTTTTTTTTTTTTGAGGATGCAAAAATTTTAAAAACAAAACAATAAGTGCTTAAAACAAAAAAGATAAAATAACAGAAGTTAACGGGAAGGAGGGCAAAGGAAAAGGAAGGGAGGAAGCTGCGCCAGAGCTGAATATTATATCTGAGGACGTGAAGTCCTTTCTTCGTTTTGGAGCCACCACCAGTTGGGGTTGGTTCGGTCTTTTATTGATTTATCTCTTTCACTGATCACCATACTGAATCGAAGTCGGTCTGGCCTATTAGAGATATCGCTATTGTGGACAATTCGTTTATCCCTAGCACTACGGAAAGCGTGGTATATAATAGGTATTCCACCCTCATCTTGGATTAGACCTTTTCCGTCCAAGAAGAGGAACGCCTCTGGGGGAATGAACCCGTTCTGGAGGGTACTCTCCAGATACATATCGTTCGGATAATATGCTCCCGCGATAAGATTATTTACACTGCACATTGCCCTTGCAATGTGGCCACGAATAATTTTTATAATGAAGTTGTCTATCCTAGTTAATCCTGATTTATCATACAGGGTTTTATTAGGGTAAAATTTCTGGTATCGTGACTCTGGTGTTCTATTAAGTCCGAGGCTGGAACGCAAACACTGTCTCTCGAACACGCGAATCTTTTCCATGTAGAATGGGGATATATTGTACCATATTGGACAGCCATAGACCAACACTGGTCGGATGAATGCCGAATATGAAATTATTTTAACTTTTGGATTGAGAATGCTGCTTCGGAATAGACTTTTTGTGGCAACAAATACGTTTCTTGCTGCAGAGAGAGTGACTGCTATATGCTTGTCAAAGTATAAATACTGATCAAGCCAAATACCGAGATATCTGACTACAGTTTTCACTTGTAGTGGGAGATTATTATTCCCTACGATAGAGAAGTTTTTCCAATTGTACTTTGTATCCTGAGAGGCCCTGGAGAGAGGTGTTCTGAAAAGGATAGTCTCGGTTTTGTGGAAATTAATTTTTAGTTTCCAGTCATTACAAAAACGTTTTATTTTATTGAAGTCGTCCTGGAGAAGTCTATTGATGACATCTATTTTCTCTCCTGTTCTGTATACCACAATGTCGTCTGCGTATGCAATGGCATTGTTGAGCGTACCCACTAGATCACTGGTGTAAATATTAAACAGAATGGGAGAATTCACCGCCCCTTGTTGTAAACCGTTTGTAATTTTGAAGGTCTTGCTTGAGAATATATCTCCGCATTTTACCACAAATTGCTTGTCCGTTATCATTTCGTAAATGTTGTACAATAGATAATGAGGCATTCTCAGGTTTTCTAACTTATGAAGAAGTCCTTCTAACCACACGGTGTCGAAAGCCTTTTCAAATTCAACTAAGCAGGCACCTGTGCATTGGCGCTTTGTCTTGTTCCATTGTATGTCGGAAACAAGCTTTGACGCAGCATGCACCGTACTATGTCCCGCTTTAAAGCCAAACTGGTTGTTGGGGATGATTTCATTTTCATCACACCAGTTCATCAGTGCTTTGTTTATGATCTTCTCGTAAACCTTGCTGATATTTGGCAGCAAGCTAATCGCACGAAGGTTGGTTGGATTGGTCCTGTCTTTACCCTTTTTAGGGATGGGGTGGACTATTGCAGTTTTCCAGTGGGTTGGATAGTATGCCTTATTTAAGACGTTGTTGAATAGCGTAGTGTAGATTTTTACTGCTTCAGGAGGCAAATGTTTTAAAACTACATTTGGGATGCTATCTATCCCAGAAGACTTTTTGCTTTTGATCGACTTAAGGATGTTCGTAAGTTCATCCTTACTCACAAACATATTCATATTCTGATTACCGCTGGGGGAGTCCGCTCTGTTATTTTCACTGAATGTGGTAAAACTACGGTTTTGGTTCCTCCAGATACTAAGTTGATTTCTCAGTGAGCTGTAGGTCTGGAATGCGTTGTTTTCGAGGATCGTATTGGAGTGAGTGGATTCGTTCACTCTGTATACTGCTTCGAAACATGCACCAATTGAGTTCACTTTGTCTTGCGGGTCTTCGACTAATATTACTTCTTCGTTGGAGTTGATATGCTCCAGATTGAGTCCTGAGTTCAGCATTGCTTGACAATTCTCAGGAGTCCGTGGGACCCGCAAATATGGAATGTCATTGTGATCTTTCTTTCGAAAAGTTTTATTGATTTGTGAGAACATATTCGATCCACTAGCTTGAATGGCTTGTATTTTGTTCTTCCACTCTTCATTTATTCTTGAACGGTAATTGTCACGGATCAATTTTTGGAGATTTTTGATTAGGGACTTAAGTGTTCTTATTTCCTGACTATTTGGGTCGCTGAACTGTCTATAAAGTCTTTTCAGCTTTGAGAGCATAATGCTCTTTTGCTTATACAAAGCGTCAATTGCTGATGTCCTGTACTTATTAGTATAACCGTCGGTATGGGGAACTTTAGGTATGGAACGATTCATTGCATTGGTAATAATATCGTCCAATGTTGTTAAGTAATGATCGATTTCGTCGTTATGGAGGTTTCTAATAGTCGGAGGGTCTATGGCTCTGTTACGAAGTTCTTTTTTTATTAATCGATCAAAGCGTGACCAGTGAACTTTTCGAAAATTGAAAGAGTGGATCTGGTCGAACTGCTCTAGTGAATATTGTTCATTTGGGACTTCAATTATGGCTCCAAATCCGTAGTGATCGCTATCGTAATCGATTGTGCGAAGACAGTTTCGCGTAGTTAGATCTGTGCCTGGCAAGTTTATTCGATCGTCTATCATAAGTAAATCCAGAAATGAATTTCCTTTAGGATAAGACGGTGTACTTGTGGCGTACAGTTCTAATCTGCGCTCGATAGCATTCATTTGCCACCAATCATATAAAGCATTCCCTCTTGTGTTCGTGGTTAAGTTACCCCAAGCACTATGCTTGGCGTTGAAATCACCCGCTATTAGGAAATAGTTGTTTTCCGAGTCTAATTTCAGGTGTCGAAATAGCATATCAATTTCATTGATAAATTGCTTACACTGGGTAGCTTGAGGGGCATAAATGGAGACCACATACAGGTGCTTTTGACTTCTCAACGGAATATCTATTATGCAGGCTTCCAGCACCTGAAATTTGTGTACTTCTGTACTATAAATTACCTTATGATAAAGACCTTTTTTAATTAAAACTGCAACCCCACCCCCTTGAGTAGAATGTGGCCTGTCACGTCTGATTATCTTATAGTTTTTATAGACAATTTTGTGCCTTTGGTTTAGCTTAGTTTCACTAGCCAAAAGTACATCAGGGGATTCGACTTCAAGCATGTTGCCTAGATTATCTCTTCTGTCTATGTGTATTAGTGAATTTACGTT
Source organism: Microdon myrmicae (assembly GCA_963931805.1). Lineage (NCBI taxonomy): Eukaryota > Metazoa > Arthropoda > Insecta > Diptera > Syrphidae > Microdon > Microdon myrmicae. Next base: position 218,872,408 of record OZ007496.1, on the reverse strand, counting down.
CACCGAAATAATTTTTAGTTTTAGTTCAGTTAGAGGGTTGAAGATTTGGATAGAAGGAGTTATTTGAAAACACAGCCGAACAGAGCATATCTATTCGGGCCATTTGTTCCGTCAGTATTTTTTGAAAATTAGCAAATTGTGTTTGCATGGCCGATATCATATTTAATATCTCAGGTTGCGCATCTACTGCCGGTATTTGCCCATTGGTATGTGAGGATTCCACGGGGACTCGTTGCATAGAATTGCCCGTGATTTGTGCATATGATACACGCGGGGCAACGAAATTATTATAAGAACGAGTTTTAATTTTTTTCTCTTCTGCCACTTGCTTTTGTTTTGATTCCCACTTTAACTTCATATGTTGAAATTTGGGACAGCCTCTAAAATTTGCCGTGTGTCCTGTATTTTTACATAGGACACATGACAGTGTTTCCCTATCCGGAAGCTGTTCCTTTCCCAGCGGACATTCACCCATGTTATGGTCGGCGAGGCATTTTACGCATCTGAATTTCATATTGCAGTTTGATGCAACGTGTCCAAGTCTTTGACAGCGCATACATTGCAGTACGCGCTCAGATTTTCTAATTTTTTCCCAACTTATAATTTGGTGGCTTAGACATTTTATATGTCTAAGCGCATCAACTTTACTATTAGGACTTAGAGATACAATGTAGAAAGGCAATTTGCGGTTGCACTTTCTAGAATTCGCAGTTGAAAACGGTTTCACACCTGTAAATTTTAAACTAGCTGTTTCAACCGTTTTTAATTCCTCGAGTATCTCCTCTGGGGAGAACGAAGGATCAACTCCTTTTAAGAGTATGGAAATTGATTTTTCTGATTTTGGGGTGTACGTGTAGTACTCGGTTTTTGCCCTTCCCAAAGCAGACTTTACTTGATTGTAACCTTCTAGATCTTCGCACAAAATTTTAGTTTTTTCAGCACTAATTCTTTTTGTTTTAAAATCTTTACAAGTCAACTCACCCAACTTCATTAAATCTTTCGCTTCTATGTAACTGATGACAATTGGAGGTATTTTTTCCTTTTTTGGTTGCTGTTGTTGCTCGTCCTTGGCTGTCTTTGTCTGCTGCAGTTGTTTGTGATGCTGGTGTTGAGCGTCCATTGTTTCGCTTATTTGTAGCGAATGTTGATGCTGCCGCTGGTGATTTGTTTTTTGCTGTCTTTTTGCTTCGGTTTCATTCCGTCTTTTGTTTCGCTCTTCCAGGGCTGCTCGTACTTGTTTGGAAAGTTCTTCTCGTTTTTTGATGAGATCAGCAATTAAGCTGTTTAGGTCATCGTCTCCTTCGGGAATGTTTGACTCTAGTATCTCCAATTCCTTAAATTTGTTCCCTGCTCCTGAGTAACAAGTATCCTTGGCAGGTATATTTTCTTCTGTGACGGTTTTTTTCGTCACATTTGATTTTTGTGTTTCCATTGACAGGTTTGAGCGGACTTTATTTGCCACTGGGCTGTCATCTATAATTGACACTTCGTTTTTCCTTTTCGTAATTTTTTTGATTGTTTTTGAATTAGCGACTACACATGAGTGTGCCATTTTTAATTCGTCGCTCTTCGTCTTGCCCATTTGGGTTTCGAAACACACACACACTCGTTTTTTTTTTTTTTTTTTTTTTTTTCTTTTTTCGCCGTGCAACGCCGGTCGAACTGCGAAAAACACAGTTTATTCACGAATTCACGCACACACGCACTCGATATTCTTTGTTTTAAAACTGCTCACCGTCTTACGATGTTTGTTGCTTGACGAACGACGAGCGACTGATAGTCCGAGGGTGCTAAGGAAGCAATTCGTATTTCAAATCATTGATTTTGGCCACTGCAATATAGGAAATGACTGCAAAGAGACATTGTTCTTTTCACTACAAGGAGATATCATCCCAAATGTCGTTACAACAATAGTATCCCGAGAAAACTGTTAAACTAATAACTTTTAAAAGGGTCTTTTGTTGTGTCTTCAAGCGAATTATTAAAAAGTTAAAAAAAAATCGGTGGCCATTTTTTCTGTTATTTTAGGACAATGGTTTTTTTTTGTAATAAATTAAATTCTAATAATTTCCAGCTAGAAGTGATTTTAATTATGTTTGAAACTAATCATTGTAACTTTTTCAAGAAATGTTTTCTATTTTTGCTTTCCTATTTTATATTAAATATTGTCTGAACATATTCTGTATTCAAACATTTTCGGAGAACGCTCTAAGACTAACAACCTTTATAACAATTTCTAGCTGTCACTTGAGACCAGTCGTTAGAAACGTTCAAGAACCTTAACCTATCTTATAATAATACATATAATTATATATATAAAATCTTGTACTAGATAACTTCCGGTGGTATTTTTAAACCAGCTATAACGTCGTAAAACATATACTATCCTAATTGGTGATATTGAAATTACACACAGGTGAGATCGGCCAATTGACTCTACCCTAGTGACCGATACAGGGTTTTCGTTTTATTATATTGAAAAATTGTCCAAATTGATAAGAGACATAATGTTTGGGTTGGTCGAAGAATTTTAATTTCTGAGTAGAATACCAGAATCTCAAAAAACAATTACATAATCATCATGGCGAATGTCGCAAACTCGTGACTAATTAACCGCATAAGATGAACATTTTTTATATAAAAATCGCACACAAATGGATTTGGAGGTGCCTTTAAATATTAAAGCACAGCGAAAGGTAAGCGAAAGGTATAGTGTAAGGAAAGCAGGTATGGATGAATACATCTTCCATTAAGTGTGACACAATTTAATTAAAAAAAAAAAAAAAATCTTGAAAAATTACGATATTTTTATTTCAGGACGTAGTACAATTGATGTTATATTATTTATGGATGAAACCCCATTCAAATATTTGTCCGGAAATGGCGTAACGGAAAGAATCCTTTGAACAATTTTTGCATTTTATTTAATTTAATTTTTACAACATTTTTTATTTCGTTTTATATTCTTAGTTTTATAATTTAGCTTAATTATCTTATATTATAACTTACTGGTCCTACGCAGTCGCTCTAAGCTAAACATAATAAGTTTATTGTGCAATTTGCCTTTCAACGACAGTGTAGTGCTCCAAGAAGCCCTACCATTTTCCTCCCACATACATTTCTACCCACCTACTATGTCATGCATCCATATCCCCAAACTATAACAATCCAATGTTTAAATATCAAATCCTTCCTACATACTAAACACCACAATGTACAACTGCATATTAAAACATATCCATTTCATTCCCATACACACAACCTAAAATCCAGCCAGATGTGTATATTCTAAAAATATATATCACATCCCTTTTCTCCAGTACTCGACTCCAGTCGAACTACATTTCGAAATTCTGCTTGCATTTCGATGCATCCGCGATACAAAATCCCGATAAGATTTTGTATAAAAGGGCGATGAATTTCAGTTTCGAGGATCAGTTTCTAGCTTGGCGTCCGATGTTTAAGAACGCCAATCACATAAACTAAATATTAAAATTAATAAAAATAGCTTCAATTTCAAATACCTGCGTTTTATTGGATTCGGCCGAATATCAGGTCCGTATTCAGCAATTGGTTGTCACTCTTTCCGGAGGCGCCGGAAGCACGGCGGCGACCGCAACGGGTCCCCACAGGAGCGGTCTTAAGAGATCCCTCATCCTTTTCATGGCAAGGAGACGCTCCTTGAGAGAAGGACCATAACAAGAATGGTGGCAGCGGTGGGATTCCATAATCCCCTACCAACAAACGAAAACCACCATACCAGTGGCAGTGGATTAGACTAGTCCAAACATCCCCTACCAGAGGGAGAGTACACGAGTGGGATATCTATAGATCCCGCTACCAACCGAACATTTTTAAATAATAAAAGCGTCCCCGGGGCTAAACACCGGGAGTAGTGAAAAAAAAAAAAATAGAAACATTTTAAACAATAAAAGCGCGCCTGGGACTAGACACCAGCAACAGTGAGAAATAAAATTAAAAGAAAGGAGACAGCAGCAATATACTCTTACCACCACGACACCAGCAACAGGAACAATAAGATGTTCAAGGACAAAAGCAATAATAGATGCACCATCAACAACAACGAGTCACCAAGCTACGACCACAGCATCCAACACAACCAAAGATCTCAGGTACATTCTCTATTACTTAATTTAAGGGGCAAATAAAGCCCCTATCATAAATTTTAAATGCTCTTAGAGGGACAAAGAGAGTCCGACAATATGACTTAACATTTTTTATTACTATCAATCAAAGGGGAAAGTAACTAATAAACTTATAAATCTTTCAATATATAATGCACATATTTTAAGAGAATTAAATGCAAGCCCCGAAGTTAGTTAAATGATTTCTAGATATTATCGAAAGGGATAAAAAGAAAATCCCAATTAAACTGAAAAAATTTAAAGCTAATATATATATATATATATACATATATGAAGGGGCTACAAACACACCACAAAGTAAAATTTTAATTTTCTATATAATATAAACATACAATATTTATACACATATATTTTTAGGGTAATAAGGAGCCTCAAAGCATATTCGCACACAGTACCTTTTAACTGACTATGGGAAAGTTTTCATACTCTTGGGGTAAACTAATATTTGTGGGGATTTTTTTTTCAATTTTAATCTCCATGCGCTCAACTTTTAACTTCTCTTGGTCTTTTTCTTTTTTATTTCTTTACATTTTTCTTCTTAGCCTCGATTTTTTTAGCGTTTTTCTCTCTATCGGTTGATCAGAGTTTCCAACTTAATAACTAATTTACTTGGGCTCGATAAAAATGTCCTCTCTTTTTACCCTTGGCTTCCTTCACAGGATCTCTTCTGCTTATCTGTCAATCAGGATCTTTCGACATTAGGATTGTTTTACTTCATCATCAGTGAGGTGTTACACTCTACTTTCATATTCTTAAATGCTCCGACTTCTAGCAACAACACATCCAAGTTCATAGAGCACTAACAGAAAATCCCGGTAAAGTGTAAGCCTGAGGAGCAAGAACTCCCAGCAAACTGTAAGCCCGAGGAACAAAATATTTCAGCAAAATGTAAGCCTGCAGAACAAAGAGTCCCAGCAACAGCATAATTTGTCCCTTTAGTTATGACGATTTGTCTAATAAAGAAAAAATTGGAAAACTGTGCTAATTTTGGTTGTTGTGCTTAAAATTTAACTTAACTCTATTTTTTTTTATTTGTTTACTTAAAAGAACTTAACTTAAATCTTATACTACCCTAATTCTAGAAAAGCTAACCCTCTGTCAGCTGGCTGATAATACAGTTATTCTACTGACATTGGTAATCAGCTCTTTAATTGCCATTCAACCACCAGCACTATTGGTGCTGTGAGTCTCGATCGAACTGAAAATAGTGTTGGTGGTGATCGTCGCGTGTTTTTGCACAAATTGTATTATATTCGGTTTTATTAAATAAAATAAAATTAATCAATGTGAAATGCAATCTTTATTAGAAAAGGGATCAATCATAAAGTAATATATAGTGGAGAAGTGCGCAGGTTCCGGGTGCTGGAAGCCTGTATCGTACGCATACCCCTTCAGCAAGGAAGGGGTTTGTATGCGATTGCGGTCTACGCACCTGAGGAGCACCAACATAACCTATTTATAGCGGAGCTCGAGACACTCTTTCGATGCATACAATTGCACCTGGGCAAAAACTACTTTATCCGAGGGGGAGATATGAATATTGGGGAAATTATATATCTAATGCCAGAGGAAATCAGTTGGCTGGTTGGTTAGATCAGTTTCATATTGAATATAGAACTGACCTGCTAGCTACGGAATATCCATCGTTCCCCAGAGGTAGATCGTTCTTAGATATCTTGCTAATCGACTCACGACTGAGATTATTTAATACCAACAGACGAAACACAAACTGTTTACGGACAATTGAATACGACAGTGACCACTGTGCATTCACGGCAGTAATAGAGCTTCCGAACGAGCTCGCAGATCTGGAGGAATTCGTGATCCCGCAACTCTATAACTACGGGGCAATGCGATGGCCGCGGTTCACCAGATCATTAACAAGAGAACTTCGTTCGAATGACTTTAATCTGCCAGTAAACAGAAACCTGACAAATGACGAAATCGACAAATACATTCAACAAATGGACGAAACCGTAAAACGAACAATGGACAAAACAATCCCCAAAACAACAGTTACAGATCACATTAACATGTACAGAAACACAACAATAAACGCACTCCACAAGAAAAAGAGCAGACTGCTATCGAAACTTAAACAATTATACAGACAGTTTACAGACAGACAAGACCAGGAGATAATATCACTGAAATCTCAATTAAAAAACCTCCAACAATTACTTAAAGCTAATTATAGATTAGCAACAAATTTGTATTGGAACAACAGAATTCGAGCTATAAAAACTAATAACCCGAATATGTTCCCACAAATAAATAAAATATTCAGAAGAAATAATCAAAATAAGATTCAGTGACTCCAAATCCCACGTACTGAGGTAAACAAGCAGCTGCTAACCAACATTGGCATAGATACAGAGAACGCTATCCTCAATAGTGAGCTCTTCGTGATCGAAGATCCTTTGGAAAAGGTGAACGCTATGGGAGCTGTCTTTCAGGAAATGTACAAGGTGAATGAAAGCATTCGCCGAAATCACGACCTGGGGGACAGAGTTCTACTGAATCGCCTGCACCTCCGGAATGAAATTTCACTTTGGCAATCAGAGAATCCGGGTTTTACCGACTTCAGTGACGATAATCTGTCAATTGACATTAATGCCAATGGTGAGGCTAATAGCCTTTTAATCACAAGGGAAGGAATCCAGAGTATCTTCGACTAATTAAGAAGCAAAAAGTCAGTGGGAATAGATAGAGTACCTAACATCGTACTCAAGAACCTGCCCCCAAAGGCAATAGATATATACACGGTCCTGTTTAACAACGCGTTGAATAATGCATATTATCCCGCGCGTTGGAAAACGGCTATCATTCAGCCTATCCCAAAAAAGGGCAAAGACTGTACAAACCCAAGGAACATGCGTTCGATAAGTTTACTCCCAAGCATCAGTAAAGTATTTGAAAAAACCATTAACAAAGCTCTGGTAAAATGGGTAGACGACAACAGCATTATTCCAAATAACCAGTTTGGCTTTATGGCGGGTCATGAAACCACACATGCCTCAGCTAAACTGGTCTCCGACATACAATGGAATAAATGTAGGAACCAATGCACAGGTGCCTGTCTGATCGACTTGGAGAAAGCCTTTGATACCGTCTGGATCGAAGAGTTGTATTACAGGTTGGTCAGACATGGCATATACAAGGCTTTACTATATGTACTCTACGATATGTTAAAGGACAGGAGATTCGTGGTCAAAAGTGGTAATGTGACCTCTAATAAAACGTATAATATCAAGAATGGCTTGCAACAGGGCGCGGTACTCTCTCCGATTCTTTTTAACATTTACATTAGCGACTTATTAGAAGCACTTCCGCAGGCTATTGCGTACGCAGACGATCTCATAATTTACAGAACAGCTCCGAAAGTTGAGATCATAAATAGTTTAATACAGCGAGATTTCAACAACGTGCAGCGCTATTGCGACGACTGGAAACTTAAGATCAACTTCCAGAAATGTGAAGCCATCCTATTTAGAACTCCATTATATAAAGCCACGAACGACACAAGGAAAAACTGGCGAAAGCTAGTTATCGTGGGACCACATGGAGATAAACTGGAAACCAAGAGTTTAGTTAAATACCTTGGCATCTGGCTAGACCAATATCTGTATTTCAACAGACAAGTCAAGGAACGCCTCTGGTGGAACAAAGCCGTTGCGACGCACGCTCTCAAAGTACAGAGTATTTGTATAATATCCCCCGATAATTAGGTCATTGGACGAGCTTATTGCGAAAGCTCTGTCCTCAACATCCTCTGTTTAATTTGATCATAAAATTATCCACCCTATTTATGCAGGTTTCATTATATAAGGTCTCATTTGAGTAATACTTTTTATAGTCCGATTCCGGTGTCCGATATAATCTGAGACAACTTCTGAGACACTTCCTTTTGAACACCCGAATCTTTTCCATCAAATTTCGACCTATGATAAACCATACTGGACAACCATATATGAGCATTGGCCTGATTAGCGTCATGTAGCATATGACATTTATCCTGCTGTAAAGTTGGCTACTGTGAAATAGCCTCCTTGTCATAGCAAAAGTTTTCCTCTCTTTGAGCAAAGCAGCCTCTACATGTCTGTTGAAATACAGATATTGATCTAGCCAGATGCCAAGGTATTTAACAATACTCTTGGTTTCCAGTTTACTTCCATGCGGTCCCACGAAAACTAACTTTCGCCAGTTTTTTCTTGTGTCGTTCGTGGCTTTTTATAATGGGGTTCTAAATAGGATGGCTTCACATTTCTGGAAGTTGATCTTAAGTTTCCAGTCATCGCACTTTGTTGAGGTCTCACTGTATTAAACTATTTATAATCTCAACTTTCGGAGCTGTTCTGTAAATTATGAGATCGTCTGCGTACGCAATTGCCTGCGGAAGTGCTTCTAATAAGGCGCTAATGTAAATGTTAAAAAGAATCAGAGAACGTAGTGTGGGGGGCGAAGTCGTGGCGTCAGCATGGGCGCAAGGTTCTACTTCGTCCTCACAAATTAGAAGTTCACTGATTGTTCCGCGGCAGCAAACTGATCCCAAAAAACAAAACAAAACAAAACTCCTCAGCACACCGTCCACGGGAAGCAAGTAAAAGGAAACACTCAGCAGCACGGAAAATTAAACACCAAGAGAAAGTTCCAAAGTTAAGAAATGAAACGCACTGCTTTCGTATTATGTGCTTTTATTTATTTATAAAATGTTCTTGAATTTGTTGGTTCTAGTTATTAATGTTCAGATTTTTACTTAAGGTAGTGGTAAAACAAATTCAGCGCTGGATGTTATTTCTATTAAACCATTCTTTTATTTAACTCTTGGTTTTTACTGGATGCTGGTGGTAGGACAAATTAAACTGTAAATGAACACTCAAGTTTCACGATTGTTGATATGGGGCATACGTATGTATATTGTCTTTGTACTTCAACGGCTACAGAAATATTTATTTTTGTGTTCTTCTACATTTTAGGCACTTGAATACCGCACGGAAAGTATTACCTCAACACAACATTATTATTCATTTATTTTTGGGCGCGGCTTACCGATCGAGGGAGGACCTGACATATCAGCATCGGTGTCGACGGCAGAGCTCGTTACATGGTCGCTGCGTCCTCGACCGAACGCCAACTTGTGAGGAGGTGCTGGCCAGTCACGTTTGGTTGGAAGTAGGCGACTTAGGTTAGGGGGCTCCTAGGCCGGTGGTGTCGCTCGGATGTTGGTACAGCTGGATGGTTAGAGCTGCGTTGAGTAAAGGTGTGGTGATTGTCGAGCGTTGGGGTTGTTGCACACTTTAATTGTCTTTTGGGTTTGTCACACTATCACAAATTTCACCCTAACGTCACTGTTTTTGGTTTTTTTTTGTCTTGTCTCTACACTCGCGGGTCACCAATGTGGGCGTACGAATTTGGGTGTGCCGGTGCACGACACGGGTTCACTCCCACCCCCACCATCACTATAAGTTCGTCCATTGTTCCACCGACCAAAGAACCAAACTCCACCATCTTTCGTTCTCAACAAGGGATACGAAACCTCACAAGGAAACCGACACAAGGAGGAAGTAATTAAAACGCACTTTTTGTTTATTATAAAAGGTTCTTTTTATTCAAAACAAATCTTACTGCATTTAATTAGATTACAGAAAAAAGATTCTAATTACACTGATGATGAAACGAATGCACAAAAAATAAATATAAGACAGTGTACTCTATTTGTATGGCATTATACTGGGGACACAAGAAAAATTACTTTTCATTGAATATTTTTGCTATTTACTTAATTTGACTCAATATGCTGAAATCGCGAGTTTTCATACTTACGCATACCCGCAGCGCTACGGGTAGCGGTGGTAGAGGACCGACCGGCTCGGTCGGGTGATGGAAAACGACTCCCCGAAGTGCATACGCTGGTAGCATGATTTGGGGTGATGTGGTGAATATCCTCTCGGCTAAGGGTGTATTTTACCCACCACAAAAGAAACGTAGAGTCTCTCTTTGTGGAATAGAGAACCGGATCTCGTAGTGAAGATCATGGTGGTATGTGTGTATGTGCGATCGTGCAGATCTTTGTTTAACTCTTGCGCGAAGGCCATGGGAAAGCAAATGTGAAAAATTGAAAGGACAAATGGATCGTGTAGATCATTGTTTACTCTTGCGAGAAGGTCAATGGGAAACGAATTCAGAAACCTTGAAAGGGATAAAGGCATTTATGAGATGTGAGTTCGGCTAAGTAAATAAGCTGCAACTCATTAGGTGTGGTGATGCATTCGGGATACTTGATACAATTTGGATTTTATATCATATCGCTAGAATGCCTGAAGAAAAACCGAATTCTTTCGTTTGATTTGCGCACGTGATACCTGTTGAAAAATTCGGTTTTAGCCGCAATTGCGCAGATTGTTTGTATTAAGAAATGATGCAGAATTCGGTTTCGAAGATAATGCTTGGGATGCGGTAATTGTTTGTCGATTGGACAAACGAATCGCGGGTCGGTTTATTGCAGCTGCATAAACAAGCCGTCCGACATTGCATTTTAATGATGACAGAGGGTGTCGAATGGTTTGGGATATATGATGCATATGTACATTAAAGAATTCTTTCGGGGAATTTGAATAGCGCATTAAATGCGTGAATGTTAGGAGAATTCTTTTTAGGAATTTTAGATAATGCGTTGAATGCATTAAATGTTCTTGGAAAAGGAAATGTTTTCAGGTGCTAATACAATAGCATTAGCGAAAAACAATGGGAGTTGGGTTGCAGTTATGGGGGGTTCTTCGGGTAAGCTTAAAAGAACCCCCACAGTACCGCTCCCTGTTGCAAGCCATTCTGGATATTATACGTTTTATTAGAGATCACGTTACCACTTCCTAACATATTGTAAAGTACATATAGTAAAGGCTTATATATACCATGTCTGACCAGTTTGTAATATAACTCTTCGATCCAGAGGGTACCAAAGGCTTTTTCCAAGTTGATCAGATAGGCACCTGTGTACTGGTTCTTTCATTTATTCCATTGTATGTCGGAGACCAGTTTAGCTGCGGCATGTGTGGTTTCATGACCTGTCTTAAAGCCAAAGTGGTTATTCGGAATAATGTTGTTGTCGTCTACCCATTTTAGCAGAACTTTGTTAATAGTCTTTTCAAATACTTTACTGATGCTTGGGAGTAAACTTATCGAACGCATGTTCCTTGGGTTTGCACAGTCCTTGCCCTTTTTTGGGATGGCCGTTTTCCAACCCGCGGGAAAATATGCATTATTCAACACGTTGTTAAACAGGACCGTGTATATATCTATTGGCATTGGAAGCAAGTTATTGAGTACGATTTTAGGTACTCCATCTATTCCCACCGACTTTTTGCCCCTCAATGAGTCGACGATATCCTGGATTATTTCTCTCGTAATTAAAAGACTATTAGCCCTAACATTGGCATTAATATCATTTGAACTGAATTCGGTAAAACCGGGATTCTCTGATTGCCAAAGTAAAATTTCATTTCGGAGATGCAGGAGATTCAGTAGAACTCTGTCCTCTAAGTTGTGATTTCGGTGAATGCTTTCATTTCTTGAAAGACAGCTCCCACAGCGTTCACCCTTTCCAAAGGATCTGCGATCACACAGAGATCATTAATGAGGATAGCGTTCTCTGTATCTATGCCAATGTTGATTAGCAGCTGCTTGTTTAAATCAGTACGTGGAATTTGGAGACACTGAATTATTTCTCCTGAATATTTTATTTATTTGTGGGAACAATTCGGGTTATTAGTTTTTATAGCTCGAATTCTGTTGTTGCAGTACAAATTTGTTGCTAATCTATAATTAGCTTTAAGTAGTTGTTGGAGGTTTTTTAATTGAGATTTCAGTGATATTATCTCCTGGTCTTGTCTGTCTGTGTAATTGTTTTAGTTTCGATAGCAGTCTGCTTTTTTTCTTGTGGAGTGCGTTTATTGTTGTGTTTCTGTACATGTTTATGTGATCTGTAACTGTTGTTTTGGAAAGTGTTGTGTCCATTGTTCGTTTTACGGTTTCGTCCATTTGTTGGATGTATTTGTCGATTTCGTCATTTGTCAGGTGTCTGTTTACTGGCAGATTAAAGTCGTTCGAACGAAGTTCTCTTGTTAATGATCTGGTGAACTGCGGCCATCGCATTGCCCCGTAGTTGTAGGGTTGTGGGATCACGAATTCCTCCAGATCTGCCAGATCACTCGGAAGCTTTATTACTGCCGTGAATGCAACGTGTCACTGTCGTAGTCAATTGTCCGTAAACAGTTTGTGTTTCGTCTATTGGTGGTAAGTGGTTTCAGTCGTGAGTTAATAAGCAAGATATATAAGAACGATCTACCTCTAGTGAACAATGGATATTCCGTAGCTAGTAGGTCCGTTCTATATTCTATATGATACTGATCTAACCAACCAGTCAACTGACTTCCTCTGGCATTACATATATATAAATTCCCCAGTTTTATGCTTGGCGTTCATATCTCTGCCTAGGATAAAATAGTTTTTGTCCAAGTGCAATTGTAAGCACAGAAAGAGTGTCTCGAAGTCTGCTATAAATAGGCTACGTTGGTGCTCTTCAGGTGCATATACCGCAATCGCATACAAACCCTTTCCTTGCTGAAAGGATATACGTAGGGTGCATGCTTCCAGCACTAAGAACCTGCGCATTTATCAAGTATATATAACTTTATGATGGGATTCCTTTTCTAATAAAGATTGCAACTTGAGAGGAGTTAGGTCAATTTCTTCCTATAATATAGTTTTTATGCCCTATCTTATGCTTCTGGTTTAACTTTGTTGACAATAATTTGCGGAATTGACTCACACGACTCAGCCAACACTCGGGGGTTGAAATTTCGCGACTACTGGATGTACGCATCGTCGGCGCGCTACGAGCAGCTGAAGACGGACCGACCGACCAACTCGGTCGGGTGATGAAAAGCGACTCAGCGATATTAAATCGTTATCAATAGAACTTCGGCCAGTGAAACCGGCTCTCTCAAATTAGAGTACACATGTATGTGTGAGCATTGGTTCATTCATGGGGCGAAACCATGAAAACGAACCTAAAACAAAGAAAGGGCAAAATGTGCATACATGCGATGTGAGTTCGGCTAAGCAAACAAGCCGAATCTTATTGGATGCTAATCGTGTCTTTGTTTGCTCATGCCTCGAGGTCATGTGGAACGGATGCAGAGAAATTAAAAGACAAAGCGACCGTATATATCGTTGTCTAGGATGTGCATCGCGGCTAAATAAGTAGACTACGATGCATCGAAGAAATCGTGTTAAGAGAAAAGATGAGACGAGGGCATCATAAAAGTCTTAGCTGAGTGATGCCCTTGTGTAAATAGCCGAATAGCCATTAGAAGGGGGGCTAATGGATTATAATACTTTATACAATGGGAACTGTATATCGTATCTTGAGTCGGTGGCCGAAACGAATCCCTTGCTTGCATTTGAATATGTGGGGAAATTCGTTTGTGGCAAAGAACGAAATTTGTGATTATTTATTCGTTTAGACTCGGGATCATGGTCGGATAAAGGCCAGCTGAACAAACAAGCTGCCCGACGCTGCTTTGGCAGTCGGACAATGAATCGCCAGCCAATGTGGATGTAAGACATTGTTGTACACAAGTGAGGCTGAGAATAGCCAACTCAAGGTTAAGATTCCCTGATTATGCGGTTGCATTATATGTGAACCAATGAGTTTTCTTTCAGGGAATTTATGATAAGTTTGGAGAGAATTCTTATAGGCAATTTTTAATTCGAATTCATGAATGAAGGTAAGAATTCTTTTCCAGAAGCTTATAGCTAAATGCATTTGGTCATTTGTTGTGTGAAGCGTTTACAGGTGCTTAATGCGATTGTATTAGCAGAAAGTTATGATGGCTGGGTTGTAGTTATGGGGGTTGTTCGGGTAAGTGTTCCGTGGGGTTTGGCGGAACCGCCACAGTGTAATTTATTAATTAAAACTGATATACAGGATGGAAATTCACCCAGGGACGACAGCAATACCGTTAGAAGTGCCACACCGACGAACTTTTAGTAGCCATGGAGCCTTCACAGGAGTGAAGCGTATATTTCGTGTTCGTGGGTATTATGCTAACAACTAGAATTAAAATAGTATATGAAGGCTGTGGCGGTTCTTTAATACATTCCCAAAGAGCCGCCCATCCTCTTTAAATTAACCACTTTCTCTTACCATACAAAGCATAAACACGTATCGGGTATCGCCAGATCTGCCTCAGGAAAACTGAGTTATCTCTTTAGAGCCAAGAAATATTTTACTCCGGCCCAGCTTCTTCTCCTATATAAATCTCAAATTAGACCCGCGCTCGAATATTGCTCTCATGTTTGGAGCTCGGCTCCTAAACATACCCTCGACCTACTTGAGAGCGTACAGAGACGAGCGATCAGCCTAATCGGGGACTCGGCGCTGACGTCGGGACTACAGTCGCTATCACATCGAAGGCGCGTGGCCGACCTCTGTCTGTTTTACAGATATTATCACGGGTGCTGTTCTTTGGAGATTCTCGGCATTGTTCCACGCAATTCGGTTTATATGCGCTCCACAAGACAATCCGACGAATAGCACCCGTTTGTGGTTCATCTCCCGACAGCGCGAACATCCCTGTATCAGAACTCGTTCCGTTACAGAGCGGGGAAGCTGTGGAACTCCCTTCCCACGCGAGTGTTCCCGGAGCGTTACAACCTGCAACTGTTCAAAAAGAACTGCAACAGTTATTTGATGGCATCTCGGGGCGCCCACTCGACGCTATAGGTTCGCCTCTCCTGAGAGAAGTCTAATAAAAAAAAAAAAAGCCGTGGTACTTGCCTGAAATTAGGGGCAGCGTAAGCTCCCCTGCAGCATCTTACCTGAAAAGAAAACCTACCCGACGGCATCCATACATTTTGAATTTCCCTGGTTCATATTCTATGAACCGGTTCATCTCCTATCGGCTCAGCCTGTCTTCAATTACGATAAACAAATGCTGGCCAGCGTATTGTTGACATAGTTGCAGCCGATATTATTTCCATAGTTCACAATTGTATATCGCGCCTATACCTTTAGGCCCGCGACAGTTGGGACAAATACCCGTTATCGGCTATCAACCAATCATGAATTTGGGCATGGATATGATCATTGTTTAGGTAACCTTACTCATGCCATGCCTATGATGATCGCCTGAAAACCTAAATTAAACATACACTACCTCACTGTGTTCGTTTTACTTACCCGCATATTAATCTAAACATACAGCCATCCAGCCTGACCCTTTGCCGCCGTCGGCGAGGTTTCTGCTGACTTATGGCCACAAAATAATTTGCCTCCTTGTGCACAGGAGCCATGCGGCTAGATTGGATACTGCCTACATCGGTGTTTCCAAGGAATCTTAGGCAAATACCATGACGACCCCTTTGTATCATAGGCACATCATGTACCTCGTGTGTGCCACCATTTGATCCGTGAAATAGCGTTTTTTGTTTACTTTGAAATAAAAATCTATTTCGATCCCTGGTACATCGCCGCAGCCACCGATGATCGTACGTCTGTTTAGTCAGGTGTCCACCGATCATCGTTTTCATCGCAGGGCATCGTACTTGTCCTATACGGACACATATAGAATCCTCCCCTATCGATGTAATTCTCGGCCATTGAATCTGATGGATGTGAGTTGTATCGTTGAGTCACATTCAAACTTCGCAGGCGTACACACGCTTTTCTGTAAAGAGGCTAATTTCAACGGTCCAACGGGGCAGACATAAAAAGGTCGTCGCGTTCCGGAGTCAGATTATTACACGCGAGGAGGATAGTCGGGAACCTTAAGTTACATGTTTTTAACGTTTGATAAGAATTGTTTCATCAATTAAAGTGGTTTGGTCGAGTCATGATAAATCGTCGCCAGTAAATTAAAGTCCCATTGTCGGAAATCGTCGCCGCACGCACAAGTAAATATAGTAAGGTTAAAAGCCTAGAGTTAAGGTTATACAATTGAAAGACTGAATCGATGTCACTGTGTGCCGCCTCAGAATAATGATTAATAAAGTGTAACAAGCATATACGATTAAACAACTGTGTGTGTCGTTATTTTTAAATACATCGATGGACCAATTTTCTGCGTTTATCTGGAGAATTAATTTAGTGCTTCCAATAGAGTTGTGAGGTATTACACTGAACCAGAGTCCATGTCGACCCCTAGTCTAAATACCCACAAGGCCACCCGAATTTAGGCACAACAGTAGAGGTTATTCAGCGTATTATTGAGATGATAAGAGAAAATTCGCAACGATCAACATTAAGAGGACTGGATGGCGATTCTACGAGTCTGCACAGGCGTGTCCCACGCCCCATGTTATCCTCAGATACATGGACTGCATTCGACTAATGATGTCGCATACATGTACGGCTATTTCAGGACACTGTGTCATAGAACCCGTACTGCTTACCGCTCTATTTGCTGGGTAAACAGACAGTCACGAAAACTACAAGCCATAATATCGCAACAAAGGGAAATAGACAATCTTCACGATTTCCTCTTGAGCCGATCTGGTTTTCTTTCAAAGCAAATCACCTGCAAAAGAATCTACCTCCTGGCAAAATGAGAATCCCAAAGAAATAAAAGTAGTACAGTATTTTGCATACAGGAAGAGATCCAATTTATCCGAGAATTGTGTTTTAGGGAAGTTTGTTATTGTTGTGATCCTACATCACTACTCCCACATAACCCCCTATTATAATATAAAATAATGTCAAACATGCCATATACAAAATACCTCAATCCCATAATCCCAATCAGTATCCCCAATTAAATCAAATGCTCAACACATTGAACCAAATGTTCGTTTGTTGCACATTGATCCAATTACCAAAAAACTCCAACTTAAACCAATGTATGATAAATTGAACCAGATGTTCATTTATCATGCTTAAACCAAACTCTTAAAAATCACAACATCGTGAAACGCGTATCCCCAAATGCATTTCATGATTTATCTTCCCGGAATTTGTTGAACACAAATTCCCATAAAGATCCCTAGAATACGATTCCGATTGAAGCACATACAAAACCTTGTCTGTTCCTCTCGGAATTTGTATCCATCCTTACAAGAGGAATCTCTTTGGAGCCTGAGTATAAAAGGGCGGCGAATTTTTGTTCTCATCACTCGTCAGGTGACATTCATCTATCACGGTTCACATCGATTTTTGTGTGATACATTGCTTATTCGTGAATATTTTGACAAGCTCCCACTAAAAAAAAAAAAAAAAAAACTATAACTCAAACAACTCCAACTCTAACACAGAATCACTGACATCCGTAGGGGTGTTGGGCTCGGTATCAAGATGTCTGAAATAGAAAGGGGGGAGGTATCTAAGGATAGTGGACAGGGTTAGTTCAAATGTTCTTTAGCTACTTCGCTGGAGGGATGTTGGGAGAGAAATTGTACAAGACCGATAGGTCTTGAGTACGGTAGTAAACGCAGTTCAGAAGGGTCAAGAACGCAAGACTCCCCTACAAGTATGTACTCGCTGTTCTGAATGCTTCGAGGTACTTGGATACTAATTGTAACAAGTACTCGTCGATGAAGACAATAGAGACAGCTTCGTATAGGTGGTAGTTGGGGTAATGGCGACCGCCAGGCCTTCTAGAGTGGTTGGTACATCTTCTGAGGAGTATCCTTTCGAAAACTCGAAATCTTTTCATTTGGGCCGGAGTTATGCAGGACCAAATGGGAAAGGCGTACGATATTACAGATCGGATTAGTTGCTTATAGCAAAGAAGCTTAAAGTTGGTGTCAACTTTGTTGGTCCACTTCAAAATGTTCTGCAGTTGCTCAGAGCGACCGAGGTCTATTTGATGAATGTGCGTTACATGTTTGATGAAATTAATTTTTGGCGTATAAATGACCCCAAAATATTTCATCCTATCCTGTGGTCTAATCGTAGTACCTCCTATTTGTATTTGATTATTCTGTGAGTATCGAAAAGTAGGTTGGAAGTGTTTACTACTCAGAATTAGGGCTACTGCTTTGGATGGGGTAAGTCGAATTTTCCATCGACTCTAATACTGATACAGTTCGTCCAGGAGACGGCTGAGCCGATTTGTTGTGAGTTTAGAGCTTTTGTATAACGTGTGCACTACGACGTCACCCGCATAGTATATCTGATTTAATCTCCCGTCCACGGGGCGAGGAATATCTGAGGTGTTGATATTAACTAAGATGGGGCCTATAATTGTGCCCTGTGGTACGCCTGCAGCGGCGTTGAAAGTTCGGGAAAGCTTTCCATTCACTCGAACTTCGAAGGTTCTGTTTAGAACGAACTGGTAAATGATACTACACAGCGTCCTATTGAGACCAGTGTTAAATAATTTAAAGACGAGACCTTCAATCCACGTGGTGTCAAAAGCTTTTTCAATGTACAGGCTCACCGCAATGGTGGGCTCTTTATTAAAGGGGCGCCCACAGACGTGGTTTTGAAATATGTTGAGAGCCATAGTGGTGCTGTGCGCTCTTTTAAATCCAAATTGGAAATCAGGTATTAGTTTCCTGGCACTGATAAAATTGCTTAGCTTCTCGTATTTTTCATATATTTTGCTAATGCAAGTGAGGGGCGAGATGTAGGGAAAACTTGAGGGGCGGTATGTTGTGCTATACATTATATTGTATAAACAACAGCATGCTTCCAAGCTTGAGGAAAGTAGCCCATGTTGTAGGCATGGTTGAACAGTATGGAGAGCTTTATAAAGAATAAAGCAGAAAGCCTTCACAACGAGTGGTACGAGATGTTGTCGATACCGGGTGACTTCTTAGGGTTTCGAGACTTAACTAGGTTCTATAGGGTATTTAGTGTGATGTATCCGTGATCATTATGACGTGAATCGTCGGAGTATGCATTGTTAGCTGAATTGAAGACAACTATGGGTTCGTTAAAGTTGTCTAAGTTGTTGTGGACCCCTGAACTAATTGTAAAACCTGAGCGTAACCCCAGATTTAATATTTTAGGTTATTTTGATATGGAGTTAGTTATCTCTCGGGGAATACGCCCCCGAGGTTAAGTTAATGATATTCACCTGTCAGCTCTACGCGTTTCCAGTCAGGGGGAACTAGGTATTGTTTTTTATTCTAGTTTCACCTGAGCAGCTTTCCTTTTGTATTTCGTCTTCCTGTGGGTAGCTTTTGGGGAATAACAATAAGTGGTTACCTGTTGGCTCTGGTAGGTTCCCTTGTGAGTAGGCTTCGGTATCTACTATGGCAAGTAAGTTGATGTTCCATACGATGAGAAAACTAAAGCACTTGTCTCTAGGTTTGCTTTTATTTGAACACTTTTATTTGTTTACTTTTATTTGTTCAACTTGTTTTCTTTTATTGGGTTAGCTAGATTTACTTTCATTCAATACCAAGATTTACTTTTATTCCATAGCAAGAAGACCCGCTGTTCTTACGCTAGGGCCGCGGTATTTTGCTTGGATTTTACTCTACACCGCACTGCAAAAGTCCCACCTGCAACCACTATTTATATACCAAAGTTATTGGTGAGGAAATGCAGACGATGCATTTTCCTCAACCAGAATGTGTGACCTACTTTGCCTAGCTCGAGTCATTCGTGTTTCCCAATAATCGTTATCATTTGGTTGCCCCAGTTAAATCACATGCAATTACTTTATTATTATGAAGCAGAGGAAGCAATTTGTAATGTAAGTCCGTGTGACAGAATGCCCGCGTGCCCGGTGTAAAGTTTGTTTTGTGGACATCTGGTGTGTAGCCTTGGGGATCGAGAATGTGTCATACGAGATGGTATGTTGATTTGCGGTGGTTGGGTTGCTTTCATGTATTATGTGAATACGAATTGATGATACCCGAGAAACGTGCAGCTTTGGAAAGCGAGCACGCTTCATAGGTGGCAATTAATAGGAGTGTTGGAATAAGAGCCGCAACGTGTGCGATAGGAGTATTAATTGCATGTGGGAAGAAACGTTAACTGATCAATTGGATTGAGATAGATTGAGTATTAATTGCATGTGGGAAGAAACGTTAATTGATTAATTGGGTTGAGGCTGATTTTTGGATGTGAGAGAAGGGTTGTGTAGCGAGGTGTAACATAATTATTACATTAGTGTCCGGGCCGCCACCCTCCAGAGTGAGCTTGTGATTATTTTCAAAGGTCTCCCCGATGATGTTTGCTTTATTCGTGTCATTATTAACGACAACACCGTTGTGCATGATTGGGGCAGTGATACGACAAGTGCCACATAACTTTTTAACACGTTTATAAACGTTCTGGTTCATCTGAATACCCTTCAGTTTGTCTTCCAATTGTCGGGTACAATTGTTTTGGATTCTCTGTTTTGTCAGAGTGCCAATATTTTGAATGATGGATCGCGATAATGGCTCGCTTTGTGTAAAGCGGTGACGATATCTCATTCTGCAGAGGTTTTTACGCTCCCGTATGAGACGAAGAGTGAAGACGTCACGGGAATCTGATAAGTCTTTTCAAGTTTATACTTCGGGACATTAGTCTGGTGGAGTCGCGCTGCGGCGTTATTTATCTCAACTGTCGTTAGGATCCTGTCAGTGGCAAGAGAAAGCTGGTGGAATTTTTCGTTCATGTGTCACTGAAGTTGTCCCAATTTGTGCGCCCATAAGCGGGTATGTATCTGACATGAGCCCCGGATACTCGATAGTTGCGAATGAACATGGTCACAGCGTTGTGGCCAGAAACACCCGCTGATACTTGGGGAGGAGATATTTGGGGAAATACATCTTCGGACACAAAAATATGTCCAGAATTGCGTTACCTCGCGTAGCAACAGTAGGTGCGACTATTTCAAAGTTGAGGCCATGAGAGTTTTCGATGTACCATTTGTATAATTTTGTGCCATTTAAGCAAGAGGCCGCAGTTGTTCCAGTGTGGATGCCTGGAGTTAAAATCGCCCCTATGATGGAAGGTGTAAGCCTCGAGGGTCTTATTAATTTGCCGATAACTTCGAGATTAATGGGGGCATTATTGGTTTTATGCGAGTGATATACGGAGTATATATTCAGTCTACCATTATTAGGTAGATCCAGTTTAACCCCGGAGACTTCTATGGATTCAAAATGTGGTAGGTCAATAGCTTCATGGCGAAGTTCGCTATTAACTAGTACATAGATGCCACCTCCGTTGATGGTGAGTTCGATCTATTCGAATCATTAAAAAGTTTGGGAATACGGGACAGTGACATGGATGTTACATACTTTCGGTTACAAGAACCACGCCCGCCCGGTTAACCTTTATGAAGTCAGAGACTATCATACTCTTTGATAGCGAAACGAGGGAGTTGACATTTATAAGAATAACTTTAATTTTGGGATCCATTTTGAAGCGAATGTCTTACATATGCCGTGAAAAGGACTACATCCCTCTCAGCAGCGGTTATTAGTTTTTCATATCGAATATCTTCACGCTAGGGTGACTAACTAGTTTCTCGAGCATTGAGGATTGCCCCTTTGGAGGCTTTTGTACTACCGCTTGGATTTGCGGCGTTGTGTTGGCCTGTGATCGGGATCGCTTAGGGACTTGGACATATTTTTGAGGGAGAGGAGTTGGGAGAGTTTTCATATTCTTTGTTTGGATCTCTTTAACCTTATCATCATCATCGGCACTACAACCGAGAACCGGTTTTGGCTTTAACCTTACCAGTGAATGTAAATCCATTTTGGATGAAATTTTGTGTAGCCTGTTTTTCGAAGTTTGACTTGGCTACTTGTTTAGCTCGAGTCTCCTTAGATCTATGGACTGCTTCTTTTTATTTAGGACAGTTTCTATAACTGTCCGGATGTCATTTTTTACGACAGTTGTAGTAAGTTGGCACCGTAATTTCCTCTTGCACATTTTTTTGTGGGATCATATTTTGCTGGCGTGCACTTTTCCGCAACGGACGCAACACCGGTCCATGCTGCAGTTTCGGGAGACATGCCCGAAATGTTGGCAACGTCGGCATTGAGGTATTTCATTGTTATAAAATATCTCGCACACAACTTGTGGATGTAGGATTGGAAGCGACTTTGTGCGTATTATGGAATCTATGTCGGTTCTTGAGGCAAGGTGAAGCTCAGATATGTTCACCTTGCTGTATTTTTGCGGTCTGATTTTCACAAACCGTTGTGGGGGACAGAATTTTCGGGCCGCGGTGAATATGTAATAATTCATCTACTTGGCCTTCAGGGTCTCGTTAACCTTAGAGAACGTCTGTCGATTGTAGATTATGATTTTATTGAAGCTTTGACTCAATGTTTTTGCTTTAAAGTTGGAGATTCCAACTGCCGACTGACGGACTGGGTATCGGCTATTTATACCAATCGCTCTCTTTGTTCCTGTGATGAACATGCGAACGGGAGAACAGGGGCACAGGGGTGATATGTTATAAAAACACTAGTTATTGTACGCCGAAAGGCATAAGAAAACCAAATAATCTTTAATTTAGAGCGCTTGCGAAGAGCCAGTAAGTTAATGTAAGAATGCTATTTGTTGAATAGAAGTTACCATTTAGTCTTAAGTAAAATCTGTAATTGAATTGTTAATAAATGTAGAGATAAAACAAACACAAAAAAAATAGGCACACAAGAGAAGATATAAGCGGCCGCAGTTGCGCAATTGGGGACGGTATAAGTTAAGCAATCAAACGCTGCTAATCCAATAAAAAGATCTTGACAAATTGGAAAGGGCTTGCTCCACCAATATTCAGAAAGTCAGAAATAAACTAAGTAAATCACCAATTCACGGCCTTCAATTAAATGGATTTATACCCAATTTCCTTAAATCACAATTTATTAACTCATCAAAAAGATGTCTTTTGCACACAACAATTTATAGAGAAAAACCTAGAACTAATAACACACTTTAAAAACTTCCAAAAACTCGGTCATCATTCATATTTATTCGATGTATTTTCCATCCAACCATTTTCGAAGATCACTTCGGAATTAATAACTTTTATAAGTGATTGTAACCATTTTCTGAAAAGAATTCTTAACAAGTTTTAATAAAGCAGTGATTATTTTCATACTTTATAAGATATACTTGATGCATTTTGTGTCCAAGAATTTCTAAGAAAGCTCCAGAATTATTCGCTTTTAAAAGTGTGTTTAGCCGTGATTTGAAATCAGTTGTTGAAAAGTGTTAAACAGTCGATAATGATTTTATTTTTGTACGAAAACAGATTCATTCATTTTACAAAACTTTCTCTATGGCGACTCAGTTCTATCGAAAATACTAGGGTATGAATGGAAATGGCTCCTCGATACTGTAGTGGTTAGTATATCCGCCTGTCACGCGGGAGACCGCAGTTCGGTTCCCCGCCAGGGAGCCTCTGGCCCAAGACTAATGACCTTGCCCTGAAAAGACAAATCAGGGGCACATTATGGAAAATTTAACAAGCCTCAGGACTTGCTAAATAAGGCCAAGACCAGCTCCCGGTTGATGATAATGATGATGAATGGAAAAAAAAAATTTGTATTTTGTATTTTACACTATGATAATACATTATCTCATAGAGTTACCACAGTGAGAGCGTTTTTGAACAAAATCTCAACAAATATATTCGAACAGGGCATCATATAAGACCCCCTGTGACGTTTTCCTGTTCCCAAGCATAACCGCATTGCCTCTGAAGTGGTCTACTTTGAAGGCGATAAAATAAATGTTGATGATTAATTCAAATTTGTTGTTGTTGTTAAGAAATTCCAGGTAGAAATTTGACAGACGATATCTTCACAAAAAATCAGATTTTGTCTGCTACGAATTTGAAACCAAAACCAGTGTAAAACTCTCTATTTAAAAGGAAAGTTTTCCAACGGACATTCTCAGTCTCTCTAAACTGTTCGTAAAATTCCAACTTTTTCAATTTACCATCTCATAAAGTGTCGAACGACCTTGTTGCTTTCGGCTAGCACGTTTACTCCAAAAGATTATCACTTCTTCAACGTAGTAAGGCAGCCAGTTTCTTAACGCCTATTTCCCCAGCTCCACAAAGTAGCTTGAGCCCTCTCCTATTTATACTAGCCACTAATGATATTGATGGGGTCATTAACCCTTACTGTTTGTGCCTTTATGCTGATGGCACTAAGTTCTACAAGATCATGGCGTCACCACTTCATTCTGTACTGCTGTAAACAGACCACAGAACTCTCGACTTGGTGTGGTTAAAACAGTTTCGTGCTTAACATGACCAAATGCCAATCGGTTACCTTTTCTGGTAAGCGTATTTAATCTTGTCCGTTCCCGTATTACCTCCATAGCCAACCTCTAAACATTGTCCAAACTATCCGTGACCTTGGTATAAATTGCAACAGATATGACACCATTCAGAGCTATATAAGTTGATTGCCCAGAAACATAGTCTCTTATCCAATAAATCAGTGTACCGCCATTTACACAGGAATGTAATTTCGATAGTAGGGGTGGGTGTGGAACTCTAGCGCAGGCCTTTAAACCATCCATTGTGACGACATTGTTTCACTAAAGCAGTGGATATAGTGACTTTACTTTTCGTTAAAGAATGCCATCAGATTTCTTGTGAACCTCTTGTTCATCTCTTGTAATCCATGCTCTCAGTCGTTAAGGAAGTCGTCGAAGTCCGCGACATCTTTGTGATGCAAAAATAAGACGAACTGAACTTCATGTAACAATTCATTAGGACTACTTTAAGATGTACACGCCAAAGTTTACAAGATTTACAACCAAGTTTTCGTGAAATTTTCTAGAGAAAAAGTCTGTAAAATGATCTGAATATAAGTGCCATAGCAACGTTGAACTCAACTTCCAGCAGATTAGGTTCACCTTAGTTCTAGTATTTTCCTAGATGCTTCACTGAATGATTAATTTACTCTTTCAAAAAAATGTCGATAAATAAAATGTGGATTTTAAATTATATAAAAACCTATTTATGACACAACGACGACTATTTTTCTATATACAATTCTGTTATCGAAAGTCATGTGTTCTATACCACAATTCCCACATCAGTACTACTTGTCAAGTCTGCATATGAATGCAAGCATTCAAATCCAATAGTTTTATCTTCACCCACAGCAGTTCGAAACCTATGTCTTCGGGAAGAAACCTATAATCTTCGGTTTCTTAATATCTCATTTTGTTTTCGAAAAACGAAAACGCGCAAACTGAAGGATCCTTTGCCTTTTGTACTCTGTAATTTATACATTCCACCTGAAGAACACCAGGTCCTCCTTGCTGCATCCAACACTAATAAGCGGTTGTTAATAATGCAAAATATTACGTCTATCTCCAACAACAGATCGGTTGCAAGATTTCCACATGATCTACACACCATGGACCGCAAAGAAAAACACCTTTATATATACATATCAACGCCATTTTGCTCACTCACTACGGCTCCGCTCCAATCTGAAATGCAAAAGTCCGTTGGCGCGATATGTATCTCGATCCAACTAAATCACGCATCCATCCAGCAACATGGAGGAATAAGCCACGACAGACCCACCAGAGCCAATGATCTCACTTTTAATTGTATCCCTTCAGTTCGGTTCGATTCCAGGCCGGTCAACGTTATCCGACAAGCTCCATGCAACATTATTGGTTGATGATGGTCCTGGCTCACAAGCAGATCATCGTCGTTTCTTGAAAAATGGGAGCAGGAAAAATCGACTTCGACTGGTAAAACACGTTTTAAGCCTTCGTCACCGACGTCATTGAAATCCAAGCCCCAAATGCAACCCAATGAAACGGCGCGCCGGTGCACTATCGTTTGACGGAATCTTGTATCACGTTTCACGGACAGCTTCATGCACGGATCCATGAATCACAGCGCCGACAACAAAATGCCGCTGAGCCCAAAGGTGATTCAGGAGAAATCTCCTTCGTTAATCTTTATATACCTGTACAATGTGGTATACGTGTATATAGTTTTACCCGCTTCTTGTACATGATTTGTCCAGTCCTTGTCGTTAGATGTCTTGTGTTGCTTTTTTACTTTGTTCGTATTTCTACTAGAGGACTTCGGAGGCGTGGGAGCATGTACTCGCCATTTTCCCATTCAGCTGGCAGTCAACACACCTCTGTATCTGATATTGGTGTGGCACTCATGTCTGCTTAAAGAAAAAAGACTTGAATAGAACCGAGTACATGACCACAAGAGAAACCACAACACGCAAGGCATGAACGTGACGTGACACTATCTTTCGGGGGTTGCTTTCCACCCTTTGTTAGACTTGATTACACAAGGTAAACCACATTCAGTTGTCGAGGGTAGAAGCTAACCACAAAAATTGGAATGGTTGCCATCTGCAGCTATGTTTCGCATATTTGCCTGAAAACTGGATAGTAGTTTGTTATTTTGAAAAATATATAAATGAAAGTACGAATAATAACAACTTTGAGATTAAATTGTATTATATTAGTCCCAACTCGCGTGACTAGACGACTCGAAATCCAATCACGGTGAACAGTTGTAATGCAGCCATGCTAAAAATATATATAGTATATAGGTATGCGATTAGGGAGGTTATTCCTAAGAAGATAACAAAGGTTCCAAAAACGCAAAGCTAGAAGGACAGGATTTTCACGATTGCCAGATCTATATCTGATTTTGATGATATCAAGTGTATCGGTCTATGTAAACTATATAGTAAGTGTTGTTAATTCCTCGGAAAGGATTCATGGTAATATATACGTTATAAACGTGTGTTTTAATATTATGACCATTGCCATCAACATTAACTTTAGTTGTAGGTTTGCACATTACTAAAACGCTTTTTCAAAAGCTGACTATTGGATCGGCTTTCAATTTTTGTAACGGAAGAATATATTGTTGACATGGGTAGGATCAAGGATGGGGGGAGGAGATTACTATCACTCGTGTAGTGATGACAATAAGGATACAATGCCTGGCACTAAACGAAACTCAGATAATAACTGAGATAGATAGGCAGATTTTAATCTTCCTGGCGATAGGTTAGTGCCTCTGCTTTTTCCACGCCGTGACTTAGACACATAAATTTGAGGTAATAGTGCTTACCAGCTTATGCCACAAACATCTTGCCGGTAAAACGTCACACTGTTAAGTCCTGTACAGAAGCCCTAGCTTGGATAGAAACGTCTACCTTCATGAAATTGGTGCCGTATCAGAAACAATTGATAGGATTTTGATCGTATAGATACTTCTTCTGAAGTGGTGTCCGATTTGATAAAAAACAGATATAAAATCGAGTTTTAGCGTCTATTTCATTTATAAACTAACCGCCGACGAGTCAGCACGTGCACCTCTGCCTCGTAATCCGTACCATCGGATCAATTATGTAATCTGTTTACGGTATCTTAAGTAAACACAAGGTACCCCAATTGCACTATCGGTTCGCGCGTCAAGTCTTCTGTGGGATCCGAAGTAAACAAACGGATTACCACAAACGCGTCCGAGTGTAGTGCAATCATATTTTGTGGGATTCGCGCCGTAGTGTGAAAATTGTGTGGACGTGTACAGTGCAGAAAAACTCATACCCTATTCTTTCCTTGTGTCTGTTTTTCCTCTTTTTCGTACCTCTGTTGTGTCCCTTGACCATCGATACTCTCGATTGATTTATAATCTTTGGAGCGTTTTTTGTGTTCCGAGTGGCGTAATATTCGTCACGAAAGGGATGTGACCTGGATGTCGGCACGGATATAATGGGGCAGCTACTACAAGGACATACCACCTGTAGTGGTTATCTACCGCCGGGTCCGACTTGCATCCTCTTCTGAGGTGGTATTGGTTTTCTGTGTCAGGTCATTTCAATGGAACTGAAATCTCATGTCGATCTGTGTAACATTCGCAGCCTAAGATGCAATTTATCCTCTGTGTCTGCCCACGTCGGTAACCAGAAACCAGCAATCCTTGCACTTACCGAGCTTCAGGGAATATTATATAGGACAAGGCTCTCAGGTTTCGTTCCTTGCAAATATTGGTGGACGGCGTTTACATTTGTATTGGTGAAACCGATGCCCCTGATGTTACAAAATGCCGTCACCAGCGGAGCGTGAGCAGAGCCCCGAGAGCGAACCCGGTTATGCGATGACGAATTTCTTAAAGTTCGGTTATTTATCATAATATTTGCATGATGTTCCCCCCGAGATCCGAATGGGAAACTAGTTTACCTCCAGAATTCTTTATATCGGAAGGTACTATCATGACTTATCTCAGTGTCAGTCCGGACCGTCAGCGACACATCCGAAACACCATCGAAGATTTCTCTCGATGATATCGCGGAATATACAGCGTGACGGGGTGGTATCTCACCTTGGGACCGACTACGACCTACACCAACCTTTTCTCCAACCAGTCCATCTGTCAAGCTCCGAAAGATCGCCAGGGATTTCTCTCGACCATTTCACGGAACCTATAGCTTGATAGGGTAGTATTTCACCGGGCGACTGGGCGTTGGAACCACACCTACCACTCGGCCCTTAGTCGCCTCTTACGACAAGCTGGCCTAGCTGTGAGTACATTCTAACGCCCTACTCACAGGGCTAGGTGTACATTTTGTTCATTTTTTTTACATTTTCCACATTTGTGGCTACTTGAAGTCGCGGGCTTATGCCAACAAGCCACAGACAATCGCAGCCCCTAAGGAGAATAGTCGACAGGAATGCGAACAGTTATCACCGGAAATCTTGCGGAATGTCATGGAAAATGCGATAAAAAGGGGACTGTGGAGGTTCTCTATACCACATGAAGAACCAACCCACAATTTCAACCAATTTTGACCTCTAACAGCGCGTCACCATAAGCCAAATCTGCAATAGCACACACCTCCCAATATGCAACAGCATCCGCCCCCAAATCTGCAATTACATACATCCCTAAACTTACCAAGAATCCATTTCCCAAGCTGTAATAAAATGCATATTCAAATTTACAACGGAACACTAATCAACTCCCCCAACTACATCAATAATATAATAAAACGCATATAATTTTTCCCAAAAAAACAAAAACGGTTAATTTCCTATTTAAATTATATCCCTCGCTTGCAACCAAGTAACTCTAGTTTCCCCGAAAATCATTTCGGCTACCATCCTACCCAATACCAATTCTCCTTACTGGCAAGTCACCAGGACGATGTGTTGCATTTCCGCGAAACATCCATCGCAACGACCAGGACCCATATTCCTTTGTCTAACCGAGAACTTATACCCATACCTGGTCATATTTCCAAACCAATTTCCCCGTATACACAGCGACAGAGGAATTTAACTCAGCTTGTACGGCAGTGATTCTCTGGAACTAAATTCCCTATGCAAGCATAGCAACCCCTTTCAAGTTCCTGGTAAGTGGCAGTGAGACTATTCAGCTATGACTCCACTGCCACGACGCAATGAACGATTTCTTGCTTTAATCAGTCAGTCGAGTCACAGCCGCCAGTGGAGCTGTGGGGGTAAAAAGTATTGATGTCAACGTATGACACAGGTTTACTTCTTCCGCCAACAATTGCATCGCCAAACTTGCTCTTAAGAGGAAAGAGAAAACGAAAATACCGTTCTATTTGTTGTTTTTATGTTCTTTATTTTTTTGCACATTATCCAGAGAGATGGTTTGTAATTTTTGTTTTCCTTTTTTACTTAGGACTTATAATTAATATTATTAATTTGAATTTTATAAATGTTATACAAGATGAAACACTTCTTTCTCGACACTGTGACCGCAGTTATGAAAATTTAGACTCGACTTATTAAGAATTAGGGATGAAGATGGGATTTTTTGATTTGCACCACAAGCAACCAATCGAGATCATCTTTGCAATTGCGCTCTGTTATGTTCCCCGCTCATAGAGGTAGATAAACTCTTCTGTTGATTCGATAGTCGATGGACAAGGGAGAATAAGAGAACCGGAATACAATGTGCAATGATCCCGGGGTGGATTTGGTTTTTGTGTGCATGTATTTCATGCACTTTTTGTGTGCATGTATCAATGCAGCTCTGAGAATAGCCCACTGACCTAATTCGGCGAATGTGGTGATCTCAGAGTGCATTGGACTGTGGGAAGGTAAAATTGAGAAGGAGAGGAAAATGTTCTGTAGCTGTTCACCTGCAAGAAGAGATCATTGAATAGGACGCAGAATTGGCTAGAAATTCTGATCAAAATGTAACAATTGGATTTTTTATATCTCCAATGCTATCATTTATTAGTAAGTTATCGGATTGTAGCTTATTACACTTTTGACCTAAGTAATTTTACTCACAAGAAGCCCCGCTCTACTTATGGGTGGCCGCAGACTTCTTGTTTTCGATTACCTGTGTTCTTACAACTCAATCGCACCCACTTTATATACCATTAAAGAACCGTAAATACTGCAGATGATGCACTTCCACATACCCAACGAATAACCTATTCCGAGGTTATTCGCCTGTCATTGCTCAATCGTTTAGTTCTGCAAAAAAGCTATTTCGGTATAGGTTTTACCAATTACTTAATTGCTTTACCTGTGAAACTTGCACACGAATCAATTTAAACGTTTAAACGTTTTGCGGAGCCAACGTCCGCTCCAATTTCCTAGCATTGCTCCATACTTTGAATTCAGTAACTCAATTCCCGTTCCGCATGTGTAGGCAGTTTGCTGCCGTTGAATCGTTTTACTGTGGCTTATGATAATGCCGCCGTATGTTTACATCTGTTGGTGTAACCTAAATTGCGACGACCTTGAGCGAACGATTAAACGATTCAATTTGTTCGGTTCGCTTGTGCATTTTGCTGTGTCTGCAGAATGCTTGCGTTGTGGATGTTTGTTTACATCGAATTGAAAATGAGATTTGCGAATTGAATTGGGATGAGTGAATATTGTTTCTGAAGAAGAAATGGATTGCATATCTTGGATTGATGGAGATATGAATTGAGTGGAGTGTGGCTTCGTATGCAAATGTTTGGGACAATGGAATATTTATTGTTATTGATTTTGATATCAAACGAATGGTGAAAGTGCATCACCTGGTTAGTCGGTAAGTATAATATGATAAGTAGTGAGGTGTGACATTCTTCCCCTCTGAAAAGAAAGAAAATCACCGGTACGAGTGATTTTCTGTGGTACGTAGGTGGTTGCAGATGTGAGTTGAAAGCTGGTGTTTACATATGTTCTTCAATAATTCATTGACATTTCTTTTTGTTTTATATAGTTAAAAAAAAAAAATTATATGTATGTATGTATGTTAACAATTGTGCTATCTATGTAACTAATCTATTTGGTTATTCCTCTACAGTTTGCTTAATTGTATATTTATATGACTTACTATCACTGTGTGGAAATGATTTACTATTCATGTGTGGAGTATGGAATATGTAAAATTTTAGTTTTTCTTTTGATTTAGGTAAAACTTAATATATGTATGTAATTTAGAATTTAAGCAATTAATTATTGACAACTTTACTGTCTATGTTTGTTTAGTACTTATTTATCTATAATCGGTTTACTATTTGTAATGATTTCTGTAAAGTCTATATGTATGTATGTAATTAACTAATTTTCGTTATATGTATGTACTTTATACTTTGTATTTAATTATTAACAATATATGTTTGATTATTGATAATTTTACTAATCATATGAAAAAATTTGGTTCTGATTTAATGTGTAACATGTAGTTTATATAATTAATTCCGTAGGTATATGTGTAATTAATTAATAATATTAAAATTTTCTGGTGTACGCTTGAATTAGTGAGTTGGTAGTAACTATGTTATATACGGTTTTTTATTTAATTTTTTGTAGTTTTATGGTAATATAACTTTGAGTAGCTAATAATTGTATATATATTTGTAATTCTTTTTGTTTGCGAATATATTTTTGTGTGTTAGTAGTATGTATGAGGAATGGGTACTTAAAATTTAGGTTAGTTATAGTTTGATAATTTCGTTATGTATATGTATTCTTCTTTTCTTTTAGATATTGGTGTTTACTAGTAGTTTTAGATAGTTTTAGTTTTAATGGGCATCGTTGTGCTTACTAATAGTATTCATGGTAATAATAATTATTTGTACATTGTTTTGTATAATAATTGCATGTTCAATTAGATTCATACATTAACATAAGGGTTGGGTGATAAAAGACATTATTCGCTTATTAACTCCACCAAAGATAATTTATATAATGTTTTGCCTAACCTCTGTATTTGACCATGTTGGGTATTATGCTGGGAACGGTCTTAGATATGTGGTATAGCCTTGAGATAGGAAGTGTTCAGGGTTTTTAGAAAGACTAGTAGGTGAGAATCTAAATTGATCAATTTTGGAATAAAGTAGAGTGCGCATAGTCGCGTGTCATCTTTCTTGCCCAAGTCGAGTCGATGGGGAGTCCGCGTTAGTTATTAATCCGTAGATCGCTGCAAGACGGGAAGGGACAGTTTTAAATTCCCGCCGAAACTAAAACGAACAACCGGCCCTCAAAAGAAAACGCGAAAACAAGGTATTCATACTATTAGACCGAACAAACCCTGTCTCGCATCGCGCGGCCATTGCGTATCAGTAGAATAGGTAAAGCACTTCGCTCGGCGCCTGGAACAGGAGCAACGGCCAAATGAGAACAATCAAATGATCGTGTAAAATGCAACCGAGTGTTTTATCAATCCCAAAGGGGACCTTAGACGTTTAGTAATAAAGTGGATGGACACCGAAACATGTGTTAACATTTTTTTCTATTTTCATAACTCACTGTTAACTTTCCTTTCTGTAAATAATTGTATTTCCCGGACACCGAAACATGCATTTTATTACAGCTTGGGAAATGGATTCTTGGTAAGTTTAGGGATGTATGTAATTGCAGATTTGGGGGCGGATGCTGTTGCATATTGGGAGGTGTGTGCTATTGCAGATTTGGCTTATGGTGACGCGCTGTTAGAGGTCAAAATTGGTTGAAATTGTGGGTTGGTTCTCCATGTGGTATAGAGAATCCCCACAGCCCCCTTTTTATGGAATTTTCCATGACACTCCGCAAGATTTCCGGTGATAACTGTTCGCATTCCTGTCGACTATTCTCCTTAGGGGCTGCGATTGTCTGTGCCTTGTTGGCATAAGCCCGCGACTTCAAGTAGCCACAAAGAAAGAGGTCTTGGATGGTTAAATTGGGTGATCTTGCTGGTCATGCCAAATTCCCAAAACGGGAGATTACGTGACCATGAAACGCTTCCTTCACAATATCCATTGGGGCTCGTGGTGTGTGTGCAGTTGCACCGTCTTGTTGGAACCACATGTTCCCCAAGCACCGCTCATCCAATTCCGGCAGTAAGAAGTCGTTTATCATGGCCCGTTGCGTTCGCCAGTAACAGTGACCGTATTGCCGATAGCGTCCTCAAAAAAAATACGGTCCAATCACTCCTCTCGCGTTGGCTCTTTGTGCATCACACGCCGATTTTCAGTGCCCCATAAACGAAGATTTTGGTTATTGACGCTTAAGTGGAAATGGGCCTCGTCACTCATGATGATTTTCGACACAAAGTTGTCCTCTTCATTGCTGAGATTAAGGATGACTTGACAGTAATTCACACGACTTCCATTGCTTGTCTGTTTGTATTCTGCAGCTGTCTACTTCACAAAAATCAAATATGATTGACGTACGACGCCATTTGCAAAAATTAAAACATCTTCCGATAGGGTGATTCATTTTGCGCCGCCTTGTATAAACATCATCTACATCTACAAGTTACTTTTTTTCTGGCCAAAACTTTGATGATTTCGGTGATGCCTTAAATATTACCGCTATCGTGATGATATCAGCTCGCTCATTAACAATGCTTCAGGGCGTTAAGTAAAACGCATTAATTTCACTAATTTATCGAAAATCTCAACAACTTATCATATATCCTCATCGGCAGCTGTTGGATCTTTAACATCAACATCAATATCGCCGTCCAAAGAGTGTTCATCGTCCTGTTCCTCCATTCATCCATCCAGCTTCATAGCAACTGTTCCCGTTCTAGCAAAGCCACCTCTATTATATTCATCGAGAAATTCAGGCAAATCGTTTAAGCAATGTCAACTTTTACGCGACTAACGAACACTTTCGGTCAATCTGGTCTTCCAAGCATCTGCAGGAGTTTTAACATTTATCGTCTCTCATCATGAAAACGGTGTCTTCTTGGCAACTACCCGTCGACGGATGGGGTTGTAAGAGTTATGAAACTAATAACCGCGAGTATGGCCTTCATCAGGCCCGCTGAGGATCACTATGCTTTCGTTTTGAAAATGACGATCCGCCAATACTTGTCGGTGGCAAGCGGGTTATCAAAGTCGTACCCTGGTTGAATACTTATCATTCATGGAACAGTTACACATTTTGTTTTTCGCAATTTTGGATGCATCCAATTTTACTGGAGTCAATATCTGCAGCGAAAAGGTCAATATCTGTGTTTGGAGAGCTGACTGGATCGTCTAGAAAACCAAATACCAAGTCCTCCAGTAGAAGCGGAACAGTCGTATCGAACCATCATCACCTTGGGAGCACTATTCATCGTACTCGTTGGGATCAACCCCATCGCTGCAATCAACATCAGCTTTATAATCTTTAGAACAACCATCATCACCTTTATCGTCTTCGGAATAATAATAATAATCATCGTCGCTTCGTCGGCCAATTTGCCGAAGACGTACTCAAAACAGAATTGGTGAAGGTAATCATTCCATTCGACAATACATAAAGTCGACGTCAAAATTCAGTTGTGAGTCGCCTAATAGATCAAGCTCCCCTTTAATCGTAAACACAAGTGGATGTAAATTGATAATCGTTGGTCGTTAATCGTTAATCGTTTGCGAATACTTATATGGATTTAAACCGAAACTCTTTTTCGAAATACTCCAAGTTGTCATTCTTGAAAGTCCAAATTTTGGATACATACGAGTAATTCATATTTTTTGGATGGGTTGGAGAGGTCACAGAAACGTTGGGAAAAGTGTTCCCATAAATTATGTGGAAAATGTAAAAAAATGAACAAAATTTGCACCTAGCCCTGTGAGTAGGCCGTTAGAATATACTCACAGCTAAGCCAGCTTGTCGGAAGAGCCAGCCTGCCAGATGCCGAGTGGTAGGTGGAGTCCCAGCGCGCTGTCGCCCGGTGAAATACCACCAAATCAACCTCATCGGCACTACAACCGGGATCCGGTCTTGGCCTTATTTAGCAAGTCTCGAGGCTTGTTAAATTTTCCGTAATAATTTATCTTTACGGAGAAGGTTAGTAAAGATCCCTGGCCATCTTTCGGAGCTTGGCTGATGGACTGGTTCGAGAAAAGGTTGGTGTAGGTGGTAGTTGGTCCCAAGGTGAGATACCACCCCGCCACGCTGTAGATTCCGCGATACCATCGAGAGAAATCTTCGATGGTGTTTCGGATGTGTGGCTGATAACCCGTACTGACACTGAGATAAGTCATGATGGGTACCTTCTGATATTAACAATTCCGGACGTAAACTAGTATCCCATTTAGATCTCCGGGGGGGACTATATCAGGGTGAGCATCATGCAAATATTATGATAAATAACCGAACTTTAAGAAAGTCGTCATCGCATAATCGGGTTCGCTCTCGAGGCTCTGCCCACGCTGGATTGGTAACGGCATTTTGTAACATCAGGGGCATCGGTTTCAACAATACGAATGTAAAAGCCGTCCATCAATATTTACAAACAGCGAAACGTGATATAGTTGTCCCAAATGATACTCAGGTCGATTCGTCAACTCGTTGCTCAGTTTTCGCGCGGTCCGATCTAGATTGCCAGAGGATGAAGGCATTGGAACCCAATAACATGGACATCATATGGTTGAGGGTCGTACTGAAGAATTCTGTTAAATGTCTTTACCGCTCCCCGAATGACGATCGACTGGTGATATTTTTCAAACATCTTTCTCATACCGTCGACTGGATACAGATCAACCACCCAGCTTCTGAAATTGTTGTCCTTGGCGGTTTTAATGTACACAATTTCGGCGGGTTGGTCCATTTTAACAGAACCGACGAGGCTGGGAGGTTGGCGGAGATGTTTGCTGTTAGCCACAGCTTGACTCAACTCGTGGAGGAGCCAACGCGACTGCCGGATGCCCGAGGCGATTATGCGAACACCCTGGATTTGTTTTTGACATCCGAACCGAGTATTCGGTTCGCCACTGGGAAACTCAGATCAATGCTTGGTATCTGTCGGGTAAGTATTTGCATTTCAAGCGAATAACCGGCCCAGGCAGCTTCGTCATGTATGGAAGTATGGGGCTGATAACTGGGACGATTTGCGAGATTTCTTTGCATCCTTTTCATGGTCGGAGGTGTGCTTCAGAGACTCCGATGTTAACGCTTGCGCGGAGTCGGTCGCAGAGATTATTCTTCTCGGGATGGAGATCTAAATTCAACATTCCATAAAACGAAGTTCATATGATAAACCGTGGCTTGACAAAAAATGCGAGCAGATTACAGCGGCAAAAATTAGAGCATTTAAGCAATGACGCTCCAATCTTAATCAGTATTAAGAGAACGAATTTTTTTAGAATCAGAAACGCGTGCAACCAGGCGAATGATACCGCGAAGAAAACTCACAGAGTGACCGATAAACTCCTAAGGACCTTTCCTGCTTGCTGGAAAATCACTCGAGTTCAGCCAATTCCAAAAACGGGAAAAAAGTATCTCCGACAAAATTACCGACCGATAGCATTACTGTCTATCTCCTCTAAGGTGACGGAAAAAGTCATCAATACTGAGTTAATTAAGTGTTAGCAGTGCAACGGACTTCTGAATGATCGCCAATACGGATTCCGGGACAGGTGGTCCTGTTACGCGCGTCCGCCACCCCATCAATTAATCATTTAGTAATTTTAATATAATTTGTTTTAAGGTGGGATGATGGTAAGGTGGTGGAGGAGTTGCACGATCCAGAAGTGAGTTTTCGAACACGCCCCAATTCGGGTGTGGATCGTGCAGTTCTTCGAGTTCGAATTCGGTTTTCGAAGTGGACGTGAATGGAGAGCGAGAGCGAGAGGAACGGCAAGAGGTTTTTGATTCCGTTGTTGACGGTTGTCGAGAAGAAAGACAGTTGGTAGTCAGTATAGAATAAAAAAAGAGTGATAGCAGAAGGAAAAGAAGACGAATCACGTTTTTTCAGTTTTTCTTTTGAAGAATAAGTTTGTTCTTTTTATCCGTTGTTTTTAGTCGCACGAAGCGAATAAGTTATTTTTGGTTTTTGCTGTTGTTAATCGCATCTGTGTAATTGAAGCAACATTAGTAACCTGATTGTTTAAAGTGAAGAATTGAAATTTATGTAAGGCCAAAATGAATTAACTGGAAGAATAAAGAAATACACGCCCGTTGTGGTTGAAGAAGTATCCCGCTGTGGTTTAAATTGGCTTTGCTGGAACCCGAGGTGCGGCTACACGAGTGAAGAAGGAGATGCCCCTTGTTTTAAGTCCCCGAAAACTACGGGTAAGTGCGGTGAATTAAATTGGTTATCAGGGCGTATCCACGAATTGGACCAGAAGACTTACCGTGGCCGCTCCGTTACCAGATCGGGTAGCCGCGAACGGCACGCAACGGACTGTTACGCCGAAAATTGCCACCAACGTGGGAAATACCTGCATGCGCGTCCCGGAAGCCATCGGCACTGTTCCCTCGGCCATACGACTGCTGTGGAAGGGAACTTCTAAATTGGTGTTGAATTGACTTTCCCCAACACCTGGCGCCGCCTTTTCCTTATTCTATAACAACTACTACACTACGTAAGACGAATAATATGAACAAATATTGCAACCGGCGCTAACCGGGTACCGTTTCTACATCACCTGACTTTATATTACAGTCCATGGGAGACCTTTCGACAATTATAATCGATATATGGACATCTGCGATTGAGAGGCATGGTGAGTCAAGGGTGGTCGCATTGAATATCTCCAAGGCTTTTGACCCCGTCTAGTACGGGGCATTGCTGAGCAAACTTCGTTCATATGGACTTTCCCAGCAGCTTTGCGACTGGACAAAGAGCTTCCTCGAAAATCGATCGATCCGGGTTGTTGTGGACGGCGAGTGTTCGGATGCAATCGTTATTTGGTGGCATCTCGGGGCGCCCACCCGGCGCTATAGGTGCGCCTCTCCCTAGAGAAGTGTAATAAAAAAACAAAAAAAAAACCGAGATTGATCAACTCTCGTAGACATATAACAGCTCTATTGGTAGCACTGCCATTGTGTAGAAGTGTAATATAAACTGTCAACAAAGTTATAACCAACAATCGAATATATAGTTTATTTAATATGTGACAATACGTAGTTTAAATGCTTACTATTCATAGGTTTGGTTTCATGTGAAAAAGGATGTTACGAGTGTGTAACATGGATGATGTGCAAAATAAAATGGTAATCCACGCTATTGTGTTTTTCCGCGACTACACAGAGATTAATTGTGATTCACCAAATTTAGCATATTTCGAGCAAGCCTTTCTCGCACTTAAGAAAATTTTGTTTCACATGAGTATTATAAAAATGTTTAAACCTACCTTCATTGCGGCGCGAAAATTTGTGCTGTAAAGAACGACTTAAATATATCCTTCACAGAACAACACAATTCTATTCATAAATCAAAACTACAATATCGTTCGAGCCACAAATTCTTACCTAAATTTGGGCATATCAAATAAAATTCCTAAGAGATTTAGTCGCAGTCAGAACTTTTACCATAACGACCTAACTTAGATGGTGGCACATAAAAACAACATTGACTCGTATGGTGATACCAGTTGTACAATGGAATGAATAATTAGGATTATCGGCTGATTGCTCCCAAATTCAACAGACAAAATCTGGTCAGATGTAAAATGCAAAGAGAAGAACAAAAAATATGTCCAACCGGCCTAAATGCATATTCCCAAAACCAGTTCATAAGCCCTCCTTTTGAGCCATATATCATTCCTTTGGAATTTTTTATATACTTTTGAGGCTCGATACCATCGTGTCTCCTTCCGACGTGAGAGAAAAATGGCTGCAATAAAAATGATATACAACTTTATTCGCAAAAAACAGACAAGTCAAAAGGACGACGCCGGTTCTATGGTCGTCCATGTTTGGATGGCCTGAGGGCCTGTACTCTGCTGACGTGAATCATGGCTCCAATGGATACATTGCCCTTTATGTGGCATTGGGAATTACTCACCCAAGTGATGTGTGCCGTACTTGATTCTTGATTACGAAGTCTTGATGGCTGTCTTGAAAGACAGCCGACAGACTTATATGCACAGTCGTTAGGGTCAACACTGAGCGAGCCAAGATTAAGGTATCATTGCATTTGTTACTAAGTTGATGTGAAGTTGAAGCAAGTTAATGGCCAGCATCGGTCCTCAGAATGTTGTTGTATGTTATACATCTAAGATTACTAAGTAGCACGATAGCTATTTTAGTTGCAAATTAATTGTTGGCTGCCTAAGAACATTTTGAAAGGATTATTTATTCATTAGGAATGATGTTCGATTTATATACATTGATTCAACCAAACTATGTTGCCAAACCTGTTGGTTGTACCATTGTCAGTGAGCTATAATTTTATTGATCTTGGATTCTCTTCGGATCCATATGGTAAACATATCCCTGAATAGTGGACGATTTTTTTAATGAAGTAATTTGGGATTATTCACAATTAAGTACAGTTGTCGGCTTATAATAAAAAAAAAAAACAGTGGAGAATCTTTGAAAATGCCACCTACGAAATTATCAAACCTGAAAGGGAAACAAGAGATAAATAACACACAAATGCCCTTATAATGTATGGCAACAGTTTACCCTGACAAAAAGAAATAGAATACCATGAGTTAACTACGGACAGATGTGCCAGTGAATGACAATAAAAACACGGTTCTAGACAAGTGGAAAGCCTTCACCATTTCTTGGCGAAATTCATCCTAGACATACCTGACTGTTATTAACGTTTTAAAACGTTTAACAATGCTGTATTGTAAATTATGACCAATTATGTGATTGGAGAAAAAAATTAGTAAGACTGTTGCGTCGGGGAATCGAACCCACGAAGAAATGGTTGAAAAGCGAAACACTTATCAGACCAACAACAGTATGTAGGAAATGTATTCTTGTTCTCAAGTACCCTTTATTAAAGTTGGAAATGTTATGTTAATTGCAATGGTATGTGGCTCTGATGGTTTATTTCTCCGGTTTTCGCTTGGTGCCGTTCTTCACTATGGTTTGTGTATCATGCGTATTTGTTGGAAACGCCACAAGGTCTTACGTTCGCTTATCTCTCAAGTAATAAATAATCTCCACTTTAGAAAAAAAACAATTAGTTAGTTTTCATACAGTTGATTAATTGTTGGATATATGTGTGCTCAGTCAATGATTATAAAAACTGTTATTCGCTTATGGGACAACCGCATGCAATTTTGACCACGGTAACCACAAAGGCAACCGGCTTTTATATAAAATAAGTGTGGTTTTTTCTTTATGTTTTCTTCCATATGCACAGTACCTTCTTTTAGTTTCACCTTTTACAGACAAATTATTCCTAACTTTCTTAAGGCGGACTTCATTGGTAACCTCAAGGACTCCCGTTTTGAGTGACAGGGTCTGAACCAGAATTAGGTGAAATATTAAATCCAAAAGAAAAGTAACCTGGTCTGATCTGTGGAACTTCCACAAAATGTAGAAAATGATTATAGCCAAATCAAAGTCAATCAAATAATAATCAAAGAACGATGTTTTGTTAACCCTATTAAATCTACATATTATCTTGTTGCGCTCAGCCACGACAATAGGACAGAAAACCTCAACCATACTGCCGTCCTTACGTTTCATACAAAGGCTCTATTACATAAAGTTATCT
The DNA here is from genome assembly GCA_963931805.1 of Microdon myrmicae. Taxonomy (NCBI): domain Eukaryota; kingdom Metazoa; phylum Arthropoda; class Insecta; order Diptera; family Syrphidae; genus Microdon; species Microdon myrmicae. The sequence continues at coordinate 218,831,418 of OZ007496.1, read as the reverse complement.
GGTAATGAATATTCATAACTCAAGATATGTTCTGGTTTCAAATCAGTCATTCTGTGTCATCGAAAGAAGAAATAATTAACAATAAATGAATTCCATATGCATATGCGGCTGAAATCGCCGTTTTGGACGATAATCTTGAAAATGTAATTAAAACCAGTGAAATCATCTTTTTTGTTTTTAATTACAGTTTGTTTTTAAAAACAGTGAAATCAAGTTTAGAATTCGAATTCGTACACCCGGCAGTGGCCTGATGTGTTGAGCATTGTTTAAATGTTTAGTGATTCTAACCGTCAAAGCGTCAGTTCAAACGTTCTTCACTATCGTCGCAAACGCTATAACACCCTGATCAAAAAATTATCACAGCAAAACCTGACGTTCGGTTGGTCCTTGAATTTACATATAAAGGTTTATCTAGGGAAAATAAAAAATAATTAAAAGTTGTTCCCTCTCAGTCGTCACAAAGAACAAATAAGAAATATAATTCCATAAACATTAAAAAAAAAGTCAAGCATAATATTAGAAGACGCTTTTTAAATATCAATACAATTTATCAATACCAGATAGACAACTACGGATATTAATTTCATAATATCAAGCTGCTCAAAGCATCATTTTTTTCCTTTTGGTGCAATATTGAAAAATAACCCAAAATATCTGTTGTGTATCTCGATCCTGACGAGGAATGTCGTCAGCCGAGATCCTATTTAATGCTCCATCGAACGAGGAATGTCGTCGGGGAGTCATTAATGATGAGCACGTTGATGCCAAAAGAGGATTGACGCAATGGCGTCCTACCCAACGATGCCTGAAACCAAATGTGTATTTAAATGAACGGAACAGCAATACCTTTTTGTAGATCTCAAGCCGCCATTTTTGGGATGATCACTGTGCGAAGGCAGGTGAGTTCGGGTTAGCAGCTCGTCTACAGCATTCGACCGCACAACGTAATTTACTGGCAATTGAATTAAATTCGTAAGGTAAGAATTTAATTCTGATTGGCACCAATTCAAAGGACAAACAAATGCAATCACCGCAATCGTATTGTTCGAAGAACTGTTGTTTTTTGTATGTTACTAAACTTTTATTAAAAGGTACTAAAAAATATGCCACGATAATTGAGAATTACGATTAACTAACAAGTCTATGTTTAAGTTTTCTTTATATACTAGATTTTCCCCGAGCATATCATCATGAATCCGAAACAATATCTCTATGCGATTTGTCACAAATAACCCGTTCACAGTAAATAGATGTACATGGGTGGACTGAAAAGTTTCCGACATAACAAGACATTTTTTATTAAAATGTATCTAGTTTTTCTACATAGTCTCCTTGTGACCCTACACAGTTCTCACAGCGATGCTCCCATTATTCTCTTAGTACTAGTGTGGTGTTTCACTATATTACATGGAGAACCAACCCACAATTCCATACCTTATTTCGACCGCTTTCAGCGCGTCATACCTATCCATTCTCCTTATATGCTATTCACCTGAAATAACATGTTTTCCCCTAGGACGCATAGCTAAACTCATTATTCTATGCAGATAATGCATAATTGAGTTTAGCTACCATTTTCGCCATACGGCAATACTAATCCTCTAACCATGAGATTTCCACCAGAAATTCCATTCGTATTGGTTAGCAACAACCAAGTCGAATCAAACGATGCGGTTGCATCATCATCCATTGGGTTGGGTAATTACCAACATAACTTAGAGTTTTTCCCACGGTACCATTTCCCTAGCCGATGTAGCGTCCTATCGATTTTCATCAGATTATACATTCGCTTGGGATCAATGATCTCTTTTTCAGGTGAATAGCACCAACTAAATTTTCCTCTCCTCTGCAATTCTGTCTTTCCATAGTTCGATGACCTATGAGATCGCCATAATCATCACTAGGTCACTGGACCAGTCGCATACGCGGCATTAATACACACATACTAAGCCAGATCAATCCTGGGTTATTGTGCTTCCGTTTTGATTTCTCCATCCTTTCTACGCCCATCGACGTCGAACGAATACACAAGTACGTTTCTACCTCGATGAGCGTGGGGAATTGAGGAATGCACAAGAGAGCACGATTACCATTGGCGGATCGGTGTGTAAAAGCAGAAATCCCAATTTCCACCCTAATTCCAATCAGTCACTATTCAACAGTCATAGTGGAGAGTCACGCTGCCGCTTCGAGGCACGCATGCCAACGGAGTTTACGTTAATTATAAAAAAAATAACAAATATTATTTCGGGAATTCTTTAACATCTAAGTGGTACATAGGAAATTAAAAATTCGTTATTGTAAATTGTCACTCGACAGTGTAAAATTAAAAATCAACAGCGACAATAAAATCAAATTACAAGCAAGTAGGATATTTTATTTCTCCTCTTCACCACGCGGTTATTTTTGGGAAGTGAGTTCGGCGGAACAAGTGCTGGGGGGATTAGTGAATCTAGTGCCCATGTTCGGCATCCATACTTCACCCCCACACTACTCGGCGTTTTTCTCTGCAAAATAACTGTTCACGAAGGTGATTGCTTCCTCATTTGACGAAAATCTCTGTCCTCTGAGCGCAATTTTTAGATTGGGGAACAAAAAGAATTTGCTTGGGGCTAGATCTGGTGAGCAAGGCGGATGGTCAAGCACGTCAAACCGTAATTCGTGGATTTTCGCCATTGCAGCCGCTGATGTATAAGACGCGCGTTGTCTTGGTGAAACAGGATTTTCTTTTTCTGGAAATGTGGCCGTTTTTCCGCAATTTCTGCCTTCAGTTGGTAAATGATGCGTAGTATGCTCCTGCAATGGTTTTTCCTTTTTGAAGATAATCGATTAAGATAACTCCATGCATATCCCAAAAAAACAGTCGCCATCACTTTCCCAGTCGAAAAAACAGTTTTTCCTTTTTCTGCAGCCGATTCCCCCTTTGCACTACACTGTTTTGACTGTATTTTTGTTTCGGGCGTATAATGGTGTATCCAAGTTTCATCGACAGTATATATTCGGCACCAAAACTCGGATTTATTTCGCCTAAACTGAGACAACAGAGCGTTGGAAATAATCATTCGAACACGTTTTTGGTCTAATGTGAGCAAACGCGGCACCCAACGCGCGGACAGCTTTCTCATGTCTAAATGTTGATATAATATGTGACAAACACATTCTTTGGACATTTTCATAGCCTCTGATATCTCTCTCACTTTAATTCGGCGATCGTCTAGCACCATTTGGTGGACTTTAGCGATGTTATCGTCAGTTGTTACAGTTTTTGGACGTCCCGAACGTGCATCGTCTCCCAAGCTCTCACGTCCACGTTTAAATTCAGCTGCCCGAAATGTCACCGTGGTAGATGATGGTGCAGAGTCCCCATACACAGAGTCCAACTCATCTTTGATTTGCGTTGGCGTATCGCCTGTCAAAAACAAAAATTTAATAATAGTTCGATACTCAATTTTGTCCATTTTCATAAAAACACTCACATCGACTCACTCAAAAGACTGTCAAATAAAAGCTACGCGTCCCAAAATACGCGTCAAAAGATGCACAACTACATTCACATACAGATTTTATTGACGAGTGCTGCTATCTTCACGTTGAGGCCGGAAACTTTTCAGAATTTCCCGTGCAGTAAATTTAAACGCACACTGCTATGGTAAACTGCCATCTATAATTAGCTTCCCGTCATATTTTGAGCAAGCTGCGTCATTTAGTTTGTGTTTGACAGCCATTGAAAACAGACAATGTCGTGAATTTTAATGTAAATGATAAAAAAGTGAATTTCGTGTGCTGATTAAGCATAATCAAACGAAATCCATAAATTGGGTTACGAACTGCTACCCCATCCAGCATATTCTCGAGATTTGAAACCTGAAGAATTGGCTGGGCGGTAAGAGATTTGGGTCGAATGAAGAGTTTATCACAGAAACTAACGCCTATCTTGAGGGCCCTAAGGAAACCTAGTATTTGGAAGGAATAAATAAAATTGAAAAACGCTGGACTAAATGTACCGAGCTAAAAGGATACCACGTTGAGAAATAAAATTATTATTTACCGAAAAAAAAAATCGTTCATTCAAAAAATTACGGAGCTATCAAACTGCCTTCATATTTCTCTATGTTATACTCCGCGCCGTGCTTTAACAGTAGACCCGAGAGAAGAGCGCGGAGGTTTTGCGTGTATAAAAATAATAGGCCGAGAGACGTTTGGAGAATGTAAAAATAGATTGATTTTATTGTTGACTGGACATACGGCCAGCGGTTCGGCCTCTGGAATGCTACTGACCGTGAAATAAAAAAAAAAAAAAATTGTGGCGAGAAGGCCGAATTTAGCGAGACAAGGACATATGTGTCCTTCATCTTGTCTCTGACTTCTGGTCATCTTGCGATAACCAGAATCACCCACATCCGTGAGGATGTTGGGCTCGGTCTCGCGATTTCTGAAAAGAAAAGAGAAAAGGGGGGGTATCCAAGGATAGTGTCGACAGTGTTAGTCCGGGTGTTCTCCAACTACTTTTATAGAGGGGTGGTGGGAAAGAAATCGTACAAGACCGGCAGGTCTTGGGTGCGGTAGTGAACGCAGATCACGTCTTTGGCGTCTGATAATCTGCGCTTTGGTCGGTGTGTATGTTTGTGTTTGTGCTGTCTTGTACTGTGCGTTCGTGTGTGTGGTTTGTTAATAGTAGACCCTATGGGATGGGTCCAGGAATCCTCTATTATAGAGGGGAATGTTGTTGGGAAGGGTGCTTTCTTCAGTTTTGTACTGAAGAAGAAATTGTGGGGGTTTGATCCGAAGAGATCGAGAGAGAGAAGGGTCAAGAACGCAAGAGTCCCGTACAAGTAGGTTCTCGCTGTTCTGAATGCTTTCGAGGTACTTGTATGTTAATTGAAATAAGTACTCGTCGATAGGGGTAATGGAGGCGCCTTCGTATAGGCGAGAGTTGGGGTAATGACGACCGTCAGGCCTTCTAGAATGATTGGTGCATCTTCTGAGGAGTTTCCTTTCGAAAACCCGAAGTCTTTCCATTTGGGCCGAAGATATGCAGGACCATATGGGAAAGGCGTACGATATTCCAGATCGGATTAGCTGCATATAGCAAAGAAGCTTAACTTTGGTGTCAACTTTGTTCCTCCATTTCAAGATGTTGTGCAGTTGCTTAGACCGACCGAGGCCCCTTTGGAGAATGTGGGTCACATGTTTGATGAAATTCATTTTTGGGGTATAAGTGACCCTACTGACCGTGAAATTGAAATGCACTCCCCTTTTATAGGTTTTGGAGTTGACTTTTGTCAACTATTTTAATGTCAAAATTCCAAGAAGCGTACGCAAGGCTTGGCGTGCTTCGATTGGAATTTTGTTCCGAGAATTTTTTAAAGGTTTTTGTTGGATAGATTCTGGGAAGGGAATCATCAAATGCGTTTTGAATTTAGCATTGCATGATGTTAGGATTTTTAGGAATTGAGTCAATGTATGATGAATTAACTTTTGGTTAAATTCGTTGTACAAGTGACTCAATATGGGATTTGGATGTGTTATGTGGAATTTGAATCAATATGCGATAATTAACTTTTGTTTAATTTATCGCTCATTAATTCGATATGAAATTTGGGTTTTTTGTTATGGGATTGTGGATAGGATTTTTGATGTTATTGGGGATTTAGATAAGAGTAGCGATTTAGGATCGCTACATCTAAGTTGAATATAAACACGATTATTCATTACAAAAGGTAAGATTTTATTCAGTATCTTCATACCAAGGCAAAAGATCAAAATTCAAGAGAAAACTCCTTTCAGTAAATAATGTTTCTGCCAAATCTTCCAGTCGTAAAAGATTCAGAGCGTATGTTAACCAGTAAAAAGCGTAGATATTCTATAGAATATTCATGGTCCTACCCTTTGTGACAGTTTTTACCTTTGCCACAAATAATTAATTGTAATTTAATTTTACCTGTAATCTTGGTGAATTAGATCAGCAGCTAGTCAAATCATAGACCTCGGTCCATTGTCGATAATGTCAGAAATGTACAGTGTTCCCGCTCTCGGCCAGATTGGTCCTTTCAATGGTGAATGATTTAGTTAGAATCTATAGATCATATATTGAAGCTCTTCTATTTCCATGGGCACCATTGAAACAAGTTTGTATTTTATAAACAGCTCTCCAGGACAGTGATCAGCATTTAATTACAAATAGATGTTCGTGACACTGTACAAAAAATATAGTTTGCTGTTTTTGCACGTTCACACTCGGGTCATATCTGAGTTAGGATTTATATGAAGGGTAAATTTTCTGAACCGAATCATTTGAAAGAATCTGACACCGAGAATTTTAATTAATTATGAGATATATTTAATATGTCACAACAATTTTAACACTTTTGGGAATCTAGTGTATTTTTGAAAATACTCTTATTACTTTTCAATTTTCTTATCTTTACTTTTAATCTCAAACAAAAAAGGCACGGGCTTCATTCTTTTCTTTTCCAAAAAAATTCATCAACGGGGCAACGAACAACCGTATTTTCTGCCTTTTTTAATCAACCGAAAACGGAATTCCAAAACCGTACATCTCAAAAACATTAACCTGTTCTCTCTCTCGCTCCCCATCAACGTCCACTTCGAAAACCGAATTCGAACTCGAAGAGCTGCACGATCCACACCCGAATCGGGGCGTGTTCGAAAACTCACTTGTGGATCGTGCAACTCCTCCACCACCTTACCACCATACCATTTAAAAACAAATTATATTAAAATGACAAATTATCGAATGATGGTGGTGGCGGCAACCGTACGTAACACCTTTAATGTATTTATGATAATTATATTGAAATTAACCGTAATCCAAAACGCTGAATTAAGTGTTAAGATACAACTAATTAAAATTTACTAAATCCAGCCATAAGAAAATATTCACTAAAAGCAATTGGGATGTAGAAATGTTATACCAAATCACCAACAAAGCTGTTGAAGATACATGACCGCAAATTTGCTTCGTGTATTTGTTCCTGGCATAGCGAATCAAAACAAAAATTCACCTCCGTTTCCTTATTTGAATCATTTACTCGTTCATAGCAATTCCAACCAAAATTACGGGTGTCGATTCCAATTACCTGAAGCACTTTCATGTCCTTCGAAAATCCACATTTGATTCTGGTTGACGTATGACACAAACTGTTTTCTCTATCTACCGTATCCGCAGTGCAATAATTATCCGATGAAGCTATCCATCCAAATCGTTTCGTTATCTTGCTCATGAATGTATCTTCTGGACGCGAATGCCCTTTTGAACTTTTTCCGCCATTACGAATTCAACAGGATACTTGAAAGGAAGACAAAAGAAAACAACTACATAGAACTGTAACGCTGTGCATACGAGCCAACATGACATATGGAGGTCACGTAATTTTACGTGAATGTCCTTTTCTCATTGTTTCCTCTCATTCTATATTCCTCTGACCACTTGCTTCAATTTAATCCTGGTGGTCTTTTCCTCCATTTGCGGTACAACTTCTTGTATTTTTGTTTACCTTTCGTTAATATTTCATAGACAACGAACAGACCAACGAACCAAAGAACCATCGAACCAGCCAACCAACCAACTACAATATATCCCCCAGTTGCACGAACAGGACTTCCTTCATCTGTAATTGGGAAGGGTCACAGCACAAACAGTTCCACTTGCGCGACTCCTTCTTGATGGACGACATGCGACAATCCCTCAGACATCTCTTCACATAACTAATTCTTAGGGCGGAATTGTATATTCGTGCAGCCGAGAATGTCCTTTTCTCTCTCCGTTCAATTATTTGTATGGTTGTGCGTGTCTACGGAAGGATGTATAGAATGGGCACGAGGTCATTTATGTGTTGATTCTAACAACCTAATTCCGTGTTCCGTAAGTGGAGAACGACGTCTTTGACTCAACTGGACTTGCAATTGTCGCACTGTCTTCAATTCAATTATTCAAAGCAAACAAATTATCCTGTGTACCTTTCAGAGTGCGCCCTGACGGGCGATGTCCCACACTTTGGTAAATAACTTATTTTACTATTTTATCAAACTAATAGTGTTGGTTTCGAAAAGGCGTTGGCCTAAGAACTTCCCACAAAGCTCCCTCGCGTCAACCGCATCCTTTTCACATTATTATCGTCGGATTTAAATTATATGCCATCGCACCGACAGCAGATGGAGGAGCATATGCTCGGCTTCGTTGAATATTCTAGCGAATCCCTAATGATCACCTTTCAATTGCTTGCCATGGTAGACGCGTCCAAATTCTGAAGAGCAGAATCTGTCCGTTGGTAAAACGTTGAGATAACTCCGCTATGTTGTTGCAATGGTGGTCCATTATGTGTACCAATCAATTGGAAAGAAGCACGTATTAGTTGTGTCCTGTTTAAGAGAATAGGATGGATGCACAAAAACTTTGTAAACAGAAAGGGAAAGTGTTTGTATCTTGTGGATAAAATCAACGTGGTTACTGTGGTTGGACGATATCCCTCTTTATTAGGCTTAATAGACGTGCTAGAATCGTTTTGAAACTAAGATACGTAGAGCTTGTATTCTACAGAGTATCTAGCGGCAGATTTAAGTTTTCAAAGTTTTCAGATACAATTACTTCAAAATATAAAAATGGTTCTGTGGAGTCATTCGACGCGGAACTTGACCGTTTTCCGTCACGATGCCGCAGTGTCAGGAGAAAATCACGTGTGTGGTATGGAGGCGTTTTTTAACTCGGTGATTTTGTGGTTGTGGCTCGTCGACAATTTTGTACATGGCTCCATACCCCATAACCGAGTGATGGACCGAAAATTAATTGAATCCCCTTCTGAAGCCCAACTGCTTCGCCTATGAACACGGTTCGGACGTAGCCTGGTTGATCTTCAATGACCTCGGCAAACATCTTAAACCGTGGACAACTGCTGAAGGCAAAATCCTCTACTTTTAACTCGGAAAAAGACAGCCTCGCTGGAACGGTGGGGGTTCTCTATACCACACAGAAAACCAACACACAATCCCAACCAATTTTGACCGCTAACAGTGCGTCACCATAACCCCAATCTGTAATCCATGCGCAAACATGCAAAGAACACATCCCAATACGCAACAGCATCCGTCCCCAAATCTGCACTTGCATACATCCCCAAACTTACCAAGAATCCATTTCCCAAGCTGTAATAAATGCATATTCAAATTTACAACGGAATATTAATCATCTCCATCAACTACATCAAACCGCATATAATTTTTCCCAAAAACCACTTCGATTAACTTCCTATTTAAATTACATTCTTTGCTAACCAAGCAATTCCAATTTCCCCCGAAAATCATTCCGGCTCACTTCCTGCTTAAACTATTTCCTCGCTTGTAACCAAGCAACATTTAGTTTCCCCGAAAATCATTTCGGTTCCCATCCTACCCAATACCAATTCTCCTTACTGGCAAGTCACCAGCACGATGGGTTGCATTTCCGCGAAACAACCATCGCAACGACCAAGACCCACATTCCTTTGTCTAACCGACAACTCGTATTTCCAAACCAATTTCCTCGTATACATAGCGCCAGAGGAATTTAACTCCGCCTGTACGGCAGCGATTCTCCGGACCCCAATCCCCTATGCAAACATAGCAACCCTTTTCAAAGTTCCTAGTAAGTGGCAGTGAGTTCATTTAGATATGACTCCACTTCCACGACGCGACGAACTTTTTCTCGCTTCTAATGAGTCAGGCGCTAATCATCCGCCAAGCGGCGCACAAGCAACATTGTCGAGTCATAACCACCGCGGCGAAACTAAGAGTCGAGTGCGTAGCTTCCTCAGGGCGTCTTCTGTCGAGTTCGGATCGATACGGCCGCATGCCAATATCGTCATTAAGGGTGATTCCGCGGTTTGACAATTGAACTTAAGTGTACAGTGCATCCAAACTAATCAATCAATGCAGACATAGCTTTTAGAGCGCTTTGGTAACCAAATTGATTTTGCGGTTTGACAATTGAACTTAAGTGTACAGTGCATCTAAGCTAGTCAATAAATGTAAGTGTAGCCTTTAGCGCGTTTTCGTAAGCGAATCCAGTTGCAACATATATAACTCAAATCGTGGATGTGTTCCTGCTGAATAGTTCCGTGCTAAAAGCTTAATTTAAAATAAGATAACGAAGGATAAATAAAAGGAACACAGATAATATTTTTACAATTAAATAAAGAGAACCTTGCGCAACCGAATTTCCCACAGTGCCTTTTATTTACTTTCACCTTGGTGCCCGGATTTCGGATGACAGTTTTGTGAAGGTCGGTGGGTAATGGTGAACCCGTGCCCCTGTAGGCATAATAACGACTGGGGGTACCCTCACTTCTCAACCATCCTACCTATTGACTACGCTCCAAACCGACCACCAAGGCTGGTGGCACCCCTGAAGGTGGGGTTGTTGCGGTTCTTTAAGGCATTCCCAAAGAACCACCCACTCTCATTAAATTAACCTGCCTCCCCCTTACCATTCAAAGCCATTTTACTTACCTGCAATCGAGCAGCGTAAGCTACCCTGTATTATCTTTCACCTGAAAGTAAAACCCTTGCATGCATATCGTCAAATTATTCTGTTCATAATATACGAACCATTCCAACCCTATCGGCTCAGCTCGTCAGCAATCATAATCGATAAACATACGCCAATCTTTCAGCGTGTTCTTGTTCCAACAATCCGTTGGTCCAAAAAAGCACGCCGAGCAGCTGCAGCTGATATTTTTCCTACCATTTCGTAACCGAACATTGCCCCCTTTTCCATTGGGTTCGCAACAGTTGCAGCCAATTTTCCTTTATCGGCCACCAACCGATTATAGGATTTGACATGAACGTGATCGTTGTTCGGACAATTAAGCTCACGATCATGTCCTATGATCTCTGGCGCAAGACTAATGAGCTTGCCCAGAAAAAACAAATCATTATGGAAAATTTAACAAGCCTCATGACTTGCTGAATAAGGCCAATACCCGTTCCCGGTTGTAGTGCCGATCATGATGATGATGTCCTATGATGCTCCTTTCTGAAAACTAAAACAAACACACAGTAACCTCACTGTGTTTATTTTACCTACCAACGGCTGGTCCATGGCCACCCTGTGTGAGACGTATGCTTGCACATCTGCAAGTCAAATTCCTCACCATCGCGTCACATGTACCAGCACATTAATCTAAACAATAGCCACCCTAGCCACTCTTTCATAAACAAATCTCAACTCTTCGGTTGACCTATCGTCACCGAAGAATCTATAGCCTACAACGGCATGATCGTGAGCGACAAAGTAAACACGACAATGTTCCCATGTAGCATCGGCTAAACCACAAACAACGGGCATCTAAGGTATGACCCTCGAAATAGTGTTTCTGTTTACATAAGACACAGAAACCTATTCCTTCCTCCGGCGATCATCATGTTCTGTTCTTGTAGGGGTTTGGTTTCAGGAAAAGTGTCTCCTAGTCCTTATAAGGAGAAGGTGATCTCTTAAAATTGACCGCTCCTGAAAACTCGCCCTACAAAGGGGTCGTCACCGTGCTTCCTCTGATTCCAGAGGGAAGAGCAACGTCCTTGATTTCACTGGTCTTCCGTGGGGGCAGGTGATACTCCGAGTTTGTTGTTAAATATTGAAAAGGCTCGTTGTTCTTTCGGTATATAATATGTTTTATTTCCAATTACAATAGTTCTCCTGGTTTTATTTCCGATTACAATAGTTCGCCTGGGTTCTTCCTTCAGGGACACTGTTCGATAATATACTGCGGCCCTTCTCCTGGATCTCTACCTCCAGGGACAATAGACGATATTATACTGCGGCCCGGAGATCACTCCACTATTCCTTTATAAAGGAAATCTCAAAAGTGTACAATTTCGTACAAAAATCCCGATTTTAGTATCCTGAGTGGGATGCTCAGTGTTTACTTTAGATAAGAATTCAATTTCTTGGATTCTTACGAAACTATTGCGCAGATGTGTAGAAAGGGATTCGGGTTTGTTTGTTCTGTTTGATGGAATTTTCCCAGATTGAGATAGCGTATCGCTGGGTTTTGAATTTTTATGATGCCGTGGAGCAAATGTAGAACAATAAACGAATATTAGATTCGTTTATTGTGAATTTGATTTTAATTTGGGTTTTGAATTAAATTATGCCTTGGCGGCAAACGTTAAGCGATAAACGAATGTTTGATTCGTTTATTGCGAATTTTGGGTCATGTTTGGGTTTTTTGGGTTTTGATAGGATTTTAGGTTTTAGCGTATTATTGCTGGGATTTGGATTAGGAATGGGGGAAAAAGGTGGTAGGGCTTTTTGGAGCACTACAATCACGATGATTTACAACAACGATGCCTGCAGCCTATGTGCTTGTTCCTTGTTTGAACAAGTGCAGGATCGTTCGTTGTCGGTATTTCAAGCGAAAGGGCATCGAACTTGGCCGTGCGGTCATTTGGGAAATCCTCCCATTAAATGCCAATTCGATCGCCCATTGGTTATCACCCAGGACAAGATCGGATTAGCCACCCTTAGATCGGAACATCCATCACAATCACGGCTAGTGGATATTGACGGCAACAGACACTGGCGAGTCAGATTTTATTCGCCCAAGGAGTCAGGAGTCAAATTCTACATGCCGAGCAGACAAATCGAGGTCGTTGCGTTGTCGGAGTCGCGAGAATTCGATAAGTTATGCGTTCGATTCGCGTGTAAACACACCTCTTGCAAGAATTCTGTACTTGGAAATTCGTGTTCTTGTGAAAATGGTGTTCTCCGTTTATTATTGTTCGCCGGGTCATTGTGCGCTGATTTACTTATCAACATTAAATGTAATTTACCTATAAACTCAATCGATGTCCACGACAAGTGCTAATTATGTATTCAAGACCTTTTTCCGTTTCGTGAACAGTAACATCGCGTATTTTAGACTATAAACAATATCGAGAAACGACGAGACCGGTGATATATTTAATGTAATAACAACTACCAGTGGAGTATACTTTGCAGATCTACTTTTAGACTGCGACCAGGAGTATAGAATAAAATGACATTTGTGTTTTAATAAAAAATCCTCACGTCGAACTCAGTGTGTTTTATTTTCCTTTCCGCTCGGTATTTAGAAAGTTTAGGTTGCTGAACAATTTTCGAGAGAAGACTATGGAAGTTTAATAAACCTTACATCCTTGCCGGCGCCCCGACTAAACTTACCCACAGGGTCTCACTCCTAGAACAACCGGATGGAGGGAGCGGATGCTGGAAGATTGTCCCATCAGGGAGCCTCAAGACTAAAGGAGCTGTAAGGACACACCCTTTACGTCGCCCTCGCCTGGGCCCTCGACCCGTCAACTGGGACCGTCACCAATAATACCCAAAAATATACAAAAACTCCTTACAGAATAGGCGGCAACGTCGCTCCGAGGCAACATTGGAGCAGTGTCTCCGAAATTAGCAAGAATAACATTACCGTTACGCCAACATGACACAAAATAAGTCTTCCCGGTCGGATTTTTATTCCATACAACCTAACGCGAACTAAATATTCTCAACAGCGCAACATAAACTAGACGTTTGCAAACAGTTTTGGGTAATTACTGATAGCAGTTTTGTTCCTAATGGAGAGATAGAGAATATATGGTGGATTTATGGTCGTTATATGTTTGAACGGTTAATGTGACCGATAATCATCAGTAAACCTTAGTTTGTGATAAGCTTGATCACAAATAATAAAACCTTCCGATGGAAACAAATCCAAATTCAAAAGAGGACCACCATAATATTGACAAATTTACGAACATTAAGCACGCCATCTAGTGCGAGATAGACGACATAGAGAAGCAGGCAAACTGACAGCGGAATAATAAGTGTCAGTCAAGAGTCAAGAAGAGAAAAGAAGAAGAAGAACTGACAGCGTAACACGAGGGTCGATGTTGAAGAATAAGTGTAATTAACACGTTTAAAATAATAAGTGTAAATAAGAGAATCCATTAAAGTAAGGAGAAAAAACTTTTGGAATTTGATTTGAATTATTTCGCAATAGTATAGTGGGCTCCTCGATAGTATAGCGGTTAGTATACCCGCCTGTCACCCGGGAGACCGGGGTTCGATTCCCCGTCGGGGAGCCCCTGGCTCAAGACTAATGACCTTTCCCAGAAAAAATAAATCATCATGGAAAACTTAACAAGCCTCAGGACTTGCTAGAGATCGGACCTAGGAATCCGCTAGACGTGAAATTAAAGATCCGCAACAACTGGTGTGAGAAGTGGGATTGCTGAATAATCATAAATTATGGTGAGGTTTGCTGACCTGAGAATACCCCACTTGAGGGAAGAATTGGAGTCTCGGGGACTGCTAGTGACAGGGAATTAGGCAGATCTACAAGCACGATTGCGTAAAGCAATGGAGAGTGAGAGCATCGACGAGTTTTGTCATGGTGCTTCAGGAGCTTCATCTAAAGTCCAAGAGCAGTTGGTAGAGCCGCAGCCAGATCCAGCATTCGACATGAATGTGCTTTTAACAGCAATGGCGCAACAGTCCTCACGCATGGAGGAACAGCTGGCACAACAGTCCTCACGTATAGAGAACCAGCTGGCACAACACACTTCACAACTGCAGGAAAAACGATCGCGCATCGAAGGGAATTCCGCCGGACTTCAGACGAGGCAAGATGAAATGGGAGACGAATTACACAAAATTACGAAAAATTAGAATCCGAGATATTGAGGTTGGATGGCCATATCCGAGAGATACAGTTCAGTGGACCAGATACACCTGTTAGTACAACGAAATTGAAAGCGCCAACGTTTGACGGAACTGTACCGTTTAACTGCTGTTCGAGACCACAGCGCGGACCCATCACTGGTCTACGGCAGACAAAGTATCAGCTTTGGTTGTATCATTGAAGGGCTCTGCCGCCGAAGTCTTGCAAGCAGTTTCGGAAATTGAACGTGGAAACTATGATGCGGTAATGGCAGCGATTGAACGGCGATATGGTAGCAATCATAGGAAACAAATGTTCCAAATGGAGCTCATGAATCGTTACCAAAAAAGCAAATGAGCCGTTACAAGAATATGCAATATGCGGAGATAGAGCGCCTCGCGCATTTGGCCAATGCCGACGCACCAGCAGGAGTAACCGAATTACTCAAAATTCAAGCGTTTATAAATGGAATACGAGGTGCGGATACCAAGCGCGCATGCCAAAGAAGACGATTGACTGAACAGTGTCATTTGCTCTTACGCAGGAAACAGCAAGCCTTCTGAGCAAATAGACGCACAAAGTCCATCGGTTGGAAGTCGAGCCAAAAGAATCTCTGGAGAAAACCATGAGGGATTTCATCCAGGCCATTTCCTCCATGCCAACCTCACACAAAGGCTCTGTAGCAAAGTGTTACAGCTGTGGAAAAGCAGGACACATCGCACGAAATTGTAATGCGTCTCGTAAGAAAAACGGAGACACGCGAAAAGCAGCGCTGAAAGTGGAAATGGCGTTTCTGGAGAAAGGCAATCGTTAAACTAAAACGGACCAGCTCAAAGGGGCGTGAGCTCGTTCCCGCAACGGTCTGCCCCATTGTCACCGCTTCACAAATACATCGCAAAAACAATAATGTAACCGTAAACGGGACCGTAAATGGACGATCGCTGATCTTGACTCTGGACACGGGCGCAACACATTCCATCATTAGATCAGATCTGGCAGGAGATAACGTTGAGCCGCTGAGTGGTTGCAAGCTACGAACAGCTACAGGAGAGGAAGCTGTGGTTTCCGGAAAATTGGAGTGTAAGGTCCAGGTTGGAACGCTGGAAGTAATTCACACCTTCTTAGTGGCTGGAATAACGGACGAGGTAATAATCGGCGTGGACTTTATGCTAGTCCATGGTCTCATTCTAGATCTGAAGAAAAGAATGCTGACGTGCCATAACATGGAGATACCCCTAAGCACTGGGTATGAACGGCCCCAGATCATCAATGTAAGTGTAAGTCATCGTCAGCAGATTCCACCAAAGTCCGAAGTAGTTCTGTGCACATGTGTGGAGGGAGACTGTGAAGAAGACAAGTTAGTTGTGGGTAGTAGAGCCAGCAAAAAGCACTCCGAATATATTGATTGGACGGACCTTGGTGCAAACGGAAAAGAATAAGCGGATCCCAGTTCGAGTGATGAATGAGTTCAGGTCACCGATCACTCTTAACAAAGGAGAATTAGTGGGACAATGCCAAGCTGTGGAGGCTGTGGTTAATTGTGACAATCCTCACCAGAAATGCGGAAAGAAGGTTCTCAAAGAGGGCACGAAAACTCCTGCTGTCATGGATACCTGGTTGAACGAGATGAGCGCGCCAGAAAGGACAAAAGCCAAACGGTTACTGGAAAAGTATGGCTCCATATTCGCCAACGACGGGAGTAAATTTGGAAGAACAGCCATCGCGCAACATCGAATAGATACGGGAGATGCAAGGCCGATTCGTCAAGCTCCGCGGAGAGTCCCACTGGTGAAAAGAGAAGAAGCGGAACAGATAATTGACGAAATGCAGAAAGGTGGAGTCATTGAACCATCAACAAGCCCATGGAGTTTACCGGTCGTGCTAGTGAAAAAGAAAGATGGAAGCACCCGGTTTTGCGTCGACTACCGGAAGCTGAACGATGTCACTAAAAAGGACAGCTACCCACTGCCACGAAAAGACGACACCTTGGATACATTATCCGGTGCGAAATGGTTTTCAACGCTGGATTTACAAAGTGGGTATTGGCAAGTCGAGATCGAGAAAAGCGACCGCGAGAAAACTGCTTTTACCATCGGAGACGGATTGTGGCAATTCTCTGTGATGCCAATCGGATTATGCAACGCCCCAGCAACTTTTGGGCGATTAATGGAACACGTGTAAAAGGGCTTCACTGGAAAACGTGTTTGGTGTATCTGGATGACATCACTGTCATGGGCAATAGTTTCGACGACCACCTAAAAATGTAGACCAAGTCCTTCAACGAATTGCTTCTACCGAATTACGGTTGAACCCGAAGAAATGTAATTTGTTTAAAACCGAAGTAACTCATTTGGGACACAAAATCACTACTGGGGAAATTCAGACAGATGAAGGCAAAATAAAATCGGTAAGAGATTGGCCGCGACCCAAAAATGTTCATGAAGTGCGAAGTTTCCTTGGGCTCTGGACGTATTACCGACGCTTTGTACCCGGGTTTGCCAATGTTGCAAGAAGCTTACACAATTTGACGAAGAAAAATTGCAAATTTGTGTGGAAAGAGGAGGAAGAAAACGCCTTTCAGCAGCTGAAGGAATTACTTTGTACAGCTCCAATGTTGGCCTATCCAGTTTCTGGCGAAAAGTTCATTCTGGACACAGACGCTAGTGCACATGGAATAGGAGGTGTGCTCTTACAGATCATCGATGGTCAGGAAAAAGTAATTGGGTACTATAGCAGAGTTCTTGGAAAACCGGGAAGGAACTATTGCGTCACAAGGCGAGAACTCTTGGCAGTCGTCGAATGTGTAAAACATTTTCACAAATACCTGTATGGCCAGCACTTCCTTCTGAGGACAGATCATGCAGCACTCAGATGGTTACTCCAGTTTAAAAATCCGGCAGGACAGATTGCTCAATGGATAGAAAGGTTGCAGAATTACGATTGCGAAATACAACATCGGAAATGTGGACAACATGGATATGCTGATGCACTATTTCGACGCCCATGTGCATTGGAGTGTAAGCTTTGCTCTAAGGCTGAGAGATGCGACGGTATAGTCGACATCCGATTAACAAATCTGCAACCTGTTGATGAATGGGAATCCAGCGCTTTAAGGAAAAGCCAACTGGAGGATACAGACTTGGCTAAGGTCATTAGAGCGAAGGAAATGGGTAAAAGACCAACCAAAGAAGAAATGGCATCAGAGAGTCCATTGGCCAAGGCTTATTGGGTGCAATGAAAGAGCTTAAATTGATAAACGGAGTGCTGCATCGTCCATTGGAAAGCAAGGATGGTAAACACATCGACGATTTGATTGTCCTACCAAGGTCTAGAATAACAGCCGTGTTGGAAGAGTTCCACAACGGACCAAGTGGAAGATATTTGGCCGCTACGAAAACCCTAGAAAAGACTAAACAACGGTTTTACTGGGCGAATTGTCGAGAATCAGTTGCCGAATGAATTAAAAACTGCGCGCAGTACATGGCAGCTAAGGGTCCGAAAGCTAGAAGCGGAGGAAGACTGCAGCAGTACAACACAGGAGCATCATTCGAACGCGTTGCAATGGATGTAGCTGGTCCATTTCCCACTAGTGACTCCGGGAACAAATATGTGTTGGTGATTATGGACTATTTCAGTAAGTGGCCAGAAGTATACGTTATACCAAATCAGGAGGCTAAAACTGTGGCCGAAGCTTTTGTGCAGAATTGGGTCACGCGACTTGGTATACCAATCGAGTTGCAGTCAGATCAAGGGAGGAACTTTGAGTCCGCTATATTTCGAGATGTGTGCTCACTGTTCTCAAGTATCAAGAAAACTCGAACAACGGCTTTACACCCCCAATCGGATGGCATGGTAGAAAGGTTTAACCGCACATTATAGGAACATCTGCGAAAAGTAGTAGACAAACGTCAGCGCGATTGGGACAAGCACATTCAAATGTTTTTGTTAGCTTACCGATCAGCAGTCCATGACACTACCGGCCAGTCACCTGCGAGGATTATTTTTGGCACAGAATTGAGACTCCAAACAGATCTAAAATTTGGAAGAAACAGCGAACTTACTGAAACTGGAGGCAGCTACTGGGAAATGCTTCAGGCCGAAATGGACGACATACACCAACATGTGAGGCAGCGAACACAGCTGATGAGAAATAAAATGAAGGATTGATATGACCGAGCTATGAATTCTGATGGATTTCAAGAAGGCGACCTGGTGTTGCTGTACAACCCGCAACGGAAAAAGGGTAGGTCTCCAAAACTGCAGACATCGTGGGAAGGGCCATACAAAGTCTTAAAGTGACTGAACGATGTTGTGTGTCGCATACAATCCTACACGCAGAGACCAGGTAAAATAAAAGTCGTCCATTTGGAGAGACTAGTCTCGTATGGATCAAAGAATTTGGTGTCTGCTCGGGACAATCAGACTTAAGTGGAGGGCAGTGTGACGAATTTACGAACATTAAGCACGCCATCTAGTGCGAGATAGACGACATAGAGAAGCAGGCAAACTGACAGCGGAATAATAAGTGTCAGTCAAGAGTCAAGAAGAGAAAAGAAGAATAAGAACTGACAGCGGAACACGAGGGTCGATGTTGAAGAATAAGTGTAATTAACACGTGTAAAATAATAAGTGTCAATAAGAAAATCCATTAAAGTAAGGAGAACGAACTTTTGGAATTTGATTTGAATTATTTCGCAATCCAGAGATAGAACATAAGAAGCCGCTAGACGTGAAATTAAAGATCCGTAACAATATCAATTATTATAATCATTCTCTTAAGACTTTTAGACCCTGTTTTCCCATGTAATGTGAGGGGCATTGAAATCGCCACCTATTAAAATCATATCGAAGTCGCCTATAACAGAATGAAGTCTATCTATGGCGTTTGCGACGATAGTGAAAAACGTGTGATTCGAACCGACGCTATGACGGTTAGAATCACTAAAAGTGTACGATGTGTACTGATGTGGAATGGCTATGTTGTTGCTATGGTATACGACTCTGATACTTTGTTCATTCGATCTTCTTTTCGGAGTTGTTTTTGACTAATTTATTCTGCACTGTGTGTACATCTGTTAGCACCACACATATCTAGCTCATTGGGAAGGCTACACTTGACATTTCAAGGAATAACATACATATATATCCACTTAGTAGACGAAAATTGAAATCTTTGGAATTTTATAAAGTAATAGAAACAGAAATACACCCAAATTGAAACAAAAATTATTTATATATGAAAGTATAAATTCCACATACTCCTTCCAAAAGATAAAACAAAAACCAAAAACTCATGAATATCGTTATTTCAAAAATACTACGGGAGCTGTTTGATATTTCTAGTACCCGACTGTGAGCACTGCCTTACCATCACTAGCAGCCAATCTATCCCCCACTAGATGGCCGCATGTGCTCCACGTGCAGCGTTTTCACTTTGGCTACAACTTCCGATTAAGTCGTTTTTCTTTTCTTCACTCATCCTTGTCCAACACAATTAAAATTCCCTCTAGTTAACAATTCTGAACTTAAGAAGGAGGGGTTATCAAGGGTGACCACATCCATTGCACATCTACTTCCACCAACACCGCCGCACACAGTGACATGCGATTGCTGTCGCATTTCGAGGGCAAAACAATAATTAAACGCCATACAGAGAAGTCGACAGGAACAAATAAATAGAGGAAATCACAGGTAATGTCAGGTAGATACGTATTCCAGGTGAAAGGGAAAATTGCACAAACCCCGGGCAACCAGAAATGTCTTGAATGGCACTGGCCGATTGCGACTTGGCAAACCATTTGAATTGGGGTCGTCCCCCTGCCGCGCACATGTTCTGCACACCTGTATCCGTTAATTGCAATGTGTATCACAGGCGCACTGAATTTTCAAATTAAAAATTTAAAAATACTAAATAAACTGTCATTAGCGGACGGACAGCATGAATTCCATTGCAGCTCGCGCCACGGCGGAGTGTGGTGGTGAATTATGACTTCTTTAGGTGTTTAGCTCTTTAGGCACTTGTCGCCGACCTGTCAATTAGAGGTGCTTGTATCTAGCGTTTAAGGGAGCATTACTGTTAATAGGGGGCTTGATAACCCTTGATTATTGTTATTACGATTGATGCTAATTGGTGTTTGGTGTTCTAGATAAAGGCGCCTCCAGAATAACCGATGCGCTCCCGCTGGTGGCGAGCTAATGGTTTAGATAGCTAATTAGCGGTAAATTAGTTAACATTTGCAAGGAGTAACTGTGTGATAGCAGGCATCGAGTGTGGTAACAGTCCATTTCCGGATCGTGGAACGAGCTGTTCCAGTAATTATCCACAACAGAACTGATGTTGGCATAGCTGGTAATCGGAGGCTGTTAGCACTCCTAAGAGCACACCTTAGATTTGAAGATATGAGCCTTTTATGTGATGAAGGGTTTAAGTGAATTAATCGTTTGATAAATGATGATATTAGGTAATCAACACTATTGAAAAGAATAATTATTAGAACTGAAGTTCATACCATGATGACACCTGGAGTTATATAATTAATGAATGATATTCGAGATTCCGTTTTAAGGGCGGAGTCTGCGTCTTCGCACGGTCCGATCTGGCTTGCCAGAGGATGGAGGCGTTGGAGCCCAATAATATGGACATCATGTGGTTGAGGGTCGTGCTGAGGAATTCCGTTAAATTTCTTTGTTGTCTTTACCGCTCCCCGAATGACGATCGACCGGCGACATTTTTCGAACATCTTTCATATACCGTCGAGTGGATACAGATCAACCACCCAGCTTCTGAAATTATTGTCCTTGGCGATTTTAATGTGCATAATTCCGACTGGTTGTTACATTCTAACAGAACCGACGAGGCTGGGAGGCTGGCTGGGAGGCTGGCGGAGATGTTTGCTGTAAGCCACAACTTGACTCAACTCGTGGACGAGCCAACGCGAGTACCGGATGCCCGAGGCGATTATGCGAACACCCTGGATCTGTTTTTGACATCCGAACCGAGTATTTATACCGTAGGGGTTTCTGCGCCATTGGGAAACTCAGATCACTGCTTGGTATCTGTCGCGCAAGCACTTGCATACCAAGCGAATAACCGGCCTAGGCAGCTTCGCCATGTATGGAAGTATGGGGCTGCTAACTGGGACGATATGCGAGATTTCTTCGCATCCTTTCCATGGTCGGAGGTGTGCTTCGGAAACTCCGATGTTAACGCTTGCGCGGAGTCGGTGTCAGAGATTATTCTTCTGGGGATGGAGATGTATATTCCACATTCCATCAAACGAAGTTCGTCTGATAAACCTTGGTTTGACAAAAAATGCGAGCTGATTACAGCTACAAAAAATAGAGCTTTTAAGCAATGCCGCTTCAATCCCGCCGATGTTAACAGAACGAATTTTGTTAGAATCAGAAACGCGTGCAACCAGGCGATTGATACCGCGAAGAAGGCTCACAACGACAGGGTGATCGATAAGCTCTTTCGGTGCCCAACTGGTTCGCGCTCCTTCTGGTCAATGGCAAAGGCTGTCAGCAGTAATTTTGCTTCCTCCTCTTTCCCCCCGTTGGTGACAGACAGCGGGACGTTAGTCACGAATTCAACGGATAAAGCTAATGTGTTCGCGAATTTATTTTCCGCGAATTCAAACCTCGATCCCGGCCTTTTGGAGCCACCTGTGATCTCGCCGGTACAGTCTTCCATGCGGGATGTGAGATTTCGTCCGCGCACTATTCAACGCATTCTACGTGAACTGGATTGTAGGAAGGCAACCGGCCCGGACGGAATACCAGCAATAGTCCTTAAGAACTGTGCTCCAGAACTATCGCCGGTTCTTGGCAGACTCTTCCGCTTATCTTATGCACGGAGGACCTTTCCTGCCTGCTGGAAAATCGCTCGAGTTCAGCCAATCCCACGGACGGGAAAAAAGTGTCTATTTATTACTGTCTATTTTATCTAAGGTAATGGAAAAAGTCATCAATACAGAGTTGGTTAAGTATTTGGAGTGCAACGGTCTTCTGAATGATCGTCAATACGGATTCCGTGGCAGGCGGTCCACAGGAGACCTTTTGACACTTATAACCGATATATGGACATCTGCGATTGAACGGCATGGTGAGTCAAGGGCGGTCGCATTAGATATCTCCAAGGCTTTTGACCGCGTCTGGCACGGGGCATTGCTGAGCAAACTTCGTTCATATGGACTTTCCCAACAGCTTTGCGACTGGACGAGGAACTTCCTCGAAAATCGATCGATCCGGGTTGTTGTGGACGGCAAGTGTTCGGATCTGTATCCTGTTAATTCGGGGGTGCCCCAAGGTTCTATTTTGGCTCCAACCTTGTTCTTGCTTCACATAAATGATTTGTTGGAGACAACGGATAACAAAGTATTCAGTTTTGCGGATGATAGTACGCTTGTTTCCTCCTTTTCGAGTGATCGGCCGATTGGTGCATCAGCGTGGCACCAGCTGAGATGTAGACAGATTGACTCTCTGAATCAGGATCTAGATAAAGTCCTGCAGTGGGGAAGGGCCAATCTTGTCGACTTCAACGCAACGAAGACCCAGTATACAACATTCACAAAGAAAACTGGATCATCGGTTCCACAGCTGATGATGAGTGGCCGGGCCCTCGAGGCTGGGGAAAGTTTGAAATTGCTCGGCGTCACGGTCTGTGGGAATGTATCAAGGCATAAACACGTATCGGGTATCGCCAGATCAGCCTCAGGAAAACTGAGTTATCTTTTTAGAGCCAAGAAATACTTTACTCCGGCCCAACTTATTCTCCTATATAAATCTCAAATTAGACCCTCGCTCGAATATTGCTCTCATGTTTGGAGCTCGGCTCCTAAACATACCCTCGACCTACTTGAGAGCGTACAAAGACGAGCAATCCGTCTGATCGGGGACTCGGCGTTGACGTCGGGACTACAGTCGCTATCACATCGAAGGCGCGTGGCCGACCTCGGTCTGTTTTACAGATATTATCACGGGTGCTGTTCTTCGGAGATTCTTGGTATTGTTCCACGGTATTCGGTCTATATGCGCTCCACAAGACAATCCGACGGATCGCACCCGTTTGTGGTTCATCTCCCGACAGCGCGAACATCGCTGTATCAGAACTCGTTCCGTTACAGAGCGGGGAAGTTGTCGAACTCCCTTCCCACGCGAGTGTTCCCGGAGCATTACAACCTGCAACTGTTCAAAAAGAACTGCAACAGTTATTTGATGGCATCTCGGGGCGCCCACTCGACGCTATAGGTTCGCCTCTCCCGAGAGAAGTCTAATAAAAAAAAATAAAAAAAATAAAAAAAAAATGCTGTTGGTTAGCGATATGGTTCTTAAAATCGTAAACTTTGATATAAATTTAAATCTAAATTCGAAGTATTCCTATGAAAAAGATATTTTTAGTGTGCACCGTCAAATAAATGTGCAATACTCTTGTGGAAGATCAGGAAAAAAAAATCAAGAATCTTATTTACTTGTTCAATAAGTGTTAACAATTATTAATTAGGTGGAAATCTGAATGATTATTGTTTTTTTTTTTTATCCGATTCATCATTCCTATAACAACATATAAAAACATTTTGTAAAAAAAAACCATTTGACTAAAATGATTGTGATGAGAAAAATGATTGTCTTGTTATAATATAGTATGTTCTTGTTATAAAGTAGTGAAACTATATTATTATTAATATTATCCAAATAAACAAAATTTCGCGTGGGTAATGTATATTGGATTGTACCACTTGAAATGTCCGATTTTATAGTAAAAATTTATAAAAAAAAAGCCAATACTATTTTTCGGTAAATTTTTATTCAATCAAATTAGGATCCGTTGGCATCTATGACATTCTTCCAACGTGATACAAGGTAAAATACTCCTTTTTTATAGAAGTTCAGACTTTTGAGGCAATGAAATCTTTCAAAGGCTTTTATGACCAATGCTGGGTTCCGGAAAACCTTCTGCCGGCAACATGAATCCAGATTACGGAAAATATTGTAGTCCGTTTGGGAAATGTCACGAGAGTACGATGGATGCGGCAAATCCCAACTGCAATAGTTTTTGCACCGTTACCTGTGAGGTATGGGCTCTAGCATTGTCGTGAAAAAGGATCGGGCCGTGCATGCAATATGTCGATTTTTGTCACAATATTTCTCCTGGTTGAAGGAATTAAAAGTGAAATCGTCGTTTCGATGTCCACCAAATTGTCACCATAACCTTTTTTGGGTGAAGATCGGGTATGGGGTTTGTTTTGGTTTTTCACCTGCATCCCACTACTGCCCGGGCTTTTTACGGTTATCATACAGAATCCACTTTTCATCACTGGTGACTATCCGGTGCAAAAATGATTCAGTTTGGTCTATTAATCTAAGCGATGCGCAGATTTCCAGGCGCCGTAGTTTTTGAGACTCGTTCAGTTTATGGGGTACCCACTTATCAAGTTTCTTTATCTTTCCCATGGGAGAAAGGTGCCGATTTATTGTCATTGAGGATACTCCCATGCTTTATGCAATCTCCCGCATCGCTTTCGTTGAGTCCGCATCCGCCGTTACTCTTAAAACGTCGTCGTCAACTAACGTTTCCGGCTTCCCACGTTGTTCATTTTCGAGGCTGAAATCTCCCGAAGGGTACTTTCCAAACCTTCGTCATATAGTGTTTTCGTTTACCGCTACATCCGCAAATGCACCATTAATGTTCTTCATTGCCAATGACGCATTATGTCTCATTTTGAATTCATAAAGAAGGAGGGTTCAAATTTGAACTGGCAACAGCATGGCAAACAATTCCTAGAAAAAAACTGTGCTTGTAACGAACCCCAAAATTCTCACACCTTAAGTACACGCACCACTTGACTTTAAAAAAAAAAGAAAATTTAACGTGCCGGCAAAGACGTTCACTGGAGAACTTCCTATTTCTGACTGAGCAAAAACCGGACATTTCATGTAGTACAACCCTATATATACATGGGTGTGCTGGAAAGGGAACGCTTACAAAGTGTTCTCGTAACAACCTTAGTAGTTCTAGCGCCGGATAGGTGGCGCTTAGGTCAACAAGCAGGGCATATATAAACAGTGGCACCGATGACTTTCTCTCTCTCTCCTTTCGCCGCTGAACCTGTCATCAACACAATTTAATTCAAGATTTAACTTAAGACCAAATGTTAACTTCTGTTTTACAAATATCATTCTTACAAATAAAGTCTCATTTCCAACAGGTTATGGGCCCAGTCTAACGCCGGAATAAATTGTGAGGTTAAAGCACGCGTCGACGGAACACGTGGCGACAATACGTGAAGTCCCAAAAGCGACGCCAAGTAATCGGTACGATGCAGGACGGAATGAAGACAAATATTCCGTTGTTAAACGGAGGAAATTACATACCATGGAAGACAAAACTTAAAGCAGTACTGGTTCGAGATGAGGTATGGGAAGTGGTGAGTGAGCCGGCACCCACGCCGAAAGACACCGAGTGGAAAAAGAAAAACAACAAAGCCATGGCATATATAACTCTGAGTGTCGAAGATAATCAGTTAGTCCACATCCAGCATACGGAAGAAGCGTACAAAGCGTGGCAAGCGCTAACAAAGAAGTATAAACGTTCAACATACGGAAGCAGGCTATATTTGAGAAGGAAACTGTACGGAATACGGTACAAAGGCGGACCAATGAGTGACCACGTGGATGCCATCATGACAGTGATTGCACTGCTCCGAGGATCAGGCAAGCCACTCGAGGATGAGCTACGAGTCGTAGCTATTCTACGGGTGAGTCTTCCGGAATCGTACTCGGGACTAGTCACTGCGCTCGAGGGCCGTGACGAGAAGGATCTCATAATCGAGTACGTAACAGGGAAGATTATGGCCGAATACCAGAGAAGGACAGAATCTCAAGGCTCGAGCAGCGGAGGTTCAGAAGTGGCTCTCAAATCAGCAGGTCCAGGTAAACATGACCTAAAGAAGGGACATCTCGACAAAGGTTCAAACTTCCAGACAGAAAGGAAGGACAAACAGGAAACTCGTACATGCTACCATTGCCAGAAACTAGGACATCTGAAACAGGATTGCAAATGGTACAAAGCAATGAAGGAACAAGCCAGGGAAGGAATAGAAAAGTCAAAGACGCCGAGGGCTGACGCCAATCAGAAGCAGTTTCTCTTCCAAGCGGGAGATTACACGAGGATCCAAGACGGCGCACAAGATGGCGGACTAGATGGCTGGCTTGTGGACTCGGGAACAACTCAGCCTTTTTCGACGGCATCCGGGTTTGAACAAACCAATTTATTTTGCGGATGGATCGAAAATAATGGCAACTGGGATAGGAGATGGCTACCTACCATGCATCGTGAAAGACGGTCAAGTCCAGAAAGTAAGGCTGACAGATGTCCTGTACATTCCCAAACTCGATGACAGTTTAATTTCAGTTCGGAGAATCATCGATAAAGGATACGAAATAGTATTCAAGGACAACGGATGTCAGGTCCTTCAAGGAAAGGAAGTAGTAGCTGAAGCAGACAACGACGGCGGTTTGTACAGGCTGAGATTGGAAGAAGTAAAGGAGCAGGCACAGCTGACCAGAGAAGCAGCGTGCATCCACGATTGGCATCGGCGATTAGGACATCGAGATTTAGCAGCTATCAGACAAATGGCTGGCTCTGGACAGATAACCCGAATACGCATCTCTCCCTGGAAGTGTGAATCAACCTGTGAGAGCTGCATCAGAGGAAAGCTGAGCCAGAAGAAATTCCCACAGGCACAGAGGAGAGAAAGGAAACCAGGGATGATGATCCATTCGGATCTGTGCGGGCCGATGCGGGCACAGACATCGAGCGGAAACAGATATTTCCTGACCCTCATCGACGATTTTTCTCGTTTCACAGTCGTCAGACTAATGAAATCAAAAACCGAGGTAACCGATGCAATTAAAGATTATGTTGCAGCAATTGGAAACAGATACGGCAGAAAACCAGTGGCAATCAGGTCGGATAACGGAAAGGAGTACGCCCCCAAGGAATTGCAAGACTTTCTTCGGCGAGAAGGAGTGGAGCAGCAATTCACGGTCACATACACGTCACAGCAAAACGGAGTGGCGGAACGGAAGAACAGGACGCTGGTCGAATCCGAGGTGCGAGGTGCATGCTGTTTGAAGCTGGACTGGACAAACGGTTCTGGGGAGAAGCAGTGCTGACAGCGACATATCTGCAAAACAGGATGGCGAGCAGAAGCTTCGGCAAAACACCGGTAGAACTGTTTACAGGTGAAAAGCCAGACCTGTCGCACGTAAGAACCTTTGGCTCCAAGGTTTTTTCATTCATCCCAAAAGAAAAACGAAGAAAGTGGGATGTCAAGGCGCGAGAAGTAGTTCTGGTGGGGTACCATGTCAACACTAAAGGATATCGAGTTCTGGACCCGTCAACGAACGAGACCTGGATTAGCAGATCAGTCAAGATCATCGAGAACCCAATTGAGCGAAGGAAGAGCTGCCATGAAGAGAAGAAGAACAAGAAGCTACCAGAGCGATACGTCACACACGAGATGCCAGACGGTGAGGAACCAGAAGGAGAAACCGACTCTGGGGAAGAAGGCCAAGACTCGGATGGAGAGACAATAGACTTGAGAGGTCAGGAAGGGCGAAGGGAAGGCGATTCCGCAGGCTAACAATTCCAAACATCCCCATCAGTGCAAAGAAGAGTTTCTTAACGGAGCAACAAAAATGTACCACCACCGAGGCTGGGGTACAAGGTGAGAGCCTGCATCGTAAGAGAACCAAAGGATTGGAAAGATATGTTACAGATGTCACCCAGAGCGCAGAACCCGTGGCGAGTGGCGGCCGAAGAAGAGATAAAGTCACTGAACGACCACCAAGCCTGGGAAATGGCAGATCTTCCTCCAAACAGAAAGGCAGTTTCGTGCAAGTGGGTTTTCAAGGGCAAGACCGATGGCAATGGAAAAATCTACACCCCCAAACTGGCTTGGTCGCGAGAGGGTTCTCGCAACGGCACGGCGAAGACTACGACGAGACGTTTGCTCCAGTGGTCAAACACGAGACAGTTCGAGTCCTACTCACACTGGCAGCGCAGCAGAATGTTCATGTCCGGCACCTGGATGTGAAGAGTGCGTACCTGAACGGCGGGCTAGACGAAGAGATTTTCATGGAGCAACCAGAGGGATTTGTTATGCCAGGACAGAAGAAGAAGGTGCTAAGACTCAAAAGGAGCATCTACGGTTTGAGGCAGTCGGAATGGGTCTGGAATTTGAAGGCAGCGGCAATCCTTGGCAAACCGGGTTTCACCTGTGGTTGTGTAGACAGGTGTCTGTACTTAAAAGAAGAAAAAGATGGAAGGATGTCCTACATTCTACTCTACGTTGATGACATGCTGGTGGCCGGAGCAACGCCCGAGGTGACAAGAGCAGTGAGCAAGCAGCTGAGGAGAAATTTCCAGATCAAGGACTTGGGAAACGTCAGCCATTACCTGGGGATTCAGATTGAGGGAGACAACGACGGTTCATTTTTGCTGAATCAAAGGGCAAAAATCGGCAAATTGGTGGAAGAGAACGTTTCCAGATCAAGGACTTGGGAAACGTCAGCCATTACCTGGGGATTCAGATTGAGGGAGACAACGACGGTTCATTTTTGCTGAATCAAAGGGCAAAAATCGGCAAATTGGTGGAAGAGAATGGCTTGCTGGACGCGAAGCCGGTTACCACACCAATGGTGACCGGATTCCTTGCAGCTCCCAGGGAAGATGGCGTAGCGCTGGAGAATAACAAATTGTACAGGAAGGTGATGGGGTCGCTCCTATACATAGTCACTGCGTCGAGACCAGACATCGCTGTTGCAGTCGGGTTGCTGTGTCGAAGAGTGGAACACCCAACCCAAGCTGACTGGAGCGGAGCCAAGCGGGTGATGCGCTACCTGAAAACTACCGCGGACACAGTGTTGAGACTACTCTCAGCGAAGGACGCCAGTCTCACTTTCTACGTGGACGCGGACTGGGCAGGCGACAAGGCGGACAGGAAGTCAACAAGCGGATACGTTTTCCTGTTTGGTGAAGCAGTGATCGCTTGGTGTACTCGTAAGCAGACCCCGGTAGCAATGTCCTCCACAGAGGCAGAGTACATCGCCGCGTCGTTCACGAGCAGAGAGCTGCTATGGTTGAGGCAGTTGTTCAAGGATATGAAAACTCCATTGAGGGAACCAATAACCATGTACGAAGACAACCAAGGTTGCATTAGACTAATCTCAGGTTCGGGATCAGCCAGGACCAAACATATTGACGTTTGCTATCACCAGATGCGGGACCTCTTGGGGAAAGCGATAATAAATGTTTGTTGTTGCCCATCCGAACAAATGTTGGCAGATATCCTAACGAAGCCGTTGGCCGGGGACTGGTTCGGAGAACTTGCAAAAAGGCTGGGACTGCATAGACCGGAACATTCTGAAGCGAGAAAGAGTGTTGGAAAGGGAACGCTTACAGAGTGTTCTGGTAACAACCTTAGTAGTTCTAGCGCCGGATAGGTGGCGCTTGGGTCAACAAGCAGGGCATATATAAACAGTGGCACCGATGACTTTTTCTCTCTCTCCTTTCGCCGCTGAACCTGTCATCAACACAATTTAATTCAAGATCTAACTTAAGACCAAATGTTAACTTCTGATTTACATATATCATTCTTACAAATAAAGTCTCATTTCCAACAGGGTGCCTTGAAAAGTTTCCGACCCAACAAAGATACAAGACATTATTTCTTAAAATTTATTTTGAATTTTCTACATAGTCTCCTTGTAACTCTACACACTTCTCTCAGCGATGCTCCCATCTCTCAAACCAGTCCAAATAGTACTAGCGGTTTTTCTCTGCAAAATAACTGTTCACGAGGGTGATTGCCTCCTCATTTGACGAAAAACTCTGTCTTCCGAGAGCAATTTTTGTATTAGGGGACAAAAAGAAGTCACTTCGGGCTAGATCTCGTGAGTAAAGTGGTTGGTCAAGCAGTTCAAACCGTAGTCTGTGGATTTTTGCCATGGCAACCGCTGAGGTGTGAGACGGGGCGTTGTCTTGGTGACACAGGATTTCCTTTTTCAGCAAATGTGGCCGTGTTTCCGCAATTTCTGCCGTCAGTGTGAAGTATTGATGCGTAGTATGCTCCTGTAATGGTTTTTCCTTTATGAAGATAATCGATTAAGATAACTCCATGACTATCCCTAAAAAACAGTCACCATCACTTCCCCAGCCGAAAAAAAGAGTTTTTGCTTTTTTTGGAGCCGATGCCCCCCTGCAGTCCACTGTTTTGACTGTATTTTTGTTTGGAGCATATAATGGTGTTTCAAAGTTTCATCGACCGTAGTTAATCGGCGTCAATACTCGGATTTATTGCGCCTAAACTGCGAGTTGGAAAGGTTCATTCGAACATGGTTTGGGTTTTGTGGGGGTTCTCTATACCACATGGGGAACCAACCCACAATTCCATACCTTATTTCGACCGCTTTCAGGGCGTCATTTTTTCCCATTCCCCTTATAAGTTATTCCCCTGTAAAACATGTTAAACGGACGTATAGCTAAACTCATTATCCTATGCAGATAATGCATAATTGAGTTTAGCTACATTTTTGCCATACAGCAACCCCATTTCGCTAACCCATGAGATTTCCACAGGAAATCGTATCTTGTCGGTTAGCAAGGGCATAGTCTGATCAAACGGCGGTTACTTAATCTTGCGATCGCTGGGGAAATTATTAAAGCATTTAAGCTAGTTCCCATGATCAGATTTCCCTAGCCAAGTTAGCGTCCTTTACACTTTCTCCAGACACTTCATTGGCTGGGGATCAATGCTCTCTTCTCGCAGGTGAATAGCACCAGCTTAATTTTCCCCTCCTTCACAGTTCTGTCTTCATACAGATCAATGTACTCTGAGTTCACCATATTACTGAATTAGGATAATGGGTTTCGATCAGAACTACATTCATGCACATACAACCAAAACCACCCCAAGATAATCATACATCGTGTTTCTGTTCTCCCATTCTCCCGCTTTCTTCGGTCATCAATTTACCGATGTAATCCACCACACATCGACGAACGTGGCAATGAGAGAGCAGAAGTATGTTCTCTTTTGGTTGTCAAGTGCAGAAATTAAAAATCCAATTTCAGCCCTAATTGGGATGAGTCTTTACTCACCTATCATCGTGGGTGGTCACACCGCCACGAATCGTCTTTTCACCACCGCCGTGTCCGCACGCGAGTGCGTCCGTGAGCTTCAATTGTATTTTTTTCAATCAGTAAACTCTTCTAGTAAGAAATTTTATTCATTAAATTATGACTGGACGCCGAAAAGGAGAGTTGGAATGAATTAAAACTAGTTCGATTTTAAATTACATCAATTCCAATTCCATTCGGTCAGCAAGTTTTTATTGTTCGATTTCATAATGTGCACCGCTGTTAAAATACCAAATGAGAGTGCTAAGGGTTTGTTAATCATTACAAATAAAGTGAAACTCCTTTTTAATGTTGTGTACGAGTGTCTGATCTCAAGTTATTCGACCTTTTATTAAAAATCATACGAACCCATAGCAGCCAAACACAAATAACTAATGGAACAAAGGATGAAATTGTTGAACGACAAAAACTCGTTCAAAACGACCTCGAGACCTAAGAAGACCCAACCAGCCAAGTGAGCACGGCTTCACCAGGATATTCGTCAAGCAACATCGTTGGGGAAGAAGTGAACCGCGCGCCCGTGTTAGGCGCAAATACTTCTTACTCCCCACAGTCTAACGTGAGCAAATGCGGCACCCAAGGCGCGGACAGCTTTCTCATGCCTAAATCTTGATTCAATGTGTGATAAACACGTTCTTTGGACATTTTCATAGCCTCTGCCTTCTCTCTCACTTTAATTCGGCGGCCGTCTAGCACCATTGGGTGAACTTTAGCGATGTTATCGTCGGTTGTTTCAGTTTTTGAACGTCACGAACGTTCATCGTCGCCCAAGCTCTCACGGCCACGTTTAAATTCAGCTGCCCAAAATTTCACTATGGTAAATGATGGTGCAGAGTCCCAATATACAGAGTCCAACTCCTCTTTTATTTGCGTAGGCGTATTACCTTTCCAAAACAAAAATTTAATGACAGTTCGATACTCAATTTTGTCCATTTTCACAAAAACATTCACATCGATACACTCAAACGACTGTCAAATAAAAACTACCTGTCCAAAATCGCTGAAATTGTTGTGAGTGACTGTCAAAAGATGCGCCACTACATTCTTTAGCTTTGTTGACAATAGCTGCTGTCTTTACGTCGAGATCGGAAGAGTATAAAAACTAATTTTTATTTTTATTTAAGTACAAAATTTCAGCGTGGCCCCTAGTCAAGTGCAAACATAACGACCGTCCAACAGCATCTAGAATAAAAAAAATGTTTTTCGCCATCTTTACGGGTTTTTCTAAAGCGGTACAGATGATTATTACAAAATATTAATTTTTGCAAAGTGCCATCGAATATCACCCATGGGTATACTTCCCGCTCTATCTCCAACCGACTGAGAGGAATTTGAGAGGTCCGTTTACGACGGTGGGCATGTTTTTCTGTAGCCAACAAGAAGGGCGGCCCGCCCCACGCCGTTCAATAGGTAATACTTACCATTAAAAAATCCTAGGTAAGATAAGGTAATATAACATAACGTTACATAAACGATATAATCCTACAATATAACATCGGGCTGAAATTTATCTCAGGTGTACATGTTACATACGAGAAGATCTTTATGTGTAATCCACTAGAATTTGGTTTGGGAGATTCCTAGTTCCTTTCTGTGAACGACATAAAATCGTCTTATATGGCTTATTTGGAACGGAAGCACTTGCAGCTCCGATCCTTTCAGTATACTCGGTTCTGCATAGTCTTACTGGCACAGAAACATCCAATAGTGAATATTTTGACTCAAATTTATCCATTATGTACGAGGATTGCCTCTTATGTTTCGGGATTTGGCAACCCTAGTGTTGCAATCTGGCAATTGACAGCTCTGTCGTAAAGTTGGACATTTTTGAGGTTATACGCACTCAGAACGTTTTGACATACGAGCGCTATTTGTGTTGTTTACAGTAACTTAAAAGATTCATCTCGGCCCAAAAATGGAATTAAATCGTCAACATTTTCGTGCGATTATTTTTTACAACTTTCGGCGTGGATTAACTCAGCAACAGTGCATGGATGAACTTAATTCAATTTTTGGCGATGAAGCTCCATCAAGGACCAGTGTTTATCGATGGTATGGTGAATTCAATCGTGGTCGTAGTTCACTCCAAGATGAATTTCGTGAAGGTCGTCCAAAATCAGTTGTTGTTCCGGAAACCATTGATGCTGTGCGCGAACTGATATTGGAAGATCGTCATGTGACCTATCGTGAGATTGAGACAACCTTAGGCGTTAGTGGGACCAGCATACATTCAATATTGCATAAACATTTGACTGTCAAAAAAATTTGTTCGCGTTGGATCCCACACAATTTGTCAATCGCCCAAAAAAAGGCTCGTGTCAATTGGTCGAAAGAAATGCTCAAAAATACGGTCGCGGTCCTTCGAAACAGGTCTATGACATCATGACAGGTGATGAATCGTGGATTTACGCGTATGAGTCCGAAAGTAAACAGCGGTCGACTGTCTGGGTGTTTCAAGATGAGCCAAATCCAACAAAAGTTGTTCGCGCACGAAGCACTTCCAAGCAAATGGTCGCCTGTTTTTTCGGAAAAACTGGACATGTCGCAACCGTACCACTAGAACAACGCAGAACAGTCAATTATGAGTGGTACACAATCATTTGTTTGCCAGTTGTCTTCCAAGAAATCAGGAAAACCAACCGCTGAAGACGGATCACTCTTCACCACGACAATGCGAGCTCTCACACATCGGCTGCGACAACTGCATTTTTGAGCACCCAAAACATCGATTTGATGGGTCATCCGCCGTATAGTCC
Organism: Microdon myrmicae; assembly: GCA_963931805.1. Lineage (NCBI taxonomy): Eukaryota > Metazoa > Arthropoda > Insecta > Diptera > Syrphidae > Microdon > Microdon myrmicae. Next base: position 218,796,775 of record OZ007496.1, on the reverse strand, counting down.
TGACTTGGCACCGAATGACTTCTTTTTATTCCCGTACGTAAAAAACAAACTGAGAGGTCAACGTTTTTCGACACCTGAAGAAGCGGTTGCTGCATTCAGAATGCATGTGTTGGAGATACCTCAATCAGAGTGGCAAAAGTGCTTCGACAATTGGTTCAAACGCATGCAAAAGTGTATAGATCTTCATGGGGAATATTTTGAAAAACAATAAAGTGATTTTCGATGATCAATATTTGTTTTTGTTCTCTAATCCCGAAATATAAAAGGCAATCCTCGTAGTAGCAAGCACAGCCTGACCCTTATTACGTCCGAAATATGTAGCAAATGCTTTTAAACTTTCGACTAACGACTCACCAGCAATTTTTAATGGTTTCCATTGTTGCTTGTTCGTGAATTTCCTTGTGAAAAAAATGTAAGCCTTGCCTGATGTTTTGACATTGACAGATCCTGAACAATCTTTAAGGGTGCGTTTGTATTAAAATTGAAAGACTGGTGTGTCCCATAAAAAAAAATGCTTGTGGTGTATATTTATCGCAACTTAAAAAAAAAAGTTTACTTTATGTTATGCACAAATTACATAAAGGTGAACCAAGAAAATATATAAGGGTTGAATTATTCGCTAGCAACACTGTATACATCTTTTTTCTGTTTCCTTTATCTGGGGACACACAATCCTGTGTAGCACCTCTCCCTTAGATAGCTATTTCCTTCCCCTTTTGTCACATATAAAGACAACTTTCTTGGGGACAAATTCAGCCATTAAATTAATTGCAAGGAAATGGAAAACTTCTTGGAACCTTATCCTACTGGCAGGCATTTTTTTTTTTGAGTTGTCCTTATACTTGGTCGCCAGTTGACAGTGGGTATGTGTGCATGTGAGTTGCTTTTAGGGAATGCCCTTTTTAAATATTCATCAGAAACTTGGACTTTTCTTTGGCAGCATAGGCTCGTTCAAATGGCAGAGATGAATGTAGTAAACAGGAGGTCTGTCTTATTCGGCTAACTTGAGGAACAACTTTCCGACTGAAGTTGAATAAAACTTTTCCGGCATTAGCTGGGTTTTGGAAAATGTTGTCTCTATGTTCGATATTTGAAAATGCCTCTGTAAATTGTTTCCGGCCTTTGATGAGGTATGAGTCAACTTTCGCAAGACAGCGAAAGGGTGCTGAGTCGAGTATTGACTTGTGAAGTGGAAAATTTCTAATTTGAGGGCAATTTACGGGATTTGGTTTCAAAAGTTCCATCGGTGTTTACGACGGTATCTAAGAAGACTGCTTAGGAAAATTTGTGGTTTACACTTCATATGTAGTGGGGGTATTAATGGAAGTGTAAAGAAGAGTTTCGTGCATTTTAAAGTGGTTTTTATGCCACGACAATATATTGTCTGGTGGGTAATGGAGCAAAAATCAGGAAATGTTAGTCTGTCGGAAAACATAGGAGGATATATGACTCCTTTGGAAAATAGCACAACGTCCACAAATTCCAATGCAGTGTATTATTGTATGTATGTTGTTGCGATTTTTGGGTATATTTTCAAATCATTTAAAGTGTGTTTACTTTTACCTGGAATTTGTCAGAGGGTTGGGTTCCCTGTCTTGTTATTGAGCACAGTTTGAAATTTGAATATAATGTCAACGACAGATGTAACTGGTCTCCCATTGTTATAACATTTTTTTAATACATTTGTGAATAAATATCCTTATAGAAGTTTTTATAGCAGCTACTATAAACTTTTTGAAATTAATTATTTTTTGTAATTATTAGTTATTAGTCACAATTCACGTTTATGACGCACGGATATCTCTCGTTTGAGAAAGTTTATTTTAATACATATGTGATAATATGTACTAGCATTACTTTTAACAATAAATAAAATAATGTGCAAAGGGCGAATGTTTTTCTTCTCTGTCCCTTGGAAGTGTTGCGCCTCAATTAGAAACAATCGGTATTTAGGAAGAGGTTTAGGAAACAGGGAAAATGAAATACTGAGTGCAGAATTAATTCTATTCAAAAAGGCAGCGAGAATTATTATATGGAAGATAAAACATTTAAAATTCATTCGTCGAATTTTCGTATGAGCAATTAACTTAATTTCATACTATAATGAAACAGCACCTAAACAAAAACAAAAGCCTGAAAGTTAATTAAAAAACAATAAAAGCAAAATAAGCTAAATTAAAATTAATATAATTTAAAAGAAGGAAGGAAACAGAAGAAAGACAAACTTTAAATGAATGAAAAATATAATTTTAATTAAAGAGAGATTTAAAACAAGAGTAGATAAATAGAAAGAAGAATAAATTAAGAAAGATTCTTAAACCGCAAAAAGGAAAAGTTCACAAATTCGAAACGTATTCAATTCAATTTTATTTGGTAGATAATTACATTTATGGTATATTTTACAACTAGTATTTCAGATTGTTAAGGTATGTTCCTTACAGAGACGGCGTCGCTCCGTTTCGCTGGTGTCTGACGGCGGGATCGGTGCGGAAGTGGGTGTCAATGGTGGTGGAGTGTGGAATAATAGAAGACCTTTTATTGTTTATTTAGTGGACTGTTGAGTTATAGTTGGGGGTCTGAATGAAAACGCGTTTTTTTCTATTGTCGATTTATTTTTGGTTAAAGGGTTTGATTATTCTTTATTTATTTTAACGATGGTTCAACTATTTTTTGGGTGGTCATCTTGCGATAACCAGAATCACCCACATCCGTGAGGATGTTGGGCTCGGTCTCGCGGCATCTGAAAAGAAAAGAAAAAAGGGGGGGTATCCAAGGATAGTGTGGACAGTGTTAGTCCAGGTGTTCTCTAACTACTTTTATAGAGGGATGGTGGGAAAGAAATCATACAAGACCGGTAGATGTTGCGTGCGGTAGTAAACGCAGATCACGTCTTTGGCGTCTAATGATCTGCGCTTTGGTCGGTGTGTGTGTGTTTGTGCCGTCTTGTACTATGCGCTCGTGTGTGTGTGGTTTGGTAAGAGTAGACCCTATGGGATGGATCCAGGAATCCTCTATTATAGAGGGGAATGTTGTTGGGAAGGGTGCTTTCTTCAGTTTTGTACTGAAGAAGAAATTGTGGGGGTTTGATCCGAAGAGATCGAGAGAGAGTAGGGTCAAGAACGCAAGAGTCCCGTACAAGTAGGTTCTCGCTGTTCTGAATGTTTTCGAGGTACTTATATGCTAATTGAGCAAGTACTCGTCGATACTGATCGCGAAACCGAAAATTACTGCCCTTTTATAGTTTTTTTAGTTGAGAATTTTCAACTATTTTATTGTCAAAATTCCCAGAAGCACACATAAGACTTTGCGTGTTTCAATTTGAGTTGTGTTCTGGGAATTTGTTAGAAGTTTGGTTGGATAGGTTCTGGGAAGGGGAATCATGAAATGCGTTTTGAATTAAGCATTTCATGATGTCAAGGTTTTGGGAATTGAGTCAATGTACGACGAACTAACTTTTGGTTAAATTCGTTGTTCATGTGACTCAATATGGGATTTAATGTGGAATTGAATCAATGTGCGATAAATTAACTTTGGGTTAATTTATTGCTCATATGATTCAATATGGAATTAGGATTTGCGTTATTGGTGGTATTGGGGATTTGGATAGGAGTAGCGATTTAGGATCGCTACAAGAGATTTAGGATAGCAATTCCTTTACAACTATAATCTTAAATCTATATAATGACAATCATCATCATTATCATCGGCACTACAACCGCGATCCGGTCTTGGCCTTATTTAACAAGTATGAGGCTTGTTAAATTTTCCATAATAATTTGTTTTTCTGGGCAAGGTTATTCGCCTTGCGCCATTATATAATGACAATAGCACAATTTTAATGAATAACTAATAATAAATTAAGGGAAAACTACAATAAAAAAACCCTTATTTGAATCTTAAGACTAATATTGCACGGGCTTCCGGTTATTTTATATAGTAATGACCTCGATATAATTTTCATAGACAGAGTACATATGTAGTGATTTAGGATAACCCAAAACGGGAAACGAGAACATTGTCAGAAAAAGAACAATTGACGAAGAAGTTTCGATTGATTTTGTCAATAAGGAACTCTACCGGTTTAACGTTAGCGTTTTCATGTAGTTCATGTGTCGAATAATGCCATGGCAAATTCAGCAACATTTTCAATATTTTATTTTGACACCTTTGCAATTTTATTTTGTGTGTGCGAGCACAATTACACCATAGGAGTATAACATAGCTTGAAAAATGCTTTTAAAAATTAGAATTTTATTTTCGGGGCTAAGCTTTGACTTTCTACACACTAATGGATACATAACTCTTACGACTTTGTTTATTTTGTCTATTGTTCTAGTGATGTGTTTTTGAAAGATAAGTTTTTTATCTAGAATAATACCTAGATATCTACAGTCTTCGGACCAATCAATATCAACTGCACACATACTGAGTTTAGTGCCATTTGGTAGGTAGCAGTGTTTCCTACATCTCGAAAACCAGACAGCTTGTGTTTTATTACCATTTATTTTTATTTTCCATTTCCTATAATACACTGCTAGTTTGTCAAAAGCTGCTTGCAAAGAGTTGTAGACATTAGTGAATAAGACACCCGAAGAGAAAATGGCCGTATCATCGGCAAACATCGCTACTTGAATGTTTTCACCTAGACATGGTAAATCTGCGACAACCAATGTGAATAATACAGGACCAAGGACCGAGCGTTGGGGTACACCATAGTGGATTTGGTGAGTAGAGGATATGTCGGTTCCTATACTCACAACATATTTTCTCGAACGAAGAAAGCTCTGGATAATTTTGATAAGTGGCATTGGCAGCTTAAGCTTCAGTAGCTTATAAATCAAGGCATCGTGCCATACCGTATTAAAGGCTTTTTCGATGTCTAGAAGAACCAGTCCCGTTGACTCCTTGTGGATGAATTTACCAGCTATGTGGTTTTTAATGCGTAAGACTTGGTGCATTGTGCTGTGACCACTGAAAAGATGTTATTGTCTTCCACAAAACGATCAATCCTTTCCTTAATGATTTTTTCTAAGAGCTTACTTAGACAGCTAAGTAGACTAATAGGTCTGTAGCTTTCGGGGCTATTCTTCGGTTTGCCGGGTTTCGGGATAGGTATTACTTTTGCTGTTTTCCAACAGTCCGGAAAATAACAATTTTTAAGACAAGCGTTGAAAATGAACGTTAAATAGTTAATTGCAGCAGGTGGAAGTGCTTTAATTAATTTGTTGTTTATGTTATCGAGACCAGCAGCCTTTTTTGATTTCGATTTTTTTATCAATTCTTTAACTTTGCTGATATTAGTTGCGTAAGTACATTCAGCTGGTGTTTGAGAAAGTACATGGATAGTGTTAGCAACTTCAGCTTCAGTATACGCGTCGCTTAGATGCATAGATATGGAGTGGTTCTTACTAAACGTGTTAGCAAGTAGGTTGGATTTCTCCACTGAAGAAATAAACAACTCGTCGTGAACTTTAAACGGAGGAATACTTGACCCTCTCTTTTTCATAATTTTTGATATTTTCCAGAACGGTTTGCTTGCTTTGTCAAGAGAGGAAAGGTGTTTATTCCTACACTTGTTCCTATATGCTGAGACTTCTTTTTTAATGATATTATTTAAGACTTTAACACAATCGATTCTATAACGCAGCCATTTTCTTCTTTCAGAGTTTCGTAGCCTAATCAGATGTAAGATATTTTCAGGAAGCGGTGCCTCATCAACTGGAGCAGTGGAACATTTAGGTATCGCAAGATCGGCCGCTCTGTTGATAACAGAAACAAAATTGTTACATAGGATATCAATGTGCTCGCTGCAGGTTATAGAATTTAGGCTGGTATCACCTAGAACCAAGTTCGTGTTTATATATGTGTAGTGCTCCAAAAGCCCTACCATCTTTTTCCCCCATTCCTAATCCAAAATCCTAGCTATAATACGCTAAAACATATAAACCTATCAAAACCCAAAGAAAAACCAAACATGATTCAAAATTCGCAATAAACGAATCAAACATTCGTTTATTGCCTAACATTTGCCCCCACGGCATTATTAAATCCAAAATCTCGAACTAAAATCAAATTCGCAATAAACGAATCTAATATTCGTTTATTGCTCTACATTTGCTCCACAGCATCACCCAAATCTAAAATTCAGAGACCGTTATCTCTATCCCAAATTTTCCATTCAGGAAAACAAACAAAAAACTCAAAAGCAGATACATTCACACATCTGCGCGATAGTTTCATAAGAATTCAAGAAATTGAATTCTTATCTAAAGTCAATACAACATCTCGCTCGAGATATCCAACAAAATCGAGATTGTTGTACGAAAATGTGTATCTTTGGGATACAATTTTCGATCCCTTTTCCTTTATAAAGGAATACGAGTAGTTTAGTGATCTCCGGGACGCAGTCTTAAATCGATCTTAGTCCCTGGAGGAAATACCCCAGGAGAAAAACTAAGGAAAATAATCCTATAAAAAATTAAATAAAACTCTTTAAGAAAAACAACACGGATTTTCATTTAGCGGCCAATTGATAGATATGAAGACCAAGGACAAAGGCCCAATTAATGACAGTTACCCTTCCCTCAGGTATACGAGGAAGAAAAAAACAAAAAAAAAAAAATTGTGGCGAGAAGGCCGAATTTAGCGAGACAGGACATATGTGTCCTTCATCTTGTCTCTGACTTCTGGTCATCTTGTGATAACCAGAATCACCCACACCCGTGAGGATGTTGGGCTCGGTCTCGCGGCATCTGAAAAGAGAAGAAAAAAGGAGGGGTTTCCAAGGATAGTGTGGACAGTGTTAGTCCAAGTGTTCTCTAACTACTTTTATAGAGGGATGGTGGGAAAGAAATCATACAAGACCGGTGGGTCTTGGGTGCGGTAGTAAACGCAGATCACGTCTTTGGCGTCTGATAATCTGCGCTTTGGTCGGTGTGTATGTTTGTGTTTGTGCCGTCTTGTACTGTGCGTTCGTGTGTTTGGTTTGTTAATAGTAGACCCTATGGGATGGATCCAGGAATCCTCTATTATAGAAGGGAATGTTGTTGGGAAGGGTGCTTTCTTCAGTTTTGTACTGAGGAAGAAATTGTGGGTGTTTGATCCGAAGAGATCGAGAGAGAGAAGGGTCAAGAACGCAAGAGTCCCGTACAAGTAGGTTCTCGCTGTTCTGAATGTTTTCGAGGTACTTATATGCTAATTGAAGCAAGTATTCGTCGATAGGGGTGATGGAGGCGCCTTCGTATAGGTGAGAGTTGGGGTAATGACGACCGTCAGGCCTTCTAGAATGATTGGTGCATATTCTGAGGAGTTTCCTTTCGAAAACCCGAAGTCTTTCCATTTGAGCCGAAGATATGCAGGACCATGTGGGAAAGGCGTACGATATTCCAGATCGGATTAGCTGCTTATAGCAGAGAAGCTTAACTTTGGTGTCAACTTTGTTCCTCCACTTCAAGATGTTGTGCAGTTGCTTAGACCGACCGAGGCCCCTTTGGAGAATGTGGGTCACATGTTTGATGAAATTCATTTTTGGGGTATAAGTGACCCCAAGATATTTCATCTTGTCCTGTGGTCTAATCGTAGTATCTCCCATTTTTATTCGAATATTCTGTGAATATCGAGAAGCAGGTTGGGAGTGTTTACTACTCATAATTATGGCTACTGCTTTGGATGGATTAAGTCGGATTTTCTATCGACTGCAATACCGATACAGTTCGTCCAAGTGACGGTTGAGTCGATTTGTTGCGAGGTTAGGGCATTTGGTTGACGTGTACACCAGGGCGTCATCCGCATAGCATATTTGGTTTACTCTCCCGTCCACAGGGCGGGGAGGTATACGAGGAAGCACGGTAACGACCCCTTTTGTAGGACGAGTTTCAGGAGCGGTCAAATTTTAAGAGATCGCCTTGTCCTTTTAAGGACCAGGAGACACGCTTCCTGGAACAAAACCCCTACAAAGAATACAACATATGATTTATAACAATTCCAGTTGGCGGCGGAATAGTTTGGTATAAACTGGTACGATTTACAGCTACTGTGTTATTCACTGTGAGGCTGATCGGAAGGTGGTCTGAACTTAACGCATTTAGAGTTAGTGGTACTGTGCAGTATTCGAAACGGAAGAGGCATTAAAAGAAAGTTACATTTATACAAAAATTTGTTCATTTGAAACAAGCATGAGCATTTTTTTTACACTAACGCGTGAACAAAAGGAGATTTTGAAGTACTCTTAAATGTCAGAGCACAGTGCGAGCGGATGGAGAGGACGTGGATAAGGACAGGAGGTGTCGATGTATATTGGTCTTGAATGTCTGGACATCACAACGGTCAGGAAACACATGATCAGGCAGAACATTCTACATTCGTGTGGTTCGGCTAAAGAATGACTCTCTATGTTTATTTGTGCGCCCAAAGTCCACTTTCAACATCAACTGATGCGCATTCACAGATTGAAGAGTATCGCGGGAAAATGTCTGAAGGGGCGGAACACATTCAGCAAGTTCAGTTGAGCAAAGACCGTGGTAATACCTATAGAAAATAGATAGACATGATACGTTGCGCCTGTGTTCTAAGGGCGGAATTGATCGACTTACGGCTGGGTCCCCAATAATTTCCACTGCTCATTTTTGTATCCTGTCGAGCACGTGTAGTGCAGTTTTGGATGCGCCTGACCAAATATTGGAGTTGAACTCCCTTTTTTGGACGAATATACGTCTTGTAAATAGTGGCCAGGTTGGATGAAGTGAAGTATCTTTTGCATCTCTTAAGGAACCCCATACATCTGGCTGCACTTTTCGCTTCAAATATATGGTCATTCCAGTTAAGAGTAGAATTAATTCGAGTGCTGAGGATTGATAATTCCTTGGCTTCGTCGATGCAAGTGCCGTTCATAGACGTTCATACTTTGACGACAAGAGACAGCACTGAGTTTTTTAGCATTGAATTCTACTCGGTTAGCTAATCCTCACTGATATATCTGGTTGAGGTCTGAATTCAATGTATCAAGCATAAGTTGCTTGTTGGTAGTAACGTTCGAAGAGTTTGTACGGCAGTGTTCGTATGAGTATGAGAAACTTAACGTGCCATCACAAGCAAACGAGTGAATTAGGTTGTGAGTAATTAACAAGAGATCATTTATAAAGATCGGGAAGAGAGTGGGTGAGAGTACCGAACCCTAAGGAACACCTGCATTAATTTGATGCGAGACAGATTTGATACCATCAATAACCACTTGAATTGAACGGCCAGAAAGATAGTCTCTTATCCATTGGATCAGGGAATTGTCCACTCCATATGAATGTAACTTTGACAAAAGGGCTGGATGCCAAACTCTGTCGAAGGCTTTTGATATATCCAATGCGACTACCTTGCTTTCACCGAGGTAGTGGATGGAATGGCTCCACTTTTCGGTAAGGTACGCCATCAGATCTCCTGTGGACCTGTTGCTTCGAAAGCCATATTGGCGGTCATTGAGGAGATCATTTGATTCCAGATATTTTGAAAATTGACGGTTGATAAATGATTCCACTACCTTGGAGAGAATAGAAGTTAGTGCTATTGGTCGATAAGAAGAAAGGGATGATTTGTCACAGATAAACAAATAAATTTAAATTTTGTTTGATTTACATAAGTAAAAGTACAATCGAACTATATCTACTATACTGCAAGTATGTATTTGTAAATTGTTGGATGATATGGTATAATAAAAAAAAACTGTAACTTCGCTCGTACAGATTTTCCGACATACGGATCACTTCTGTGCGATGGATTTTTTGCGATAAGAGTTCGATTATTATTTGGAAGAAACTTCTACTTACCTGCGATACATAAATTCGATGTTGACGCGCGAGGGAGGTTAAGTTTTCGGCGGTGTATCTTTGAAGGGAGATAATTGATCAAATCGGGTATTATTGGGACTCGGGTGGTGTTTTTTATTGGGCGAGTTACAACTGGGCACACTTTCACGAAGAAAGAGTATGCACTGCGTTCAAAGCTTTCGTTGTTATTGACTTACGTCTAATTCTGATGAGGATTTTGATGGTATTGGTGAATAGACAAAAACTAGATGCCTCAGAGAAGTAAATTAACCTAAAAACTCCAGCAGACGATGGTCGTCTCACGACCAAATTGCCGGAGTGCTCGATCCCGAAGAATCAGATGACGTACCATGTTTTATGAAATAATATAAAAACTGCAACTTCATCAGCATAATAGGTCTAACTTGTCCTGCTAGATGTAAACGGAAGCGCTTTCGTGTAGGTAGAAAAATATAATTTTATCGCTTCCTTAAAGACAAAACTGCACTTTTAGCTTAATATGTTGCATAGAATTAAATTTTCTAGATTAGGACAGTCTTGGGTGAGTGTTAATAACAATTTGAAAGAAAAAAGAAATGTTGATTCAGTTAGCAAGTAATTTTAAATAGGTGTATAAGAAAATATAATCACAAAGTTTCTTAGTGTAAATTTTCTTTGTTTCAATAAATTATTAATAAAGATATTAATAGGCAGAAGTGGAGTAAGGCGGAAAAGCTACTATCTACGACATTAATAATGTTATGTTCACCTTAAAGTATTTGCTGATAAATGAGCTCTAGCTCTACGAATCTACATGTCTGATATGGACCCTGCAGTGGTTAGCCCCCTCTTCTATGTTTGTGGAACGCATTTTATATCTTGTGGAACTAGAGTAGAGTTTAAGTTTGCAATCAAAATCTTCAGTCTCACTGAAAAATTCCATGATTTTGCCAAACGTGTTACCGCTTAGGTTGGACCGTATCTTCATCAAGTTCCTGACCGCATTTTGTAACCAATGTTGATAAGTAGTAATTATGGTCACCACCAAATTAAAGTCGATGGGTTTTAGGTGTTCTTTTGTTTTATTTTGTTTTTATGTTATTTATTATTTGGTTGTTACTTCGTAACAGATAATATAGATTTACCTGTTTTAATCATGTAATAAGTGTTGTATTAAAATAGAAACATTTTACAGTATTCAAACGCATGGCTGTATACCGAAGTGAATAATGTGATGGGAAGAATGCCATATGAATGACCCATGGTATGAGAATGGTAAATCTAAAGCATTAACACATCAAACGACGAACGCGTGTACACAATGATGTTTAGACTCGCTACCTACGTTATAGATTGATACACTAAGGATCTCTGAGGATTTAATTTTTCGATTCTCTTTTCCTGTTGTATTATTCATTGTAGTTGCATGTTCGTGGGTGTCTGTTAGTACCGCCACACTGCTTCATCTCCACTAACGATGGAGCAGACATAGTGATGGAGCATGGAAGTGAACTGATTCCACTAGGCTAAGTGATGAAGTGGTGTAAAGTCTTATTTTTGCTTTTAATTGTGGCGGGCGGGTTGGGTGTAGATTACACCGGGGTCACCAATTATACTATTGTCCGATGAGGTAACTAACGCGATTCGAAAAGGTTAGAACCAGTACACCGCATTCCACTGATATAAATAAGATTTTCGAACAAGATTATGTCGAAAGGCTTGTCGAGGCTCACCGCGAACCGGAATATTTTACACGTGGAGTAAAGACTCAATTTTTACCTGGCAACCAAAAAAGTTCGTGTCGTTGCACTATAAAGAAGAAAAGCACAAAAAAACAAGGCACAAAATGTTCAACCTGCAAAATATCCACCATTCGGTTGAACTACCTTCCAACATTTATTAACAAACTTGTAGATACCATTTTTGAAGAATCTTTTTTCCGGGACTCAAAAAAAGTGTTACCATGGTTTCAACCTTGCCTCGAGTTTTGAACTGGCGTTGACGCATATACTCATCCATGGCTAAAAAGAGATGGCAATCCGATGGAGCAACGTCTGGCGAATGGAAGATGGGATAAAATTTCCCAGCCTATACTATACTATTTACTATTTATTGGCCTATAGGAATCCGGAAGTTCATGACCTCACCGACCTGGCTGTGCCATCGTCCCCTCTCCCGTGCGCACTTTTTCCTCGCTAGACCAACCGATCCGATTTCCTCAAGGTCAAACCTAACATTGTCCTCCCATCTCCGTCGCGGCAGTCCTGCTGGTCTCTTTCCCATTGGTCTACCGTCAAGAATTCTACGCACGGCCCACTCTCGCTCCATGTCCACCGCAACTTAATCTTCGCGACCTGATTGCTCCCACTATTGTAGGTTTTCGGTATAGCTCTTTTAATTCGTGGTTGTGGAATTTCCTCCATTGTCCTGCCTCTTCGTCATATTTACCTCCAAAGATACCCCTTAAAACTTTGTTCTCAAATACGCGGAATTTGTTTTCTTCCCGTTTTGTGAGGGCTCTTGTTTCGCATGCATTCAGGGATGATCCAGGAATGTTGTCGTCTGGTACCCTCGAAAACAAGGTTAAAAAGATATGGTGAGAGGTCACCCCCTGTCTTAGTCCGTCGCAGATTTCAAATGGTTCTGTGAAGTGGTTTTCTATTCTAACCCGCTCTTTATTTTCGATCATGCAGATTTGAATGAGGGCGGCATATTTTTTTCGGGATTCCCAGCTCAACTACAATATGGCTGAGCCTTTGCCTTGCGACTGAGTCGTAGACTTTTTTGAAGTCAACGAACAGTTGGTGAACCGTCTCTCCGTATTCCCACTTCTTTTCCTGCAGTTGCCTGTTTGGGGACATTTGGTCGCATATTGACCAGTTCGTACGGAATCCGCATTGGTAGTCTGCCAGTAGTTCTTCTGTGTACGGTGTGATTGTCGCCAGTATGACATTTGTTACCATTTTGTATGTGGTTGGGAGCAATGACATTCCTCTGTAGTTTTCGCAGTCAGATCTGTCACCTTTTTTGAGAATGGGGACGACTATTGAGGTTTTCCATTCTTCTGGGGTGACTTCGTTATTCCATATTGTTTTGATGAGTTGGTGGATCTTTCGACTGGTTGCCTCTCCACCATGCCTCATAAGCTCTGTCGGTATGCAGTCGACTCCGGAAGCCTTGTTGCTTTTCAATCGATTTATTGAGGCTACAACTTCGTTGAAATATGGCTTGGGATCTGAAGCTCGGCTGTAGGTAGGTCTGGTGCGTTTATTTGTGGTTGATGCACATTGAGCAGATTTTCAAATTACCGCTTCCGTCTTGTAACGATATTGTTTGTTTCTGTGACCAAACAGCATTTTGCGTCTCGAATTATGTTGGCTCCCCCTCGGTAGCCATTTTAATTGAGTTTATACCGCCATACCTATCTCTGATGTTCTTTGCTCTGGCATTTTCAATGATTTTTTCGATCCGAGACTTCTCCTATTCGCATTTTTGCGTTTGACAAGTCTCGTTTCTCTTTTCGAATTGCCGCGTTTGTTTCTGCGTCGACTTCATCATATCTTTGTAGGTGGATCACTCGGAGGCGTTTACGTTCTTCGATCTTTGCCCTGCATTCATCGTCAAACCAAGGTTTGGACCTGATTGTTTTCTTAAATCCGAATACCTTTTAGACAGTTTGTTTGATTATGTCTCTGATCGATGTCAATTTAGTGTCCACACTAGTGGTTTCCTCTTCCCCATTGCTCCCATTCTCTAGGGTGCTAAATCTATTTGTTAGTTCGTGTTGATATTCAGCTCTTTTGCACCGTTTTTTCACTCGTTTTCTCATGTGTTCCTTGAAGGTCAACCTGCTGTCGAGTATAACACCAAGATATTAAATATAGGGACTGGATCTGATTATTTGTCCTTCTATTTCCAAATCAAGGTGTTCAACTGTCTTGCGGCGGCTTGTTAAAACTGCCTCCGTCTTATGTCCAGCTAGCTTCAGTCCGGCCATATCTAGCCAGCATTTAATTCTCTGGATTGCTTGGGAGCGAATATTCTCCATTCTAGATGTTTAGCTACGGTTACTATTGCCAAATCATCTGCGTATCCAATGATTCTAACCTCTTCTGGTACATTAATCCTGAGCACACCATCATACATGATATTCCATAACAACGGACCTAATACAGATTGTGGGGATTCTCTATACTACGCTGCGAACCAACGCACTATATCAGCTACAATTTCGCCTTCAGTCGCGCATAGCGCCAAACTCAGCCCCCTAAATTGGCTAATACCACCCGCAAGGGATATTTTTCAAAGGGGCATACACCAGGTGAGGGAACCACACCTGAATTCATAATCGAATGCAGACAATATATCAGGCAATTCAGCTTTTCATGCCATAGGCATCATGCAAATTCCCTAAAACCTAAAAACCCGGTACAAGCATTTACTGCGCCACTATGGGGAAACAGCCAAAATCCCCTAAATGAAAAATCGTTCGCTTGTGTGTTGCATAACGTGGATTCCTAGAAAGGAATTATTAACATGCAACATACACCAGGGAAACCAATCGGCGCCCTTTGCCAACACTTACACTGCCATACACGTGTGCAGCGTACTTCTATGACTTATTCAAGTCACCCTAAGTTTTGTCCAGCCGACAAAACTTGGTCGAGCATCTCGCGCCCGGTTGCCGAGAAACCAATTCTTTAGCATTATAACATGCAAATAAGAATTCTACATTAGCCACCAGCATCGATGCGACGCACAATCATCGTTGTGCGAGTATCCGATTAGCCAATGACACAGGTCGCCTTATCCATGGACAAACCACAGTGCAGCTGCAGCTACATTGAATGATGCTCTTTTACCCATTTCCTTTTGTTTGATCTTCGTTGTCATGGCCAGGCAACATGAAACATCCCGCATCCTCGCCGTGATCAATTCAGAGAGATCCTCTCTGATTGCTCACCGCACGAGTAATTTCACGTTGCTATTAGAAAGACAAAAACCCACCCTTAGTGGATGGCAGACTTTTACGGATCGGTTTTTGTCGAGTCGTAATTCAACCACCCGCGTGAACGGACATCACTAGGAGTCGTATTCCAACCGCAGCCGTGTGCATACCGTCGAGTCATTCTTTACCAGCTGATCGGAGTCGTATTCCAACCGCAGCCGTATGCACACCGTCGAGTCATTCTTTTACCAGTTCGATCTGAGTCGTTATGCACCCCCCACCCCCACCCCCCCCCCACCCCCCCCCCCCCCCCCCAGATGCTCTGGATGCTCTATGCAATTGGGCTGATTAAACCTCTTTGGTAATCGTTTCCGAATCAGTAAAGTTTGCTCAGCAACGCAGCGTGCCAGACGCGGTCAAAGGCCTTGGAGATATCCAATGGGAGTCTCCTTGATCCACCATACCCTTCAATCACATATGTCCATATATCTGTTATTAGGGTCAAGAAGTCTCGCATGGACCACCTGCCACGGAATCCGTATTGACTCGGCATTGATAACCTATTCCATCAACTTGATAACATAGAGAGTAATGCTATCGGGCAGTAGTTTTGTGCGAAACAGCTTTCCTCCCTCTTTGGGATTGGGTGAACTCTAGCAGTTTCCCAGCAGGTAGGGAATGTTCTCCGTGCATAATAACCTTCGGTATTCAGCACTCCAGTAGGCTGCTCCACGAGTTGAGTCGAATTGCGGTTAACAGTGAACATTTCAGCCCTCCAGCCTCGTCGACTCTGTTACTATGTCCTAACCAGCTGGTGTTGCTGTATGTTAAAATCGTGAAGTACGACAATCTCAGTGGCCTGGTGGTTGATCTGTATCCAGTCGACGGTGCGTGAAAGATATTCGATAAATTCCGCTGGTCGAACGTCGTTCGAGGAGCGGTAATCACAACAAAAAAATTTGACAGAAGTCTTAAGCACGACGTTCAACTACATGATCTCCAAGTTATTGGGCTCTAACGCCTATAACGATACTCACAGGATGTAACACAAGTAAGGAAATATACAGTGCTCTATTTTGGTTAGACGCTTGGAAATATAAATCTGATGGATGGCGGTGTCTATATGCAGGTGGATCCAAAACAACCAACTACACATCTTTTGCTGTTACGTCTGAAGAAGAAAATCAGACTATTACCCGAATCTTGCTCCATTTTTACTACGCAAGGCTTCGCCATCTTACAAGCCGTAATAATTTCCACTAAGTACAGGGAAAAAATATATTATTAGCATCGACAGCTTGCCGGTACTCAATGCAATAAGAAACATCAACAACACTGACGATATCATTTCCAATATTCGAAACAATATCATTAAATATTGAAATAAATTAAGACTAATGTGGACTCCTAGCCATGTTTCCATCAGCGGTCATGAAAACGCAGTCATTCATATACTAAAAGCACGTCCTTACTTGAAACTTAAAAGACACCATTGATTTCGCAACAGATATTTATAGAATTCTTGAAGGTCTACCCCCGACAATATTGAAAACACAGAGAAGTTTATAAATAGCGCCAACAATAAAATATAATGTAAAAGAACAAAGTAAATATTCTCCGCTGCTAGGCTCATTATATTAATTTATTGATATCTAATTCTGAATTACTTGATAATAAAAAATAAAAAAATAAATAATATATAATATGAGCAGCACTATTCACTTGTATTCACTTTTTATGCCATCATCGAGTTTCTTCAAGTTTCTTGTTCGTGAATTCTATGAAATTGAAAATAGACTAAAATCCACTCTATGGCAGATTCTCGAGAAACTCCAAGAAGTCAATTTGATACTCACCACCTTTTGAGCACTTCAAGACTACATATACATTTTCACAGACGTGATGTACCATATCTGCTCCTCGATAGTATAGTGGTTAGTATACCCGCCGGTCACGCGGGGGACCGGGGTTCGATTCCCCGTCGGGGAGCCTCTGGCGCAAGACTAATGACCTTGCCCGGAAAAAACAAATCATTATGGAAAATTTAACAAGCCTCAGGACTTGCTAAATAAGGCCGAGACCGGTCCCCGGTTGTAGTGCCCGATGATGATGATGATGATGATGATGTACCATATCTAGTTTTGATATCTTTCCCAAGTTTATTTGATATCTGTTTTTGATATTTTCCCTACGTCCGCTTGATATTAGCAGGAAGACAAGAGAGAGCATCTGGTGTTTTAAAAACGTTGTTTGAAAATCACACTTTTCCTGCCGTTTTTTTTTTTATTTACAAAGCACTTATGTTTTAAGGTATTAGAAAAAAACACCGAGGCACCTTTATATATATGTCTCCACTTTTTTATATTGTATATCCTTTGCTTGATATGAAAATTGTTATTCGTTGTTTTCCAACCGGAAATGATTAGAATTTCCAATTAATTTTTAACATTCTACACAGCCTTATGATTTGTTAACGACTTTAAAACAATAATTATGTTTGTTCTGAACTTTCATCGTTGATGTCTAATTCATGAGTCGACACTTCACCTTCAAGCACATATCGTGCATTTTTCCCCCTTCAGCGCGTATCCCTTGTGGGTCTGTAGATTAGACAAACTACTTGATTGGCGTACACCTTTAACCGTATACCACTCAATCAAGTAATGAACCGAAGGACGAGATGAAAAGGATAACCATCGCAATATGTTGAATAAGACATTAATGTCACAGAGTAATCACAACATCACAGCAGGCGACAAAAGCCTTGGTACAACCGAGCACTGTTCGCAGGATATTCTCATACAAGTAGCATTGCTTCGCAGCCCACAATCAATAGCGTCAAAACGACTCACAATAGTGCGGGATTAGTGCTGTAATGAAAGGGGATGAAGAAGCCAGCAACGAGTTGTCTGTGATGTGACCACCCCCGTGTGCACCGCGTTTGACGACTTGAACTAAAAGCAACTGTCATCCTTGGATTCTGCATGAACGTATGTGTTGGCTCTGTGCGACTTAATTAATTGACAATGGCATTAAATTAAGGATCTATTGAGACGTGTAATCTGTATTGGAGCACGTGCTCTTTGTATTCCTGGAGCGTACTTGACGCAATTCGATGAATCAAATCCGCTTCATTTTCTTGGAGGCAAATCACCCGATTGGGTCCGATGAATCTGCTGAAGGTCATCCAAATCAGCAAGGAAGTGACCCCTCGCAACGGAACAATTGTAATCTCATTACATGATCATCAAAATCTCATTAAAAATTCGTCGATTTGCTCGACTGGAAAACGAGCGATGGTCACAGTCACTCGGGTGAGAGTTGCCTTGAATCTACGCCTTGAATCGCGTCTGTCGAAGGCTGATGAGCATAGCATTGAATGGCTATAACGAAAAGGGGGCCACGGTGTTCGTAAGTAAGTCACGCGGCAAAAGCAGCGCCGGAGTGACTGGAGTATATGTCGTGTAGTCTATCTGCGGCCTTTTGTGTTGGCTTTTGTCGAGTGAAAACATTTCGCCACCACTGCACCTATTCAGGAGCAGTGAATTGTATTAAGATTAGGACTTTTGAATGGGGTGCGTAAAATATAGTCACACAGTAAGACACATAAAGTGGGCGGCACACGTAAATTAGAACTCATTGTTACAATACCACAAATGAAATGTAAATGATAATTTATTGATAGAATCAAAGAGTAATTGCAGTATAAGGCTCTCTTTTACCTTTCTTATTAGTTGACTGTATTTCAATTAGTTTAGATGTTTTTATTACTAGTACTTGTATAACAACTAAATATATTGTGGTTTATTTATCGTAAAATATTATACTTATTGCAGGTTGGGGAAATGCCTCCTTCAAATGTCAGCATGGAGGATGCAAGAAAATCAATTATTCAGAATGTTCATGTGTGAATGCACGTAAAGTTTTCACGAAGGTAAGTCGGTACATTTCAATTTATATAGGGTGTCTCAAAATTTATTCTCAATTTGTCTTTTTTCCTGTAGGAATATAAGCACTTGGAGAAGCGCAGGGTATATACTAGTTAGTCCACTGGCCGGCCAGAATTCAATCGAGTGAATGGCAAAAATGTTGCAATCTACACCATATTCGAATACTCAAGTTACTAGAATATCGATGCAGGTATTTGAGGGGATATTCGCGGCCTGAGATACAATTCTCTTCTCTTCCTGCCCACGTTTCTAACCTGTGACCGGCTATCCTTGCAGTGAACGAAACCCAGGTAATAACTATTACATACAGTGGAGGAAAAAATAGCAGAAACAAGCTTGTTCTTCGACATTAATCGTTAAGAAAAAAATGTATTTGGGGAAAAATAAGAATTAAAATTATACCAATAGATGTGGTGCACTGTAATACATAAAAGGAATACTAAATTATTAATAAAAAAAAAGCGAGAAATAGTGAAAAAAAATATTGATTCTGGTTTTCCTTGGATTTGCCTGGACAAAATAATAGAAATAAATTAGTTTTTTGTTTGTATTTTGTGAAGAATTAATTTACAGTAAAAGTGTTTCATATCCTTTTAATATTTAGTTGTTGCACCTTTGTTTTTAATGACTGCTTCGCGTCTTCGTCCCATAGAATTGACTAGTTTGGTACCAGTCGCGGGAGGTATAGATTACTAATCATGTTTTATTTTGGACCAAAGTTCTTCCTTATTTTTGGCTTTGCAGTCTCCGATCTTGCGCTTAAGAATGCCCCATAGGTGTTCTATTGGGTTAAGGTCAGGGGACGGCGATGGCCACTCTGTGGAGGTTCTTGTAGCTCACTTGAACAACCCCCTATATCCGCAACCAATATTTACATCCCAATCACCAGCACCTGAAAACATTTCCTATTCCAAGGACATTAATGCATACAAGGATTACCTAAAATTCCTAAAAAAAATTGTATCTACAAGGGCATTTTCCCATGCATTAACACATGAGAATTCTTTATGGAATAAACAGCATATCCCTGAAAGAAAACAATTGGGTGTCACATATCATGTAACCATCCCAACCAGGGATAATGATCATTGCGTCGCCTATTCCCAGCTTCATCATGTGTACAACAAATCCCTTTTCACACACATTGGCCGGCGAACTTTTCTCCCAACAATAAACAACCCAAGCAGCTGCATTCAATTAGCGCAATCGACGCTGAAGCCAATTTCCCTAACTCGCACCACGTGCAAACAAAAGAACGCTGTTCTACCGCTGGCATTCTGGCGATACGATAAACAATCCATATCGTTTGAAGTATCCCAAATGCATCTCCCATCTAATGAGTTACAACTTATTTACTCAGTTGAACTCTCAGATCATAAATTGGTAAGTAAAACCATATCCTTAGTGGAGAGGATATTCACCACCACCGAATCGAGGGTGAATCAAGATCCAGATTCCAACCCTCGATTGAGTCTTAATTCACCCGCCAGTGCGAACGCACTTCATCATCGGCGTTTTCTTTCAACCCCGTAGCAAGCGCTCGGGGGTGAACACATCCCCGGAATCAAGATTCGCGAGTAATAGTCAAAGTCGAAGTGTGTGCTGTTTATTTTGTTTTATTTACCCTTATCGTGTGTTTTTCATTTTTAAAGCATTCTTTTTTATTTTCTTTTGATATTCTTAGTGTCTAGCATGTGTACTTCGCTTCCGGTGCTGTAATCGGACGCGATTGCAGTTCTATTGAGTTTTTTTTTGTTTTGTTTGGACACTTAATTTACACTAAACGCATGCTATTCCCGCATCAGCTTAAATAAAGATGATAAAGCCGAAGGTGAACCTTAATTCAACAATAAAAAAGGAATAAATAATAATAAACAATATTAGTGTGTTTTAATTTCTCCTGTGTGTGACGTTTTCTCTTGGCGAACACTGTGCTGTGGAATTCGTGTGGTTGATGTTTTCTTCTTCCCTTGGTGATCATTCGGTTAATGGCGGAACCGATGAACTAAAAGTGACGTTTGGAGGACGAAGTAGAACCTCGTGCCGTACGCCGGCACCACGTCCTCGTACCCCATAACTCCATAACATCGACTTTGTTTTGAAGAAACCATTCTTTAGCCAATTTTGAGATGTGCCTGGGTCCTTTTTCCTGCATAAACTCCCATTTAATAGGCATGTCCTCATCAGAAAATGGTAGCATAACGGTGTTTAAGATTTCTACATAATCTTTGGCACACATTTTGTCCTTTATATAGAAAAATTCGACCAACACCAGATGCTGAAAAGCACCCCCAAATCATTAAATTGCTTCCACCGTGTTTCACTGTCTTTTTCGTATACTTTGGATCGAATTCTGACTTCATTGGCCGTCTGACGTACATTTTTCCATCGGAAACAAACAAATTAATCTTGGTTTCATCCGACCATAAGATGTTATTCCAATTCGCACGATGGAGGTGTTTTTTGGCAAAAACGAGTCTCTGCTTTATATTTTTCTTGCTCAAGTATGGAACTTTTATGGGACTTCTTCCAGATAGACCCGCTTCTATTAGTCTGTTTTTAATCGTACTATTCGTACAAGGTGCGTTTAAGTCATATTTGTATTCCGTTGAAGGAAAACACGGCTTGTTCTCGGATAGTCGGATTAGCAGTTTGTCGAATCGTGAGGTTGTTTTTCTTTTTCTGACTCTGGTTTCCATTTTGGGACCTGAATGAAGAGCTGTGAATATTTCTTTCTTAGAGCACTTCATTAGCTTAGCTATTTCATCCATTGTTTTCCCATCATTTCTTATTTTTTTATCAATTCACGATCGGAACAAGTGCAATGTACTCCACGACCCATTTTCAGAAAATTTTATTTTTATATTAATTGATCCTCGAAACTGAATGCATTGCCCCTTTTATACAAAATCTTGTCGGGAATTGTAGTTGAAAAATGCGTGATGCTACTGTGAATCGTTGACAAAGCATCGTTATACCATTCATAGAAGCAAGATTCGGTTTATGGAAATGTTGTGAATGTGCAACATATAACAATATCGGATTCATATTATCGGTCGTTTTTTAGATGGAAAATAATTAGATTTTAGTTTAGATATTACGAAGTTACGAAAAATAAGGATGTAGGAATCAGTACCTGGCTGACTTTCAAACAGACAACTTGTCTCACAGTTTTGCTCGTGCTATTTATCTTAATCAACCGTTATTTTCACAATAATTTTCACAATTTAATTATCATTATCTTGTTTTCTTTGCCTCGTTTTCCGCATACAAAAATTTGAACAAGTGTTATAACCGTTAAGTTATGGCCCCTGGGCCACGTGTGTTAAATAAAATCAAGCGCAAACGGTTGCGTTACGATCCCGTTATTGGAGGCCAAACTCCTCCCGATAAACTTTTAAAAGTGAACAATAAAGTTCTAGAAAAATCTAAAATGTGTTCAAACACTAACTTTTTTCAACCACTTCAAAGTCTGATGGAAGACTCTCCTGAAATGGATCCGACCAATGACGAACAGTGCGCAGAACTTCCGAAAGAAACCGTTCCGCCAATTGTGGTATTAAAAACAACTAGTGCTCAAGTGCGTGATATTTTGAGCAACATTAAGATAGACAAATACTTAATCAAAAACATTTCGCTGGGCAAAAAATATGTGCCCCAACAATGGACATATATAATAAAATCAGAACCGAACTCTTACGGTTAAAATGTGAGTTTTTCACCCACTCACGTAAGGAAAATCGTCCATTAAAGGTAGAGTTATCCGGGCTAGACTTAATTAGCAACGATATAGTGAAAAATGAGTTAATTGCACTCGGGATTAAGTGCCTAGATGTTAAAACCATCACATTAAATCCGTCAACAAAAGCCCTGTACAAACACTACTTGTACATCGTCTACATTCAACGCGGTACTGTTAAATTAAACGAACTAAAACGGAACTACTCCACCTTGTTCAAAACCATCGTTCGCTGGGACTTTAAAAAACATAATCCAGGTAAGGTCACACAATGTCACAATTGCCAGCTTTATGGTCACGGCTCAATGCATTGGCATATAAATAGCTTTTGTGCAATATGTTCGGGAAACCATAAAACATCCGACTGCAAAACGAATGAGGTCATCAAGTGTGCAAATTGTAGTGGGCCACATAAATCCACCGATCCAGAATGCATAAGCCGAAAGCAGTACATAGACATTCGCCGCAAATTATCCCCACGCGGACGTGGTACAGGAAATACAACCTTCCTACAGCCTCCGAGTGACAAACAGCAGCCAGTGCCCGACCGATTATCCATTGATAATTTTCCTCCACTACCCCGATCTGTGCGTCAACCTTCACTTCCTTCATCCACCTGGGCTTCTGGCCTCCATCAAACCCAGCAACCTTCCAACAGTGATACGACACACACGAAGAAAAATCCGTCAGAAACATTAACTAATGATAACCTGTTCTCATTTAGCGAGATAAACTCTCTTCTTAATGAAGTTGTAACCAAGCTTAGTGCTTGTCAAACCAAAGCTGACAATTTAACGTCATTACTTCATTACCTATTAAGTACATATACTCGGAAAAAACATGTTAAGAAACTCTCTTAACATCATAACTTGGAATGCGAGAAGCATCAAAAACAAAAAGCATGCATTTTTTAGTTTCTTGATAAATTTTAATATTGACATTGCACTTGTTTCAGAAACTTGGCTCAAACAAGACATTTCTTTCTCACATCAAAATTACATATGTTATCGCCTAGACAGGGTACATGCTAGTGGTGGAGGTGTCGCCATTGTTGTGAAAAAATGTATAGAACATTCCTTGCGTCCTTCATTGCGCCTTAAGTTAATTGAGGAAATTAGTATAGATGTAACATTAAGTGACAACTCCAAGGTGAGTCTTTTTTCGGTCTATTTCCCTGGAGGAAATAGAAACCTAGAGAAATCTACTTACTTTAAGCGGGATCTGCAAAAATTGTATAGAGTCAACACTCGAAACAAGGTAATTATTGGCGGTGATCTAAACTGCAGACATCAGTCGTGGAATTGTTTAGGGCAAACAGCTGGGGTAACATTTTACTAGATGTTACTGAATCCAGCCCAAGTTTTTCCATACTTTATCCACTTCTCCCCACCTATATCCCAGCGAGTGCTAACAAGAACCCCTCAACTCTTGATCTATATATCACTAATATTCCAAATTACTGCACAGTACCATTAACTCTAAATGCGTTAAGTTCAGACCACCTTCCGATCAGCCTCACAGTGAATCATACAGTAGTTGTAAATCGTACCAGTTTATACCACAACTATTCCGCCGCCAACTGGAATTGTTCTAAATCATATATAAACACGAACTTGGTTCTAGGTGATACCAGCCTAAATTCTATAACCTGCAGCGAGCACATTGATATCCTATGCAACAATTTTGTTTCTGCTATCAATAGAGCGGCCGATCTTGCGATACCTAAATGTTCCACTGCTCCAGTTGATAAGGCACCGCTTCCTGAAAATATCTTACATCTGATTAGGCTACGAAACTCTGAAAGAAGAAAATGGCTGCGTTATAGAATCGATTGTTTTCTAGTTAATGTTAAAGTCTTAAATAATATCATTAAAAACGAAATCTCAACATATAGGAACAAGTGTTGGAATAAACACCTTTCCTCTCTTGACAAAGCAAGCAAACCGTTCTGGAAAATATCAAAAATTATGAAAAAGAGAGGGTCCAGTATTCCTCCGTTTAAAGTTCACGACAAGTTGTTTATTTCTTCAGTGGAGAAATCGAACCTACTTGCTAACACGTTTAGTAAGAACCACTCCATATCTATGCATCTAAGCGACGCGTATACTGAAGCTGAAGTTGCTAACACTATCTATGTACTTTCTCAAACACCAGCTGAAAGTACTTACGCAACTAATATCAGCAAAGTTAAAGAATTGATAAAAAAAATCGAAATCAAAAAAGGCCGCGGGTCTCGATAATATTAACAACAAATTAATCAAAGCACTTCCACCTGCTGCAAGTAACTATTTAACGTTCATTTTCAATGCTTGTCTTAAGAATTGTTATTTTCCGGACTGTTGGAAAACAGCAAAAGTAATACCTATCCCGAAACCCGGCAAACCGAAGAACAGCCCCGAAAGCTACAGACCTATTAGTCTACTTAGCTGTCTAAGTAAGCTCTTAGAAAAAATCATTAAGGAAAGGATTGATCGTTTTGTGGAAGACAATAACATCTTACCAAACTTTCAGTTCGGTTTCCGTAGTGGTCACAGCACAATCCACCAAGTCTTGCGCATTAAAAACCACATAGCTGGTAAATTCATCGACAAGGAGTCAACAGGACTAGTTCTTCTAAACATCGAAAAAGCTTTTGATACGGTATGGCACGATGCCTTGATTTATAAGCTACTAAAACTTAAGCTGCCAATACCGCTTATCAAAATTATCCAGAGCTTTCTTCGTTCGAGAAAATATGTTGTGAGTTTAGGAACCGACATATCCTCTACTCACCAAATCCACCATGGTGTACCCCAGGGCTCGGTCCTTGGTCCCATATTATTTACATTGTTTGTCGCAGATTTACCATGTCTAGGTGAAAACATTCAGGTAACTATGTTTGCCGATGATACGGCCATTTTCTCTTCGAGTGCCTTGTTCACTCACGTCTACAACTCCTTGCAAGCAGCTCATGACAAACTAGCAGTGTATTACAGGAAATGGAAAATAAAAATAAATGGTAATAAAACACAAGCTGTCTGGTTTTCGAGATGTAGGAAACACTGCTACCTACCAAATGGCACTAAACTCAGTATGTGTACAGTTGATATTGATTGGTCCGAAGACTGTAGATATCTAGGTATTATTCTAGATAAAAAACTTATCTTTCAAAAACACATCGCTACCACAATAGACAAAATAAACAAAGTCGTAAGAGTTATGTATCCATTAGTGTGTAGAAAATCAAAGCTTAGCATCGAAAATAAAATTATAATATTTAAAACCATTTTTCTAGCTATACTCCTGTACGGGACCCCTGTATGGTGTAATTGTGCTCGCACACACAAAATAAAATTGCAAAGGTGTCAAAATAAAATATTGAAAATGTTGCTGAATTTGCCATGGCATTATTCGACACATGAACTACATGAAAACGCTAACGTTAAACCGGTAGAGTTCCTTATTGACAAAATCAATCGAAACTTCTTCATCAATTGTTCTTTTTCTGACAATGTTCTCGTTTCCCGTCTTGCGTTATCCTAAATCACTACATATGTACTCTGTCTATGAAAATTATATCGAGGTCATTACTATATAAAATAACCGGAAGCCAGTGCAATATTAGTCTTAAGATTCAAATAAGGGTTTTTTCTTGTAGTTTTCCATTAATTTATTATTAGTTATTTACTAAAATTGTGCTATTGTCATTATATAATGGCACAAGGCGAATAACCTTGCCCAGAAAAACAAATTATTATGGAAAATTTAACAAGCCTCATACTTGTTAAATAAGGCCAAAACCGGATCGCGGTTGTAGTGATGATTGTCATCTATATAATGATGATTGTCATTATATAGATTTAAGATTATAGTTGTAAAGGAATTGCTATCCTAAATCTCTTAAGTACTAGTTGTAAAATATACCATAAATGTAATTATCTACTAAATAAAAAAAAAAAAAAAAAAAAAAAAGGATGTAGGAAGAGTAGTGATTTGGGATCACTGCGGTGAGTCTCTCGTGGATGACGAAAGTAGTAGCAGACGTTCAACATTGAAAAATGCTTAAACAATACAAGTGACAGAAATGTTGGCCAATGAAAACGAATTAACAATCAAAGCGACAGGAGAGAACTTGAGCATTGCCTATGGATCTGTTTAAAACATTTTCGTAAATGATTCGGGTTTCCGCATTATAAAAAAAAACAATGATCACCGTTTTGGTGTAATACGGCGGTGTTGTTCGTCGTGAATTCTTGTCACAAGGTCAGTCAGTGAACCAGGAATATCACTTGGGCTTGAAGAGACGGTTTCATTAAGTAATTCTAAAAAAAAAAAAAAAAACCGAAGTTGTGCACAAATAACTCGTGGATTTTGCACCATGTTAACCATGCCTTTTTGAACCAACAGCCATCGAATTCACCCGATTTAGATCCCTGAGAGTTCTTTCTCCTTAACCGAGTCAAACCACCATCACGATGAAAGCGCCTTCCCAGCCCGGCCGAGAATAATAACTCGGGGATTTTGCACCATGTTAACCAGGTCTTTTTGATTTGAACCAACAGCCAACGAGTTCGCACGATTTAGTTCCTCGTGACTTTTTTTTTGCTTAACCGAGTCAAAGCACCACTACGAGAAAAGCCGGGACGAAATGATAATAAAATCGAACACAGCTTTGAATGCCGTACCAACCACCAAACAAAAAATATGTTGCGAGGATTGGATCAGGTGCTGACATAACAACGAAAATTGAAACAATGCGTAACACATCAGGCTACTGGCCGATTTTAGAATTCGATTTTTAAACTCAAATATATTCCACTGATGTGAATTGTTATGTTATCGCTATGGTATACGGCTCTGATGCATTTTCTTATTCGATTTTCATTCGATGTTCTTCACTGTTTGCTTGTGTTTTGTGCGTGCATCTGTTAGAGACGCCACACTACTCCCTCCTCAGTAACTTTGTTACGATCAGCTTCATGTGCGAACGACGGTGCGAACGAGAGAACGTCGGAGCAGGCGAGTGTGCTTGTGCTCTATGCGGAAGTCGTGATCGTGTCGTGAAGAACTGTTTACTACGGGAAAGTGTGTGTTGTGTGTACAGATCATGTCGGTTAGTCACGAATTATAGCGTTTGGAATGATAGTGAAGAACGTGTAATTCGAACTGACGCTATGACAGTTAGAATCACAAAAAATTGAACCAATGGGTAATACACCAGGCTACTGGCCGATTTTATAATTCCATTTTTAAACTCTGTTGCAGTACAGCAACAAAACATACAGATGGGTGATATGGACGAAGGATGTTATCCTGCCATATCAATGAAGACTGCTACCAGCAATACAAGTCGTCTATTCGATAATACATCATCAACGATGACATCAAACAGTCAATCTACATTGTCCACCAGTAATCTAATGCTCGCATCAACTTCGCGGGTTGGAGCAATTGATATTACAGGGAGCGGATGTATAAGCACACATATATTCAGTCTAACGATTGCTGATAATAAAAATATCTCACCAACTCGTTTGCGGCCTGTAACAAGAGGAGATTATTCTTGTTAAATATATTCAACATTAAGCGCCTAAGCTTATACATTTAAAATCCAACTATGAGGTTCCAACAGAACACTCTGCAGTAGCACTGAATGCTGCTAATTGCAACTGGAAAATGGACTATTCATGGACAGTTGTTGTTACTGTTCTGATTTGGATTGATTACTGTTTTTGGAAAGGAAAACAAACAGTTTCAGCACATGTTAATGCTTACGAAGTTTTATACGGTGCTTTCAGTACCTGTTGTTTTTTGACACTGTCAATTTGTTGTCTACTTTCTCAATTCTTGAAGCCTTAATTTTAATTCGTTGGTAAATTAAAGGTTACAATTGTGTAAAATTAAATGTCGTTTAATTTTTGGTATTTTTCAATGCGTGTTCATTTCTGCCCAGTGTGGCAGTAGTTTTGTTGTGTCCGTGGCGACACAAACTCAAATATATTCCACTGATGTGAATTATTATGTTATTGCTATGGTATACGGCTCTGCTGCATTTTCTTATTTGATTTTCGTTCGGTGTTCTTCACTATTTGCTTGTGTTTTGTGTGTGCATCTGTTAGAGACGCCACAATGCCATTACATATGCCTCTGTGAAATGATTAGCACCATATTAATCTCACAGCTGGCATAGACCCGCTTTGTTCTATGATTACGTTTAGGATAATTCTTCCAAGCAAATCCGCTCGCACTGTGCCCTGACATTTAAGGGTATTCCAAAATCCCCTTTTGTGCGCGCGTTTGTGTAAAAAAAAAGTTCAATACATTCTAGGAAATCGGTCCTGTAGAATAATATAAATTTCCACTAAAATATATAATTACGTTTATTTATTTATTTAATATCGTATTTATATGTCTATAGTGTTTTAGTTTGTTTAATATTTATTATATATACGTTCATGTTGTTTTAAGATTTATTTATTTCGAAGATGAATCTTAGTTTTACCTACAATGCCTTCATTTGAGTTTTTTAACTTATTTTTAGTTTTTTTAAACCTACATTGTAATTATCGTCTTCTGTTTAACGATGAATTGTTTATTCTCTTCTTTTTTTAATGTTATTCCTAAATCTAATAATATTTAATATTTTATTCAAATATGTTTAAGCTTTTCCCTAATAGGTTTCAATGAATGTCTATATTTTTAATTTTGAATCAATTTTTTCTTTATTTTTGAACACCTAAATTTATTTTTATGGACTCAATGCTTTATTTTACTAGCTACATTAAAAATTTTCTAAAGTCGTGAGTCCTTTCCAATTTAGGCGCTATAGATCCAATGAAAACGCTGCAAAAAAGGCGAAAAACATATTTCTCGTCGTCAAAGCTATATATAGTAGATTATTTAAAAAAAAAAGGAAGTCTATCACAGGATAGTATTTTGATGGATTTTTGGATCAATTTCGTCATGTCATGGTAAAAAAATGACCCTGATTGTAAAAAAAAAATGCATTTAAAAGTCCACCTTTTTATCAGAAATTCCATAAATAAATAATCATCATCATCTGCACGACAACCGGGATCTGGTTAGGCCTTATTTAGCAAGTCTCTCCACCTTGTTAATTGTCCATAATAATTTGTTTTTCAGGGCAAGGTTATTAGCCTTGCGCCAATCTTTCTGAGGATGTCGCTGCATCCATTGGTTCACTACTTGGCGGGTGCCAAAGTGGCTATCCAGGGGTGTCACGTGGAGATTGCATACCAACTTGGATTGAACAGGGGCAAGGATCGTCCTGGCCTTCGCCGGGTTGAAAGCAAAGACTTTGCCCTGCATGTCCACTCGTATGGATCATAAAATGCCTGATTTTACTTTATACATGGGTGGGCTGAAAAGTTCCCGACTCCAGCGTAAAGATAGCAACCCTCGTCAATAAAAGGTAGTGAATGTAGTTGTGCACCTTTTGACAGTTAATCACCAAATTTTGGACGCCCAGTTTTTATTTGAGAGTCATTTGAGTGAGTCGATGTGAGTGTTTTTGTGAAAATGGACAACTCAATGTTGTCATTAAATTTGTTTTGAAAGGCGATACATCTACGCAAATCAAAGATGAGTTGAACTCTGTGTATGGGGACGCTGTACCGTCATTTACCACAGTGAAATTTTGGGCAATTGAATTTAAACGTGGCCATGAGAGCTTGAGAGACGATGAACGTTCAAAAACTGCAACAACTGACGATAACATCGCTAAAGTTCACCAAATGGTGCTAGACGATCGCCGAATTAAAGTGAGAGAGATAGCACAGACTATAAAAGTCTCCAAAGAGCGCATTTGTCACATATTAAATTAAGTTTTAGGCGTGAGAAAATTGTCCCCGCGTTAGGTGCCACGTTTGCTCACGTTAGACCAAAAACGTGTTCAAGTAACATTTCCAACGCACTCTGTTGGCACAGTTTAGATGCAACAAATCCGAGTTTTGGCGCCGATTAATTAGTGTCGATTAAACTTGGATTCACCACTATACGCCTGAAACAAAAATATAGTCAAAACAGTGGACTGCAAAGGGGGAATCGGCTCCAAAAAAAGCAACAAACATCGACTCATTCAAACGACTGTCAAATAAAAACTGCGGGTCCAAAATGGCTGAAACTTTGGTGAGTAACTCTCAAAAGATGCACAACTATATTCACTAGCTTTTTTTTTTGACGAGTGCTTCTATCTTCACGTTGAGGTCGGACACCTTTCAGCACACCCTCGTATGTCCTTAATTTTCAAGTTTCTTCGTATATATATTTTTGCTCAAAAATTGGTTCAAAATACGCTACAATTTATTATCCCTAAGCGTGGCTAAATTGTTATGTTGTAATGTTACCATTTTTAATTAATATACATTTTTTTTCTCTGGCTTAATTAAAAGTTTGATTAATGGATTCGAGTTCACCTGTGATTGGAGTGACTAAACGACATCACTTCAACGGCTTCAATTCAGCGATGATGAGTGTCAACTCAGGCACAAAATTCGCCTTATATCATTTATCCTTGTCGCGTTTCTTGAGGAAATCTAAATCATCATCATCATCATCGGGACTACAACCGGGAACCGGTCTTGGCCTTATTTAGCAAGTTCTAAGGCTTGTTAAATTTTCCATAATAATTTGTTTTTTCCTGGCAAGGTCATTAGTCTTGCGCCAGAGGCTCCCCGACGGGGTATCGAACCCCGGTCTCCTACGTGACAGGCGGATATACTAACCACTACACTATTGAGGAGCCATTTCCATGCATACCCTTGTATTTTCGATAGTACTGAGTCGCCATAGAGAAAGTTTTGTAAAATGAATGAATCTGTATTCGTACAAAAAAAAAGGCATTATCGATTGTTTAACACTTTTCAACAACTGATTTCAAATCACGACTAAACACACTTTTAAAAGCGAATAATTCTGGAGGAAATCTAAATACACAGTTGTAATTAAGATTCTTTTCGGTGTCACTGAATTGGTTAAAAAGCAAAGGGCATTAACCTAGTATTAATTCCCCCCAAGGGAACCCATTGCATCAAACGACAATCTTTCAAGGTTGTTTTTAACGCCTTTTTTAAATGACCAAATGTGAACACAATTTTAAAGTGATATAAAATACGCTATGGATATCCTTATTTTCTAATCCTTCGACGATGTTTATTGCTTATGGATTATCAAAAATATCCTTTAGCACTTTCTATGCTTACTTGATGAGAGTATCATTTATTTTCTTATCAAACCAACCACATTTTATTTCCTTTCCCACCGGAGAGGCATTTGAGTCTGTTCGACCATCATGCTAAACATTCTCTTATGTCCTGCTCCACTGTTGTTGTAAGAACGTAATTACATTAATTATCCTCATTGAGTGAGCAAACGGTCACATAGATGAATCGAATTTGTAGGCCTGTTGGGTATAAAGGGGCGTGACGTACACCCCTCTTCTTGCTTCTAGTTACCATCAAATTCGACTTTCTTCTGACACTAATTACGGTCCAAGGATTCGCCCTCAATACCTATGAGTTGCGACGTGAGTCAGGATGCGCGCACAACGTTTCCTCTGTGATCTGCACAATTTCGGGGAGATAACCCATCAATTTGATAGGACATACGGCCAGTGCTTGTCTTGTTCTATTGCCGCTCAGTTGACCATGCTAATTATTGGTTAGCAATAGACATTGCCACCATTATCCGAGGGGATGGGATTGTATAATTTTTGACCGAACATTGGACAACTGAATTAGATTGAAGCAACTGTTTTTGGGACAGCTGGTGATGGCTGGTAGAATTTTAAACCCATCACCTAGACCGGTGTATGTGCTTGAGCGAGCGGCCGGAGATGCCCGACAGTCAAGAGTTCGCTTGGCATCTCACTGTCGGTTTCTTTCAACAACATTGGCAATTCGGCTTCTTGACTTTATGGTATTCGTGGGGCCAAGTGTTCGTTTCGAGCCGTAGGAGCTCCAATGAAATTCCTGTCATAGTTTCACAGACAGTGACGGGGCTCTTTGATGAAAAGCCGCTGCACGTCACTGTATCGTCAAAAGCTAGCGACTGCTGCCGCTTGTTCAGTGACCGCAACGCATCACATTCGCGGTGAGGGTAGAGCTGTCGCTGACGATTCTATGGATGTCGTTTGCAACTTCAACTTTGCCTTTTTCTCCAGTTTTGCTTTGTATGTGCACAGTGAAATATTTCTCCGTTTCCGACCAATGGTTTCCGATACAAAGCACCGCGGTGGCGACGAAGACATCGATCCAAGTTGGATTAAGAAGAGAAGGAAATTCCCACATTTTCTCCGCTCACTCACGATGCTCAACTGCAGTTCGCGAATTTATGCGAAAAACTCAATCCCACACTTGGATGCGAGTACATCTACTCCTTTTCGCCCCGAGCAACAGATCCCCTTCACAATCAGATCTAAACCGCCAAGGAGATAGTTCGAATTAGTAGATGGCCGACGGATGTATAGAAGTCAATTTATGTGGCTAGTTCACTGTAGTTGAGTAGAAAAAAAGTCGTGTTCCTCCAGGAATCATGTCTCAAAGACAGGCTCCAGGGATCTGTAGTTCCTTGAGCTGGCTCTCGGCAGATGACTAGCTTTGATGATAAGTAAATCAGCAAGTGATGGAAGCGTCACTGTGTGGTATGCTAAACATCGTCCCCGTGAATCTTTGATGTAGAAACGGTAACTGAGGTACAAAGAGTTTGTTGGAAGACATCCATAAAACCAAGAATTTGTTGGATGCGTAGAGTGAATTTATGAGGCACAACTGATGGAGGACATCTTGGACCTAAAAAGGAGAAGAGAATAAAATTAAAAGGTTTTTGAAAGGCGTCCTGCATAGTAATTGACTTTTTTAACCGACAGGAGGGTGAATTTAATTCTAACTAAAGTAAATTTTAACATGATTTTTCCTGACACGCGTATCTTCTCGCAATCTCTCCTTTATAGTAACGACATTGTAAAATGACGATTTATTTTTTCCGAAATTTCCACCATTTTTGATATGCAATAACTTTTAGAGCAGCGCAAACATGTCATCGAAATTGCCAGCAATACTAATTTGATCTGTTATCTATCAAACAAGACCGGTGTTGCCAAATACAGCTAACAGTTTCAAAGTTACGACACTTTAACATCAAACAAACAAAAATTTTACGAATTCTTTTTAACCAAGTTTGGTGGGGCTAACATCCAATTTATTAGATTAATGCAAACTTACAAAACAAATATTACCGTCTTACCTAGATTTCATCGAACTTAACTTAGCTATGAGGAAAGAAGATGATGCAAGAAATGGGTTTGTAATAGCTTTGTTTTAGGCCACTTATAATTTTAGAAATACCGTTTTATTAGTGTCATAACACATTCGAACGTTCGTCAGAAAATAGTGAAAATGGGAAAGAAAGACAATAAACAACAGCTGTATATTTTCATCAAACAGGACAACGCAACGAAATTAAAAACTAGAAAACTTTTGGGAATTTTGTGGTGTTGTGGCATTCCTATAAGATTACAAGCACGCAACTGTAGCGAAGAACACAGCATTAAAAGAGAATCAAAAAAGAAGACGTCGGATCCATATGCCAGAACATTAACGTAGCAATCCACAACTAAGTTAGAAAGCTGAAGCACTCTTGTGCGATCGCGGTCAGATGAATCTGTACTTTGGCTATAACTTCTTCATAGCGTGGATTCGAATCAGTTTCTTTTTTACTTCGCCAAACACAATAGTGCCGCTTGTTGAGTTACTTAGGTAAGAGTTCGGGGTGTGGTTTGGTTTTTATATAATATGTCTCGTTGTTCGATAAAAAAAAAGTAAAAAAACTGAATCATGGAAGCATTATCGTGCCTCTTCATGTGATGTGCTGATTCGCAACAACCTCAAAGGTTTAAGGCAAGAGCTTGGTGAGTTGAAGTATTGAACCACCAGGTTATGGGATTGTTATGATAGAGGCATGCGGGTAATGGTATCCGTGAGGTATGGGTATACGATGAAGCGGTATGTAAAAAAAGTGCATTTCTTATATTGTGCGGGTTAGCGTTAAAGAAGATAATATCAACAATAGAGGAGTTATAAATGTTGTCCGAAAGAAGTAGATCAATGAAAATGATCTCGGTAATATATCAAAGAACTTCAATAGTAGAGAAACTAATAACGAAAAGACGACGACCGAACGGTTGTGGGGAGCGGAGTTGTTATAGTCCTTGCGATCTGAAAGAGCAACGAGTGAAATACGTCACCATCATCATCATCATCGGCACTACAACCGGGAACCGGTCTTGGACTTATTTAGCAAGTCCTGAGACTTGTTAAATTTTCCATAATGATATGTTTTTTCTGGACAAGGACATTAGTCTTGCGCCAGAGGCTCCCCGACGGGGAATCGAACCCCGGTCTCTCGCGTGGCAGACGGGTATACTAACCACTATACTATCGAGGAGCCAGTGAAATACGTCGCTATCCCCTTATAGCGTTTAACAACGACAGTGAAGATGGTGACTTGAACACACGATGAAACGGGCGAGAAGCGAAGCATTGAGGCATCAGACTAATGGCAGCGTGTACGAATTCGCTTGCAATTTTTAAGTATACTCGACTGATATGGAATTGCTATGTTGTTGCTTGGTATACGGATGATGCTTTTGCTTATTCGATTTTCTTTCTGTGCTGTTCTTCACTATTTTCTTGGGTACTGTGTGTGTATCTGCTAGAAACGCCACAGTACTCTATTCTCAGTAACTTTGTTACGATCAACTTCGTGTGCGAACGACACAGCGAGGAGTGCGCGAGCAAGAAAGCGTCGGAGCAGGTGGGTGAACCGGTGCTCTGTGCAGAAGTAGGGGCCATAGTAGTAAAGTCCTCTTTACCTATGGGAGATTGTGTGCTATTTGCACATAGATGACGTCGGGGTGTAGCATTTAGCAAGAATAGTGAAGAGCGCGCGATTCGAACCGACGCCAATAGGTTAGAATCACAAAAACTTGAACCAATGCTGAAGCACACCAGGCCACTGCCGCGTGTACGATCTCTAAACTCAAGTACACTCACATGTTGTGGAATTGCTGTGTTGTTGCTTGGTATACGGCTGATGTTTTTGCTTATTCGATTTTTTTTCTATGTTGTTCCTCACTATTTTCTCGTATACTGGGTGTGTATCTGCTAGAAACGCCACAGTACTCTATTCTCAGTAACTTTGTTACGATCAATTTCGTGTGCGAACGACACAGCGAGGAGTGCGCGAGTAAGAAAGCGTCGGAGCAGGTGAGTGAACCGGTGCTTTGTGCAGTAGGGCCCATAGTAGTAAAGTCCTCTTTACCTATGGGAGATTGTGTGATATTTGCACATAGATGACGTCGGGGTGTAGCATTTAGCAAGAATAGTGAAGAGCGCGCGATTCGAACTGACGCCAATAGGTTAGAATCACAAAAACTTGAACCAATGCTCAGCACACCAGGCCACTGCCGCGTGTACGATCTCTAAACTCAAGTACACTCACATGTTGTGGAATTGCTGTGTTGTTGCTTGGTATACGGCTGATGTTTTTGCTTATTCGATTTTTTTCTATGTTGTTCCTCACTATTTTCTCGTATACTGGGTGTGTATCTGCTAGAAACGCCACACGCTTTCAATCCCAGAGATACGAGTAAGAGTGATTATATGGAGGACATACTTACGGGTTAGGTAATTTTTTTTTTTTTAATTTTTAAACCACATTTATTTTCCTAATTTTTTTTTACATGTATCATATTAGGGGTAAATGTTAAACCCTTTTCTACAATCACAGTCCTTAAATTATCTTATTGGCTCTATGCGAGCTCTCTAAATTACACATTACAACTTGATTTTTATATATGCCTTTCGGCGTACATCTTCTTTTTTTGTTTCTTATATATATATATATATATATATATATATATATATATATATATATATATATATATATATATATAGGGCTCCTCGATAGTATAGTGGTTAGTACACCCGCCTGTCACCCGGGAGACCGGGGTTCGATTCCCAGTCGGGGAGCCCCTGGCGCAAGACTAATGACCTTGCCCAGAAAAAATAAATCATTATGGAAAATTTAACAAGCCTCAGGACTTGCTAAATAAGGCCAAGACCGGTTCCCGGTTGTAGTGCCGATGATGATGATGATATATATATATATATATATATATATATATATATATATATATATATATATATATATATATATATATATATATGAAATAGGTCATATATTAGAGGGACTCCTCGTTTACATCTATATGTATACATTATTATTACACTTTTTTTTGTTTTTTTTTTTTAATAACAAACAAAAACTTCAAAACAAAACGAATAAAAAATAAAATAAGAAATAAAAAATAAAATAGAATAGCTACAAAAAAGTAATGCGGAAAGGTGGACAGGGGAAGGGGGGACAAAAGGAAGGAGAGCGTTGCTCTTGAGAGGCATACTATATCTGAGGAAGTGAAGTCCTCTCCTCGTTGAGAAGCCACCACCGTTTGGGACATGTTCGATCTGTGGCTGATTTATCTCTTTCACTGATCGCCGTGCTAAAACGCAGGCGGTCTGGGGCATTGGAGATATCACTATCATAGAGAATTCGTTTGTCCCTGGCACTACGGAGAGCGTGGTAAATAATCGGGACTCCATACATGTCTTGGATAAGGCCTTTTTGATCCAAGAA
This sequence comes from Microdon myrmicae, assembly GCA_963931805.1. Classification (NCBI taxonomy): domain Eukaryota; kingdom Metazoa; phylum Arthropoda; class Insecta; order Diptera; family Syrphidae; genus Microdon; species Microdon myrmicae. The sequence goes on along the minus strand of OZ007496.1, from coordinate 218,759,653 downwards.
AGGGAACGCTTCTGGGGGAATAAATCCATTCTGGAGGGTATTCTCCAGATACATATCGTTGGGATAGAATGCTCCCGAGATAAGATTATTGTCACTGCACATTGCCCGTGCTGTGTGACCACGAATAATTTTAATTATGAAATTGTCTATCCTATTTAACCCTGATTTGTTATACAGGATTTTGTTGGGACAGAATTTGTTGTTTTCCGACTCTGGTGTTCTATAAAGTCCGAGGCAGGAACGCAAACACTGCCGTTCGAACACACGAAACTTCTCCATATAGAGTGGCAATATATTATACCATACTGGGCAGCCATAAACCAAAACTTGTCGGATGAATGCCGAGTACGAAATTATTTTGACTCTGGGGTCAACGGGTTAGGTAATATAAATGGATATATTAACAAGGCAGTTCTTAGCTCTGCTGTCTATTTCTTAAGTCCAAGAGCGGTGTTGCCTTCTGGGACAGAGTCGTATATGCGGGAGTGAAAAGCTAACTCACTCTCATAAGGGAGACTGATGTCACGATGGGAAACTTTTATGGAAATGCTCTGAATACGATAAGGAACACCTTATGTATAAATTAGGGTTCAGCATTGTTGAGCTTGTTGTATTTGCCATTTAATAACTAAAACACGTGCACTTTGCACATTATATTGTACATATATCTTTTATTTTATGTCCATGGAATTCAAATACAACTACTATTACTTACGTTGATACTTGAGAAGAGGAGGAGATCAGCAAGTTTGTCACGGTGTTGCCAGCATCTATACATCATCCTTCATCGTTAGTTATAGCTGACCGAATATGCAATTATTGACTATCGAATATACCTATGAAGTAGTATATATGAACTGTCATATGACGTTACCTAAATGGCTCTTACCACTAATATTTTTATGTACCAGGTGTACCGGTGTTAAGTGAGCGTCAAGTTACAAATGTATCGATAGGGAACGTTTGCTGGGAACGAGCCCTTATATTTATTTTATTTGGTTGCTTTGACTTGCTATGACATCTGTCAAACATATTTAGTATGCATCAAGTCATTGTACAAACAACATCTTTTTTTTTAATCCTGTTAAAAATGTCGAATTTTCTACCAGAAATTGATTTGTGGAAAGCATAATTTTTTTGTTTTCATTTGAAGAAAAGTGCTGCAGAGTCGCATCGAATGCTTGTCGAGGCTTATGGTGATAATGCTCTATCGGAAGCAACATGCAAAAGATCGTTTAAGCGGTTCAGACGTAATGATTTTGATGTGCGAAATGAAGAACGTGGAAGACCATCAGAAAAGTTCGAATACACCGAATTGGATCAAGATGACACTTTAAGTCAAAAACAAATGGCACAAATGTTAAATGTTGCACAACAAACAATTTCGTTTAAAAGCTATGAGAAAGATCCAAAAGTGTGGAAACTGGGTGCCACATAAATTGGATGACAGGCAGATGGAAAAGCGAAACACCACATGTAAAACGTTGCTTCTACGACACGAAAGGAAGTCAATATTCCATCGAATTGTGACTGGTAATCAAAAAATGGATTTATTTTAAAAATCCTAAGCGCAAAAAATCATGGGTACATCCAGGAGAAGCGTCAACATCGACTGCAAAGCCAGATCGGTTCGGAAAAAAGACAATGCTCTATGTTTGGAGGGACCAGAAAGGAGTGGTGTATCATGAACTTCTAAAACCTGGCGAAACTGTTGACGCACAACGCTACCATGTATTGATCGAAAAACGACCAGAATGGGCCACAAGACACGGAAATGTAGTTTTGTTGCATGATAATGCTCCGAGTCATACCGCAAAACGCGTCAAAGAAACAATAAAAGTTCTCGGCTGGGAAGTGTTACCCCACCCTCCGTATTCTCCAGACTTGGCTCCTTCCGACTACCATCTGTTTTCATCGATCGGACACGCATTGGCTGCGAAGCATTCCAATTCCGACGAAGAAGTTGAAAATTGGGTCTCCGAATGGTTTGACTCAAAAGACGATCGGTTTTATTGGCGTGGTATCCACAAATTGCCAGAACGGTGGTCGAAATGTGTAGAAAGCAATGGCCAATACTTCGAATAAAATGTTTTTTGCCATTTAAAATTAGTGTTTTATTTAAAAAACACCCGGTACACCTGGTATTTACATGTGCAGATTTTTACATTTACGTTTTCATTTAATTTTTTTTTATAAGTACATATGCGCGTAAAAATCCATAAGTATATACATATATACATAAAATATAAAAGATAGGTGGGTAGTATAAAGTAGAGTTTCTGTTGAGAGACATCCACTGTACGTCTTTTCACAGGGCATTTGAACTGAGGTTCATGGACAGACTTCCTTATGAGCATGGTGTTACGTCGGATTACATTATTACTTTCATTTTTTAACCAATAGGACTGGGAATGTTATGATGTGTTACTGAAGGCCCCGGTTTCGATTTGTCGTTATTTCTGTACACCACGTTGTCATTTTTCACAAGAACGAGTTCCTTTTTTGGACGGCTAACAATTCTGCACCTCGTTTCGGCCGTTTTTCATGTATCGGATGCTTAGTTCTTAGTTTTCTAGACATTAACAGCTCTGCAGTGGTAAACATATACCCGGGATTGGCGTGGATCTATAATCTAATAAAGCTAAACCTATGTCCTCAAAGTTTTTGATTTTCTTTAGCATGTTTTTCATAATGTGAACTGCTTTTTGAGCCAATTGGTTTGATTGTGGATATCATGGACTAGTGTAAGCGAAATCAAAATTCATATGTGAGGCAAAACTTTTTAATACAAAGGAATTGAAAGGCTGATTGTCCGAAAGTATAATTCGGGGTAAACTGTGAACGGAGAATATTTTCTTTAAAATCTTAATCACACTACTTGCAGTCTTTTCTTATATTTTAAATAATTCTATCCACTTTGAGTAGTAGTCGATTGCTACAAGATGAGGAAATGATAATACATCTACTCCTACTTTCTCAAAATGTCAAAACTGGTATTGTGTGAGGTCTTAATACGTGCTTTTTGTTTTGGGGTCCATACTATTTATTGGCCTGTAGGAATCCGGAAGTTCATGACCTCGCCGATTCGACACCCTGTCATGTGCGCTCTCTTTCCACGCTCGACCATCCGATCCGATCTCCTCAGTCAGACCTAATATTGTCCTCCCATCTCCGTCGGGGCCGTTCTGTCGGTCTTTTTCCAGTTGGTCAACCGTCAAGAATTCTACGCACGGTTCTATCGTTGCTCATTCGCACGACATGTCCGGCCCATCTTAATCTCCGCGACTTGATTACTCTCGCTATTGCAGGTTTGTGGTATAGCTCGTCCAATTCGTGGTTGTGGAGTTTCCTCCATTGTCCTGCCTCCTCGTCATATTTGCCACCAAAGATACCCCTTAGGCCCTTATTCTCGAATACACGGAATTTGTTTTCTTTCCGTTTTGTGAGAGCCCATGTTTCGCATCCGTATAGAACAATGGGCATGATTATGGTGTGGGGTACGAGGTGGCGGTGCCAACGTACGGCACGTAGTTGTACTCTCACAATTGTAGGTTTGCGGTATAGATCTTCCAATTCGTGGTTGTGGAGTTTCCTCCATTGTCCTGCCTCCTCGTCATTTCTACGTCTAAAGATACCTTTTAAAACTTTATTCTCGAATACGTGGGATTTTTTTCTTCCCTTTTTGCGAAAGTTCATGTTTCGCATCCGTATAGAACAATCGGCATGATTATACTTCTATAAACACGGATCTTTATATAACGTGACAGTGTAGTGTTTCAAAAAGCCCTACCACCTTTTTCCCCCATTCCTACATCCAAATCCCGGCAATAATACTCGAAAATCCAAAATCCTATCAAAACACGAATTAACCCAAACATGATTCCAAATTCGCAATAAACGAATCAAACATTCGTTTATCGCCTAAAATTTGCCTCCATTGCATAATTAAATCTAAAATATTGAATTAAAATTAAAATTCACAATAAACGAATCTTATATTCGCCCCACGGCATCAATCGAAATCCCAAAATTCAGAGATCGTTATCTTTAGCTGAAAATTTTCCATTGAGAAAGGCAAATACAAAACCAAAGCCAGACACATTCCCACATCTCCGAAATAGTTTCGTAAGAATTAAAGAAATTGTATTCTTATCTAAAGTAAACACAACATCTCACTCAGGATACCCAAAAATCGAGATTGTTGTACGAAAAATGTGTATTTTCGGGAAACAATTCTCGATTTATTTTCCTTTATAAAGGAATAGCTAAGTGATCTCCAGGCCGCGGTATCTTAATGCTCGTACCGAAGAGCAATAGTACTCCAATTTAAATTTAACCCTTATGTCAATGACCAACTTTACCGACAGTAGTCAATGACCGGGTACCCGGGTACCCACATATAGAAACATTGTTTTAACAATGTTGAAACAAATATTTTCCAATCGATTTTAATTTGTTTATCAGAAACAAATATATTGTGAATATTTTATGTATTTTATATAATTATTTTTTATAAATATAAAGAATTTTGACTATCTGCGGCTACAAAAGGCCTATTGAAATCGGCGCAGAGCAAGGTCAGGATCGGCAGGTGTGTAACAAATTCAGTTATACCTGCTATAGGGATCTCGAGTATTCGGTTGACGAATAACTTGTACGGTCAACTTTCTATTTATAACTTGCGAGTTTATGGTGAAACCATTCGAATCCGCCATTAGAGAAAGCGTGGTTCAGTCAGCGTCCTTTGTGCATCTGAGCATCTTCAAAATGACGACTTTGTTGACACGTGCTCAAATCAACAGGTAATAATATTAAAATTAATATTGTTAATGTATTTTATAATATTAAATAATTTTGTTGTTGTATTTTTGGTTTTAGAAAACAAGAAAAGCGTGCCAGCAATGTGAAATGCCGGTTTGCGACGAACACGCAACTACGTTGGTTGAATGTAATGCATGTCACAGAAGTTTTTCTGAATAAATTTGTTTGTTACTTTAAATGCATTTTTATTGTTTTTCATTAATTATTAGTTATTTAAATAGTTAATTATCAATAATTAATTATTAATTAACTATTTAACATTCAATTTTGCATCATTCTTCATCATTCTCAATGCTTTTTAAATGGGGTACCCGGGTACCCGGTCGTGGAATACAGAATACAATTTTTTAAAATGTCAATGTGAAAGTAAAAAAAATTTTTTTTCCTTGAAATTTCGTAATTATCATACAGAAACGTTTGAATGGAGATGATCTAAGACATGGGACCGAAATTCGTCTACTAGGCCGAGCAATCGTGAAATTGCGACGAAATGGGTACCCGGGTACCCGGTCATTGACATAAGGGTTAAATTTACCTCTGTATCCAGGAGCAGTAGTACACTGTCTTAACATATAATTTATACCTGCATCTGTATCCAGGAGCAGTAGTATCGGAATATCCCTCTTGCCTTGGAGGCATCGCCCCCAGGAAAATCAACGTTAATAAACCTAAACTATAATTAAAACAAACGTATTTTATTTTATTTTGGAATTGTACGTCATCACAAACGTTGGCTGTTTCTTTAAGTACCACGACGACTCCAAAAAATTGGAAAAGGAACCGGTGAGTAAAGTGGTGTCAAGACCGAAATTTTAATCCTTATAGCGTCCACGATTACGGACGTTAACAGAAGGTACTAAGGTTGCAGGGTACAGGGACGCTATTCCCAAAGTGACGTCCCACGAACGATCAGGACGTTGCTCTTCCCTCTGGGTCAGAGGAAGCACGGCAACGACCCCTTGCTGAAGTGCGTTGTTTCAGGAGCGATCTATTAAAGAGATCACCCATCCCATTTCAAAGATGAGGAGACGCGCTTGCTGAAATAGAAACCCACAACAGCAGTTTGGATTTCAACAGTTTACTGACTGCGTGTCAACCAGCGTTGCCTGAATGCAATATTTTGTTAATTTCCTTCGACATTTCGTTACTGGCCGTCAATATTTTTCCCCGAAATTTAAATTCTTTAACTTTTTCAAATATCTTGCCTCTGACGTTCATGTATGTTCCCTGAGCTTCGCCTGCACTCGCACTAATCATATATTTTGTTTTGTCTTCATTTATTTCTAGGCCCACCTCTTCTGCCGATTCTATGATTATTTCACAGTTTTCACTTACAGTTTCTAGATTGTCGCCCAGAACGGCGATGTCATCCGTATATGCGAGCACTTGTGTCACTCCCTCCAGGGATGTCCCAGCCATGTTGTCGTCTTGTAGCTTTCTGACGACATACTCGAGCACACGGTTAAAAAGACATGGTGAAAGGCCATCCCTCTGAATTGGTCCGTCGCGGATTTCAAATGGTTCTAAGAGTTGGTTTTATATTCTAACGCGCCCTCTGTTTTCGTTCATGCAGATTTGAGTGTGGGTGGCATATTTTTTCGGGATTCCCGGTTCATCTACAATATGATAGAGTCTTAGCGTGGCGACTGAGTCGTAGGCTTTTTTGAAGTCAACGAACAGTTAGTGAGCCGTCTCTCCGTATCCCCACTTCTTTTCCAGCAGTTGCCTTATGGTGAACATTTGGTGGCTCGTTGACCGATTCCTACGGCATCCGCATTGGTAGTATTTTTCTGCCTACGGTGTTATTCTCGCCAGAATGACATTTGTTAGTATTTAGTGTGTGGTTGGGAGCAATGATATTCCTCTGTAGTTTTCGCAGTCAGATCTGTCACCTTTTTTGAAAATGGGGACGACTATTGAGGTTTTCTATTCTTCCGGAATGACTTGCTTATCCCGTATTGTTTTGATTAATTGGTAGATGTTTCGAGCGGTGGCCTCTCCTCCATGCTTCATAAGCTCGACCGGTGTGCAGTCGACTCCGAGAGCCTTGTTGACTTTCAATCGATTTATTGGGGCTACAACTTCCTTGAAAAATGGCTCTGGGATCTGAGGCTCGGTTGTATGTACGTCTGGTGCGTTTATTTGTGGTTGATGGGTAGGCACATTGAGCAGGTTTTCAAATTACTGCTTCTATCTTGTCACAATATTGTTTGTTTCTGTGACCAGACCGCCGTTTGTGTCTCGAATTATTTTGGCTCTCCCTCGGTAGTTATTTCTCATTGAATTTATGCCTACATACATAACTCTGATGTTATTTGCTCTGATATTTTTTTGGATTTTTTCGATCTGAATTTTCTCCCATTCGCGTTTTTTGCGGTTGAAACGTTTCATTGTCTTTTTCTGAATTGTCGCGTATCGTTCGGGGTTGACTTCATCATATCTTTCTAAGTGAATCAGTCTGCGATGTTTACGTTCTTCGATCTTTGCCCAAGGTTTGGACTTAACTGTTTTCTTAAATTAAGTTGTCCTCTTTATAAACTGACTTTAAACTGCCACAATGGTTTCAAATTATCACTTAGTTTGTCTTTGCTACAAAACTTAATATCTCTGACTATTTTCTATCGTTCGCCTCCGAAAATCACGTGCAATTTAGTGAACATAAGGCGATATTACCCCTTAAGTTGATTTATTTACGGCTATTCGCGACCAGCTGACCATCGTTACTAGTCCTATATCGTCTGAAATTTGATGGGGTGGGTGGTATATAACTTTAACCATCTGGTAAATTCTATTGAAGATGTGGGGGTTAAATTAGCCAATACGTCGATGTCCTGTTGTTACTCGAACGACTCAGTTGTTTGGTCGATTGCATTAATTGAAAGTTCGTATGATTACATTACCTGGTGTGGGAAAATGTACTAACAAATGTTTTTTTTCATTGCATGAGTTCTCTAAAAACTTAAAAAAAAAATTCAGAAAAAAAATATATTGAGGAAAAAAAGTTCACGGGAATAGAGTTTAGAAAAAAAAAAATAATTCAGGAAAAATTTCAAGATGTTATGAAGTTACAGTGATACAAACTTACCCTATTAATTTTCCAGACAAATTTGCAATAAAAAAATTCTTAATTAATTACAACCGATTAGAGTCAATGGTTTCGGAATATGTATTCTCTGATATCAATATTAAGAACCCTTTTATTGTGGAGGACAAACCTTCTCCATTACCTGACAAACTTCCTCCTAACACTTAATATTAAATATACTTTGCGAAAGAGCATTACTTTGAGGATCTTTTCTGCCCTCATACATCCCTTTGGGCTGAATCATTGAATGAACAACCCTTTTTAAGTATGTATATCCTCACGCCTTACCCAGCTACTGCAATCTACCATTAATTTTTGTTGTCAAACAATTATTATACCACATCATTCAAGTGCCAAGTTGGCTACCGTCACCCTGTCGTTGAATCGATCCCGTAGCGTAATTCCCGCGAAGGTCGAACATCCGACCAGGTTCACCGTTGACTGAATGAACATCGCCGAGCACATAATAATTATCAATTCACACGAATAAAGGATCCGCAACAGCCCCGAGTATAGAACAATTGAAAACGCAATTCCAAGCACTCACCATGGATTGTTCTCTTCAAGGGTTGTATGTATGCTCGAGATTCAGCAAGACAATAGATGTAACTCATTCCATCCCCTAATCGAGTGTAATTACGGGGACGCTGTGACCATATCATACTCTTAGCTTTTCTCTTTTTCGTCGAGTGGAAGCAGGAAACATTGTATCCCTCCCTCGCGACCGAAGGGTAACAATTACAATGACGCCGTTGTTGGAGTACATATGTGAAAACTGTTTTGTTTATTATTTAACAATGGGTACCAAGTGGGTAAAACAATGATTTGAAGAGACGCATGCACGACTCCTAAGAGGCAGGGTCCCAGGTTATACCGCGCATCCATTCACCCGTCCACATATCCAGCCATCCGCAGAGTTGAGGTTTGTGCGTTTCTGCACCAGCGAGAGGCCAACTTGCCAATAAGAGGAAGTGTGTCAAGTGCGACTCTATTGTTGGATTTTGATTTTTCTGGAGAAATTCCGCTCAAATTGTTTCGCCTTTTGTTTTCCCTCTGCTTCCATTTCACTTGTCGTTCGTCTTTTGTTTGTTAACCAACATCTGTAATGCAATTTTGTGTAGGCTGAAGTGTATCTTGGAGGAATGAGAGAATAATGACCCATCCAGTCCACAGGAGTTATGAGGAGAAACAATGAACTTCCGGATATCCGGATGCATAAGCAGGTCTTGGACTACCGGCAGCAAGCAACGTTTGGTGGATCAAGTCCTTTGATTTTTTAAATACATTGGTTAGAAGTTTGCATATAAGTTTTAGGTAAATAGGACTTTTCTTTTCCTGGCCAGTCATGCAAAATACGGAGTAACCTAAACATTTGTTCGCTACCGTCATCTTAACGGATATAAAAAGTGATGTCAGTACCACTTCGGTGTTGCAAAAGGGAAAAAATCCTATTCACAGCAAAAGTATGCCATAAAGAGAGTTATAAATGATGCACGTACGTCATGGTAGGAAGATACGCAAACTCCGAAATATATTTAAAGACTTCTCTACGGAGCTATCTCACCAGGGAACAAGCGCTGATACCAAACCGACCAACGGTTCCAACCTTTACAACTGGCAGCCCTAAAAGATGGCCATGCATTTCTCCTGACTGCATCGTCGAGCATATCTCATGGTATGGTGGTATCTCATCGGGAATTTGGGGTTATGAAACAACCTACTAAATATATCAACTTTTACGATATGTTCATCAGTTAAGCTCTAAAGAGTGATCAGGGATTTCTGCTAACCACTTCACACGCATATCTGTATATTGTTGGAATGGTTTTCCATCACCCAATTGTGTGTTGGAACCATCTTTCGAATCCTATGTTTTCTAGACCGACAAGATCAGTATTTTTTTTCTAATTCTACTTCTCCGAGGAAAGGCGGGCCTATAGCGATGAGGCAGCACCCTGAGATGCTATATTTTCTCGACTGCGTCCATCAGCCAAGCTCCGAAAGATGGTTAAGGAGGTCTCCCAACCATTTCACGAAGCCTGTAGCCTGGCATTTCACCATATCAGCTGAGATATTAAGCTAACATTACTCGTAGCAAATAGATCTAAAAGAGAGACTCCCACAAAAAGTAGCGGGGTATAAGCAGGATTAATAGGAAACAATACAGACATTGGAATCGATAGATTATAGAGCAGATTTCCGCAGGAAATCGACTGGCTTAATTACGTAACATTAGCATTTTCGAAAAAAAGGCTTCTCGTCGATTGTCTTTGAATTTTCATCAAATGCGACAATTCTGCTTATCCACAAAACCACTAAGATACAAATTGATTTCATCGAAATTTTGTGAAAAATTCTCATCAGTTTGTCTTTGTTGGTGCCTCCAATTAGCAAAGATACGAAGCTTAAACGCTTCAGTTATGGTGTTAATTGAACTTTGTAAGTGTACAGAGACAAATCGTTTCTTAAAATTCCATGTAATGTGGTCGTGAATAGACTTAATTACTGCCCATGATGTCGAATCGATGTACTTGGATTCTCGTCCACATTTCATTTGGTAGAAATATTGCCCCATTTATTTCCATAATACAAGCGATATAATTATACGGATATTACAATAAAACACATGAACCACACTTAACTAGACTTAACCTAACGAAAAGAAAATGACAATGCTCAATCTACCAGACAGTCCCAATACACCTGATTTCAACGTTTAATGCAATTTCACCTAAAATATACGAGGGGAGGTCAATAAGTCTTTAGAAAATGAGGACGATTTTCTTTTATTTTCTCATTTAGCTGACCTAATAGTGACGCATAATACTGTCCAGTTATCGTCTGTCGCTTTTCAAATAGTCAATGAAGATACTCTCACGTGTATCCCAAAACATAGTAGCCATACATTTTCAAGCTGATTTCAACACCGTTGTTTTCCCTGGAGGCCGTTCGCCTTTAACAAACCACTGTTTTGACAGTTTTTTCGTCTTGGGAATGTAGTTGTGTATCCATTTCATCTAGAGTTACTAATCTGCGCAGATCTGGGTTGCGACTTATATGCTCCAAAAGTTCTTCCCTGAGAGCAAATGCGGCACCCATCTCGCAGATATTTTCTTTATACCCAATTTATCACGCAAAATTCAAACATGAAACACATTAAATATCTACAGATACCTAGTAAGGAATGATGCTTACTAAAACAGACCATTGGCGATGCTATGAGCCCCATCTTAGGCGTTTCTAAGGACTTATTGACCTACCCTCGTACATAGACATTTTTACGGTTGCCTTATTTTTTCTATATCGGATTAATCTTTCTATATAATTAGTAGTGCCGCAAGGTTCTATTTTGACTCCAACCCTGTTTTCGCCTCACATAAATGATTTGTTGGAGTCAATGGGTAACACTGTTGTGGGTTTCTGTTTCAGCAGAAAAAGGATGGGCAATCTCTTTAATAGGCCGCTCCTGAAACAACGCACTTCAGCATGGGGCCGTCACCGTGCTCCCTCTGATCCAGAAGGAAGAGCAACGTCCTGTCGTCGGTTGTGGTTACTCTGGCTTTCCCAAGCCCTTGTCTCCGACATTTGGAGGTTTTGGGAAAAAATTAAAGATCAATTTGCTTACGGTAAACTTTTATTGGTCAGCTCGAATATCAGTTGGATCCTGTACAGTTTTTATTAGGCCTGGATGCTGGGAGCAGGATACTGGATGCTGAGAGCGGGATACTTGATGCTGAGAGCGAGATACTTGCTCGAATGATTCAATTGGAATGAATTTAGTGCGCTACTTCAGTGAGCACGGGTGTTGAAGTGAATCCACTTATTATTTTACCATTCCTTTATAAAAGACAACAAACCGAGAATTGTATCCCGAAAATACACATTTTCGTACAAAAATCTCGATTTTTGGTATCCTGAGTGAGATGCTCAGTGTTTACATAAGATAAGTATTCAGTTTCTTGAATTCTTATGAAATTATTTCGCAGATGTGGGAATGTATCTGCTTTTGGTTTTCTATTTGTTTTTCTCAATGGAAAATTTTCAGATAGAGATAACGATCTCTGGATTTTGGTTTTCGTTGATGCCGTGGGGCGAATGTAGAACAATAAACGAATATTGGATTCGTTTATTGTGAATTTTAATTTTAATTTTGGTTTTGGATTTAATTATGCAATGGGGGCAAATGTTAGGCAATAAACGAATGTTTGATTCGTTTATTGCGAATTTTGAATCATGTTTGGGTTTCGGGTTTTGATAGGATTTTGGGTTTTAGGGTAATCTAGCTGGGATTTGGATGTAGGAATGGGGGAAAAAGGTGGTAGGGCTTTTTGGAGCACTACAACACAGTGTTCAGTGTTGCGGATGATAGTACGCTTCTTTCCTCTTTTTCAAGTGCTCGGCCGATTAGTGCATCAAAATCGCACAACGTGAAATGGAGCCAGATCGGCTCCCTAAATCGGGATCTAGGAAGGTCTTGCAGTGGGGAAAGGTCAATCTCATTCTTCTTAAAGGCAGGGAAGACACATTGTACAACATTCAAAAGGAAAAATGGACCATCGGTTCCACAGCTGATGATGAACGGCCAGGCCCTTCCGCATGTGAGAATATATCGTGGCACAAACACCTGTCGGACATCGTCAGGTCCGCTTATGGGAAGCTGAGTTATCTTTTTAGAGCCGATAAATATTTGATTCCGGCTGAACTTCTTCTCCCATATAAATCACCGTGGAGGCGCATCTCCAATTTCTCATGTCGATTCCAGCTGTACACATTATACATCAGGTGCTGTTGAGTGCAGCAGATTTATCAACGGTTTTTTCTAGTAGGATTGGGCTTTGGGGGCGTTGGAGCTGCCAGTGGAGCACTGGGGTTGTTGGCTGGTTTACTTTACAGCCGAGAAACTCGATAGTGTGTCGCGGCAGTTGTGGACTCGAGAAACCAACAGGAATGCAATGCCGACATTCGAGGAGCTAACAGAATTCCTGGAAGCCCGACTTACCGAACATTTCCAAGGGTCACTTTGTTCGGGACAGAAGTATAGCAGCCGCCCAGCCCAAGCAGGAAATCACATCACCAGTGACGGCTAAGTGTCCCTGTGTGTTCAACAAGCGTTGAACATACCTTCCACGAACACCGGGTTCTTATTGTGTTGTGGGCTGGCGTCAGGAACAATGCGGTCTCCTGACATGCACGTTGGTTCGGCGTTGTTGGACTTCGCCGACTATGTTGAATGTCGTTCTGCAATAAGTTTAAAAGTAATGCTGAGGAAAAAAGGAATTAATACCTATGTTGAATGCGCAATCCAGGAAAGAAACGTCCACCAGACTACCTCAATGAAACGTGGTTGGTTTACTGTTAATAATTCTGACTTTTATTGGTCTGATTATTTTAATATATTCAGATGAAATATGGTTGCGACTGTCTTCGCCAACAGCTAAAATCCAAGAGAGTAATCAAAACATAAAGATGGTTGTCAAGTGACAACCAACAGAATTGATAAATGTCAGCTGATTGCTGACATTGTTAAAGGTGATGCCACAACTTTAAATATTGCGAATTCGCCGGTTGTTTCGAATGCGAATCCGCAACAGTCCCAAATGCGCGCAGCCGTATCCATTTTTCCGTCGTGCCGCATTCAGGAGTCTCTCAATTCCATGACGTGACCAGTTTGCTCACCGGCATAAGTTATGTGGGAACTGCCTCAGTGCAGATCTCGGCATTGACAAATGTGGGAGACGTAACTGCTGAGTGTGTAACAAACAGCACAACTGTTTGCTGCATCAATCAGTAGACGTTCCGAAGTTATCACCAGACGTTGGACCATCGGAAGGATCCTTCGCGGCAATACAAGTCCAGGATTCGCTGCTCCCTACGGCAATCGTAACTGTGGTGGACGACAGAAACGAGTTGGTTCCTTGTCGGGTGCTTCTGGACTCCGGTTGAACCACATCCTTAGGCCGGGAATCATTCGTTCAGCAGTTGGGCCTGCAACGCACTCAGAAGGAGGTAAAGTTAAATGGCATAGATAAAGGGAATCCACAGGTCAGCTGAGGAAAAATCGAGTAGCTACTGAAAGGCTGAATAGAAGAAACCAGGGTTCGGGTAACGGCATTGGTGCTGGGGTAGTTGACTTCGAATTTCCCATCAAGGTCACTAGAGCATGGCTGGAGAAGTTTCTCGTCACTGGCGTTGGCGGTCAGGAATCAGGAATAAAATCATTGGAATGTCACCCATCGGGTCGACCCATTAGAAGGGCAGCTGAAGGCCTTCGGGGAAATGGAGGAGGTGCCAGAGATTAAGGTTCAACAAAAGAAGAGAAAAGGACAATAACACGTTTTGCGGACACGTACCAGCGTTCATCAGGTGGACGCTTTGAGGTGGAGATGTCTTTCAAACAGTTTCCCCAATCGTTGGGTTATCCCAGAGAAGCCGCCATCCAAAGCCTTCTGTCCATGGAGAGGCAATTCAGGCGAAACCCGGAGCTGGACCATCAGTATGCTGAGTTCATGAGAGAATTCCAGGACATGGGTCACGTGCAGCTGCTGACGGAAAAAAACCAAAAAATACTACTTGCACCGCCATCCAGTACTTAAATGTGGCAAATGTGGCATTTGTGAGACAGCGACAGTGAACGGCATATGTGTTGGAATGTGTACGGGTTGTAAGGGTATAGACGGTGGGCGGGGTAAGGCCAAGAGGGGAAAGAGAGGAGACGGAGTTTGAGTGCAGTAGATATAAGGTAGAAATCGAAGGAGGTAGGGTAAGATATTGCCCACCTCAGCATTCGCGAAATGGGTTCAATAGAGCCGTAAGAAGTACGCTGGGTGGGCAGATAGAAGTGACGAGGGGTTTGCAGGTTATGGGTGTGCAATGGTGGAGGTTACTGTGGAGTGCAATGGTGGAGAGCGAGCTGGGGCAGTTGATTGTCTGAAAGGAGACGGTGGATGAAAAGGATATCGGCATGAGTTCTGCGCTCCTCAAGTGTGTTGAGGTTAATCAGATGAAGCCGGCTTGTGTATGGGGGTAGAATCCGAGAATTCACCCAGTCCGCGCAGGGCAAAACGCAGAAAACGACGTTGCGCGCTTTCGATTCTGCGGATATGGGACGAGTAGTGTGGAGACCAGACCTTACTGGCGTATTTAAGAGGGGAACGGACGAAGGCTGTGTACAGAGAATGGGAAATGTGGGGATTAGAGAACTCTTTAGACCAGCGTTTCACAAGCCCAAGGGGAGAATTGGCCTTAAGAATAATGCCGTCAATATGCGGAATGAAGCTAAGCTCCCTGTCAAATAAGATCCTGAGGTCACGTATCGAGGGTACAGATGATATCTGCTGGTTTAGCAGGAAGTAGAAATGGATGGCGTGGGGAGGGGGGGGGGGGGGGGGCGTTTGTGGGAGAAGGTGATGGAAGCTGTCGAGATCCGTTTGGGGAAGTGAGGAGTCGAGAGGAGAGATGATCGTTTTGTAGAGTTTGGTGTCGTCCGCATAGAAGGAGATCAACGTCATTGATGGTAAGGATAAATAGGGGTGGACTTAGATGACTGCCTTGCGGGACCCCTGACGTTGGAAGGAAAGGATTGGGAAGGGGTATCTGAATTTAACACGGTAGGATCGATCTTTCAGATAAGAAGATAATCACTTGACCAATAGGAGTTCGAAACCCAGGGAGGACAGCTTGAAAAGGATGAGATTATGGGAGATTTTGTCAAAGGCCTTGCCGAAATCTGTGGTGATCACATCTAAGGCACGGAGAGTATGGGATGAGAACTCGATCAGATTGGTTGTGGTTGACCTACCCGAAAGGCCCTTATGAAGCATGGAGGAGACGCCACCGCTCGAAAGATCCACCAATTGATTTAAACAATATGGGATAAGAAAGTCACTCCGAAAGAATCGAAAACCTCAATAGTCGTCTCCATTTTCAAAAAAGGCGACAGGAGCATCACATCATACGCAGAAGGCATATACCAATGCGGACAATGTTAGGTTTTATCTTGAAGAGATCGGATCGTATGGTCAAGCGTGGAGGGTGAGTGCGCGGGACAGAGAACGATGGCGCTTCCAAGTCGGCGAGGTCATGAACTTCTGGCTTCCCACAGGCCAATAAATAGTAATAGTACATAAATATAAAGAACAGAGTAAATAATAAAAACATAATTAAATAAATAAGTTCAGATTTAACAAACAAACAAACAAAAAAAGTTTGACTTTCTTTGCTAGTGGGAAGTGTGTGAATTATTTCTTAGTTCAACCGTTGTGGAGAAGAAAACTAATTTTCATTAGTTTGCGCCGGAATATTCTTGTAGAAGACTCACGAGCAATCTTCATTGTTATCAATAATGATCCAAGACTAAGTGATAAAAAAACTATATAACAAAACATAATTAAAAAGAAAACAAAACAAAATAAAAAGAAATAACAACATAAAGCAAAAGGCACCACGAATCAACTAAACCGGCGCCTTTTATCTGCAAGGGTGCATTTCAAGGAATCCCAACATCAAATCCCCCAGGAGAGCGTCAGTTTTGGGGTAGAGAATTGCCGAGCCGAGTCAACACCGTTCCAGAGTTGAGATTTAGGAAGCGGCCATTATCGACATTGCAACGTGGGATACACCGCGGTACGAATACACCTGTGAGAATTTGTTGTCTTTTTAGTGATGTGCCACAGGGGCACAGGTTCACTAAGGTTCCCGATGCGTTGTTTGAGTGGAACGCCAACCCGGTCCGACTGCTGGTACCGTCCGCACACTCCAGACACTCCAAATAAAACAACTTACGGTCACTCGGTAACAAAAGGTTCTTTATTCTTTTAACTAACTTCAAAATCGGATTCCATTGTTGACTACGTTTTTATTTTACGCAACTTAAAAGTCAATTTTACATACACACGATTTATAGACTATGTCTCTTTACAGAATATAATTTCACATACAACACTCGACTTATAGTTCATGTTTTTTTACAGAATATAATTTCACATACAACACTCAGCGATTGCTGAAGACATGCTTTCTCGAGTCGCTAATGACTCTGCATTCATGCAATGCATCATAACTGGTGAAGAGGCATGGGTCTACGAGTATGGCATGCAAACAAGTGAACAATCATTCGAATGGCACCACCAAAACGACTCGAAACCGAAAAAACCACGCCATAGTCGATTAAAAATTACGGTCATGCTCACTATTTTCCTCGATTTTCGTGGTATGGTGCACTATGAATTCCTTCCGTAAAGTCAAATGGTGAATAAGGAATACTACTTAGACGTTATGAAACGTCTACAAGAGAATGCTCCTCAAAGGACGACGAATTTGTGGAAAGAAAAATTTCGATTTTGTACCACGATAGTAAACCATCATAAAGCTACCGTTGTAAGCGAGTTTTTGACCAAAAGCTCAACTAACACAGTCAAACAAGCACCGTATTCATCAAATTTTGCCAAAATTGCCACTTCGAGGATCACGTTTCGAGTATAGAAGAAAAATCGAAGAAGGAACTAAATTCCATCCCGACCGTGGTCTATTAAATGGGTATCGATGATTGGATTAATCGTTAGCATAAGCGTATTGCCTCGGAAGGGGCCTACTTTGAAGGCGATAAGGTAAATTTTGATGATTAATTCAAATTTGTTGTTTTATTGAGAAATTCCGGATAGATATTTGGCAGTGTGTACAAGTAAATGACTAGTTATGAAAAACCAGCTTTTAATACATTATGAATCAATTCTCGTTACCAGTCAGAAATGACTATTTTTTGATAAAAAAAAAAGAAAAGTCATTCAACTATCACATGTTTACATGTTTAGAAAACACCAGCTATCAACAAATATAACAGCCAATGGGGGACTGTGCTTCTACCAATTATTATATTTCTTTATTTGCTTGGGATCCACCGTCCTAGTGAAGTAATATAAACATGCATTTCAATCGGAACTAGAACAAATCATCTCGAAAGAATTGTTAAACCAATTTTTATTCTAAATTGATATTGTTGTATTTGTATTGAATTTTAAATTTGTTAAGCAGCTCAATGGTGGCACATTGCGTAGCTCTGGGCGGCAGATCCAATTTGAACCACATGTGTCTAATTATCATTTCACCTGCATTTAACGTTCGCTAGCATCACCTAGCATCCTTGCATCAGCACTTAACCATTTCCTGATCAACGAAGCTTGGTCAGGGTCTAAGCATCAATCTGTTGCACGGCAGTTCAATTTAATAAAGATGCGTACTCTCAGATGCAGCGAGTGCCTCAATTAAAAACGGTGATGATAGGTTCCATCGGCCATCCACAAAGCCATTGATTGGAGAGGATTCTGCATCTGGAGCGAGCGTAGCTAATCGTTTGATCCTTCTGTTGAAGTCCATCGCGGCTGAACACCACAGATGGCATCCTGACACAGAGTATCAATTAAATTGAGGTAACTGACTTGACATGGAAATGTTTAATCAAATACGTGACTTCATTCATGCCATTGAAGTCGCGAATGCTGTTACAGATGAGGTTGACTAATTGCAATGGAACATGTTGGTGAATGAGTGCAATATTTTCCCCATATATTTCCGAGAGGACGAAAATGATTGCGTTGTGGACGCGCGCATTTTGTACTAAACAGAGAAATAGGATTAATGGCGATCTGGTTGTAATTTGAACGATATTCTGAGAAGGTTCCTTTAACGTTCGATGCTATGAATTCGGGTGGTTGGAGAATGAGTGGGCAGTAACTGTACTCTTTTGACTAAACCATATATACAACTTTAATAACTTATGGTATGCGTCCTTCACTTTTGTGTCGTCATTGCTAGCACACATTCCTTCATTAACTGAAATGTTTGAATTTTAGAATTATTATTTACATTTTAATTTTTATTTTAAAAACACATAAAATAAAAGAAAAGAAAACAAACGCACAATACGGTGCACTACACAAAAATGTTATACCCTATTTTTACAATAATATGCTGTCACGTTGACCATACGTTCCACTTTCAATTTCTTCGCATGGCGTCCTCTAAAATGCGTTGGGAACGTAAAAGAATTCCGATTCTGAAAAATGGAAAATAACGACTCTTCATTTGGCAAAAAAGAGCATTGAAGAGACTTTCAAATTGTAGTACCTTATATATATATATATATATATATATATATATATATATATATATATATATATATATATATATGTAGTGCTCTAAAAACCCCCTACCACCTTTTTCCCCCATCCATACATCCTAATCCCATAAATCCTACACCAAAACATTAAAATTAATCAAAATCCTGAAAAACCAAAACTAAATCCAAAATTCGCAATAAACGAATCAAATATTCGTTTATCGCTTTGAATTTGCCCCACGGTATAATCTCAAGTCAGAATCCAGAAATACATTCCAATCTGGCAATTTCCCTAGTAAATTAAACAAACCAAATCGATGGCAAATCGAACCAGATGTTCGAATTTGCCACAATCAAACAATGCCCAAATTCCATTATCAATTCTCATATGCAAATAGTTTGATGATAATTCAGAAAACTGAATCTTATCTAAAACAAACATTGAGCATCGCACGAAATGTATCGAAAATCGAGATTTTCCATCTGAAACGTTCGTTTTCAAGATACAAATATCGATTTGATTTTGTTTAAAAGGTGATGTATCGCGATCTCGAGGAGTAGGAACAACAATCGAGATCTCGTGCAGTGCGGACGTTTACAGAAACGTGTTTACACGTGTTTACACGTGTTTATGTTTACGTGTGTTAAGTGCCTTATTAAATTGTGTAGTGCAATAGAAAAACAACAAAAAATATTTAAAAAAAAATAATAATAATATATTATATAAAGGACATTTTTACTATACAAACACGAGCAAACACGTGTAATTTTCGCTAGATGCCGTAGTCGAAATATGTCTTCACAGATGCCAGACAACGATCCGAGAGCTACCTGGGAATATTTATTGGAGCGGAAGAGAAGAGCCATTGAAACTCTTCAAAACTCATCAAATAAGACCACAAAAATGGAAAATCCAGGAAAACAGATTGACTTCCAACAAAAAATCCACGAAGCTGTGGAATATATCCAACAGCTTACAACAGAGGTGAAACAACTCCGGGAGGAAATTCACTCTCTAAAGCAACCTAGCCAAAACAGCGACGATGCCAGTATGGAGATGACGCCTTCTCCGAGCTTGAACCAAAAAGCATCTCCACCCAAACAACTATCATCAGCCCATAAGGAAGCCACCAAACAAGCCAAGCCAGCACCGAGTCCCCTGCCAGCCCAGCACAAAAATGTTAGACCACCACCAATATACATAAAAAATGTGACCAGTATAAAGGGAATAATTCTAATAGTAGAAAATGCCCTAGGACACCGCAACTTCACCACAAACACTAAAGGCTCCTCTGTCTCCATTGCAACAAGTCTGGTTGATCACGAGAAAACCGTTAGAAAACGTGCGGAACTACAACACCAATTTTTTACGTTCTAACACCATCAGCTCAAACTTTCGTCATTAGGCACATTGACCCAACTTGGACCAACGAAGAACTAGCGTCGGAGATCATCAGGATTTGCCCAGAGCTGAAAATCCACAGGCTGGACTATTTTCAAACTCCGTACATGCGGGAAAATAACTTAAGGAACCTACGGATTATCCAAATCGCTCTAAATGAAGACACCAACAAGCTCAAACAAATTAAGTACTTGTTTACCCATAAAATCAGCATCGAGGAGCCTCATAAACAAAACATCCTTCATTGCAAGAGATGCCAAGGCTCAGGACACTTGGCGGTGGCTTGCCACCTAAATATACGATGCGGCAGGTGTGCCGAAGAACATCAACCAGGAGAATGTAAGGTCAATCCACATGGTATGGAACCAGAAAAAATCCAAACTACAAACCCCGATGGATCAATTACCACTAAGGAAATCGATGTAACGTGCTGTAACTGCGGAGGCCCACATCCAGCCAATTTCTCCCAGTGCCTTCATTAATTGAGAATTCTCCAAAGAAGAACAAAACCAGCAACAACTAACAAATCCACATCGCAAAACACATTACCACAACCTACAAGGCCAGGAACATCATATGCGGATGTCATCAAGAACAATCAAAACACGCCGACGTCAAACAACCCCAACTCCATTGGCCTCAACCTGGACATCATGGGCTACATCAAGAGTCTACAAACTATGCTTCCTACATTGAAGCATATGTCGGATATCGAAAAAAAAGGTCAGATTCTTTCACTTATAACCTCCCATATTCTTTCCCTCAATGTCTGAACTAACTATAGTCGCCCTCAGCGCAGAGTCTATATACTCCAACATCCGTAAGCAAAACTTACGGTTGTTTGTTAAAACCTACTCCCCAGACATCCTTCTCCTCTCAGTAACGTGGCTTAAGTCCAACTCCCGAGTATCCGTCCCCAATTATACATTTATTTCAAACCCAAGAACTACTGGATCCCATGGAGGTACCGGCATCCTAATGAATAACAAACTTCAATTCACCGAAATCAGGTTCGCCAATGTTTTCAATATTGAATACACGGCAGTTAAACTTTTTTGTGAAAACAAAAAAGTAATCATAATAACATCCGTTTACATCCACCCAACACGAGAATAATCATTTAGGAAAACCATTACCCAGCATCCTAACTAAATTGCTGCGTCTCAAAAAACAACTCCGCCGAAAACTTCATATAAGATTCTGTCCCTTTATTAAAAGTCAGATCCAACTCCTGACCACCTTAATAAATGAACATTTAAAAAAGTTCGCGGATCAGACTTATACCTCTACACTTAACAATATTAAACCCAATCGTGATCTCTTCAAAAACATCAACCGACTAACTGGTCGGAAGTTTAAACCGCGAATCGATCACCTTATCAACCCACTCAGCAACAATCTTATCCAATCCGACACGGACATAGCCAATTGCCTCGCTGACCACTTCTCAAAGATCCATCAACAAAATAATTCCCTCTCAGTCCCTAATTTTCGAAATACTGTCAACGAATATATTTCACACAGATTACCCGCATCTTATACTCCTTTCATCGGAGAATTTAACGACACAAACAAGGCGTCACATCCTTCAGACACCACCACATTTTTAACCACAGATGAACTCATCAAGTTCATAAAATCACGACCCAACAAAAAATCGACCGGTATAGATGGAATACCACACCTTCTATTTAAAAGACTTCACCCGCCAAATCTATTTCCCATTCTAGTCCTGCTTAACCATATCATAAATGCTTCACATTTCCCAGAGAACTGGAAAATTGCGGTAGTAATTCCCGTTAAAAAGTCCGGCAGTTCCAATAACATCTCCAACTATCGTCCGATATCTTTATTGGACACCCTAAGCAAAATATTGGAATGTAAGATCTACCAAAACCTTCTCTCGTTTGCCAGTGATAACGCTCTCATCCCTAATTCTCAGTTTGGCTTTCGTGAGCG
This sequence comes from Microdon myrmicae, assembly GCA_963931805.1. Taxonomy (NCBI): domain Eukaryota; kingdom Metazoa; phylum Arthropoda; class Insecta; order Diptera; family Syrphidae; genus Microdon; species Microdon myrmicae. The sequence continues at coordinate 218,737,273 of OZ007496.1, read as the reverse complement.
ACACTATACTTGCCATGCGTTACTAAAACTTACACACGATGTCACAACTGGTCTAGAAAACCAATGCCCTACCGTATGCATATCTCTCGATATCTCCAAAGCATTTGATTGTGTCTGGATCTCAGGACTTCTTTATAAGCTGCACTGCTTATTTGGTCTGAATTCCAATATCACAAAGCTCCTAGCATCTTATCTTTCTGGGAGGAAATTCATGGTCAGAATAAATTCTTCCCTCTCACAAACTCACAACATAACCGCAGGAGTTCCCCAAGGATCCATTCTTGGTCTACTTTTATATCTTCTATACACATCCGATATCCCCCAACCTCCACCTAGTGTTGTAATGCTAAATTATGCTGATGATACTTTAATCTACCCTAGCAGTAGATTTGTCAAAGCGGCAAGAAACCGCGTTAACAACTTCCTCCCGCTCATCTCAGCATACTTTAACAAATGGAAAATTCGCCTCAAGCCAACCAAAACCCAGCTAACAGTGTTTAAGGGCAAAAACGCTCACTGCACAAACAACACTGAACGTTGCCACAACAAAATTAAACTAAATCTTAATAACACCCTCATAAAACCTTCCAAAACACTAAAATATTTGGGAGTAACCCTTTCCAACAACTGGTCATTCTCAACCCACATCAAAAATTCTCTTCAAAAAGCCTCAATACAGCTTAACCTGTGGAGACGAGTGTTATGGAAACCTAAAGGCCTCTCTCTTAAGGTCAAACAGCTCATCTACAAACAGATAATCAGACCTACTCTTACATACGCCTGCCCATTATGGTACCACATCTCACCCTCCCAAATGGAGAAATTACGAGTGTTTGAACGAAAATGTTTCCGGTTTATCACTGGCTTACATCGCAAAACCAACTTATATAGACACCATTGTAACAACGACCTTTACAACCCCGCTGGCATCGAACGACTGGATAGACGGATCCTAGAACTGTCGATAAATTTCATAGAAAACCTTCCTAACAATCCCAACCCGATAATAACGGACCTACCATCACCCTCCTCAAATACGGGAGCTCACTACCGTAATTGTCTCCAAATCAGGACCCTCTTCGCCGCAGGCAGACTGGTTAACGATCTAAACGAGATCGTGTACCACAACACCGAACTGGCACCCAATCATTTCAAATACAGCAACATCCAAGCATTCTCCAAGATCCTTACCTTTAACACAGAACCGAATGGCTCTCCCCTCCTTCAGGAACCTACCTGATCCTATCCCTTACTATCCTCAATCCCAACGAGAAATCCTACATCCATAACTAAAAATTGTAAATATTATTTTTAAGTCAAATTCGAATTGTCACTATCATTGCAATATCAAATATTGTAAATTGTATATAAGATTAGATTAAGTTAGATTAAGTTATGTTAAGTAATTTAAAGTAGGCTAAGTTAAAATAAACAGAGTTCCTGGTTTTTTCTGACCTTTTCCAGGAAAAACAAAATTAACAATATATATAAATCACATTAAATCTTAAGCACATCTAAAAAGAATTGTTTGAAAAATGTTAACAAATAGCATGTAAACACTTAATATGTAACCAATCTATTATAAGTTAGCTGTATTACTTATATATATTATTAAATAAATACAGTTTTGAAAAAAAAAAAAAAAAAATATCTCGAGGAGTCATTCTGTGCATGTATATAGTCCTCGGCGGAAGTTGCTGAAGGACCAATAGTCATTCTGTTTATGTATATAGTCCCCGGCGGAAGTGCTGGATGTCCACTAAAAGATTCATTCAATTACTGTACGTAGTCCTCGGCGGAAGTTGCTGAAGGACCTGTAGCGGTTCCGCCAAACCCCACGGTACATTTACGTTAAAAACCCCCATAATCATCACCCAAGACGCATAAGTCTTCGCCAATGCATTCGCTTTCGGCACCTCAAAATGCTGCACGCATTTAAGAGATCCAATCTATGATCTTCAAGTTCCTGTAAAGAAAACTTACCTTCATGCATTCTCTTCGCATACTACCGCTCCTTAAGATTTCTTTATTAGCTTACCAGGAATTTCCAATCAATTTCGGCATCTACGTCGCCAGTCAAATTTCCTTAGATGAATTCCGGTAAACAAAATAATTTGATTTACATACATTGTAACCTTCATGACAGGGATCATAAATACTGCGCCGTCTATTTTTCCAGCCGCGCCATGTGTACAACAATGTTCCCTACATACACATTGGCTGGCGACTTACACCCCAGGGATCAAAGCAAATACGCATTCCGCGGCTCTTGCATCAATTAAATCCTACAGCATATTTAAATGCAAATAGGGACTCAATACCTACCCTTACTACCGATGCCATTAACACATTTCCCATTGTGTAAACAGAAAAACCATTAGCTCTTCTTCCTAATGGCGATACATTTACCTACGCATCCGCACCACAGCATAGACACAGGTCATAAATCTCTTTTATCCTACATAGTTCTGGATCCGTTTTTCAGTAACCTTTCCATATAAACAAAGATCTGACGATCCTTTTCCCTTCCTTTGTGTATCAGGTTCTGGATCATGGCTTTGATCGATGAAAGGAACTGACGTACACACACACTTGTGTATTGTGAAGATCTCCTCTATGAGATCGTTTTGGTTACTCCAAAGAGAGACTTTACGTCTTTACGTCTCTCTTGGTATAGGAGAACGGACCCCTAAATTAAGAGAGCCTGTTTCACTGACCAAATTTCCCTTGATCAACGAATGAATTTCGGTGAGTCTTATTACAACCATTAGACCGACCAGTCGAGCCGTGGATCATCCCTCGTAGGGTGTGCTCGGAGCGCACACCCTAGAGCCATGAGTTTTTCATCGAAGAGTGCGAGTCGCGAATAATAGTAAACGTGGAGATATAAAATAAAACAAATTATAATGAACAGTGTCGTTGTGTATACCACGAGGAATTAACAGTGTAAATCCGATAAACGTATAAACTTTGCGAAATACCTCCTAAAATGCCTCTTAAACAATAAAATAAAGATTTAATATTGACTAGACAGTGCGTTTCGTTTTTCTGCTGTTGTTCCCCTGGTGATCGTTCGTTTGCAGGCCGCGGAACAATCGTTAGTGACAATTTATGCTGGAGGAGGAAGTGAACGGAGTGCCCGTGTATTGGCACAATACTTCCTCCCCACAGACCACAATTCATTCAATTATTGTACAAAGTCCACGGCGGAAGTGCTGAAGAACCACGATCCGCAAGTACAGCAAGGACCTTGTAGGTGGTGTCTCCAGAATAATCAACCTTTACATAGTAAAATAAATAAAAGTGAATCTATGCTAAATAAACCAAAAGTATTTTCATTAATTTGGTTTGGTGCATTCGTTGCCAAACGTTGGCGGCTTTAGAACAGGAGACGATTTCCAACAAGGAACCGGTGAGTAGAGTGGTGGCAAGCCCACAAACTAAAACTTGCAGCGTCCCCGATTTCGGACATCACCTGGTTCCGCGGCGCAGGGACGCAATTTCAAAGCGACGTCCCAAGAACGATCGGTAGCTGCTCTTCCCTCGGGGTTTGAGGAAGCATGGCGGCAACCGCAACGGGTCCTCTCAGTAGCTGTCTTAAAGAGATCCCTCATTCTTTTCAGGACAAGGAGATATATATATATATATATATATATATATATATATATATATATATATATATATATATATATACTCGTATATGGGTGTACAACTTGCTTCCGCCGTTTTGCAATAGATGGCTGTAGCGGTAAGTGGTAGTTGAAATAAATAGATCATATGTGTCATACAATAAGCTTAGGTATTTGTAAACATGACGCCATCGAAATATAAGTCGATTTGTGTCTGCATCATAAAGTTATTCTCGATTAAACATGTCAGCTTACGAGCCAAATTCTCGTCATTTGCGGGAGGTTTTAATTTTCTGCTTTAATATGAAGAAATCTGCGGCTGAGGCTCATCGAATGCTCTCAAATGCCTTTGGTGTGGCCGCTATTAGTGAAAAAACGTGCCGAGAGTGGTTTCAACGCTTCAAGAACGCCGATTTTAACGTCGACGACCAGCATGGCGGTGGAAGGTTTTCGAAGATGCAGAATTGGAGGCGTTACTTGATCAAGACTCGTGTCAAACGCAACAAGAATTGGCAGGATCATTGGGAGTGACGCAACAAGCCATTTCAAAACGCTTGAAGGTCATGGGAATGATTCAGAAACAAGGAAATTGGGTGCCGTACGAGTTGAAGCCGAGAGATGTTGAACGGCGTTTGTGTGTTTGTGAACAGCTGCTTGCAAGGCAAAGACGAAAGGGATTTCTGCATCGCATTGTGACTGGGGGCGAAAAATGGGTTCATTACGATAATCCCAAGCGCAGAAAATCATGGGGATATCCCGGCGATGCTTCCACGTCGACGGCCAAACCGAATATCCACGGTTCCAAGGTCATGCTCAGTATTTGGTGGGACCGGCTCGCCGTAGTGTATTATGAGTTCTTAAAATCGACTGAAACAATCACAGGCGATCGTTATCGAACGCAATTAATGCGTTTGAACCGAGCATTGAAAGACAAACGGCCGCAATACAACGAGAAACATGATAGTGATTTTCATCAACATCATCGGATAGTGATTTTCATCACCATCATCGACAACCGGGGACCGGTCTTGGCCTTATTTAGCAAGTCCTGTGGCTTGTTAAATTTTCCATAATGATTTGTTTTTTCCGGTCAAGGTCATTTAGTCTTACGCCAGAGGCTCCCCGACGGGGAATCGAAGCCCGGTCTCCCGCGTGACAGGCGGGTATACTAACCACTATACTATCGAGGAGCCCTATCGTTTAAATAAAGGCATGATTGTTGGTATTCAAATTGTTTTTTATGCCACTCCGAAATTCTATACATGGAAATGAAACACCGTGTATATACAGTTGTGTTCACGAAAATAGCAGTACACCCCAAATAAGTGGAATAGGCTTCTGATAGTAAAATTATTATTAATTTAAACTAGCTTAATACGACAAATTAAAGTATTTACTGTATCATATTTTTAAAAAAACTCGAACACATTTTTAACGCGCAGTAGATAATACATGGAGTTCCACAAAAATAGCAGTGCTAGGCAGTAACTATTCAGAAAGCTAAGCATCACAATTGTAGCCTACAATTAATACTTTCTGGCATACCCATGGTTTTTTTATCACCGATATGCATCTGTGTTACAATGAAGTCTACCAAATTTTTTGTATACGAGGGTTGCCTTTTATATTTCGGGATTAGAGAACAAAAAAAAATATTGATCATCGAAAATCAATTTATTGTTTTTCAAAATATTCCCCATGAAGATCTATACACTTTTGCATGCGTTTGAACCAATTGTCGAAGCATCATCACCTGTCACGGTGTCATAGACGTGTTTCGAAGCACCTCGACCGTATTTTTTGAGCATTTCTTTCGACCAATTGACACGAGCCTTTTTTTGGGCGATTGACAAATTGTGTGGGATCCAACGCGAACAAATTTTTTAGACAGTCAAATGTTTATGCAATATTGAATGTATGCTGGTCCCACTAACGCCTAAGGTTGTCTCAATCTCACGATAGGTCACATGACGATCTTCCAATATCAGTTCGCGCACAGCATCAATGGTTTTCGGAACAACAACTGATTTTGGACGACCTTCACGAAATTCATCTTGGAGTGAACTACGACCACGATTGAATTCACCATACCATCGATAAACACTGGTCCTTGATGGAACTTCATCGCCAAAAATTGAATTAAGTTCATCCATGCACTGTTGCTGAGTTAATCCACGCCGAAAGTTGTAAAAAATAATCGCACGAAAATGTTGACGATTTAATTCCATTTTTGGGCCGAGATGAATCTTTTAAGTTACTGTAAGCAACACAAATAGCGCTCGTATGTCAAAACCTTCTGAGTGCGTATAACCTCAAAAATGTCCAACTTTACGACAGAGCTGTCAATTGCCGGATTGCAACACTAGGGTTGCCAAATCCCGAAACATAAGAGGCAACCCTCGTAGTATGCACTATTTCCCACAATTCCTTGGCATTGCTGAGTTTCGTCTCGTAGAAGGTATTTTCTATATCAGCGCATAATTTTTTAGGTCGGGGGATTATTCGGGCCAAATCATGATTTTGCCCATTTTGCCGTATGCTTTGGGTCATTATCCTGTTGGGATGACATATGAGCTGATGAGATATCTTCTTTATGCAACATATTCTCGTCGAAAATGTTGACGTGTTTTTCCGCGTCCATTATACACTTGATGGGGTATATGGGCCCCAACCCACGGCAAGAGAGCAAACCCAAATCACTAATTTGCTCCCCTATGTTTGACAGTCTTAAGTGGGTACCGCGTACGTTTTACTGTATTTAAGGATCTTCCCGTATACTCCCGACGAGCCTTGGAGCTAAAATCAACGATTTTTTTTGTTGCCGCTCCACGAAATATTTGTCCATTTTTTCTCAGCCCAATCTTCATGAGCCTTTGCAAATTTTATTCTTTTGTCCAGATGGTCCTTTTTAAGACTGGTATTTTGCAAGAGCGGTCCCCGTGCCGCTAGAGCCCTTACAGATCGTTGCAGGGCGTCCTTTATTTTTCTGGAGCTAATGGGAGGCAGTTCGTCAGTTCGTTTGGATATCATTCATTTTGAACCGCGCGTTTCAGTCTTATTTTACCACTCTGGTACATTCCTATGATTTCTTGGATGCGATTGTAAATTGTACCCCCAACAAATATGTTTTATATATTGCGTTATTAAATTTAGACATGGCGATCTTATGTTATTACGCTCTTAGGATATTACATTACGAAATTATGCTATTACGGTGCTGTGATATTACGATATTACGATGTAACGATAATAATATATTTTATATATATAATATATAAAAGTCATCACTATCATCATCGGGACCACAACCGGGATTCGGTCTTGGCCTTATTTAGTAAGGCCTGAGGTGTGCTTTCCACAATAATTTGTGATTCCGGGCAAGGTTATTAGCCTTGCGCCAGCCATATAATAATATATTAGTGTATTACAATATTACGATATTAGTATATCACAATATTATGATAGTGCGATATTACCATATTACAATATTACGATATTACGACATTACGATATAACTTTTTATTAATATATATTACGATGCTACGATAGTAAGATACAGGTATTCCCCGACTTACGACCGAGATAGGTTCCTGGTCATCGGTCGTAAGTCGATTAAGTCGCAAGTCGAATTTCATATAAAAAAAATTCCGACTTAGCTAATGTAATGTATTATTTGTACTGAAATATGTATGTAAATCGAATTTTTTTACTTTGCTTTTTTTTTTTTAATTTTTCTCATATATTTTAGGGCTACCCCGCAACTACATATTTGTCTTCTTTAAGTATTTTCTATGAAAAAAATTGGAAAAAAAATGGTCGTAAGTGCGAATAGTCGTAAGTCGAACGGTCGTAAGTAGGGGACTACCTGTATTAGGATAATTTGATATTACTATATTAGGTTATTACGATATTACGATCTTATGATCTTACGACATTACGATATTGCGATATTACGATGTTACGGTATTGCGATATTATGATATCACGACATTACGATATTAAGTTATTAGGCTATTACGATATTACGATCAGGCACTTGGTAGAAACCTTGACGTGGGGCGGGGGCTTAAACTACAATGAATCATTCAGGCTATGCTGACGGAAGCATACGCTTCCAGTAGGGCTACCCATGTCAGACAGGCTAGCGAGGAGTAACACACAAAGATCTACCAACCCTAATCCAGGGTGTTACGCGTGACCGTGCCCATTGGGTGGTCTGCAGCCAGGGGTATACCGGCTGTATTATAACGGCGCCTCTCTGACTTCGGGTCGAATCAGAGCAGTAAGCAAACCTTACCATATCAAAGAGGGGCTCTGGTGTGGCGGATTATTTGAAACCCGAAGAGTCGTGGGAACAAAAATGAATAATCAATATACAAAAAACAACCTCACGAAAAACCCGGTAGGCGTGGGCATGATGAGCCGACACTACCATAAGGGAACAAATCATCAAGGAAACACCGACTCGGGAAAAAGAAGACGTAGGGAACAACGGAAAAAGCGTCGGGACGTGGAATGTTCGATCGTTATATAAACCAGGCGCGATACAGACGGTCGTAGAAAACCCGAAAAAATATAAAATGGACATCGTCGCGCGTCAGGAAGTCCGACTCCCACATCAAGTAATCGAAACCAACGGGTTCACACTGGCGTGTGGAGGTACCGATACACATAACCTCGGGACTGGCTTCATCATAAGCAAGAAGATTTCGCCCCATGTAAAACATCTCCAATTTATTAATGGCCGAATGTCGGTGCTAGAAATATAGGGCACATGGTACAATTATATATTTATAAACGTAAACGCCCCACCAGAATCTACGAACGAAGAAACGAAGGACACATTCTACGAGACCCTAGAGGAAGTATTCGATGGGATCCCATCATTCAATGTTAAAATCCTCCTCGGTGACCCCAATGCGAAAATTGGAAAGGAAGACATCTTCCAGCCGTCTATAGGTAAAGAGAGCCTACACGACGTTTCAAATAATAATGGAATTCGAATAATCACGTTCGCAGTGTCCAAAGATCTGGTAGTAAAAAGCACGATGTTCAAGCACAAGCAAATCCATAAAGCCACATGGATATCACCCGACGACGTAACGCGTAACCAAATAGACCACTTCCTCATACACAAAAGACACCGCTCGAATATCCTTGACGTAAGATCATATAGGGCTCCTCGATAGTATAGTGGTTAGTATACCCGCCGGGGAGCCTCTGGCGCAAGACTAATGACCTTGCCCGGAAAAAACAAATCATTATGGAAAATTTAATAAGCCTCAGAACTTGCTAAATAAGGCCAAGACCGGTTCCCGGTTGTAGTGCCGATGATGATGATGAAGATCATATAGAGGACCAGATTGGGACTCCGATCACCTCCTCGTGATGGGCTAAATTAGAAGTCGGCTCGCAGCAAACCTACATGGGCAGTCACGGGAGACGAGCAAAAAGTTCGACATTGATAAACTCAAAGACCTACGCAAAAGGGCTGAATATCAAGACGAACTAACGAATAGATTTAGCATTCTAGAGAATGGGAGTAGTGAGGAAGAGGAAACCAATAATCTGGCCACTAAATGGGCATCGATCAGAGACATAATCACACAAACAGCCCAAAAGGTACTAGGATTTAAGAAAACAATTAAGTCCAAACCTTGGTTTGACGATGAGTGCAGGGCGAAGATCGAAGAACGTAAACGCCTCAGAGTGAACCACTTAGAAAAACATGATGAAGTCAACGCAGAAAGATACACGGCAATTCGGAAAGAGACAATGAGACTCTTCAAACGCAAAAAATGCGAATGGGAGAAGAGTCGGATCGAAAAAATCCTCGAAAATGTCAGAGCAAAGAGCATCAGAGGTATGTATTCCGCCATAAATTCAATTAGAAATGGCTACCGCGGGAGACCCAAAATAATTCGAGACACAAACGGCTGTCTGGTCACAGAAACAAACAATATCGTGTCAAGATGGAAGCAGTACTTTGAAAACATGCTCAATGTGCGCACCCATCTAGCACAAATAAACGCACCAGACGGATCATACAGCCGAGCCTCAGATCACAGAGCCCTCTTTCAACGAAGTTGTGGACGCAATAAATCGATTGAAAAACAACAAGCCTTCCCGAGTCGACGAACCGGTCAACGAGCGACGAAATGTTGACCATAAGGCAACTGCTGGAAAAGAAGTGGGAATACGGAGAGAGGGTTCACTAACTGTTCGTTGACTTCAAAAAAGCCTACGAAAGGTAAAACTTTACCATATTGTAATTGAAGTGGGAGTCCCGAAAAAATATGCCACCCTCATTCAAATCTGCATGAACGAAAACAAAGGGCGAGTTAGAATAGAAAACCACATCTTAGAGCCATTTGAAATCTGGGACGGACTAAAACAGGGCGATGGCCTCCCACCATGTCTCTTTAACCTTGTCCTCGAGTATGTCATCAGAAAGGTACAAAACGACAACATGGCCGGATCATCCCTGAACGGGGTCACACAAGTGCTCGCATATGCGGATGACATCGCCGTTTTGGGAGATAATCTAGCAACTGTAAGTAAAAACAGTGAAATCATCATCCAATCGGCAGAAGATGTGGGACTAGAAATAAATGAAGACAAAACGAAATACATGATTATGGCGAGATAAGGTGGACCTCAGAGAACACACATAAACTTCAGTGGCAAGTTTCTTGAAAATGCCAAGTAATTTAAATATCTGGGAACAATACTGACGGCCAGTAACGAAATGTCGAAGGAAATTAACAAAGACTACACTCCGGCAACGCTAGTTGGCATGCAGTCAGTAAACTGCTGAAATCCAAACTGCTATCACAGAATATAAAGTGCCGTGTCTATAGAACTATAATCATGCCGATTGTTCTATATGGGTGCGAAACATGGGGTCTCACAAAACGGGAAGAAAACAAATTCCGCGTATTCGAGAATAAAGTCCTAAGGGGTATCTTTGGAGGCAAATATGACGACGAGGCAGGACAATGGAGGAAACTCCACAACCACGAATTGGACGAGCTATACCGCAAACCTGCAATAGTGAGAGTAATCAAGTCGCGAAGATTAAGATGGGCTGGACACGTGGCGCGAATGGGCAACCATGGGACCGTGCATAGAATTCTTGACGGTAAGCCAACGGGAAAGAGACCGGCAGGGCGACCGCGACGGAGATGGGTGGCCAATGTTAGGTTGAACCTCGAGGAGATCGGATCGGATAGTCGAACGTGGAAGTCGAGCGCATGGGACGGGGAACAATGGCGGTGTCGAGTCGGTGACGTCATGAACTTTCGGGTTCCTACAGGCCAATAAATAGTAATAAATAATAGTAATCCATACTATGATATTATCATATTACGATATTGCGATATTACGATATTTCGATATTACTTTATTAATATATTACGATGTTACAATAATACTATATTACGATATCACTATATTACGATATCACTATATTACGATGTCACTATATTACGATATCACTATATTACGATATCACTATATTACGATGTGACGGTGTTATTATTCAGTTGAGGTCTTCTGTCAAATATGGTTAAACATCAAACAATATTTGAGATTCGTTTTTTCACTTGATAAGTTTACGTAGCCCCCATCTCCATTGCCCCACCGAGAGGCAGTAAAGATTAGTGTCTATTTTCTTTTGATCTATTTTAAGATCTAGATCTGCTGTTTTTTGATGCTCCACATCGATGTAAAACTCTAAATTATTATTCGATGCTCCACATTAAATTAAAATTCTATATTAATTATTCTAGAATGAAATACAAGCTGAGGCACGAACCGGCATCGTGTTGGGTCGGTTAGGTAGAGTGTCCTTTCGGAGTAGTGGCGAGATGGCGAGCGATACAGAGAGAGGGGGTTGTCTTTTTGAGTCTTGCTGTTGTTTTTAGGAAAAAGTTGAAACAAAGAAAGAAAAGAAGTGAGAACCCGTCCATGGAGGACTGAATTTTGGTTTTAAAATAAAAGTAGTTTATTGTTGAAAATAATTTGTCAATTGTTAATAGTAATAAAGTTAAGAACACGTTCATGAAGGACTGATTGAAAGATATTGTTTGGTGTTGGAATTTGAGTTGGCAGGAGACAGTGGCGAGCAACTGAGGCTGCCGACATCACGAAAGCCGGCTGCCCAGAACGTCGTTGGACTCGAAATATTGGAGAGTTCGGGTAAGCCCCCTTACGAACAATTAAATAGGTTCCGGCAAACAGAGGAAGGTTGTCCGCGACACCAACGGGCAACCACTGGCGTTCTAAAGCGGGCAGCCGTTAGACTGCGTGCAGCCACTGGGTGAAGACAAGTGTGGATAGCAGCCCTAAACGGCTCAAACCTTAAAGTAATAACCCAACGAATATAAATATATACATATATCCATCTTTTACTCACCACTTGGAGTAAAACCACAACAGGGGGTTTACGGGGGGAGGTGAATGAGTGACATTTGACAATATTTAGTACAGGGCAGTTGTTTTGGCACCAAATTGAAAAGCTGTCCAGATTCATTTGGAGAAGTGATCGCTTTGAAGAGTTTATTGTCGCACGCGTATAGAGATATGGAGGAGTGCTTGATACTGGTGTCAACATCGTTAATCATCATCATCATCATCATCGGCACTACAACTGCGATCGGGTCTTGGCCTTATTTAGCAAGTCTCTCCACCTGTCACGATTTTGAGTCGGTGTCATCCAGTTTGGCACTATATCGTTAACAGTAAGAATAAATAGGACGGGTCCAAGATGACTGCCCCCGGGAGCCTGTGGTGTTTCTAACAGATACACACACAATATGCAAGCAAATAGTGAAGAACACCCAAAGGAAATTCGAATAAGCAAAGCATCATAGCCGTGTACCATAGCGATAACATAACAATTCCACATTAGTTGAGTGTACTTGAGTTCAGAAATCGAATTCGTATACGCGGCAGTGGCCTGGTGTGTTGAGAATTGGTTACATTTTTAGTGATTCTTACTGTCATACCGTCAGTTCGAATCACACGTTCTTCACTATCGTCGCAAACGCTACAACCCCCTGATGTGGGAAGAAAAGAATTGGAGAGGGTGGATCTAAATCTGACACGGTAGGCTCGATGATTAAGATAGGAAGAAGTTCCCATTTTATGATCACTCGAGCGGTAACGAGTAGTATCGATTGGTGAGGAGGAATGTTAATGGCATGTGAGCAGAGCCTTGGATTCACTTCGTCTTGAGAATATTATAGTCTTTTAACTTCTTGATTCTGAAATAGGGGAAACGTAGTCCGAATGTACAGAAGGTTGTGATGTCGTCGTCGACTTTGCCTGGAGACCTTGATCGAGTGGCGTAGTGTCTGTCAGCCTAAATAATTGAAGCAAAAACCTTTTTTGGTCTGTGAAGGATTTACGTCCTTCACCCCCGCAGGCGCAAATGTAATGTGACGCTTCGCAGTAAGTGCAGGGGCCCTGATACTTCAACAACGGTGGCTTTGGCGTTGTATGCACCGGGACGTGCGACACGGCTGCAAGCGACTTCGACATAGAGATGTGAATCTTCTTCGAGCTCATTTGTCCCGATTAGTTGCAAGTTTGAGCAGTTCGACGAACTCCAAAGCCTCGATATGGGTTTTCAAAAAGCTATCGAGCTGCTCGTATTTAAGATGTCCATTACTATCTCCCTCAGATAATTCCAATCCACGGCCAGTACGATGATCAAACCGTAGCGTGATCAGGAAAACGAGTGCGCCTTCCCTGTCCTTTCCGCGAAGACCAAACCCGTCCAGAGTCTTGATGGCGCTATTTGTAGCTTCGCGACCCGACTGTTTTGTCGTTTTGGATTATGCCACGTCAGCCAGATGGTATCCCTGATTGTCAATACATTGCGTTAATCGAAAATTTCGTTCAAGTCTTGCTATATATAGATGGGTAGGTTGGCCACAGCTTGACGTTGTTCTTTAAGTAAGCCTACGTCACAGGACAATCATTGTAAGCGACTGATTTGAAATAGCGCCAAGAAAAAAAACTTCGCAGAGGACTCAGTGAGGCGATCCTACTAGCCGCTGCTGATCGTTCCATTAGAAGTTGAGCGACTATTACAAGAAAAGGTTTGATAACCAAATTGTGCTACGGTTTCATCTACATGCTGATTAAACCGTACGAAAACATTACTATATGTATCGCCTTCTTGAATTTGCCCGTCAACACCATTCTTGGAGCAACCTTCGCTTCAGAGCGCCCAATTCAAATCGGTAAGCCCCGCTAGTCTTTCCTATATATAGCGTCGAATCTGAGGTGAGGGCAGCCGCCTTACCTACATCTTGATGTTTCGATCCTCCTTTGCACACTGGGTGATAATGCACTCAAACAATATGTCAAATGTTGCTTCTGTTTCTTTTCATTCCATATCTCGACTGCAGAATCGTCATCCAAGGACATTTGCGTAATATAGTAAAATATTATTCAATATATTACATTATTATTTGGAAAAAATATTGGCCGTATTAGAGCAACTTGGCGGGACCTTCCCCTCTTAGAATTCACCGGAAATTCTTTTTTTAAATATAATTTAATTTAATTTTTATTTTTATTTTTATTTTTATTTTTATTTTTATTTTTATTTTTATTTTTATTTTTATTTTTATTTTTATTTTTATTTTTATTTTTATTTTTATTTTTATTTTTATTTTTATTTTTATTTTTATTTTTATTTTTATTTTTATTTTAATTTTTATTTTTATTTTTATTTTTATATTTATTTTTAATTTCATTTTTATTTTTATTTTTATTTTTATTTTTATTTTTATTTTTATTTTTATTTTTATTCTTATTTTTATTTTGATATATTTATTTTTGAATCTCTTTTAAGAGTTTTTTTGTATACATATATATATTTTTTTTTGTTTTTATATATATATATTTATATATGAATATATATTTATATATGTATATATATATATATCTATGAGAAATTGAGTAGTACTAATTTTTTTTCAATCTAACATTGATGTACTATTCAAATCAAGTAATGGAATTTAGAAATTAAAATTAATACAAAACAATGTAATGTGCTTTATTTTAAGTGAGCTTAAACATTAATCAGGTGCAACCTGCAACTGGGATAAGAAAACATAAAACATTTTACTTTCCGTATCAATTAAATGGACATGATAATTTTATATGCGTCACAACACGTTTCCAATATTGATTATACACTAAGTAGGAGAAATCTCTCTGTTAATTGAAAGTAACATATCATTCACCGACAAATGACATTATTTTTGTTCTTTGTTGATTTTTATTTCGTATTTTGGTAAGAGATACAATACCATTTCTCAATACTGATACTAGATTCATCGGCAGGTATTGTTTATCCAACGTTAAGCTCGTATAACATATTATTTAGTCAAATGTCATGGGCAAGGATCTTTGACATTTACGCCCGAGGGAGCATCAAAATCTGATTGCACTACCTCCACGGAAGGATGTTATTATGTTCGGCAAGAAATCATTTATTAAAATGAATAAGAGAAGTGGTGACAGAACGACCCCCTGGGGAACGTCAACAATCACTTTATGGAGTGATGATTTGAAGTCGGCCAACGTAACTTCGTGTAGCATTTATAATGTTATCTTCCGAACATTTTGTATGGAATGTATTTGTCGTTATTTACACGTTATTTACGGGTGGAAATAATGTTAATTCCCTATTAGAACTACAACTGTCCAAGATATCTATATGGAAGCCATATTAGTCTACGCTCTTGGCTGGGTTTCTAGAATAGAAAATCAACAAGAGGTGTCCAGTACAGACATTTTTTAACTTACACATTCTTTAGTTGCAGGATTTTCGCGAAGAAGTACCATTTCAGATATTAGATAGTCTGAAATGTAGCAATTTCATGTCCAACTAACGTATAATCTTCGCACATTTCTATGGAAATGTGGTTGGTCGGTTGATGTGGAATGGATTACAATGAATTGTGCACGTCCACCACCTATACAATTAACGTACCTCTGCGCCACTGTACCACCGGTACCTTAAAGTGATTCATTTCCATTATTCCCAGGCCAAGATCAGATGGGGTTGACCAGAATGCGAGAGGGACCTTTTACTCGGATCGCTAACACGGTACCGAACGACCAATGAATTGATGGACGTCGCCGAGGAATACATTATCCTCACAGGATGAAACTCTATAATTATTGTTAATACATGCTAAAGCTCAATAACATAGAGTGGCAAAAAGAAAACAACAAAAAAAAAAAACATGTGTGACAGGAAAGTGGGGATGTTATCTGTAAAATTAATCAGAAAAGTGCCTGAGAAAAAAATGGCGACCAACTAAGACGACCAACCCCGATATGATGAAGAATTGTTCATGTTCAGTATAGATTTCCGTTTGGGTTCTGGTCAGCCAAGCGCATGATCCTTGTCCATCCCCGAAAAGGAGTCAAGCGAGAGGTATGAAAACTGAGCAGTCATGCGAGTACAAGGAACGTGAATAAACTTTCGCAATGGCGTTCGTCAACGGTTACCCTGACGACAGAGCCAATGAAGGAAAAAAGTGAACATAGTCTGCACGTAAGACAGGCGTCGGCTCAAAAGTGGAGTAAAATGTTGCCAACTCGTTACTCGTTCATTACGAATTCATGTTTTTCGTTGAGCTCTTTTCGACAGGTTTTCCCATTTCATCAGTTTCCAGGGTGGATGCAGCATCGACGTGACTGAAGTGTTGGATGGATTTGAATAGACCTCGTTAAACGTGCCCAAGAAAATTTTAGAACGTGCCTGCTTCTCAAGGGGGAATTGTTTTACTATTTGGCGGAATTAAAGTGCCGGCATGGGGCTTCGTTGATAGTTGTTATGGGCGTTTAATAGAATTTGGTTTGAATACAACTCGGCGAAATTCAATTGCGACAATGAAGCAAGTGCAAAAAGATTGTAAATGACTTTCTTTCCAAAGTTTGCGTACCTTGAAGAATATATGTAGTGTCTTATATGAGGCGGTGTTACGATTTGCTGGGAGGGTCCAACTAGTAATTATGCATTCATGAGAGAATCAATAGCTTTCAAAATAGAGCCAGCATTTTTTATTCTTTATTTGTAACCATAATCTCAACAACATATTTTTTAATTCACTCCTTCACCAATATGCGAGAGCAACAAGTAAATAGTTTATTCATTTCCTAAGCGGTGCGACAGATATCAGTTCGAATGTACCCTCTTTTTTGTAAAATTGTGACATTAATTTTATGTTATTTATTTTTTCCCCTTTTCATTCCACCTATATGTCCGTTTAGTTGTTACTTCTCAGACTTGCAGGAACCTAAATTATAAAACAAAAATGTCAAAAGATCTCATTAAAATGCTAGTGTCATTTTTATCAGCGCAGGTCGAAGTTGTCGTACCATCCAACGTTTATAAGTACGTAAATAAATAAAGTATAACAATTATACAATATTTTATGTCCAATCTTTCCAATTGTACATAGATCACACGAACTTACGCATAAATGCGCATGAGGCAAACTGCCTAAGGGGTGCACTTGATAAAGAAGTTGAAAACTATGCACGGCTTCATTTGTATAAGCTCAAAGGACAACTGTGTGCTATTCATTTTTTTAAAACGATAACTACAAAAATCGGCGAGGCTGGTCTACAGTACTATTAATATTTTCTGTAATACTAAAAACTTCTTTAATATTAACCTTTATTCAATATTAAGACTAAGACGAGTAACGCCATCTGTTGAGTATACGATAACTTGGCCACATCATCGAGAGTCTATTTAAGGTTTTAATATTAATAAATCCCATTAGAGTAGATTACTCCCTCCTAAATCGTACAAAATGCTGGCATATGAAAAGTGACTATAACTACTAATGTACATGTATCGAAAGGTATCGCCTCTATCTCTATACCACAGCGATATAGACAAATCTCAACATTTCAATGTCCATTAGAAAAACTCTCTAAGAGTAAAGATCTTCCATACTCCTTAGTACAATAGTGAATAGACTCGACCTGAATTAATGAGCACTGTCAAACGAGGATCAGATGTTAGGTGTTGGAAAAACAATTCGGCGTTCCCTTGGCGAATTGATGAACACAAAAAGCCAACATAGAATTAAATACTGGTGGTGGAAAAAGTATTAGGCGTTTTTCTGTTTCCTTGACGCTAGATGAGAATATCGGCCACAATCCAACACTTCTCGTGTCATTCGACGAGTTGTAGAGGCAACCGAAAAATTTGACAGAATTCCCCGGCGGGATTTTCATCCAAATGATGTCCAAGTTAGAGAAGAACGGAACACATGTGGGCGACTTTATTTTTATAATATAAATGCTCAAGGAGCTTATTTTAATAAATTGTACATATTGATTTGGGGGTATGGGAGCGAACATACGCGACAGAGTCACTGATTGCTTTCAACCCGGAGAAGGCCAGGACGAACCTTGTCCCTGTTCAATCCAAGTTGACATGCAGTCTCTACGTGACACCCCTGGATACCTACTTTCGCACCCGCCAAGTAGTGAACCAATACATGCAGTGACATCCTGAGAAAGGTTGGCGCAAGGCTAATAACCTTGCCCGTAAAAACAAGTTATTATGGACAATTTAACAAGTCTCGGATATGGACCGGATACCGGTGGAGAAACTTGCTAAGTAAGACCAAGACCGGATGTTGTGTTTAGTAGGGGCAAGCCTATCTCTTAAAATACGAGGGTTGCCTCTTATGTTTCGGGATTTGGCAACCAACAACAAGATTCATCTCGGCCCAAAAATGGAATTAAATCGTCAACATTTTCGTGCGATTATTTTTTACAACTTTCGGCGTGGATTAACTCAGCAACAGTGCATGGATGAACTTAATTTAATTTTTGGCGATGAAGCTCCATTAAGGACCAGTGTTTGTCGATGGTATGGTGAATTCAATCGTGGTCGTAGTTCACTCCAAGATGAATTTCGTGAAGGTCGTCCAAAATCAGTTGTTGTTCCGAAAACCATTGATGCTGTGCGCGAACTGATATTGGAAGATCGTCATGTGACCTATCGTTAGATTGAGACAACCTTAGGCGTTAGTGGGACCAGCATACATTCAATATTGCATAAACATTTGACTGTCAAAAAAATTTGTTCGCGTTGGATCCCACACAATTTGTCAATCGCCCAAAAAAAGGCTCGTGTCAATTGGTCGAAAGAAATGCTCAAAAAATACGGTCGCGGTGCTTCGAAACACGTCTATGACATCGTGACAGGTGATGAATCGTGGATTTACGCGTATGGGCCCGAAAGTAAACAGCAGTCGACTGTCTGGGTGTTTCAAGATGAGTCAAATCCAACAAAAGTTGTTCGCGCACCAAGCACTTCCAAGCAAATGGTCGCCTGTTTTTTCGGAAAAACTGGACATGTTGCAACCGTACCACTAGAACAACGCAGAACAGTCAATTCTGAGTGGTATACAACCATTTGTTTGCCAGTTGTCTTCCAAGAAATCAGGAAAACCAACCGCCGAAGACGGATCACTCTTCACTACGACAATGCGAGCTCTCACACATCGGCTGCGACAACTGCATTTTTGAGCACCCAAAACATCCATTTGATGGGTCATCCGCCATATAGTCCTGACTTGGCACCGAATGACTTCTTTTTATTCCCGTACGTAAAAAACAAACTGAGAGGTCAACGTTTTTCGACACCTGAAGAAGCGGTTGCTGCATTCAGAATGCATGTGTTGGAGATACCTCAATCAGAGTGGCAAAAGTGCTTCGACAATTGGTTCAAACGCATGCAAAAGTGTATAGATCTTCATGGGGAATATTTTGAAAAACAATAAAGTGATTTTCGATGATCAATATTTGTTTTTGTTCTCGAAATATAAAAGGCAACCCTCGTAGACCGCTCCTGAAAACTTTTCCTGCAAAGGGGTCGTTACCGTGCTTCCTCTGATCCAGAGGGATGAGCAACGTCCTTTTGGTTTGGCCTCAGTCTTGATGTCCTCACTTGGTCTTCCGTGGGGGCCAGGTGATACTTCGCTATCAGTCAAGTTAAAATGAAACAAGTTGATTCACGTATTTTATTTTCCAAATGGGTTTTATTTTCCAGGCTTCCTCTATTCTTCTACTTAGATATTCTCCTGAGGACTTCCTTCAGGGACAGATCTCGATATTTAACTGCGGCCCTACTAGTCCTATCGGGACTATTAATTATGTTTAACTGCGGCCCGGAGATCACTCGACTATTCCTTTATAAAGGAAAAGGAATCGAAAATTGTATCCCAAAGATACACATTTTCGTGCAACAATCTCGATTTTTTGGATATCTCGAGCGAGATGTTGTATTTACACAAGATAAGAAATCAATGTCTTGAATTCTTATGAAACTATCGCGCAGATGTGTGAATGTATCTGCTTTTGAGTTTTTTGTTTGTTTAACTCAATGGAATTTTTGGGATAGAGATAACGATCTCTGAATTTTGGATTTGGGCGATGCTGTGGAGCAAATGTAGAACAATAAACGAATATTGGATTCGTTTATTGTGAATTTTAATTTTAATTTTGATTTTGGATTTAATTATGCCGCGGGGGCAAATGTTATGCGATAAACGAATGTTTGATTCGTTTATTGCGAATTTTGGATCATGTTTGGTTTTTTTCAGGTTTTGATAGGATTTTGGGTTTTAGGGTATATTGCTGGGATTTTGGATTAGGAATGGAGGAAAAAAGATGGTAGGGCTTTTTGGAGCACTACATCCTCCCCTCCTTGAAAAAAGAAAATTGATCTTTATGAGATTAATTTTCTGGAAAATGGTGTGATGGGGAATAAGGATGATAGTATCGTGATTCCGTTACATAGGCCTGATCTCTTTTTTTTTTTACATAGTAGCTTTAGGTATACTATATTATTATAAATGTGTAATTTTTGTACTTTGTTTTTTTGTTAATATTAATGTATTCGAATTTATGGTCGTGTATCCAAGTTTCCACGATGGTTATTTATATAATAAAATATTTTCTTTTGAAATTTTGTACAAATACAATTTTGGTTTTTAAGGTTTGAACTTTCTTAGTGTAGGTGTGTTTAACAGTAGTTGTAGGTTATCCAAAAATAAAGTTGTCTTATATAAAGTATTTTGGTTTGAGTTAAGGGTATATTCGTTTAGTTTGGTTTTGGTTGTATGTACAATAGACATTTGATTTAAAATTTCATATAACTTGTTCGTTTTTTTTTTTTGTTGGTAAAACATTGTATTAGAAGGAAACATTTGATTCTAAAAATTTTCGTTTTGATTTAAAGTAAATATTTTCTTATTTTCTAAGTATAAGTTTAATTGTAGAATGTTTTATAATTACATAAGTACTTGAATTCATTATTTTAACATTATTTCGTATTGTAACTTTTGGGTTTTTTTTTTCTTGTTTTGGTGTATTACAATAAATTTTTACTATTTACATATAGTATTTCTGTTTTTTTTTTTCTTCAAATATATATAGTGTTTTTTCTTTTATAACTTAAGATTATTACAAACTTTTTTTTTTTTTTTTTATTTATTTAAGTTAGTGGTGGTTGATTAAAATATTTGTATAATACATTTTTTCGATGGTCAATATTTGTTTATAGTATAGTTTTGAAACTTCTATTTTTGAAACATATGAGTTATGTGGAGATTTAATTTCTGTTATATTTTATTTATTGTCTCCTGAATTGGTAATACAGTTATATTATTTATATAATTTCTTTGTTTATTTTATCTATCTATTTCTTTTTTGAACAATAATTTTTTAGAGGTGAATTTAACATTATTGGTTGTATATATATTTTATTTATAGATATATTTTTGTTTTGTTTGTTTATTTCGGTTATTGAAAATGTTGTATAATATTTACAAGATTATTTATTCGTGTAGCAGTATTTGAAAAGAAAATTTTGCAGGCAAATTTTAAATATATTATGGTAGTATTTTGGTACAGTGTTACTTCATAATTTTTTTTTTTTTGTGTTTACTATACGTGTATGCATTTATTTATTTCTTTTTTTTTTGTAAGGTTATCTATACATATATACATTTGCCTTCCTTCAACTTTTATTTTTTCTTTTTGGAGTTTCTTATCTGTGATTGCCTAGTCCACCAATAGTTTTATATTATTGTTGTGGACTATTCGGGTTCCTTTTCCTATTCTGAGGATTGAATTTTCTTCGGATAGGATCTTGACAATTTCTTAGGGGCCTTTCCACAGGGAGGTTAATTTGTTAGGTCTTGAGTGATTCTTTAATAGAACCTTGTCGCCAACCTTAAATTTCTTACGGCCTACTTTTTGGTCGCAGTATGCTTTAGATTTTTGCTTTTTCTTTATCAGTATTCCCTTTGCTGTACGATAACCATGTTGTAATCGCATTTTTAATTCATTTGCGTAATGGTCGTAGTTATAAGTGCTTTCGGGGTTTTGTCTGAGAGAACTGGGTATTTCGGCTGGGAAACCATATAGTAATTCATGCGGCGTGTAGCCTGTATTACTGTGGGGTGTAGTATTATACACAAACATTGCGTAAGGTATCCAGGTGTCCCAGGTGAGAGGATCCTGGTTTACATAGTGGCGGAGGTATTCCACCAGAGTTCTATGGCTCCGTTCTAGTGCTCCATTTGTTTGTGGATGAAAGGGTGCTGTATTGAGTTTTTTGACCTTGAGTAAGGAACAGATGTCCTTAAAAAGTGCGCTGAGAAAATTTGCACTTCGGTCAGTTAATAGAGAAGACGGTATGCCGTGCTGGCAGACGATGTTTTCAACGAAAATCCTTGCCACTTCCTTGGTTTCGGCGCTGGCTAGAGCGTAAGCTCCTGAGAATTTAGTCAAATCGTCTTGAAACGTTAGTAGGTATTTATTTCCATTATAGCTGACTGGTAATGGTTCTACTATATCTAAAGCAACTCTTTCAAAAGGTTTGGAGCTTGTTGTGGTTATCTTCATAGGAATTCTAGGATTTCTTCCACTTTTGTTTATCTGGCAGGAGGCACATTTTCTAATATACGCTGCAACGTCAGCGGTCATTGTGCGCCAGTAATATTTTTGTTTCAATCTATTGATTGTTCGGGTGGCTCCTTGGTGTCCTCCGAAAGGTGAGTTATGGAATTCCGCGAGTAACTTTTGTATTTCCTTAGGATCTGTTAGAAGCTTCTTTTTATTGGAGAAAACCTACATTGTCACGTTGAGGTGAGCAAAAGTTTCTTTTAGCAAGTTATTGAGTGCTACTTTTGATTCGTTTTCTATGAAGGGCACTAAAATTCCAATGGAATTGAAATTCTGGTCTTCGCAAATCTTCTTCAGATCAATAAGGGAACTCTTAGCGGTTTCCTGGTCGCTTAGGCTTCTGAAGGGCAATGGCAATGTGATGGCGCATAACCCATCTTGCTCATGAAACGTAATTTTACCTACGTCTGGCTTGGTGAAGTTTGGAATTCTTCCTGCCAGGTTTTCTTCCTCAGTAGAGTCTATTAATGAAAGGATTATAATACGTAGTCCAAGTTTTTTCTTGGTATAAATTGACCCTGTTAGTTCTTGCCATACAAGATTGGTGGTATCTTTGTATGATTGTGCAGCCACATCTTCTTCGAGTTTGGCTTTACTTCGTGTGGTGACGAGGATATTGTTTTTGATGGGATCGACTGGGGTAGTCATTGTTATACGGCTGAGAGCGTCAGCATTTGCATTTTGCTTTCCTTTCATATGGACGATTGTGTACTCATACTCTTGTTACGTCTCCAACGCCGTGCTTCCTCTTTCGAGGGAAGAGCGTGGAGGTTATTATATCTTTTCTTATTTGAAATAATTATCGTTTCTTAGTTATTAAATAATTTATAAAGTTTTATTTATTTTTATATTTTATTTTATTTTTATTTTATTGAACTCAGCTATCTCAAGCTGAGCTCTCTTCTTTCTACTTTTTTCATATAAATTTACTTGTTTATATAGAACATTTTGTTCTAACTGACTGTGGCGTATAAACTGAACAAAACAATCTAGAAGTCTCTGTGACTTAGAATTTTGAATAAACTTTGAACGAAAATCAAAGTGGCCATGTTTTGAAATGAAAAATGTGCTTGTTATGAAAAGGGGCATATTTATGAAATGTGCTGTAAGTGACTGGATATAGAATATAGTGTCTGTTTATTTATGAAATGTGCTGTAAGTGACTGGATATAGAATATTGTGTCTGTTTATTTATGAATTGTATTAACTGAGAATGTAGTTTTAAGGGTTGTGTTTTTAAGGGTTGTGTTTGAAAGGACATGAGTTAGTGTTAAAGCGAATAAGGGTAGTATTCTGGAATACAACATCTCACCCTTCTTCGAGAAAGAAAATTATCCTTGAAGAGAATAATTTTCTGTTAACTATTGCTTAGTTTAGGTTTAATTACCGACTTGGATTTTCGTTCAATTACAATGGCGTTCAAAGTTAATCTTATATCAAAAGTTACAAAAATCCAAAAGTTCTTAATACTAGAAAAATAGGTTACAATAATCCAAAAGTTTACTTATAGTCTACTTACATTATCTTTTAACTAACTTTAAATATTTAAAACTAACTTAATATTTCCACTTGGAACCTTTTCTTTTATTATCCAACAACTTTTTTTTTTCTATATATATAATTAACATTATTTCTCAAAATTCTCTTTTTCGTTCGAATTTCCAATTTATTATATTTTAAAATGTGTTATATCCCAATATATAATAAATTTTTTTTTCTAAAATTTTCTTTCTTTCTTCCCCTTTTTTAACTTTTTTTTTTTTTTTTTTTTTTTTTTTTTTTTCTTCTTTTCCTTAAATTTATGGAAAATTTTCCAAAACTTTTTTTTGCCTATTATTATGATGACTGCATAGAATTGCATAATACCAAACATTTTCTTAAGAAATGATCTCAGTTGTCCTAAATGACTGTGTACCTTTTTATTTTTTCTTATTTTGTGTTCGAATACATGTTTATTGCTGTAAAATTTAATTTGTAAGGTATTTATAAGGTTTTTCTTTTCAATACCTATTTTAATTGAATTATTATTTTCAATTTTCATAACTTCGTGTTGGTGTTTAGTATCGTTATTTAAAATGTTTAGTGTTTTCGGCTCATTGTCATCATTTTCTATAGCTTTAAGTTCTTTAATTGAATTATTATTTTCAATTTTCATTACTTCGTGTTGCTGTTCAGTATCGTTATTTAAAATGTTTAGTGTTTTCGGCTCAATGTCATCATTTTCTATAGCTTTAACTTCTGTCGGAACGTTTACCTTTTCAGTCTTACTCATTGCTGATGGATCGTTTAGTTTCTCAGTCTCATTTACTGATTCGTATAGTTCTTCAGACTTATTTGCTGTTAGAACATCTTGGTTCCCAGTCTTATTTGCTGTTTGAACTATTTCTTCAGTTATATCTGCTGTAGAAACCTTCAATCCTTCAGACTTTGCTGCTGAAACATGGTGTTCTTCAGTGTTAACTACTGAACTGACCTGGGTTTCGATTTTTATTGCACCTTTTGCATCTTCAGTCTTTACCACTGCTGAATTTTCAGTCTTTGTTGCTGAAGTGTCGGGGTTGTCTATAGGGATAGCCGAAATGTGAGCGATTTTTGTTAGTGTATTTTCTGCAAGTTCTGAATTTTCAGTCTTTAATATTGCTGAGTTTTCAGTCTTGGTTGCTGAAGTGTCTGTGTTGTCAATAGGGATATCCGAAATATTAGGGATTTCAGTTTTTACTATTGCTGAAAATTTCGAATTTTCAGTCGGTGTTGCTGAATTATTTTCCAAAATTGGAGTATGAATCGGAATATTTATATTAGTGCTTGTTTTCTCTTCGTTTATCTGTATCGCTTTAGTTATTTGGTTAGGAGCTTCATTAAAATGGTCGTTATCTATTGTCAAAGATCTAATGTTATAAATAGAAAAATTTTGTCTGTCTTCCACAAAATTGGGTTGGCGTCAGGCCTCGTTTTCCGACTCTTGCACCCGAGAAAAGTGAACATTTTGCCTATCGTTTTGTCTATTGGTGATTCTAGGATATTCACTAAAACGATTTCCGGTGTTTGCAGGATTATTTCGGAATGGATTACGCGTTGTTGTACCTTGTTGGTAATTTGTTAAGGATGGTCCATTCCTAGATATCTTGTATCTACACTCGTTCTCTGTGTGATTATTCCGTCCACAGAAATTGCATATAATGTTATATTCTCTTTTTATTGGTTGTCTATTCGGAAAATTGTTGGACTGCATGTTCCGATAACAAGTGTCCTGAGAATGACCTGGCTTACCGCAGGTTTGGCAGACTATTCGATTAAATCTGTCATTATAGTTATATGGCCTGGGAGAGTTGTCCATTCGAGCAGCATGTGATACTATATGTGCAATAGACTGTTTTAAACTACTTCCCCCATGGACTTTGGCTAGGATTTTCAGTTGTTCATTCTTGAGACCATCCTCAAATATTTGCACTGCCAATTTTGAGTTTTCTTCTATCAAGAATTCTCTAACCACCGCGTCTGCTGTTATTTCACACGTAGCAGAGTTCAGCGTCCTCAGAGCATTCGCAACTCTATCTCCATATTCCCGAACGGTTTCTCTGAAGTTTTGTTTCAGGGGTATCAACTCATTGTGTGCCGTTGACCGCGATTGCTCCTCTTTATATTCTGATTCAAGTTTATCCTTTAAATCCTCCCATTTAGCAATTGTGCTATACCTAATTAGATCATAGGCAGGACCCTCTAGTCTATTTTTGATTAGGTCCAAAAATGTTTCATATATCTCCGGGTCTGCCCTTTTTATAGATCTAAATAAAACGTCTCCGCCGGAAATAAATTTATCTAGGTCGCAGGGTTTTCCGTCAAAGGTAGGGACGGTTCTAAAAACATCAGAAATTCCGACAGAAAGAGCCATTTCAGGGGGGTTATGGTGTATTAGTAGAGAGTGGATTTGTTCTTCCCCCTGCCTAGCCGCCTGTCTCGTGTAATACGGACTCGTAATCTTGAAAACTCTGAAATCAATGTATGGCAAAATCACTTCTTAAAAATACGGTATATAAAAATGGCCTTTCTTTTAGTTATTCAATATATATGAAAAAGAAAATTAATTTGGTCTCAAAGCTGTAGAGAAAGAAAATTCGGCGAAAAAGACAAAACGGAAATGTCGTCGAAATACTGGCAAGAGAATATTCGAAATAATTTCTATCGGACAAAATTGTTATAAAAAAGGAAAAGTTAAAAGTTCCAAGGTAAAAATATTCCTACGGAAAAATGAACAGAAAAATTGATATTTCGCTAACGATTCTTACTACTAATATATGTTGATTGATGTTTTGTTCTCCTTTTTTAATATATTTTTTTTTTTTGATTAATGTTTTGTTCTTTTTTTTTCTGAGGTGTTGTCTTCTTGTTTTTTTTTTTTTTCATCTGCTGCCACTGAGGTTAATTTAGATTTCCTCTGGAACTTATCGGCAAAGGAAATTACGAAGTTATTTGCACTCGATACATCGAATGTTCCGCCATCCAAGTCGAAAAAAGTGAGGACCTTCCTTTCCTCTTTAGGGTTTTATCTTGTACTAATCTTCCTCTGGGATCGAGACCTCCTTCGAGGATTGGTCTTCCTTCGAGGATTAAGTCTTCCTTCGAGGATAGAGTCGTCCTTCGGGGATTGGTCTTCCTTCGGGGAGTCCACCCGTCTTCGTGGATCGGTCTTCCTTCGGGGAGTCCACCAGTCTCCTCGGAGGCGTGGGTTCGAATCCCACCGCTGCCACCAGTGTTACGTCTCCAACGCCGTGCTTTATTGAACTCAGCTATCTCAAGCTGAGCTCTCTTCTTTCTACTTTTTTCATATAAATTTACTTGTTTATATAGAACATTTTGTTCTAACTGACTGTGGCGTATAAACTGAACAAAACAATCTAGAAGTCTCTGTGACTTAGAATTTTGAATAAACTTTGAACGAAAATCAAAGTGGCCATGTTTTGAAATGAAAAATGTGCTTGTTATGAAAAGGGGCATATTTATGAAATGTGCTGTAAGTGACTGGATATAGAATATAGTGTCTGTTTAGTTATGAAATGTGCTGTAAGTGACTGGATATAGAATATTGTGTCTGTTTATTTATGAATTGTATTAACTGAGAATGTAGGATATGTGAGGATGTAGTTTTAAGGGTTGTGTTTTTAAGGGTTGTGTTTGAAAGGACATGAGTTAGTGTTAAAGCGAATAAGGGTAGTATTCTGGAATACAACATCTCACCCTTCTTCGAGAAAGAAAATTATCCTTGAAGAGAATAATTTTCTGTTAACTATTGCTTAGGTTAGGTTTAATTACCGACTTGGATTTTCGTTCAATTACAATGGCGTTCAAAGTTAATCTTATATCAAAAGTTACAAAAATCCAAAAGTTCTTAATACTAGAAAAATAAGGGTAGTATTCTGGAATACAACACTCTTCGAGTAGAATTCTCCATCGCATAAGTCTGGATGTAGGATCTTTTCGTCCTATAAGCCACTGTAGAGAGCTATGGTCAGCGACTATTGTAAATTTTCGTCCGTAGACATATGGTCGGAACTGGGCTAGTGCAAAAACGATTGCTAGTAATTCCTTTTCAGACGTTGTATACCGTGTTTCGGCGTCGTTTAAGGTTCGGCTAGCGAAAGCAATAGGTTTATCTTGGCCTATTGTGCCTTGAGATAGCACTGCTTCTAACGCAACATTGCTAGCGTCAGTGGTTATTATGAATTCCCGATTAAAGTCTGGATAAGCCAGTATTGGTGGGGTAATAACCTTTCTTTTTAGAGTTGTGAATGCCTCATCACAAAAGGCATCCCAATGAAATGGAACATTCTTCTTGAGCAATCTGCTTAAAGGTTTTGCCAGTTCGACGAAATTTGGAATAAATTTTCTGTAGTAGCCTACAAAACCGAGAAAAGATTTTACGTATTTTTGTTTCTTGGCCGTTGGGAAAGTTTTTACCACTTTAGTTTTTTCTGGATCTGGTTTTATACCTTCCTTTGAAATAACATGCCACAAGTAGGTGAGGTCCTTCCTTATGAAGTGGCACTTTTCTGGTTGTATTTTCAGATTGTGCCTTTATAATCGCTGGTAAGTCGGGAATTGTGATCGTTCAGATTGTATCCGTAAATTACGATATCATCTACATAGACGAAACATTCTATTCCTTGGAGACCCATGAGTACATTATTCATAAGCCTCTGGAATGTGGCAGGTGCGTTTTTGACTCCGAAGGGCATTCGATTGTATTCGTAATGTCCGAAGGGTGTGCTAAACGCTGTTTTTGCCTTGTCTCTGTTGTCCATACATATTTGGTGGAAACCATTTGCTAGTAAGAGAGGGGAATTCCAAGGACTGAAACTTGGTTGTACCACGCCATCCTGAAGCATTTCATTCACCTGTTTGTGGATTTCTTGCTTCGAGCTATCTGGAAGGCGATATGGTCTTATGTAAAGTGGGGGTTTTCCTTCCTCAGTGATGATCTGATGCTCTATGGCGTCAGTATATGTGAGGTAGTCGCCCTCGAGAAGAAATAGAAACTTAGAGACCAAAAGACATATAAAAATATTCGTCTCTTTCTAGCGTATCTCCACGAAAAATAAAAATCTGATTCTGTCTCCTATGAAGGCAAAAGAAAAAAAAAAAACAGTGTCAAACTCTCTATTCAACATGAACGTTTACCAACTGACGTTCCCAGTCTTCTCAAATTCTTCGTAAAATTGCACGAAATTGTCGCATGACTTAAAAGCTCTCGGCCACTTCGTTCACTCCACAACGTTATCACATCTTCAACGTAGTGAGGCCGTTCTCAACAAGTTTTTTCGTTCCTAAACTCCTACCCCCTACCTCCTCCCAAAGCCGACAAAGCCGACGGTATAACTCCCCTTACCCTCTATTAGCAGAACGTAAGAGGTCTTTACTCAAAGACCCAATCATTCTGAAAAGCTCCCATTCCCTACCTGTCGACACATTCGCTTTAAGTCGAAGGAACTGAATTCCCAACATTCATAACTTGGAACTGCTTCCTCTCGCGTTCACCATCTTCCGCGATGACATCCACAACCATATTACTGACTTTTTCCTGAGCCGGGGAGTGCTCACCGCTGTCCATAACAGCCTCGAGTCGTGACTTGTCGCTTATCCTACTTCTTTCAAGCTGGTCGTATGACTGTCAACAACACTTTTCCTCGGAAATCAATCTTTGTCATGTACTTCTATATCCTGCCACACCAACCTTTTGATGTTTACGAGCTAGCTCTTAATGCCATCGACCATAGAAACGAGCTGAGTAATTGCGAGGACGACATCATCATCTACGGAGATTTTAATTTTCCACAACCCAACTGGGTTTTATTTGGCGACCATTCACACTTTATCTCCCACCCCACCTCGGGCAAAGATATTTCTCTTCATTGATCAACTAGATGATTCTTGTCTCTATCGTATCAGCATCGTTCGAGATCCTTTGGGTAGGCAACTTGACTTCATCTTTGCAACAGACTATATCAATACAGCTGTCGCACCACCCCCTTCGCCCTTACATCTGTAGACAACCACCAACCCCTCTTCTCGTGACCCTCTTCCGAGTCCACTCGCACCATTCGTCCCCACTCGCAATCACTACGCCTACGATTCCCATAAAGCTAATTTTCGCCTCATCACCGGCTACCTAGGCCACCTTTTGTTCAACTACGATCACCTATCCGTTGAAGATGCCATTATAGCGTTTGAAATAATAGTGAAGAAGATCGTGTGATTCGAACTGACGCTATGACAGCTCGAATCACGAAAAAAATTTGACCTAAGCGTTACACACCAGGCTACTGACCGAGTTTAGAATTTTATTTCCAAACTCGAGTATATTCCACTGGTGTGAATAATTTTTATTTTATCGCTTGGTATACGGTTCTGATGTATTTTTCTTATTCGATTTTTTTCGTTCGGTGTTCTTCACTATTTTTGCTTGCTTGTGAATTGTGTGTATCTGTTAGAATCGCTACACACTCCCGCCGCAGTAACTTCGTTACGATCAGATTCGTATGCGGACGACGGACGAACGAGAGAGAAACGAGAAAACGTCGGAGGCTGGGCTCTATGCGGACGTCGTGTTTTGCCGTTGTGGGGGTTGTTCCTCAGGAAGCGCGTTTTCTTGTCCTGAAAAGGACGTTGGATCTCTTTATTTGATTGCTCCTGGAACAGCACACTTCAGCAAGGGTTCGTTGCCGTGCTTCCTCTGGCCCAGAGGGAAGAGCAACGTCCTGATTGTTCGTGGGACGTAACCTAGGGGATAGTGTCCTTATACCCTGCAACCTCAGTACTGGTTCCTGTACCGATTTCTTTGGAGTCGTCCTGGTATATATATATATATATATATATATATATATATATATATATATATATAAAGAATCATCCAACGTTGGGTGCCAGCACAAAATTTCAAAAGTAATGAGAGCAGTCTTATTTATTTTGGATTTAGTTTTATTGATTTTATTTTAAAATAACTGCTCTGTGGCAGGAGGATCTAGATACTGCGGCCCGGAGATCATTTTTTTTTTTTTTTTTAAACTGTATTTATTAACCATAATTAAAATTTGTACATTTAAGTAATACAGTGACTTAAAATTAAATTCGTGACAATTGCTTACATGTAATTATTATTATAATACATTTTCCAAACAATGTTTTAAGAGTTACAGGCTAGATGTGTGTTTGTACATTTAGTAGGGTTTTGTCTTCCTGGAAAAGGTCAGAAAACCAGGAATTTCTTATTTTTACTTTACTTAATCTAAACTTAACCCTAAATATAAATATAAATATAACTTAACCTAACTTAGTCTGATTATTATAAAATGAGCTATAAACAAAACAAAGTTTTATAATTAATGGGATTTATGAATTAAAGGATGTGGAATGAGGTCAGTTATGGGTTTGAGGAAGAGTATTTCTTTCCGGTTGTTCGTTGGAAAAACGTAGGATGTTGGAAAATGGTTGGACGTTAGAGTATTTGAACTGGTTAGGGGTAACTTCGGTGTTGTGGTATATGATCTCGTTTGAATCATTTACCAGTCTGCCTGAGGCGAAGATAGCTCTGGTGTGGAGACAGTTGGGGTAGTTAGTTCTGATATCTAGAGGGTTCTCTAAGAGCGAGGTTATTATGGGATTGGGATTATTTTGTAGGTTTTCGATAAATTTGATAGACAGTTCGAGGAATCGTCTATCGAGGCGCTCAATACCAGCGGTATTGTAGAGTTCGACGTTACTATAGTACTTATAGGAGTTAGGACGACGATGTAACCCAGAGACATACCTAAAGCATTTTCTTTCGAATACTCGTAATTTCTCCATTTGGGAGGGAGTGATATGGTACCACAATGGACACGCGTACGTGAGTGTGGGCCTGATAATCTGTTTGTAAATGAGCAGTTTGACTTTGTGAGAGAGACTATTAGGTTTCCACATTACTCTTCTACAGAGATTAAGCTGAATTGTGGCTTTTTGAAGGGAATTTTTAATGTGGGAGGAAAAAGACCAGTTATTAGAAAAAGTGATTCCCAGATATTTTAGGGTTTTGGAGGGTTTTATTAGAGTGTTGTTTAGGTTAAGTTTAATTTTGTTGTGGCAGCGTCTAGTGTTGTTTGTACAGTGCTCGTGTTTGCCCTTGAACACTATGAGCTGCGTTTTATTTGGGTTAAGGTGAATTTTCCACTTATTGAAGTATGATGATAGGTTAGGGAGAAAGTTGTTAATGCGATTTCTTGCAGCCTTAACAAATTTGCTGCTAGAGTAAATTAATGTATCATCAGCATAATTCAGCATCACAACATTAGGAGATACGGGTTGAGGAATATCCGCGGTATATAACAGATATAAAATTGGCCCTAAAATAGAGCCTTGGGGAACACCCGCGGTTATGTTGTGGGTTTCTGAGACGGAAGAATTTATTCTCACAACGAATTTTCTGTCAGAAAGATAAGAGGCTAAGAGCTTTGTTGTGTGAGAGTTTAGATTAAATATGGAATGCAGTTTGTACAGAAGCCCTGAGATCCAGACGCAATCAAACGCCTTAGAAATATCGAGAGATATACACACAGTAGGGCTTTGGTTTTGGAGACCAGTTGTAACATCGTGTGTAAGTTTTAGTAGAGCATGACATGTGGATTGTCGCTTACGAAATCCGAACTGACAGTTAGGGATGAGGGCATTCTCATTGGCAAATGAGAGAAGATTTTGGTAGATCTTGCGTTCCAGTATCTTACTTAATGTACTTAATAGGGATATTGGACGATAATTGAAAGGGCTATTACTACTACCGGGCTTCTTAATAGGAATTACTACCGCAGTTTTCCAGTTCTCTGGGAAGTGCGATGCATTAATTATTTGATTAAGAAGAATGAGGATGGGAAGTAGATTCTGTGGGCGTAGCCTTTTAAATAGAAGGCGTGGGATTCCATCTAATCCAGTTGACTTTTTGTTATTTCCTGATCTTACGATCTCGGATAATTCGTCTGCAGTTAGAAAATTTGTAGTGTCTAAGGGGTGTGAAGCTATGTTCGTGTTGCTAAATTCACCGATGAAAGGAGTAAAAGATGTGAATAATCTGTTTGAGATGTATTCGTTTACTGTGTTCTCGAAGCCGGGAGTTGATAGAGAATTATTTTGCTCATGAATCTTTGCAAAGTGTTCTGCGAGGCAATTTGCTATGTCCGTATCGGACTGGGCAATATTATTGCTGATTGGGTTGATGAGATGATCAATTCGGGGTTTATATTTACGACCAGTTAATTGGTTGATGTTTTTGAAAAGATCCCGATTTGGTTTGATATTTTTAAGTGTGGAGATGTAGTTTTCATCTGCGAACTTTTTCAACTGCTCATTTATCAGAGTGGATAGGAGTTGGATTTGGCTTTTAATAAAGGGGCAGTATCTTGTATGGAGTTTACGGCGGAGCTGCTTTTTAAGGCGCAATAATTTGGTTAGGATGCTGGGCAAAGGCTTTCCTAAATAGTTATGAGGAATGGTTGTCGGGGTGTTGTTGTTGAGAGCCTCCTTAAGAATTTGCTCTATTCTTAAAGATGCGTGATCGATTTCAATAGGGAGTAAGTTAGATGCTTCAGGGATATACAAGTCAGAGAAACTGATCGCTATGTCCCTATTGACTTTTCTCCAATTTGTTTTGGTGAAGTTTGGGACAGGGTTTGACGAGTAGAGTGGGTCGAAAGAGGGGATTTGGATCGTGGTATGAACGGAACCATGATCAGAAGGAAATATAAAGGAGACTGTAGGTGGACCCGCTGACTGAACATCATCGGACTTGAGGAAGAAGTCGATTGTTGACTTGGCTGTGCTAGTGACACGGGTTGGCTGTAATGGGGGGTCAATGTATGTATATGGATAAGATGGGAGGAGGGCTAGCAACTGACGACCATATTTGTTGCATTTATTATCATTGAATGCTGTATGACGAGCATTCCAGTCTCCCCCGATTATAAATGGAGCGGGAACGGACTGTTGGATTATCTGAGAAATGTCAGCATCTGGGAAATCTGGTTGTCGTGAAGGGTGAATATAAATGGATGCTAAGACGAGCACTTTATTGTTCTCACAAAAAAGTTTAACTGCCGTGTATTCAATGCTGAATATATTAGTGAATCTAATTTCACTGAATTGAAATTTTTTGTGTATTAAGATGCCGGTACCTCCGTGGGATCCATTAGTTCTGGGGTTAGAAACAAAAGTATAATTGGGAATGGAAACTCGGGAATTTGGTTTGAGCCAGGTCTCTGAAAGGAAGAGGATATCTGGGGAAAATTTTTCAACAAACAACCGGAGGTGTTGCTTACGTATATTAGAGTAAATGGATTCTGTGTTGAGGGAGATAATGGTTAGTTTAAAGAGAGCTGGAAAGAATATGGGAAGTTATTAGTGAAAGAATCTGACCTTTTTTTTCTGTTTCTGACATATGCCTCAGCGAAGGAAGCATGGCCTGTAGGCTTGTGGTGTTAATTAGTCAGTGCGTCGACACGGACGCGGGTTTAACTAATTTCCACTACTTCACGCCGCGAAAAGGAAACAAAGTTCTTCGAAAGAGGAAAATAAACTCCGGAAGTAAAACACTGTGGAGGTTTGGTGAACTTTATTGTTAATGAACTCTATTTAATTTAACATAGTTTTTCTCCACCACATCTATTCAGTTCCACGACTACTGGTACTTTATTAATTTTCTTAATAACTCTTACATACAACTTTAATGATTGATTATGACTACGACATTTATTTTTGAACCGTTTAGTAGACTTTAGGTCTTAAATTCAGCGACAATCTTTTATTTTCGCAAAACTGTTTAGTAGCTCTTTAGATCTTAAATTCAACGACAATCTTTTATTTTTGCAAACTGTTTAGTAGCACTTTAGGTCTTAAATTCAGCGACAATCTTTTATTTTTGAATCTCGAACCTTTGTACGAACACGAATAGGCATTTCAAGAATTACTAGACACAACTTATTAACATTATGACACCGATGTATCAACACTCCCGAACCGCTAGGTAGCTAAAATCTGACTAATTCCATTGGAAAATGTTAAAATGAAAGAATCCCGAAAGAAACTGGGAAGAAGGCGGAGTTACACGATTAACTCGATGTAGTTAATCGTGATTGGACCTGACGGAATAGGCATACATTACGCATGTGTGCGTATGCCATGCATACGATCGTTCAGCGACCGTGGATGGCGGGCAACATCGCTAGTGCATTTTCTAGGAATGTAAATACTAGCATCTGGGGTGTGAAAAACCGAAACCGATGATTTGGTCATCCTAATGGAAGGCCATAAATCATCATTTCTGTTGCCGATGATTAAACATTGCAACGAACATAGGGTGCAGCCATTGCCAGATGTTGTAAGTAAACATTTTCTGGCTGCTGGTGATCGTTGTTTGAATGCTATCTCTGAACATGGGGAACGCTAATTGTGGTGCCAGCGATTGCTGGTAAACAGGGACATGTTTGATTTGCGTCAACAGAAACCTTGTCGGCGGTAGTAAATCAATAGGGGCAATAGCCGTATGCATGTTATGCCGGGGGTAAACAAATACAACGAGTCACTAGGAACTCTTGTTGATTGTTGTTTCCATAGCTTAAGGCTATGGAAACGAGATACCCTGGCAGAATGTATGCCTAAAGATAAGATTTCAGATGCCATGGCAATGTGATGATTTTGCCATGGACTTATGTTCTTTTCAGGAAATGATGTACGCCTCGGGGGTAAATTTTCGATGCCACGGCAAGGTGATAAGCTTTGCCGTGGGCTTAATGTTTTTTAGGGAATATGGTCTGGCCGAGGGTGAGTTTTCGATGCCACGGCAAGGTGATAAGCTTTGCCGTGGGCTTAATGTTCTTTTAGGAAATAATGTCTGACCGAGGGTGAGTTTTCGATGCCACGGCAAGGTGATAAGCTTTGCCGTGGATTTAATGTTTTCAGTGGTGATGCTGGAGAAAAAGGGGTCTGAAAGGAAATCCCCTACAATGGTAAGCTGCCTAACAGAATTCCAAAACGGTTATCCGATTGGGTAACCGTATTAGTTCCGGCGATTTGGCTGGGGGTAAATGCCGTAGCAAGGTTACACAACCTTGCTGAAGTTCGACCGAGAGGTAAGTCGTTCGCCTGGAATAGTGGGGATCGAGCGATGCGTGGCTCTTCGGGCCCTGAAAAGCCCCACATCACTCCCTCCCCAGTGACGTAGTCACGAAACAGATAAGGCAGTCTAGGGGGTGGTAAGTTGGTTATGGGCGCGCGTATGAGCGCGAGTACGGGGGGGTTCTGCCGGTGGAGTAGGAGTGGTATTTGAAGACGGAGGTGATTCTGGAGCGGAAGCTTCCAGAAAACAGGGCTTAAGCCTTTCGACGCTGACCGTGGATCGCTTGCCTCTAATGTCGATCTCGAAGACGCGGTCACTGATGCGGCGGAAGACTTTGAATGGGCCATCATAAGGTGGGTCGAGGGGCTTTTTGACCTTATCCACCCTGACAAAGACGTGCGTGCAGCTGTGCAGTTCAGGGTGGACGAAAAGTTTTTTGGAGCCGTGCCTGGTTACAGGGGTTGCCCTAACCTTACGTAGCAGGTCACGGAGATGTCCCAATTCGCGAAGTTGGTCACGCGGTGTTTCGCCATTTAGGAAAAGTTCTCCTGGAAGAAGGAGGTTGGTACCATAGGTAAGCTCTGCTGCCGAAGCACCTAGGTCCTCCTTAATACTTGTCCTCAGGCCGAGGAGGACAGTTGGAAGGGCGTCAAACCATTGTGTGTCATTATGACACATGAGTGAGGCTTTAAGAGATCTATGCCAGCGCTCTATCATCCCATTTGATTGCGGATGGTAGGCGGTGGTACGACTTCTTTGGCAGCCGAGAAGATCTGTTAGCTGCCTAAAAATTGTCGCCTCAAATTGTGGACCTCGGTCCGAAGTAATGGTGGTTGGTACACCGAAGCGTGTGACCCAAGTTGAATAAAAGGCCTTGGCGACTGATTCGGCAGTAACTGCCCGGAGAGGTGTCGCCTCTGGCCATCGCGTGCAGCGATCCATCATAGTGAGGATATAAGAAAATCCTCTTGATGGAGTAAGCGGTCCCACTATGTCTATGTGGACATGGGCGAAGCGTGCCGTGGGAAGCTTGAATTGCGCTGGCTCCAGTACATTATGTCGCGCTACTTTGCAGCGCTGGCACTGGAGACAAGCACGGGCCCAACCGGTGAGGTCTTTGTTCATCCGGGGCCAAATAAATTTGCGACGGACAGCAGCGGCTGTTGCTCGGCCGCTGGGGTGGGCAGGGTTGTGGTAAACCTGGAACACGCCCTTACGAAGTTTCTCGGGAATGTAAGGTCTAGCGGTTCCAGTGGAGACATCACACCAGATTTCGCCCAAGGGGTCGCGAAGGGTAATTTTCTTAAGCTCTAGTGCCGTATCGGCAGTTAGGAGGGACTTGAGCTGTTCGTCCTCCTCTTGAGCTAGGGCAAGATCAGCGTTATTCAAGGCGGTACGCAAATGAATCGTATCGATTCGAGAAAGGGCGTCCGCCGTGACATTCTGTTTACCGGAGATATGCCTTATCTCCGTAGAATATTGCCCAATGAGGTCTAATTGACGCTCTTGTCGGGGGGAGGCATTTCCCGACTTCTTCCGGAACGCATAGACCAATGGCTTGTGGTCTGTTAAAATAGAGAGCGAACGTCCTTCTATCATATGACGGAAGTACTTAACAGCGCTGTAGATCGCGAGCAATTCACGGTCGTAGGCGCTGTAACGTCGCTCAGTGGGACTTAGTTTCCTCGAAAAGAAACCAAGTGGTTCCGGGCGGCCTTCAATGTCCTGTTCAAGGACGGCTCCGATTGCGGTATCCGATGCGTCGCATTGGATAGAAAGTGCCGCTCCCTCGAGAGGGTATCGGAGTAAGGTGGCATTTGCCAATTGTTCTTTGGACAGTTGGAATGCTCGATCAGAGACTTCTGTCCAATTAATGGGGCGCTTATCATTGCGCTTAGCTCCTTTTAAAAATTCATTGAGCGGAGCTTGAATCTGGGCAGCATTCTTCAGGGTAGGACGGTAGAAGTTCAGCATGCCCAAAAATCGACGAAGCTCACTCACGTTAGTAGGCCGGGGATACTTCATGAGGGCCTCCACACGGTCTGGTAGTGGGCGAATGCCCTGGTTGTCAACGACATAACCCAGATAGGTGATTTGCTCCTTGGCGTATTGACACTTATCTGGGTTGATGACAAGACCGAATTCACGGAGGCGCTCTAGGACCTGACGTAAGTGGCGTTTATGTTCGGCGAGGTCTTTGGAGGCGATGAGGATGTCATCAAGGTATGCATGGCAGCAATTAAGACCACGTAAAGCCGTGTCGATATACCGCTGGAATGTCTGTGCGGCATTCCTGAGGCCGAAAGTCATCACTTTGAACTCGAAGAGTCCGAAAGGTGTAATGACTGCGGTCTTGGGGATGTCTTCAGGTGCCACCGGAATTTGGTGGTATGCCCTGGTGAGATTCAGGGTTGTGAAGACATTGCACCCTCGTAACTTGTACGAAAAATCGTAGAGGTGTGCAATTGGGTATCTGTCCGGGACAGTTGCTGCGTTCAACAGCCTATAATCGCCACATGGGCGCCACTCACCAGAACGTTTCTTCACTAAGTGGAGTGGGCTTGCCCAGGGACTGTCCGACGGTTGGCAGATACCTAGTTCGATCATATGCTCGAACTCCGCGCGCGCCGCACGTAATTTTTCCGGAGCCAGTCGACGTGGACGCTGGCTCACCGGGGGACCACGTGTTTCTATATGATGAAACACCGTGGCTTTATGTCGGCGCTGGTTAGGTAGAGGAATTGTTGTACTCACAAATTCCTGTACCATAACCTGGAATGGGTCTAAGCACTCTGTGGCCCCTGAAGTTGCCGCTGGTGATGCCGTCATGGGCAAAGGGGGTGCGGTTGGAGCCACAAGTCTGTTATGGGTCGAATCGACCAACAGATTATGTGCACCTAATAGGTCGGAACCTATCAGGGGTTCGTTCACGTCCGCAATGACGAAACGCCAAGTGATCGGACGACAAAGACCCAATTGCAGTGTCAGCTTTTTACGTCCGTACGTAAGTATCGGCGTATTATTTGCTGCTGACAATTTGAGTGCGGCTGGCACGCGGTTACGCGGAGCAAACGATCGCGGGAGGACTGAAATATCGGCGCCGGTGTCGACAGTAAAAGCGATATTCAGTTTCGAATCCCGGATGGTTAAGCGACTTATCGTATGGGTGCCGGCCGATTGCGCGAGGGTGTCGGTCGGCAAAATCAGTTTAAAGAGCGCCTTTGGTTGGTGGAAGGTTGCGTCCAACCACAAGGCGCCTTGCAGTTAAATGCGCGATCACCATATCGTTGGTGATTGGCGCACCAAGGCAGAGTAACGGCATTATCAGGTATATTCTGCCTATTAGTATTGCCGTTACGGGGAGGTCGAGCCGGAGCTCGCTGGGAATTGGCCCGGTGAGGGCCGTTTTGGGTGGGATTGGCCCTCTGTGGGGCATTTTGGGGGATATAGGCCCTCTGAGGGGCATTTTGGGAGAAATTCTGCCGATTGAGAGGACGGCTCGGCATGGCTCGATTCTGGGCGCTTCGAGGATTGTTCCTCACCTCCGCACGCAATTGAGTTATCTCGCGGAGGAGTGAGGTTTGGAGCGCCCGGAGGTCAGCAGGAGTTAGTTGTGTGGGCGAATTTCTTGGGTTAGGGTTGGGGCCTGCCACTGGATTCCCCTGAGGGAAATTGGTTGAGGCGGGCCCTCTAAAAGGTAATTGGGTTTGAGGAGGGTGGGGAGTTGAGACCAATTCATGGGCTGAGAAAGGCAGACGAGGGTGCCGTGCAGGCTGGGCGGCGTGTTGAGAAACCGCCGCTACCTGGTACGCTGGAGGCTCAGAATACTGATCTGAGCTTTCCATAATTGCGTCCGCAATTTTGGATAAATAGCCCAAACTCTGATTGGGTTGGGCTATAAGTGCCGAACGGGCATGCTGGGGAAGACACCTCAAAAAGTGAGGCTTTATTAGGTCGTCCCCAATCCTGGTCCCCGCTATAGAGCGTAAATGGGTCAGGAAAAGAGATGGTCTCATCCCAGAAAGGTTGGATACAGCGGCTAAACGTTGTTGCCGCACACTTCCTGGCTCGTCCAATGCGTCGAGCAGAGCTTCGCGCATGTTGCTATATGGGTTGCGGCCGGCCGACCTTATTCTGTGTGCAACATGCGGTCGTTGAGTGCGGTCAAGCACTTTCAACAGCTCAACTGCACGAAGTTGTTCGTCGTGCAAGGCTGAGGCCTGGAAGATGCGGTCTGCCACTGCAAACCAAAGGTCTGGGTCCTCCTCATCGAAGGGGGGAAGTCCTATATTTAAATGACGAGTCCCGTTCCCGAGGCTGGAAGCATCGCGGAATTCTTGGGACTCTGGGTGCCTATGAGCTTGTTGTGAGGTACCGGCACTAGTTGTGGGCATAAAAATGCCGGAATCTACCACAGGGCCGGTACCAGGGGCGTTAGGAGCAGTCGGGAGTGTGTCTGTAGAAGTAGGCTGTGGTCGGTTCACGACGCTGGGGGCAACGGGTGGTGCCAGGGGAGTAGCTTGTCCGGGCAAGTCTAGGTCAGCATCGACTTGCTCGGTGGGGAAATCGACGCTGGAGGCGTCGTGAAATTCAAGAGGCTCGGATTGTTCCAGAGCCTTTTTGGCCATGGTGTTCCGCGTGCTGACCATTGTGGGTTGTATGACGCGAAACTAAAGTTAAAAGCGTAAGAGGACGCGAAGAAAGGTGAAAGGAGGCCAAGTAAAGGAGTCAAAAGAGGACGCGAGGAGCTGGTCGAGTGGAGTCGAGAGTGGTCGTGCGGAGGCGAATGGAGTTAAACGGTGGTCGAGAGGTCGCGAATAACGGATAGGACTGTAATATCATACAGCTTAATCCTAAAATAATTAAACTTTATTTTAAATCTTTGGAGCCGAAAAAAACTTAATTACGCGGACCTGTGTGTGACTGCAAGTGAGTGGGTGAACGTTTATTTAGGACAAACACTGATTCCAATGTTACTATGTACCCTGAAGGGGTTTACAAATATAAGAGAGTGCGTTTACAATTTCAATCGAGTTTTTGGTATGGTAATTTTACTGGTTTTTAATTTTAACAATTATGTTTGTGTATTTGTTTCTGAGTTATTGATTGTTGTTTAGTTATATTTGGTTTGCAAATACCTTAAAAGGTTGTTATTTCGACACAATAAACTACCGAATAGTTAGCATACTGGTTTCTGTTTTCTTTTAATCTTTATTATATAAAGGTATACACTGCCTTTTCGTGTATTATAATATGAGATGTGACGACGTAGAAAATATATTTTATTCTTATATAAAATTGGAATTACTTATAAATTGTAAGTGCGTTTGTACAATACGCTTAGTGAATAAAATAAATATTTGCCAGAATCTTTAGCTTCACATAATTTACTGGCTAGCTTCGCGATTAGGAAATTATAATCTTTGTTTATCGTTTTTGTATCTCGTCTCTATTAAATTGTTTCGTGATATAAGTTAGTTCACAATTAATTTTTAATTAAAAAGTAGTTATAGAGATGTACTATTGTTGTTGAAACGGTTAGGCACTGCTAAATACCCTGAAGGGGCTTACAATGATAAGTGCCTTTATTATTTTGTTTTGTTTAAAGTATAATATTTTTCTGCTTCGAACACACGCTATTTTGACACGATTAAAAACAATAAAAAGAAATGAACTGCAACTGATGTTTAGTATATTTAAAGTGGCGCTAATTTGATAGAGTCGCATGAAACTCTGTTACTTTTCGTTCATAGATTCAATTAAGTTATTAGCGATAAATATTTAAAAAGTTGTGTTTTGATATTTGGACAGTAAATGTTTGTTCAATGTACGCTACACTAAATTAAGCAAAAGGAAAACAGAAATTTAGGAGAACCTAGAATCACGGAGGGTGTGAAAACGTGTGTATTTAAAACGAGAGTACATGTTTATTTGCGTCACAATAATTAAAGACTCGAAACATAATTGGACAGAAAGGATAAAAAGTTATATTTTTCTTAAGGGGGTGCCTTTAATTTGTTTATTTGCTAAGTACAATATTTTGTTCGGATGCCTATAGGCTTGATTTGCTAGTGGTGTTGCAATTACTCAGTAAAAAAAATAATTGTAAAGCTAAACTTTCTTTAAGTGTTTTACCGTTTAATTTAATTTAATTTGATGGCATTATGCGAATACTAAAAAAAGGAAAACAAAGAAATGAAGAAAAAGGGGGTACCTGATATTTTTAACTGATGTTGTTGAATTGGTGCTGCAGCTCCTAGTGGTGATGTGATCTCCGGAATGTTGGGGCA
Organism: Microdon myrmicae; assembly: GCA_963931805.1. Taxonomy (NCBI): domain Eukaryota; kingdom Metazoa; phylum Arthropoda; class Insecta; order Diptera; family Syrphidae; genus Microdon; species Microdon myrmicae. The sequence continues at coordinate 218,694,695 of OZ007496.1, read as the reverse complement.
GCCGTTACCAGGTTGCGGATACTTGCACTAGCACTCTACAGGAAGCGTGGTTACAGGTGGGGTGGGGTTCTTCATACCCTTTTAATGTCTTTTATTTAAATTTTCACCACACTGTCACGTTTGGAGTCATCACTGTTCTGCAGGCTGGTGTTTGTTTCACAGTGACCAATGTTGTGTTGTACCAATGTTCGCTTGTGACGTTTCTGCAGTCGCGTGTTCACTCGCGGTGGTCACCAAGGATATGCAGGAAAAATAACACGCACTAATCACTCTTACGAGTTTTTAACATTTTTCATTTTTCTTTTGCACTTGTGAAAAGGTTGCGTGTCCATTTATTTAGAGTCACCAATGTGGGGTTAATTAGTCAGTGCGTCGACACGGACGCGGGTTTAACTAATTTCCACTACTTCACGCCGCGAAAAGGAAACAAAGTTCTTCGAAAGAGGAAAATAAACTCCGGAAGTAAAACACTGTGGAGGTTTGGTGAACTTTATTGTTAATGAACTCTATTTAATTTAACATAGTTTTTCTCCACCACATCTATTCAGTTCCACGACTACTGGTACTTTATTAATTTTCTTAATAACTCTTACATACAACTTTAATGATTGATTATGACTACGACATTTATTTTTGAACCGTTTAGTAGACTTTAGGTCTTAAATTCAGCGACAATCTTTTATTTTCGCAAAACTGTTTAGTAGCTCTTTAGATCTTGAATTCAACGACAATCTTTTATTTTTGCAAACTGTTTAGTAGCACTTTAGGTCTTAAATTCAGCGACAATCTTTTATTTTTGAATCTCGAACCTTTGTACGAACACGAATAGGCATTTCAAGAATTACTAGACACAACTTATTAACATTATGACACCGATGTATCAACACTCCCGAACCGCTAGGTAGCTAAAATCTGACTAATTCCATTGGAAAATGTTAAAATGAAAGAATCCCGAAAGAAACTGGGAAGAAGGCGGAGTTACACGATTAACTCGATGTAGTTAATCGTGATTGGACCTGACGGAATAGGCATACATTACGCATGTGTGCGTATGCCATGCATACGATCGTTCAGCGACCGTGGATGGCGGGCAACATCGCTAGTGCATTTTCTAGGAATGTAAATACTAGCATCTGGGGTGTGAAAAACCGAAACCGATGATTTGGTCATCCTAATGGAAGGCCATAAATCATCATTTCTGTTGCCGATGATTAAACATTGCAACGAACATAGGGTGCAGCCATTGCCAGATGTTGTAAGTAAACATTTTCTGGCTGCTGGTGATCGTTGTTTGAATGCTATCTCTGAACATGGGGAACGCTAATTGTGGTGCCAGCGATTGCTGGTAAACAGGGACATGTTTGATTTGCGTCAACAGAAACCTTGTCGGCGGTAGTAAATCAATAGGGGCAATAGCCGTATGCATGTTATGCCGGGGGTAAACAAATACAACGAGTCACTAGGAACTCTTGTTGATTGTTGTTTCCATAGCTTAAGGCTATGGAAACGAGATACCCTGGCAGAATGTATGCCTAAAGATAAGATTTCAGATGCCATGGCAATGTGATGATTTTGCCATGGACTTATGTTCTTTTCAGGAAATGATGTACGCCTCGGGGGTAAATTTTCGATGCCACGGCAAGGTGATAAGCTTTGCCGTGGGCTTAATGTTTTTTAGGGAATATGGTCTGGCCGAGGGTGAGTTTTCGATGCCACGGCAAGGTGATAAGCTTTGCCGTGGGCTTAATGTTCTTTTAGGAAATAATGTCTGACCGAGGGTGAGTTTTCGATGCCACGGCAAGGTGATAAGCTTTGCCGTGGATTTAATGTTTTCAGTGGTGATGCTGGAGAAAAAGGGGTCTGAAAGGAAATCCCCTACAATGGTAAGCTGCCTAACAGAATTCCAAAACGGTTATCCGATTGGGTAACCGTATTAGTTCCGGCGATTTGGCTGGGGGTAAATGCCGTAGCAAGGTTACACAACCTTGCTGAAGTTCGACCGAGAGGTAAGTCGTTCGCCTGGAATAGTGGGGATCGAGCGATGCGTGGCTCTTCGGGCCCTGAAAAGCCCCACAGGCTTTTGATGTAACCCATGATGTCCAGATTGAAATTTTTAGTATTATCGTTAGAGGGAGTGGTGGTGTTGATGCTTCCTTTTGCTGCATCCGCGTAAGATATTCCGGGTCGGGTTAACTTTACTTCTTGCAATACTGTTGGTTTCGTTGTAGTTGGTTTAACTGTTGACATTGCTAATTTCCGTCTTTGCAGAACTTTTAGCTTCTGAGGACATTGAGAGAAATTTGCTGGATGTGGCCCTCCACAGTTACAACATTTTACTGTAATCTTCTTTGTGGTAATGGATCCATCGGCGTTGGCGGTTTGGACTGTCTCTGGTTCCAGGCCTTGTGGATTTACTTTGCATTCATCTAGCTCGTGTTCCTCTGCGCATCTGCCGCAACGTCTTTGTTGGTGGCATGAGACCGCCAAGTGTCCTGAGTCTTGGCATCGCTTGCAATGTAGAATTTCTTGTTTGTGTGGCTCCTCGATTGCGATTTTTTGGGTAAACAAATATTTAATTTGTTTAAATTGGTTGATATCCTGATTTGGTGGGATTTGTATGATCCGGAGGCTTTTTATGTTGTTTGTCCTCATGTATGGTGTTTGGAAGTAGTCCAGCTTATTAATTTTTATTTGTGGACATATCCTAGCAATTTCCAGTCCTAATTCTTCATTGGTCCATTCTGGATCGATGTGCCTTATAATAAAGGTAGTTGGTTTGCTATTTGGATGTTGGAATGTGAAGAACTGATATTGTTCCTCTAACAGTTTTTTAACTGCCCTTTCATGATCGTCTAGTGATCTGACTGTTATTGAAGTCCTAGATCCTTTTATATTTGTGCTGAAATTCCGGTGACCCAGAGCATTTTGCAGGGTTTGAATTATAGCTTTGGTGCTGGTCAGGTTTTTGACGTAGATTGGCGGGGGTCTTTCATTTCTCGCGGTTGATTTCGTTTTTGTTTCTGCTCTGGCTTGGGTGGGTATTTGATTTGATGAGGCCTTCATTTGTTTGTAAACTTTGGTGGGTGGTTCGCCTTGGCTTTGACTCGAATTAGGGCGTTGACGGGACGTTTCTTCCATATGGACGTCATCAGTGTTATTGAAGGAACCTTGTTTATGGATTTGTTCCTGGAGTTGTTTCACTTTAACCGTTAATTGGTTAATGGTTTCCAACGCTTCTTCGAACTTTTGTTTGTAATTTGCGGGGCTGCTTGTTCTGTCCATGTTTGTTTTTTTTACTGGAGCGTTTCGTAAGATGTCCAGAGCCTTCCTTTTTCTATCGGTTATGTACTCCAGTGCATTGCCTGGGTCATCGCCTATCATCGGAGTTGTGTAGTAACTTCTTTCTTGTTGTTATAAAAATTTTTTTTTTTTTGTTATTCTTTTTAATTATAATTATATATTTTTTTTTGTTTTTATATTGCACTAGACAATTTAATAGTGCACTGCACACACGTGTAAACACGTTTCCTTACACGTCCGCACTGCACGAGATATGTCACGATAATCGGCCCGGAGATCACGAAACCATTCCTTTATAAAGGAAAAGGAATCGAAAATTGTATCTCAAAGATACACATTTTCGTGCAACAATCTCGATCTTTTGGATATTTCGAGCGAGATGTTGTGTTTACACAAGATAAGAAATCAATTTCTTGAATTCTTACGAAACCATTACGCAGATGTGTGAATGTATCTGCTTTTGAGTTTTTGTTTGTTTAACTCAATGGAATTTTTAGGATAGAGATAACAATCTCTGAATTTTGGATTTGGGTGATGCTGTGGAGCAAATATAGAATAATAAACGAATATTGGATTCGTTTATTGTGAATTTTAATTTTAATTTTGATTCTGGATTTAATTATGCCGTGGGGGCAAATGTTATGCGATAAACGAATGTTTGATTCGTTTATTGCGAATTTTGGATAATGTTTGGGTTTTTTCAGGTTTTGATAGGATTTTGGATTAGGAATGGGAGAAAAAGATGGTAGGGCTTTTTGGAGCACTACATCCTCCCCTCCTTGAAAAAAAGAAAATTGATCTTTATGAAATTAATTTTCTGGAAAATGGTGTGATTGGGAATAAGGATGATAGTATCGTGATTCCGTTACATATGCCTGATTTTTTTTTTTTTTTTCATTTTAGTTCTATGTATGCAATATTTATTTTCTTAGCTTACAGTACAATTTTTTTTTTGTTTTGATATTTAAAGTGATCAATGATTAAGTTGTAATTACATATATTAAAAGTGTTATTTACAGTGTTTATGTTATATTTTTTTTTTCCATTACGTTTAGTAACAATTGTGAGTAATATGTTTTTCTTCTTTTTATATAAGAGGTTTTTTTTTTGTTTTTGTTTATAAAGTATTATTATAGGTTTTCCAATTTGTGGTACAATATATATGTAAGTGTTGCGTAAGATTATTAAGGCTTACTATTACAATTTGTGTATTACATATTAATACTGATTACATATTATTTACAGAGCATTTTTTTTTTGAGGACTTTTCATTGTCCTTATTTATTTATATAATTTTTTCATGTAGTTTGTACGTAAAATTAAATTCTAGACATTTTTAAATTCGTTTTGAGTTATACTAAAATTTTATTAGAATTTATTCATTGCAAAATGTTTTGTACTTATATAAATTCTTATTCTAACATTATTTCGTATCGTAAGTTTTGTTTTATTTATTATTACAAAAATGTTTGTTTGTTTATTTATTTAAGTTAGTGATGGTTGATTAAAATATTTGTATAATACATTTTTCGATAGTCAATATTTGTTTATAGTATAGTTTTGAAACTTCTATTTTTGAAACATATGAGTTATGTGGAGATTCAATTTCTTGTTATACTTTATTTGTTATCTCCTGAATTTATAAATTTTCTTTGTTTATTCTATCTATCTATTTCGTTTTTGAACAATAATTTGTTAAGAGGTGAATTTAACATTATTAGTTGTATATATATTTTTCTTTATAGATATATTTTTTGTTTTGTTTGTTTATTTCGGTTATTTAAAATATTGTATAATATTTACAAGATTATTTATTCGTGTAACAGTATTTGAAAAGAAAAATTTTGCAGGCAAATTTTAAATACATTATCGTGGTATTTTCGTACAGTGTTACTTTATGATTTTTCTAAGGTTTTTTTTTTTTTACGTATATACATTTATTTTTCTTTTTTTGTTTTTGTAAGGTTATAAATACATCTATACATTTACTTTCCTTCAACCTTTATTTTATATATTTTGGGTTTCTTATTTGTGATTGCCTAATCCACAAATGGTTTTATATTATTGTTGTGGACTATTCGGGTTCCTTTTCCTATTCTGAGGATTGAATTTTCTTCGGATAGGATCTTTACAATTTCGTAGGGGCCTTTCCACAGGGAGGTTAGTTTGTTAGGTCTTGAGTGATTCTTTAATAGAACCTTGTCGCCAACATTAAATTTCTTACGGCCTACTTTTTGGTCGTAGTATGCCTTAGATTTTTGTTTTTTCTCTATCAGTATTCCCTTAGCTGTACGATAACCATGTTGTAATCGCATTTTTAATTCATTTGCGTAATGGTCGTAGTTATAAGTGCTTTCGGGGTTTTGTCTGAGAGAACTGGGTATTTCGGCTGGGAAACCATATAGTAATTCATGCGGCGTGTAGCCTGTATTACTGTGGGGTGTAGTATTGTACACAAACATTGCGTAAGGTATCCAGGTGTCCCAAGTGAGAGGATCCTGGTTTACATAGTGGCGGAGGTATTCCACCAGAGTTCTATGGCTCCGTTCTAGTGCTCCGTTTGTTTGTGGATGATAGGGTGCTGTATTGAGTTTTTTGACCTTGAGTAAGGAACAGATGTCCTTAAAAAGTGCGCTGAGAAAATTTGCACCTCGGTCAGTTAATAGAGAAGATGGTATGCCGTGCTGGCAGACGATATTTTCAACGAAAATTCTGGCCACGTCCTTGGTTTCGGCGCTGGCCAGTGCGTAAGCTCCTGAAAATTTAGTCAAATCGTCTTGAAACGTTAGTAGGTATTTATTTCCATTATAGCTGACTGGTAATGGTCCTACTATATCTAAAGCAATTCTTTCGAAAGGTTTTGAGCTTGTTGTGGTTATCTTCATAGGAATTCTAGGATTCCTTCCACTTTTGTTTATCTGGCAGGAAGCACATTTTCGAATATACGCCGCGACGTCAGCGGTCATTGTGCGCCAGTAATATTTTTGCTTCAATCTATTGATTGTTCGGGTGGCTCCTTGGTGTCCTCCGAAAGGTGAGTTGTGGTATTCCGCGAGTAACTTTTGTATTTCGTTAGGATCTGTTAAAAGCTTCTTTTTATTGGAGAAAACGTACATTGTCACGTTGAGGTGAGCAAAAGTTTCTTTTAGCAAGTTATTGAGTGCTGCTTTTGATTCGTTTTCTATGAAGGGGACTAAAATTCCAATGGAATTGAAATTCTGGTCTTCGCAAATCTTCTTCAGGTCAATAAGGGAACTCTTAGCGGTTTCCTGGTCGCTTAAGTTTCTGAAAGGCAATGGCAATGTGATGGCGCATAACACATCTTGCTCATGAAACGTAATTTTACCTACGTCTGGCTTGGTGAAGTTTGGAATTCTTCCTGCCAGATTTTCTTCCTCAGCAGAGTCTATCAATGGGAGGATTATGATACGTAGTCCAAGTTTCTTCTTGGTATAGATGGACCCTGTTTGTTCTTGCCATACAAGATTGGTAGTATCTTTGTATGATTGTGCAGCCACATCTTCTTCGAGTTTGGCTTTACTTCGTGTGGTGACGAGGATATTATTTTTGATGGGACCGACTGGGGTAGTCATTGTTATACGGCTGAGAGCATCAGCATTTGCATTTTGCTTTCCTTTTTTATGGACGATTGTGTACTCATACTCTTCGAGTAGAATTCTCCATCGCATAAGTCTGGATGTAGGATCCTTTCGTCCTATAAGCCACTGTAGAGAGCTATGGTCAGTGACTATAGTAAATTTTCGTCCGTAAACGTATGGTCGGAACTGGGCTAGTGCAAAAACGATTGCCAATAATTCCTTTTCGGATGTTGTATATCGAGTTTCTGCGTCGTTTAAAGTTCGGCTAGCGAAAGCAATAGGTTTATCTTGTCCTATTGTACTTTGAGATAGCACTGCTCCTAACGCAACATTGCTAGCATCCGTAGTTATTATAAACTCCCGGTTAAAGTCTGGATAAGCCAGTATTGGTGGGGTAATAACCTTTCTTTTTAGAGTTGTGAATGCCTCGTCACAAAAGGCATCCCAATAAAATGGAACATTCTTCCTGAGCAATCTGCTTAAAGGTTTTGCCAGTTCGGCGAAATTTGGGATACATTTTCTGTAGTAGCCTACAAAACCGAGAAAAGATTTTACGTCTTTTTGTTTCTTGGGCGTTGGAAACGTTTTCACCGCTTTAGTTTTTTCTGGATCTGGTTTTATACCTTCCTTTGAAATAACATGCCCCAAGTAGGTGAGCTCTTTCCTTATGAAGTGACACTTTTCTGGTTGTATTTTCAGATTGTGTCTTTGTAATCGCTCGAAAACTCTGGTGAGTCGGGAATTGTGATCGTTCAGATCGTATCCGTAAATTACGATATCATCTACATAGACGAAACATTCTATTCCTTGGAGACCCATGAGTACATTATTCATAAGCCTCTGGAATGTGGCAGGTGCGTTTTTAAGTCCGAAGGGCATTCGATTATATTCGTAATGTCCGAAGGGTGTGCTAAACGCTGTTTTTGCCTTGTCTCTACTGTCCATGCATATTTGGTGGAAACCATTTGCTAAGTCTAAAGTGCTAAAATATTTAGCTTTTCCTAGCTGTTCCAAGATATCAGTAATATTGGGCAATGGATATGCATCTCCGACTGTTATTTTATTTAAGGATCTAAAGTCGACAACTACTCTCCACCGTTTTGTCCCATCAGGTCCTGCCTTCTTGGGTACTAGTAAGAGAGGGGAATTCCAAGGACTGAAACTTGGTTGTACCACGCCATCCTGAAGCATTTCGTTCACTTGTTTGTGGATTTCTTGCTTTGAGCTATCTGGGAGGCGATATGGTCTTATGTAAAGTGGGGGCTTTCCTTCTTCAGTGATGATCTGATGCTCTATGGCGTCAGTGTGTGTGAGATGGTCGCCCTCTAAGTAAAAGAGATCGTTAAATCTGCGGCAGATGTCTAGGATAGATATCTTTTCCTCCTGGTTACAATGACGCAACTCTAGGAGTGATTCTAGCCGTTCAAGCCTATTTTTTATAAAGTTCTTAGTTTCATCCGCCTGTAACACATTGTAGTCATGCAGATCTTCCCATTCGACTTCTATGTCGTTGGTGCTTACTTCTTGATCGGTGTCTAATGTGTTCATTAGTAATACCTTTATTTTGTTGTCCTGTGGTGTTGTCAAACTATTACCCAGATATATCCCTGGCATGATCTCGGATTTTTTTATAATCAGTTCTTGACTGGATTTTTCTTTAAAGGGAATCTCCATTATTTGTTGAGATCGTGAATGCAATTTTATGAAATCGATTTTGGCATTTCGTTTTAAATTTACTGGGGATATTGGAGTTTCAGGTTCATGTTTTCCTGAACTCAGTTTTTCAGCAGTTTCCTTAACTTTTTCGTTACCACAAACTTTATTTAAATGGGAAGAGGAAGATTCAAGGGTGGTTGGTTTCGTTGTGTTTGTCACAGCATCAGATCCGGCCCGTAGACAAACGGATTCGGATGTTGACTCACGAACGGTGTTATCCAATTTTTCAAGAATGCCTGTATTATCCGTGGAAGACACCTCGTAAGGCGTGGCATTCTGAATATTTTCCTTGACCTCATTTTTGTTCCCTAAAGGCTGCTCGAGTTCTACCATGGTTCTCTTCTTTACAGCGAATTTAAGGAATCCCTTTACAAAGTTAATGTGGCACTGGTGCTTCGTGAGGAAATCGCTTCCCAGTATGCCATCGTGTTGGAAGTCTACATTGCTTCCCACTACAAATAGATTATGCTTAAAGGGTATGGAGTGCCTATCAGTTCTGAATTCGAACTCCCCCAATACCTTTCCGCATGTGCTGACCGTTTTCCCCGCAATGGTGGATATAGTCACTGGGTCTGAATTGTCTACAGATTGTTCAATATAAAGATTATCTAATTTGATCAGGCTGATGTCGGCGCCTGTATCGATAAGAAAAGTCGAGTATTGGTTATCCGATGGATTAAATTTTACACGTATTACTGGCTCCTTAAATTCAGGGCAGAAAAATACGCGCATTTGAAAATTTACATCGGGATGGGGTGTATATCGGCGATTGTCTGAACTCGAGAAGGATTGCCGTTGCTCGCTGCCCGAGTGAGTTCGTTTCCCTGTTGTTGATTGGATACCCTGTTAATATTTTGATTTTGTCGGGTATTACGATTTTCAATGCGGGGCGAGTTTGTTATTGTCCTATTTTGAGATTGATTGGATTGGTTAAGATGAGTTTTAAAGGGATTACGACTCGTCGAATGTTGGTCCTGGTTTCGCATATGAGCTAACCTGGTTCTGCACTCTGCCTGAGTGTGATTATACTTTCGACAGTATGTGCATTGGAGACGTTCAGCCTCAGTCTTAATGCGTTGGGGGACGAAATTAGGAAAATTAGTGTTGCGATAGCAAGTCGCAGAAGTATGTCCCCTCTTGTTGCATGTTTGGCAAACAATTTGTTGGTTATTTCTCCTAAAATTGTTATTGGAAGTTTGCATTGAGTTATCGCTGTTCAATCTTTGAGATTGTTCCAAAGCGTAGCTAATGGCCGCTTTGAGATTTGAAGCCCTATGCGCTTTTACTAAGATTTTGAGGCTGGAATTTCGTATCCCATCCTCAAACGTATTTAAAGCGAGTCTTTGATTTTCAGCCAGAAGATAAGTTCTGACTGCAGGATCAGATGAACTAGCGTATGTGACGCTGTCCAATTCATGCAGGTGGTGTGTGAGTCTAGTTGAAAATTCTTTCACACCCTCCTTGCTATCCTGTTTTGTTGCCACTAAGTTATTTTGGGCAGCAGACCTAGAGATGAGAGGTTTAAATTCTCCCTCTAATTCTGAAACAAGATCTTCCCAAGTAGAAATAATTTTATGTCTGATAGAATCACGCGCCGGTCCCTGCAATCTGGTTTTGACCACCCTTAGAATAATGGACTTCTGGTTGTCATCTTGTGCTTGTGAGAACAAAATGTCTCCACAAGAGACGAAACCCTCTAATTCGTCAGGATTACCGTTAAATACCGGCACGAGTCCCAGTATGTCGCTTAATCCGAATCCGTAGTTCATTCTAGAACTTTGTTCGCGTATTTCCGTTCGTAACGTTTCCGAAGTTTCGTCCTCACGATTTTGTATGAGCTCGGGCTCAGGTCTCTGCGAACGCGTACCCGGTTTATTTTTTTCGCTAACGACGTATTTATGAAACAGACCTTCCCAAATGATGGTAAAAAGGGGTAGAGAACAAAGAGACTCAATTTTCATTTTGTCGTGGTACGATGGCCAAGAGAAAAGATAAGAACAACAAGATTAATGTACCTTCAAACTTAGTTAGTTTGACCCTATTGGGTAAAGTGTATTTTTCCCTAAGATGAGAGAAACAATTTTCCTTTCGTTCGAGGGGAGCAAGGCCTAAAGTGTCACGGGCAAAGAAGAGAAACAGATCCAAGAATGAATTTTCCGATGAGACGCAAATGATACCAAAAGAGAAATCCAAAGGAAAAAATTCAACCTAAGAATGTCCTAAACAGCGCTTAAAGACAAGGACTAATAATTTTAATTTGTCCGCTATTGTTATCACATAAAGAGTGTAAAAATCTTCCCCAAAAAGCAGAAATAATTTAAGGAAAATATATGTATATATATGTGCTAAATTCAAATAGGTATATAAAAAATAAAAATCAAATTTTGTAGTTTATTTTTGGGGTTTTTATTTGTCCCCTACTTGATAAATAAGTTGTTGCAATTTTGGATAATAAATGTGTATATGTATAGAAAGAATTTTTGATAAATGATTATATATATATTAAAAGAAAAAATGTATTTAAATTTTGCCTCTATTATACAAGTAAACAGACATTTTCTTTTTATTATATATTTCCCTTTGTATAAAAAATTTGAGTCAAAGAAACATGTATGTTGAGGAAAAATCGTTTGTTTATTATTTTGACCCGGGCATCCCCTTTTGATTACTAAAATGAATTTACTTTATTTTAGGGAGTTGATCACTATTACAAGACCGACATTAAAAATTTCACCTTAATCGGCTTCACAAAAGTTACGTTAATTTCACAAAAGTTACATTAATTTTACTATGAAGAGCTCTCTTAGTCTCCTTGAATTTTTCACTGTATATTAATAAAATGAAAATTTTTTACCTTAAATAAACTGGATACTTTTGTCCATGTACTGCTGACGTAGCTGGCAAATGTCCACTTCACAAAGATATACCAGCTTTTTCCTGTCGGTGTCGCCGCTGCTGTCGTCGCTGCTGGATGTGGTCGTCTCCGCTTGTCACTTTTATTATTTGGTTTGTTTTTCACTCTGCCGGTGTCTAAGCCCCAGGCGACGCTTTTAGAAATTTCTAAAATTTTAAGTCACTTTGCCGGTGTTTAGCCCCGGGCACGCTGTTTTTATCAAAATTTGTTTATTATTATTTTCACTGAAGCGCTTTTTGTTATTTTGTTGCCGATGGTTCTCTGTAACCTTACGTGCTCTATACTTTTACTGGTAGGGGATATTGGGAATCAGTCCGATTCTCTGCTGCCACCAGAATTTTGTTTGTTCTGATCCTCCTTCTGTGGTGAGCGGATTTTGGGTATCCCACGCGCTGCCACCAAAATTTTGTTTTGCCGTTGTGGGGGTTGTTCCTCAGGAAGCGCGTTTTCTTGTCCTGAAAAGGACGTTGGATCTCTTTATTTGATTGCTCCTGGAACAACACACTTCAGCAAGGGTTCGTTGCCGTGCTTCCTCTGACCCAGAGGGAAGAGCAACGTCCTGATTGTTCGTGGGACGTAACCTAGGGGATAGTGTCCTTATACCCTGCAACCTCAGTACTGGTTCCTGTACCGATTTCTTTGGAGTCGTCCTGGTATATATATATATATATATATATATATATATATATATATATATAAGAATCATCCAACGTTGGGTGCCAGCACAAAATTTCAAAAGTAATGAAAGCAGTCTTATTTATTTTGGATTTAGTTTTATTGATTTTATTTTAAAATAACTGCTCTGTGGCAGGAGGATCTAGATACTGCGGCCCGGAGATCACGAAACCATTCCTTTATAAAGGAAAAGGAATCGAAAATTGTATCTCAAAGATACACATTTTCGTGCAACAATCTCGATCTTTTGGATATTTCGAGCGAGATGTTGTGTTTACACAAGATAAGAAATCAATTTCTTGAATTCTTACGAAACCATTACGCAGATGTGTGAATGTATCTGCTTTTGAGTTTTTGTTTGTTTAACTCAATGGAATTTTTAGGATAGAGATAACAATCTCTGAATTTTGGATTTGGGTGATGCTGTGGAGCAAATATAGAATAATAAACGAATATTGGATTCGTTTATTGTGAATTTTAATTTTAATTTTGATTCTGGATTTAATTATGCCGTGGGGGCAAATGTTATGCGATAAACGAATGTTTGATTCGTTTATTGCGAATTTTGGATAATGTTTGGGTTTTTTCAGGTTTTGATAGGATTTTGGATTAGGAATGGGAGAAAAAGATGGTAGGGCTTTTTGGAGCACTACAGTCGTGACCGTGTGTGAAGTTCTGCTTTACTATGGGAAGTGGATGCTGCGTGTTCAGATCACGTCGGCGTCACCAATTATAGCGTTTGAAATAATAGTGAAGAAGATCGTGTGATTCGAACTGACGCTATGACAGCTCGAATCACGAAAAAAATTTGACCTAAGCGTTACACACCAGGCTACTGACCGAGTTTAGAATTTTATTTCCAAACTCGAGTATATTCCACTGGTGTGAATAATTTTTATTTTATCGCTTGGTATACGGTTCTGATGTATTTTTCTTATTCGATTTTTTTCGTTCGGTGTTCTTCACTATTTTTGCTTGCTTGTGAATTGTGTGTATCTGTTAGAATCGCTACACCATCACCCACTTATATACCGAAATCCTTTACTCTATTTCTTTGCTCGTTCCTTACTCTAGACAAATAACGTAAACCTCCTTGCCTCCATGGTACAATCACATGTCTCGTTCCCTGCGTAACAAAAGGAATAAGTTATCGGTCATCTTCTCTGGGAATCGAACTATACCAGACTACTCCAACTTTCTTGGCTGTTACCTTCAGATCACAGAACTTTTCAACACCCTTTATCGCAACTATGTTACCAAAACTCAGACCATTCTAAAAATGGCCCCAAAACCTTCTTCCAGTACGTCAATCGTAAACGTCGATACGATGGTTACCCCATATCGCTTACCCTAAACTCGCATACTTCATCTGATCCTGTTAATACTACTACCTTCTTCACCACTCGCTTAAATCAGCCATTCACTAATGACTCCTCTGTTCCTGACCCGTCATACTTCAACTACCTACCTAACTTTTCCCTCGGGGCCCTTCTTCGCAACCCGTTTGATCCGACCTTAATTGAATCTAAGCTACTGCAACTCAAAGACGAGCTTACACCGGGCCCTGATGGTATCCCTGCAATCATCCTCAATAAATGCTTAACCATTCTCTCTGCTGTCCCCCCACTGATCATCAATCTCTCACTCTCTCAAGGCGTATTCCCCCCCAAATGTGGAAAACCTCCTTCATCACCCGCATCCACAAAAAGGGCCCCAAAAACGACGTGGCGACCTACCGCCCCATCGCCAAACTGTCCCATTTACCCAAGATTCTCGAAAACATTCTTTACGAATCTCTTAATTTTCATTGCAAATCTTTTTTCATGAAGGCAAAATGGTTTCCTCAATGGCCGATCAACTACAACCAACCTCGATGCGTTCACTTCCTTTACACTCTCATCACTAGAGCACCATAACGAGGTCAATATGGTTTCAACCGAACTCAGTAAAGCATTCGACAAAATCTCCCACAATCTAGTCCTCTTCAAATTATCTGCCCTCGGCTTCGAACCTGGATTGTTGAAATGGATTTCTTCCTATCTAAGGGATAGACTTAATTCCGTTCGGTTCAGGTCCACGATATCCAACCCCTTCTTTGTCGCATCTGGGGTCCCTCAAGGTACCCACCTGGGCGCTCTCCTATTTATACTTGCTACTAATGACATCGATAAGGTCATTAAGAACCCCAGATTGTCCTTATACGCTGATGATACCAAGTTATACAAGATCATCGAGTCACCTCTTGATTCTGCACTGCTGCAATCAGACCTTGACAGCTTCACGACTTGGGGTGACAAAAATGTCTTTGTACTTAACATCGCGAAATGCCATTCTATAACCTTTTCTACTAAGCGCATTCACTCATGTTCACGTTCCTATACCCCTCATAGCCAATTCCTGGCCATTGTCCAATGTATTCCAGATCTTGGGATCCTTTGTGACAGGAGGCCCAACTGCCAATCTCACATTTATGAGACGATCCGGAATGCAAATTCTGCTTTCGGATTCATAAAAAGATGGGGGGGAAGTTCTCCGAGTCTTACGTTACTCGATCCCATTACTTTACCCTCGTTCCTCCACTGCTTGAATATGCTAGCCAGGTATGACCTCCTTATCACAAGATCCATATCAGTAGGCTCAAAAGTATCCATCATCGCTGGGGTAAGATGGGAAATCCTTCCACCATAGATTAACCATCTCAAATTAATCGACCTCAGAACCCTTGAGGAGCGCAGGGTCGTGGCTGATACAATGTTCATTCACCGGGTCTTCTCTGGCTCGGTTGAGTGCGTCTATCTCCTTAACTCTGATCACAAACCCTCGAAATACGCGTAATCCCCGCCTTCTCTACATTTCCCCTCACCGGACCTCTTATGGTCTCAACGAACCCGTTTATCCATTATCACTGATGATCTTAGCTTCAAAAAAATTACTGCTCGATGGGTTCAGATGTTATTGACCGTAAATCAAAAACAGGTCAGGTCGGAGATCAGTGGAAGACAAGAAGAGGAGGATTTTTTGAAGCGGATCGTCACAGGTGATGAGACGTGGGTACATCATTATACTCCGGAGACGAAAATGGCTAGTAAGGAGTGGCGAAGGAAGGATGAAGGCTGCCCAGTGACGATCAAAATACGTCTTTCAGCCGGAAAAGTGCAGGCAACGATTTTTTTCGACTCAATGATTGATTTTCTTCACGAACAACGAGCCGTGAATGTAGCTTACTACTGTCAGTTGTTATAGTGGGCAAAAGCCGCATATCGAAACAAATGGCGAGGTACGCCTGAGGTGTCATCCTTCTTTAGAGCGACGACAGGCCTCACACCACGTCCTTGACAAGGGATACATTGGAAGAAATGGGCTGTGAAACTCTTGAACGTCCTCTTTATAGCCAGACTTGTCTCCCTGTCACTATTTCTTGTTAGCACCCTTGAAGAAATCACTTGGAGGAAAAAAAATCGAAAGGAATGAATAAGTCGAAGAGCACGTGCACAATTGGTTAACAACCCGCCCTAAATCTTTTTATGAACAAGGATTATTAAGCTTCCAAATCGGTGACAACGGTATGTAGATCACGCAGGAGACTATATTGAAAAAATGTTGATAGTATTGTTAGTGTGTAACATTATTCAATAATTGTATAAAAAGAAATTACTGTTTATATTGGTTAACCCCCGTATTATAACCGATGACACGCAGTCCAGCGGGGCGATCACGGGCGTTATATCGCTTGTTTACTGATCTTATAGTCTATATATAGTATTGGTCATTCCTATTCTGTCCTCATTCTGGTTAACTTCAATTCCGAGACAATGTTTGACATCACCGATTAGATGGGTTAAGAGTTCCGTGACTTTTGATTGTTGCTGTGAAGCTACGAAGAAGTCATCAAAGGACATAGCAATAAGGGCTATATACTGCTATCTTCCCTTGAAGAAGAAGCTGCGGATTTCTTGAGACCAGAACACTCAAATGATATAATCTCATATATTACTGATGGCGATGACGGTAAAGAGACGTTAATTTCGACTGATGACCTTGTGACGGTTCTGTGAACCTCAAAAATCACCTGTAGCATTAAATACCTTTTCGTTCAGCAAAAGGGGCCATACATAATAGTGTCGTCAGCCCACGTACCTAAAGACACGTGGGCCGCATTTCCTCTACCAATGGATCATGCCTGTACGGCAATTGAAGGACACGAATTTTTTTGGCAACCCATTAGCTGGGTAAACACAAATGTTCAGGAGCGACATCGCCAGACGCCGACAGCCATCAAAAACCTCAAGCGATAATAAGGCGGCCAACCAATAAAAAAAAAGTTTACGATCTCCTCTTGAGACAGCTGCAATTGAATGTTCGTTTATCGGAATGACCATTATAAGAACGGAAGGTAAACAATAAACGAATTAACACTGTCTCTACAATGAGATACAAAGCACCCAAACCTATCCCAGCCGCAGATTATGGTTTCGGTCGAGGAATACAATACATCACATGCGGTTAGAGTACACAAAAGGGGATACCACAGAGGTGTGAAAAGCCTACCAAACCTCGGCGTATCTGAGGTCACACGGACACCAACGTTCGCGACTCTGAGTATGGGTGCATCTACACTATATCTGCACCATCGAAGTGGAAGTGAAAAGGAAGATACAGCGATCTTTTGGAAAAGAGAGGCCCCCTGGAAGAGAGAGGCTTCCAGAGGATGTAAAAGTAGGGAATGGAAGAACAACCGCGATGAGTTTCTTCCCTACGGAAAAAAATTTCTTTAGTCTACAGATAACGTTCAAGGCAGACAGTTCCGCCCAAATAGATAAAACCAAATACATCGAGTGCGTTTGCCGGTAGGCGTGTGGAGTTTAAACAAAAAAGTAATAATAATAATAAAAAACAATGGAAACACGACGTGTTTTATTTGTGAACTGTGTTCGGCGAACACAACTACTACGGTTAAAAAAAAAACGCAAATTGGGGACCCCGATGTGATCGGTGCAACACAACACACACACCCATACGCAAACAGGACTTTACTACTTAGATCACGACTTCTGCACAGAGTACCGTCTCACTCCCCCCACCGCTGTACCATCGGTCACCAACTCCTTGCGCCATCATTTCCACATAAAATTGATCACAACAAAGTAATTGGGGAGGGTTTAGTGTGGCGTTTGTAACAGAAACATTCAATACACAAGCAAATAATGAAGAACAACACAAAAAACAAAAACAAAAGCATATTCGTCAGGGATAATATTCAACATAGTAATCCCACATCAGACGAATGTACTTGATAATAACGATCGAATTCGAACAGGCGGCCGTTAATATGATGCTTCCATTGTTCGCTTCTTACCTGTTTCGTCGGGTGTTCAAATCACCATCTTCACTCTCCTTGCTTAACGCTATCACCTCACCTGTTTTCTCACACGCGATGACCTTCTCCATTTGGAAATTTCATAAATATCTGCTCCTTGAGTTCGCGGTCCAAATAAATGTCCATGTCAGACTTCGTTGCCAAAACGGTCATGATTCGAATTGAGTTGAGTTTCACTGAAGTCAACGCCAGGGATTTGGATGAATACAGGCGCATCTGCAGGCGCTTTTCCTCTAGTGGTTCAGCCTGATAGTGCTTATTCCGCAAAGGTTCGGTTTCCGAGAAGTTTACAGCCCCTTGGGCGGGGGCGCGAAGTCGATGACCTGACAGCGATTCTTGAGTCTTCCATTGGGTACTATGCGTAGTCTGTCAGTCACCCGCGAACTCTCTTACAGAGAACACCAGTTTAACAGTGCGCCAGTTAAAAAGTGAAGTGACTACATATTTAAAAAGTAAAAGTATGTCAAAAGCAATTTTTGACAACAAATACAATTCCTAAGAATTCACAAACAAAATACAACAAGGACACACCAGTAAACTAAATATTAATGTAACAAGCGCGACAAACAATAAATATACTCGAGTTCACGCCAAAAGTTTAAATTCAATAGACATGTGGTGACCAAAATTAAAACAGTGAAGATAGTCAAAACAATGAAATTCAGAAACCAAACAAAACAAATAATAAACGTAAAAACTTAATTGTAAATACTAAGTGAATTAAAAACACATAAATTAAAATAAAACCTAAAAGCAAATGTGCATATTGCAGTGAAGTGCGAAAAATAAAATAATAATCAACGATAAGAAACATAATATATCACCTCGGTCGCAAGCGCAAAAAACAAAAATTAAAATAGATTGCTCGTTAAGCAATCGGTATTTACCAGGTGTACCGGTATAAATGCATTAAATAAAATCAAAATAAGTGCATATAAAAACAGTTGAGTGAGGTGCAAAAGTGTTCGCGACAATAAAAACAAAAACAATAAAAAGATAACACTGCGGTCGCAAACGCGAAAATTAAAACAAACAATATATTGCTTGTTAAGAAAGCAATTTTTAAATCATCGTTTGGCGCGAGTGCAAGCTTACTGACTCTTAGCAGGCGGTAGGCGAGTTCAACTCAGCTTGCAGGAGAAATCAAGTCGCCGTGGTTCAAAAGGTCGCCTTTGTTTTTTTTTAATGAAAACAAACTGGAAAGAACCAGAATGAATACGGAGGACGATAAGAACACGACAACGCACAAACGAAAAGGCGCCCCGAAAAACTCCATTGTGACGCGAAGCAAAACCGCGAAATTGACGATGGATAAAGGAGATCAACAATTGGCGGACGACAGTGAGCTCCCCTTCCCCTCCAATTTTAACATATATGGGGCAAATAATTCATTCGCTTCTCTTGCATCCTCAGAGTCTGAGGATGAAGAGGAAGAGATAAGTGAATTGGAGGCGAAACTGGCGATGGCAAGAGCCCGATTACAAGAGAGACGCCGAAAGAAAAAAATAGCGGCGCTCGAACAAGAACAAAACCAGCAACAACTACAAAAGCTAAAGCCAAAAGTCGGCCAACAGCAACAATCTCACCATCAACAGCAACATCAACTTAAACATCAGCACCATCAACAGCAACAGCAACAGCAACAATTAACACAAAAGCGATCAACGAACCAGCAAGCAACACAGCAGCAGCAAAGCAACAATAACAGCGGAAAAATAAAGATGCCACCAATCAACACCATAGATGTTGACTGTAAGGAATTGGTAAGTCTTTGTAAGCTAGCCATAGGTAACAATTTTGCAGTTAAAAGACTGACGGGTAACAGGCACGCCATTCAAACATATACGGTGGCAGACCACGACAAAATTAAAGAGGTCTTAAAAAGAGCCACCGCGGAATTTTACTCGTTCACGCCGAAACAAACGAAGAGCGTAACGGTTCTATTAAAGGGTGTCGACCCTGAAATGGAACCGGAGGCTCTGCTCGAAATGCTTCAAAACCTGAAGCACGAAGATCTCGAGTTTACCGCGGTAAAACCATTCACCACACCCAAGGCAAGAAGGGAAAACCGCAAGCTACCCTTATTTTTGGTGCAATTAACACCCAACAGTAGGATTGGTGGTCTAAGAAAAATTTCAGTCTTGGATCATCAAATGGTCACATGGGACAAATTAAAAAAAGGCAGAGACATCCTGCAATGTCTACGTTGCCAAAGGTTTGGTCACTCGGCGGCTAACTGTGAAATGCAGCGCCGTTGCGTAAAGTGCGGAAAGGACCATAAGGCAGAAGAATGCCCTCTGGGAAAAGAACGGGTAGAAGACAAAGCCCTTCTAAAGTGCGCAGTGTGTCGGAATGAGGGACACCCCGCTAACTATCGAGGATGTCCTAAATTCCGAGAAATAATGGCAAGAAGTGTGACCCGGCAAAAAAACACAGAGCCAGCTCGTACTTCAACAATGCCCGTAACATCGCAGCGGTCGTACGCACAAGTTGCTTCGGGTGGGAGAACACCAAATCAGGCTACATCACAGGTAGCCACAAATACTCCCACACAGACTGAAACAACACCGCAAGCGGACGTGTTCGCAATCCTGCTCAATCTGCAGAGACAGATGACACAGCTACAAAGCCAAATAAACGAGATCTACTCGCATTTGCCCAGTCTAAATAACAGGTCGATATAAACCCTCTAACCACAACATCAATAAAAGCTCTTGTCGTGAATGTAAATTCACTAATAAGAACTGAGAGAAGAGCCAATCTTTTTAACCTGTTGCAAGAGGAACAACCTGATGTACTTCTGGCGGGGGAAACAAAGTTAAACCAGAGACATAAGATAGGACATAAAAACTACGATATTATACGAAGAGATCGACCTAACTCCTCTCAAGGGGGGGGGTGTCGCAATCTTTATTAGAAAAGGGATCAATCATAAAGTAATATATAGTGGAGAAGTGCGCAGGTTCCGGGTGCTGGAAGCCTGTATCGTCCGCATACCCCTTCAGCAAGGAAGGGGTTTGTATGCGATTGCGGTCTACGCACCTGAGGAGCACCAACAAAACCTATTTATAGCGGAGCTCGAGACACTCTTTCGATGCTTACAATTGCACCTGGACAAAAATTACTTTATCCTAGGGGGAGATATGAACGCCAAGCATAGAAATTGGGGAAATTATATATCTAATGCCAGAGGAAATCAGTTGGCTGGTTGGTTAGATCAGTATCATATTGAATATAGAACTGACCTGCTAGCTACGAAATATCCATCGTTCCCCAGAGGTAGATCGTTCTTAGATATCTTGCTAATCGACTCACGACTGAGATTACTTAACACCAACAGACGAAACACAAACTGTTTACGGACAATTGAATACGACAGTGACCACTGTGCATTCACGGCAGTAATAGAGCTTCCGAGCGAGCTCGCAGATCTGGAGGAATTCGTGACCCCGCAACCCTATAACTACGGGGCAATGCGATGGCCGCGGTTCACCAGATCATTAACAAGAGAACTTCGTTCGAATGACTTTAATCTGCCAGTAAACAGAAACCTGACTAATGACGAAATCGACAAATACATTCAACAAATGGACGAAGCCGTAAAACAAACAATGGACAAAACAATTCCCAAAACAACAGTTACAGATCACATTAACATGTACAGAAACGCAACAATAAACGCACTCCACAAGAAAAAGAGCAGACTGCTATCGAAATTAAAACAATTACACAGACAGTTTACAGACAGACAAGACCAGGAGATAATATCACTGAAATCTCAATTAAAAAACCTCCAACAATTACTTAAAGCTAATTATAGATTAGCAACAAATTTGTATTGGAACAACAGAATTCGAGCTATAAAAACTAATAACCCGAATATGTTCCCACAAATAAATAAAATATTCAGGAGAAATAATCAAAACGAGATTCAGTGTCTCCAAATTCCACGTACCGAGGTAAACAAGCAGCTGCTAACCAACATTGGCATAGATACAGAGAACGCTATCCTCAATAGTGAGCTCTTCGTGATCGAAGATCCTTTGGAGAAGGCGAACGCTGTGGGAGCTGTCTTTCAGGAAATGTACAAGGTGAATGAAAGCATTCGCCGAAACAATGACCTGGAGGACAGAATTCGACTGAATCACCTGCACCTCCGGAATGAAATTTCACATTGGCAATCGGAGAATCCTGGTTTTACGGAATTCAGTGACGATAATCTGTCAATCGACATTAATGCCAATGGTG
This sequence comes from Microdon myrmicae, assembly GCA_963931805.1. Taxonomy (NCBI): domain Eukaryota; kingdom Metazoa; phylum Arthropoda; class Insecta; order Diptera; family Syrphidae; genus Microdon; species Microdon myrmicae. The sequence goes on along the minus strand of OZ007496.1, from coordinate 218,672,866 downwards.
GGGCTAATAGCCTTTTAATCACAAGGGAAGGAATCCAGAGTATCTTCGACTCATTAAGAAGCAAAAAGTCAGTGGGAATAGATGGAGTACCTAACATCGTACTCAAGAACCTGCCCCCAAAGGCAATAGATATATACACGGTCCTGTTTAACAACGCGTTGAATAATGCATATTATCCCGCGCGTTGGAAAACGGCTATCATTCAGCCCATCCCAAAAAAGGGCAAAGACTGTACAAACCCAATGAACATGCGTTCGATAAGTTTACTCCCAAGCATCAGTAAAGTATTTGAAAAAATCATTAACAAAGCTCTGCTAAAATGGGTAGACGACAATAGCATTATTCCAAACAACCAGTTTGGCTTTAGGGCGGGTCATGAAACCACACATGCCGCAGCTAAACTGGTCTCCGACATACAATGGAATAAATGTAGGAACCAATGCACAGGTGCCTGTCTGATCGACCTGGAAAAAGCCTTTGATACCGTCTGGATCGAAGGGTTGTATTACAAACTGGTCAGATATGGCATACATAAGCCTTTACTATATGTACTTTACGATATGTCAAAGGACAGGAGGTTCGTGGTCAAAAGTGGTAATGTGACCTCTAATAAAACGTATAATATCAAGAATGGCTTGCAACAGGGCGCGGTGCTCTCTCCGATTCTTTTTAACATTTACATTAGCGACTTATTAGATGCACTTCCGCAGGCTATTGCGTACGCAGACGATCTCATAATTTACAGAACAGCTCCGAAAGTTGCGATCATAAATAGGTTAATACAGCGAGACTTCAACAAAGTGCAGCGCTATTGCGATGACTGGAAACTTAAGATCAACTTCCAGAAATGTGAAGCCATCCTATTTAGAACTCCATTATATAAAGCCACGTACGACACAAGGAAAAACTGGCGAAAGCTAGTTATCGTGGGACCGCATGGAGATAAACTGGAAACCAAGAGTTTAGTTAAATACCTGGGCATCTGGCTAGACCAATATCTGTATTTCAACAGACATGTAGAGGCTGCTTTGCTCAAAGCGAGGAAAACTTTTGCTATGACAAGGAGGCTATTTCATAGTAGCCAACTTGACAGCAGGGTAAAAGTCATATGCTACATGACGCTAATCAGGCCAATGCTCATATATGGTTGCCCAGTATGGTTCAACATAGGTCCAAATTTGATAGAAAAGATTCGGGTGTTCGAAAGAAAGTGTCTCAGAAGTTGTCTCAGATTATATCGGACACCGGAATCGGACTATAAAAAGTATTACTCAAATGAGACTTTATATAATGAAGCGTACATAAATAGGGTGGATAATTTTATGATTAAATTAATCAGAGGACATATTGCGAGAGCAATAAGCTCGTCCAATGACCTAATTTTCGGGGCTTATTATCCAAACACCTTATACTATGAGAGCGTGCGTCGCAACGGCTTTGTTCCACCAGAGGCGTTCCTTGACTTGGATATGAAAGGGCTTATACAGGATAGATCCGGAATTCCGCTGATCTATCATGTAAGTAGATCATCTGTAGACGGGCGATTGTGCTATGACCGGGAAGTAGCGCGCACCGAAGAAGAGCTCCTGCGCTTCAGTAGGGCTATCTCCCGCAGAGACCGGGACGATAGTATTAGACAGCGTCAACAGTTCTGGTGGTTGAATGGCATATAAAGACCTGGATACCAAAGTCGGTATAGAATCACACTATCATCAGCTAGCTTACATAGACTTAGCTTTTCTAGAATTAGGGTAGTATAAGATTTAAGTTAAGTTAGGCTAAGTGATTTTACATAAAAAAAAAAAAAAAAAAAAAAAAAAAAAAAAAAAAAAAAAGTAGATAAGTTTAGGTAAGTTAAGGAAGTTAAATTTTAAGAAAAAAAAAAAAAAAAAAAAAAATTTACAAAGTTTTTCAAATTTTTCTTTGTCTTTCAAATAATTATAAGTTATGCCACAAAGTTCTGTCGCCGAAAGGCAAATTATACAAATATTAAGTAATGTTTAGCTTAGAGCGTCTGCGAAGGACCAGTAAGTTATTATATAAGATATTTAAGCTAGAATTTAAGCATTTTTTGTCTAGCCTTTAATTTAGAAAATAAGAATATAAAAAGAAAATAAAAAAATGTTTAAAAAAAAAAAAAAAAAAAAAAAAAATGCGTAGTCTGTGAGCTGTTTTGGGAGCAGTTGCATTTTCATTCTGATTGGTGACCACAGTTCCATTCAATTTTCCGTTCAAAAACACGTATGCCTTGTGAGTAAGGTGTTAGAATATACTCGCAGCTAGGTCGGCTTGTCATAAGAGACGACTAAAGGCCGAGTGGTATGTGGGGTCCCAATGCCCTGTCTTCGGTGAAATACCACCCCATTAAGCTATGTGATCCGTGAAATGGTCTGGAAAAATCCCTGGCCATCTTTCGTAGCTTGACTGATGGACCGGTTAGACAAAAGCCCGGTTTAGGTGGTAACCCGGTCCCACGTTGAGATATCACCCCGTTACGCTGTATATTCCGCGATATCGTCGGGAGATTTTCTCGTATGCTTCAGATGTATGGCTGATGGCCCAGACTGACACGGAGACAAGTCATGATGGTACCTTCTGGAATGAAGAATTCCGAAGGTATACTAGTTTCCCATTCGGATCTCCGGGAGGGACTATATTAGAGGGGACATCACGTAAATATTCTGATAAATAACCGAACTTTAAGAAATCCCTCATCGCGTAATCAGGTTCGTACTCGAAACTCTGTAGACGCTCGACTGATAACAGCATTTTGTAACATCAGGGGCATCGGTTTTACCAATACGAATGTGAACGACGCCCATCAATATTTGCAAAGAGCGAAACCTGATATCCTTGCCCTAACTGAGACCCACGCCGATTCGTCAATTGATTCGACATACCTTCGTTGCTCAGGATACGACTAACATTCGAGATTCCGTTTAAAGGGTGGAGTCTGCGTCTTTATACCATCCGATCTGACTTGCCAGAGGATGGATGCGTTGGAACCCAATAACATGGACATAATGTGGTTGAAGGTCGTGCTGAGGAATTCTATTTAATTTCTTTGTTGTCTTTACCGCTGCCCGAATGACGATCGGCCACTGACATTTTTCGAACATCTTTCACGTACCGCAGACTGGATACAGATCAACCACCCCGATTATGAAATTATCGTCCTTGGCAATTTTAAAGTACACAGCTCCGGCTGGTACATTCTAACAGAACCGACGAAGCTGGGAGGCTGGCCGAGATGTTCGCTGTTGGCTGCAATTTGACACAATTTGTGGAGGAACCTACGCGAGTGTCGGATACCCGCGGTGATTATGCGGATGCCCTGGATCCTTTTTTGATATCCGAGCCGCGCATTTATGCCGTGGAGACTGCTGCGTCACCGGGAAACTTGAGACTCCGATGTTGACGCATGCGCGGTCGGTCATAAAGATTATTCTTCTCGGGATGGAGATCTACATTCCGCATTACATCAAAAGAAATTCATCTGATAAACCTTGGTTTGGAAAAAATGCGAGCAGATTATAGCGGCAAAAAATAGAGCTTGTAAGCAATGGAACTCCAATCCCACAGGTTAAGAATGAATTTTGTTAGAATCAGAAATGCGTGCGACCAGGCGATTGATACTGCAAAGAAGTCTTACAACGACAGAGTGACCAATAAACTCCTTGAGTGCCCAATTGGTTCGCGTCCCTTATGGTCAATGGCAAGGGCTATCGGCGGTAACTTCGCTCCCTCCTCTTTCCCCCCGTTGGTCAGACAGCGGGACGTTAGTCACAAATTCAAAGGATAAAGCTAATGTGTTCGCGAATTTATTTTCCACGAATTCAAACCTCGGATTCAAAGGCGAAAGCTAATGTGTTCGCAAATTTATTTTCCACGAATTCAAACCTTGATGCCGTTCTGTTGTAGCCACGTGCAATCACGCCGATGCGAGGAATGTGAGGTTCCGGCCGTGTACTGTTCAACGCATACTACGTGAACTGGACTGTAAGAAGGCAACCGGCACGAACGGAATATCAGCAATAGTTTTTAAGAACTGCGCTCCATGACTGTCGCCGATTTTTGGCAGATCACTTCGGTTATCGTATGCACGGAAGACATTTCCTACCTGCTGGAAAATTGCTAAAAAGGGGATCCCAAAAAGTCTCTCCCATAAAATTACCGGCCGATAGCATTACTGTATATGTTATCTAAGGTGATGGAAAAGATCATCAATGCCGAGTTAATTAAGTATTTGAAGTGCACCGGGCTTCTGAACGATCGTCAATCCGGATTCCGTCGTAGGCGGTCCACGGAAGTCCCTTTGACGCTTATAACCCATATATGGACATTGGGTTGTTGTAGACGGCGAGTCTTCGTATCTGTATTCTGTTAATTCCGAGGAACCCAAGGTTCTATTTTCTCTTCAGCTTTACTTTTGCTCACATGAATTATTTTTTTGAGTCGATCGATATCAGGGGGTTCCGTTTTGCGGATGATGGTATGCTTGTTTCCTCTTTTCCGAGTGATCGGCCGATTAGTGCATCAACGTCGCACCAACTGAGTTCATGCCAGATCGAGTATCTAAATCAGAATCTGGATAAGGTCCTGCAGTTGAAAGAAAAGTGACTCATCGGCTTCACACTTGATGATGAATGGCCGGGCCCTCTGGCGAAAGTATGAAATTGCTCGGCGTCACGATATGTGGGAATCTATCGTGGCATAACACGTATCGGACATCGCCAGGTCCGTCTCAGGAAAACTGAGTTATCTTTTTAGAGACAAGAAATATTTTACTCCGGGCCAACTATTTCTCTTGGATAAATCCGTAATTAGACCCGCGCTCGAATATTGCTCTCATGTTTGGAGCACGGCTCCTAAACAGACCCTAGACCTACTTGAGAGCATACAGAGACGAGCGATCCGTCATATCGGGGACACAGCGCTGACGTCGGGTCTACAGCCGCTATCACATCGAAGGCGCGTAGCTGACCTCTGTCTGTTTTACAAATATTATCATTGGTACTGTTCTTCGGACATTTGTGGTACAGTTCTGCATAATTCGGTTTATAAGCGCCCCACAAGACAATCCGACAGATCGCACCAGTTTGCGGTTCATCTCCCGCGGCGCGATCTTCCCTGCATCAGAACTCGTTCCGTTACAGAGCGGGATCGCTGTGGAACTCCCTCCCCACACGAGTGTTTCCGGATCGTTACATTCTGCAACTGTTCGGGAAGAACTGCAACAGTTATTTGTTGGCATCTGGGTGCGTCGTGTCGGCGCTATAGGTTCGCCTCTCCCGACAGAAGTAATAATAATAGTAATAACAATAAAAAAAACAAAAAAAATTATTAAAAAAAATTAATAAATAAATAAATAAATAAATAAAAAAATATACGGTCTCTTAAAACGTGGCCAAGTTGGATAGAGTAAAGTATTTCTCGCATCTCTTCTTTCCCATATATTTGGCTACCGTCTTTCCATCTTCAAATATGTGGTCGTTCCAGTTACGAGTAGAATTAACCATCAGATTTAATTGATGTCGTACTTTCACACTATGTTTTATAATTTACAGTTCACTGATATAAAGTGTGTGACAAATGTCCCAATGACTTTTGCCTTGTGTCTTAGAATATAACGCTTTTTATCGCCCGGGGAAATTTTTTTTTTACAATAGTTAGATAAGTATAATTATCTTACAATAAAATAAAGCTTTGAGAAATGGTGTTGATAGCAGAAATGTCAAATTACGTTCATTTAAATTACTACATAGTTTTAAATCCGCATCAACTATCGACAAAATCTGCGTATAACTTGATTTGTATTTGAGATAAATTAAAAATTAGATGTTCAGAATCACACAATTCCGTAGCTCTCGCTGTGGAGTGAAACTTTTACAACTTGACAGTACTCTGTATCCGCAATTATAAAGGGCAACGCCACTATCACTCTAAGTCTTCTCTTATTTATTTGCCAGTAAGTGGAAACTTCAGCATAGCACAGTACATTTGGTTGCCCGCCTTGCGCGCTTTTCGTATTATATTCAAGCACACCTCAGTCACTTAAATTGTCAAAACCCATATTTTGTTTGCAAATGGGGTCGCAAGCAATTTTCCTCAATTGACTCTTGTAAATATTTCATTGCATATAATTTCAAAATCCCCGTTTTGCTGTTGCAATCGTGGTCTGTTTATAGTCCTGGAACTATGCGCACAACATTAGTTGTACTCCTTCCACGTTATCTATTCGTTCCGGGACTCCTGCTAAATCAATTCCTGTCAAAGCAAGTCGTCAGAAGCAGTTTACATGCAGATGGATTTTCCCATCCACAAACCACATGCTTCATCAATGCAATCGTGTCCATCAGTCCTGGTCAAATGCGAGGATATATAAAAATCAAAGAAATCAAAAACGTACAAAAAAAAAAAAACAAGAAAACATCGTTTTCCAATCAATTCACCTTCACAGACATATGCAGTCTCCATCGCTGGCTTCCTGCCAATCCGACATAGCACTTTGATCGCCAGAAATATGACGAACGCCATTATTGCCGTGCTGCCGCCCAACAGCAACAAGAAAAATCGAATCCTGAATAACCAGAAAACCTCAAGACCAAAAAACCATTTCCAATTCCCATTTCGAGCGCTTTTTTTTATTCGTCGACGACGCCCCCTGCTATCGACAGATACAGCAACAACATAAGAATGCGCTTGGATACTCGCCCGAACGAACCCACGTTCGCCCCTTTTTCTCGTTTTCGGCGAGTGCTATATGTGTGAGGGACTGTGTATCCCCATCTGTGGTGTGTCCAACCTACGCTTGCCGCACGTAACATACTCGTATGCATGACAACATAACATTGTTGTGTCGACTAACCAAGTCGATCTGTGGGCTTCTTGAGTTGCCCGGGTGTGTTGCTCCCCGCAAGACCAAATATACATGTGGGGCCGCAGGCACCCAATCCAATGGCAACGCCATGAATATTTCATCATGCAACGCCAGTACAGAGCGAATGGACTTTATTTTGTGTACCTGTGCTCATATACAACCAGATACCGTACATAAATACATAAGACGGTGAAGAAGGAGAACCAGCGAACGGCGCCCGAACACGGTATTCATCATAACCACATTCTGGGGATACAGGCCTTCTGTCGATAGGTAGATACAGCACCAAAGACGCGTCGGGGGCTTTTGTTCGCTGTTGGCTCTTCAAACATTCGCCATATCGAAAGGTGGAAAAAATAGACAGCAAGAGTACAAAGAAACTCCGGCTACAAGAACTGAGAGCAGCCGCAAAATGCAAAACGCAAACAAAAGAACTCTCCCCCTCAATGTTCTCACTACTCTGGCTCCCACCGACTACACTCCTCGCAAGGCAAAGATTCCTTGGCTACGTCGAGGTATGTAAAACAACTGAAACTCTGTTATTAAATATGGCTGCGGCAAACTTGTTGTTGCTATTGCTATGTAATTTCTTTTTTTAATACTTTTTTTGTAAATCATTCGTTGGCTTTTTTCCTGCCTATCCAGCGCTGGTGTCGTAGCAATCGTACCTTTTGACGTCTCCCCTTTTTCCACTTGAGATACTGGGGCGCCTTCTTTAAGAGCAACGCCGCATGCAAATCTTTGTTTGTCTCGCAAGAGCTACAGCTCTATTGGCGTCGTATTAGAAAAACTTCTCTGAGGAACTATGGCCACAATCGGCTGTGCTTGCGCGCCCTGCCCCTCGAGGCGAATGGGAAATTAATGAAAATTGTATGTCTTGGTGTTTCAGGGTGGCGTAGGGTGGACCTCGTAGTTTGCGTCGAAATTTACATATCTCCAACGTAGTATCCAAGAGTGCGGCACCGCAAACTACACAAGCCGGGTAAGTGGCTTTACGAGATGCCAGTCTAGATACAAATGGGTGTGATGATTTTGATGGCATTCAATGATGGTTTTTTGACGGAAGTCCCCCAACAAAAACTAGTAAGCTAATGGCACCTAAGTAGCAACAGATTGAATGAAGCATCGACCTAAAATTAATGTTCTCCATAGAACTTACCTCAGGAAAAGACGGGTATGAAAACCCATTTCAAATTACTTACTGCAAACCCGTTCGTTGCTACTGAACCTTGTTATTTATATACCGCGGGTTGAACTAGCAAACTAGATTAGGTGCTTATGAGTTACTTCTTTGTATGTTTTCCTAAACTGGTCTTTCTAGCCAGATGTCGATAAATTGAAACCTATCCAAAGATATATTATGTGCGTGTTGACCACCGTTTTTGAAAAAATTAGGATCCGGATGAAACCTATGACTCTTGGGGCTGTATTGACAATATTTGCAATTACATGCGGATTTGCATCGTTTTCCTTGTGGCCATGCTATTTGACTTAATCTTATCAGAAAAGAGGGGTGTTTTTAATAGATACTGTAAAACTCCTAAGATTTGTCGCTTCGCCCGCTCATGAACCCTCGCTGTTACTCTTACCACTTTCAGAAAACCTAACCAGTACTACAAAACAAAAATCTTCGCTGCTCGTGTATGAAACGCGCACAGGGGTATTGTTGGAAATTCAAATGGAAAGGGCGTCACAGCCGCCTAACCAACTCACCTTACTCGCCATGTAAAGTTTTTTTTAGGCTATCGGACACTTGTCCTATTCGCAGCAATATTACCTCTCATACTATCCAGTGGGATGGTGTATCTTACTTTAACCTCAACATTCTCGGTGTCGTGAAATGAATTTACTAGGTTGAAAATAGTTTGGTCAACAGAACAAGTTCGACGATATTTTCGACCTTCATTTCGATATAAATCTTCGATAGGGTACTTTTTCTATGTAAGAATTTATTAATTGCAAAACATTCAGTGGTTGAAAAATAATTAGTTTCGTAAACGTAAAATCTGTAATCTAAGTGAAACTCCATCATCTAGCGTGTAGTAGTGTCCACGTTTAGGTCACAGTTACCACAGTTATATCGGCGCAGAAATTCGTCAGAATGCCGACAGAAAAGTACAAAAACAGCCTCAGAGTCGACCATACGATGGCTTTTATTCTCCAGTGAGAGTAAAGGCGGTCCCATTTTTTTCGCACACCATTTTACATGTAGCTATCAAGTGAGTAATGGTGTTTACTAAAAACAAAGCATTGTCGATACCATGAGCGCCATCTCTTGGGTCTTCTAAAGACTTATTGAACAGCCCTTGTTCCTGAAAGACGGTTTACTCAGCTCTTTGCAGAACTATATACCTTAAGCCAACACGGCTACCCTTCCCATGGTTGTTATAACTCCTCAATAATGGTGTTGACGCACAACTGGTGTAATAACAGATATGATTTCACTCGGCGTGAGGAAGTTTATTTCGCATAGACTAAAGAGTATCAAACCTAAGTCAGTTGGATTTTATACGCTGCGAAGCTTTCAGGGTCACATATTTACGTGTTTGGTAAAGTAAATTGAACAATGGCGAAGAAAACCCGAAGAGATTTAGGGGGGTTACGAATTAGCACAATACACACATTCGACTCTGTTCTACACCTTACACTGAATCTGCACACACGCTGTTTTTGCTATGTAATAATGCACACTTCTTTGTTATCTTATAATTACTGCCACTCACTTTTATACGAGGGCTGTTCAATAAGTCTTTAGAAAATGAGGACGGTTTTCTTTTATTTGCTGATTAAGCTGACCTAATAACGCATAATACTGTCCAGTTATCGTCTGCCCCTTTTCCAAATAGTCAATAAATATAATAACACGTGCATCCCAAAACACAGTAGCCATAACCTTTCCAGCTGATTTCACCGTATATGCGTTCTTTGGAGCCCGTTTACCTTTAACAGCCCAATATTTTGACTGTTCTTTCATCTCGGGAGTGTAACGGTGTATCCATGTTTTATCTACAGTTACTAATCTGTGCAGAAACTCATCTAGGTTGGGAAGCATGGGTTTCAAAAGTTCTCAGCGGCGACCAAATTCGATACCCATCTCGCAGATATTTTTTTCATACTCAATTTGTCATACAAAATTGAAACATGAAACAAATTGAAAATTGACATATACCTAGTAAGGAGTAATGCTTATAAAAACATGCTGATAAAAACAATCTTTAGCGATGCTACGAGCGCTATCGGAGGCCCTTCTTAAGACTTATTGACCTACCCTCGTATTACTGATTCCATAGCACACTGTATTCACATTCTGCTGTAATATATTGTAGAAGGCTTGGGGTTCGCTGGATTAATTATTTTAATAAATAAGAGCCGTTAAATCGATTCTCTTTGCAAACACTTTATTAATCTGTTAATAACAACCGTTACTTTCACCATACACTTAGCGATTTCTTGACTTATCGTTTCCTTACTTATCGCTTGCTTACTCTGCTTACTTCTCACTTCTTAGTTATCTCCATGATCTGTGTGCGACGTATTTATACCGTTTCCTCATTTTGATTCGGCGTTTCGTTTCCGTCCGTTCCATAGCCTTGAATGTTCTACTGTTCATAGTCTCCAGTTTTCCAGTACTTTCTAGAATATCCTAGTACTTTGTTTCGGACTTTCTCGAATATTCTAGCACTGATTGTCCTATGCGTCACAATATTTTTAATAATGTTTATTTACATTCCATCAAACCTTTTTAAATATTCACAGCATTTTGGTCCCCCCGCTTGGTAGAAACCTTGACGTGGTGCGGGAGCTTAAACTACAATGAATCACTCAGCCTATGCTGACGGCCTCTTTGACATCGGGTCGAATCAGAGCAGTAAGTAGACCTTACCATATCAAAGAGGAGCTCTGATGTGGCGGACTATCTGAAACCGCAAGACTCATGGGAACTAAAATGAATAATTAATATACAAAAAACAATCCCACGAAAAACCCGGTAGGCGTAGGTGTGATGAGTCGACACTCCCACAAATCATCAAGAAAAGATCAACTCGGCAAAAAGAAGACATAGGGAAAAACGGAAAAAGCCGGATATACGGGTCGGACGTGGAATGTTGGAACGTTATATAAACCAGGTGGGATACAGAAGGTCGTAGAAATCGCGACACAATATCAAATGGACATCGTCGCGCTTCAGGAAGTCCGACTCCCACATCAAGTAATGGAAACCAACGGGTTTATACTGGCGTATGGATGTACCGATATACATAATCTCGGAACCGGGTTCATCATAAGCAAGAAGATTACGCCCCATGTAAAAGATGTGAAATTTATTAATGACCGAATGTCGGTGTTAAAATACAGGGCTCATGGTACAATTATGCATTTATAAACGTACACGCTCCAACAGAATTTACGGATGAAGAAACGAAGGACACGTTCTTCGAGACCCTAGAGGAAGTATTTGATGGGATCTCATTATTCGATGATAACTTCCTCCTCGGGGACCTCAATGGGAAAATTGGAAAGGAAGATATCTTCCAAACAACTATAGGTAAAGAAAGCCTACATGACGTTTCAAATGATAATGGAATTCGAATTATTACGTTCGCAGCGTCAAAAGATCTGGTAGTGAAAAGCACAAGCAAATCCATAAAGCCACATGGATATCACCCGACGGCGTAACGCGTAACGAAATAGACCACTTCCCCATAGACAAAAGACACCATTAGAATATCCTTGACATAAGATCATATAGAGGAGCAGAGTGCGACTCCGATCATCTGCTAGTAATGGGCAAAATCAGGAGTCGGCTCGCAGCAAACCCACATGGGCAGTCACGGGAAACGAGCAAAAAGTTCAACATTGATAAATTCAAAGACCTACACAAAACGGCTGAATATCAAGACGAGCCAACGAATAGATTAAATATCCTAGAGAATGGGAGCAGTGAGGAAGGGGAAGCCAATAGTGTGTACACTAAATGGACATCCCTCAGAGACACAATCAAACAAACAGCCCAAAAGGTATTAGGATATAAAAAAACGATTAAGTGCAAACCTTGGTTTGACGATGAGTGCAGGGCGAAGATCGAACAACATAAACGCCTCAGAGTAATCCACTTAAAATGATATGATGAAGTCAACGCAGAAAGATACGCGACAATTCGGAAAGAGACAACGAGACTTTTCAAACGCAAAAAACGCGAATGGGAGAAGACTCGGATCGAAAAAATCCTAGAAAATTCTAGAGAAAAGAACATCAGAGGTAAGTATGCCGACATAAATTCAATCAGAAGTGGCTATCGAAGGAGAACCAAAATAATTCGAGACGCAAACGGCTGTCTGGTCACAGAAACAAACGATATCGTGTCAAGATGGAACCTGTACTTTGAAAACCAGCTCAATGTGCGCACCCATCAACCACAAATAAACCCAGCGGACATACGTACAGCCGAGCCTCAGATCCCAGAGCCCTCCTTCAATGAAGTTGTAGACGCAACAAATCGATTGAAAAACAACAAGGCTCCCGGAGTGTTGTGATATGCATCTAAAAGAGAGAAGAATTAGCCATGGTTGACGACCATAGAAGCAGCACTCTCATGTGGACTACAAAATAAAGTATACGTGTAAAATGTCACCCTTATAGTCGTTCTTGCAGTATATGAAAATGGTGACCTTTGAGTTTTTGGACCTATAAAAAAACCCATTTAAAGTTAGACCTGGACTGTAAGGGGGATACGTTAAAGCGGGATTTTTGTTTGTTTGTTAGTTAGAAGTTCGTGGACGACGTGCACCACATGTGGCTTTGCGTTGTGGTGGTGCAATTGCCAACGATTAACGAAAACGGACGCTCTTTTTGAGATGAAGCGTAGCTGCTTCAATCAGCTGTCTTACCGTTATACACGGCCAATGCGTATCATCACAACCTTGATGGTGATTGTTTCTTCGGTAAGACCGATATATAGGGACCACCTTCCAATGAACACGACTCCTTGACCCTTAGAAATAATATACCGTCCTGTTACTCATAATAATATTGTTTAATGCCCTATGAAACTGTTCATAGGAGTTGGTAGATGTTAACCGATGCAAAACACGACATATTATCGCATATCATTATTTCCGTAACGTAGACATCGCTAAATTTTAGATGCTACCGGTGCGTATTCTCCTACAACGACAGTAGTGTCTGTCTTTATTGAACACTCAGTGTATTATAGTCTTTGCCATTGATCGAGTATCAATTGGGCATTCAAGTTGAGTTTGTTGTTGTAAGCCTTCCTTCCAGTTTCAATAAACTAGTGAAGTTCCGAGCTTAGACGAATAATTTCGGTAAGAGACCTGTGGGTCTGTATTGTGGGGTGTCGGCAAGGACACGGGTTCATTAATGTTCCCCACCTACTTGTTCCATCGAGAGCAAAAGCACCGAGTTCATCCGTCAAATTTAGGAGAGCAGAAGAATTAAACACTGGTATGCCACTTGAATTAATGTGGCTTTATTTAACGCAGTTTTACTTATAGTACTTAGTCACTAAGGGGATTTTACATCACACTCGTACAACGGGTCGGAATAGTCTAGTTCGGGAAAATACCCTTGTCGACCGGAATTAATGTTCGAAGAACTTGGTTGGTAAGAAAAAGGGAAGAAAGCCCTTGCTGGTCCGAATTGATGTCCAAATAATTCGATTGGTGCAACGGGGGGCGCTGGTTCGCTACTTGCTCGCGGCGGTGATCGAAATCAGTCCTCTATCGTTCGTGAATTTCCTCGAGGCACTTAATCACTAAGCCAACGTTACATCGCGCTCTTAGGACCAGCCGGAGAGGTCTGATTCGGGAAAATATCCCCGCTGACCGGGATTAATGTTCGAATAATTTAATCAGCGTGGGAGGAAGCTAAACTGATTTAGTGCGCCTACTCTGCGGCGATTGAAACTTGTTCTGTTAATGCGCCCGTTACCGAGGGCAAGGCTCCGCGCCTCTGACGACACCGACTCAATCGACACTCCAGTGGCTCCCCTCGACCCTCGCGTCCACTTACGACTCCCTTCACTAGACCTCTTGATACTTCCACAGTCACAACTCGGCCCTCTACAACCTCCTCAACTCCGGTCCCTTCTAGACGTCGGCACCGCCACGCCCACCACACGAGCCGGTACTACCCAGCAGGGACAACCTCGACCCGATTCCCCCGCGTTCCAGAACGCCCCCAGCGTCGAACCCAGCCTTCATTCCCCCGATATCAAGCACCCCCCCCCCCCCCCCCTCGACTAAGAGGACGTAGAGCTATGGTTTGCTTAGCTGTGCATTTCCCTGGCCGCTAACATGCACGACGAGGAACTCCGTGCAGTTGAGCTGATGAGAGTCCTCGACCGCACCCAACGAACGCATGTTGCGCACATCATTAGGTCAACCGACCCCAACCTCTACAGCAACATGTGGGGCACGCTCCTTGACGCCCTGGACGAGCCCAGGAGTAGCCGACAACAACGCTTGGCAAGCGAGACCAACCTTTCGGGAATGAAACCGTCCATTTTCCTGACCCATTTACGCTCAATAGCGGGGACCAGGATCTCGGACGATTTCATCAGACCTCATTTCCTGAGATGCCCCCACAGCATGCCCGCGCAGCACTAATAGACCAGCCCAACCAGAGCTTGGGCTACCTATCCAAAATCGCTGACGCTATTATGGAAAACTCCGACCAACATTCCTGGATTCAACACCACCGGGCTAGGAGCAATAGCCCCAACACACCAATAGGCACCACGGCGACGTAAGCAGATACCGCCCACCTTTAAAACTCCCAGCGTTGGACCACAGGTTTCTTTTTTGTTGTACCTTTACCCAAAGTATTTATTTCCTGTAAGGTGAGCTCCTTCTGAGCCATCAAACACCACAGTTTAATTAACTTAACGTCGAGTTTCAGCCGCTGGAGAGTGTGTGTCGTCAATTGTGCGGAGCCTTGCCCTCAGTAGCGGGCGCATTAACAGAGCAAATTTCAATCGCCGCAAAGTAGGCGCACTAAATCAGTTTAGCTTCCACCCACGCTGATTAAATTATTCGAACGTTGATCCCGGCCAGCGAAGATATTTTTCCCGAATCAGACTTCTCCGGCTCGTCCTAAGAGCGCGATGTAACGTTTGCTTAGTGATTAAGTGTCTCGAGGAAATTCGCGAACGATAGAAGACTGATTTCGATCACCGCGGCGAGCAAGTAGCGAACCAGCGCCCCCCGTTGCAGCAATCGAATTATTTGGACATCAATTCAGACCAGCAAGGGGTTTCTTCCCTTTTTCTTACCAACCAAGTTGTTCGAACATTAATTCCGGTCGACAAGGGTATTTTCCCGAACTAGACTATTCCGACCCGTTGTACGAGTGTGATGTAAAATCCCCTTAGTGACTAAGTACTATAAGTAAAACTGCGTTAAATAAAGCCACATTAATTCAAGTGGCATACCAGTGTTTAATTCTTCTGCTCTCCTAAAATTGACGGATGAACTCAGAGCTTTCGCTCTCGATGGAACAAGTAAGTGGGAAACATTGATCAACCCGTGTCCTTGCCGACACCCCACAATACAGCCCCACATTGGTGACTCCGACGTGATGTAAATAAAGTGCAAGCGGTGATAAACCCGCAAAATAAAAAATAAAAAGACATTAAACGAGTGCAAGTCGTTGAATATATGTTTGGCTCGTATAGCTAAAGTGGGCCCAAGTGTTCACAGAACCACAATCCTTCAAAAGTTAATAACGGCCGTTTCGGCTGGCTTTCCAGCTTGATGTGTTCTGTCAGAATGTACTAACCAGTAGGTATTGTGCTCAGTAAAGTCTCAGAGAATAATAATAGTCTCAGAACCTGGATGGTTAATTTATATCTAGCCGGCGGGGTGTGAAAGATGTTCGAAGATTGTCGCTGATCGATCGTTATTTAAGGGGCGAAACATACAACAAAAAAGTTTAATGAAGCCCGTCAACACGATTTCCATCCAAATGACGCCCAAGTCATTTGGTTCTAATCCTTTTTCACTTTGGCAAGTCAAATTAAACTGGGTGAAGATGCAGATTCCGAAATATCGCATGTAAGTCGTATCAACAAGTCAATCTGAGTCTCGGTTAGTACTAGAATATTGATTTTCACTGTTTGTAAATATCGGCGGACGCCACTTACATTCGTTGGCGAAATCCATCCCTCTTATGTTACAAAATGTGTATTTCGTGAGCGGTGCCGGTTCCGCGAAAACGAGTCGCTTACAATTTGGTGTCTTATCGACTTATTCTCATGTTGTACCCCTGAGATAGAGGCTTGTTTACGGCTGGAATTTTTTCTCTTAGATGTACCATCATGCCATTCTCTTAACCTCAGTCCGGGACACCAACTAAACATCCGGCGCACAGTCAAAAATTTGTTCCGACTGTTGTATTCCAGAATACTACCCTTATTCGCTTGAACACTAACTCATGTCCTTTCAAACACAACCCTTAAAACTACATCCTCACATATCTTACATTCTCAGTTAATACAATTCATAAATAAACAGACACAATATTCTATATCCAGTCACTTACAGCACATTTCATAAATAAACAGACACAATATTCTATATCCAGTCACTTACAGCACATTTCATAAATATGCCCCTTTTCATAACAAACACATTTTTCATTTCAAAACATGGCCACTTTGATTTTCGTTCAAAGTTTATTTAAAATTCTAAGTCACAGAGACTTCTAGATTGTTTTGTTCAGT
The DNA here is from genome assembly GCA_963931805.1 of Microdon myrmicae. NCBI lineage: Eukaryota > Metazoa > Arthropoda > Insecta > Diptera > Syrphidae > Microdon > Microdon myrmicae. The sequence goes on along the minus strand of OZ007496.1, from coordinate 218,656,244 downwards.
TTATACGCCACAGTCAGTTAGAACAAAATGTTCTATATAAACAAGTAAATTTATATGAAAAAAGTAGAAAGAAGAGAGCTCAGCTTGAGATAGCTGAGTTCAATAAAATATAAAAATAAATAAGAACTATAATTGTTTTAATAATAAAAGAAGAGATTATAATAACCTCCACGCTCTTCCCTCGAAAGAGGAAGCACGGCGTTGGAGCCGTAACACCACCATATCACCTAAACAAATTGGGATGGTATTTCAACTTGGGATCGACAGTCCTACACACAGAGCACGTTATAGCAAAATTTCTTTGTGGATGCCCTTTTTTGAACATTTCACATCATTAATGCGTTGCATGGTTCCAAAAAACCAATCGCGTAAACGCCTTATTGAAAAACAACTTTTAACAATCTACATGCTCATGTACTTTGTGTTGGACTTAAAATTGGGTGCACGCAAAATATAAAATAAAATAACTAAAGGGTACTCGCAGTGTCCTTATGGAGTACCTTTCTTTGGAGACGGGATCGTACCTTTCATCTATAGCTGGACCCAGTGCGTATTCGTCGTTGGTTTTCGAACAGTAGGAACTGGACTTGGGGGTTACAGATTATCTTTTTGCCGGAGTTACCTAATTGGAGGTTTCAAGATTAATCATCATCATCATCATCGGCGCTACAACCGGAATCCGGTCTTAGCCTTATTTAGCAAGTCTCTCCACCGGTATCCGGTTCATATCCGAGACTTGTTAATTTGTCCATAATAATTTGTTTTTACGGGCAAGGTTATTAGACTTGCGCCAACCTTTCTCATGATGTCGCTGCATGCATTGGTTCACTACTTAGCGGGGGCTAAAGTAGTTATCCAGGGGTGTCAGGTGGAGACTGCATGTCATCTTGAATTGAATATGGAAAAGGATCGTCCTGGCCTTCGCCGGGTTGAAAGCATAGACTTTACCCTGTATGTTCGCCCCCACCCCCCTTTCAGGATTAATATCTGGCCTTAACTGTTCATTATCTTTTTCTGTGGAAACGTTTGTGGGGGTTCTTGAAGCTCACCTGAAGAACCCCCATATCCGCAACCCATATTTACATCCCAATCACCAGCACCTGAAAACATTTCCTTTTTCAAGGACATTAATGCATACAAGCATTACCGAAAATTCCTAAAAACAATTACATCTACAAGGGCATTTTCTCTGCATTAACGCATCGGCAACATTTTCTCACCAAAGAATTATTTATGGAATAAACAGCATATCCCTGAAAGGAAACAATTCGGTTCACATATCATGTAACCATCCCAACGAGGGATAATGATCATTGCGTCGTCTATTCCCAGCTTCATCATGTGTACCACTACACCACTGATAGTTCCGCCGAAAACCGTTCACCAAAGGAAAAATAAAACACTCTGTTTTTGTTTGTAATTCGTTTTTATTGTTTTTCACATTGTTTGAAAAGAATGGTATTTGTAACGCAATCGTGAGGAAAAGAATCGTTGAACAGATACCGTTGGATATTGCAATTAGTCAAAATAAGATTTTATCAAATGTTAATATGAACTACACTAGTTACACATGGATACGATTTTCTGAATATTGTTCCAAGGACGGGTTTTAACTAGACGATGTACTTTTGGTTATAGTCTCAACATTTCACATAACTATCGAAGGTTGTTACTTTCGCAATTTTCTATTTGATTAGTATATTGCAACGTTAATGTGTATTAAACTAAAGGTGTATTAAAGCGCGAATGTAAATGTCGCATCTCGCTTAACAAAATAGCATAGCCAACATCAATCGAAAGACGACGACCGTCGAACATTGCATTGACACCCCAACTGTCATAAGTCGTAAGTCACCTCATTCGTCCAGTTTCGTCCAGTTATCGTTCTGCGAGGCATAGCCCCGCCTACTTCCGTTCATCAAAGGACTTTCGTTAAGATGGCGGCCATTAACGATTTCAACGGTGAAGATCTCTACACAATCCTTTTACTTTTTTCGTCGTTCCAAAGCGTAACAGTCGCTTCAATCGTAATTTTCGTACGATTCCAAAATTTGTAATCGTGTTTTTCGCATCTCCATTAAAGTTATAAATGATAAACATTTCGATTAGTCGTATTTAATGTCGTCAGTAGTTTCGCTAAAGATTTGTTCGTATTGCACGGTAAACACATCGTGCCCAAAAACAGTAAATCTTGCATATTATTCCGAAACGAGCTTTCTCGACTACACTCGACTGTGGATAAAATTCGACTCCAACTCCTATGGTGGTTAATTTGCGACTCCGGCGCGCACTCGCTAGTGGATGAAACTCGACTCATTGAACTGACTCGCGCAGAGTCGTTCCTTGGTTAGGGGTGGGTTTTGGTTTTCGAGAGAAACGTGAAGTTTCTCTCTGTGGCGACCAATGGGAGAGGATCTCTCTGCGTTGATCTTGACGGGATTATATCGCTTGTCCATGTTACCAGGTCATGGGCAAACGGAAACGAGAAAAAAGGAAATGAGACCAAGGGCATGCAGCTGCGCAAATACTCTGCATGCCGTTAGGGTATTACGATCCAGCGCCGTGCTTCCTCGACGCGACCGAGGGAAGAGCGTGGAATGTCTTTTTTTTTCTTTAATTGAAAAACTTTTATTTAAATTTATTGTACACAAAACTTTTATTTTAAAACACTAAAACTAAAATTAATTCTCCTCACACAACCTTCCTTGTCGGAAGTCTAATTATTACTCCTTGACATTTTTGATTTCGTATGAACGAAATCATTCAGTTGTCCCTAGTTACTTATTGGGGGTGATTCATTGTTTTTCGTTAACCGAAACTATTGCAGCTGCTTGGGATAACGGAAATTGTATTAACTGTTGTTATGAAATGTATTTGGTATGTGTATGCTATGTTATGTTATGCAAGTTTGAGAATTAGGGACGATAAATGTATTTCTAATGTATGAAGTATTGTATTTCTAATGTAATGGAAATTGAATTGATTAGTATGCAAATGTAAGAACAATGGAAACTGATTTGATTAGTATGTAAATGTTTGAACTATGGAAATTGAATAGATATGCAAATGAGTTTGAAGGAAAAGGATTATTAAAGGATATATTTATTATATTAAGTGTATAAATGTATATTATGGGGTTTTATGTTTAAATGGATATGTTACGATTGAGGTAAGGATTTTGAGAAGACGGTAGGGCTGCGGAGCACTACATCCCACCCTTCTTCGAGAAAGAAAATTATTCTTGAAGAGGATAATTTTCTTTGACTAGGTGAAGCGAATATAAAATTTGAGACCTCTTTGTCTCTTTAGTTAATATTAAACCATCACTGCTGATAACTTCGTTCATTTACACAATTTGGGTTTCTTAATACTACCTTATTATTATTTTACAATTTTCTATTCTATTAAAGTTTATTTACAATATTTTTAAATTTTGTTATTTTGATTATTCTACTAAGTTTAAAGTTACAATATTTTTACTAAGTTATATTATAATAATTTGAATTAAAAATTTTAAGTTACAATATTTTTCCTAAGTTATATTACAACAATTTAAATAAAAGATTTTAAGTTATATTATTTTTCCTAAGTTATATTACAATAATTTAATAATTTTTTCTTTTTCTAAAATGTATTAACACTATTAACGTTTTCTGGTTTTAATTTAAAGTTTATAATTTAATAAATTCCCTTCTTCCAAAATATTTTATAATAAAATTTTCTATTTTAATAAATTAACATTTTATAATTCTTTAAGGTTTATATATTAAAATTCTTTACCATTAAATCATTTTTTTTCTTTCTCCCTCTCTCACTTACTTTTTTTTTTTTTTTTTCATTTGAATTATATTTTATATGTTCATTTGGATAACAAAAGAAAAGCCTTTGTTTTTATATTAATTTTTTCTTTAAATTTATGGAAAATTCTCCATACTCTTTTGGGTTCTAATTTTAAGATGATTGTAAAAAATAGGTTAAAGAATAAAAGGAAGCGAATACTTAAGACTATCGAATATTTTAAGTAGACAACTAGAAAATGATTGTTAATGTGGGGGTAAGATTTCCCTATTTGATTTTCTCGTTGTCCTATTATTTTAGGTTTAATGTAGTTATACCTGTTGTCTAGTATATTTAGGGTTTGGATATATAAAATATTGTTTGTTTTGTGTTCTGCGGAAACATATTCATCAGTCTTACTTGCTGTTTGAACCTTTGTTTTTTCAGTCTTACTTGCTGTTGGAACATTTAGGTTTTCAGTCTTACTTGCTGTTGGAACTTTTAGTTCTTCAGTCTTATTTGCTGTAGTGACCTTTAGTTCTTCAGTCTTATTTGCTGCTGAAACATTTTGTTCTTCAGTCTTTGCTGCTGAAATATTTTGTTCCTCCGTTTTTGTTGCTGAAATGATTTTTTCTTCAGTCTTTGCTGCTGAAATATCTTTTTCTTCTAACTGTGTTACTGAAATATCTTCTTCTTCAGTCTTAGCTGCTGAAATATCTTTTTCTTCAGTCTTTGCTGCTGAAATATTTTCTTTTTCAGTCTTAGCTGCTGAAATATCTATTTTTTCAGTCTTTGCTGCTGAAGTATTCTCTTCTTCAGTCTGTGCTGCTGAAATATTTTCATAAATTTTATTTTTATTATATTTATTGTCTTCGGTGTTTTTATTTACATTCGAATCTAATTGAGGATCTGGGTAAGTGGATCGTGATTCACATACTGACTCATTACGGATTAGGCTCGGTGCCCCGTTCATAGAGCTGTATGGCTTTCCTCGATGCTCACTATCATTGCCCGAGGACAATGACTCCCTTTCCTCTGTATGACTCGAACGAATACTATAAATGGAAAAATTAGTGTGGTGTTCAGCAAGATTCTTTTGGCGTCAGGCCTCATTTTCCGATTCTTGTACCGATTTTGTACTTGAAAATCGAACATTTTGGCAGTCTTGTTGCCTCGCAGTATTTGCAGGTCTTACACTTTCAAAACGATTGTTCGTAGTTGCAGTAGAGTTATCTTTAAAGGGGATCCGCGCTACACCCTGATGGTAATTCGGAACTGAACCTTTCCTTGATAGACTCAATCTACATTCGTTTTGAGGGTAATTATTTTTCCCACAGTAGCTACACACGATGTTTTGTATTTCCCTTTTCATGGGTTGCGAAAAACTCGGGATTTGCATGTATCGATAACATGTTTCCTGCGAGTGACCTTACCGCAAGTTTGACAGACTATTCTATTAGGATGAGTGAATCTATTCGGATATATATTATAAGTTTGGGGAGTGTTGTCTATTCGTACCGCATGAGCTTCTGCATGTGCTATCGATTGCTTTAAATTCGTCCCCCCATGGACTTTGGCAATTATCTTGAGTTGGTCGTTTTTCAGACCGTCCTCAAATATTTCTACTGCTAATTTGGTGTTCTCTGCAATTAGAAAATTCCTAACTACTTCGTCACTAGTCATGCTGATTTCACTCACCGAACGAACTGCTAGCGGTGATTGGACGAAGCAAAGAAATTGCATGTCAAGTGATGGATGTTGGACTGGTAAGTGAGAAACTCTTGTAACGATTCGGCACAACAGACCAACACTTCACCAGAGTGGTATTTACGCTGCTATTCTTCTTCGACAATAGATAACCTACGGAAGTGGAAATCTGAGGAAAACTGGTCTCTTCATCGACAGAGATACCTTTTATTATTGTTTTTGTTAAGATATGTGACCCTTATGGGATCAAGCGGAGGTCTAAAGCCTACCTTCACTTCCGTGTCGTTGATAATCCCTGATTTTAATTAAAGTCACATTTCGTACCAATATATGAAAATTGCAAATGTGTTCTGTGCTGTTACTGACGCACTGTAACAAAGAATGCGAACTTATTGAAAACAGGTTATTGGTAGTCAAATAGAAAAATAAACAAAGAACTGATAAAAATTGATGATTACCATAGTTGTGTACATTTCGTTAACCAAAGGAAGGCATTTTCGAGCCAGCGGTTACTGGACTATGAATAAAATATATAGTCCACTTGTGAGAGAAAGGTTTGCGAAAGGCCCTTATGGACTATCAACATTGGAAGGCACGTGTCCGCCCACATCATGTTCTATATGCTTTATTACATTCTTTATTAGCTTTTCACAATATTGTTGAAGCCTATCGTTAAGCAATTAGTTAAATATCAGTGGGTGGTTCAGGAAATACATGCACCAGTGTAATTATTTCTGAAAAATAAAGTGTGACATCGGAACTACTAAATACACATAATGTTGTGACGACAGAACCGACTTACTACTTTAAATTATTTATTTATTTGTCAAGAGCTTTTTAAGTGTTCAAATTTCCAACAAACTGATAGAGAATGGTCTTTTTCTATTGAATCTAAAACTAAAACAAAAATTCCTTGAGAAGTTCGGATCCTTGAATCATATTTTTTCACTCCACCTAATTACACACGTAACTTTGTAACATAATGAAATATAAATTTGTGGTTAATTACTCCCTAAAATCCATGTATTATGTCCCTATCGATAAAAATGCTTATATTCGTAAAGCAAGACCAAAATAAAATCCTTCCCCAAGACAGAAACCCCACGAGACTTCAAATATGTAATTAGCCCTCTTGGATCAGCAAACAAAAACTCAAAATATTTTCAAAACAATAATTACCTCCTTGGTGAACCTAATCATCCTTCTTTCCATGTAATTATGTCCTCGGCATTCCGAACTGTGACGAACTGGAACTGGTACTCCTTGAGCATGCCTCATGTTGTTCTTGGTAATTATTAAACTCCGATAATTCCGTAAATGAGCTAATATCAATTGAGATCACTTTGTTTCTAATAGACTTGGTATCGATGTCCGTGTAGGTACCTTCTAGAGAATATCCAATACCTCGACTTGGTCCTTTCATTCGCAGTAATAATAAAGCACTCCATCTAGCGGTTGCGTGGCATTGCCACGTGGCAAACAGATAGTAACCGTGACACAGACCAAGTGTCACATGTTGCAGAAGATAATTTTCCATATCCGTGCGACAGACATGCGACGATTAGCTGGCCACCGAATTTGGACTTGTATCCAGCAGGTAAAGGTATCGCTGACGCGGCTAAATCCAATTAGACGACGACTTATACGTCTGCTTATGCCAATCGACGGATGACAGGCCGTTCGCCTCGGAATCGATTTAATGGCGGCAAAATATCTTCACGTTTCGTGATTATCACTTGGATGCGAGGCTTGGGTTGAAGCTATTAGGCGGCTACCTACATGTAGCACGCGACAAATTTATCCTTGTGGCAAACGAAGAGTTGAGTTATACTTGCATCACTCCCGCAAGATGAAGCGGGTCGAACGCAGGTTATCACGGAAAAGGGGAGACGAAGTTGTTTGGTCTTGGACCCACATCGCCAATTTAATGGCCGCCACTCTCGACTGACGTTTGACAACTCTATTGGCGCTAATGACGGAAATCGATTGATTTTAATACGTCGAGAGTGTCAGGGAGGGCGAAAGGGACAAGAAAGGTTTGCGGTCAGTGCAGTAATTTAATAGCACCGCTGGCTATCGTGTCGACAGCGATGAAGTGATTTCTGGTTAATTTAATGGAAATCTTTTCATTTGGCCTTCCCAGCAAAGGAATCACTTAATTTTTATTTCATTCCGAATAATGAAGTGGGCGGTTAGGAAGGGCTATTAATCGTTTTTCTGCACCGTGTTGCTGGTCGGTGAATATCGAATGTCACAAATTACTTGAAAGATTGTCCTTCAGGTCAGTATTGGCCATGAAAGTGGGTGGAGTCGCGCCGCATATAGTGTTTTTACTATTAGGGTATGGACGTGAGCACTTTGTGGACCAGGTTGTTACATTTAGAATTCATGTTCTGGGCATTTACGGTGAACTATTGACAATAATGAAAATGAGAACATTATTGAGTTATTTATTGTGCTGTTAGGAGTCATATTCAAATTACATTTAACTTCATACTTTTGTGAAGTGCTTAGTAATCTAAGCAGTGCTCTCACGGTTTGTGAGGTTCGGCTGAAGAAAGGCCTGTCTTAAAGGCCTTACATATTGCTATAAAAAAATATGATTCAGAATTTAAATCAAATTATTTCTCCCTCTTCAGTGTAATCACCCTCCGATACAACACCTTTATTTTGAATCATCGAAACCCTTGTTAAAGTCGATTTCCGGTGTAGCCTTCAAAGATTTCCAAACCGGAACGATTCTGCTTTTATCTCATCAATCCTCAGAGTCGTTTTTAAGGACTAGATAGTTCGCATGGTGTTAAATCAGGTGACTATTTGTGGATTTATAGGACTCCTATCTCTAGAGGTCATAAAAAATGTCCGATTCCGATTTACGCACTTATACCTAATTAACAACAATTATAATCGATTAACAATAATAATAACTCTAGAATTTGATTATAAATACGAGATGACATTTTTAACCTCACAAAATTGTTCATTTTGCAAGTGGCCTCCGTCGATGAACAGAAAAAGAATGAATGAGCAACTTTTGAAGCTTGCTTACTAAAATTATGTAGATTGTTTCTGTAACGGATTAGTCGAACGGACGGTTGGCTGTTAATGGGTGTGCAAATTCCTGACGGCACTATATTGCCCGGTTGGTCAAGAACACACGAAAATAGGTAAGTCCTTCTATTCTTTTCTTTCCCCCGCGAGGCCTCTCTTACCACTGGTATTGGAAAACACCTCTCGTGCCTGTAAACGAAGACGAAGTGGAGTCGGGCCAGTAAGAGTAACCACTAATCAAGGAATTTGATTGATTAAAGAATGACTACAATCGGCCGAACTAAAACTAGCTGACCACCAAATGGTTGCAGTCCTAATATTTATATAACTAGTTGAAAGTGCGTGGAACATGCTAATTTCCAGAGTGGAAATCGGATCATACGATCAAAGAAAACTGTAAAGTACTTGGGAGTTATGCTCGACAACCGACTAAAATTTAAACTACACGTAACAGCTTTTTTTATTCAGTCTGTGAACGGACGAGGGTCCCCAGAGTTTTTGTTCCGTTCGTGCACGCTTTTGTTTTCGTTGGGTGCTCTTCTCCCTTCCGACCCAAAAGACTGACAAGGTCATTAACTTTTCCATTGTTTTTCTTTCTTCTCTTCTCGCGCTTTTCGACTCTCCACTGTTTGGTCGCGTTTGCTTTCTAGTAGCCTACCTTACACAAATAAAAGGCATGGACAGCGGGTTCGTTGATGAAAACGAGGAAGTCTTCTTCGCCCAAAGCCCTACCTTCTTGGCCTCCGCAGAGCAGGCCAAGAGACCAGGATTCATTTCCTACTACACCGACCGCACCTGACAGTTTGGAGCCTACGCATCCGCCAGTCCCTTTACGGACAATGTTAGGTGTGGACAGAATTTTCGATCGCGTCTTCAGGACAATCCCGGTATTCTCGATGCAAAAGGGTCCAAACGCGACTAGTGAACTGCAGATGTTCCTAAATAGCTGCAAAAGGACTCTTAGGTGTTCAGCGAAAGAGGAGTAAGAGAGCTTCCTTAAGTGGTTGCCCACGAGATGAGCGGCGAAGCATACCGCTCGATAAGCGAGGCACCACCCGGGACGTTCCTGGAGCTGGAGCAACGCCTAAGGAACGCTTTCCGGCGCAAGTGTGCTAGGAAGAGTTGTGTACACAGCCCTCCATAATGCGGCAACTCCCTGCGGAATATACCACCGGCTTTGTTTCCCCTGTGAAAAAGGAGTTTTGTACGCTGCAGGGGGGCGGCGGAGAGTTCGTACGGACAGGCGAATTGGACCGCTTTCGCCATCCGCATAAAAAGGATGGCGAAGTCCGTTATCTTGGGCGGTGTTAGAGAGGACCACTTCCGGCACTATTTGCTGCCATTTGGTGATGATCCTGTAGCGTCCTACGAACGCACAATTCCGCCCAGGTAAGGTTCCAAACCTTCAAGGAACTTACTTACCTTATCCAGTACACGTGCCCACAGACACGTGTCCCCAAAGCTCTTAATCAGGCCTGTAACAAGGGCATAGGAAGCTGAAACAATGTTGAACCCGACATCAAAAAAAAAACAAGGAACTTAACGTTCAAAAACTTTCAGCATCGAGTCAACGCATCCATCCATAGTATGCAAAAACAATTCCAGATTACAGGCCATAAATCTTCCATCCAAAGCATCTGCACGATGTTTACCAGGAATTACATTTTTGGTAGATAAATAACAACGGATGCATACGCTGGCAGCTAAACGCAAGAAAGCATATCGCCTATCCGCGGCCAAAATTGTAAACAACCGTAATTATCGCAACAAGATAATTCGGAAGATTTACAAGTCCAACGCCAACAAAGGAAATACTCCGGTCCCACGATTCCTTTCTAAAAATTTCACACCCATTAGAAGGATCTAATGGAATTCGGTTGTGTTTACAAAGGCAAACAACCACGGGCTGTACGCCCGAACAATCATCTCCGTTGTGCGCGCCAGATGTTTTATGCAAATAGAGGCGGCACACAATCGACAGGCGTCGATCCGAACTTCGATCACCACCACGGATGGTGATGATGATATAAGGATGTATGCGTCGAGGGACTTTCTCCTTTTCAGGCACCTAAATTTCCCATGGGTATTAATAACATGCCGCTAACAGATACTGTGGAAAATTCTGTTAGCGGATGAAATGAAAGATTTCTTCTGGAGACGTAGATACGATCGGTATCAGGTTTTGGGTTTCGGATGGAGATAGTCAGGAAGATTTCGATCGTCAACGCGACGAGGAGGACACCGAGAATCCAACGAGGAGGCCAGTCCGCGTATTGAATGAAATAAAAGAAAGGAACGTCAAGTGTGTGATCGGGCGTGCGAAATTATGCCTAGTGATTTGTCCGTGTAAACTTTTTTAAACAATAAAAATAAATCCACAGGTTAAGGACAAATATCCTTGTGTTTCATGTGTTCAGTGCAACATTCGTCCCGGTTTCGTTTTGTGTTTTAAAATTTTTTGCGCACTGTGTTCGGCGGATCACTGCCTCAACTTCGACATAGACACTAACAGTCCGCCAAAATCCTCTTGAAGTTATAACAACCAGGCCTCTCCAAATTGAACAACCCCAAAAGAAGATGTTGCGAAAGCACGACTCCCTTTTCTTGGGAAGCTCGGTCAGCATTGGCAACCTTTCAGTCGACTCATCAACTTCCAACCCCAGCCATTCCTCAACACTCGCGCCCCAAACAAGCCCTCCGACTCTTGTATCGTGGACCACATCAGCTCTGAACCCACAGGTCGTGCCTTTTGTGCAAGCCCCACAGACTCCATCTTTTGTTCCACTACCCCCACAAGACTACGACCACCACACAGAGCGATGGCAGGGCTGTCGATCCTGCCCACTCAATAAATCCATCGGTATATTCGCAGGAAGTACAATAAAGGTACTCCGTTCCTGCGAATACACAATTGACTGTTTCGCCTTACGCCAGCGGATGGCCATTAGACACCACAATCCCTTCCGCAACCAAAAGTCAGTTCGCACAGGACTCGCTTCACAGGCAATACCTACCGATGAATGAGGCGAGTCAGGCTGCTGGCGACATGTTTCGTAGGTCACTCGACGCTACCCAGACCTTAACAGGTTAACCCCGGTATGCTTTGGGGTGCTACAAAAAGCAACCCCAGTATGTGGTGGCTTCTACCCTGCCCCAACCACAGGGCGGGTTTGCACCGACGAGGCCTGGGGCCCCATTCCGACAAGAGGCTGGCAGTGACCAGTTCCACCACAGCTAGTCTACCCAGGTCCAAGGCACTCGCCCGGTGCACCCCTTAGCTATCCGCATAGCTTGCAGCTTTGTAACAAAAAATGGCACCTATGTAGCAAGTACCTGAAAAGGCGGAATAATCCCCTCTGCCCGGATTGCAGGCAGTATGTGCACGAAATTAAGGATAACCGTACCCACCTCGCACATCTACAACACAATCTCGGACCGTCACCACAAAATAGGCCACCGCCTCAGCGAAGGGAGTCCAAGAGGAAAACACACCCAGTACCACACCATCCTCTGTTACTAAGAAACCAGCAACATCAAACCACCGGGTTTATAGCATCCGATGTTGCCGCGAATTTTGTGGCCGTAAAGGCCACACATGGTCATGGTCCAGATACAAGATGAGGTGGGAAAAAACAATAAATTCCCCGACAATACCCTCCCCAATACGCACCCAAGTGGCCACAACTGAATATCAACGCCAAATCCCACAGAATTGCACGGTCAATCAAGTGTGGCGGGATGCTAGAGGAAAAACCTATAGGGCCATGGAGATGCATGCGACAAGGAGGCAAACTCCGGAAACCCCGGCCACAACACCATCGACGCACCCAAGGCCAAACTAGGTGTAGCTCTGCTAGTACTGAGTCTTCAGAGACTCAAAAGCAAAGCTGAGTAGATGGAGACGAAGGCGGCAAACACCCGAGAGCCCGGCTACAACACGGTCGCCTTGCACAAGCGAAACCCGTTCTAGCTCTGCCAGTTCAGACGCTACTAAGGCTCAAAAGCAGAACAAAGGCCTACCCACGGTCTCGACGAGTCAAGTTGCACCACCGGATTTCCTGCAACTTCCAAGTAATGGACTCCTTGTCGGGGTTATTGAAAGATAGGTTGTTGCGTAACGACTTGCTGTCGAAAACTTGCACGGTAGGTGGACCGGGTGTCTGTTTGGAGTTCCCCGAACAACCATTATCCCCGGCGGCTTTTCCGTTGACTTTGTAAATAATAACACAGGAAGGGTTCGGCATAAGGCAGCCGAATGGGGAACCATACCAAAGGGACCTGGGAAGCTCCAGTCCAGGGGACGACTGCGAAACAATGCTGGACCCAGTTGCCCTAACGAGACCGTACCCCGAAGACCGAAGAGCGGAATGAAGGGTAAAGCATTGGTAGAACTTCTGCCAACCAACCCTTCGGAGGTCGAAATCGTCCTGAGCAAACCAGTAGTGGTACCGGAGCGATCATGGACGATAATTCAGCTACCCATAAAAATCCAGGAGGAAGTAATTCTGGTGCCTAAAAAAGTACAAGCTCCTCGATAGCATAGTGGTTAGTATATTCGCATGTCACGCGGGAGACCGGGGTTCGATTCTCCGTCGGGGAGCCTCTGGCGCAAGACTAATGACCTTGCCCCGAAAAAACAAATCATTATGGAAAATTTAACAAGCCTCAGGACTTGCTAAATAAGGCCAAGACCGGTTCCCGGTTGTAGTGCCGATGATGATGATGAAAAAAGGACAAGAGGGGATACTACTCTCTAATTGTATTTTGAAAAGGGCAAACAGTGCCAAACTAGCGGCAGTTAATATCCTGAATTGCCCCCAGACAATCGACCGGGTTAAGGTGGGGTTGCACCCAACCAAGGATTATGCAATCATTCCCCTACAAACGCGAGTGATCACGTCGACGGGACTTCGCTCTGATGACGAATCGGGGACAAACCTTGGGAGGAGCAACTCCTCCAATATATTTGACATCTGTTCTCGGATGGTCCGTCGTCTATTGAATTAACACGAGGTTCAAGGTTGGCACAAGTATACGAGGAACTTCAATTAGGAGAAATCCTAAGTCCCCAAGAGTGCCAATCGATATGTCAGGAGTTCAACAACACTTTCCATTTAAAATGCGACTACCTGACGTGCACTAATGCGATCTCGCATGAAATACCTTTGGTGCAGGGCCAGGCGCGTATTAACCAAAGGATGTACCGTCTGCCCCTAGTGCAAGAAGCAGGTGATTAACGAGCAGTTTCGGGAAATCCTGGAAAATAATATTGTGGGGGTGGAAGTCTTGGCGCCAACGCATGGCGCGGGGTTCCTTATCACCCACCAACGATTTACTACACAAGGATTGTCACCAAGAGAATGAACCATGAAGGAAAACACACTGGGTTTGTTTGGTTTAAACGGTTTTTATCGTATCGGGCTGGTTTTATTTTGGTTAGGATTAGTAGGTTTTTACAAGGGTGTTGAACAGTGTCGTATGACTTAGAGCGATTTACACTAACGGAACAATTGCATGATTAATTGGTTTTTACAAAGGTGTTGAACAGTGTTGCATGACTTAAAGCGGTTTACATTAACGAGACCATTGCATATAAAATTCGCGCCGCACTATAGGCTTTCGAGTCACGGTATTTTCCTTTAAATTTGGGTGGAGCAACTAGTTGATGGTCCCGATTAGTGCACTGTACGGTGTCGGTGGGTAGCACTAGATCTGTAATTGGAGCGACAACACAAGTGTCGGATTAACTAGTCGAACTATGTGGACACGACGTTGGAACCGCAAGGCACCACTGGCCGGTACTGCGACTCTCGTACGCACTTGCTGGAGGGTGAAACTAGACTTCTGTGTTGTGGCCCCGGTGGCGATTGGATCTCGACTGACTAATGAAATGGAAATAAATTTCATAGCAGAAATAAACTCACTGCCACTTCCGAGGAATTTCGAGAAGAGTTGCTATGCTCGCATAAGAATTCAGTTCCAGCGAATCCTCGTCGTACAAGCGGAGTTGGATTCGTTGGTTGTGTATACTGGGAAATTGAAATGGCTTGGGTGCAAGCAAGGAATGTCTTTTAGATAAGATATTAACCGAAGTAATTTCGGGGAAATGTATGCGGCTTGGTATAGTTGGTGGCGATGGTTGATGTTACGTTGTGGATTTGAATACGCGTTTTGTTACAGCATATGCATTTCGGAAAATTAAGATTGCTTGATCGCAAAGAGGGAATATGAATTCAGTAGAGAATTGACCGAAGCAATTTTGGGAAAATGTATGTGGGGTGATGTAATTGAGGGAGATGGTTAATGTTCGTTGTAGATTTGAATATGCGTTTTATTACGGCATATGAATTTCGGGGAAATTAGGATTGCTTGGTCGCGAGGAGGGAATATGAATTAAGTAGAAAATTGACCGAAGCGATTTTGGGAGAATGTATGCTGGGATGATTAGAATATATTCTGTTGGGAGTTTTGGGAAATGCCTTTTATTGCGGGTTGGGAGATGGATGACGCGCTGTTAGTGGTTGAAGTTAGGTAGGAATTGCGGGTTGATTCTCCATGTGGTATAGAGACCCCAAAATATCTCCGATAAACTCGAGATCGATCGGTGGATAAAAAAACAAAAGAACCGGTGGTATCGTATCGTCGTGCTTTACTGTTGGTGTTGAAGAGTCGAAAAGAGAGAATCGGTGTTTTCAAGTGTTGCTAAAGTTACTGAAATATAAATCCTTCTTGCTGTGTTCGTTATAAGTCGTTTAATAAAAGTAAGTAACCACAAATTCGCCACCAGCGTTTTGAATAAATGTTGGGGTTTAATACAAAAGTGTGGTAACTGTTGGTATCATTCCGTCCTTTAATTGAGACCAATCATGTTTGATAACTGATCCTCTTCAGCACAAAACAGCAAAATTACAAAAAAAGGAAGTATAAGAAAAATAAAGTAACGTCTAACGTACCATAAGCGTGACCAGGAGCACTCCGCCTAGACTAAGTGTGGATTACCTTCTCTGTTAGCGACAAGGACCCAATCGACGCATATCCAGCAAACAGTGAGTACACCCTACACAATCATTTATGTATGTTTTATAGTGTGCAGTTATATTGCAACAATCCGGAATTTTACCGAACTCTGGTAGATCTGGATATAGAGAATTATCCTGTCAGGGGTTGGTGTATGCTCTGCAGAAGCTCTGCAAACAGAACAATTGGAGGAAGGGATCAGAGCAACCAACAGGATTTGCGCATTAAAGACTAGCGAATGAAATAATATTTCTCATAGCCGGATTACCCCGCCTAGATATCATAGCTGAGGAATTACTTTGAAGTGCCTGTTGGAATAACGACAATAAAGCTGGAAGAAAGATAAGGTTCCGTCGCCGTATGGCAGGCCAGATGGAGCACGACATTAAAAGGCAGATGAACCTTTAAACTCATCTCACCCGTAGAAGCCAGGAGAAAGTTCCCACACGGCATCTGCAATTATTGCCTTACGCAGTTCTTGTCAGAGCATGGCGGGTATCGAAAACTCGTAAACTGTTTTGAATATGACAGTTCACCTCTGTCTCCACAATGCGAAGAGTGGGGGGAAGATGTTGAACATGTAGTTTTTGCATGCAGCCAATTCCTCCAAAGGAGAAATAACCTCCCGAGGCCAGGACACCTTGTAGTCTATATGATGCGCTCAGAGGAGTGATTGACAGAGATCTAAATTCTAGTATCCCTAGTGCAGAATAAGTTACGCGTACTGAAAAAAGCAAGACGAGAAGTCGCAGAAAGCAAAAGGAGACCAGCTCACCAGCCCCTGAAGAAAAACTAAACCACGGAAAGTGGGTCGTGACAACCGATGAATTGGATAAACCCAGGATGAGTTGCTCTACCGCTAATGAGATTTCGAGACGGCTAATGCAATTGCTCTGTTGTTGGAGAACTTTCTAGTATTTTATTTTAACATCAAGATGCTTAATTGCTTACGGCTACTTATAAAAAATTCTTCTGTAGTATCTGTGGGTAGTTTTTTGTTTGTTTGACTTTATTTAGAAACTCTTTGGAGATAATGATAAAGATGTTCAGCTACGGTCACCAAAATATCACTAAAACCTTTCTCCACGATAAATTATGAGTAAGGATAAGACTATTGTTCGCGCAAGGCTAATAACCTTGCCCGGAAAAATAAATTATTATGAACAATTTAACAAGTCTCGGATATGGACAGGATACCGGTGGAGTGACTTGCTAAATAAAGCCAAGACCGGATCCCGGTTGTAGTGCCGATGATGATGATGATAATACTATTAACTGTGGCACACTAATCTCTACTTTATAATTTCCCAGGACATTATCAGTATTAATTATAGAATGACTACTCCCATGACTTAACATATACAATACCAAATCAATCTAACATGCTCTTCCTGCTCCAACTATCTGTTGGACCGCCTAACATTATCTAACTTTGAGCAATATTTTAGATATTATACAATTGCAAACCAATTTTAATCGAATGTGTAAAGTTATTATATGATATTTTCAAACGTGGGGATCGAATCGACACTTATTTAATTGATTAGAAATTAGTACACAACTAGGATTAGGTTTTCTTCTACCGGTCAAAAGCTTCTTTTACTCGTCCAGCTGTTCACTAATGAGACTCCACCCAAGTGTCGTATTCAACCCATTCGCATAAATGTCCTTCCCTTCGATAAGGCATTGTTCACCCTCCATAACGGAAATTCTTGCACATTGTCATGTCAACGGAGCCAAACACCTTTTCTTCAGGACTCCGGCTGCACGATGGTGACACACCTCTCCAATGAGCTTGAGCTGCGTGCTATCAGGATTTCTTTATCAGAAATTCGAGCGCGACAAAACACCTTTTGCAATTCAAATCCGCCAAAGGATACACTGTATTCTGTTGAATCTACTCGAGTTTCCTTCAGTCAGGAGCATTGCGCAATAGCCATTGTTCCGAACTACAACTAAACCTTAAAACGGAATTCCTTTTCGTTCTTTCCTACAACGTGTCCTCAGGAAGGTGTTTTCGCATAGCAAAGGTGAATAATAAACAAGAAGAAGACGAAAATAAAAAAAAAATTAAATGTAAAAAAGGACGAAACGCACCGCTTTGTCCTTTGCCCTAGAGCTGTGGAGATGTAACACAAGAAGGTCCGGAAATCTTTAAAAAACTACCGCCACACCCACTTTGCTGGGACAATTGTTCAACGGAACGCAACAGCGAACAAATGGAAAACCACGATGCTAAAGGTGACACAGAATGTACCCTGTAGAGGAGCGCGAAACCTTGTGGACCGAATGGAAAGGAATTCGTTCCTTTGAGGAGCCCGATAAATACGTTTCGTTTTTTTTTCTTCATTCAACTTTTTATAGTGTGCTTTTGTACGACGTTTTGCGTTTATTATGAAGGGTGCTTCGTCTTCAGTTGCAAAGGACTCTTTTGTTCAGTGCTCCTTTTTCACGAAATACGGATCTTCAATGAGAGCACAGACTGGTGTGGACATGTATTTGTATTTTTGTTGATTTAGTAAGACGCGTCACAAATCACAACGCGCATATAATTTTTCTAACGATATACCAATTACGAATACTTAAGGAGCTGAATGTTAGTATTTAGGTGTCTCTAATGTTATACATCTGCAATTAAGAGGTGTTTGCGGCATCGAGTCAATTGGAGTGGCGTGTGCGATTTGTGATTTATATCCTTTAATGATTGCCCTAGAAGTGGCGGAAGAAAAGGTGCTTGTGCCAATAGAGATGACATTCAAGGATTATAACTATAACGTTTTACATTTTACTTGATCGCTTACTTGGGGGTTTGATAGGAGGTTTTTCTGGCTACAGAACAATAAAGAACCAATAGGATCGTGTCCTATTGGCTCTTTATAGCCTCTCTAAATTTAATTTAAGAATGCAAGCTCCTGAAATTAAATTCATGTTAAAGAATTTTATGCCATTAGAAATCTGTGTAAAAATAAATTTATCTCAATAGTAGAGATGATAGGGTGTTGATGGCAGATGTTCGACTTTGTATTTACATGTTCAGTTGACAACTCTGTGCCATTGCGAACGTTGACAAATATATTCTCTTTTAATTCGAGTGAAATAGTAACAAGTTCTCGGGGTTAGTTCAAAGACTTTGCAACAATGTAGGCCGTAATAGCAACATGGCATATGGTATATTTAAAGCTAAATGATTAAGAACGTGGAACGAAATTATTTGCAGGAAAAGAGCCTTTCTCTCACTTCAACATCCCATACTTACATTTTGTATAACATATTTTCCTAGAAAATATCTAGAATATGATTCCATCAAGTGAAGTTGTTGTGCGCAAAAATTGGTGACCAGATCTTACCCATTGGGGCCACCCCCACATCGAGACGATTCATCTAACATGCATTTTTGCCGATTACTTCTGGGTAAACCAGTAAACATATAGAAATTTATAAATAGGCTATGAAATCATAAAATATCATCTTCTTTTTCGCTTCTAAAATCCGATTCCAGTTCACCGAGATAAATGCATTTTTAACGTCTTGATTAATTAATTATTATTATTATTAATTTTTAACGTTTAACCACGGCGCAATATTTTTTTGTGTCTCCTAGCCTCCGTGCTCCAGCTATCGCATTACGATCAAAGTCGCACACCACAGATAGTGCCTTACCGGTTGGTCTGCCTTTCCGGGACGCATACTGCCATGCAGAGAGCCCCGATGTGCCCTCTATATCATCTATCTATTTTCATATGTGAAAAAACTCTGTGACGGCGATAAACACACTTCATAGAACAAATAGCTGGACACATAAAATAAGAAAATAAATTCACAATAAATAGACACTTGGGTAAACACTCGTGAAATGCACATCTTAAAGTAATAAACAAGTGCCACTGACCAAGTGGTAGCCGAGGTCAGCCGAGTGGTAGCCGGAGTCCCACCGCCCTGTGCCCGGTGAAATACCACCCCATCAAGCTTTAGGCTCCGTGAAATGGTCGGGAGAAATCACTGGCAATCTGTCGGGGCTTGGCTGATGGACCGTTTCGAGAAAAGGTTGGTTTAGGTGGTAGTCGGTCCTAAGGTGAGATACCACCCCGTCACGCTGTACATTCCGCGATATCGTCGAGAGAAATCTTCGACGATGTTTCTGATGTGTGGCTAATGGCCCAGACTGACACGGAGATAAGTCATGATGGTACCTTCTGATATAAAGAATCCCGGAGATAAACTACTCTCCCATTTGGATCTCCGGGGGGAGTATGTCAGGGGAACATCATGCAGATATTCTGATAAATAACCGATCTTTAAGAGGTTCGTCATTGCATAATCGGGTGCATTCACAGTTCTGCCCACGCTCGACTGGTAACGGCATTTTGTAACATCAGGGGCATCGGTTTCACCAAGACGAATGTAAACGCCGTCCACCAATATTTGCAAACAACGAAACCTGATATCCCGCCCTAACTGAGACCCAGGTCGATTCGTCAACCGATTCGACATATCTTCCTTGGTCAGGATACGACTTACATTCGAGATTCCGTTTTAAGGATGGAGTTTGCGTCTTCGCGCGGTCCGATCTAGCTTGCCAGTGGATGGAGGAATTGGAACCTAATAACATGGGCATCATATGGCTGCCGGTCGTGCTGAAGAATTCTGTTAAATTTCTTTGTTGTTTTTACCGCTCCCCGAATGACGATCGACCGGCGACATTTTTCGAACATCTTTAATATACCGTCGACTGGATACAGATCAACCACCCAGCTTCTGAAATTGTTGTCCTTGGCGATTTTAATGTGCACAATTCCGGCTGGTTGGTACATTTTAACAGAACCGACGAGGGGAGGCTGGGAGGCTGGCGGAGATGTTTGCTGTAAACCACAACTTGACTCAACTCGTGGGGGAGCCAACGCGAGTGCCGGATGCCCGAGGCGATTATGCAAACACCCTGGATCTGTTTTTGACATCTGAACCGAGTATTTATACCGTACAGGTTTCTGTGCCACTGGGAAACTCAAATCACTGCTTGGTATCTGTCGCACAAGAACTTGCATATAAAGCGAATAACCGGCCTAGGCAGCTTCGCCATATAGGGAAGTATGGGGCTGCTAACTGGGACGATTTGCGAGATTTCTTCGCTTCCTATCCATGGTCGGAGGAGTGCTTCGGAAACTCCGATGTTAAAGCTTGCGCGGAGTCGGTATCAGAGATTATTCTTTTGGGGATGGCGATGTATATTCCACATTCCATCAAACGAAGTTCATCTAATATACCTTGGTTTGATTAAAATGCGCGCTGATTACAGCGGCAAAGAATAGAGCATTTAAGCGTGGCGCTCCAATCCCGCCGATGTTAACAGAACGAGTTTTGTTAGAATCAGAAACGCGTGCAACCAGGCGATTGATACCGAATATTTAATTCGTTTATTGTGAATTTTTGGTTTTATATTAATGTTTTATGTTAATCTAGGTTTAGGTGTAGGATTATAGGATTTGGATGATTGTGTGGGGGAAAAAGGTGGTAGGGCTTTTCAGAGCACTACACTGCCTTGTTTGTGACATATCAGCCTTTGACACAAGGACAACCTAACCACAGTCTAATAAAGGTCTTCAGGAGCATTCCTTGGAAAATCTATTTTATGGAAAAAATCAGTTCTGAAAGTGCTCCAAGATTACACTCTTGCTATGATCCATGGGTCACGTTAGTAAACAAATTTGGTAAGCTTAAATTTAATTTATTATAAATTTAATAAATTATTACGTAACGTTGTAAATCCTTCATTATGGAGCCATCTCGGAATCTAAATACGTCCTATCACTCCAATACACTGCAGAACTCATAAGTGTAAAATAGTAATGAATTGTGATATGAACAGGATTTGCAGTATTGATTGCTTACACGGTTCATTTGAATTGTTTTTAAAGGGTATTCTTTAACAGTATCTGTGTAAGCACTGTCCTGGTATCATCAATATTTATTGGTGTACATCTCCGCTGAAATAAATATTTTGATTGAGGAATCGTCTCCGGAGAGAACAATAGACTATTAGGTCGTACAATTTGGATAGATTACATTTCCCATGAGAATGTTGACGTTATGGTGCATGGAGTCCAAAAAATTGATTTTAGGTGAGGAAATCAAATTCAGTCTTGTGTTCCTCACATGTATAGCAAGTGAGTATTCTAACTTCTAGTTGGACAACTAGCTCAGTATAGCAAGCGTGTATTCTAACTTCTAGTTGGACAACTAGCTCAGTCGTATTGGAGTAAGCTATGAAATATAGACATATAGTAAACAAAGGAAGACGGTTGTTAATCAGTCAGCAAGGTGGTTGCATGGAAAGTAATCGTTGATTAAGAAGTTCTCACGGTCAAAGGGACGGAGTGTAATAATGGATCTACCTACAAGATTAATCATGAACAATTTTCAACTGATTGCCAATAATTTAAACGGACTCAAGTAACTGCTCTCAGATCTTATAATATTTCTATGAAACGCGAGTTCTGAAAAGGCTTTTTATGTACCTGTAAATGTCAACGTGGAAGAAACGGGAGATGAAAAGGACTAGAGATAGCCGTCTACATTGATGTTGAATTACTGGGGGTAGCCAGCATATTATTCAAGACAGATTTCTACACTAGTGTCGTTTGGTTGAAGAAAACGTAACAGGTATGTGGTTAGTTTCTATTTGGCATCAACACGGATGCGGGTTCAACAGAAACGCCACCGATATTACGCTGTCAAAATGCCCCACAAGAAAAAATCAAACGCACTGAATTAATTTTCATGTTCCTTTAATTGATCTTTTGATGACACAGTTTCTTTAGTTATTATGTTTGTTTACAATGTTCACTTAAAATCACATGGATGTATACTAAGATGCAGCAACAATACTTTCGAATAAAATAAAACAAAGTTACGGAAGTGATCAAAGAACTATAGAACTGGCGAGAGGTCTCTCATATTATTACTTTATTCGTTCTCCACAACACTGGCTACTATTTGTATTTAAATAATTTGAATTTAGTTAACGACGTCGCGCGATAAATAAACGGCACACATAGACCGTACGAAAACTCTCGACTCTAGAATCACGTATCTTGACCGTGTTAAGACCGAACTGGCTACTTGGTAACGCGACGGGTAAAAATGCAACGCCAAGACTGTCCGCTGTGGCGATAGAAATCTGACTCGAAGCTACAATCCCTATCTGCCAGATTCAACGGTGTGGATTACATTGGTGTGGGAGGATTCTATATGTGTCCGTATAGCACAAGTACGTTACCCTTCAGCCTGCATATCAGCAACGACGAAAATGCACTTGAATAAACATGGGCTGGTGTAATGGATTGTAGATATTATAGAGATACGCGATAGCGCAATCGCTGAACGGAGAAATAGGTTTCTGTGTCTTAAATATATAGGAATGCTATTTTGGAGGGCCATAAATCTTTGATGACCTGCGCCTGAGAACGAAATAGGTTTTTGCTTTAAGATAAACAAAAACGCTATTTCAAGGGTCACGATGATATGCGTTTGTTTATTTAACAGGCCGGAGCATCGTTAGGCATGATCTGGGGTATGATTGTCTAACGTCAATCATATTAGTGCCCAAATCGCATGATCGGTAGATAACCGATAAGGGAAATTGGTCGCAAGTGTTGCGAACCTTGGGATTGGGGCAATATTCACTCATGAACCGTAGCAAGAATACCGGCTACAGCTATGTCAACAATTACGCTGGCCAGCGAGTATTTATCTTTTATAATTGCTGACTAAGCGAAAATCGGACATTTTATGTGGTACAACCCGATACAATAGTCCCCGATTCAAAACACACAGCCGGACACACGGGAAGACCATGGCCGATATCATGGCAAGTCTCACGTACGTAACAACATTATATCCGTATAACGTGCAACAACACTGCCTTTAAACTTTCCCCTCCCCCAAACTGTCTTCGGTGCCAGGCAGATTCCCCTAGACGACTTCCTAATAACAAAGGATTTGGATTACATAGTATGTAACCTTCCCTAGGGACCATAAACATTGTGCTGTCTATTTTTCATCTTCGCCATGTGTATGATAAATCTCTTAACGTACACATTGGCCGGCGACCTTTTTCTTCCAGCAATAAAATACCCAAGCAGCTGCATTCAATTAGTGCAATCGACGCTGAAGCCAATTTCTCTAACTCGCACCAAGTGCAAACAAAGAACGCTGTTCCTCCATAGGCTTCCTGGCGATACCATAAACAATCCATATCGTTTGTGGTATCCTAAAAGCAGTTTTCATTTAATGAGTGGCTGCTATTTATTCAGCTGACCCGCATTATCGAACGACGTATAGGTCGCTTTTCCCTGTGTATTGTAATTGCCCTGAATCCATACCTCATGACATCGACGCATAATCATACACAAACCATCAACATCCCACAAAATTCGATTTGTTTGTTTCAACGAACACAATTCTCCTGGATGCACATTATGCCCCTTCTTGGTGTTTCAGATTCGTTATCATGGCTTCGACCCATGATAGGAACCGACGTACACATATACATGTGTACCATGATGATCTCCTTTATGAGATCCGGTTATCACCACAGTGAAAGCGAATGCACCCAGAATTTCCTTAGCCAGCGAATTGAATCTTGGAGTCCTTTTCCATCCGCTGACCACCATGGTCATGCCGACTTCCGCTCTCCGGTGCACATGGTGTAGTTAGAGTATTTGGTATTAATGACAGCAAAAATAAAAAGTTATGTTCATCCAACCGACTTTATATTAAATCCGTGATCGAAAATAATGTGTAAAAACTCGTTAACCAATAAAAGACCCATTCATGAATGACAGTCAGTGCGTTTTATTTTCTGTGCTACGGTATCGTTATGGACTTCATTAAGTTAAAGATTAAACTAATCCGATTTGTGTAAAATCAAAAGTTCCTCCTAGAAACAGCATCAGTGTCTTGTTTTTCTTCTGTCTTCTGGTGGACGGTGTGTTGTCGAGGTTTGTATTTATGTTTCCCCTTTTGTTGCTCCGGTGGAGCAATCGGAGTGTTAACGAAAAGTTGTGGGAAGAAGTAGAACTCGCACCCATGCCGGTGCCACGACTTCGCCCCCCACAATACTATATCTCATGAACCAATTGTCCGACAGCTGTAAAATGTATACACGTACTGTTTGAAGTTTAGTACTAACTAATAATCATATGGATTTAATTCTAGTACCATCATCTGTGTCAGCCTGCGAACTTTTCAGCTGACCTGATATTCTTTCTCTACTGCGTCTTCTTGCGATTCATTTCTACGTCATTTTCATTTTTCTTGCATCTCTTTATCCTCTTTCCCTACCTTTCATAACATTTCACCCATTAACCATCTCTGAGGGGATGGGAGCGAGCATACAGGGCAAAGTCACTGATTGCTTTCAACCCGGCGAAGGCCAGGACGATCCTTGTCCTTGTTCAAGCCAAGTTGATATGCAGCCTCCCCGTGACACCCCTGGATAGCACCCGCCAAGTAGTGAGGCAATGCATGCAGCGATATCCTGAGAAAGGTTGCGCAGGACTTATAACCTTGCCCGGAAAACCATCTTGTTGAATAGGGCCAAGACCGGATCCCGGTTGTAGTGCCGATGATGATGATGATGATTAACTATCTCTCCATCCCACACTCCTTAATTTTCTCTGTCCGTTCAACTCCTTTCTCTGGTTCAATATTATTTTATCCGATTTTCTTGTTTTTCCTGCCTCTCCCTTTCATACTTACCTATTTCCTCTAGTTCATTACTTATTTCTCTCTCCACCCCGCTGCTTTTGCCTTCCTCTTCTTCCGGATTCACCCTTCTTCTGTTGTTTCTTCCATTTAAAAAAGAAGAAAAGGTTACATTATTTCGCGGGGTCATTAAAAGAACTTCCTGTCAATTAAGACGCTTTAAAAGTGGACGTAGAACACCAGAAACGCGTACATAAAGAAGTAAATATATTTTGCTAGCAGAAGAGGGGTTGTTGGAACGCGGGAAGTATCTTAAGGTAAGAAGAATAACATGTAGCGTTTCAAACAGATTACCGCCGCAAACCATGGTGAAGAACACCACACTAAAGAGAAAAAAATAACCCCATCAGTGCCGTATACCAGATGATTCACGTAGCAATCACAGCCTACGTAGCGAGTTGAGATATCCTCGTAAATACATAGCATCGATGTTTTGGTTGTCACCTTTTTACAGGGTGAGTTCGAATAACATTCACCGCTAACTACTACGTCACAAAACGCTATAAAGCGTTCTCTTATCAGATTTTCAAAAGATACTTTGTGTATTGACATCTATTTTTTTAATCTATATTTTTGTGTCATAAAATATAATATATGTGCATATATTACACAGAACGATTGAAAGGGAATCGAGAACCTCGGAAATCAGCAGACTTGCAATTGTCTCCATAAACTGAGGGGGCATAATTAAATACCTTAAGGCCTCTCCCAGAAACTCGCACAAATTCATAAGAAAAGAAAAGGCAAACATCCGGGAATGGAAATCAATGGTGAATATCTAGTATAAATAGTGGAATAACAAAAACGTGATTTGCTTAGACTTAAGATGCAACAGAATGACGGAAAAACAAATATATTAGATAGGATGGCTATACTAGGTAAGAGCACATCTGTTGATCACCAATACTCCAAACTACAACACAGTAGCAGCTAGGGTTTAATTTCAAACCACATTCGTCAGCCATTTAAAATTTCAGAAAATACTTTTCCGATTGTTTGCTTTGGTGGTTGTTCAGTTACATTTGCTCTTGTATTGTGGTTGACCACCCTGTTTGAATTATCACCCCTGGAACTGGTTACGTAATCACTGGCCTCTTCAATTTGAGATTATCAACATGTCCCAGATTCCCTTTTTGCCACTTAATTGGCTGTTGCTAACATCGAATCCACCCGAGACCGACTCTTTTGGTATCCGGAACGGGTCATTGATTATCCTAATTAGATTTTACAATTTAAGCGGCAAACGGTTGCAAGGTCGGTTGTCATTTGACTTTGGAGACACCCACTCCTCCCACCTGACATCGAGGAGGTGGATCAGATTTCCCTCTTTTTTCTGGCCCAGGAAATTGTGGCTGGGGAATAGTTTCTAAATCCGAATATGTAAACACGCAACGTAAAGTGAGCGTGTTGTGGCAATCGAAAACGCGAACATCACGCAAAATAACATTTTTCATCAGATTCGGGGTCGGTTTTATAGGAAATACCCAACGACCACACATTGTGGTTTGTTGTTGGTTTGTAGTTTTGCGTGTTTTTAAGTTTAAATTTCGAGGGTTTGTTTCTTTTTAGCTTGTAACATTGTTGTTGTAGTTTATAAGGTTCCGGCTGACAGTTGTCTGCCAATGATGGGGTGCGTTGATCGCGTGCAAACAAAATTGGATGTTATGTGCATTAGTGGTCACGTGGTGCTGCAGTGGAGTGTTATACTGCCGAGTTTAGGCGAAACATGATTCATGCGTTCGGATGAATATTTGATATCTACTAAAAAATGAATACTAACCAGTATAAAAAGATACCAATGTCCCGTAGCACCAACAAGTCGAAACGGTATCAGCCGTGGGCTTATATTTTGCCAAATGACAATGTTATATATACACATATATATTATATATATATATATATATATATATATATATATATATATATATATATATATATATATATATATATATATATATATATATATGATATCAGGGAACCCATACAATTACATACAATTTGTCACCCCTCAGTTAACAAATTACCTCGACCATTAAGGTTTGCATTAGTTATTAACCAAGGATAACC
The DNA here is from genome assembly GCA_963931805.1 of Microdon myrmicae. NCBI lineage: Eukaryota > Metazoa > Arthropoda > Insecta > Diptera > Syrphidae > Microdon > Microdon myrmicae. The sequence goes on along the minus strand of OZ007496.1, from coordinate 218,628,863 downwards.
CTTCATTTCATTCCGTTATAGGCAACTGCTACAATTGAGCCCAATTATCACCCAGTACCACAACGACCGACAGACCATATGTTCGATAAAATCGAAATCCATCGCAAATCGGTCACCACGACAGGGTAATTATCATACTTTCATATTCCATTATTCACCCTGTCTATCATTGTCCTTTTGATGACATAGACAGGACACACAAACACATCGAACAAAAGTTGTGAAAGGAGCCTTGTAGTTCATAGCGAATCAAAAGCCCAATAACAACACTTATGGAAGTTACACAAAAGGCGAACATGTTGATTCTATTATTCCATGTGACATGAGAGTAAGGAAAAGGACAAAAACCATTTCACCCTCCAGGACATAGAGAAGTGGTTGCTCTGCTAATCCGGTTAATCCCCTAGAAATATGTTTACACTCCCGAAACCCCATTGTCAATCGCCACTCCTCCTCCTTCAGATTCCTTATTATTATTATCATATGTTTTTGTGTCTCTAAAAAGAATATCTTTAATGCTTTGGGAAAATGTGATTTATTCAAAACCAGGATAAAGAGGATTTTAGGATCTTTTCCTTTATCTAAAGTGTGCTTTGTACTGTTCTCATATTTGACGTAGGCTCGGACGGCACTAAGTGCGAAATGGTGTTGAATTTTGAGCCACTTGTGCACACCAGACTCAAAGGACATGGTATATTTTGGGTGGTTCAGTTTCATTGGTTATGGATGATAGGTAAGTGGAAATAGTCTCCATAAAAAGGCGTCAAAATTACTGTAACTAAAAAATTCATAAAAGGCAGATATACAGAACAGCATCCGAGTATCTTATTATATGAAATTGAAAGTAACAAGAAATATGACATAAGCTTAGCTAATTAATAGAATGTGGAAAATAACAATTGCATGGAGAAGAGTTTATAAATCTTGATTCATTAGTTCATATGATCCTCCTTATTCACTGGTGTTTTAGACAATGGCACATCTACGCCAAGGCTTAATCCAACTTCTGTTGAGAATTCTTCACTATCTGTTATCAAGCAAAGACGACAGTAAAGATCGCTGTCACTGAGCAATAGGAAATAGATACCGGATCAATACAATGGAATGCTGTAGCTGGTTAATCTTCGTCATATTTCCTCTGGTTTTTCTTCGCAAAATTTAGCAATTGCTTATGATATTTTAGGAAACACTATAGAAGCTGGGCTGTAAAATATGCTGGAGGGTAATTATCTACAATAAAGAGATACCGACACTCTTTTTCATCTCCCTATTCGGAAGAACTGCCAACTTGTACTAATTTAAACGCCGTATACCATGTTTTGATGTTCTGGGAATGACTGTGGCCCAATTGATATATCTTCATTAGTGAACGAAGTCGACGTATCTTCGTTACCCTAAATACAAATTACACTCGTAACTCCGATTTAAGGATATCGTTTCAACTCAGCCGAATGTAGTTCGCCAAAGGGAAGAAGCATTAGCACTCAAAACGTGGATATGATTTTTCTGAAAATCATTACACAATCTTCCTCCATTTTTCCCCCAAGCAACGATCGACCGAGGTCAAACTTAATGATTCTTTCACACCCGGTCAACTAGATACAAATCAACCATCTGGCATCTGAGACAGGGCTCCAACTAGTTAGTACACTCTAACAGGACTGTTTTGTTGAGAGTTTAACTTCGCTACGAGTTGTAATTTGACTTAAGTAGTGGAGGAATCTGCGCGAATGGTGTAAGATTTCCCCATTGGGAAACACAGATCCTTGTTTAATATCAGTTGCGTAATCTCTTGCATCTCAAACCACTGATCACCCTTAGCAACTTCATCAAGTATGGAAATACCGAACTATTGATCGGGACTATTTACGATAAAACGGCTGCGGTTCGGTATTCGCATCCTTTCCAATGTTAAAGCTTAATTAGAAGGTTTATTAGAAGCTCCATTGTTAACGCAAAAGTCAAAAATATCCTTTCCGGTATGGAATTTCATATTGTAATAGGTGTGCAAGTTCGAGCGCAGTTCCGGAATTATTCGGTCTGACAGACAGACGGCGGTGATTTATTAAAATATAATGACTGTAGTAGATAGTACCACCCTTAGAAAAATTAAGGTTCAAGTTTGAAGACGCAACCATGTCTATTACTTGTTGACAACAATCAATAGTGAACGTTGTCAGTGAATTTGTACACATAGAAACAATTGGCCATCGTTATATGATTCAATACTTTTGTGGCGGTTCCGCCAAGCCCCACGACCCACTTACCTGAAAAACCCCCCATATTGGCAACTCAACTCCCACTGTCTCCCGCGAATGCAATCGCATTGGCACCTTTTGGTTCAGGTGGAAAGGAGGACTTTTGAGGACACGTGTCTGTGGGCACGTGTAGTTTGGATACAGGTAAGTATGGTCCTTTGTGGAACGACGATATCTCGAGCTATAGTGAATTCGGTGGTTCGTAGAACCGCCACAGGCCCATCACTATCCACCCGAGACGAAGAAACAGTCAAAACAATGGACTGAAGGGGGAGAATCGGCTTCAAAGAAGCCAAACACGGTTCCATCTGCAGGCAAGGTTATGGCTTCAGTTGTTTTTGGGATGCGCGAATTAACACATGACTCATCACCCATTATCACAACTATACTTCACGTATGCTTTAAATTAACGTATAACTCATCAACCATTATCAAAACCATACTTACCAACCATTATCACAATACATAATTGTACTTCGCTCATGCCTTAGAAATGCCACTAACAAAGCCATCCCAAGATTATCTATCAACCACAGATAATCCTAAAATGCAAATTTATCTCACAACTTATTTTGTATAAACAGCCCTAAGCCACAAGCGAAACTGTTCATAGTAAACCATAAATTTAAAGTAATATAACGTATCACAATAAAGAGGCTCCGCCTCCGAAAAAATACATATCTTTATTTTATTCATACTTATTTTATGAACTTGGCGCAAGGCCAATAACCTTGCCCGGTAAAACAAATTATTATGGAAAATTTAACAAGCCTCAGAATTGTTAAATAAGGGCAAGACCAGATCCCGGTTGTAGTGCCGATGATGATGATGATGATGATATTATTAACTTGCATGGTATAATTTTCATTGGTTATGTCGAAAAAGAAAAAACCATCAACGGCGAAATTTTATGCGAACTCATTGCAGCGTTTGAGTGTTGAATTTATGGAAAAAAGGCCGCATTTTGTGAAAAAGAAGGTGATGATCCATCACGGCAATAGGTCTGTGGCGGTTCCGCCAGATCCCGCGGCTCGCCTTCCTGAAAAAGCCCCCATAACCACAACCCAGTCTGCATAAGCTTTCGCTAATGCAATTCGCATTAGCATCTTAAATGCTTCACGCATCAAATAGATCCAATTATTATAACCCAAAAGTACCTGAAAAAGAATTCTTACCTTTTCAAGCATTCCTTCGCTTACAAATCCCCTGTAAGAGTTCTTACTTCCCTTATCATAAATTATCCGAAAAGAAAAACCCCGGTTTACATATCATGTAACCATTCCAGCCAGAGATAATTATCATGGCGTCGCCAATTCCCACCTTCATTCATGTATACGATAAATTTCTTTATGTATACATTGCGTGCACATGCATCCGACGATTTCGGTTTTATTTGCTTTACCGAAATCGTATCCTAGGAATGCACTTTATGTCTTTCTTTGTTTTAGGCACACATACCACCATGATCACGATGAGCGAGTGAGCTCTGAACGAGCAAGATATCGTTGAGTCGTAATTCAATCTTCAGAGCGGTCGGGTCGCTCGTCATCCACCGCGCTGGCGCCGGTACGGTGGGTTAAAACGTTTGTGCCGCAGTTAGTGTGTGTAATAGCTAAGAATGTATTAAAATAATTCAACACTAATAATAAGTATAAGTAAGGATTTTTTTTTGTTTACAATAAAAAATGTGTATGCATAAATAGCATCGCCTGAGTGTTTTTGTTTCTGTGTTGTGTCCGCTCGGTCGCGAAGGTCAACCATCGTTTTCTTCCCCTTTGCGTTGTGAGAAGCGTTCGCGCGAACAATTTATTATGGAGGAGGAAGTGAACCTAGTGTCCGTGTTAGGCACATTACTTCCTCCCCACAGGTCTGTTCACACATCCGTTATTGTAGTGGCCAAAATCAATAATTTGAGATACGAATTACTTCCTCATGCACCCCATTTGCCATTTAGCACCCTCGGACTATTCTTTCTTTCCAAACTTGAAGAAATGGCTCGGCCAACTGGGATGATCTGGGAAATTTCTTCGCATCCTTTCCGTGGTCGGAGGTGTACTTTTGAGGCTCCGATGGTAACGCACGCGCGGAGTCGGTCACGGAGATTATTCTTCTCGGGATGAAGGTCTACATTCCGCATTCCAACGAAATTCATGTGATAAGCCTTGGTTTGATAAAAAAATGCAATGGCACTCCAATCCCACCGATGGTAACAGAGCTAATTTTGTTAGAATCAGAAACGCCTGCAACCAGGCGATTGATACCGCGAAGAAGGCCTACAACGACAGAGTGACCAATAAACTCCTTGAGTGCTCAACTGGTTCACGCCCCTTCTGGTCAATGCCAAGGGCCATGACTTCGCTTCCTCTTCTTTTCGGGCGTTGGTGACAATTTCCCTGACAAGATTGCACCATCTCATTCACTCTGAGACAGTCACCTGATGTCAGTGTTAAGCCCAGGCCATCGCAAGGTGATGGGAATTGCAACCTTGCAATCACGTCATTTTTCACCTTGAGACGGTAACATTATGCCTATTTTGGCTGCAGATCGCCCCAAGGTGATTGGAGTTGCAGAATTGCGGGCAATGGATGTTGGTGTTGTACCTGGCTGACTTTCAAACAGACAACTTGTCTCACAGTTTTGCTCGTGCTATTTATCTTAATCAACCGTTATTTTCACAATAATTTTCACAATTTAATTATCATTATCTTGTTTTCTTTGCCTCGTTTTCCGCATACAAAAATTTGAATAAGTGTTAAAACCGTTAAGTTATGGCCCCTGGGCCACATGTGTTAAACAAAATTAAGCGTAAACGGTTGCGTTACGACCCCGGTGTTGGAGGCCAAACTCTTCCCGATAAACTTTCAAAAGTGAATAATAAAGTGCTAGAGAAATCTAAAATGTGTTCAAACACTAACTTTTTCCAACCACTTCAAAGTCTGATGGAAGACCCACCTGAAATGGATTCGACCAATGTCGAACAGTGCGCAGAAGTTACTAAAGAAACCGTTCCGCCAATTGTGGTGTTAAAAACAACTAGTGCTAAAGTGCGTGATATTTTGAGTGACATTAAGATAGACAACTACTTTATTAAAAACATATCGCTTGGACAAAAAATATGTGCCCCAACAAAGGACATATACGAGTATAACAAAATCAGAACCGAACTCTTAAGGTTAAAATGTGAGTTTTTTACCCACTCGCGTAAGGAAAATCGCCCATTAAAGGAAGTGCTATCCAGATAAGACTTGATTAGCAACGATATAGTGAAGAATGAACTAATTGCACTCGGGATAAAGTGCTTAGATGTTAAAACCATCACCATAAATTCAACAACAAAAGCCTTCTACAAACACTACCTGTACATTGTTTACATTCAACGCGGTACTATAAAACTAAATGAACTCAAATGTAATTTCTCTACCTTGCTCATTGTTCAAAACTATCGTTCGCTGGGACTTTAAAAAACATAATCCAGGTAAGGTCACACAATGTCACAATTGCCAGCTTTACGGTCACGGCTCGATGCATTGTCACATAAATAGCTTCTGTGCAATCTGTTCGGGAAACCACAAAACATCCGACTGCAAAACGAATGAGGTTATCAAGTGTGCAAATTGCAGTGGGCCACATAAATCCACCGATCCAGAATGCATTAGCCGAAAGCAGTACATAGACATTCGCCGCAAATTATCCCCACGTGGACGTGGTACAGGAAATACAACGTTCCTACAGCCTCCGAGTGACAAAAGGCAGCCACTGCCCGACCGATTATCCATTGATAATTTTCCTCCACTACCGCGATCTGTGCGTCAACCTTCACTTCCATCATCCACCTGGGCTTCTGGCCTCCATCAAACCCAGCAACCTTCCAACAGTGATCCGACACACACTAAGAAAAATCCGTCTGAAACTATAAATAATGATAACTTGTTCTTATTTAGCGAGATAAACTCTCTTCTTAATGAAGTTGTAACCAAGCTTAGTGCTTGTCAAACTAAAGCTGACCAATTCAACGTCATTACCTCATTATTATGTATATATATTCGGGAAAATGATGTTAAGAAACTCTCTTAGCATCATAACTTGGTGTCGCGTCATGCTGAGGTCTTTCCCTATTTTATGAATACAAATTCAAATTCAACAACGAACCAAGTCCAGGCAATGGATGACATTTATCTATCGTCACAAAGATACGCGTTACCCAGAATATCTTCATTCTTATTTTATCCATTTTGTTGTATTTCATGCAGGTCTCTTCTAGACACTCTGCATTCTTGGCCCTTGCTTAATTACCTCATTAAAATGTCATTATTTTTGTACCTACTATTTTTCACATGTTTTAACAGCATGCAAAACCACGTGGATGCAAATGTTCCGCCTATTTTATCCTAATGTAAAATGTTTCATTCCCATTAAGTTCCATAAATATTGTACACATACATGTAAAAGAGGACTGCCCTCTTATAACGCTATAAAAGCAATTTGTTTTCTGGCTTTTACTCTCTAAAAATACTAGCATCTTATACAGTCCACATCGTTCGTTTTCGACCTAAAATAAAATATCTAGAAAATAACAATTTTCGTTCGTTTTTATTTGGTTTCGTTTATTTATATTAGCGCGATAAACACATCGTGCCGACACTTAGAATGCGAGAAGCATCAAAAACAAACAGCATGCATTTTTTAATTTCTTGATAAATTTTAATATTGACATTGCACTTGTTTCAGAAACCTGGCTCAAACAAGACATTTCTTTCTCTCATCAAAATTACATATGTATAGACAGGGTACATGCTAGTGGTGGAGGTGTCGCCATTGTTGTGAAAACATGTATAGAACCTACCTTACGTCCTTCATTGCACCTTAAATTAATTGAGGAAATTAGTATTGATGTAACATTAAGTGCTAACTCCAAGGTGAGTATTTTTTCGGTCTATTTCCCTGGAGGAAATGGAAACATTGAGAAATCTACTTACTTTAAGCGGGATCTGCAAAAATTGTATAGAGTCAACACTCGAAACAAGGTAATTATTGGTGGTGATCTAAACTGCAGACATCAGTCGTGGAATTGTCTTAGGGCAAACAGCTGGGGTAACATTTTACTAGATGTTGCTGAATCCAGCCCAAGTTTTATACTTTATCCACTTCTCCCCACCTATATCCCAGCGAGCGCTAACAAGAACCCCTCAACTCTTGATCTATATATCACTAATATTCCAAATTACTGCACAGTACCATTAACTCTAAATGCGTCAAGTTCAGACCACCTTCCGATCAGCCTCACAGTGAATCACACAGTAGTTGTAAATCGTACCAGTTTATACCACAACTAATCCGCCGCCAACTGGAATTGTTATAAATCATATATAAACACGAATTTGGTTCTAGGTGATACTAGTCTAAATACTATAACCTGCAGCGAGCACATTGATATCCTATGTAACAATTTTGTTTCTGTTATCAATAGAGCGGCCGATCTTGCGATACCTAAATGTTCCACTGCTCCAGTTGATAAGGCACCGCTTCCTGAAAATATCTTACATCTGATTAGGCTACGAAATTCTGAAAGAAGAAAATGGCTGCGTTATAGAATCGATTGTTTTCTAGTTAATGTTAAAGTCTTAAATAATATCATTAAAAACTAAATCTCAACATATAGGAACAAGTGTTGGAATAAACACCTTTCCTCTCTTGACAAAGCAAGCAAACCGTTCTGGAAAATATCAAAAATTATGAAAAAGAGAGGGTCAAGTATTCCTCCGTTTAAAGTTCACGACAAATTGTTTATTTCTTCAGTGGAGTAACCGAACCTACTTGCTAACACGTTTAGTAAGAACCACTCCATATCTATGCATCTAAGCGACGCGTATACTGAAGCTGAAGTTGCTAACACTATCCATGTACTTTCTCAAACACCAGCTGAAACTACTTACGCAACTAATATCAGCAAAGTTAAAGAATTGATAAAAAAATCGAAATCAAAAAAGGCTGCGGGTCTCGATAATATTAACAACAAATTAATCAAAGCACTTCCACCTGCTGCAAGTAACTATTTAACGTTCATTTTCAACGCTTGTCTTAAGAATTGTTATTTTCCGGACTGTTGGAAAACAGCAGAAGTAATACATATTCCGAAACCCGGCAAACCGAAGAACAGCCCCGAAAGCTACAGACCTATTAGTCTACTTAGCTGTCTAATTAAGCTCTTAGAAAAAATCATTAAGGAAAGGATTGATCGTTTTGTGGAAGCCAATAACATCTTACCAAACTTTCAGTTCGGTTTCCGTAGTGGTCACAGCACAATCCACCAAGTCTTACGCATTAAAAACCACATAGCTGGTAAATTCATCGACAAGGAGTCAACGGTGCTGGTTCTTCTAGACATCGAAAAAGCCTTTGATACGGTATGGCACGATGCCTTGATTTATAAGCTACTGAAGCTTAAGCTGCCAATGCCGCTTATCAAAATTATCCAGAGCTTTCTTCGTTCGAGAAAATATGTTGTGAGTATAGGAACCGACATATCCTCTACTCACCAAATCCACTATGGTGTACCCCAAGGCTCGGTCCTTGGTCCCATATTATTTACTTTGTTTGTCGCAGATTTACCATGTCTAGGTGAAAACATTCAGGTAGCTATGTTTGCCGATGATACGGCCATTTTCTCTTCGGGTGCCTTATTCACTAATGTCTACAACTCTTTGCAAGCAGCTCTTGACAAGCTAGCAGTATATTACAGGAAATGGAAAATAAAAATAAATGGTAATAAAACACAAGCTGTCTGGTTTTCGAGATGTAGGAAACTCTGCTACCTACCAAATGGCACTAAACTCAGTATGTGTGCAGTTGATATTGATTGGTCCGAAGACTGTAGATATCTAAGTATTATTCTAGATAAAAAACTTATCTTTCAAAAACACATCACTACCACAATAGACAAAATAAACAAAGTCGTAAGAGTTATGTATCCATTAGTGTGTAGAAAATCAAAGCTTAGCATCGAAAATAAAATTATAATATTTAAAACCATTTTTCAAGCTATACTCCTGTACGGGACCCCTGTATGGTGTAATTGTGCTCGCACACACAAAATAAAATTGCAAAGGTGTCAAAATAAAATATCGAAAATGTTGGTGAATTTGCCATGGCATTATTCGACACATGAACTACATGAAAACGCTAACGTTAAACCGGTAGAGTTCCTTATTGACAAAATCAATCGAAACTTCTTCGTCAATTGTTCTTTTTCTGACAATGTTCTCGTTTCCCGTCTTGCGTTATCCTAAATCACTACATATGTACTCTGTCTATTATATCGAGGTCATTACTATATAAAATAACCGAAAACCCGTGCAATATTAGTCTTAAGATTCAAATAAGGGTTTTTTATTGTAGTTTTCCCTTAATTTATTATTAGTTATTCATTAAAATTGTGCTATTGTCGTTATATAGATTTAAGATTATAGTTGTAAAGGAATTGCTATCCTAAATCTCTTAAGTACTAGTTGTAAAATATACCATAAATGTAATTATCTACCAAATAAAAATTGAATTGAATTGAATTGGATGTTGGTGTAAGGCGCAAGGTATCCCAAGGTGATGGGAACTGCAAATTTACATGTAAGATAGATAGATACGCATGTAACAATTCGCAAAAGAGGATACAAGGGTACTATCAACCGCAAAACTGAATACTTTGTTATCTGTTGACTCCAACAAATCAATCTAATATGTTGGCTCTAACCTTGTGCAAAAGCAATGTTGGAGCCGAAATACAACCTTGAGGCACTTCGGAATTAACAGGATACAAATCCGAAGACTCAATGTCTACAACAACCCAAATCGATCGATTTCCGAGAAAACTCCTCGTCCAGTTGCAAAGCCGCTGGGAAAGTCCGTATGAACGAAGCTCCAGACGCGGTCAAAATCCTTGGAAATATCCAATGCGACCATCCAATATATATTACCAAGTGTTTTTTTCTTCTTTGCTTTACGACCTGGAGTGGCCCGAGTCCATTTGGTTGCCCGATCCAGCAGTGCCCACGGCCGAAATCTCTCCACTCTGCATCATCTCCCAGGTACCGTCTTTCAAACATTCTTCTGGGGGTAGGGGTATGTATGTGTCATTTTTAATCTGCTGTTTTTAAGCCATAAAAACACGAATGAGAAAATAATTTAATCAAAGTACTATCCCTCGGTTGCTACACATTCTCCCACCTCTCGGGCAATTTGTGGATACCATGTCTAAAAAATCCCTTCCCCTTATGGCAAACCACTCGCACAGCCCCTTTTGGCCGTCTTCGAAAGAACTGAAGTATTGTTGGGCCATTGCCGAAAACCGAAGGTTTTCGAAAGGAGACAAGTCTAGTGAATAAGCGGCATGGGGTAGCACATCCGGTTCAGCGACTCCAAGTAGTTTGGAGCCGTTGTTGAAGGGTGCAATAATGAGTTGGTCGTAGAGTAAAATCACCTTGAGTTTGCTGATAATGCGGCCTGTTTGCGCACAAAGCATGTCGCAATTCTTTCAGGTGTTGGTTCTGATGCCACCAAATGTACAACATCGTCTTCCATTCGAAGTGATTTGGTTTTAAGGACGATGATGGGACGGGATCAACCCGTGATTTTTTACGTTCATTATTCTCGCCATGTATCCACTTTTCATTCTACTCGAAATCCGATCGAAGAATATTTGTCTTGATCTTGCTTGTTTTAGTGTCGCTCCTGTGTCTATCGTTCAGCCATTTGCTGATCTTTTAAATCTTTCTCTTAGCCGCATCTTAAGTCGACATTTCCGTTTTTGAATATGGTAAACTAGCCTGAGAAAGTTGATCCCGATAAAATACTGTCGTTCATAAACCATTCGGCAGACGGTTTGTACAAATTGGAGCAGACAAGCAGAGCTTTCCGTATACGCTCTTTTCAACGCAAAAAACTAGACCAAATGTATGCTGCTGCATGAACTTGTCAGCAAAGTGCGTTGATTATTTTCGATAGTTGTTAAGCTCATAAAAAACGAAATTATGCCGCAAACACAAGGACTTATTATGCCAATTAACGCCATCTATGAGCGAATAGCGGACTTACACTTGCACTGTAAAGGTTAGCTTTAACTTCACTTTTCAATCGGCGTTTATTCTCTCTTGGGTATGGTAACAAAGCTTCAGTTCCTGAGTTGGTACGATTGCAAATCTAGTCCAGATGAAATACCCAAGTCTTAATCTAATTTAAACGACATCAATTGGTTATGTTGAGACCTAGCTTTGTCCCCTAGGTCTCTAGCGTCTTCAGAATATATGATGAATACATCGGTTTATAAATTGTTCATTAAGTTTAAGACGCGACCAAAGTGTAAATTACCATTACTTTGTTAGTACCAAAGGATGCAAGAGTTCTTCTTTACGGTAGGTGGATGGAAACCTTATAACACTCTAACCTGGTGAAATCCTGAAAATGCAAGTTTAATTAAAAAAGGCTCGAATTTTCCACGCGGATTCGACAATGACCTAAAGCCCCTTAACATTCTTTACCATATTTCTTTTCATTGATGCTTATACCCATTGAATGGTACGAGATATGTGCATGTTGTCACAGTTGCCACTTGATGCTGATATTGTTGCTGATGCTTGTGGAGTGGCGTTCATCGTCAGCAGCAGTTGCTCGTTAAGATGACCCCTTCACAGTTCTCTTTTCAAATATATCAAGCCGTTGAAACGCCTCACGTTCTGGTGGTGTTCTGCGTGCTCTGATTGAGAATCTAAACAGTCAAAGCACATACATCTTTTCATACACCAAGTAGCCGGTTCAAATAAACGCGTTCTGCGTTCGGCGTATCCACCGCTCTACTTCCCCTATCAATCTTCACCCTTTGCGTCGAGCCACCATAATCCAGCGCAGATACAATATTATATTCATAAGTAAGTTAAGTGTCTAAGAGGAAGAAGAAATTAAGTTCAATTTGAGTCAATCACTGCACTGAATCCCACTTTGATGGAGCATTTGCCAAACAAAATATCCACTGGCTCACGCCCGAGCGCTGTCTGATATTGAAGCGACCAGATACAAGCCAGCTATGATCCAATGACTAAAACAAATCTAATTAGTCGGATTGTTTAAGTTTTTTGGAATCATTGTATCTCGTAGATGGTCCTCGCCAACCAGTTCCGCATTCCCCCCCACAGGAATAGTATCGATCAATAGATTGTGCGCACCCCATTGGGATCGAACGTCTATCGACACGGCCCCCTGTTGACAGAAGGACTTTACTCTTACGGTAGCTAGCCTTATTTCTCCATTAACACCTTGAATCCGTATCGTTTGGTTTGAGTCTAGCGAATTAATTAAGAACCCAGCTTGAGATATTCTGCAGTCGAGGTTGAGGCTAGAAATGAAAAATTTATGAACACCATTGGAATGATGGAATTAAGACCATTGGACTTTGGTGTGCTGATGGAGCCGTTCGACCAGAAATATGCTGTAAGTTGTCGTCGCGATCGTTTACAGTGCGGAACGCGTTTAATTATGTGTAGGTTCATGATTAATTGATTCATATCATGGCCGTGGACTTGATTTGTGGCGATCCGAACTCGGAGTGAAGCTGTCTGAAACGACATGACGAAATTTCATACAGGATTTGTAGGCACAGGGCACGACGACCATAAATGTTCAATCTAGGCAATGGGGTAAGTTATGTAGGGTAATTCAATGATATTGAATTGGGATACCTTTAAATATTAAGGCAATGCGCGGGAGAAAGGAAAGGGAAAATATATGGAAAGAACCTATTGCATGAATGTATATTCGCTTGACTAGCAGGAAATTATAATGCCAAGGAAACATCTGAACATAAGGACCAGTACTAAAGTAAACGCTGTTCATCGATTATTCACAAACGGATAAGTCCGATATTCTAATCCAAACTTAGATTGTTTCGCGATATCTTCATTACCCAACGGGAGATCCAATTTAGAGGTAGAGTCTCCGTTTTTACCTTGTCTGATAACCTTATATAGTATACCCGCCTGTCACGTGGGAGACCGGGGTTCGATTCCCCGTCGGGGAGCCTCTGGCGTAAGACTAATGACCTTGCCCGGAAAAAAACAAATCATTATGGACAATTTAACAAGCCACAGGACTTGCTAAATAAGGCCAAGACCGGTTCCCGGTTGTAGTGCCGATGATGATGGTGATATAGCTTATTAAAAAGAAATATTGTAGATTTGAACTCCACATTATTCGATTGAGAAGTATTTCACCAGACTTCCTCAAATTTCTTTGTTATTTTCATTAGTCTCCAAACATGATACAGCGGCGACACTCTTTCAAGATGTCTCACCCCATCGATTGGATACCAATCAATCCCCCATCAACTGATGTGATTCCCCATTTTCTGTTAAGTATCAAAGTACGCAAATGGAAGGATGGGCAGAGGAGGAAGAAAAGACGTACCGATGAATATTTATCCTAACTTCCTGGAGGTTATAATACCAACGAAACACAGGAGCATTAGAGCATTTCACATTCGTGTGTTTGGGCTGAAGAATGGTTCTCGGTGTTGAACGGTTGTATTTAACGTGAACAATATGTCATCTACTATACGATGCAGATGTATTTGAAGTATTTGAGAAAGATGGAATACATTTGTGGGGAGGATGGTGTGTGCCGGATCTGTTGCAGTACCTGTGATATTGTTGTCTTCATCAGCAGGTAATTCGATTTCACTTGCCTGCTCCAATGTATTCGTTTTTCTTTCCTTTTGCATTTTTTTCGCCGTCTGTATTCGGCTTGTGCCGCTTTGATATAATACTCGGCTGTCGCTCGAGTCGGCTCCGTGTCATCTTTTCAGGTCTGCCTAGCCCCTTTTCATGAAAGGTGACGAGCTCTTTAGCACTTTGTTTGTTTCCACAATTTTTTTTTTGTGTAATTACACTCGCGAGACGAATTTTTTTTTCTTTCTTTTCTTTTGTTTTCTCCTGTTGCCAGATATACGTCTTTTCTCTTTGACGTGTCGGTGCAAACTGAAAAAATACAGGTCAGACTGCAAATTTTAGAGGATGTCCTAAATTTCAATAAGTGAAATTAAAATTGGAATCCAAAAAGAAACAAGTTGAAGAAGAGAAAAAAATGAAAACTCGTTCTTACAACAATTTCGTGGCTCCTTGTGCGTCATATGTACAAATGGCCGGTGCTCCTAAGCAACCAGCATCCATGGAACATACATATAGTAATGGAAGAATACCTGCGCCAGAGCCACATTCAGAAATAATAACAATGTTATTAACCATGCAAGGACAATTTGCCGAATTTCAAAAAACACTGACTGAACAAAGAGCACGAATAGATACTCTCTATTCAACTCTGTTCTCAAATAACTCTCCACATCAAAATATTCAACCCTCCGTCCGAACTAAACCTAAAAATTATAGCTGTGAGTGTAAATTCACTAATCCACATCGAAAGAAGGGATAATTTAGGCAATCTGCTCCAAGCCGAATGCCCAGATGTGCTCTTGGCTAGCGAAACTAAGCTAAACCAAGGGCACAAAATGGGCTACAAAAATTATAACCTAATTAGACGAGATCGACCACACTCTACTCGAGGGGGTGGGTGTTGACGTCCGGCGCCGTGCTTCCTCGGATGAGGGAAGAGCGGGGACCTTTTATTATTATTGTCTGTTCACAAATTGCTTTTATTTCATTAAATTAGGGATAATTCAAAGTATTTATTTTTACAAGATTTATTTTATTTATTTTCTTCTTCTTTGTGTTACTCTTCAAACTGAACTGAACTAATTACTTAACTCAATTGCTACTTGATTTGAACTAAACTTCTACTTCTACTTTCTGATAACTTAACTCTTAAAACTTCCTAACTCAACTTTTTAATCTGAACTAGTACTTAACTCTACTGTTTCTGATACTCAACTCGAATTGAACTGATTTTACAATTGAATTTTTTCTCTACTTATAGAATATTGTGTTCTAATTTACTGGAAATTATAACATGAACAAAACAAATTTTAACTAAGTATTCCTTTAGTTTCTGTGACTTTTAAATTGAATAAAATTTGAACAAATATCAAAGTGCTCTGTTTTGAAATAAAAAGGGGCAAGTTATGAAAAGGGGCATGTTATTAAATGTGCTGTAACTGGCAATATTGTGAATGTTTATGAATGATATGTATTAAGTGAGAATGTAATATATGTTAAGGGAAGTTTTTAAGGATGTGTAAGGAGATTCAGTGTTAAATTTAATAAAGGGTAGTATTCTGGAACACAACATGGGGTCGCTATCTTAGTTAAGAAAGGTCTTCACCATAAGGTCGTTTACAGCACGGAAGTACACAAATTCCAGGTGCTAGAGGCATGCATTATAGATATTCCTCTAAAAAGTCAGAGGCATCTATATATAGTCGCTGCTTATGCTCCTGAATCTGTTCAAGGTACCCAATTTATCTGTGAAATCGATACGCTTTTCCGCAGTCTCAAGTTAGATTCGGAAAACAATTACTTTTTAATGGCAGGTGATTTTAACGCTAAGCACAGCGCCTGGGGCAATCCGACCTCGAACACCAGAGGCAATGCCTTGTTTGATTGGTGGCAAACAAATGCGATCGAGCATAAACTAGAATTGTACGCTACAAGTACACCGCCTTATCCAAGAGGTAACTCCTTTCTGTATTTACTTATGACAGATCATCGAATTCAGTTACCAGATACCGAGGTAACTACTCGAAATTGTCTTCGAACAATTGAGTACGATAGCGACCATTACGGACTTGGAGCCGTAATACACGTGCCAAACGAGTACCATCTACTTGAGCAGTACGACCAGGTACACTCTTTCGATTTCCGAAAAGCACATTGGTTGCGTTTCGATCGCATAGTACAAAGAGAAATACGCAACATTGGCATAGACCCACCGACTAATAGAAACCTCCGTAATGATGAAATCGATCATTACCTCCTAACTATGAACGACATTGTTACTAACACAATGAATCATTCAATCCCCAAAGTACTTCATATGGATGGCTATACCGACTGTTGCTGAAACGAAAAGAGAAAACCGAAACAACAAACGGCGCTTCGCTAGCGCTGCCTCAGTCTCTCTCTGAGTGGACTGTATTTTCCGGCACTGGCCGGCCAACGATGCCTTTTCCCTAGATTTGAGAGATTGTACCTCCAGAGCCGGACTCTTCTCTGGATTGGCGGGCGTTTGAGTCTTGCCCAGTACAAAATCCTGAAATTTACTAACAGTGAAAAAAGGCCCAACGAAAGAAGACAAAGCCAGAAATACCATTAATTAATTTATTTTTTATTGAATATTTCTTGATCTCTTTATATCTGGTCTTTAACAAGACCTTTTGCTTGGGAGCTCTTTCGACGACTCCCACCGCTTCAGCGCCGCGCTCGCCTTTTATTACCAGCAGCTGTCTCCTCGTTCGCTTGGTTTCGACAAATCACTCGTTTCCTGTTGAGTGATTTGTCGCGACTGGTATACAGCTGTCTGCCATGCTCCTCCTTCTTGAGTGCTTGTGCGCCGGGAAGTATGCATCGCCAACACCGACCGATACACTAATGCAACTATCGATGCTTTGTATAGGCAAAAGAGCACCCTGCTCTCAAAGCTGAAATTGTTGTATAGGCAGTTCAGTGACCCAAATAGCAATGAAATCAAAACAATCAAGTCCTTGATTAAAAATCTTCAAAAACTGATCCAGGATAATTACCGAGCAGTAATAAATGAGAAGTCGGCTCCTCGATAGTATAGTGGTTAGTATACCCGCCTGTCACCCGGGAGACCGGGGTTCGATTCCCCGTCGGGGAGCCTCTGGCGCAAGACTAATGACCTTGCCCAGAAAAAATAAATCATTATGGAAAGTTTAACAAGCCTCAGAACTTGATAAATAAGGCCAAGACCGGTTCCTGGTTGTAGTGCCGATGATGATGATGAATAAATGAGAAGTGGAGCAACAGAATTCGAGCTGTTCAAGCAAACGGACCGAACATGTTTTCACAAATCAAGAAAGTATGTCGAAGAAAAGATCATAATGACATTCCCTGTCTCCGAATTCCACGGACTCCCGAAAATTGCCAGATAATGCTGAACGCAGGACTCACCTTAGAGCACAATAACTCCAATGATGAAGTAATAGTAGTCGAAGATCCGCAAAAGAAAGCGAATTCAATTGGAGCCTGTTTCGAAGCAGTGTACAGAGTTAACGAATCAGCTCATGCTAACACTGAAATTGAAAGCAATGCCCGTCAAAGACATTGCTCGCTGCGCAATCAACTTCACAACTGACGATCCGAAAACCGTAGTTTCATCACATTCGGCGAAAATAATAGGGCGGGCTCTCCCGTCAGAAATGAAAATACAAATATGTTTGTGCGCAAGGATGAACTTAGAAACATACTTAGCTCAATAAAAAATAAGAAATCATCTGGAATAGATAGCATTCCAAATGTGGTTCTAAGGCACTTGCCTCGCCAACCAGTGAACATATACACTACTTTGTTTAACAACGCTCTAAACAATGCACACTATCCAACCCATTGGAAGACTGCAGTAGTCTACCCTATCCCCAAAAAGAGTAAGGATAAGAGCAATCCAGCTAAGCTGCGCTCGATCAGCCTGCTTCCCAACATCAGCAAGGTATTCGAAAAAATTATAAACAAAGCACTGATAGGTTGGTGTGATGAAAACGATATCATCCCCAACAACCAGTTTGGCTTTCGAGCGAACCATGATACAGTTCATGCAGCGACGAAACTTGTTTCAGATATACAGTGGAACAAGGCAAAGCGACAATGTACAGGCGCTTGCTTGGTTGACTTTGAAAAGGCTTTCGACACCGTATGGTTAGAAGGACTTGTCTATAAGTTAACAAACCTGGGTATGCCGCAATATCTGCTATACATTATTTATGATATGATAATGGACAAACATTTTGTGGTGAAATGCGGGGACATACTCTCCAACAAGACCTTCCAAATTAAAAATGGCTTACAGCAGGGAGCTGTGAATTCTCCCATTCTATTCAATATTTACACTAGTGATCTAGTGAGTTCTCTCGAAAACGCCATTGCGTACGCCGATGACATAGTGGTGTACAGAACAGGAGGAAAAATAGACGACATTAATAGGCGCCTTCAAGATGACTTCAACAAAATAAAACAATTTTGCGACGACTGGAAATTAAAGATTAATTTCCAGAAAACCGAGACTATCGTTTTCAGAACGCCCCTATCCAGGGCCTCGAGGGATACAAAATACCACTGGAAACACTTTTCTATTGTAGGTAACAATAACCTTCCACTGCAAGTGAAAACTGTAGTTAGATACCTTGGTATCTGGCTAGACCAGTATTTATATTTTGACAAGCACGTAGCAGCTTCCCTCTCCGCAGCTAAAAGCGCATATTCTATGACAAGAAGTCTATTGCGGAGTAGTCTTCTTGACCCCAGAGTCAAAATAATTTCGTACTAGGCATTCATCCGACCAGTTTTGGTTTATGGCTGCCCAGTATGGTATAATATATCTCCACTTTATATGGAGAAGTTTCGTGTGTTCGAACGGCAGTGTTTACGTTCCTGCCTCGGACTTTATAGAACACCAGAGTCGCAATGTATAACAAATCAGGGTTAAATAGGATAGACAATTTCATAATTAAAATTATTCGTGGTCACACAGCAAGGGCAATGTGCAGTGACAATAATCTTGTCTCGGGAGCATTCTATCCCAACGATATGTATCTGGAGAATACCCTCCAGAATGGGTTTATTCCCTCAGAGGCGTTCCCTTTCTTGGATCAAAAAGGCCTTATCCAAGACGTGCATGAAGTCCCGATAATTTTGTAGTGTAACAACATACGCACGACATGACCACAGACAATAATGTCAAATACATTAATTGCCCGTGTCACATTTTCCAAATATCGAATAACCAGCATTCGTTGTTGACCATAAATTCAAGGTCAACTCATTTCATTTCATAAACAAACGAATAGCTCCGGTTACAAAGAAACGTTTCTGAGTTTATCATTGGCAAGCAAGTAATGAATTAATTCGGTCAACTCGTGTCGTGGTTTTTGCATTACACTCTTAATTGATTGTAAAGAATGAAATAGCTTAAGTAATCAATATTTGTATAAGTGAAGTTACCATTAAGAAAACAATAGCATATTAAGCAATATTTATATGAGAATTGTAAATAATTGAACGAATGTTTGGGAGTATAAATCATCATCATCGGCACTACAACCGGGAACCGGTCTTGGGCTTATTTAGCAAGTCCTGAGGCTTGTTAAATTTTCCATAATGATTTGTTTTTTCCGGGCAAGGTCATTAGTCTTGCGCCAGAGGCTCCCCGACGGGGAATCGAACCCCGGTCCCCCACGTGACAGGCGGGTATACTGAGTATAAATATCCCAGCATTTTTGGAAGTAAATTAATCAAAAACCATCCTTCGGCTTTGATTCACCAAACTGCGGCGATTTCGCCATCAAAATTCTGCGAGCTACGCTTTGTACAGCGAAAATTAGGGAAGTAGAAAGTTGTCAAGTGGTCTTGATAGATAGGATATTACGACACAACCCCAATACATAAAACCTGCGTTACAATTTACCACGCTCTCCGTGGTGCCAGGGACAAACGAATTCTCCATCATAGTGATATCTCCAATACCCCAGACCGCATGCGTTTTAGCACGACGATCAGTGAAAGAGATAAATCAGCCAAAGATCGAACATCTCCCAAATGGTGGTGGCTTCTCAACGAGGAGTGGACTTCACTTCCTCAGATATAGTATGCCTCTCAGGAGCAACACTCTCCTCCCCCTTGTCCCCCCTGCCCCTGTCCACTTTTCCTCATTACATTTTTGTAGCTATTCTATTTTATTTTTTATTCGTTTCGTTTTGAAGTTTTTGTTTGTTATGTAAAAAAAAAATGTAAATAATAATGTATACATATAGATGTAAACGAGGAGTCCCTGTAATATATGACCTATTTCATATATATATATATATATATATATATATATATATATATATATATATATATATATATATATATATATATAGAAACAAAAAAAAAAGATGGCATACATAAAAAATCAAGTTGTAATGTGTAATTTAGAGAGCTCGCATAGAGCCAGTAAGTTAATTAAAGGACTGTGATTGTAGAAAAGGGGCTCCTCGATAGTATAGTGGTTAGTATACCCGCCTGTCACCCGGGAGACCGGGGTTCGATTCCCCGTCGGGGAGCCCCTGGCGCAAGACTAATGACCTTGCCCAGAAAAAATAAATCATTATGGAAAATTTAACAAGCCTCAGGACTTGCCAAATAAGGCCAAGACCGGTTCCCGGTTGTAGTGCCGATGATGATGATGATTGTAGAAAAGGGTTTAACATTTATCCCTAATATTATACATGTAAAAAGAATTAGGAGCATAAATGTGGCTTAAAAACTAAAAAAAAAAAAAGGATGCGTGGGCATGGACGCTGATTCTACCATCCACCCACTACTTCCTCTAAATGTTCCACAGTACCTCCGAACGAAACGCACGAACACGATCATCAAGTAAAGGACGTAGAACGCACTGATTTAAAAGTAAATGTTCTTTTGATGTGTTTATTTATTTAAAACGGTTCGTAACGAAACAAGCGACAAAAGGTTCTCATATTTTCTTAGGACTTATATTTAATATTAAATCGATTTTTATGGATTTTAATCAAGGTGAAAACACTACTTCTTAACACGATCGCCAACACGTCTGCGGTTGTTATACGTTCACAACTTCACGACTCGTTGATGATTACTCGCGGTTGAATTTCGCGTGTCCGCAGCGCTACGGACAGCGGGATTGATGCGACCTGTTCGGTCGGTGGATGGAAAACGACTCAACGATATTTAATCGTTTTGGGGTGAGTTTTCCCAAGAGAGAAAGTGTTTCTCTCGTGGCGAAAACAAGGAAGAACGACTTGGCAATGTATATGTATGTGTGAGTGAAGATCACATTGGTTTTTTTCATACACAAGGCCATGGGAATGAACCTGAAACAAAGAAAGGAAAAAGGGATCGTGGGGTTCTTTGTTTATGTGAGAGGTTACTGGGAAACGAATTCAGAACTATGTAGGATAAAGGGAATTTGTAGCCTGAGAGTTCAACTGAGTAAACATTAGATGGTAGGTGCATTTGGGATACCAGGGTGATTGAATTGTTTGCGTATCGCCAGAATGCCTGCTGAAGGACAGCGGTCTTTTGTTTACTCATGGTATGAGTAAGGGGAAATAGTCTCAACGTAGATGGTGCTAATTACACGCAGCAGGTAATGGACTATTTATCGCTGGCTAAATGATATTCACTTGACGTTTTCGCATCCTATCGAGGAACACCGTTGACTTAAATGTGTCTGAGCAAGTACGAGATACTATCAGATAATACCAGTTTTCGAAAAATATATGTGTCGATTAATAGCACAATTTATCTTTTGTTTAGAAGACATTGTTTTATTTTTAACCTTTATGTCAATGACCAACTTTACCGACAGTAGTCAATGACCGGATACCTGGGTACCCACATATAGAAACATTGTTTTAACAATGTTAAAACAAATATTTTCCAATAGATTTTAATTTGTTTATCAGAAACAAATATATTGTGAATATTTTATGTATTTTATATAATTATTTTTTATAAATATAAAGAAGTTTGACTATCTGCGGCTACAAAAGGCCTATTGAAATCGGCGCAGAGCAAGGTCAAGATCGGCAGGTGTGTAACAAATTCAGTTATACCTGCTAGAGGGATCTCGAGTATTCGGTTGACGAATAACTTGTACGGTCAACTTTCTATTTATAACTTGCGAGTTTATGCTGAAACCATTCGAATCCGGCATTAGAGAAAGCGTGGTTCAGTCAGCGTCGTTTGTGCATCTGAGCATCTTCAAAATGACGACTTTGTTGACACGTGCTCAATTCAACAGGTAATAATATTAAAATTGATATTGTTAGTGTATTTAATAATATTAAATAATTTTGTTGTTGTATTTTTGTTTTTAGATTATGTAATGCACAACGAGATGCCTACTTGAAAAGCGTGTGTGGTGAATCTGACGACGAGAGCATAAACCTTTCTGATAGTGATGACGATGATTGGATTCCTGACGAGCGAAATGAAAACGAGGTATCTGATAACGAAGAATATTGCGCGGACGAAAATGATACAACTGAAGCAGCCATTGACGATTCTGAAAGCGAAGATGGCAATGATACGAACGGATATGTCGACGCAGTTTCAACTGAAGGTAAAAATAATTCTCTTCGTTTTATTTATTAATTTTTCATGCAACAACAACAACAATAACGCGTTCTTATTATTTTTATTCTTTTTTCTAGATTCAACTGGACGTACGTTTGTCGCGAAAGATAAAACTGTATGGCAAAAAACACCTCCTAACACAACTCAAACTCTCCGTCACAATATTGTGAGACAAAGAGATGGTCCCCATCGCTCGACCGAAACACTGTCAGCAGCTGAAACATTCAAAAGGATTCTTACTCACGAAATAGTGGATTTGATTACTCGTTACACTAATCAGAAGGCAGATCTAGTTATCCGAGAGTGGAATGCAAACAATTCAAATCGACCGTCGAGAACGTGGAAAAATGTTAATCGTCAAGAGATGTATTCGTTTTTTGCAATTCTACGAGTAATTGCAGCAGGGGTCAATAATGGAAACAAAGACCATACTACAGACATGTGGAAAACGTCATCATTCCCTTTATACTCGTACAGGGCCACAATGAGTACCAATCGTTTTTGGAATATCTTACGTTTTATCAGATATGATGATGCGCGGACCCGAGATGAACGGTCCAGAGAGGACAAAGCAGATCCAATTAGTGAGATCTGGGCGATGTTGAATGCAAATTTGTCCGCTCTGTACCGGCCCGGCACAGAACTTACCATCGACGAGCAGATTTATCCGTACCGTGGGCGAACCAAATTTACGCAGGATATTCCATCAAAACCAGCCAAGTATGGTATCAAAGTGTGGTGGATTTGTGATGCTGAAAATGCATATCCTCTGAAAGGCATTATTTACACCGGGAAAAGTGGCAATGTTAGAGAAAAAAATCAAGGTGAAAATGTTGTCAAAAAATTAGCAGCACCGTACAAACGGAGTGGAAGAAATATTTGTATGGACAATTTTTTCACGACGTTACCGCTCGCGAAGCTTTTATTGTCGTGGGACTTGACTGTCGTAGGAACCTTACGAAAAAACAAATCCTGTATTCCAAAGGAGATGGCTGCATTAAAGGATCGTGCAGAATTATCCACACTGTTCGGCTTTCACGACAAAACGACGATTTGTTCGTATGTGCCGAAGAAAAATAAAGCAGTTATACTGCTTTCGACGATGCACTCGAACATGGCAGTCGCTGATCACGCACAGAAAAAACCCGAGATTATTTTGCACTATAATCGGTACAAGGCTGGTGTTGATACAATGGACCAAATGGCCGACAGATACACGACACACCGACGGACGAATAGGTGGCCGTTGGCAATGTTCTTCAATGTCCTCGATGTAAGCGCACTCGCGGCGTTCGTCATTTATAAAGAGAACAACTCCATGCTGCCGAAAAAGATGAACGCCCGTCGTATGTTTTTGCTATAAAAAAAAATTTTTTTTTCATTGAAATTTCGTAATTATCATTCAGAAACGTTTGAATGGAGATGATCTAAGACATGGGACCGAAATTCGTCTACTAGGCCGAGCAATCGTGAAATTGCAACGAAATGGGTCATTGACATAAGGGTTAAAATAATAATATACATGGGAAAATATTAGGTGTACAACTCTGCTTCCGCCGTTTTTTTCCGCAATTCGAGGCTTTATTGTAAAAATCTGGTTGTACACTTATGATTCAAAGTATTGTCCATCGCTGGCCACTACTTTCGGGCAGCATAAGAATCCATTTCTTCGTATTCGGTGTACAACTTTGCTTCGCCGTTTTTTCCGCAATTCGAGGCTTTATTATAAAAAACTGGTTATACATTTATGATTCAAAGTATTGTCCATCGCTGGCCACTACTTTCTCCCATCTTTCGGGCAGCATACGAATCCATTTCTTCATATTAAAGCAGAAAATTAAAACCTCCCGCAAATGACGAGAATTTGGCTCGTAAGCTGACATGTTTAATTGAGAATAACTTTCCGACGCAGACACAAATCGACTAATATTTCGATAGCGAAAGTATTTATGTTTACAAATACCTAAGCTTATTGTATGACATCTATGATCTATTTATTTCAACTACCACTTACCACTACAGCCATCTATTGCAAAACGGCGGAAGCAAAGTTGTAATTAAATTAATAAACAACTAACACAAGTCCCCACTACGGCTATCACACAAGGACCGATGTTATTTTAAAAGTGTTAGCTTAGGCTGATATTTTCTCAGCGGAATGGTGGATTGTGGAATCATTCTTTGATAATATTTTTTTTAAAGAATTGCTGCACTAAGACGGTGGTTGCATGATATGAATTCTTTATTTATTCTGCTGAGTTGCAGGCCTCCTTTCTCGTTCGTACATGCCGTGTAGAATGGCGGCTAGGTTGGATAGAGTGAAATCCACCTCTTTAAAAATGCCGTACATTTCACTATGATTCTCAAATCTTCAAATATTCGCTTGTCTCTATTAAGACTCGAATCAACTCCAATACCAAGATTTGAAATTTCGGGCAAGTGTTGTTCAAAGATTGCGGATATATTAGGATTCGCCTTTGACAACAGATATCTTTGAACAGCACTAGGTTTTGGAGGTGTCGGTCAGATCTTCCTTAGAATATTTAGTTGAGATCGGAGTTGAATGGCGATACGTGATGCGATTGAATGCCTTGTCATTATAGAATACGATACTGTTGCGATTGATCAGTTTTCGGCCGTCCTCCTGTAATGCTGGATTCAGTTTTGTTAGTTGTGTGCCGTAAATATTTACTTCATCGTGTCACCCCAAAAAACACCTTGTAAAATGTAAACTACGATAATCTCATCATATAGAGAGGGCACTCTTCCTTGGATGAAGGTTGCGCAATACATTATCTTTGTCATGCGTCATTATCTGATTAAGACATGTATAATTTTTTTTTTACATTTAGAAAGTAGATTGTAAATAAACATACGGTTTGCCAAATTTTATTCCGTCAAATTGCGTGTAGCCTAAATATCGAGGTAAAGTAGGAAGCAGCCTGTTACAGATATCTTTGAACGGTCAAGAATCTCCACAATCTGTCGTACTGTTAGCGACCTATATTTTTCGACCAATGTCATCATCGTCATCATCATCGGCACTACAACCGGGATCCGGTCTTGACCTTAGTTATCAAATCTCTCCACCGGCTCCCATACGTGCACCATGATCTCATGAATTGCGTGATGTAACGCCGTCCTTCCTTGTTTGATCAGCTCAGCTGGTATACCATCACCTCCGGGGGCTTTATTTGATTTGAGCTGTCTTATGGCTTTTAATGTTTCCTCAATGCTTGGTGGCGGCAGCATTTGGTCTTGATCTTGCATTGGTGGAGCCTCAAATTCTTCTGTGAGCTGAGCATTTAGCAATTTATTGAAGTGCACTTCCCATCGCTCTAGAATGCCTTCAGGATCGGTGATCAGATTACCATCTTTATCCTTGCAGTAAGTGCAGCGTGGTATGTACAGCGTCATACTGTGGATTATTTGGTAAAACTTCTGCGCCTGGTGCGGACCTCGCTCTCTACTTTTCTCTATTTCACAGACAAGGTTTCTTTCCCAGGCACTTTTCTTTTGTCTGTGAAGTATTTTTTCAGATCTTATGAGCTCTTTGTACTTCTCCTCACGCACCCCCGTCCTATGAGACTGCTGCATTGCCCGGTATGCAGCATTCTTACGTTCAGTCGCTAGTTTGCACTCATCATCAAACCAGTCGCTCCGATCTCTACGACTACTGCCTAAGATGGAGTTGGCCGTACTAATGGCAGTATTCTTAAGGCGTGTCCTTTTCCCATCTACGCCTGGCATTCTGGCCCCAGGACTTACTCTCCCTCCGTCGAGTTCTTCGAGGGCGAGTCTTAACGCATGTGTGGGGGTGAAGAATTGTTGCCAACGTATGGCACGGGATTCACTTAGTCCCCAACGATGTTGCTGCGCGAAATGATAGTCAGGAAATCCAAGAGAAGAGATTAAACAAATGAAACTCACTGAGGGTTCCTTTATAGATAATGTTTTTTATTTTCACTACGGCTAAAGGGTATTCCGGTGCTAATTTGCACTTGTTTCAAAAATAATTACGATGCAAAACGTGTTGGCGGCAACTAAGTAATAGTTCAATTTTAACGGTCAGACCCAGTGAGAATTTTTTAAAAACCGTGAAAACGTTCGCGACAATTTTACGCTGAAACTGCATATACCACAGATTATACCCTACTCTTTAAAATTTGCGAAATTAGTTTTTGGCCTGAGCGGCAGCATGACTACGCGCGATGGTGGTTGAGATGTGACTAGTTTAAATAGGGGTGAAATTCTGTATTTCATTTTACACACAGGACAACCAAAAGAGACCACGCCTCTGCTCTCTCATTGTCACGTTGGCCGAAGTGTGGTAACTTCGGTTAATTGATAATCGATGAACGTGGTAGAATGAGAGAACAGAAACTCGAGGTACTGTGATCTCGAGGTAGCTTTGGTTGTGTGTGTTGGTATCAACTGCTGTTACTGACATGACCTACTGACCCAGTGTTACGGCTATGGTGTAGTCAGAGAGCATTGAACCATGGAAAGACAGAACTGCGAAAGAGTGGAAAACCTAGCTGGTGCTATTCACCTGCAAAAAGAGATCATTGATCCCAAGCGAATGGCTGATCTGGGAAAAGTCAATAGGACGCCGCATCGGCTAGGGAAATAATACCGTGGGAAAAACTCTATGGAAGGTTGGTAAATACCCAAGCCAATGGATGATGCTGCAACCGCGTCGCTTGATTTGACTTGCTTGTTGCTAACCAATACGAATGGAATTTCCGGTGGAAATCCCATGGTTAGAGCAATAGTATTGCCGTATGGCGAAGATAGTAGCTAAACTCAATTATGCATTATCTGCATAGGATAATGAGTTTAGCTAAGCGTCCTTGGGGAAAACATGTTATTTCAGGTGAATAGCAATTAAGGGAAATGGGTAGTTATGACGCGCTGAAAGCGGTCGAAATAAGGTGGAAATTGTGGTTGGAATTGTGGGTTGGTTCTCATGTAGAATAGAGAAACCCCACACATGACCAAAGGTGTTATTGGTATTCTCATAGCGTAAGACAGCCGTGTTGATTCGAACCTGATTCGCGGATGCAATACGTCTCCGTAAGGCAATCCGCGCTCGGAAAACTATACCAACAAGATAGTGATCCGAGTCGACGTTGACACCTCGGTACGTCCGTACCGTCATCAGGCTCGAGGAGTGGTGCCGATCTATCAACACGTGGCAGCTGCTAACTTTTTGAATTTTGAATTTTTTACTTTCAATTTTTTTTACTGTATTCTTGAAATATTAATAAACATCCTATAAAAAAATGAATCGTAAAAATATTGATTGCTTTTTCTTTACAGCACTTCAAAAATTGCGTCAAATTCGTGCGTCTAGACCAGAATACCCCCACATCAGTAGTTAAGTGTTCAAAGAATTTGCCGACCCTCTTAAACACTGTGTTATAATCCAGCGCCGTGCTTCCTCGTTAGAAGGAAGAGCGTGGACCTTTTATTTTTTCTTTATTTAATATTCTTTCAATAATTCGCGTTTCAATGTTTATTCGCTCCGGTTGAAAATATGTTTGTGCGGAAATTTATTGCAATTGATAATCAATTATCAAAGAAAAAACTATTCACTATGTTTTTCGTCTCTTCGATATTATTTAATTATTCTCGTCTCTCTTTTTATTCTTACTCGTCTTTAATCTGTATCTCGTCTTAGTCTAATCTCAACTCTTTTCTCAAACTAACTTTCAATCTCAACTAACTTTACAAAGAAATTTTCTCTCTGCTTATATAACATTGTGTTCTAATCTACTGTAAATTATTACTTGAACAAAATCAATTTTATCAAAGTATTACTTAATCTACAGTGACTTTAAATTTTGAACAAACTTTGAACGAAAATCAAAGAGCTATGTTTCGAATGACAAAAGGGGCATGTTATGAAAAAAGGGGCATGTATGAAGTGTACTGAAACTGACTTGATATAGAATATTGAGGATGTTTATTAAGGATATATATTAAGTGAGAATGTTAGATATGTTAAGAGGATGTTTTAAGGATGTGTTAGATAAATAATGAGATTCAATAATTGTAAGGACAGTAGTATTCTGGAATACTACATCCCACCCTTCTTCGAGAAAGAAAATTATCCTTGAAGAGAATAATTTTCTTTATATATATATATATATTAACTAAAACTAAATATTTCTCCTTGGAACTTTTTCTTTTCTCATCCAAAAAATTTTTATCTTTTTAAAAAGTATGTTTCAAAATTCTCTTTTTCATTCGAATTTCAAATTTCAAATATATATAGTTAAAAATTTCAATATATATATTAACTCTATAAAATTCCAAAAATTCCAATATATATATTAACTCTATAAAAATTTTCTTTCTTTTTTTTTCATTTCCTACAATGATTTTCTTTTCCACGCCATATATATTGAATAATAAAATAAGGGCCTTTTATCATAACCAATATCATTAAGAAGTGATAGCAAATTTTCTGCCATACATTCTCCTCAATTTTTCACAATTTCGAGTCCTTATTACACGAGACAGGCGGCTAGGCAGGGGGAAGATCAAATCCACTCTCTACCGATACACAATAACCCCCCTGAAATGGCTCTCTCTGTCGGTATTTCTGATGTTTTCAGAATAAATAGGCGGCTTGTGGGGCAATAATTAGATTTCACAAATCTAGGTGTTGAACACGCAATCGATTGTTTTTTTTAAATATGCGTGCTGTATAGATTATATAAATATGATCCCGAAGAGTGGAAAACTGTATATAATATAAGGCTGAAAATAGTACAAACGTTTAATTGCGTCTGCTTCCAGTGCAGGCATTAAATTTATCCTTATCCATAGCATAAAATGTATCTTCAACGCAGAATAACATCAAGACATCTAAAACTTTTCTCCTGATATCCCTGAACGACTTACATGCGTTCGAGTAAAATGTCATAACTTCATGAAAGTTTGAACATTTCTGAAATCAAACTTGGTTAAATAATGTATATGATACGATTCCCCACTCATATGGGGTTCTGCAGCATTCTGTACAATGAAATTGTGACGTCGTTGAAATTATTCCCAACAAAAACCCCAAAATATCACAAAGAAAAATGCCCAACTCATCATTCGTATCATTCACTTCATCAACTTGAAGTTCGATTTGCTAGTTAGCTTAAAAACAAGATCTTATGATGGCCCGTTCTTTTTCACGGTGATTTCTGTGAACGGCTAATGATCATACTTAAGTATTTCATCTAACCTTTCCGAAAGCTTAGTCTGTTGTTATCGTTAAGCAATTTAGGCCGTTTCAAGTGTGCCTTCGATTTATTATAGTTCCTTTCAATTTGCAATTCGCTCGCTGATCAATCGTTTGCGATTCGCCTCAAAGCAATGAGCCACCATAGAATCATTGTACTTATCGTTCTACTATCAATTACCGCGAAACGAAACATTTCCATTGTACATCAGGATCGCCTATTTATCTTGGCTACGCGTCATCGGGAAATAGACCCGGCTCTTGCTCCAAGATCACATCAAGCGTATACAGGGGCACATTGAGCAAATTCATGAGATTGTAGATCGGGATGCGGTTTCGGTTGAATCCTCTGAACCCAGAGGCACAATTGCTTCGTTTAATGTTTTATTTATGCCGCCGGTCGCCAGAAGCAGCCTTAATATGGGGTACCTGCTACCTCTCGCGGCTCCTATCCAGTCACCCAACGAATGCGGAAAACTCTGAAGCTCATGTATAATGCGCGGGATATTTGCGATGCAATGGCTATATTGACACCTTCGGTAGATCCTTTTTGGCTACTGCTGCAATGATTGCAGATGTCGTCGCAAAGTGTTGTTCACTCGAGATCCCAAGGGAGAAGGGGCGAGCGCCAACGAAATAGGGCAACATAATGACAATTGGTGTTGTAGCGTTATTTAGTTGTCAGGTCGGTGTTGTACCTGATCGTGTTAACCACTTGTTTGAATTGAACAACGATGCTTCATAGTCATGTAGTTGAGATAAAATAAATTTGATCCTAATGAAGGGTGGAGTATGTGTAATACCTGTGGAAGTGGTCTTGGATGAGTAAATTATTGAAATGGGTATCCAAATTGATATAAAGGAAGGAGTGTTATATTTATATAACCGTTCCAAATAACAAGACTTTTTGAGAACACTAATCAGTTCGTAGAAAATCCGTTACATGTCCTCAGAAATACAATTCAAATTTAATTTGCATATTAAATTAAACATTTTTTAATACTATTATAGTTTTACCACATCAATCAAAATGACTGGTTTTACAATTTTAATTTAAAATCCCTGCATAACGGTAATTTATTTTCTTCAACGATGTTATGACTTTTGTAGCGATAATTAAATAAATATTATAACAATTAAATTTGTATTTATTCAAAATCAACATATTTTTAATAATCATGACTACTTATCATCATGATGATGATGATCATCGGCACTACAACCGGGATACGGTCTTGGCCTTATTTAACAAATCTCTCCACCGGTCCCGATTTCGAGCCGATGTGATCCAGTTTGGCACGCCCAGACTCTGGGCGTCATGGTCTACGCCATCCCTCCATCACAGACAAGGTCTGCCGCGCTGTCTCCTTCCATACATCCTATCACAAAGGACTTTCCGGGCAGGCTTCTCTTCGCCCATTCAAGCTAGGTGTGCCGCCCGCCCGGAGTCTATTGAGCTTGATTTTTCTTACAACATTACTTCAAGGTAGATCGTCCTCCTTCGCATACGGGGCCAACAATGCTCCTTAAGACCTTCCTCTCGAATGCGGCTAGACTTCAAAGTGCCTTTTATTGAGCACCTAAGTCTCGGATCCATACATGAGTACTGGTAAGACTGTGGTCTTGTACAGTAGTAGCTTGGATGTTCTGGATAAATTTCGGGATTTAAAGAGCCTTGAGCCTAAGCTTTGTTGGATTTGATCAGCCGTTCGCGTATTTCTTCTTCCATATTGTTATCGGCTGATACTATTGACCCAAGGTAGTTAAAGGATTGCACTACTTCAAATTCGTGCTCCACTACCTTGATAGTTGGAGTGGACTACTTATACTTATTATTAACTTGACTGATGCATTTTAGTATTTCTGTATCTTATGTAATGAATTTTTTAGCTGTATTAAATGAAAAGCTCCTCGATAGTATAGTGGTTAGTATACCCGCCTGGCACGCGGGTGACCGGGGTTCGATTCCCCGTCGGGGAGCCTCTGCCGAAAGACTAATGACCTTGCCCGGAAAAAACAAATCATTATGGAAAATTTAACAAGCCTCAGGACTTGCTAAATAAGGCCAAGACCGCTTCCCGGTTGCAGTGCCGATGATGATGATAAATAAAAAGTAGTTTTTTTCCGCCAAATTACAGCATGATGTAAAAATTGACGTAAAGGTAGTAATGGCAGACAAAAGTGACAAAGCGCAGCACATACTAGAGGTGCCTGGTTTGGACCAGGGGCTTGTGGTCTCTGTATATGGTGAATTCGCCTCCTTCCAGGATCCTCGAGGGCCTTCTGCATATATCGCCAAAAGCTGTCTATCATAGGTATTGTAGTGGTTTCGGGGAATTTTTACGAGAAGAATTACAAGGGTCAGCAAGTGTTGTCGGGTTCCTACTTCAAGCCCAAGAGCGGTTTCCGCTACGTCCGCCCGAAGGGATATTTTCGCATCAGATAGAAATACGGGGATGCAAATCCCATCTTCAATGACGTGCTTGCACACCAAGTAGGTTCCCTGGGGCTGACCGTTAGCTCATTTTTCTTCGTTGAGGCGCAACCCGGCTTCTCGGAGGGTGTTCAGTAGTAATGGCAGATGTTCCAGACGTTGGTCGAGTCCGTCCCAAATGGCAAGGCTGTCGTTAATGTATATTCTCATTTACGGCAGTTTGTCGAAAACATGGCAAGTGCAGGCTGAATTGATTGCGCCGCGGACTTCAGACTTTATGATATGCCCACAAACTCTAAGAGTCCAAAGACCGTCATGATAGCTATTTATTAGATATCCTCGTCCTCAAGTAGCACCAGACAGAAAGCTTTGCACAGGAACACCAACATCAAGGTCGTTCTGTGGCTTTCTTGGAGCAGTTCGACGGTGGGTGAGAGAACATAGCGGTTGTGGATGGTGAGGCGGTGGTAGTCCGTTTCGAGGAGATCCGCAAAGGTTGCTTTGACGGTGGCGAGACTTTCAGTATCATCCACAGCCTGGAATCGATTGGGCTGTGATGCGGGGGCAAATAAACCACACTCCTTGAAATTATATCACGGATGTCTAAGGGGTGTCTCCATGATAAAATCCGTAAAAGAAGCAGACGTCCTTCACAGGTCTCTGATGTGACAGTGGCAGTACGAGGGCAGTCCCACAATTAATCGGCGAGACATATAATGACGGTATTTATTAAAATATAATGACTGAGGTAGTTATTATCAACCCTAGAGAAATGAAGATTCAGGTTTGAAGACGCTACGATGTTTATTACTTGTTTGACAGCCTTCCATAGTGAACGGGCAAAGTTACTGATTGCTTTCAATCCGGCGAGGGCCAGGACGGTCCTTGTCCCTGTTCAATCCAAGTTGACATGCAGTCTCCACGTGACACACCTGGATAGCTACTTTGGCACCCGCCAAGTAGTGAACCAATGCTTGCAGCGACATGCTGAGAAAGGTTGGCATAAGGCTAATAACCAAGACCACGGAAACGAAAATGGCTAAACGATTTAAAAGTTTTTTTCATGCAACGTCCGCTCACTATACAGAGCTAGAGCTGCGGTGTCCTCCCCGAATATAAGGCTGACATAACAGCATTACAAGATATAAGTTGGACGGTGTTATTCAAAGAAACGATTATGACGTTTATTGCAGCTGTCATGCAAAACACGATGTCCTCGGGGTAGGCTTTCTAGTCAGCTAAAAACTGAAGCCTGCCATCATCGGCTTTAATGCAATAAATGAAAGGCTATGCACTCTTCGCGTACGAGCCAAGTTTAAGAACATAATCCTCATAAACATTCACGGACCTACAGAGGACTCCCCTGACGACGAAAAAGAAGAATACTACGAGAATTCCGAACGGGCCCTCAATGCCTGCCCAAGATACGATGTGAAAATCGTTTCTGGTGATTTGAATGCAAAAATAGGCCGGGAGTCCGTTTTCAGACACTACATAGGTTCCCATCGTTTGCAAGAGAACACTAATGACAACGGACTACGAGTCATCGAACTGGCAGCATCGAAAAACGTAGTCGTTGCCAGTACCGGGTTTCCGCGTAAAGATATCCACAAAGCCACCTGAGTATCACCTCATGGAGTCACTCACAACCAAATTGACCACGTGTTGATAGATCGCCGCCACTCCTCGAGCCTGATGACGGTACGAACGTACCGAGGTGCCAACGTCGACTCGGATCACTATCTTGTTGGTACAGTTTTCCTAGCGCGGATTGCCTTACGGAGACGTATTGCATCCGGGGATCAGGGTCGAATCAACACGGCTGCCTTACGCAATGAGAATACCAGTAACACCTTTGGTCATGTGTTAAGATTCGCCCTCGAAGAACTTGACGGATGGAGAGTAAGGCCTGGGGCCAAAATGCCGGGCGTAGAAGAGAAATGGACACGCCTTAAGAATACTGTCATTACTACTGCCAACTCCATCTTAGGCAGTAGTCGTAGAGATCGGGGCAACTGGTTTGGTGATGAGTGATAACCAGCGAACGAAAGTAAGAATGCTGCATACCGGGCAATGCAGCAGTCTCATAGGCGCGGGTACGCGAGGAGAAATACAAAGAGCTCAGAAGAACTGAAAAAAGGCTTCACAGACAAAAGAAAAGTGCCTGGGAAAAAACCTTGTCTGTGAAATAGAGAAAAGTAGAGAGTGAGGTCCGCACCAGGCGCGGAAGTTCTATCATATAATCCGCAGTATGGTGCGGTACACACCATGCTGCACTCACTGCAAGGATAAAGATGGTAATCTGATCACCGATCCTGAAGGCATTCTGGAGCGATGGGAAGTGCACTTCAATGAATTGCTAAATGGTCAGTTCACAGAAGAATTGGAGGCTTCACCAATGCAAGATCAGGACCAAGTGCTGCCGCCACCAAGCATTGAGGAAACATTAAAAGCCATTAGACAGCTCAAATCAAATAAAGCACCGGAGGTGATGGTATACCAGCTGAGCTGATCAAACAAGGAAGGACAGCGTTACATCACGCAATTCATGAGATCATGGTGCACGTTTGGGAGCAATGGGAGATGCCGAAAGATTGGCGTCGTGGTATAATTTGCCCAATACACAAGAAAGGAGATATCACACTGTGCAGCAACTATAGCGGTATAAGATTGGTGAGTTCTGCCTACCTGGATATCACCTGATACTCTCCACTATCCTATAAGCTCGGATAGCACCATACGGTAAAGCCATCATTGGTCAATATCAGTGTGGCTTTATCCCAGGCAAATTAGCTATTGATCAGATATTCACCCTTAGGCAGGCGATGGAAAAATGT
Source organism: Microdon myrmicae (assembly GCA_963931805.1). Taxonomy (NCBI): domain Eukaryota; kingdom Metazoa; phylum Arthropoda; class Insecta; order Diptera; family Syrphidae; genus Microdon; species Microdon myrmicae. The sequence continues at coordinate 218,593,776 of OZ007496.1, read as the reverse complement.
CAGGAATTGACGATTCCATTATATCATCTGTTTATAGACTTTAAGCCCGCCTACGACAGCATAGCCAGGGTAGAACTATATAAAGCCATGAGAGAATTCGGCATTCCAAACAGATTGATACGACTTTGTAGGTTGACCATGACCAACGTAACTAGTCAAGTAAAAATAGCGGGATTGCTGTCCAAACCAATAAACATCTATAATGGACTCCGACAAGGGGACAATCTGGCCTGCCTCCTCTTCAACCTGGCGGTGGAGAAAGCAATCCGTGACTCTGGCGTCACAACTAGATGGACAATTATCACCAAGTCCAGCCAGATACTTGCCTACGCAGATGACATCGACATCATCGGTAGAACCGAATCATCCGTACAGGAATCCTTCACCCAGCTCGAGCAGGCGGCACACAAACTGGGACTGCACATTAATGACGGAAAAACTAAGTACACGGTGGCAATTTCTGCGAAGCGAAGACCTAACGTTTGTCAAACTATCAGGGTAGTGGAGCACCAATTTGAAGTAGTGAAATCCTTTGACTACCTTGGGTCAATAGTATTGTGGGGAGGAGAAGTAGGTTGCACCAGCGTACGGCGCTGATTCACTTCTTCCCCATGACTCTTCACTGTCCTATCAAGATTTCGTCAAACCGAGTCATCACTTCATTAAATGAAATCTGTTCACCAATGGTTCTCAACAACTGGGGTAAAACTTCACCACAAGACGCACCAGAAAGGAAGCTAAATGAAATGCACTGTTTTGAAATTATTAATCTGTCTATTTATTTATTTTTAAATGTCACTTCTTATTAAACGTAAAGTGTACACTTGCGATTGCACGATGGGATACAATCTGTTTTCAGTCGACATGATTTTATTTTATTGTTCACCTTTGATGAAATAAATTCGTTAACTAACATTAAATCTGCACATTAATATAATCGAACACATAAGAACATAAAGATGACACTTGCGGTGAAAAGCGAATAAAGCTGCCACTTATCACGAGAAAACTATTGATACTCTCGGGGGTGTTAAACTCGCGACTCCGGATATATTCGGGTATGTAATTACACGTCTCCGCGGTGGCGGAGAGCGGGAGTGACGTGTGACCGTGGCGGCCAGCGGATGGGAAAGGACTCAACAAGGCTAGAATTCTGACATGAATTCCATCCTAGGTTAAGGTAAGAAAACAAGAGAAGAGAGAGAAAAAACTTTTCTCTTAAAGGTGCGACCACCAAGGACATGCACTCTTTCAATGCAATGGTAAGCGTAAGTAAACGTATCGCCATTAGGAAGAAGTGCTAATGATTTTTCTATTTACACAATGGGAAATGTGTATCGCTGGTGATGCTAAAGGGACCGAATTGTATACATGATCACATGCGAATAAATTCGTTTTATGGCACTAGACGCTAGTTGCGCGTATTTGCTTTTGTTTGCAGATGGTACGAGTTAGGGAATTTTATTGCTGGGAGAAAAAGGTCGCCGGCCAATGTGTACGTAAAGAAATTTATCGTACACATGGCGAAGTTGGAAAATAGAGGGCGCAATATTTATGGTCCCTGTCATGACGGTTGCATTGTATTCAAACCGAATCATTTTGTTTACAGGAATTTGTCTGCTACCGAAGGTGCCGAATTGGTTTGGAATTCCAGATAAGCAAAGAAAGAAATCTTAAGGGAAAGGGAATGCGAACAGATGCATGAAAATGTAAGTTTTCTTTACAGGTACTTTACGATTATAGCTTTGATCTAATTAATACGTGAAGCATTTTCAGGTGCTTAATGCGATTGCATGAGCGAAATTATATGATTGAATAGAGTTATGTGTGTTTTTTTTTTGGAAGGCGAACCGTGGGGTTTGGCGGAACCGCCACAGTATCAGCCGATAACCATATGAAAGAAGAAATACGCGAACGGCTGATCAAATCCAACAAAGCCTACTATGGTCTATCAAGGCTCTTTAAATCCCGAAATTTATTCAGAACATCCAAGGTACTACTGTACAAGACCATGGTCTTACCAGTACTCATGTATGGATCCGAGACCTGGGTGCTCAATAAAAGGCACTCTGAACCCTTAGCCGCGTTCGAGAGGAAGGTCTTGAAGAGAATTGTGGGCCCCGTATATGAGGGAGGACGATTCCGGAGACGCTACAACCATGAGTTGTATGCAATCTATCTTGAAGCTAATGTTGTAAGAAAAATCAAGCTCGGTAGACACCGGTGGACGGGACACATAGCTCAAATGAGAGAAGAGGAACCTGTCCGGAAAGTCCTTTGTGGCAGGATGTATGGAAGGAGGCAGCGCGGCAGACCTTGTCTGCGATGGAGGTATGGCTAGACCAGGACGTCTGGGAGTGGCAAACTGGAAGACATCGGCTCGAGATCGGAACCGGTGGAGAGATTTGTTAAATAAGGCCATGCCCGGATCCCATTTGTAGTGCCGATGATGATGATGATGATGATGAACTAGACAGCTGCAGTTATCTCTTAATTTAACAGAAAAAATTGTAAAGGTCCAAATAAAGATTCCCATCACTCAAAATCTTTTTTTTTTTTATTTAGTAAAAACGCAATCCAAAAACAAAATGGATGATTAATTTTCCGCCTCCCTATATTTCTATTAATAACGGTGGTAACTCACCTCCGGAAAAAGAGAGGTCGAGTACCGCCAGCGGCCTTTTTTATACTGCATATTCAACGAACAGTGAAGTTAGCGTTGGTTCAGTTCCCGAGAACACAATTAGACGTCAACCGGGCCAAAATCGGGGTTACACTGAGCCGAAGTGTTCTTCAGCATTTAAAATTACGGTTAATGGGTAGAAAGGTGTATTACACAATCCAAAATCTTTATTATAACAGGGTATGTATAACACATTACACTTATTTATTTCGAATTTATGACAAACTGAATTCAGAAGTCAGAAGTCATTTCTGTCCGTTATTTAAAATGTTGAAAACAATTGCGGTTTACCGGAAATAGTGTCATTCGTCAATCAACGCAAAGATGTCACAAGAGTTTAATACACGTATTAGTCATGTTTAGAAATATCACTTCCGCGCCCAAATTCATATATTCTCTGTCGCCGAAGACTACAGACTTGTTGCTTACTGATTAAAAATGACGACCTACTTTTTCGACTCTTTTATTATTTTAACCCCATGACGCGATCGCCTTGTAAATATGACCGTTTCATTCAACGATGTATATGCCGACTTCTTTTCTTCAATATTGATTATTAAGACAATTAATAACTGTTTCAAGACCACGGCTTTAAAAGCGCTATCTTCGTAAATGGTTTGAAATCTACTTTCGTTTATATTCGACCGTGTAGGTTGATAGTAATTTTCAAATTCTCTTTATTGGTTATTTCAATTAGAGCAGCCTATCTACAAATGTAATCAGCATATTTTTTAAGACACATACGTCAGAATGCGTTCTTCGTGTTAATATCCAGCACGTGTTGCAAGAATATCCTCGATAATCGTGCATTTAAAAATGCTATATTCGTAAATTGTTTGAAATCGACTTTCGTTTATATTCGACCGTGTAGGTCGATAGTAATTTTTAAATTCTTTTTATTCTTTATTTCAATCAGAGCAGTCTATCTACAAATGTAATCAGCATATTTCTTAAGATAAATACGTCAGAATGCGTTCTTCGTGTTAATATCCAGCACGCGTTGCAAGAATATCCTCGATAATCGTGCATTTAAAAATGCTATATTCGTAAATTATTTGAAATCGACTTTCGTTTATATTCGGCCGTGTAGGTCGATAGTAATTTTCAAATTCTTTTTATTCTTTATTTCAATCGGAGCACCCTATCTATAAATGTAAGCAGAATATTTCCTAAGATACGTACGTCAGAATGCGTTCTTCGTGTTAATACCCAGCACGTAATATCCTCGTTCTAGATGAGTATCCCCACTGAATACTTCTCCTGAATGCACCCGATGAATATTATCGCTAAATGTTCTTGGTAACAAAGTTCATGTGTAACACTATGAATCACCCAACAAAAAAACTCACTCGGAACGATATGAAAATGACTAAATTGTAATTAGTTCTATGACCAGCGACTCGTCGAGCGAGAGTATCGCAATAAAACAAATGTTTCATATCTGATACTAGGATTTGCAATTAAATTATTTATGGCGACAGGACGAACACAGGTAAGTTAAAGATGGGATAGAGCATGGAAAAATTCTATATATATATATATATATATATATATATATATATATATATATATATATATATATATATATATATATATGTATATATATATATACCGCGGGTGAGGAAAAATAAAAATTCACTCACAAAAAAGAGGTCTTCGAGTCACATTGATTCGCCTTTTTTACAGGCACAATACCACTCTTCACCTCACCGTCGGTAAGTGGTACTCAAATTTCACGTATACCAGAATTGGTGCCCCATATCAGTGGTAAGCGGCGCTTCACAAGACGACAGATGACCCATAAGTAGATTGGCAAAGTACTACAGTAACTTGAACCGATGACATCCCAGCGTTGAACGAGTAGAAGCACCTGGCTCAAGATGTCAATTTCATCAACGTTGCCCAACCCATACGACAAGCAGTGAAAAACCACTAATTTAACACTTTGTTTAATCAGGACTGGGCACATGTTTACATTCCGATTCCTGATTGATCGCCGCCCCTTGTGCGGCGACTTCAAATCAAGTCGCTATCAAAACACATAGTGTTATACCGCAATTTTATACCACTTTATAATCGCGGAACACATATCCCGAACACACCTAGGGAGAGTGGGAAAACGTCAGGAATACCACTTCAAGGGTTTAGACTTTCCGAGAAATTCGGGGGCGTCGGTTTTGTTCTGATTACTGGAACAAAAAGAGTCTATTGGCCTTGGCGAACTCACGCGGTCTCTTTGTGTGCAGTAACACTAAGAGTAGACGAACTTCAAATAAATGTCATCATCATCATCACCGGCACTACAACCGGGATCCGGTCTTGGCCAGTCTCGAGGCTTGTTACGTTTTCTATAATAATTTATTTTTATGGGCAAGGTTATTAGCCTACATAAATGTGCAATTTCATAACGTAACGTGTCCATAACCAAGTAAACGTTTTTAAATAAGATAGAAAAAATTTATAACATGAAAATCAATGACTTTGTTGGCGGTTCACTACGAAAACCGCCATATTTTTTAAACGTGTACCAATATCAACCCTACAGTCACCGTATATCGTAGGCGTGTGGCAGACATTTTTCTATTTTATAGAGATTACCATGGCGACCGTTCCTCAGAGATTCATAAGATCATTCCTAGAAACTCAATTGAAACCAACAATTTTCTGTTCATCTCTCAACGGCTAGTACATCGCTATTTTGTTACAGAACCGGAAGACTGGAATTTACTCCGGACGCGTGTGTTTCGGAGCGCTACAAACTACAGCTGTTCAAGAACAACTTTAAAAGTTATAGAATAGCAGCTCAGGACAACAATTCTCTTCGAAATGTTTTTAAAAAAATCGGTTTTCAAAGACTAAGAATACGAGTTCATTATTCAACACAATAGCACGGAGTGGTTAGTTTATCTTGCGTATAGACAGCCGCGCGGTTTGCAAAGTCATTACCAATCCAGAAGTCGGAATGATGACCACGTTGGGAGAAGTCTTGAAGATACCGACAATGAACATATAGATAAGTTGATTAAATGTCAAAGAAAATTGCACAAAAGGACTGCGAACAAACTCTTTATTTTACTCTTGGGTATAAAAAAGCTTCCTCCAGAATCTCACATTTAAGGTTAACAACATCCTCATATCTATATCTCTCCGTCCATCACGATAAACATTTTTATTTGTATTACTCTATGGTTCGCTTACGGCTTGTATGGTATGACCACCATCTCGCTACCTCATGCTCGGTTTACTTTCTCCTCGCGTTCCCATCAGAACTCATCCTCGTGGAATGCGCGGGAATACGAAGACAAAATTTTCTAAATTAACCGAATTAAAATTAATACATTGCGTCAATTACTGCCATTAAGGGGGCTCCTGTCATCTGGCTACTTTCGACGAAGCCTACAAATGCAAAGACCCTCTAGATAGCACAAATCGAAGCATCGCAATTGTTTATTACGAAATCTTTGCGTGAACCCGATAAGATATTCCACTGGACATCCACTTCATTTACGGTTGTCGCCTGAGAGCACAATAAATAAGACGATGTTCGTAAGTTGCCCGTGAAGCCGGATTTATGACGGGATGGTGCCAGCATAGTCTTGGACCCTCTCTTATATGTGGTCCACTCTCAGACGATAACATGTAGTGCATGCTCTACAAAACAACGTCTTCACTGATGAGCAGGGGGACACTAGACTGATAGGAGAGAAGGGTCGTTTGATGGAGAGACACATGCGTTGTTACGATGCACACCCACTCTGGCCCTCTCAGGGGGTCAATTCGATTCGAAACGATTCAAATTAATTTTTTGGCGGCGTGTTGGTGAAGCAATTTACTTGACCCCGACGATTGATGAATTGTCGCAATAGTGGCCCGACAATTGTATTTGCAGTTAGGAGTTTGACCTTAGATCTGGAAAGAGGTTAACGAAGGCAATTCAATTAGAATAATTCCGATTGATGGACGTGTCTGGCCGGAATATATGCTATCAAAGCAACGGTCGAGCGACAAAGAGGCCCCGGAGTGAATATCCAGACATCTTCCGGACATAATTAAAATGTGTGCATTTCTCATTGCGGAAATATTCTCGAGGTCATTCTCCGCTTGTCATAGATGCACATAATGCAAGGTAGAAGTATTTACACGTGTGTGGGTTTTTTTTGCCAGCGAATGTCCTTTAATTCATTTCATTTCAAGGGGCTTATTCTGTGGAGAGCATAAATAATGTTGAAGATTCCAATTCGATCACATCCTTCCGCTTCTATTGTGCGCTCATATGCAATAATTACTCATCCTGGTGGTGAGCTCTTCAGCGACAGGGCCATTAGTGCTTCGATGTGGCGGTGAGGGCTCAGCCCGGAGATGCTCTTATTCTAAGACTCTTGTCAGGCGGAAGACATCCACCAGTTCCATTATGTAATGCGCACTTTTCCGGATTTGTGTCTCCGTTGCTGGGCCAGTGAACGTGTGTCAATGTGTGTGGATTTTTAATTTTCACTTTGAAAGTCACTGATGTGTGAAGTAGAGATGCTCTGCAGCATACTCAACCGTGTATGTACCTCATGCTGGGAATGCATGTTGCGTTGAGTAACTCCGCTCTAATGGAGTTGGCATTGAGTGGCCCATCAAGTACCGTTCATCAAAAACCCAAAGTGTCCTTTTTAATGCGTGATAATCTCGTCTGTAGTGCGAATAGATGCACCCGCCTTTTTGATGCGCTTTCTTGCGGCAAGTATTCCGCCTTTCAACGTTTTCACAACCACCGTACAATTCAAAGATTTCCAGATAAAATGCAATCAAATGTGTTCTCTGCCACAAGTATCCTTATAGCGATGTAACCCAGTTTTGGATTTGATGATTGTAATGCATACCATAAGTATCTTTTGGTTTGACTGCCAAACTTTTACTGAGTAGTTGGTGAGGACGATCCCTTGGTTACACGAGCGTAGAGGAGCATTTCGATGGATAAAGCATATGCAAGAATATTCCCTTCCAATTTCTGAAAGACGCTCGCCGCCAAAGCCATCCACAGGAATGGTCACAAGAAAAAAGCCAAATTCCATATGTGACTCTACCTTCCAATATTGTCAGCAAATTCGAATACGTTAGCCCGGTAAGGTGGACAGATATCCATCCGTCGTCAATGCACGAAGAATTTACGAATACGTAACAGCGGTCAACACCAGAAGGCCGCATCGGGAATGATGGACGACGTGTCGTTGACGACCTGATCAAAATGGAGCATCTGCCGATTCAGGTGCGTTCCTCTATGCGTTCAGATCGATAGTTGTGTTTGCTTTTGATTGAGATTCTACAAAGTTCTGGGGGCATGTACTTCTTAACTTTCTATAATGCAACGGAGGTATTATTTATTTATTTGGTGTTAATTTTGCATCAGCAGATGTCACATCCAAACACTGGGCCGTGCGATGATTCGTATGACGACTTCGTTCCGTTCGGGTAATAAGTTAATTAAATATTTCTGCAACATATTCGCATGTTAAAAAATCTTCAATAATCAAAAAAAAAAAAAAAAAAATATGCTGTAACGACATTAGGTTGTTTTATTTTATTTTTTATTTTTCAATTTCGTGGAACTCGCGCTAATGCTTTAGATTAAAATTGATCTATATTCTGAGATGTGCTCGACAATAGCGAATTGAATTTTGACCCCTTGCGGATTTGATGAACTTAAGCATGCTATGATGTAAAATTTCTAGAGAAATAAGGCAGGTTGGAAGTGTTACTGAGATTGTGGTTTTACATTTTTGAGACTCTGCCACCGTTTCATGCTGTATCACATTCCAACTGAGCCATACTCACTATTCGGATTAAATCGGTAGCACCGACGTACGGTACTCTCCCTTCTCTATTCAAGATTTCACCCAAAGTTTAATTGTACATCATCGCCTGAATATATATCACTGAAACAATCCTCATCGCCATCAGGGTTGTCCTCTGCGAACTCCGCCATCATGTCATCGCCAAATTCGATGGCAGCCCTCACCTATTGTCTATTGCAAGACGACGGCAATCAAATAATCGGCCAGCAGTTTATCCTAAGTTTTGACGACAATAACTAACAGGAAATGTCGCGAAAAGATGGACATAATCGAAAAATCCGCCGTGAAACTGCCACAGACCATTTTCATATCCAATACCTATGATGCATACACGAGACGCCAGCGACGACATCTTCAATCGATCCAGCAACTGCACCAACATACGCCACCACCGCAAGCACAGTCGATTTTTACTGCGTTAGAACTTATTTTTGTGTGAGGTCTTTCAAGTCACCATGCTTCAAGCAATAAATAAAAAATAATAATTTTGAAAATTCCTTCAGAGCAACGATTGCACGACGTCAACACGACTCCCTGAATACGGCCCGAGCTACTGCGTGTTCTACTCAGATGTAGTCGTTCTTCCATTCTTTGCGGGAGCAGCCTACGGGGCAATTCAACTCCCGCCGAGTCGTAGGCATAGTTCGCGGTCGAGTCTAGGTAACTAAATACAAGCGGCCCGAGTCCACTTTCACGTCAAGTTTAATTCATTCTCGTTTATCCGGTTGTGCCTACGGACTAAACCCAACCGCTTTTCAACCTATTTCTAATTCCTCCCCTGGGTACCAGCCCACAACATTTCTTCCGGGGCAGGGTCGAAATATAACGCCTCTAAAGTTGTTGCAGTTCATATAATCTGCAGAGTTTCTGCAAGATGTTGTTGGGCCATGGCCTGACGAGTTCCCATCTGTTGTTTGAGCCTAGCATTAGCGCTTTTATGGTGCTTGCGTCTGCTGTACCGTTAAATTTCTCGGCAAGCTTTCTGTGCTCTTTCTGGAATCTACTGCATAAGGTTAGGAAATGTTTCACGTTTCCTATACATTCTTTGTATGACGGGCTTTCTGTGAAGGTATTGTCCAAAGCACTCGTATCCTGTAAGACATGTAAACGTCTACCTCGGCGTGCGGTCTATTTGTCCACTCTTTGATGTTCTGTATCATTTGATAGGCCATTGCATAAAGCTTTGTTCTCGAATTGGCACAAGTTTGGCTCTGTACGCACTGAATTTTCGTGCGATCAGTTGAAGTAGCTTGTGTCATCATCATCATCATCGGCACTACAACTAGGAACCGGTCTTGGCCTTATTTAGCAAGTCCTGAGGCTTGCTAAATTTTCCATAATGATTTGTTTTCTCCGTGCAATGTCAATAGTCTTGCGCCAGAGGCTCTCCGACAGGGAATCGAACCCCGGTCTCCTCGGTGACAGGTGGGTATACTAACCACTATACTATCGTGGAGCCTGAAGTAGCTTGTGTAGTGATCCTAAATCACCACCCGCAACCAATTCCCAATAAGCCTCAACCTAATTCCTTTTCTCCAAACGATGCGTGATAGTACGAACCTTAAGTTCATACTGTGCGTTGAGCAATTCCCTGGAATGATAACATCATGATATGCGTGTCTTCGAATACAATTCATGATTGTGCCTTTCGTGCAATTCGTAAACCGAAATCCCCATATCTTCTCCATATGAATCATATGAGCGACAAATTAAACCAAAAATCCATTTGTCCCACATTGATTCAATCCCCAATAACCCTAACATTACGAAATGCCTAAATACATTTCATAATGTTTCCTAGAACCCCATTCCAATTCAAGCACACACCAAATCTTCTTTGTGCTTCTTGGAATTTTTAAGTAACATTTTTAACAATTCTCTGTGGCCACAGAGTATAAAAGGACGGCACATTTTTGATTCGTGATCATCGGTTCAAATACCCTACAGAACCTAGTTAAATCTCGAATCCCCAAGAAGTCATCCGGTATCGACAAAATGTCCTACGACTCCTTGCGAAAGCTTTCTGCTTTATTCCTTATAAAGCTCTCCATTCTGCTCAACCATGCCTACAACATGGGGTACTTTCCCCAAGCCTGGAAGCATGCTGTTATCTGCTCAGTAGCCAAAGCTGGGAAACCAAATTATCGCCCCCCAAGCTTTCGTCCTACTTCGCTCCTCACCTGCATCAGCAAAATATATGAAAAATTCCTATACGAGAAACTAAATAACTTTATCAGTGCCAGGAATCTAATACTTGATTGCCAATTTGGATTCAGAAGAGCGCACAGCACCACTATGGTTCTCTGCATATTTCAAAACCACGTCTGCGTGCGCCTCTTTAATAAGGAAGCCACCATTGCGGTTAGCCTGGACAGTGAAAAAGATTTTGACACGACGTGTATCGAAGGTCTCGTTTTTAAATTACTGAATATTGGTCTCAGCAGAACGCTGTGTAGTATCATCTACGAGTTCGTTCTAAACAGAGCCTCCGAAGTTCGAGTGAATGGAAAGCTTTCCCGAACGTTCAACTCCGCTGCAGGCGTACCACAGGGCTTTATTCTGGCCCCCATCTTATTTAATATGTACACCTCAGATATTCCTCGCCCTGTGTACGGGAGAGTAAACCAGATATGCTATGCGGATGACATCCTAGTATACACGTCATCCAAAAGCCCTAAACTCACAACACATCGACTCAACCGTCACCTAGAGGAATTGCATCAGTATTACAGTCGATGGAAAATCCGACTTAACCCATCTAAAGCAGTAGCTATCATTCTGAGTAGTAAACACTCCCAACCTTCTTCTCGCTATTCACAGAATAGGAGGTACTACGATTAGACCACAGGACAGTACGAAATATCTTGGGGTAATCTATACTCCAAAAATGAATTTCACCAAACCTGTGACCCACTTTGTTCAAGTGGGGCTCGGTTGGTCTAAGCAACTGCACAACATTTTGAAGTGGAGCAACAAAATTGACACCAAAGTTAAGCTTCTCTGCTATAAGCAGCTAATCCGATCTGGAATATCGTACGCCCTTCCCATATGGTCCTCTATATCTTTGGCTCAATTGGAAAGACTTCGTGTTTTCGAAAGAAAACTCCTCAGAAGATGCATCAATCACTCTAGAAGGTATGACGGACGCCATTACCCGAACTCTCACCTATACGAAGGCGCCTCCATTATCCCGATCGACGAGTACTTGCTACAATTAGCATACAAGTACCTCGAAAGCATTCAGAACAGCGACAACCTACTTGTACGGGTGTCTTGCGTTCTTGACCCTCCTCTCTCTTGATCTCTTCGGATCAGACCACCACAATTTCTTCCTCAGTACAAAACTGAAGAAAGCACCTTCCCAACAACATTCCCCTCTATAATAGAGGATTCCTGGACCCATCCCATAGGGTATGCTAATAACATACCACATGCACACACGCACGCACAGTACAAGATGGCACAAACATACACACACACCGACCAAAGCGCAGATCATCAGACGCCAAAGACGTGATCTGCGTTTACTACCGCACTCAAGAACTACCGGTTTTGTACGATTTCTTTCCCACCATCCCTCCATCCAAGTAGTTAGAGAACACCTGAATTAACCCTGTCCACACTATCCTTAGATATCCCCCCTCCCTTTTTTACAGATATCTCGAGGCCGAACCCAACTTCCTCACGGATGTGGGTGATTCTGGTTATCGCAAGATGACCAGAAGCCAGAGAAGAGATGAAGGACACATCTGTCCTTGTCTCGCCAAAGTCGGTCTCTCGCCTTCCTTTTTTTTTTTTTTTGATTCGTGATCAGTTCGAATCGGAGGCCGAGGCAACGGCCACAAAAAGTAATAAATAAAATAAACAACTAGAACTCAAAAAGAAAAAGGGAAAAAATCACCTTTTTATTTTAGACACCGTGCCAGGAGACTTGGAGGAAAGTCACTCCGCCGAGGTAAGCCTGTGGGGTGGAAGTGTATTGTGCCAGGCATGGGCACTCGGTTCATCTTCCTCCTCCATCATATATGTTCCACCGAATACAAAAGTACGATCACCAGGGAAAAGGAGATAAAACACACGGGAAGCTGCGACACAGAAAATGAAACACTCAGGATAAAGTTTAGTAAAACTGGTTTTTATTGTTAAGTAAGCTGGGTCTATATATTAAAATCACTAGGCACATAACATATAGCGAGGTGACGAGAACTCTATTACACAACACAAACTCCGTCAAATGTTACTTACTTACCTACCGCGACAATGTATTTGACATATTTCAAATATACATGTTAAGAGTTTATTATTTACACTCCGGATATAAAGGGACTTTACTGACGTGCGCACGTAGAAAGTCGCGTGTGTAACGTGCCGTACCGTTTGCACGGTACGGCGAAGGGGAGCCGACCCGACCGGCTCCTATGATGGTTGTAATACGACTCATCATTCAATTCGCTGGCTAGCGAAATTCTGCCAGTGAAACTGGCTCTGTTACTTTAAGGGTGCATTTTCTCTTCCCAGCCAAACGTAACGTCTCTCTTTGGGGGAAGGTAACCTGATCTCCTAGCGAAGAACTATAATGGTACACTTGTATGTGTGAATGAAGATCACATTGGTTTTTTTATACACAAGGCCATGGAAACGAATCTGAAAACAAGAAAAGGAATGATGTGATCAATGGGATGTGAGTTCGGCTAAGCCGAATCTCATTGGGTGCTAATTGGGGTTTCTGTTTGTTCAATGCCGCTAGTCATGAGAAACAGATCCAGAAATATGGGAAGGCACAGAGATCGGGTAGATCATTGTCTAAGCTATGCATTGCAGCTGTAACGATAGCCGAAATGCCCATGCTCATGGTCCTAATTGATTCTAGCTTATTTGCAGGGAAAAGGTATTGAATTCCTATTTCCATTTGCTTCTGCTGTAGGATTTAATTGGTGCCAAGAGACGCGAGATGCGTATATTTGTTTTGGTTCCTGTTATGATAGTTACAATGTATGTAATCCAAAACATTTTGTTCTCGGGAATTCGTCTAGGGGGAGATGCACTTGGTGAGATTGGGATTCTTGATAAGTTAGGAAAGGATTCTTACAGGGAATTGTATGCGAAGAAATGCATGAAAGGTAAGAATTCTTTTACAGGTAATTTTAGGTTATATAAATTGGATCATTTAAGGTGCTAATGCGATTGCATTACGAAAGCTTATGCAGACTCGGTTGTAGGGATGGGGGTTCTTTAGGTAAGTGTTCAGCGGGGTTTGGCAGAACCACCACAAGCCTATAAGTCGCAATTAAAAAATATAACTCTACACTTGTATATATCTGAAACTGCTCCCGCTTTTATTTCTATGGGCACCTGACTCACAATTACCGTGGCCAGTTCGGTGGACACCGTTCTGTAAGCCCTGTAGTTTCTTAGGTTTCCTCTTATTTGGATGGGTTCCATAGGGGTGGTGTATGAGGTTTAGATGGTTGTTCTCGCCGCGTAAAGGAGGATTAGTCTGCTCGCAGAAGTTAGTAGCATGCTGCCCGACCTTCTAGGCTCGCTCACATTTGCCATCAATCTCGCCAGTACTGTATATGTTACCGCTGCCATCTTTGCCACGTAGCACATTTGCTATATATAACTCATGTTATCGTCTTGTATAACCCTGAAATATTTTATCATGGAGTTCGGTTTAATTATGCTTCCGCTGACGCGAAGGTTACTTTTTTCTACTTTTTTGAGGCTGAACATCACTACGACTTCTGTTTTGCTCTCTGGCAGTTCCAGTCCAGCATTTATAAGTCAACCTCTGATTGTCTTCATCGCCTGATTCGATCTTCACAGATTTCCTGGTCTTTGCTGTTGTAGCAATTCCCAAATCGTTCTTATAAACTACGATATCTACCGCCGGTGTTTCATGTTTAGTATACCGTTGTACGACTGTACGACACGCTCCACCGCAGTGGTCCGAGAACGAAACCCTGTGGTACTCCTCTCTTTACGTGGTCTTTCATTAAACCACTGCCTGTTTTATACATTGGCACCCTATCTACGAGACCGCTCTCTTCGGGGGGTTGTTTAGTAGTCCTAGTTAATGCAGCATTTTCATTATGTAGTTCCAACTCCCTGAGTTGAATGATTTCTTGACGTCCAGTGAAATCACTGCGAAATACTGCTTTATCCCTCCACCCCATATGGCACACATCAGCGCGGCATTGACAATTCTGAAAATGTGGGCGACTGCACCCTTTTCCGTCTGAAGCCGTATTGTATACCTGAGAGCCCTTTTCTTGACCATCGACGCCATCAAAACAGTTGTTGACGATGCAATAAAAGGTAAAGGATGGGAAATTGGAACAAAGAAATACTGTGCTGTGGTAATATTCCACAATAAAAACACCCTTAACGGGGCTAACTGGTTGGCCATCAGAAGAGCCCTTAATCGAATAGGCACTCCCCCCTATCTCCTAAAAAGGTAAGCTACGTCACCAATAGGAAGCTGATGTACGCTACGGAAGAGTGTAAAAAAAAACTACGATGTGTCGGCAGGAGTTCCGTAAAGCTCAGTGTTTGGTGCACTATTATATACGATGAAATTTTCCGAATAAAACTTTTACAGGAGTGGAAATTATTGGATTCGCTGACGAAATTGCAGTTGTAAGAATCATTAAACATATAAACAAGGAGGAAGTGGTGGCAAATGAGCCTATTCGACTAATTAAAGACTGGCTACAAACTGCCAGAGTAGAGCTAGCCAACCACAAAACGGAAGTAGTACTAAAAACTAGTCGATAGCGCGTGGATATCCAAACTTCGAAATCAGAAATCAGAATATACGATCAAAGGAAGCTTACCATTTTCGTTTCAAGATCATCGGGAGAGCAGTGCTTCTAAAAATTTAAGATTTATACCGAGATTTCATGCCACTATCAAAATGCGAAACACAATTACTGGAGGGAGCCTGCGAGCCTGGAAAACAACAGCAAAGCCACGTCAAATTCAAAAATTCCCTAGAAATTCTGACGGTGTCGGGTTTGTGGACGTTCGCGGAACAATATGAGTCAGTTAGCTACGTCCAAACAGCGAGCGCACTTGCATTGTGTTGTGGCCGTCATATTTTTATCCGAAAATTAATAAATTAATCAAGTATAAAATTAATAAAGAAATAATAATTTTTACTTTTAAGTTTGGCGGCGATGCATAACCCGCTAAAGGAAACATGCTGTTCCTATGCGATCTGCTTTATCAGTTCTACTGTTGGTTAACTGAAGTTTAAGTGACCCAATAGAATGATCCGACAAACTTATTGACAATGTGCGCCACAAGCGGGCGTGCATTATCCCATAAAGTTGACGAGATTTGGTTGTTTTTTTTTTGGGATGTTACTCTCCAGTGGCTGCTTCAGTACGGTCAATGCAGTCCACTTTGAGTCATCACACGACTCGTGTTGATTGCTTCTTCGCTAAAAGCTATGATAGGTTTCTCAGACACTCCTCCTAATTCACATAATAATCTATTGGCTTCAAGGACGATACACTTGGTATAACGATTTTCCAATATAACCCAAGCCTTCGAAATACACCTCGGTTTCCGCGATGACTTCCTCATCCGATCTGAATCTCTTTCCCTGAAACCAAGGCTTGAGGTTTGGGGACAGATACTAGTTGCTAGAACCCAAGCCTGGAGAATACGGTGTGTGATTAATCAATTCAAATCGTACGGTGCGTTATCGTGATGGTACAGAATTTTTTTCTTCGTCATATGGAACCGTTTTTTTTTATTCCGTCGTTCAATTTGTCCAATAACGCTAAATAATACTTTCCTCTGACTATTATTCGCTTCTGTAGGTAATCAATGAATATTATGCCATTCGTATCCCAAAACAAACGGAGGTCATAATCTTCATGGCTGAGCGTTGGTCTTTTGGCTTCTTTAATCGGTTTTCGCGCCTTTCTAGCCACTCTGCAGACTGCATATTGGACTTGGGGATATGATAATGGACTCACGTTTCATCCACCGTCATAAAACGTCGAAAAAGGTCTTTTCGATTACGCAACAATGCCAAATCGGCTGTTGAACCATCAGATGCGATACTCCTGTTTATCCATTTGTTTTTACGAAGGCGAAAGTAGCATCGCTCAAACGACTGTAAACTTGTAAGCGAATAGACAAAATGTCACGAAACTTCATACATAAACTAGTGACATATGAGCCTCTCGTAATGTGTTATGATCATTTTCTAGTGGCTTACCTATTAAAAAATCCCGGGATTTTCAACCCATGTAGTATACTATCGAATACATTTCTTTTGTGCATTGTAACATTGCTGAATGCCACATGCAACTCCTGGTAAGTGTTGGTAGATGTTCACACACAAAAAGAAAAAACAATATTCGATCACATACCGTCGCTCCCATATCGCAGAAATCACAAAATTTTGCAGGCAAATTTGACGCCTGTAAATCTTTTTTTCTTCTGTTCCGATAAGATACTTCTCATTTTGTGAACGCAGAGATTGAAGGACTCGTGGACTGATTGGCGCACAGTCTCCACTTTTTCCTCGTTTGATGCCGATCAATTGGGTATATGAATTAATTTTAAGTATTTTTTTATGAAATTCCGACCTTTATTTAGAGGCGTTGGTACGATCTATTTTATTAAAAGTGCGGGCAATTACTGGGTACGACTCTCGTCCATCTTTCATAGAGATTACGGATTCCTTTCTAAAAAAAAAAACAGCTCTTCATTGCAACGGATCGAGTTATTTTGTATACCTTCGAGCTAATTTTTATACCTTCCAAACAAAGCATTTTGCATCGACGAAACATGTAGTAGTAAAAAGGCCCCAAGTCCGCTGAATATGACGCTGATTCAGAACTTCCATCCACTATTTTCCAAGTAAATTTTAACAGGTTGCTCAACATATGAGTGAACAGTGTTGTGATGGAAAATCAATACCTCAGGTCTAGTCACCCGTTATGCCATTTTATGGCCAATTCTCACTTCAAACGCAATAATTGTGTTTGGTACAGTGGTCCATGAAGGGACTGATCTCTCCTCGGTAGCCCATCGAAGATCGCTTCCAGCTGATCCCACCAAATACAGAACGTTACCTTCGTCTCTATGGATTGTTATAAGTCTATTTACCTGGCTGTGTGGGCTTAACCCATGACATTTTGCCCTAAGGGTTGTCTTAATAGATCCAACAATAATCACATGCTTACAAAAGCAACTTCGTCTAGTACTGTTTAAGCACCATTTGAGATGCAGTCAAGCGCCTTTCGACGTCTCTAGGTTTCAATTCATATGGCACCCAATTTCCTTGTTCTGAATTATTCCCTATACTTTTAACACACTCAATTCTTTCTTTTGTCCATTGTCCAACCAGTATTGATGTTTTGGTGGATTAAGTACACCATGCTTCTGTAAGGTGACCAACTTGCTACAGATTGCAAAATTGTCTTTCTGCAATACGCTCCATAGCCACTAATTTACCAAACATGGGGCTAGCTATAAACGTATGACCTGTGCCTTTCCCAGTGGTTGGTGTCACATAGGAAGTAAAACAAGTTAAACGCGACTGTTGGGACACCCGGTATTTAAAAAAAAAAACGGTTTATACACCTTTTAACTTTTCTCTGAAACCTCCCCCTACTTTTGGAGGCTTTTTCCCTAAATTTAATACCAAAGACAATTTGCCCGTGGTACGTTATGCCCAGGGACGATCGCCTGCCAATAAAAAAAAATTAGGTATGGGGCATGGTAAAGGGAAACGCAGTGCCTGAGAGACATACTATATTTTGGGAGGAGAAGTCCTCCTCGTCACTAGTCCATCCCCAACCGGGATGAGATCGATCCTTTATTGATTTAACTCTTTCACTGATCATCATCATCATCATCGGCACTACAAACGGGATCCGGTCTTGGCCTTATTTAGCAAGTCTGAGGCTTGTTAAATTTTCCATAATAATTTGTTTTTCCGGGCAAGGTTATTAGCCTTGCGTCAGTTTCACTGATCACCATACTAAAACGTAGGCGATCTGGAACATTGGAGTAATCGTTATCATGGAGAATTCGTTTATCTCTGGCACCTCGGATAACGTGGCAAATAAGTATGTACGGTAATTTAGTTTTATACATTTATTGAATAATGTTACACACTAACCATACTATGAACATTTTTCAATAGAGTTTCCTGTGTGATCTACACACTTTTGGCACCGATTTGGAAGCTTTCAAATCCCTTGTTCGTAGAAAGATTTAGGGCGAGTTGTTAGCCAATTGCACACGTGCTCCTTGATTTCGAATTTTTTTCTTCCAAGTGATTCCTTCAAGAGTTTGAACACAAAATAGTCACGGGGAACAAATCCGGGCTGTTAGGAGGGTGCTCAAGGGTTTCTCAACCCATTTCTTCCAATGTATTCTCTCTCAAGAACGCGGTGTGAGGCCTTTCGTTGTCATGAAGAAGGATAATATCTCGAATGGGCATACCTCGTCTTTTCTTTCGATATAAGGCTTTTGCCCACTGTAACAACTAACAGTAGTAGCTGCATGCACTGTTCGCCGTTCGTGAAGAAAATAAATTATTAAAACTCCCTTTGAGTCGAAAATAATCCTTGCTAGTACTTTTCCGGCTGAGAGATGAGTTTTGGTCTTCACTGGGCAGCCTCCATTCTTCCTTCGCTACTCCTAACTTGCCATTTTCGTGTCGTGAGCATAAAGATGTACCCATGTCTCATCATCATCATCATTATCGCCACTACAACCGGGATCCGGTCTTGGCCTTATTTAAAAAATCTCTCCTCCTATTCCGATTTCGAGTGGATGTCATCCAGTTTGGCACTCCCAGGCTCGAGCTAGGTGTCCCACCCACCGGAGTCTACCAAGCTTGAATTTCTTACAACATTAGATGCAAGGTAGATTGCGTACAACTCATGATTGTGGCGTTTCCAGAATCGTCCTCCCTGACATACGGGGCCAACAATGCTCCTTAAGACCTTCCTCTCGAACGCGGCTAAGAGTTCAGAGTGCCTTTTATTGAGCACCTAGGTCTCGGATCCACACATGAGTACTGGTAAGACCATGGACATGTACAGTAGTAGCTTGGATGTTCTTGATAGGTCGTAGTAGGCTTTGTTGGATTTAATCAGCCGTTCGCGTATTTCTTTTTCCATATGGTTATCGGCTGATACTACTGACCCAAGGTACTTAAAGGATTGCACTACTTCAAATTCGTGCTCCACTACCCTGATAATTTTACCAACGTTAGGTCTTCTCTTCGCAGAAGTTGCCACCATGTACTTAGTTTTCCCCTCATTAATGTGCAGTCCCAGTTTTTGTGCCTCCTGCTTGATCTGGGTGAAAGATTCCTGTACAGCCGATTCGGTTCCGCCGATGATGTCGATGTCATCTGCGTAGGCAAGTATCTGGCTGGACTTGGTGATAAAAGTCCCTCTAGTTGTGACGCCAGAGTCACGGATCACTTTCTCCAACGCCAGGTTGACGAGGAGGCAAACCCTTGTCGAAGTCTATTAAAGATGTTTATTGGTTTGGACAGCAATCCTGCTATTTTTACTTGAATAGTTACGTTGGTCATGGTCAACCTACAAAGTCGTATCAATTTGTTGGAATATCGAACTCTCTCATGGCATTATATAGTTCTAGATGTCGTAGGCGGTCTTAAAGTCTATGAATAGATGATATAATGGGATCTTAAATTCCAGACATTTTTCCATCGCCTGCCTAAGGGTGAATATCAGATCAATCGCAGATTTTCCCGGGATGAATCCACACTGAATTTCACTTTAGCGCATAGGCTTATCCGATCTTGTAGGATAGTGGGGAGTACGAGGGTTGCCTCTTATGTTTCGGGATTTGGCAACCCTAGCGTTGCAATCCGGCAATTGACAGCTCTGTCGTAAAGTTGGACATTTTTGAGGTTATACGCACTCAGAACGTTTTGACATACGAGCGCTATTTGTGTTGTTTACAGTAACTTAAAAGATTCATCTCGGCCCAAAAATGGAATTAAATCGTCAACATTTTCGTGCGGTTATTTTTTACAACTTTCGGCGTGGATTAACTCAGCAACAGTGCATGGATGAACTTAATTCAATTATTGGCGATGAAGCTCCATCAAGGACCAGTGTTTATCGATGGTATGGTGAATTCAATCGTGGTCGTAGTTCATTCCAAGATGAATTTCGTGAAGGTCGTCCAAAATCAGTTGTTGTTCCGAAAACCATTGATGCTGTGCGCGAACTGATATTGGAAGATCGTCATGTGACCTATCGTGAGATTGAGACAACCTTAGGCGTTAGTGGGACCAGCATACATTCAATATTCCATAAACATTTGACTGTCAAAAAAATTTGTTCGCGTTGGATCCCACACAATTTGTCAATCGCCCAAAAAAAGGCTCGTGTCACTTGGTCGAAAGAAATGCTCAAAAAATGCAGTCGCGGTGCTTCGAAATACGTCTATGACATCGTGACAGGTGATGAATCGTGAATTTACGCGTATTAGCCCGAAAGTAAACAGCAGTCGACTGTCTGGGTGTTTCAAGATGAGTCAAATCCAACAAAAGTTGTTCGCGCACGAAGCACTTCCAAGCAAATGGTCGCCTGTTTTTTCGGAAAAACTGGACATTTCGCAACCGTACCACTAGAACAACGCAGAACAGTCAATTCTGAGTGGTACACAACCATTTGTTTGCCAGTTGTCTTCCAAGAAATCAGGAAAACCAACCGCCGAAGACGGATCACTCTTCAGCACGACAATGCGAGCTCTCACACATCGGCTGCGAAAACTGCATTTTTGAGCACCCAAAACATCGATTTGATGGGTCATCCGCCGTATAGTCCTGACTTGGCACCGAATGACTTCTTTTTATTCCCGTACGTAAAAAACAAACTGAGAGGTCAACGTTTTTCGACACCTGAAGAAGCGGTTGCTGCATTCAGAATGCATGTGTTGGAGATACCCCAATCAGAGTGGCAAAAGTGCTTCGACAATTGGTTCAAACGCATGCAAAAGTGTATAGATCTTCATGGGACATATTTTGAAAAACAATAAAGTGATTTTCGATGATCAATATTTGTTTTTGTTCTCTAATCCCGAAATATAAAAGGCTACCCTCGTATCTTATAGGCGGTACTCAGCAATGTTATACCCCTATAGTTGCTGCACAATGTGATACCTCCCTTCTTATGTAAGGGGCAAATTATACCACAACGCTAATCTTCCGATGTCCCCTCTTGTCCCCATACGTGCACCACGATCACATGAATTGCGTGATGTAACACCGTCCCACCTGGTTTGGTCAGCTCAGCTGGTATCTTATCAGCTCCGGGGGCTTTATTTGATTTCAGCTGTCTAATGGCTTTTAATGTTCCCTCAATGCTAGGTGGCGGCAGCATTTGGTCTTGATCTTGCATTGGTGGAGCCTCCAATTCTTCTGTGAGCTGAACATTTAGCAATTCATTGAAGTGGACTTCCCATCGCTCCAAAATGCCTTCAGGATCGGTGATCAGATTATCCTCTGTATCCTTGCAGTAACTGCAGCCTGGTGGGTACCGCGTTATACTGCGGATTATTTGGTAGAACTTCCGCGCCTGGTGCGAACCTCACTCTCTACTTTTCTCTATTTCACAGACTAGATGCTTTTCCCAGGCACTTTCCTTTTGTTTGTGACGTCTTTTTCGGATCTTCTGATCTCTTTGTATTTCTCCTCGCGTACCCGCGTCCTATGAGACTGCTGCATTGCCCGGTATGCAGCATTCTTACGTTCAGTCGCTAGTTTGCACTCATCATCAAACCAGTCGCTCCGATCTCTACGACTACTGCCTAAGATGGAGTAGGCATTACTAATGACAGTATTCTTAAGGCGTGTCCATTTCTCTTCTACGCCCAGCATTCTGGCCCCAGGACTTACTCTCCCTCCGTCGAGCTCTTCGAAGGCGAGTCTTAACGCATGACGAAAGGTCTTACTGGTATTCTTATTGCGTAAGGCAACCGCGTTGGTTCGAACCTGATCCGCGGATGCAATACCTCTCCATAAGGGAATCCGCACTCGGATTCGAGTCGACGTTGGCACCTCGGTACGTTCGTACCGTCATCAGGCCCGAGGAGTGGCGGCGATCTATCAACACCTGGTCAATTTGGTTGCGAGTGGCTCCATCAGGTGATACCCAGGTGGCTTTGTGGATATCTTTACGCGGAAACCTGGTACTCGCAACGACCAAGTTTTTCGATGCTGCCAGTTCGATGACTCGTAGTCGATTGCCATTAGTGTTCTCATGCAAATTATGGGAACCTGTGTAGTGCCCGAAAACCGGTTCAAGACCTAATTTAGCATTCATATCACCAAGAACGATTTACACATTGTATCTTAGGCAGGCATTGAGTGCTCGTTCGACGTTCTCGTAGAATTCTTCCTTTACGTCGTCAGGGGACTCATCTGTAGGTCCGTGAACGTTGATGAGGCTTACGTTCTTAAACTTGGCTCGCACGCGAAGAGTGCATAGCCTTTCGTTTATTGCATTAAAGCCGATAATGGTAGGCTTCAGTTTTTGGCTGACTAGAAAGCCTACCACGAGCACATGGTGTTTTGCATGACAGCTGTAATAAATGTCATACTCATATCTTTGAATAATACCATTCCCCGTCCATCTTATTTCTTGTAATGCTGTTATGTCAGCCTTATTTGGACAGGGCATGTGCTGGCTGCTGTGCAGCTCTAGCTCTGTATAGTGAGCGGATGTTCCATGAGAAAATGTTTAAATCGTTTAGCCATTTTCGTTACCGTGGTCGTCGTCGTGTATCCGGTCCATATCCGAGGCTTGTTAAATTTGCCATAATAATTCGTTTTTACGGTCATGGTTATTAGCCTTGCGCCAACCTTTGCCAGGATGTCGCTGCATGCATTGGTTCACTACTTGGCGGATGCCAAAGTAGCAATCCAGGGGTGTCACGTGGAGACTGCATACCAACTTGGATTGAACAGGCACAAGGATCTTCCTGGCCTTCGCTGGGTTGAAAGCAATCAGTGGCTTTGCCTTGTATGTTCGCTACCACCCCCCACCCACGTCCCATCATATGTGACAATAACCTTAAAAAAATCCTTCTCTTCTTGTCGAAAACGATCTAGAAGTATTCCACTGATATCTGACCTGACCTGTTTTTTATTTACGGTCAATAACCTCGGAATCCATCGAGCAGTAATTTTTTTTGAAGCTAAGATCATCAGTGATAATGAATTGAACATTTCCAGAGCTGATAATATATATATATATATATATATATATATACACACCATTCTGAGACAATGTATCATCACCAGACTGTGGCTTCAATCAAGAACAAATTTCTGAGGGTTTAACGCCTTAAGCCGGTTCCCCTACTCTTCATAAACCAAACAACTGCCACGCACAAGGTTATCTAGCTCGCAACTTGTTGCTAAGCAGAATACTAAAATTATGGTTTATATTAGATTCACCCTCGTAGCTTTAACATTTCCAGATTTTACCTCACTCGGGGAGATAAAATATTTTAGAATCGTTTCCACGTGCACATGTTTAGTGTTTACTGAGTTTTATTCGAAGCCCATAATAATATCAGCTCTTAATAGTCGCCAATGACAGTATAGTCAAGAAAGCCTGTCTCAGGCGAGCACAAGCAATTGTTACGTATCTTACTGCAGACAAATCAGTCATACGTCCCACCATGATTTCCGAACATTGTAAAATATCGTCTAAAGTCAAAACAGCAAAGTTCGGCTTCCTCTTAACATGTCCATCAGAAAAGTACGTTCGCACTCCAGACGCGCTGATCTGTACGAATAACGAAAATAAAACATCAAAATCAGTCGTCAGAGATAAAGGCAAAAACGACAAATTAAAATCGGTCCTCGGTCAGCTACTGTGCATTTCAATTGGTCCTCCGTCTGCCAGATAGACATTCCTGGGTATCTGGATTCCCCGGACAAGAATCGAGCTGGTCAATCCAGAGGGAAGCACCAACTACGGTCGGCTTACGTTTACCAGATTTATATGAACATTGTTCTCTGGGACATGACATCCAGCATCGGCTGATGTATTCCAAGAGATATGTCAAAATCTAGTGTTAAAAATGAATTAATTTGTTGACAAGTCTCAGCTAGGAGCTTTTTGTTGAGACCAAGATTTATGACCATCAACAGGCCGGATAGGATCACCTCGTTTAAGTGCAAATCGATGCATTCAATACGTGCACTCACATTCGTACCCAGGCATTCGCAGGCCGGTTTATTGAACGGTAAACGCACAAAACCAGGTAAAAGTGAGGCCTAAGCAAACAATGATCCTTTTGAACGGTGTCTTATTTTCTGGTTTTGTTCTTGGTGCATTTTTTACAAGCGATCAGTAGCACGCGCCTATGTAACCTGAAACCGCTAATTTACGCTCCCAAATGAAATACATCCGTTGGATGCAGTTGGCCTGTAACTGAAATCGCGAGGGTAATTGTTAATGATAGGTCTGCCAATGAGAGCGGTCCAACGGATCGGCTTACATTTATTGAATAAAGAGTGTGGCATACGCATTGAATTTTGGTTCCAGGTCGTGCCTCTAATTTGGGCGCGTGCCAGTTGCAACTTTAAATTGGCGGCAATGCAATCGCAAAATGTGTACACGTGTGTGTAGAGCGTCCATTAAGGTGTTGCTTACAATTGCGAGAGGTGTTGTCAGGGATAACTTGAAAAGATGTATAGATGTCGGGGTGGTTATGTAACGGGTGGTGTTGCTAGTGCCAATTTGTACGTCAGGATTCAATCTATCATATGCTATTTGCTAGGCAAGAGAATGTGGGTATGAGGTCTTCGTTCATGGCTGTGGGAGTTCTTTGTTTGCTACTTAGGAGTCAATTGAACTTTTTTATGCATCGTGACATATCTTCCCTTTGGGACGGGCTGACTAACGAAGAAATAATGTTTTTCAACATATTTCTTTTTTCATTGTAAGTAGATTGTTTTGAGATATATAACCCAAACTCATTTTCCTCTCTTTATCAGAGTATAAACGTTGTTTGTATGTTATTAATATTTATCTTTAAAACGTTTGACGTTTACACAGACCCAACGGCAGCTTTCAACAATTTTTTACAGAATTGTATTATTTTTAATATTCCTTTTAGACTCGTTAAATTTATTAGAGAAAGCGGGTTTTTGTTTTATTGTATTATTATTAAAGTTTTATCAAATACAAGAAAATTTCAATACAAGGAAAAACAAATAAAGCAGACAATAAAACCCTCGATAAACGGAACGAAATCGACCCATTCCTTGAACGATTGGTCACCGGGTATCAGAAATGGGTCGCATAACATACTGTTGTGCAAAAATGATCGTGGTAAAATGATGGGGAAGTGGCGCAACAACGACCAAACAAGGACTAATAGCCAGTAAGATTTTGCTGTGCATTTGATGGGACTGGGATGCAATCATTTACTACTTATTTACTCATACCTTGCTCCAAGATCTGATGTTTCCATACGGCTAAACACTAAATTGTGATCTTTTCATGTCAACAATTGGCCTCTTTGAAGCTAGCTAATAACTAAGAGCGCTCAGAATTTGCAAACAGGAGATGTGTTGAGGTCCATCAGGATGGTGGCTTGGTTGAGAAGTTTTGAGGCATCCACCTTGTAGTTCGGAGTTAGCGCGAGACGATTACCGTTTTTTTATCACCGTAAAACTTCCTCGGTGGTAAAAAAATTGTATCAAGAGAAAATTGCGAAAATTCTGTACTCGACTGCCGATCGAGATTGGAGCAGATGTGTGGGGGTTCTCTATATTACATGGAGAACCAACCCACAATTCCAACCAATTTTGACCGCTAACAGCCCGTCACCTTAACCCAACTCCCCATTCAAAACTTGCAAAGAATACATTTCTCCAATCTGCAACAGCATCCATTCCCAAATCCGCAATAGCATATATTTCCAAATCTGTAATAGAATGCATATTCAGAACATACAACAGAATACGTTCCAAATCCTGCAATAGAATACATTTTCAATCATCTCCCTCATCTACAATCAAACCGCATTTAGTTTTTTTCCCCGAAAACCATTCGGGCTCACTTCTTACTTAAACCATTGTTGTCGCTTGCAACCAAGCAGTATTCAATTTTCCCCGAAAACCATTTCGGCTCCCATCCTACCTAAACCACTTGAAATAATACTAATTCTCCCTACTGGTAAGTCCCCAGCACGATGCATTGCATTTCCACGAAACAACCATCGCAACGATCAAGGCCCATGATCCTCTGTCTAACCGACAACGCATGCCCATACTTGGTTATGCCTTCGAAACCAGTTTCTTCGTATACATAGCAACAGAAGAATCTAATTCAGCCTGTATAGTAGAAATTCCCTGAAACAAAATTATCTATGTAGGCCTAGCAACCCATCTCCGTGTTCCTAGTAAGTGGCAGTGAGTTCACTTAGCGATGACTCCACTGCCACGACACCCTGAATGGATTCTTGCCTTCATGTAGTCAGTCGAGATTCATACGCCGAACGGTGCACATTTGTCAGATTAAATTCCTCCAACGAGACACACGGAGTCGAGATTTAACCGCCACCGGGGCCGGTCAATATCGTCGAATATCATTCATTGTGGAGTGCGAAGCGTCGAGAGTAAAGACTCAGGACTGATTCCAAAACAGGATACAGAGTATACAAAAAACGTTAATCTCTTCGGGTCGCGTTTAGTGAATATAGTCATTCCTATCAAATCATAACTAAATCACAAATAACAGATTGTAATTGCTGAACTACAGTTAAGTACGTTAATATTAATGATTAGTGTAATACCATTTCTTAAACCAAATAAAACGGAATATCAGAAATATAAAGAAAAAAACTATTTCAAACAAAAACTATTTCGACAAAAATAAAAAAAACTAAGTTCAACGAAACCCGGGTGTTTTATTTGTGGTGTTTACCCCTTACGTAACGTGCCCGAAGTGCAATCTCCTAGTGGATGGCTACCAGTGAATAACTTCAATGTATGATCCAATTAATCAAACCTTTAAAATAGTTGCAAACGATCTAAACTGACTCAGTGGTGACTGTTCCTTGGCTGTGAGTTCTGAATCAGAAAAAGAAAATAAAAAAACACAAAGTACAAACAAGCTTACCATTACCAGTGCTATTACCCGCAACTATTCGTCGTCCCGGGGATTTCCGTCGGTGGGTGATAGTGAAGCCGTGCCGTACGTCGGCATCCATACCTGTACCCCCACAGATGCATTATCAAGTTACTTTCAAAATGACATTAATTATAGAACAAAACGATGCATATTTGATACGAATTCGCTAATACGAACCACCTTAAATAAAATCTTGCAAACAATGTAAAAATAATGGATTTCTTTTTCACCAACTTATTATTTTAGTCTAAAAATACGTTAAGATCGACTGACGGATGGAACAGTGACAGCTTAGCTACCATCCACTAGAATATTTTATATTGCAAGTGTGTTCAGCGCGTTTTTCATAACGACACGTTCTCGTGCATACACAAGACAGCCGCAAAAATGTTGAACACCTTGATTTGAAAATAGAAGAATAAATAATCAGATCCAGTTCCTATATTAAATATCTTGGTGTTATACTCGTAAGTATAAGTATAAGTATAAGTTTTGGCGAGACTGCTATCCAATGTTGGAGGACCCCAGCCCTACATAAAGAAACTCATAACCAGTGTCAACACCTGCATTATAAGGTATGCAGCTCGCATATGGGCAGGAGCTGCATATTATAAGTTGTACATGAGGGGAGTGAACTCAGGCATCACTAAGAGTATGCTGTGCATTCCTAACGGTATCCGAAGATGCCATAAATGTTTTGGCCGGGAGAACACCACTTGACATTACAGCTAAAGAAAACGCTACAATAGTCTCCCAAGAGAATCGTCAGAGAATGCGGTCACAATTAAAGCTCTCAAGCCTAAGAGAGTGGCAACGAAGGTGGAATTCTTCCACCAAAGGAAGATGGACCCACACCGTGATACCTGATATAGAAATCTGGGTGAAAAAAAAACATGGCAAGCTGAATTACCACCTGACTCGGCTAATATGCTGCACTAACGATTTTGGAGGGGCATATGAGACGGACACTTACTCCGGGAGGAGTAATAGAATACATGCTGAGTTTAAAACAGGCATGGTCCGTAGCAATTGATGTTCTATGCGACATGATGGAACAGTTGCGACGCTACGAGCGGAGTAACAGATAAACTCCGGCCCACCCTGCTATGGAATATCTAAAAGAAATATCCGCGGGGATCAGCAGGAATATGTGACTGGCGGGAGGTGATTTTAGTCGGTAAAAGTCCGGCATGCCTCTGGACTGGTCAAAGGTATCTTTTGAAGATTTCCACCTTCGTACCGAAAACAAAAAAGAAAGAAAACACAAGACAAAGAGACTTACGATACCCTCCACCGGCATCTGTAATTTGAAGATATGTTAGCAACCAGGTCTCTCCAATGAGGCACTGCCGCAAACTCGCGAAAACACTTAAGGTTATGGACGCCACTAACTTGAATGTCCACATGTGGGATACATAGCAATACCGATCTTTACTCCAGCGGACCTCAAATTTTGCGTCTCGCATTGAGAACACTACTTCGAACTCGTAGAACACTACATCGGACTCGGGGTGTATAAAGTCATACCCGAGCGAACCAAGCTCTTATCAAACTTGTGTACGAGGGCAGGTCAATAAGTCTTTAGAAAAGGAGGATGATTTACTTCTATGTTATGAGTTAGCTGACCTAATAACGACACATACTACTGTCGAATTATCGTCTGTCTCTTTTCCAAACAGCCAATGAAAATAACACCACTTGCATCCCAAAGCCCAGTAGCCATAACTTTTCCAGCTGATTTCATTGCCTTTGCCTTCTTTGGCGACCGTTCGTCTTAAACAATCCACTGTTTTGACTGGTTTGATTATTATGAGGATATGCATACGGAGACTCGACCTTGAAGAGCTCGATGGAGCGAGAGTAAGTCCAGGGGTCAGAATGCCGGGCGTAGAAAAGAAATGGACACGCCTTAAGACTACTGTCATTAGTTCTGCCAACTCAATCTTAGGCAGTAGTCGTAGAGATTGAGTGCAAACTAGCTACTGAACGTCAGAATGCTGCATACCGGGCAATGCAGCAATCTCATATAACTCGGGTACGCGAGGAGAAATACAAACGCTCAGAAGATATGAAAAAAGACGCCGCAGACAAAAAAAAAGTGCCTGGCAAAAAAAATTTTGTCTGTGAAATAGAGAAAAGTAGAGAGTGAGGTCCGCAACAGGCGCGGAAATTCTACCAAACAATCTGCAGTATGACGCGGTACCCACCAGGCTGCAGTTACTGCAAGGATAAAGAGGATAATCTGATCACCGATCCTGAAGGCATCTGGAGCGATGGGAAGTCCACTTCAATGAATTGCTAAGTGTTCAGTTCACAGAAGGATTGAAGGCTCCACCAATGCAAGATCAACACCAAATGCTGCCGCCACCAAGCATTGAGGAAACAGTAAAAGCCATAAGACAGCTGAAATCAAATAAAGCCCCCGGAGCTGATGGTATACGAGGGTTGCCTTTTATATTTCGGGATTGGAGAACAAAAACAGATCATCGAAAATCACTTTATTGTTTTTCAAAATATTCCCCATGAAGATGTATACACTTTTGCATGCGTTTGAACCAATTGTCGAAGCACTTTTGCCACTCTGATTGAGGTACCTCCAACACATGCATTCTGAATGCAGCAACCACTTCTTCAGGTGTCGAAAAACGTTGACCTCTCAGTTTGTTTTTTACGTACGGGAATAAAAAGAAGTCATTCGGTGCCAAGTCAGGACTATACGGCGGATGACCCATCAAATGGATGTTTTGGGTGCTCAAAAATGCAGTTGTCGCAGCCGATGTGTGAGAGCTCGCATTGTCGTGGTGAAGAGTGATCCGTCTTCGGCGGTTGGTTTTCCTGATTTCTTGGAAGACAACTGGCAAACAAATGGTTGTGTACCACTCAGAATTGACTGTTCTGTGTTGTTCTAGTGGTACGGTTGCGACATGTCCAGTTTTTCCGAAAAAACAGGCGACCATTTGCTTGGAAGTGCTTCGTGCGCTAACAACTTTTGTTGGATTTGGCTCATCTTGAAACACCCAGACAGTCGACTGCTGTTTACTTTCGGGCTCATACGCGTAACGTCTAAGGTTGTCTCAATCTCACAATAGGTCACATGACGATCTTCCAATATCTGTCCGCGCACAGCATCAATGGTTTTCGGACCAACAACTGATTTTGGACGACCTTCACGAAATTCATCTTGGAGTGAACTACGACCACGATTGAATTCACCATACCATCGATAAACACTGGTCCTTGATGGAGCTTCATCGCCAAAAATTGAATTAAGTTCATCCATGCACTGTTGCTGAGTTAATCCACGCCGAAAGTTGTAAAAAATAATCGCACGAAAATGTTGACGATTTAATTCCATTTTTGGGCCGAGATGAATCTTTTAAGTTACTGTAAACAACACAAATAGCGCTCGTATGTCAAAACGTTCTGAGTGCGTATAACCTCAAAAATGTCCAACTTTATGACAGAGCTGTCAATTGCCGGATTGCAACACTAGGGTTGCCAAATCCCGAAACATAAGAGGCAACCCTCGTACCAGCTGAGCTGATAAAACAAGGAGGGAAATCGTCACATCACGCAATTCATGAGATCGTGGTGCACATGGAGCAAGAGGAAATGTCGGAAGATTGGCGTCGCGAAAAAATTTGCCCAATACATAAGAAGGGATATATCACAGTGTGCACCAACTATAGGGATATAACATTGCTGAGTACCGCCTATAAGATACTCTCCCCTATCCTACAAGACCGGATATCCCCATACGCTAAAGCCATCATTGGTCAATATCAGTGTGGATTCATCCCAGGCAAATCAGCGATTAACCAGATATTCACCCTTGTGTAAGCTATGGGTAAATGTCTGGTATTTGAGATTCCATCATATCATCTATTTATAAACTTTGAGGCCGCCTACGACATCTAGAACATAATGCCATGAGAGATTTCGGCATTCCAAACAAATTGATACGACTTTGTAGGTTGACTAGGACCAACGTAACTCTTCAAGTAAAAATAGTGTGATTGCTGTCCAAACCAATAAACATCTTTAATGGACTCCGACAAGAGGACGGTCTGGCCTGACTCCTCTTCAAGCTGGCGTTGGAGAAAAAAATCCGTGACTCTGAATATTGTCACCAAGTCCAGCCAGATACTTGCCTTCACAGATGATATCGACACCATCGGTAGATCCAATTCGGCTGTACAGGACTCCTTCACCGAGATCGAACAGGCGGCACAAAAACTGGGACTGCTCATTAATGAGGTGGAAACTAAGTACATGGTGGCAACTTCTGCGAAGAGAAAACCTAACGTTGGTCCAACTCTCAGGGTAGTGGAGCACGAATTTGAAGTAGTGCAATCCTTTAACCTCCTTGGGTCAATAGTGTTAGCCCATAACAATATGGGAGAAGAAATAGGCGAACGGGTGATCAAATCCTATAAAGCCTACTGTGGTCTATCAAGGCTCTTTTAATCCCGAAATTTATGCAGAACGTCCAAGCTACTACTGTAAAAGACCATGGTCTTACCAGTGCTCATGTATGGATCCGAGACTTAGGTGCTCAATAAAAGGCACTTTGAAGTCTAGCCGCGTTCGAGAGGAAGGTCTTAAGGAGCATTGTTGGCCCCGTATGCGAAGGAGGACGATCTACCTTGAAGTAATGTTGTAAGAAAAATCAAGCTCAATAGACTCCGGGCGGGCGGCACACCTAGCTTGAATGGGCGAAGAGAAGCCTGCCCGGAAAGTCCTTTGTGATAGGATGTATGGAAGGAGACAGCGCGGCAGACCTTGTCTGTGATGGAGGGATGGTGTAGACCAAGACGGCCAGAGGCTGGGCGTGCCAAACTGGATGACATCGGCTCGAAACCGGGAACGGTGGAGAGGCTTGTGAAATAAGGCCATCACCGGATCCCGGCTGTAGCGCCGATGATGATGATGATGTTTTGACTGTTCTTTCATCACGGGAATATAGTGGTGTATCCATATTTCATCTACAGTCACTAATCTGCGCTGAAACTCATCTGGGTTGCGACGCATGCGCTCCAAAAGTTCTCGGCTCAGAGCAAATATACTTTTCATACCCAATTTATCATGCATCCTGAGAAAGTTTGGCGCAAGGCTAATAACCTTGCCCGAAAAAACAAATTATTATGGACAATTTAACAAGCTCGGATGAGGACCGGAGACTGGTGGAGAAACTTGCTAAATAAGGGCAATACCGGATCGCGGTTGTAGTGCCGATAAAGACGATGATGATGATGAATTTAGGATGCAAAATTGAAACATGAAACAAATTGACAATTGACAGATACTTAGTGAGGAATAATGATTTTTGAAATCAGGCCATCGGCGATGCCACGAGCGCCATCGCAGGCTTTTCTAAGGACTTACTGACGTACCCTCGTACCATCGAATCAATGCTCCTCCCACACGTCATCCATTTGGTAAAATTGTGAAAAAACAACACTGACGAGGGCACAAAAGCGGATTTAGATGTTTCTTTAAATGTGCACAGCACAGTGCGAAGGGAAGAAGTGACAATGGATAAGGAGAAAAGGTGTCGATGTACAGTGGTCTTACAATACAACGGCGAGGAAATACATTATCAGGTAAAATATTCCACATTCGTGTGATTCGACTAAAGAATGACTCTCTATGTTTATTTGTATGGCTAAAGTTGATATCCAGTGAGAACGGATGCGCATTCCCAGGTCGGCGGGTATCGCAGGAACATGTGTGGAAAGGCGGAGCGCATTCAACAAGTTCAGTTGAGCAGCGATCGTGATAATACTTATAGAAAATTCGTTGCGCCCATGTTCTAACGATGCAATTGAGCGACTTACGGTGAGATCTCTGTTTTTTCGTTCTATCGAGCACTTGTTGCACAGTTTGAAATGCGCCTGAAAGAGTATGTGGAGTGAATCTCCACTTGAGTATACGACTTATAAATAGTGGTCAGGTTGGATGGAGTTAAGTATTTTTTGTTCTCTTAAGAAACTCCACACATTTGGACGCACTTTTTGCAGCTTCATATATGTGCTCATCCCAATTAATTCGAGCGGCGTGGGATAGTTTCATGACTTCTTCGATGCAAGCGCTGCTCATCGACATTATATTTGTTTTGGGATTCGCCTTTGACAAGAGGCGGCACTATGTTTTTAAGGCATTAAATTCTACCAGGTTAGATAATCCCCATTGACCCACCTTGTTGAGGGCGGAACTGAATGGATTAAGCACAACCTGTTGATTGATAATCACATTCAAATAGTTTGGTAGGGAATGTTCGTATGAGTATGAGAAACTCAACGTGCTATCATCAGCAAATGAGTTGATTGGGTTGTGGGTAATAGAGAAGAGATCATTTATAAAGATGAGGAAGAGAGTGGGTGAGAGTACAGAACCTTGGGGAACATCTGTATTAATTTGATGGGAGGCAGATTTGACACTATCAAGAACCACTTAAACTGAACGTCCAGAAAAATAGTCTCTTATCTATTGGATCAGGGAATTGTCGCTTTTGAGATATCTCTGCGACAACCTTACATTCGCCGAGGTAGTGATGGAGATGCTCCACTTTTCGGCAAGATACCCCATCAGATCTGTTTTGTACATGTTGCTATGAAAGCCATATTGGCGGTCATTTGACTCCAGACATTTCGAAGACTGGCGGTTAATCAGTGATTGCATTGCCTTGGGGAAAATAGCAGTGCATGGTATGGGTGGATAGAAAGAGGAAGATGATTTGTCCTGATGGAATTCCCCCAATTCTCTTGAAGATATGTTCCTCTTCACTCTCTAAGCCACTGCGGAAACTCTTCCATTTGTCTTATTCTATTGGCACTGTGAGTAGGTCGTTAGAATATACTCACAGCTAGGCCGGCTTGTCGTAGGAGGCGACTAAAGGCCGTGTGGTCGGTGGGGTCCCAACGCCCTGTCGCCAGGTGAAATACCTCCCCATCAAGCTATAGGCTCCGTGAAATGGTAGGGAGAAATCCCTGGCCATATTTCGGAGCTTAGCTGATGGACCGGTTCGAGAAAAGGTTGGTTTAGGTGGTAGTCGGTCCCAAGGTGAGATACCACCCTGCCACGCTGTACCGTTCCGCGACATCGTCGAGAGAAATCTTCGACGATGTTTCTGATGTGTGGCTGATGGCCCGGACTGACACGGAAATAAGTCATGATATAAAAAATTCCGGAGGTAAACTAGTTTCCCATTCGGATCTGCGGGGGGGGGGGGGGGGGGGGGGGGGGCGCTATGTCAGGGGGAACATCATGCAGATATTATGATAAATAACCGATCTGTTCGTCATTGCATAATCGGGTTCATTTAGGGCTCTGCACACGCTCGACTGGTAACGGCATTTTGTAACATCAGGGGCATCGGTTTCACCAATACGAATGTAAACGCCGTCCACCAATACTTGCAAACAGCGTGTAATAAAGTAAAATAAAGGAACTGATTTAATTTAATTAATCGTGTAATAAAGTAAAATAACGGAACTTATAAAGTTTAATTAATCGTGCTGAATTCGATTGTAATCGAACTATAATTGATAGAATCGCTGGATCGCTGGAACGGTCGCTCCTAATCCCTTGGCCACCGGTGATTTTAGTGCTACTGTGTATGCATGTGCGGAGCTTCTTCTGTCCGGATCTAATTAGATGACATCAGTATCAAAGCCACGGGCCGTGCAACTTAGCAGCGTACATCAATTGGTTAGGGGTAAATTTAGTATACCCTTACTAAATAATTGTTAAAATAAAATTTAACAGACTTACATTCGAGATTCCGTTTTAGGCGTGGAGTCTGCGCCTTTGGGGGGTCCGATCTAGCATGCCAGAGGATGGAGGCATTGGAACCCAATAACATGGACATCGTTGGTGACAAACACCGGGACGACCGATCCCGGTCTTTTGGAGCCACCTGTGATCTCGCCGGTACGCTCTTCCATGCGGCATGTGAGATATCGCCCCCGTACTATTCAACGCATTCTACGTGAATTGGACTGTAGGAAGGCAACCGTCCCGGACGGAATACCAGCAATAGTCCTTAAGAACTGTGCTCCAGAGCTATCGCCGGTTTTTGACAGGTTCTTCCACTTATCTTATTCACGGAGTACCTTTCCCGCCTGCTGGAAAATCGCTCGAGTTCAGCCAATCCCAAAGACGGGAAAGAAGTGTCTCCCACAAAATTACCGTCCGATAGCATTACTGTCTACGTTATCTAAGGTGAAGGAAAAAGTCATCAATTCTGAGTTAATTAAGTATTTGGAGTGCAACGAACTTCTGAATGATCGCCAATACCGATTCCGTGGCAGGCGGTCCACGGGAGACCTTTTGACACTAGTAACCGATATATGTACATCTGCAATCGAGCGGCATGGTGAGTCAAGAGCGGTCACATTGGATATCCCCAAGGCTCTGCTGGGCAAACTTCGTTCATATGGACTTTCCCAACAGCTTTGCGACTGGATGAAGAGCTTCCTCGAAAATCGATCGATTCGGATTGTTGTGGACGGCGAGTGTTCGGATCTGTTTTCTGTTAATTCGGGGGTACCCCAAGGTTCTATTTTGGCTCGAACCTTGTTCTTGCTTCACATAAATGATTTGTTGGAGACAACGGATAACAAATTGTTCAGTTTTGCGGATGATAGTACGCTTGTTTCAATGCAGCGAAGACACAATATACAACATTCGCAAAGAAAAGTGGATCATCGGTTCCACACCTGATGATGAACGGCCAGGCCCTCGAGTCTGGGGAAAGTTTGAAATTGCCCAGCGTTACGGTCTGTGGGATTGTATCGTGACATAAACACGTGTCGAGCATCGCCAGGTCAGCCTCAGGAAAACTGAATTATCTTTTTAGAGCCAAGAAATATTTTACTCCGACCCAACTTCTTCTCCGGTATAAATCACAAATTAGACCCGCGCTCGAATATTGGTCTCATGTTTGGAGCTTTGCCCCTAAACATACCTTCGACCTACTTGAGAGCATACAGAGACGAGCGATCCGCCTGATCGGGGACTCGGCGCTGACATAGGGACTACAGTCGCTATCACATTGAAGGCGGGTAGCCGACCTCTGTCTGTTTTACAGATATTATCACGGGTGCTGTTCTCCGGAGATTCGTGGTATTGTTCCACGCAATTCGGTTTATATGCGCTCCACAAGACAATCCGACGGATTGCATCCGTTTGTGGTTCATCTCCCGACGGCGCGAACATTCCTGCATCAGCACTCTATCCGCTACAGAGCGGGGAAGCTGTGGAACCCCCTTCGCACGCGAGTGTTCCCCGAGCGTTACAACCTGCAACTGTTCAAAAAGAACTGCAACAGATATTTGGTGATATCTCGGGGCGCCTACTCAGGGCTATAGGGGAAGTGTAATAAAAAAAAAAAAAGAAAGAAAAAAGATGGAAGTCAGCGAACATTCAGCCAATTCCCAAAAAGGTGACAAATCATCCCTCTTTTCTTATCGACCCATAGCACTAACTTCTATTCTCTCCAAGGTAATGGAATCACTGATTAACCGTCAACTTTCGAAATATCTGGAATCAAATGACCTCTTCAATGACCGCCAATATGGCTTTCGTAGCAACCGGTCCACAGGAGATTTGATGGCGTACCTTATCGAAAAGTGGAGCCATTCCATCCACTACTTC
This sequence comes from Microdon myrmicae, assembly GCA_963931805.1. Taxonomy (NCBI): domain Eukaryota; kingdom Metazoa; phylum Arthropoda; class Insecta; order Diptera; family Syrphidae; genus Microdon; species Microdon myrmicae. The sequence continues at coordinate 218,556,424 of OZ007496.1, read as the reverse complement.
GGCGAAAGCAAGGTTGTTGCACTTGATATCTCGAAAGCCTTCGACAGAGTTTGGCATACAGCCATTCTGTCAAAATTGCATTCATATGGAGTGGACAATTCCCTGATTCAATGGATAAGAGACTATCTTCCTGACCGTTCAATCCAAGTGGTTCTTGATGGTGTAAAAACTGTCTGCCATCAAATTAATGCAGGTGTTCGCCAGGGTTCGGTACTCTCATTCACTCTCTTCCGATCTTTATAAATGAGCTCGTGCCCATTTCCCACAACCCTATCCACTCGTTTGCTGATGATAGTGTGGTGGTGAGGAAGTAGATGTGCCAGAACACGGGCACTGTTTCACTTTCTCCCCCAACGTAGTCACGACGAAGGCAAATGTTCACAAGGGGGGTCCAAGGGGGAATGAAAACACTTGTTTGGTTGGCCAATGTTCTTCTATGCGTTCCTTTTCGTTTTTTTTTTATTCGTTAATTTCTCATATATTCCTATTCGCATTCTTCAACTTGCATATATGTCTAAGTTAAGATTTAACACCCGCAGTAATACATTCCAATAATGAAATAACGAAATAAAATATTAAGTGCCCTGTGGTCCTATTTCCAAAACAGTTTCCGCTTGTGTTTTAATTATGAACCGAGGTTATTTTATTGGGGGGGCTCAAACGGGCGGGTTGGTTCGCACTTACCTCCGGATAACTTAAAATCACACCTGCTAGTTTGTTGAAGTTCTACTTGGTTTAGATGACTGCTTCGATTTCGATGCCAAGTTTCACATTCCGCGGGTATCTCGCGGGTTCGGTGGGCTTTGACGGTATAATTCACCTTAAGGGGAAGGTATATTTCCAAGCGTGTGACACTAAGCCGTATTAATAATTGTCTTTGCCACAGTCGCACCTAAATCGACGCTTGGGTTTTCCGACTTTGTCCCGAAGTTCGGTTCACGACTGCAAGGGTCCTCGACTTGAAGGAAAAATACGCGCGTCAACCCTCGCCCGCTCAATGGTGCGCGGCTAGCGATTATCTACCGACTTTACTCGAACGCCCGACGTGGCTTGTGCGCCCTCCCATGGTTGGCGAGAGAACCTTTTCGTGTGACTGCTACAACTTCGACTTTTTGACGTGACCGCCCACGGTGGTGATTGTGGAAGGACTTTGTTTAATTCGAAGAGCGATGCGCGCTCGATGGTGGTTGAGACTCGACTGACTGAAAATGGGCAAGAATCAATTCATCGTGTCGTGGCGGTGCAGTCATGGCTGAATAAGCTCACTGCCGCTTCCTAGGAAGTTGAAGGGGTTGCTATGCGTGCATAGGGAATTTAGTTCCAGCGAATTACTGCCGTACAGGCTGAGCTAGATTCCTCGGTTGCTATGTGTACATAGTATGGGCATGAGTTGTCGGTTAGACAAGGGAATGTGGGTCTTGGTCGTTGCGATGGTTGTTTCGCGAAAATGCAACGGATCGTGCTGGTGGCTTACCAGTAAGGAGAATTGGTATTGGGTAGGCTGGGAGCCGACATGATTTTCGGGGAAACTAAATGTTGCTTGGTTACAAGCGAGGAAATAGTTTAAGCAGGAAATGAGCCGGAATGATTTTCGGGGGAAATTAGGACTGCTTGATTGCAAACAAGAAATATAATTTAAGTGGGAAATTAACCGAAGTGGTTTTTGGGAAAAATGTATGCGGTTTGATGTAGTTTAGGGAGATGATTAATATTCCGTTGTAAATTGGAATATGCATTTATTACAGCTTGGGAAATGGATTCTTGGTAAGTTTGGGGATGTATGCAATTGCAGATTTGGGGACGGATGCTGTTGCATATTGGGATGTGTTCTTTTGCGAATGGATTACAGGTGGGGTTATGGTGACGCGCTGTTAGCGGTCGAAGTTAGGTAGGAATTGTGGGTTGGTTCTCCATATGATATAGAGAAGCCCCACAATAGCACATTGAGTTTCTCATACTCATACGAGCAGTACCGACCAAACTTTTCTCACGTCAGCACCGATCAGCACCTTATGCTTGATACAGTGAATTCAGACCTCAAGAAGATATATCAATAGGGATTATCTAACCAAGCAGAGTTCAATGCCTGAAAAACTCAGTGCTGTCGCCTGTCGTCCCCAAAGTAACTACACTCTCGATGAACGGCACTTGCATCGACGAAGCCAAGGAACTATCAATCCTCGGCACTCGAATAAATTCGACTCTTAATTGGAGCGACCACATTTTTGAAGCTGTGAAAAGTGTGGCCAAATGTATGGGCTTCCTTAAGAGATGCAAGAAATTCTTCACTCCATCCAACCTAGCCACTATTTACAAGGCGTATACTCGTCCCGAAATAGAGTTCAACTCCCATATTTGGTCAGGCGCATGCAAAACTGCACTACATGCGCAGGGGACCCAGCTGTGAGTCGAGAAATTACGTCGTTAGAACATAGGCGCAACGTATCGTGCCTATCTCTTTTCTATAGGTATTATCACGGTCGTTGCTGAACTGAACTTGCTGAATGTGCTCCGCCTGTTAGACATTTTCCCGCGATACCCGTCAATCTGTGAATGCGCATCAAATCACGTTGAAAGTAAACTTCAGGCGCACAAACAAACATAGAGAGTCATTCTTTAGCCGAACCACACGAATGTGGAATACTCTACCTGATCATGTGTTTCCTTGCCGTTGGAATGTCCACGCATTTAAGACCAATGTACAGCGATACCTCCTTTCCTTATCCATTTTGGGTATCTATACGTAATTTAAGGTAAAAAATGAAAAAAAAAATGCTCGATAGATATAATACCTTAATATATTGTATATAAAGTATTCGTATACAAGAAACTATGAAACCAGATTGAATGTTTAGTTTAAACTTGTAAAACCTTCTAAGTGCTGGTGTTTCTGTTAAGTGGTCCACATGAAGATGCGGCTTAGTAGTATGTGCCTTCAAAATTGTTACGAAATAAATTTACTATTTATATCTATGAAATTCCGAAACGTTGGGCTAATTTATTTTGGGAGACGTTGGACTCAATTAAACTACAATGTGGTCAAGGTTTTTTAATGGAGTCGTTTTTAATTAACCACAACAGGAGTTTTTGAAATTTTCGTAATACAAGCTCAACTGTATTTCCATTACTAATTAATTAATAATCAACGTCATGACCTTGCCGGCCCTATAATCCACTTTATAATATTATAATTTCCTGTGGAGAATCTATTACTTTATAAATGCACTGGATTTTCATCATCATCGGCACTACAACCTGGAACCGGTCTTGGCCTTATTTAGCAAGTCCTGAGGCTTGTTAAATTTTCCATAATGATTTGTTTTTTTTTTTTCCGGGCAAGGTCATTAGTCTTGCGCCAGAGGCTCCCCGACGGGGAATCGAACCCCAGTCTCCCGCGTGACAGGCGGGTATACTAACCAGTATACTATTGAGGAGCTGGATTTTACGAAGGTATAAAAGAAGTAGCAAGTTAAAAAATGAGGAAAAAATGCAATTACCTGGAAACTTATTTCTTATGGGTCGACATTTTTCACTTCCTTCTACTGTTTATATTCTTCTGCAATTATTATACGCAAATGAAATTAAGTTTAGATCACTAAACGTATCTGTCACTTTTTATAGACTGCCCAAATAAAATCTTTTCGATTTCTACATTTCAGGATCACACCAAAAACGATAAAAATTTGACTGAAACTCCCTGCAGGAGTTTCTTAACGTATAAACCCGGTTGGCAACCGTTCCCAATAAGGATGCAATTAAACGTTAAGCGCGCCATCACGATCGGATCCAGATCATCGACACTTTTTGCTCATTAAGTCACACCATCTAAATCTGAATGCAACACTGCAATTCTAGCCGGGAAATGACGATAAAATCCATAAAAGCCACAAGTCAGAAAAAAATTTTGCATTTGGGAGCAGCGACATTTGTGCACTGTGATACCCAATTTGATGAAACAATTCGTGAGACAGTGACAGAGATAAACTGCCGCATAGGTAGTATGCGAAACCAGCACACACCTTGGGCAGCACCTCTCGTGTATATGATCGCATTAAGGGCTACCCAGCACCAAGCTTACAAGATATTTATCTCAGACGTAAAAGATACACTTGCAGATATACACCGGAGAGATCAAGATAGTTCAACCTATGTGTAACAACAACAAATCGATTTCCCAACAAATTTGGAATGCCGACGTTCTTTAAAGGAGCCGCGCGCTTGCGCGCCGATCATCAAAAGTTTCAGCTTCATGGAAACAATGTCATCGGTGGCGGGTGGAATTGAAGGACGCAACCGACTTAAGGAGCCAAAAGCGAAAAGACGAATCCCTAATTCCAATGTTGTTACTGGAACTTGTCATCGCGACAGAACGACACAGAACGTGCACGCGCATCCAATCCCACTACTCGATCTACAACAATGGAACATTTGTCTTTGGACAGAGGACAGGGTGACAATGACCGGTTACATCGTTGCTTGAATGATAGTTGGAGAAGTATTCGAGTAACCAGGTTCGGGACAATTGCATTGCAATATGTAGCGATGATGCGGTGCTGGAAGGGGGATACATCTCGAAATTCCCAGTGCAATTCCTTTGATGAAATTCTTTCGGATTCCACTGAATGCTTGCGGAACTTTGGCGGATTGGCTTTTGGTTTGTTTTGCAGATACACTAAAGGAGAATCTGGAATGATGAGCAACGAACGAATTGATTGTTGGTCAAAAGCAATTGGTCTGGCGAATGAGTGTACACTTTGAGGTATTGCATTCAACAAGGTCACTGAAGATAAAAAAGACGAAGTTAAGCCGGGATTCATAATCATTGCTTGGCAAAAGGACTGAAAATTGCATTCCATGTTGCCAAAGTTGGTTTTCGAAGTTTCTTGTGTCGATTTAAAGGAATGAATAAGCGGTACATTATTAGAAGGGCATTTTCTTCATGGATATAAGAGTTGGTTATCTATTCAAGAAGTACATATCAAAACTTAGGCCCAGGCTTAAGGTGAAATTATAATTTTCTGGACGGGGACAACACATTTGGCATGACCATTACGGTCCGATTCGGGTTAGAAATTTATTGTTGGTTTGCTTCGAAACTTCCAATATGCATTCTGGTGAGCAATACTTTTTGTACAGGGTGCTTTTTAGGTTCCGGGTCGATTTTGTATGTCTGCCATTTCGGCTTCGATAATATTTAAAAGCCGTAGAGACCGGTTGATAACAACTTATCTAACTAACATCGCAACACTAAGTTATGGAACTATTTCAATATTCTATTTAAATTACTGATTAATTAGGAATAAGCGGGGAAAATTATGTGACTTTTTTGGGATAAGTACTTTTTGACGTACCTGGCTTTGTTAATAAACCCCTAATTGGGCATAAAAACCTCCTAATTGATACACTATACTCTTTTAGATTAACTTCATGGTGGGTCAGTTATTCCGGCGACATGATTGAGATAATTTCTTGAGAACGATAGAATCAATTCTTTAACAGTTACTGCCTACCACTGTCGTGACATATTGTAAAGTCTTCCTGTGCCAAAATTAAATCAATTAAGTCTACAGAACATGTGGTTCCAGCCAAGTGGTGCCAAATCATTCAAAATATTCCCGACTGAATAGTTTCAAAAAGTGTTGATATCCACTGTCCCCCACAATCCAGTAATTGTTCTCCCTCGATTTCCTCCTATGGAAGTTCTGGAACGAAAAGATGTATACTAATTAACCAATGATATTTATGGTTAAAGATAACATTCGAAATGAATGGAATACACCAGAAGTCAGTGAGATTGCTATGAAAAATGTGCCCATAAGAGGTCGCCTTTGCCCAATGGTCAGAGGCGGCCACTAAACCACAGCCGTATGAAGTTCATAACCATTGAGACTATGTATTCGATCAGTAACATGTAAAATATAAATCATATTTCTTCTAGAAGTTATTAACAAAAAAAAAAAAAACACTGACCCGGAATATAACAGCGTTCTGTACTAACTTTATTCCGAATTTTTCAACCAATAGGACAATTGGTCACAATTACCCCAACACCAAGCTAACTGAAGAACTTTGTTGCTTTCTTCACTTACCTAAGTAATAACTAGGGGAGTAACAGAAGAAAAGGTTTAACCCCGAGGGTAACTTTCATTTCTTCAATGATAATAAGCAAAGTCCACAAAATAAACATAAGCAAGATTTACTCAATGTCTTCAAATGAACCGTATGCATGTAATTTGTCTCATTAAATTCAGGTGATAGATGGCGTTTTTAAGGACTTGGTAATATCTGCCAGGTTCCCAGGTTGCCAGGTATCGAAATACAATTAAAACATTAGTCTCCTTATAAACAAAAAATTACGCCAACTTAGATCAAACGGAAGGTTCGTTAAACAATGAGATGGCTACGTCAGAATTCACTTTTCGTGCGATCTCAATCACTTCTAAATTTCTCAATATGTTTTTTTGCTAAGCTTTCTCCTTTTATTCCGCCTTATTTTTCAAACCACGCATGCCAACCCCGCCACAATAATATCAAACAAACATCCCACTTTCATCAAAACCCATTCTATTCACCCATCACACCAGTTATTTCCCAAGTCCTTTTACTCTCCCTGCTAGACCCATCAATCTACCGTCCCAAATAAGTTTTTTTGTTACTTTTTCTTCAAATAATAAAAAAAAAAAAAAAAAACATCATGTAGTACATTGTACAAACTCTTTGTAAGGATAAGAAGCATAGAAAAAATAATGTAAGTATTGCGTGCCACTAAAAAACAAAAAAAAAATTGATAGTATTTGAGTTTTTTTTTTTTTTTTTTTTTGTTGACTTCTCTCAGGAGAGCCGAGTGGGCGCCCCGAGATGCCATCAAATAACTGTTGCAGTTCTTTTTGAACAGTTGCAGGTTGTAACGCTCCGGGAACACTCGCGTGGGAAGGGAGTTCCGCAGCTTCCCCGCTCTGCAACAAAACGAGTTCTGATGCAGGGATGTTCGCTCCGTCGGGAGATGAACCACAAACGGGTGCAATCCGTCGGATTGTCTTGTGGAGCGCATATAAACCGAATTGCGTTGAACAATACCACGAATCTCCGGAGAACAGCACCCGTGATAATATCTGTAAAACAGACAGAGGTCGGCTACGCGCCTTCAATGTGATAGCGACTGTAGTCCCGATGTCAGCGCCGAGTCCCCGATCAGGCGGATCGCTCGTCTCTGTATGCTCTCAAGTAGGTCGAGGGTATGTTTAGGAGCCGAGCTCCAAACACGAGACCAATATTCGAGCGCGGCTCTAATTTGGGATTTATATAGGAAAAGAACTTGGGCCAGAGTAAAATATTTTTTGGCTCTAAAAAGATAACTCAGTTTTCCTTAGGCTGACTTGGCCATGTTCGACACGTGTTTATGCCATGATACATTCCCACAGACCGCGACGCCGAGCAATTTCAAACTTTCCCCAACCTCGAGGGCCCGGCCATTCATCATCAGCTTTGGAACCGATGATCCAGTTTTCTTTGTGAATGTTGTATACTGGGTCTTCGTTGCATTAAAATCGACAAGATTGGCCTTTCCCCACTGTAGGACTTTATCCAGATCCCGATTCAGAGAGTCAATCTTACTACATCTCAGCGGGTGTGACGTTGATGTACCAATCGGCCGATCACTCGAAAAGGAGGAAACAAGTGTACTATCATCCGCAAAACTGTACACTTTGTTATCCGTTGTCTCCAACAAATCATTTATGTGAAGCAAGAACAAGGTTGGAGCCAAAATAGAACCTTGGGGCACCCCCGAATTAACAGGATACAGATCCGAACACTCGCCGTCCACAACAACCCGGATCGATCGATTCTCGAGAAAGCTCCTCGTCCAGTAGCAAAGCTGTTGGGAAAGTCCATATGAACGAAGTTTGCTCAGCAATGCCCCGTGCCAGACGCGGTCAAAAGCCTTGGAAATATCCAATGCGACCGCCCTTGACTCACCATGCCGTTCGATCGCAGATGTCCATATATCGGTTATAAGTGTCAAAAGGTCTCCTGTGGACCGCCTGCCACGGAATCTGTATTGACGATCATTCAGGAGTCCGTTGCGCTCCTACAATAAATAAATGTTAAAAAAAGAGAAAAAAAAGGAGCTTAACTTCCTCTCTCACGTTGACGGGACGGTCTGGAAACCCAACTCTGGAAACAGTGACTACTTACCCGGAGAACCTCCATAACAACAACCCAACTTCCATAGTTTTCTGCTAATGCAATCGCATTGGCACCTGTAAATGCGTCACGCATCAAGTTTATCAAATCTGAAAGCTCCTGGAAGAGAATTCTTACCTTCATTAATTAATTCGAATTCAAAATTCCCTACAATAATTCTGTCCAAACTTGTCGGATCATAAATCCAAAGTCTCAATTCGGCACTTTCGGTTGCCAGGCAAATCCCAATCTTACTATAATCATTTCAATTCCTGCAAAGAAACAATTTGTTTCACACATAATGTAACTACATTGCTAGGGATAATAAACATTGCGTCGCCTATTCCCAGCCTCACCATGTGTACGATAAATTCCTTTACATACACATTGGCTGGCGACCTTTACCCAAGGGACAATAGCAAATATACGCATCTTGTGTCTTAAGGCATAAACCCAATCCTATAGCATAAGCAAATGCAAATAAGAATTGTGTACTTACCCTTGGCAGCGATGCCATAAACACCAATCATCAGTGAATACGCCGAAACCAATTAGCACCATGTCCACGAAACATTGCGCTCTATCAATACAGCTGCAATGCACATCATAGACAATGATCTACGCGATCTCTTTCTCTTCCGATACTTCTGCATCCGCTTCTCATGAGCTCGAGGCATGAGAAAACAGAAATCCATTAGTAACCAATGAGATACGGCTTGTTTACTTAGCCCAACTCACATCTCATGGATGCACATTATTCCCTTTCCTTGTTTTCAGATTCGTTCTCATGACTTTGTCCCATGAAAGAACCAATGTTCACACATACATGTGTACCACTTCGATCTTCTCTATGAGATCTGGTTACTTACCCCTAAAGAGAGACTTTACGTCTCTTGGGATAGAAAATGCATTCCTAAATTAAGAGAGCCAGTACCACTGGCCGAATTTCCTTTGCCAGCGAATTGATATCGAGGGGTTATATTGCAGCCGCCGAGCCGGTTGGTTCACCCCCCCCCCCCCCCCCCTCCCCGCTCTCCGTAGCGCTGCGGAGAAGCGATACACCCTGAAGTGCTGCTATCTTCACATTGGGGTCGGAAACTTTTCAGCCCACCCTCACATTAGGGACTCCATGCTTATTTTGGATAAGACATTTTCCATTCAAGAAGGGGAACGCTTCTGGAGAAATAAACCCCTTCTGGAGACTACTCCCCAGATACAAATCATAGGGATAGCATGCCCACGACAAAAGACTATTTTTTCTGCACATTGTCCTCGTAGTGTGAACACGAATAATTTGGTAATGAAGTTATCTATCCTGTTTAGTCCTGATTTGTCCCAGAGGACCTTATTGGGGTAGAATTTCTTTTTTGTGATTCTGCTGTTCTATACATTCCAAGGCAGGAACTCAAATACTGCCTCTCGAACACCTGAAATTACTCCGTGTGGAATCAGGATATGTTATGCCATACCGACCAGCCATACAGCAGCACTGGTCAGATGAATACCGAGTATGATAATATTTTGAATTTAGAGTCTAGAAGACTACTACGGAATAGACTTCTTGTCATTGTATATACGTTTTTAGCTGCGGTAAGGCTGCTGTTATATGCTTATCAAGCCAGATACCAAGGTACTACACATTTTACTTGTAGGGAAAGATTATTGCTTTCTACAATGGAGAATTTTTTCCAATTTTGTTTTGTATCCCTCTATGCCATGGACAGGGGGCGTTCTAAAAAGCATAGTTTCTCTTTTCTGGAAATTGATTTTTAATTTGCAGTCGTCGCAAAAAAGTTTAATTCTATTGAAGCTATCTTGCAGATCAATATTTTCACCAAATCTATACCCCACAATGTCGTCGGCGTATACAATAGCATGGTTGAGAAAACCTGTGCGGGTTTAAGTTTGGGTGGCGACGTACGGCACGGGCTCAGTATCACCCACCGACAGAAATCCCGGGAACGGGAAATAGTTACGGGTAATAGCACCGGTACTGGTAAGCTCGTACGCACTTTGTGTTTTTTCTATCTTCCTTTCCTCATTCGGGACTCACACCCAGGGAACAGTCACCACTGAGTCAGTCCGGATCGTTTGCATCTATTTTAAAGATTAATTGGGTCATGCCTTGTAGTTATTCACCGGTAGCCGTCCACTAGAAGATCGCACTTCGGGCACGTTGCGAGCGCTTGCAGATCTGATGCGAAACTGTCATCCGCGAGACGGAGACACCACAAGGTACAAGACGAATGAAAGCGTGAAATATAGTTTAAGTAGGAAATTAACCGACGTGGTTTTTGGGAAAAATGTATGGGGTTTGATGTAGATGAGGGAGATGATTTATATTCTGTTGTAAGTTTGGAAAATGCATTTTATTACAGGTTGGGAAATGGGTTCTTTGCAAGTTTGCGAATGTGTGCTATTGCAGATTTAGGTTATGGTGGTGCGCTGTTAGCGGTCACAATTGGTTGGAATTATGGGTTGGTTCTCCATGGGATATAGAGAACCCACTAGTTCACTAGTGCAAAGGTTAGACAAAATGGGAGAATTCCCTGCTCCAAGCTGTAAGCCGTTTTTGATCTGAAAGGTCTGGTTAGAGATTATATTTCCACATTTCACCACAAATTGTTTACCCATTATCATGTCGTAGATGATCTACAATAAATATTCGGGCATACCTAGATTTGATAACTTATACACAAGCCTTTTTAGCCGTGCGGTATCGAAGACCTTTTCAAAGTCAACCAAACAGGTCCCTGTGCATTGTCGCTTAGCCTTGTTCCACGGTATATCTGAAACAAGTTTCGTCGCAGCATGAACGGTGTCGTGTTTCGATTTGAAACCGAAATGGTTGTTCGGAATAATACCATTTTCATCACACCAGTTTATTAATGCTTTATTTATAATTTTCTCGCATACCATGCTGATGTTTGGAAGCAAACTTTTCGAGCGAAGATTGGCTGGATTACTCCTGCCCTTTCCCTTTCGGGGATGGAATGGACTACTGCGGTTTTCCATCGGTTTGGATAATATGCATTATTTCGTTGTTGAACAAAATGCGTAAGCTTCAAGAGGCAAATGATTTAGAATAATGTTTGGAATACTATATATTCCAGAAGACTTCTTGTTATTAATGGATCTAACGATGTTCGTAAGTTCATCCGCTCTATTGTTTTCACTAAGGGTCGTGAAACTCCATTTTCGTGGGAACAGTCTTGGGGTTTCAAATAGTCGGCCATACCAGAGCCCTCCTTTGATATGGTAAGGCCTGTTTACTGCTCTGATTCGACCCGGTGTCAGAGAGGCGCGGTTATAATACAGCCGATATACCCCTGGCTGCAAACCATCCAATGGGTACGGTCACGCGTAACACCTTAGATTAGGGGTGGCAAATCTTTGTTTGTTACTCCTCGCTAGCCTGTCTGATATGGGTGACACTACTGAAAGCGTATGGTTCCGTCAGCATAGCCTGAGTGATTCATTGTAGTTTAAGTCCGCCCACCACGTCAACGTTTCTACCAAGCGGGGTACACTCCGGCAAGACTAGTTGGCACGCAGTTAGTAAACTGCTGAAATCTCAACTGCTGTCCCGTAACATAAAGCTCCGTGTCTGTAGAACCATCATCATGCCGATTGCTCTATACGGATGCGAAACAAAACGGGAAGAAAACAAATTCCACGCATTCGATAATAAAGTTTTAAGGGGTATCTTTGGAGGTAAATATGACGAGGAAGGAGGACAATGGAGGATACTCCACAACCACGAATTCGAAGAGCTATACCGCAAACCTACAATAGTGAGATATTGGCGCGAATGGGCAAGGATAGAGCCGTGCGTAGAATTCTTAACCAACGGGAAAGAGACCGGTAGGACGGCCGCGACGGAGATGGGAGGACAATGTAATGGTTTGACCTTGAGGGGATAGGATCAGATGGTCAAGCGTGAAAGGAGAGTGCACAGGACAGGAAACTATGGCGGAGTCGGGTCGGTGAGATCATGAACTTCCGGGTTCCTACAGGCCAATAAATAATAAAATAGCAATAGTAAATAGTCATGAAACTTCGACTTTTTGGAGAGCCCTCTTTCCCAGATCGCGTTTAGAATGAATGGGTTCGTTCCCTCTATACACTGCCTCGAAACAAGCACCAATTAAGCTCGCTGTCTTTTGCGTATCCTCAACTATTATGAACTCATCGTTGGAGTTGCTGCGTTCCGGGGTAAGTCCTGCGTTCAGCAGAGTTTTAGAGTTCTCGGGAGTCCGTGGGACTCGTAGACATGGAATATCATTATAATCTTTCCATCGAAATATTTATTTGTGGGAACATATATAAAGGCTTGAAATCTGTTATTCCAGTCTTCATTAATCATTGATCTACCATTGTGACGGATCAGTTTTTGAAGATTTATGATTAGTGATTTAATTGTGTTTATTTCCTGGCTATTTGGATCGCTAAACTGTCTATATAGCAGTTTTAGTTTAGAGAGCATATTGCCCTTTTGCTTATACAGTGCGTTGATCGTCGAGTTTCTGTATCGGTTTGTATGGCCCTCGGATTTAAACACGTTCGGAATATAACGATTCATTGTATTGTATTAGTAACTAGTGTTCAACGTTAAGAGATAATGATCAATTTCATCATAATATTTGATGATATCTGTCCGTCGGTGGGTCTACGCCATTAGAGTGTAATTCTTTTTTTATTAGCCGATCAAAGCCCGACCAGTGCTTTCCGGAAACTAAAATAATATATTTGGTCATATTACTAAAGTAGTGAGCGTTCATTTTGAACATGAATTACGGCGCCTGGTCCGTAATGATAACTATCGTGCTCGATTGTACGAGGACAATTTCGAATAGTTAGGTCCGTATCTAGTAATTGTATTTGCTCGTCCAACATAAGTAAATCCAAGAAGGAATTTCTTCTTGGATAAGATGGCGAACTTGTAGCAACAATTCTAGTGTTCGATGGCATTTGTTGCCACTAGTCGAACAACGCATTGTCTCTTGTGTGCGAGATAAGGTTACCCCAAAAACAGTACTTGGAATTGAAATCTTCCGCAATAAAGAAATAATTATTTTCCGCGTCTAACTTGAGACTTCGAAAAAGGATATCAAGTTCATGCATAAATTGTGTACACTGGGGAGCTTCGGGAGCATAAACAGAGAACACATATAAAAGCCTTTGACTTTTCAAAGGACTATTTATTGTACAAGCTTCTAGCACCTGAAATTTGTATACATCTGTGTTGTTAACAACTTTATGTTGTAGACATTTTTTAACTAAGACAGCGACCCCACCCTCTTGAGTGAAGTTTGGACGGTCACATATAATAACTTTATAATTGTTGGAGCTCAATTTGTGCCTTTGGTTAAGCTTAGCTTCATTAGCTAAAAGTACATCTGGACATTCGGTTTCCAGCAGATTTTTCAGATTATTGACATTGACAGCATTAATTTTAAGGAATAACTCACCCGACGAGAACATTGTGTCTATGTTGTGGAGTCATTTGGAAACAGTCTCGTATAAACAGTATCCACTCGGGCCGCCTGTTCTGTCAGTTTTTTTTTTTTCTAACCCAGAATACTGTGCTTGCATGGGCAGTAAAATTGCTGTTATGTCTATTTGTGTCTCTGGACCCGACATTTTTATCTTTTTAGGTGGTTGTTCCCCCATTGGTGCATTCCTGACACCACCTGTCATTTGGGCGTATGACGCATTAGGTGCCACGAAGTTGTTGTAAGAACGATTTTTCATCCGTTTCTCTTCTTCAACTTCTTTCTTTCTGGCTTCCAACTTTACTTTCAGCTGTTGGTATATAGGGCAAACTCTAAAGTTAGCCGGGTGACCTGTATTTTTACAGAGGACCCAGGCTAACTTATTCTTATCCTGTAGCTGTTCCCCAACGATATGCTTATTTTGACATTTGACGCATCGAAAATGCATATTGCAGTTCGATGGAACATGCCTAAAGCGTTGACACCGCATAGATTGCAATACGCGGTCGGACTTCTTTATTTTCTACCAACATATAGTTTGGTGACTATTATATTTAATATAACTAAGTTCAACAACTTTACTATTTGGATTTAGAGACACAATGAAGAAAGGTAACTTACGGTTGTGATTTTTAAAGCTTGGGGTGGAAAAGGGTTCCACACCTGCAATTTCTAAGCTATCGCTTTCGAAGCTTTTTAGTTCGTCAAGCACCTCTTCGGGAGTAAAAGAAGGATCAACTCCATTTAGGAGCATAGAAACAGTTTTCTCCGATTTGGGGACCAGGACGCTCAGAGCCTGGGAGTGCCAAACTGGATGACATCGGCTCGAAATCGGGACCGATGGAGAGATTTGTTAAATAAGGCCAAGACCGGATCCGGGTTGTAGTACCGATGATGATGATGATGTTTCCGGCATTAAATATTTGTTATTCGTTTATTAAACACGTGCATGCACTCGCGCACTCTCTAATGCACTCACACCGTTTTGCTTTTCTTTTGCGATTAACGTGTATACAATGTCCGCACTTTACTCTTAGATTTCCTCTGCGAGGAGGACACACCCACACACGCCTTTACGCGAACAATATGGTTAATATTTTTTTGTTGGCGAGCGACTAACGATGTAGTTAGTTCAACGACGTTTCAGGTACTGATGGTATCAAATCCCCCTCGGCGCTGCACATGCTCGTAGCGTTATTATCTTTTATTTTTTATTTTGTGTTGACAATCCATTTTTTAAGTATATTGTTATTCGTTAACAGACTACGTATTTCATAACATGTTGTACTGTGTAATAAAAAGCAACGTGATCCTTTAAGTTTTGTGTCCTGCCTTTTCCGTATCTTTTCTATAGGGTGTTATCATGCTCGTTGTTTAAGTAAACTGATGAATTTTCGCCTCACCGAATATTTTCCCGCGATCTGTCAATCAGAAGTGTTCATTAGTTTGTCTTTAAAATTAACTTTAGACCTACAAACAATCGTTCTGTAGCCGAAGCACACGAATGTGAAATTGTCTTGCCATTATAGTATACTATAGAAGACGAATGTTCATCAAAACCTCGTTTTCTTATTGTCACCGTATTCTTCCGCTCGAACTGTGTTTTAACATGTAGGGGACCTCAAAATACCCCTTTTAGAAATTACATTTATATGTGAATATGGGGTTCATGGATCGCCAACCAGAACCCTGTAGATTGAGTGACCAAAAAGATGGGTTCGTACCGATTGGATTTATTAACTGTAAGGCCCTATAATTTTCATAAGATGTACTAAGGGTAAATGGTAGTATTTTTAGTCGATGAGAGAGGACAGATAGTGGATGAGTGATGGTTATACTTAGTTACATGATGAGGTTTGGTATAGTTTATTGTTCAACGAACTCACCAAATACTGGTGCTTGTGTGGGAAATCTGAAGGGGTTGGTTGAGCTTATTCGAGGTGACATACGCAACTCACCGTACTTTTTGATATTCATTCAACGATATACAGTGACCGAGTGGGGACGTGTTTTTAATTCAGCGATAGAGTTAAATGAAAAAGTTGCTTTTATGAGTTGTGAGTGGTTGAAATATAAAGACTATTTATAAATAAATAAATTCCAGTGATAAAAACAGTGGAAACAAAGTTAATATATATAAATATAATCAAATAAAAGAGGACGAAGCCACGTGTCGTGTGACAGTCAAAAGAAAGATCACAGTTTAATACTAACTACCCGAGTGCGCATGCGAGCACGTTCTTAGGAAAAAAAATGCCAGAGTAGAAATACATAAAAGATAAAGTTAAAACCAAAGTCCGTGTTAATAAAACGCACGCGAACTCCCCACAGGCACAAGCAATGTCAAACGACTACAAGCCAAACTAGGCTATAATATACTTGCTGGAAAATGGACAAAAATGGAAGAGGACAATACATTCCCCCCAGTTCCATATCACGAGGGCAATGTCACGTTTGCATGTTTAGCGATTACCAAGACTGAGGACGAGGAGGAGGAAATCAGCGACCTTGAAGCAAGTCTAGCCCGAGCAAGGGCACAATTAGCTGAGTAGCGTCGCACAAAGAAGGAATTGGCAGAAAAAGAGCAGGTAATGATAGCCCAATAGCAGTAGAAAAAACAGCAACAATGTGGACAACAAAATACTAACCAACAAAGTGGATGCCCACGACAACAGAGGACGCAACAACAACCACAACAAGACCAACAGGCAGTAAAAAGGAAACCGAAGATGCCACCCATCAACACTACAGATAGGGATTGTAACGAACTCGTAAGTCTATGTAAGCTTTCTATTGGGAAGGATTTTTCAATTAAAAGACTGACCGGAAACAGGTTTGCCATACAGACAAATTCGCTTGAAGACTTTGAAAAAATGAAAAATGTGTAAAAGGCTACCGCGGAATTTTACGCCTTCACCCCGAAAGATATAAAGAATATAACGGTTCTACTAAATGATGTCGACCCTGAAACAGAACCAGAAGTTCTAATACAAACGCTACGAGAGCTTAACTGTAAAGATCTTGAGTTTATCGCGGTAAAACCCTTCAAAACAGCTAGGGGTACGCGGGAGAATCGTAAATTACCATTCTACCTGGTGCACCTGGGTCCCGGTACCAAAATTGGTAGGCTTCGAAAAATCACTATCCGGAACCATCAAATTGTCATATGGGACAAAATGAAAAAAGGGCAGAGATATAATCCAGTGTCTTCGCTGCCAAAGGTTCGGGCACTCAGCAGCAAACTGCGAAATGCAGTATCGATGTGTAAGATGCGGACAGGACCACAGCGCAGAACAATGCAGGTTAGGTAAAGAAAGGGTAGATGACAGATCTGTTCTAAAGCGTGCAGTCTTTAAGAGCGAGGGACATCTCGCTAATTATCGAGGCTGCCCTAAATTCCGCGAACTACAGGAAAGAAAGTTTTCACAACTACGAAAAATTGAACACCCAATAGTTCAAGCTCGACCAGAACTAAACGTAACACCCCAGTTCTCGTATGCTCAGGCAATAGCTGGCGGGAGAAACACCCCACAACTTACCACACGGGTACCGCCCCAACATGCTGTGCCTCCAGAAACAGTAATACTAGCAGATGTGCTCACAACCTTGATCGCTATTCAGGCGCAGATGACACAAATGCAAAAACAAATAAAGGAGCAGCACACTAGACTGAACTGAGTCTATTAGCAGTTGTCTAGCCAGCCGTCAATATAAACCCCCGAACAGAAAGCACAATTAAAGCTCTAGTTGTGAATGTAAATACACTTATCAGAATCGAGAGAAGAGCCGCTCTCTTTAAACTGTTGCAATACGAAAGTCCTGACGTGCTTCTGGCTAGCGAAACTAAGTTGAATCAGAGCCATAAACTACGTCTAAAAAACTACGACATTATACGATGAGGCCGACCCAACTCCACACAAGGAGGAGGGGTGGCAATCTTTCTTAAAAAAGGACTTCAACATAAGGTAATATATAGTGGTGAGACGCGCAAATTTTGGGTGCTTGAAGCGTGCATCATCCGCATACCCCTTCGACAAGGAAGGAGGATATATGTGATATCTGCCTACGCACTAGAAGCACATCAAGAAAATCTATTTATAGTGGAGCTAGAGACTCTTTTGCGATGCTTACAACTTCATTCGGAAGGGAAGTGGCGATTTGAATGCTAAACACCCAGATTGGCGAAACAACATGTCCAACACGAGAGGAAATCAACTAGCTGGTTGGCTAGATCAACATCACATTGAATATAAGGCTGACCTGATAGCTATAGAATATCCTTCTTTCCCCAAAGGGGGATCGTTCCTAGATATAATGCTTATTGACACGCGACTTAAACATACACATACTAACAGCCAAAATATAAACTGCCTACGCACAATTGAGTATGAGAGCGACCATTGTGCGTTATCAATCGTGATAAAAACTCCAAGCGAAGTTGTGGAACTCGGTGAATGTATGATACTGCAACCCTATAACTAGGGGGATATGCGATGGACGCGTTTCACGAGAACCTTAACAAGAGAAATTCGCTTAAAAGATATTAACCCTCCTACCAACAGAAACATATCCAACCAGGACATCGACAAATACATACAAAAAAATGGACGGAACCATAAAACAAACTATGGACAAAACGATACCAAAATCCACACCTATGGACAACATGACCATGTACTGAAACGCCACAATCAACGCACTTCACAGAAAAAAAAGTAGACTTCTGTCTCAACTTAAACTACGGTACAGGCGATTTATTGATAGGCACGACCAGGAGATAACATCACTGAAGTCTAGATTAAGAAATCTCCAACAGCTGATAAAACCCAACTATAAGTTAGGAGCAAATTTGTATTGGAACAACAAAGTTCGGGAGTTCCAACAACCCTAGTCTGTTCCCCCAAATTAATAAAATATTTAGATGGAGTAATGAAAACGAGATTCAGCGTCTCCAAATACCACGAACTGACGAAAACCAACAAATGCTGGCAAATATAGGCATAGACACAAACAACGCCATCCTAAATGATGAACTTTTTGTGTTTGAAGACCCCTTGGAGAAAGTGAATGTTGTAGGGGGCGTCTTTCAAGAACTGTACAAGGCAAATGAAGTAATTCGCCGCAACCATGACTTGGAGGATAAAGTTCTACTAAATTATCGTCATCTTCGAAATGACATTTCACAGTGGCGTTCAGAATACCATGGTCTTATCGAATTCAGTAATGGAAATACGGCAAACGCCGAGATCACTGCCGAAAGCGCTAACAGCCTTTTGATCACTAGTGAAGAAAACCATGGCGTCTTTGCATAATTAGGAAACAAAAATCAGTTGGTATAGATGGAGTACCCAATATCGTACTCAAACATCTTCCTCCAATCGCAATTGACATATATGTAGTCTTGTTTAACAACGTTCTGAACAACGCACACTATCCAGTACGTTGGAAAACAGCCATCATCCAGCCGTTACCAAAAAAAGAGAAAGACAGAACAAACCCTAAAAATCTGCGATCGATCAGTTTGTTACCGAGTAGCAGTAAAGTATTCGAAAAGGCTCTAAACAAGGCTCTACTTAAATGGGTTAAGGACGATAATATTATTCCAAATAACCAGTTTGGTTTTAAAGCTGGTCATGAAACCATACATGCGGCAGCTAAACTGGTTTCAGATATTCAGTGGAATAAAAATCTGAAACGGTGCACAGGTGCCTGTTTGATTCACTTGGAGAGGGCTTTCGATACCGTTTGGCTAGAAGGGTTATACTTCAAGCTAATCTAGAAGACTAGGCATCCATAAACCACTACTGTATATACTATGCGACATGTTGGATGAAAGGAAATTCATCGTCAAAAGTGTCAATGTGGCTTTCGACATTACTTAGAAAATAAAAAACGGTCTGCAACAGGGGCGGTGTTATCTCCGATCCTCTTTAATATTTGCACTAGCGACTTGATGGGGTCTCTTCATCAGGCTATTGCGTATGCAGACGATCTGATAATATATACAGCAGCAACAATTGAAATCAATAATGGATTATTACAAGGGGATTTCAATGATGTTCAGCGATACTGCAACAACTGCAAACTCAAAATCAATATCCAGAAGTGTGAAACTATTCTCTTTAGAACACCACTGGCTGAAGCTACTGGAGACACCAGGAAAAACTGGCGAAAGCTAGCTATTATGGGATCACACCAACAAACACTGGAAACCAAAAAATGTAGTCAACTACTTAGGCATCTGGCTGGATCAGTATCTATATTTTAACAAACATGTGGAGGCTGCGCTGGCCAGGGCAAAGAAAAGTTATGCTATGACAAGAAGACTGTGTGGGGTGGAAGTATTGTGCGCCGGCGTACGGCGCTGATTCACTTCTCAACCCCATCACAAATACCGCTGAAGACAAAAACACGATCACCAAGGGAACAACAATGAAGAAAACACAGAACAAACACAGCACAGAGAATAAAACACACCGATGGAAGTCACAGAAAAATAAAACGCACTGAGCACAGGTTTGTTATTATTAATGTTTTTATTTCACGTTTGCGCGATTGGTAATTCCACTTTACAATTAGAGAGGTCCTAGGGGAAAATTCCCAGCGAGGGAGGGAAAGAACAATTACATTACAAGCTTAGCAGTACGTCAAAGTTGATTGGTATGAACTGAACCACGATGGGAATATCAGCTTCGGTGGCTGTGACACTTGTTGGCCAAGGTACTCAACACTACGACAACGACTCCGGGGTATATTCGCGTATCCACAGCACTACGGACAGCGGGAGCAGCACGACTGTGGTGGTCGCGGATGGAATTAGACTCGGCGATAAACGGCTCGTGCAGAGCCGACTCGTTAATGGGGTGAGTTTGTGGTGTGATGGTAGATATCCTCTCCACTAAGGATATGTTTTTACTTACCACGTAACGTAAAGTCTCTCTTGGTGGAATAGAAAACGAGATCTCGTAGTGAAGATGATGGTGGTATGTGTGTGATCGTTTACATCTGTGCTGTTTACCCGTGCGCGAAGGCAATGGCAAAACAAAGCAGGCGGGCGGTAAGGCCAAAGGGATCGAGAAGATCGTTGTCTATGAAGTGCATCGCGTCTAAATAAATAGACGACGACGCATCGAAGTAATGTGGTAAGAGAAAAGATGATACGAGGGCATCATAAAAGTCTTAGATGAGTGATGCCCTTGTGTAAATATACGAATAGACATTGGGAAAGGTGCTAATGGGTTGGTGGACGAAACGAATCCCTCCCTTGCATTTGTATATGCAGGTTAATTTCGTTTGTGGGAAACGCATTGTTTATGCTTTGTTTATGCTTTGGGGATTCAAACAAAGGAGCATTTCTGGGTAAATAGCTTGCAGCTGTATCAATAGTTGCAAGTCATTGCGAAGCAATTCAGATGATTACACAATGACAGTTTGTATATACCATCTGTGTCAATTGTACATGGCATCTATGGCGACGCCAGGATCTAACACTAGTGTGAATATCTACTCTAATTGGAAATTCGGTTCTGGGTCGCTAATGCAGAGATGCATTGATACATGTATGAATGCCCTTGTAGGAAAAATTCTTTGCAGGCATTTCCAGGTAATGCATTGAAAGCATTAATTATCCTTGGGAAGGAAATGTTTTTGCTGCGGGGATATTGCGATTTTGTTTTATGCTCCTGAATAATGGAAAGAATTCTTGTAGGGAATTTGTATGCGAAGAAATGCATGCAAGGTAAGAATTATTTTACAGGGACTTTTATGTTATATAAATTTGATCTATTTGATGCGTGAAGAATTTAAGGTGCTAATGCGATTGCATTAGCGAAACTTATGAGGTTGGGTCGAAGTTATGGGGTTCTTCAGGTAACAGAGGGGTTTGGAGTTAAAGTTATTTGCTACATGGCTCTCATCAGACCGATGAGCATATATGGATGTCCAGTGTGGTTTAATGTGGGACCTAGCTTAATGGAAAAGATTCGGATTTTTGAGAGGCAATGACTCAGGACATGCCTTAACTTACATCGGACTCCGGTATCCGATCACGAAAAATACTATCCCAATGAAGCGTTGTACAGTGGTGCCAATATAAACAGAGTGGATAACTTTATGATCAAGTGGATCCGAGGGCATCTTGCGAGATCAATGAGGTCGCCGAACGATTTAATTTTTTTTTTTTTCTTTTAAACTTCTCTCGGGAGAGGCGAACCTATAGTGCCGAGTGGGCGCCCCGAGATGCCATCAAATAACTGTTGCAGTTCTTTTTGAACAGTTGGGGGTTGTAACGCTCGGGGAACACTCGCGTGGGAAGGGACTTCCACAGCTTCCCCGCTCTGTAACGGACCGAGTTCTGATGCAGGGATGTTCGCGCCGGCGGGAGATGAACCACAAACGAGTGCGATCCGTCGGATTGTCTTGTGGAGCGCATATAAACCGAATTGCGTTGAACAATACCACGAATCTCCGGAGAACAGCACCCGTAGTAATATCTGTAGAACAGACACAGGTCGGCTACGCGCCTTCGATGTGATAGCGACTGTAGTCCCGACGTCAGCGCCGAGTCTCCGATCAGGCAGATCACTCGTCTCGGTATGCTCTCAAGTAGGTAGAGGGTATGTTCAGGAGCCGAGCTCGAAACATGAGACCAATATTCGAGCGCGGGTCTAATTTGGGATTTATATAGGAGAAGAAGTTGGGCCAGAGTAAAATATTTCTTGGCTCTAAAAAGATAACTCAGTTTTCCTGAGGCTGACCTGGCGATACTCGACACGTGTTTATGCCATGATACATTCCCACAGACCATCACGCCGAGCAATTTCAAACTTTCCCCAACCTCGAGGGCCCGGCCATTCATCATCAGCTGTAGAACCGATTATCCACATTTCCTTGTGAATGTTATATATTGTGTCTTCGCTGCATTGAAGTCAACGAGATTGGCATTTCCCCACTGGAGGACCGTATCTAAATCCTGATTCAATCTGTCTACATCTCAGCTGATGCGACGCAGATGCACCAATCGGCCGAAAACTCGAAAAGGAGGAAACAAGCATACTATCATCCGCAAAACTGAACACTTTGTTATCCGTTGTCTCCAACAAATCATTTATGTGAAGCAAGAACAAGGTTGGAGCCAAAATAGAACCTTGGGGCACCCCCGAATTAACAGGATACTGATCCGAACACTCGCCGTCCACAACAACCCGGATCGATCGATTCTCGACGAAGCTCCTCGTCCAGTCGCAAAGCTGTGGGGAAAGTCCATATGAACGAAGTTTGCTCAGCAATGCCCCGTGCCAGACGCGCAAAAGCCTTGGAGATATCCAATGCGACCGCCCTTGACTCACCATGCCGTTCAATCGCAGATGTCCATATATCGGTTATAAGTGTCAAAAGGTCTCCTGTGGACCGCCTGCCACGGAATCCGAATCAGAAGTCCCTTGCACTCCAAATACTTAAATAACTCTGTATTGATGACTTTTTCCATTACCATTTTGGTGGATATTACCCAAACAATATGTATTATGAGGGGGTACGTCGCAATGGTTTTATTCCACCAGAAGCATTCCGCAGTCTTGACATGAACGGCCTCATACATAATGAATCTGTTATACTATTGATTTATCATATGCTATGAAGATCGCCTGCAGTTCAATAGGGCATTAGCACAGAAAGACCGAAAAGACACGAATAAGCAACACCAGAGATTTTGGTGGCTGAGTGGCAATTAAAAACCGGTTTCCATATAAAACTTGCAGAAAAAAGGATGTAATAATAATAATAATAATAAAAAAACCCAACAAACAACCGGAAGCTTACATAGATTTAGCATTTCGAAGATTAGAAGTTAGGTTTAGGATAGAGTTAAGTTAAAAAAAAAGAGAAATTGTTAGTGTAGTATTTGAGTTAGATATAAGGTAACAACAATAACAAAAACAACGTTTTTTCTGTTCTTCATTTTCTTCGTGTCTAATTAAGTTCTTTAAAATTCATGTAAACAAAACAATCATAATGTCAAAAGACAAATTTTCACGCTTTAAGCGTAAGTTAGGAAATAAGATACCATAAGCTAGAGTTTAATCATTTTTGTTTAGCGCGTAAGTAAATTATAATAAGAGGAAGAAATAAAAAATGATATCGTGTTTTCCAATAGGGACTTGACAACTTTTTTTCGGTAGTAAATTTTTATAATTTGCAGACGTTGTTCGTTCGTGTACTTAACCATGATGAAAATGTTGAGTTTACTGAATAAATTGGCAGTGACAGTTCGATGATTAGTGAAAGGGTGCGTTAACAAATTAAATTCAAAGTTGTTAAGTATCGGAAAACCCGATATAAGAAATTAAAAAAAAAATTAAAAAATGTACTTTTTGATAGTAATTGCGTTGAGATTGAGTTTTTCGGGCAAGGCGGCACTTTGCCAAAGGTTGCTTTAAAGAAGTCACTTACGTTAAATGTGTTATTTGCCACATATTGTTCTTTAAGTTCTCTGGATGTTTGCAAGTCAGTTAAACTGAGCTTCCAATTAAGCGTCCTCGTTTTGATAAATATTCCGCAGAATATTCAGCACGTGGATTGATTACTCCTTCATCTGTATATTTTAATCAAGAATGTGGCTTTAGTCCTCATCAGTGAGAGTGACAATTTTTTATAACAATTCATTGGAGATGAATTCAATGTTTACCATTGCATCCTTTCACTTCACATTCTACACCCATTGTTCTAAAATGAACCGGAATAAATAAAAAAAAAACACATGTTGTCAATTAATGTTTACAAAAATCATTTTATTTATTCGAAATAATCATCGTGAACTGAAATACGGTGATTTGATCCTTCGACAACTGCATCAAATGGCTTTTGTTTGTCGTTGATTGGGATGTTATTGAGACCGACGAACGTCGTCCTGTAAATGTCTTTAATTGAACGAATATCTTCATCTGGTAATCGCCGTTCCACACTCCGACGCCTTGTTTTGGGCAAGTGTTGAAACACCATGTTTCACCATCAAATATATGAGTTTTTAACACGTTTTGTTGTTTCGAGCGTGTTCAATGGTGTCTTTGCAATGTTCAATTCATTGCAATTTTAGGACATAATTCAGCTGATATATCAGGTTGTGAATTAAGCAATTGCTGATTTCACACATAGATGTCTTTGGCCATATTTTTTAATGGCTTCTGTCAATGACATTATTTTTTCCTTAGACATTTGTTAGCTGTCAGCCGTACTTGGCCTTAGAAGAAAATTGCGCGTATTTTTGTGAAAAGGTTTTGGTTTGGCATCTGTTTTAACATGGAGTGCAAGAATGGGCTCCTCGATAGTATAGTGGTTAGTATACCCGCCTGTCACGCGGGAGACCGGCATTCGATTCCCCGTCAGGGAGCCTCTGGCGCAAGACTATTAACCTTGCCTTGAAAAAAAAAATCATTATGGAAAATTTAACAAGCCTCAGGGCTTGCTAAATAAGGCCAAGACCGACTCCCGGTTGTAGTGCCGATGATGATGATGATGCAAGAATGAGCATTTTCGTCATATTTTACTTATAAAGGAAAGAACGCAGCACAAGCTGCTAAAAAGTTACGTGATGTTGTGGGGGTGAAGTATGGTGCCTAACATGGGCACGGTTTCCACTTTTACTCCAACCCTTGTCCACAGAAAAATTGTTCACAGAAGGAAGGCAATAAATGAAAATGCACTGCTGTTGATTGATGTTAATCCGTTTTTTTATTTATTTTATAACTATCCACATTTATTTACAAAAGAACTTGTAAATTTGATTTACAAAAGTTCACTTCACCTGCATCTTCTTTAGTACATGAGTGTTTCTGGTATCTATTAGTTTTCTTATCATGCAGATTCTATCTCACATTCTGCTTCCATTAAATATGGAAACAACGTATGTCTTGAAAATTTCACTATTACTAGGACTTAAAGCACTTTCCTCCTTATGTATATATGAAAGGTATAAAAACAGAGCAACGCAACAGTAGCGGCTCGACTTTGGTGTGCGTACATCTCGGGGGAAAAAAAATGACTTAAGCGACTGATTTATGGGGAAGAATTGTTATGGGAGCGTGTCTCGTCCTGAAAAGGATGAGGGATCTCTTTAAGACAGCTCCTTAGAGGACCCGTTGCGGTCGCCACCGTGCTTCCGGGGCCTCCGGGAAGAGTGACAACTGATTGTTGAATAAAAGAGTTTTGAAATTCGGCCGAATCCAATAAAAATGCAGTTTTTGGAATCTGCAACTACTTTTATTAATTTTAATATTTACTTTAAATGATTGGCGTCCTTAAACGTCGGACGCCAACCTAGAGACTGATCCTTGGATACAAAATTCATCGCCGTTTTATACAAATCTTCATTGAGATTTGTATGTGAGAAACTGGAGAAAAGGAATGGGATATTTTTTTTCATTTTTTCATTTTTAAAACATTTTTTATTTTTCTTTTATATTCTTAGTTTCTAAATTAAAGGCTAGACAAAAAATGCTTAAATTCTAGCTTAATTATCTTATATAATAACTTACTGGTCCTTCGCAGACGCTCTAAGCTAAACATTACTTAACATTTGTATAATTTGCCTTTCGGCGACAGAACTTTGTGGCAGTACTGATAATTAGTTGAAATACAAAGAAAAATTTGAAAAACTTTGTCAATTTTTTTTGTTTTTTTTTCTTAAAATTTAACTTACTTATTTACTTACTAATTTTTTTTTTTTTTTTTTTTTTTTTAATGTAAAAGCACTTAACCTAACTTAACTCAAATCTTATACTACCCTAATTCTAGAAAAGCTAAGTCTATGTAAGCTAGCTGATGATACTATGATTCTATACCGACTTTGGTATCCAGGTCTTTATATGCCATTCAACCACCAGAACTGTTGACGCTGTCTAATACTATCGTCCCGGTCTCTGTGGGAGATAGCCCTACTGAAGCGCAGGAGCTCTTCTTCGGTGCGCGTTACTTCCCGGTCATAGCACAATCGCCCGTCTACGGATGATCTACTTACATGATAGATCAGCGGAATTCCGGATCTATCCTGTATAGCCCTTTCATGTCCAAATCAAGTAACGCCTCTGGTGGAACAAAACCGTTGCGACGCACGTTCTCATAGTACAGGGTATTTGGATAATAAGCCCCGAAAATTAGGTCATTGGACGAGCATATTGCTCTCGCAATATGTCCTCTGATTAATTTAATCATAAAATTATCCACTCTATTTATGCAGGCTTCATTATATAAAGTCTCATTTGAGTAGTACTTTTTGTATTCCGATTCCGGTGTTCGATATAATCTGAGACAGGTTCTCAGACACTTCCTTTCGAACACCCGAATCTTTTCCATCAAATTTGGACCTATGTTAAACCATACTGGACAGCCGTATATGAGCATTGGCCTGATTAGCGTCATGTAGCATATGACTTTTACCCTGCTGTCAAGTTGGCTACTGTGAAATAGCCTCCTTGTCATAGCAAACGTTTTTCTAGCCTTGATCAGAGCAGCCTCTACATGTCCGTTGAAATACAGATATTGGTCTAGCCAGATGCCCAGGTATTTAACTAAACTCTTGGTTTCCAGTTTATCTCCATGCGGTCCCACGATAACTAGCTTTCGCCAGTTTTTCCTTGTGTCGTTCGTGGCTTTATATAATGGAGTTCTAAATAGGATGGCTTCACATTTCTGGAAGTTGATCTTAAGTTTCCAGTCATTGCAATAGCGCTGCACTTTGTTGAAGTCTCGCTGTATTAACCTATTTATAATCGCAACTTTCGGAGCTGTTCTGTAAATTATGAGATCGTCTGCGTACGCAATAGCCTGCGGAAGTGCTTCTAATAAGTCGCTAATATAAATGTTAAAAAGAATCGGGGAGAGTACCGCGCCCTGTTCCAAGCCATTCTTGATATTATACGTTTTATTAGAAGTCACATTACCACTTTTGACCACGAACCTCCTGTCCTTTGACATATAGTAAAGGCTTATGTATGCCATATCAGACCAGTTTGTAATACAACCCTTCGATCCAGACGGTATCAAAGGCTTTTTCCAAGTCGATCAGACAGGCACCTGTGCATTGGTTCCTACATTTATTCCATTGTATGTCGGAGACCAGTTTAGCTGCGGCATGTGTGGTTTCATGACCCGCCCTAAAGCCAAACTGCTTGTTTGGAATAATGCTATTGTCGTCTACCCATTTTAGCAGAGCTTTGTTAATGATTTTTTCAAATACTTTACTGATGCTTGGGAGTAAACTTATCGAACGCATGTTCATTGGGTTTGTACAGTCTTTGCCCTTTTTTGCGATGGGCTGAATGATTGCCGTTTTCCAACGCGCGGAATAATATGCATTATTCAACGCGTTGTTAAACAGGACCGTGTATATATCTATTGCCTTTGGGGGCAGGTTCTTGAGTACGATGTTAGGTACTCCATCTATTCCCACTGACTTTTTGCTTCTTAATGAGTCGAAGATACTCTGGATTCCTTCCCTTGTGATTAAAAGGCTATTAGCCCCACCATTGGCATTAATGTCAATTGACAGATTATCGTCACTGAATTCCGTAAAACCCGGACTCTCCGATTGCCAATGTGAAATTTCATTCCGGAGGTGCAGGTGATTCAGTCGAATTCTGTCCTCCAGGTCATGGTTTCGGTGAATGCTTTCATTCACCTTGTACATTTCCTGAAAGACAGCTCCCACAGCGTTCGCCTTCTCCAAAGGATCTTCGATCACGAAGAGCTCACTATTGAGGATAGCGTTCTCTGTATCTATGTCAATGTTGGTTAGCAGCTGCTTGTTTACCGCGGTACGTGGAATTTGAAGACACTGAATCTCGTTTTGATTATTTCTCCTGAATATTTTATTTATTTGTGGGAACATATTCGGGTTATTAGTTTTTATGGCTCGAATTCTGTTGTTCCAATACAAATTTGTTGCTAATCTATAATTAGCTTTAAGTAATTGTTGGAGGTTTTTTAATTGAGATTTCAGTGATATTATCTCCTGGTCTTGTCTGTCTGTAAACTGTCTGTGTAATTGTTTTAATTTCGATAGCAGTCTGCTCTTTTTCTTGTGGAGTGCGTTTATTGTTGTTTTTCTGTACATGTTAATGTGATCTGTAACTGTTGTTTTGGGAATTGTTTTGTCCATTGTTCGTTTTACGGTTTCGTCCATTTGTTGAATGTATTTGTCGATTTCGTCATTTGTCAGGTTTCTGTTTACTGGCAGATTAAAGTCATTCGAACAAAGTTCTCTTGTTAATGATCTGGTGAACCGCGGCCATCGCATTGCCCTGTAGTTATAGGGTTGCGGGATCACGAATTCCTCCAGATCTGCGAGCTCGTTCGGAAGCTCTATTACTGCCGTGAATGCACAGTGGTCACTGTCGTATTCAATTGTCCGTAAACAGTTTGTGTTTCGCCTGTTGGTGTTAAGTAATCTCAGTTGTGAGTCGATTAGCAAGATATCTAAGAACGATCTACCTCTGGGGAACGATGGATATTTCGTAGCTAGCAGGTCAGTTCTATATTCAATATGATACTGATCTAACCAACCAGCCAACTGATTTCCTCTGGCATTAGATATATAATTTCCCCAATTTCTATGCTTGGCGTTCATATCTCCCCCTAGAATAAAGTAATTTTTGCCCAGGTGCAATTGTAAGCATCGGAAGAGAGTCTCGAGCTCTGCTATAAATAGATTATGTTGGTGCTCCTCAGGTGCGTAGACCGCAATCGCATACAAACCCCTTCCTTGCTGCCGGGGTATGCGTACGATACAGGCTTCCAGCACGCGGAACCTGCGCACTCCTCCACTATATATAACTTTATGAGGGATCCCTTTTCTAATAAAGATTGCGACACCCCCCCCCCCCCCCCCCCCCCCCTTGAGAGGAGTTAGGTCGATCTCTTCGTATAATATCGTAGTTTTTATGCCATATCTTGTGTCTCTGGTTTAACTTTGTTTCCCCCGCCAGAAGTACATCAGGCCGTTCAACTTGTAACAGGTTGAAAAGATTGGCTCTTCTCTCAGTTCTTATTAGTGAATTTACATTCACGACAAGAGCTTTTATTGATGTTGTGGTTAGAGGGTTTATATTGACTTTTTGTTTAGATTGGGCAAGTACGAGTAGATCTCCTATATTTGGTTTTGCAGCTGTGTCATCTGTCTCTGCAGATTAAGCAGAACCGTGACCACGTCTGCTTGCGATGTTGTTTCAGTCTGTGTGGGAGTATTTGTGGCTACCAATGTTGTAGCCTGGTTTGATGGTCTCCCACCCGACGCAACTTGTGCGTACGACCGCTGCGATGTTACGGGCATTGTTGTAGTACGAGCTGGCTCTGTGTTTTTTTGCCGGGTCACACTTCTTGCCATTATTTCTCGGAATTTAGGACATCCTCGATAATTAGCGGGGTGTGCCTCATTCCGGCACACTGCGCACTTTAGAAGGGCATTGTCTTCTACCCTTTCTTTTCCCAGAGGGCATTCTTCTGCCTTATGGTCTTTTCCGCATTTTACGCAACGGTGCTGCATTTCACAGTTCGCCGCCGCGTGACAAAACCTTTGGCAGCGGACACATTGCAGGATGTCTCTGCCTTTTTTTAACTTGTCCCATGTGACACTTTGATGATCCAAGACTGTAATCTTTCTTAGACCACCAATTCTGCTGCTGGGCGTTAGTTGAACCAAAAAGAAGGGTAGCTTGCGGTTTTCCCTTCTTGCCTTGGTTGTAGTGAACGGTTTTACGGAGATAAACTCGAGATCGTCGTGCCTCAACTTTTGAAGCATCTCGAGCAGAGCCTCCGGTTCCACCTCAGGGTCGACACCCTTTAATAGAACCGTTACCCTCTTTGTTTGCTTCGGCGTGAACGAGTAGAATTCCGCGGTGGCCCCTTTTAAGACCTCTTTAATTTTGTCGTGGTCTGCCACCGCATAGGTTTGAATGGCATGCCTATTACCAGCCAGTCTTTTAACTACAAAAGTGTTACCTATCGCTAGCTTACAAAGACTTACCAATTCCTTACACTCAATATCTATGGTGTTGATCGGTGGCATCTTTATTTTTTGGTTGTGATTGTTGCTTTGCCGCTGTTGTGTTGCTTGCTGTGGTCGATTTTGTGTTGATTGTTGCTGTTGATGTTGCTGTTGCTGTTGCTGTTGCTGTTGCTGTTGCTGTTGCTGTTGGCCGACTTTTGGCTTCGGCTTTTGTTGTTGTTCGGTGTCTTTTTCTTATTCGAGTGCCGCTATTTTTTTCTTTCGGCGTCTCTCTTCTAGACGGGCTCTTGCCATCGCAAGTTTCGCCTCCAATTCAGTTATTTCCTCTTCTTCATCCTCAGACTCTGAGGATGCAAGAGAAACGAACGAATTGTTTGCCCCATACATATTAAAATTGTAGGGGGAGGGGCGCTCTCTGTCCTCCCCCATTTGCTGGCCTTTTTTCTCCATTGTTAATTTCGCGGTTTTACTTCGCGTCACAATGGAGATTTTCTGTGTACCTTTTCTTTTGTGTGTTGTCGCGTTTTTGTCGTCCTCCGTGTTCATACTGGTTCTTTCCAATTTGTTTTCATTTAACAAAAACAAAGGCGACCCGCAATACGAAGCACGAACTCGATTTCTCCCGTAGGCCGACTCGAACTTGGCTATCGTCGAGTAGGAGTCAGTCACTCTGCGCTCGCACCAAACGCTGCCTTAAAAACCACTTGCTTAATGAGCAATATATTGTCTGTTTCAATTTTCACGCTTGCGAGGTGATATATTTTAATTGATAGTTTCTTTGTCGCACCTCACTGAAGGGATTTTGTTATGCACTTTTTTTTTATTCTTCAATTTGTTTGTTTGTTTTTATTTTTGTTTATTTTTGATTATTTTCGATTACTTTTGATTCACTTTTCGTTCTGTTACTTTGTTTTGACTGTTATTATTGCTGTGAAGCAGCGCACTTTATAATGTCACTGAAACCAATTTATCGTTTTTGCTTGATTATGCTTAATCAAGTGAAAGAAAAAAATGGGGATCTCGGAGGTATGCGATATATTATTATTTTTCTCAACGAGACTATTGCATAGCTAATCAAACTGTTAATGAAATTTAAATTTATTGTTTATTGTTTGTCCTTTTGTTTTTTGTGGGATTGATTTGTTTTCACGTAAACTATTAAACATTTTAGTATGAACTTACTAATTCTTTATTTTTATATCTGCGCGGGTCAAACACAAGCGGCACGCACACGATTACTTTCTCGTCTGAAAGGAATGGGATATCTATTTTTAAAATGCACACATCTGGCTACAATCCAGATAGAGATACGGATTTTAGAATTGTGTGTATGAGAAGTAAATGAATATATTTTAATATGGGATTGTTGGCATATGAAGATATGCATTGGGATTCGGGTTTTGTTTACGGATGGTAATTGAACATCTGGTTCAGTTTGCCATGCGTTTGATTTTGTTTTATAATTATGGGGAATTGGATGTAAGAGTGATAAACGAATTTGATTCGTTTATCGCGAATTTGGTTGGATCGGGGTAATGGATTTTGTAATTATGAGTTTGGGTATATGGATTTGAATATATGAGTGGGGACAGGAGATGGTAGGGCTGTTCAGAGCACTACAGAATTAAATTAAAATTTCGCGCTCCGGCGTGACCTGACCGCGGTGATAAACGACAAGCGACTGACTCACATTCGGGGTGAAATTCTGTATTCCATTTTGCACACAGGACAACCAAAAGAGGTCACGCCTCTGCTCCCTCATCGTCACGCTCGTTGAAGTATGGTGTGTATCGGTGGAAATCCCATGGTTAGAGTAATGGAGTTGCCGTATGGCGAAAATGTTAGCTAAACTTAATTATGCATTATCTGCATAGGATAATGAGTTTTGCTATGCGTCCTTGGGGAAACATGTTATTTCAGGTGAATAGCATAAACGGTGTAATTGGGGATAATATAACACACTGAAAGCGGTTGAAATATAACGGACATTGTGGTTGGAATTGTGGGTTGGTTCTCCATGTAATATAGAGAAACCCCACAATATGTATGGTGAAGGTCAATGTGTCGCATACAGCGATTGAGAAACATTTAAAAGTATGAAACTCGTTAATAAGCTTGATCTTTGGGTTCCACATGATTTGAAAGAAATTCATTTAAGGAAACGCATCAACGTTTGCGATTTGCATCTTAGACGCAATGAATCAGACCATTTTTTGAAACGAATCATCACTTGCGACGAAAAATGGGTTGTTTACAGTAACGTCAATCGAAAACGATCTTGGTCCAGGCTTGATAAACCAGCACAATCCAACTCGAAAGCTGATATCCACCAAAAGATTTTGCTCTCAATTTGGGGGGAAAGGTGTGGTGGATTTTCAGCAGCTTCCAAGGAATCAAACCATCAATTCAGCTGTGTACTATCAACAACGGGACAGATTAAATACAGCGATCAATGAAAAACGGCGAGAGTTGGTCCATCGAAAAGGTGTCATTTTTCACCAAGACAACGCTAGGCCACATACAGCTTTGGTCACTCGCCAAACAATATTTGAGCTTGGTTGGGAATTGAAGTTACATCCACCATATATCCCTGATCTTGCTCCATTTCTTTCTATCTTTGAAAAACTCTTCGGATGGTAAAACTTTCAATGATGACGCTATGAAATTGCAGTTGATTCATTTTGCCGATAAAGACCAGAAGTTCTACGAACGTGGAATTATGAAGTTGTTAGAAAGATGGTAAAGGTCATCGAATAAAATGGAAAACATGTCACTGATTAAAGTTTATTCGTTGTATTTAAAAAAAAAGTGTTTTATTTATCTGAAAAAAATTGGTAATTACCCAGTTGCCAACAATATAGAACAAATTTTGAATTCAATTTACATAGACCAAATTTTTCAGCCAAAATGCGATGAATTGTTGTTTTCGGTATGTTAAGCTCGATTTCCAGGAATCACACTGAAGATTTTTTAGAAATTCGCAAGAAATCACCAGCTTTGTCGATATAATTACTTCAGATAGACACGACCCGCACGTTTATCGTCAAAGACATCTTTCTTGCCTTCCTGGAATCCTAAAAACGACTCGAAAACTTATATTTTGGATAAACAGATATTACCATAAGCTTTTCTCAGCAACTCTAACGTTTTGGTAGTATATTCACTCATTTTAAATCAAAATTTAATATTGGTTATTTAGTCCTTATACGTTTTGAGCGATGCAGAAAAATGACTATTACTCAGTGCGTTGTATTTCGGCTACCACTGACCAAATGTCATCAAACTTTGGAGGTTCACATTGAACACTTCGTCAACGGTTCCATCTGTAAACACCATTCCTGCTTATGTTGGGACAAACGGTTTACATCCAAAATATCAACTTTATTTTAGAGAAAACTAATTAGTTTATACTCAGTCAACATTAAATTGTAAGCTTATGTAAAAACGTTAAACATTAACCTTGCAGATTATATTGAAAACCAACCCAACTATAGGAAATTGGCTTTTCTTTCATATTTTTGGTGTAAAATAAAACCCAGTTAAATTAAGGAATGTTATGTATTTTTGTCTGCTTTTCTTTTTATTCAATAAATTTAGTTCTATTTATAAGTTTTTTTATTCCATTAGAATTTAACTTAAGCCTAAGAACATATCATCTAATAATTACAGAATTTTTTTATTGTTTTATATTTAACTTTTAAGTTTTAGTTTTCTGATTTTTTTTATATGATGGTTGTCTTTGTTTTGTTATGATTTGTAAATTTAAGATTTATCTATGTAAATAGGATCGGTTTTGGTGTTAAACGGCCGGCCATACCCTGAAAAGAACAAATATATAATCGTATTCAATAATATTCAATATCTAATGAAGACAAAAAGTTGTATTTTAAATATAATATGAAAATGGGAAAAAAGTTGTTAATCGTTTTTTTAATAGTAGTATAATGGGAAAAAGTTCTTTTACAAAAATTAAATTTTTAAATCTTCCTAGCACGAGCGGTCTCTAGAATATTGATGTGAAATGTTGATTTCGTAAAAAGATTACTGTATCAAATTCAATGTCGTATGAATTCTTCGGTGACATAATTGAAGAGTTTTAATGCAGGGTTACCACTTACCAACATCAGTTACCCATATTGCCATGAAAAAAACCGCGATGATTCATCAAAGTAAAAAACGAGTAAAGAAACCTGAAGTAATTGTTAATTACAATAAGAAGATGGAAGGAGTGGGCATAAGGTACAATGGTTGTATATTCATCAGTAAAGAAGAGACTTAAAAAAATTATCAAACATGTTTCTTCATTTTTTAAATATTGTTTGCCTAAATTTTTGTATACTATTTAAGGGTACTAGAGGAAAACTGCCGCCAGTAAATTTCTTTTTGGAGTGCATTGAACAGACAATTGAGTCATATCCAATTTAGAGTAAAACACCAACAGTAAGTGGACAAGGTAAAACTTATTCCACCCGTTTTCTTTTTTATTGTATACGCCTTAAAAGGTTTATTAATAAGGAACAGGATGGTGAACATAAGAGGATTAAAAAAAAGGAAGAGGATAGAATGAAAGAGGAAAATAGGATAGAAAAAACAAGTGAGTACCTTAATGCCTAGGCTTAAAATATCTGAAGGCCGTTTCACACGGAAACACTTTTCTGGTATGTTCACTAAAATAGCCGATCCAAACAATGAACAATTACACACGGTTCTAGCAAAACAGCACTACCAGAAGTAAAGATCTCATATTTCTTTATAGAAATAGAAATGAAGATACGATACAGATACAGATGAAGGCAGTGGTAGAAATATGTAGCGATTCTATAAAAGAGTTTACTCCGAGCAAAAAGAAACTCTATTCACTACGATTGAGTTGGAGCAAGACCGCATAGAGACACTTATCACACATTTGGATCACGTAACTACGAATTCTAAGGTAAGTAAAAAAAATTCACGCTTTTGACACATGACCGATCATATAAATAATGTATGTTTTGGTTCGATGGTGGTTGTGTTGGAATGCATGATTATTCCGGTTGCAATCTCTATTAACCAATTAACTGTGTCGACCTTGTAGAAAATTTGTCCCGGTTGTGCGTCGTACAAATTAAGGGACGACGAATATATTCATCAAACCCAGATTATGTTGGATATGCAATTAGATTGCAATGAAATGACTCTTACCTTTTTTATTTCATTATTTATTTTACGAGGGTGAATCAAATATAGACCGTAATTTCTTTTTATACATTATTAAATAATGTTACACACTAATTATTTTTACTATTTATTGAAGTTCAGAACCTCACCGACTCGACTCCGCCATTGTTCCCGATCCGATCCGATCTCCTCAAGGTTAAACCTAACATTGTCCACATCCGTCACGGCCGTCCTACTGGTCTTTTTCCCGTTGGTCTACCGTCAAGAATTCTACGCACGGTTCTATCGTTGCCCATTCGCGTCACATGACCGGCCCATCTTAATCTTCGCGAATTGATTACTCTCACTATTGTAGGTTTGCGGTAGAGCTCTTCCAATTCGTGATTATGGAGTTTCCTCCATTGTCCGGCCTCCTCGTCATATTTACCTCCAAAGATACCCATCAAAATTTTATTCTCGAATATGCGGAATTTGTTTAGAACAATCGGCATGATTATCGTTCTATAGACACGTAGCTCTATGTTACATGATAGCAGTTTGGATTTCAGCAGTTTACTGACTGCATGCCAACTAGCGTTGTCGGAGTGTAGTCTTTTGTTAAATTTCTTCGACATTTCGTTACTGGCCGTCAGTATTGTTCCCAGATATTTAAATTCTTTAACTTTTTCAAATATCTTGTCCCTGGCGTTTATATGTGTTCCCCAAGGCCCACATGCGCTCGCCGTAATCATATATTTTGTTTTCTCTTCATTTATTTCTAGGTCCACCTCTTCTGCCGCTTGCATGATGATTTCACAGTTTTTACTTACAAGTTCTAGATTATCGCCCAGAACGGCGATATCATCCGCATATTCTAGTAGTTGTGAAACCTCGTTCAGGGATGATCCGGCCATGTTGTCGTCTTGTACCTTTTTGATGACATACTCGAGCACAAGGTTAAAAAGGCATGGTGAAAGGCCATCCCATCCCCATCATTCTGGTGCAAGACTAATGACCATGCCCGGAAAAAAACAAATCAATATGGAAAGTCTAACAAGCCTCGGGACTTGCTAAATAAGGCCAAGACCGGTTCCCGGTCGTAGTGTCGATGATGATGATGATGAGAGGCCATCCCCCTCTTTTATTCCGTCCCGGATTTCAAATGGTTCTGAGAAGTGGTTTCCTATTCCAACTCGCCCTTTGTTTTCCTTCATGCAAATTTGAATGAGGGTGGCATATTTTTTTTCGGGATTCCCAGCGCAACCGCAATATGGCAGAGTCTTTGTCTTGCGACTGAGTCGTAGGCTTTTTTGAAGTTAACGAACAGTTGGTGAACCGTCTCTCCGTATTCCCACTTCTTTTCCAGCAGTTGCCTCATTGTGAACATTTGGTCGCTTGTTGACCGGTTCCTACGGAATCTGCATTGGTAGTCTCCCAGAATTTCTTCTGTGTACGGTGTGATTCTCGCCAGTATGACATTTGTTAGTATTTAGTATGTGGTTGGGAGCAATGATATTCCTCTGTTGTTTTCGCAGTCAGATCTGTCTCCTTTTTTGAAAATGGGGACTACTATAGAAGTTTTCCATTCTTCCGGAGTGACTTCCTTATCCCATATTGTTTTGATGAGTTGACACACTAACTATACAATCAACATTTTCCAATACAGTCTCCTGGGTGATATACACACGTTTGCCACCGATTTGGAAGCTATAATATCCCTTGTTCGTAAAAAGATTTAGGGCCAGTTGTTAGCCAATTGCGCACGTCCTCCTAGACTTCTTCATTACTTCCGAACTTTTTTCCTCCAGGCGATTCCTTCAACGGTGTGAACAAAAAATAGTCATAGGGAGTCAAATCTAGACTATAGGAAGTGTGTTCGAGGGTTTCCCACCCCATTTCTTCCGATGTGTCCTTTGTCAAGGACGCGGTGTGAGGCCTGGTGTTGTAATGAGGAAGGATGACATCTCGAATGCGCATACCTCGTCTTTTGATCCGACATCCGGCTTTTGGCGACTGTAACAACTGACAGTAGTAAGCTCCATTCACTGTTCTTTGTTCAAGAAGAAAATCAATGATTCAAACTGCCTTAGAGTCGAAAAGAAAAATCGTTGCTAGCAATTTTCCGGCTGAGAGACGAGTTTTGGTCTTCGATTGCGTCCCTGGAGTATAATGATGTCACACGTCTCATCAGATGTGACGATATGTTTTAAAAATCCTCCCTTTCTTGCCGAAATCGATCCAGAAGTCTTCCATTGATCTCCGACCTGACTGGTTTTTGATTTACGGTCAATACCCTTGGAACCCATCGAGCAGTCATCATCTTTTTGAACCTAAGATCATCAGTGATAATGGATTGAACACTTCCATAGCTGATACCCACTTCTGATGAGATTTCCCCAATAGTTAAGCGGCGATCACTTTCAATAAGCTCGGGTACGGCACGGATGTTGTCATCTGTACGACTTGTCCTTGGGCGTCGATCATGATGGTCATTTTCGACACGATCTCGCCCACTTTGAAATTCTCTGATCTACGTATACTCATGAATCTGAGACAGTGTATCATCACCAAACTGTGCCTTCAATCGAGAAAAAATATCCGAGGGTTTCCTTCATTTGTTAAACATTTTATAAAAATCCGTTGCGCAACAGATGTATGTACCTCTTACTCGAGCAAGTTAACGTCCCTAAATATTATATTATCTTTATATACGTTTGTAATCCCAAACATTATATCATCCCCATTGTACTATAAATATACATTAACCTTTGTATTATAACTTTTGTATCATGAATCTCATTTCTCTATTATCTCAAATATTCTACATTGATATATCTCATATATCAAGCACTGATCAACCTTTGATGCACCCCAAATACTGTACATCTCAAATCGCCCTAACTAATAATCAAAAGCTAACAGTAAGCAGTATCACAAAAAATACAAGCACACACAACTCCTTCCAACTATACATCTTGTCAAAGAGACTTATCAACGATGAGTGCATTCCCAAGAAAGTTCTTATCAGAGGGTAGGACTCCGGACATAGTCTTATCACCATATTCACCATATAAAAGCAGCCGACCAAAAGAAACACATGGCTCTTCTTCTCTGCAACCGTCAAAGAAAGGACCCCCATCGTGAGAAACTTTAAATGTAGTAAAACCATATTCTTAAGAAATAACATAAATATAGTGTTTTATTAACCAGCGCGACCACTAGCCAACTCGGTTCTCCTACTCTTCATAAACCAAACAACAGCCACGCACAAGATTATCTACCTCGCAACTTTTTGCTAAACAAAAAAAGTAGAATTAGCGTTTATATTTGATGCACCCTCATTTATTTATAATATATTAACATAAATAGGAACCAAAAACATCAAAAACAAATTTCTTACTTTTATTTGTTGTGTTAGAATGGAATTCAGCAAAACATGGTACAATGTATAAGGCAACGTCACAAGTTGAATACCAGCGATTCTTTCCTAATATTATTTTTATAATAATATGCATACCTTCGAATGGCTGTGGGTTTAGAAGTGGATGGCATACAGTCAGGGAAATGTTGCCCGATTATACGGGTAGAATAAGATTTACGAGGGCAGGTGAATAAGTCTATAGAAAAAGATAGAAAAACAATTTTTTTATTTTTTTTATTTTTCAACATAATATCAACACACACTTTGGCAGACGGTCCTCCAACTTTTTTAAGCCGTCGGGGAAGTACGATTGTGGTAGGTCTTCACAATTAGCATTTGTGTGTGCGATGCCCTCCTCATTTGATGCAAACCGTTGTCCACTGAGCCATTTTTTTAAATTTAAAAATAAAAAGAAGTCATTCGCGGTGAGATTTGGTGAATTTGGTGGATGGACTATCAATTCAAACTTCAATTGCTCAATTTTAGCCACTAAAACTGCGCACGTATGCACTCGTGTATTGTCCTGGAGAAAGAGGACCCTCTTTTCTTCAAATGAGTATGATTTTTTCTCATTTTCTCATTTCGCTGACCTAATAATTACGCGTAATACGGCC
This sequence comes from Microdon myrmicae, assembly GCA_963931805.1. Taxonomy (NCBI): domain Eukaryota; kingdom Metazoa; phylum Arthropoda; class Insecta; order Diptera; family Syrphidae; genus Microdon; species Microdon myrmicae. Next base: position 218,516,578 of record OZ007496.1, on the reverse strand, counting down.
CAGTTATCGTCTGCCCCTTTCCCCATATGTATTGAAGATAATGGCAAGTGCATTCAAGACCACATTGGCCATCACCTTTCCAGCTGATATCACCGTCTTTGCATCCTTTGGAGCTCGTTCACTTTTCACAATTTACTGTTTTAACTGTTCTTTCGTCTCGGGGGTGTATCTATGTTTCATCTACTGTTACAAATACACGCACAAACTCATCTGGGTTACGACGCATGCGCCCCAAAAGAGACTTAGAAAAGACCACGCGGTTGCCTTGCAATTTATCCAGTATACTCAAATTTTTCATCATTGTTAAGTTCACGGACGTACAACGTCTGCAAATTATAAAAATTTACTACTGAAATTTGGAGTCGGTGCCCGCAACTTTCAGACCGTTAACTCCAATTTTCGGTCGTAATTCTCGCCCTAGTTTATGCAAAAATTTGAGTCTACATATTCGTTGTGTGATGTTGCCGTAACAGTGAGACAACGGGTTGGTCGAAGTGTCGAAAATATCGCTGCCGTTCAAGCGGCCGTAGCAAACGATCAAAATCAGTCAATTCCACGGCGTTCTCAAGAATTGGGCATCGCCCAGACCACTTTATGGCGAATTTTGCGTAAGGATCTTGGTTTACACACATATCAAGCTGACTCAAGAATTGAAGCCGATGGACCATTTGAAGCGATGTACGTTCTCCGATTGGGCTCTGGAAAAGATGCGCCAAGATGATGAATTTCATCGCAAAATCATCTTCAGTGACAAAGCTCATTTTTGGCTCAATGGGTTCGTCAATAAGCAAAACATGTGTTATTGGTCGGGTGAAAATCCACATGTGCATCATGAATCACCACTTCATCCACAAAAAAATAACTGTTTGGTGCGGTTTGCATGCCGGTGGCGTCATTGGGCCATATTTTTTCGTCGACGATAACGATCGTCACGTTACTGTGAATGGCCATCGTTATTGCGCCATGATTACCGATTATTTTTGGCCCGAATTGGAAGATAGGGACTTGGGCGACATGTGGTTTCAACAGGACGGTGCCACAAGCCACACAGCACACGATACAATCGATTTATTGAAGAGTAAGTTTGATGAGTGTGTTATCTCAAGAAATGCGCCAGTCGGTTGGCCGCCTCGTTCGTGCGATTTAACGCCTCTAGACTATTTTCTTTGGGGCTACGTCAAGTCATTGGTCTATGCCAACAAGCCGACGACGTTGGAAAAGCTCAGAGCCAACATTGAATGTTTCGGCCGAAATGTGTGGTCGAGTCATCGAAAATTGGGTCCAACGAATCGAACGCTGCAAACGTGCCCGCGGTGGCCATATGAACGAAGTCGAGTTCCATTCATAAATGTTTTGATTGTACTTCAAGCCGATAATAAAGTTTTTGAAATATCTAAAATGGTTTGCGTTTTATTTAAAAAAAAAAAAATTCTTAAGTCCATATTGGAAAACCCGATATATTGTATTTGACAGATACCTACTGAGGAATGATGCTTACTAAAACCGACCATTAGCGATGCTACGAGCGCTGTCTCTTAGTTTCTCAAAAGAATTATTGAACTGCTTTCGTGACTCGTCGGCTTACTGTTGGTGTTTACTTTGAATTGGATATGACTCGATCGTTTGTTCAATGCACTTCAATAGGAAATTTACTGGCGGCAATTTTCCTCTATTCATCATCATCATCGGCACTACAACCGGGAGCCGGTCTTGGCCTTATTTAGCAAGTCCTGAGGCTTGTTAAATTTTCCATAATGATCTATTTTGTCTGGGCAAGGTCATTAGTCTTGCGCCAGGGGCTCCCCGACGGGGAATCGAACCCCGGTCTCCTGGGTGACAGGCGGGTATACTAACCACTATACTATCGAGGAGCCTCTATTACCCTTATATAAAATGAATTTAGGCAAATAATATCTAAAAAATGAGGTAAATTGTTTTTTAAATATATTTTTTAAATCTCTTCTTTCTTGATGAATATACAACTATTATAACTTATGCCCACTCCATCCATCTTCTTATTGTAATCAACAATTACGAGCGTAGGCTGAAAACGTTCCGACCTCAACGTGGAGATAGCGCTACTCGTCAATAAAAGTTATTAACTATTATTGAATGTAGTTGTGCATTTTTTGACGCTTACTCACCAAAATTTCAACCATTTTGAACGCGTAGTTTATTGACGAGTGCTGCTATGTTCACGTTGAGTTCGGAAACTTTTCAGTCCACCCATGTACTTCAGGTTTCCTTATTCGTTTTATCCTTTTCTCTGTCTATCATATTCTCGTCATGAACGGTAGTGAGAATGTAAACTTCTCTTTAATCCTGCCATTTCATTATTATAATTTTATTGTTAAAACTATCCCTCTCTTTATAGGCAATATCTTTAGTTGCGAGAGAATTTCAATCCTTTTTTTTTGCTTATTGTGCCAATTCATCATTATCATCATCGGCACTACAACCGGGAACCGGTCTTGGCCTTATTTACCAAGTCTTGAGCCTTGTTAAATTTTCCATAATGATTTGTTTTTTCCGGGCAAGGTCATTAGTCTTGCGCCAGAGGCTCCCCAAGGGCGAATCGAACCCCGGTCTCCCGCGTATTGTGCCAATTACATCTGTTTTATTGATGCAGAGTTTTTCTGCCAGAAGTATAGCAGTGGGCCAATTGTCGTCAGTAAGTATACCAGTGTGCCAAAATGTAACCTATATCCGCCGTCTAGAAGATCATGGCATAATTCAAGAACAATCCGCACAGAATGTTTGTATTCCGGATAATGTGTACCACAATTGCTTTCTGTTCATAATCCGTTCAGGTACAACCATTAACAACAGGCAAGAGAAGGTGCCTCCCATTATAGTCACCATCCTGGAAGCTAAAGGCATTATTAAACTGGGGAAGAAAACTTGCAATAGTTTTAGAACAAAACGATTAAAAAACAACAATAGAAGTTTCTTGTGGGATAATTTGAAAGACCATCACACAATTAAACGTACATTAGGGAAAGCATATAGCGACTACTACACGTGCACCCCTAAATCACAGGAAAAAACTGTCTCCATGCTGCTCAAAGGAGTTCATCCGAAAGTCCGAAAGCGTATTGCGGTGTCAACGCTTTGGCCATCTTGCATCAAATTGCAGCATGAAATTTAGATGCGTGAAGTGCCTCACCAACCATGCTATTGGGAAATGCCCGTTGGGTAAATAACAGCCCCTGGATACGAATAGGTTATCCTGCGTCCTCTGTAAAAATACAGGTCACCCGGCTAACTTTAGAGGCTGTCCCAAATACCAACAACAAAAAGTGAAGCTGGACGCCAGAATGAAACAAGTTGAAGAAGAGAAACGAATGAAAACTCGTTCTTACAACAACTTCGTGGCACCTAGTGTGTCGTACGTTCAAATGGTAGTTGGTGTAAGTAAATCACCAATATTGGAACAACCACGAAATATCATTAAAACGCCTAAACCGGAGGCACAGACATAACCGCAATTTTGCGGCCCATACAGGGACAGTTTTCCGCCTGAATTAACTGAACAGGCGGCCCGAGTGGATATTATCTACTCGGCACTGTTTCCAGAAAAATGCCAACCATAGGCACAATGTTCTCTTCGGCTAACTTAGCCCTGAAAATTATTGATGTGAATGTCAATGCACTAATCCGAATGGAAAGAAGAGATAATCTGAACAATCTGCCGGAAGCCGAACGCCCGGATTTACTTTCGAGCAGAACAAAGCTAAACCAAAGACATAAATTGCGCTACAGAAATTACAAAGTAATCGGATGAGATCGTCCAAACTCCACTCAAGAAGGTGGAGTCGCCGTCTGAATTAAGAAAGGTCTGCAACACAAGCTGGTTTACAGCACAGATGTATACAAGCTCCAGGTGCTAGAAGGCGGCATTGGAGATATTCCTCTGAAAAGTCAAAGGCATATGTAGTCTCTGCTTATGCTCTTGAAGCTCCCCTTGTATACAATTTATCAATGAACTTGATACCCTTTATCGAAGTCTTAAGTTAGACGCGGAAAACAATCATTTATTTATGGCGGGAGATTTCAATTCCAAGTACAGTGCTTGGAGTAACCTTATCCCGAACACAAGATGCCTTATCCCGAAAGCAGTGGGTTGTTCGACTGTTGGCAAACTAATCCCATCGAACATAACCTGGCATTGTACGCTACAAGTTCGCCGTCTTATCCAAGAGGACATTTCTTGTTGGGTTTACTTTTACTGGAGGAGCGAATACAATTATTAGATACGGATGTAACTACTCGTACAATCGAGTAGGATAGTTATCATTACGGATTTGGCGCTGTAATTCATGTTCCAAACGAACACTCACTACTTGGACAGACCGGGCACATTCTTTTAACTTTCGAAAAACAGAGTGCTCGCGTTTTGATCGGCTAATAAAAATACAATTACGCACTAATGACGAAATTGATCATCATCTTTTAATCATGGACAACATTGTTACTAATACAATGAATCGTTCCATCCCAAAATTAGCTCACACGGAGGGACATACAAACCGATATAGAAATCCAACGATTGACGCTCGGTATAGGCAGAAGAGCATTCTTCTCTCCAAGCTGAAACTGCTTTATAGACAGTTCAGCAATCCAAATTGCCCGGAAATAAAAACTTCAATAATCAGAAACCTTCAAAAACTGATCCGCGGCAATTATAGATCAGTAATTAATGAAGAGTGGAACAATAAAATTCAAGTCATTAAAGCCAGTGGACCGAATATGTTCCCACAAATAAATAGAGTATTTAGAAGAAAAGATTATAATGACATTCCATGTCTGCGTGTTCCGCGAACTCTGGAAAACTGTCAAACACTGCTGAACGCAGGAACTATCCGTGTACTCATCAACTCCAACGAAGAGCTAATATTGGTCGAGAATCCGCAAGACAAGGCGATCTCAATTGGTGCCTGTTTCGAGGCAGAATACAGAGTGAACGAATTCGTTCATTCTAACCGCGACCACGCAACCAGGGCCCTCCAAAAATACATAATTCACTATACAATGCTATTAATATTTGGCGTCTCGGAAATATAATTTTCACTACTTTTAACGAACACAATAAAGCGGACTCTCCGCTTAAAAATCAAAACACAACTATATTAGTGGACAAGGATAAACTCATGGACTTCCTTAGATCTATTAAAAACAATAAATCTTCTGGAATAGATACATTGTTCTAGAACACTTGCCTCTTGAAGCAGTGACGGATTACACATATTCAACAACGCTTTAAATAATCTATATTATCCAATGGGTTGAAAAACTGCAGTAGTCCATCCCATCCCCAAAAGGGCCAAGTTAGGGTTTAGATCGCGACACGATACAGTTCACGCTGCGACCATAACTTGTTTCCGACATACAGTGGAACTAGGCAACGCGATAATGCACAGGGGTCTGTTTGGTTGACCTTGGAAGGGCCTTCGATGCCGTGTGGTTAGAAGGACTTGTATATAACCTATCAAACCTAGGTATGCCCGAATATTTTATATACATTATCTACGGTATGATAACGGGCAAACAATTTGTGGTGAAATGTGGACATATAATCTCTAACAAGAACTTTCACATCAATAATGGCTTACAGTAGGGAGCAGTGAATTCTCCCATTTTTTTTAACGTTTACACTAGTGATCTAGTGCGTTCTCTCAACCATGCTATTGCATACGCCGATGACATTGTTGTGCATAGATCTGGAGAAAAAATTGGAAAAAAATGTCCATGGAGGAAGTAATAATCTTTAAGTTAGATACTTTGATATCTGGCCTGATCAGTCTCTTTACTTTGATAACCACACAACAGCAGCTCGTACCGCAGCTAAAAACGCAAATGCTATGGCAAGAAGCTGTGGGGAGGAAGTCGTGTGCCGGCGTACGACACGAGGTTCTACTTTGTCCCACCGTCACTAAACGTTCACGCGCTAAGAAATGCAACACTAAACAAAACTTCACAACACAGGAAACAAGTTCAAAATACAGAGCGGACGCAGCACAGGAACAATGAAACGCACCTATTATGATTGCTTTATTTTATATGACAACTACATTTAATTTTTACTTCACTACTGGTGTTTCTGACGCGGCGATGTCTCTATCAAACTTGGAAGGTAAACTCCACGTAATGTTACTATTCACTTAATTTATTCACATCGTATATACGGCAACTTTGAATAACTTCTATTAAACACGACTCCGGTTTAATTTATTTACGCGTCTCCCCTGCCGGCGGAGAGCGGGAGTGACGCGTGACCGCGGCAGTCAACGGATGGAAATGATACTCAACGAGGCTAGAATTCTGACATGAATTCCATCCTAGGTTAGGGTTAAGAAAATAAGAGAAGAGAGAGAAAAAACTTTTCTCATAAGGGAGCGACCACCAAGGACATTCACTCTTTCAGTGCAATGGTATGCGTAAGTAAATGTATCGCCATTAGGAAGAAGTGCTAATGGTTTTTCTATTTACACAATGGGAAATGTGTATCGCCGGTGATGCTAAAGGGATCGAATTGTATACATGATCACATGCGAATAAATTCGTTTTATGGAACTAGACGCTAGATGCGTGTATTTGCTTTTGTTTACACATGGTGCGAGTTAGGGAATTTTATTGCTCGGAGAAAAAGGTCGCTGGCCAATGTATACGTAAAGAAATTTATCGTACACATGGCGAAGTTGGAAAATAGGCGGCGCAATATTTATGGTCCCTGTGATGACGGTTGCATTGTATTCAAACCGAATCATATTGTTTACAGGAATTTGTCTGCTACCGAAGGTGCCGAATTGGTTTGGAATTCCAGATAAGCAAAGAAAGAAATCTTATGGAATATTGTATGCGAAGAGATGCATGAAAAGGCAAGTTTTCTTTACAGGGACTTTACGATTATAGCTTTGATCTAATTAATGCGTGAAGCATTTTCAGGTGTTTAATGCGATTGCATTAGCAAAAACTTATGCGACTTGGTATGAGGTTATGGGGCTTTTTAGGTAAGTGTACCGTGGGGTTTGGCGGAACCGCCACAAAGCCTCTTCCGTAGCAGTGTTATGGTCTGCAAAGTGAAAATATATTCAAACTCGCCATTCAGCCGGCCAGTATTGTGTATGGCTGCCCAGTATGGTATAACATATCCCCAGTTTGGGGTGTTCTAGAGGCAGTGTTTGCGTTCCTGCCTGGAATGTATAGGACACCAGAGTCGCAACATAAGAATATTACCCCAATAAGGTCGTGTACGACAAATCAGGATTAAACAGGATATATAACTTCATAATCAAGGTTATCCGTGGTCACACAGCAAGGTGCAGTGAAAATAGTCTTATTGTGGGAGCATTCTTTCCCAGCGATATGTATCTGAAGAATACGCTCCAGAACGAGTTTATTCCACCAGAAACGTTCCCCATCTTGGATAGAAAATGCCTTATCCAAACCAAGAATAGAGTTCTCATTATTTACTACGCTTTCCGTAGTGTCAGGGATAAACCAATTACATGGTAGTGATATATGTATCCTATATTCCAGATCACCTACGTTTCAGTGTGCTCATCAGTGAAAGAGATAAATCTAAAAGAGAGCGATCCCATCCCAACTGGCGGCGGATTTGTAACGAAGAAAGGACGAAACATCCCTAAACATAGTACGTGTTTTTAGGTATGAAAATGTCCAAAGAACGTGTTTGTCATATACTAAATCAAGATTTAGGCATGAGAAAGTTGTCCGCGTGTTGGGTGCTGCGTTTGCTCACGTTAGATCAAAAACGTGTTCGAATGAACATTTCCCACGCTCTGTTGGCGCAGTTTAGCCACAGTAAATCCGATTAATTACTGTCGATGAAACTTGGATACAGCAGTATACGTCCGAAACAAAAATACAGTCAGAACAGCGGAGTTCAAAGGGAGAATGGGCTCCAAAAAAAAAAAAAAAAAAACTGTTTTTCAGCTGAGAAAATGATGGCGACGGTTTTTTGGGATAGTAATGGAATTATCTCGATCTCCTCGATAGTATAGTGGTTAGTATACCCGCCTGTCACGCAGGAGACCGGGGTTCGATTCCCGGTCGGGGAGCCTCTGGCGCAGGACTAATGACCTTGCCCGAAAAAAAAAAAAACAAATCATTATGGAAAATTTAACAAGCCTCAGGACTTGCTAAATAAGGCCCAAGACCGGTTCACGATTGTAGTGCTGGTAATGATGAATGGAATTATCTTAATCGATTATCCTCAAAAAGGAAAAACCATTACAGGAGCATACTACGCATCAATACTTCACCAACTGAATGCAGAAATTGGGGAAAAACAACCACATTTGTAGAAAAAGAAAATCCTATTTCACCAAGCCAAATGGGCGTCTCACAGCTCAGCGGGTGCCATGACGAAAATCCACGAATTAGGGTTTGAACTGCTGGAACATCCGTCTTACTCACCCGATCTAGCCCCAAGCGACTTCTTTTTGTTCCCTAATCTAAAAATTGCGCTCGGAGGACAGACATTTTCGTCAAATGAGGAGGCAATCACTTTCGTTATTTTGCAGAGAAAAACGTCGAATACTATTTGGACGGGTTAGAAAGAAGGGAGCATCGCTGGGAGAAGTGTGTAGAATTATAAGAAGCCTGTGTAGAAAAATAAAAATAAATGTTAAGAAAAAAATGTCTTGTATCTTTGTTAGATCGGAAACTTTTCGGCCACCCTCGTATATATAAAAAAATGTATATGTACAGTGGTGGAAAAAATAATAGAAACAAAGGTTTAGATAACGATCAACAATCAGTAACTGCGTACAATTTGGGTTTTCTTCGACACCAATTCTATAGCCGAACCGTACCTGTCAGTACTTTGATATGGTGCACCAATTTGCTCTTATCAGTTCTTTGTTTTTGCCTAGTACTAAAAAATGCAAGCGAAACGGATATTTTGCTTGGAAAAAATTGGATAAAGAATGGTTTCTTCAAAACAAAGTCGATGTTATGGAGTGGCCATCGCATTCCCCTGATCTTGACCCAATAGAACATCTATGGGGCATTCTTAAGCACAAGATCGGAGACTGCAAAGCCAAAAGTAAGGAAGAACTTTGGTCCAAAATAAAAGGTGAATGGTACTCTATACCACCCGCGACTTGTACCAAACTAGCCAATTCCATGGGACGAAGACGCGAAGCAGTCATTAAAAACAAAGGTGCAACAACTAAGTATTAAAAAGATATGAAACACTTTTACTGTAAATGAATTTTTCACAAAACACCAACAAAAAACTAAAGTTGTTCTATTATTTTTTCCAGGAAAATCCATGGAAAACCAGAATCAATATTTTTTTTCACTATATCTCGCTTTTTTTTTATTAAAAGTTTTGTATTTCTTTTATGTATTACAGTGCACCAAATCTATTAGGATATTTTTAATTCTTATTTTTCCCCAAATACATTTTTTCTTAAGACATCAATTTCGAAGAACAAGCTTGTTTCTATTATTTTTTCCACCACTGTATATAATAAGAGAAATAGTAAACCTACATGTATATTGCATAAGCAAAATTGCGATAGGGGAAGACCTCTTGTATATTGATTACACTGTAAACACTATTACAAAAGTCATTGTACGCCGAAAGGCATAAACAAAAAGCTAGATATTGTATAATTTACCACTAAGTTAACATAAGAATAATATTTGTAAAATAGGACATGCATTTAATCCTACATAAAAAAAGTATAATTTGATTTTGAATTAAAATAAATACAAATATATATATATATATATATATATATATATATATATTGGCCTCTAGGAACCCGGAAGTTCATGACCTCACCGACTTAAAATAAATGCGGACTTGAAATCAAAAAATAAAATGTCAGTAGTTCAGTCAACTTATTTTCAGCTAAGTTGGAGATCCACTTCTTACTGATACCACTTGAAAGCACAATCATGATTTTAAAAAAAAATTGAAAGCACAGTGGTGACCACGAAATCAAAATCTTCGAAAAGGTATTTGTTATTTTGAGAACAAGAAATAAAGTTTTACAACAAGGAACATCTTATGCATAAGAAATACAGCGTTTTCGAGTTTTTACAATCAAAGACACCCGGCAACGAGAAGTCCAATACGAAAAACCTCTTAAAAGTTATGATCTAGCTATCGTAATTGGCAAATCCCAATCCTTTTAAGTTTTTATTCAATTAAAGGAATTTTGGTAGAAAAATTAGAAAAACAACTCCAACTTCTACCAATCATTTTTGGGATATACTGCAAAAACGGAAGAAAACAGACCCTGACTACCTCCCTAAACTGATCGATCAAATGCTTATAAATCTGTGCAGAGATTATCAAAATATGGGATCGATTTATGATGAAGCAAAATAAAGATGAAATTAATTTACATTTAAACCTAAGTTGGTAAAAACTAAGTAAGCAAATAATGAAGCAAAATAAAGATAGAAATTAATTTAAAGTTAAACCTATGCTGGCGAATACTTTTAAACGTGGTAGTTTATATATACATCAGGCTTTTATAAAGTACACAAAGCATGTGTATCAAACGTAAACGATGTTTGGCTATTTAATAACCAAATTGCACATGATAATAATTGATAATAAATACGCATGGACTAAGGTTAAAATTGCCAACACCTGTATAACATGAAGTATATTTTTTCGATCGCCTTCTTTCTCGTAACTGTGGGCATATTAGTTTGGATGCGGTCTTCGTTTGTATACGATTTTTTTTTGTCGGAAAATGATACTCGTATATTGCCTTTTATTCGCGTTACTATTAGTGAAATAATGATTTAAAAAGAAAAAAAGACAATTCCTTAGAGCCAAAGACTAACTAAACACTATTCGATACTTTTTTCCTTCCCTTTTTCATTTTCTTCCAATAATACATTTTTCGAAGTAAAATACTTTCCAAATACAGATATGTACAGAGTGACCCAAGTTCGGCGAGCGCATCGAATCACACTATAAGGTTGACATTTACTGTCTAACAGCTGTCAAAGAGCACGTGTTAAGAAGATTTTTTGCTAAAGAACAGTGCACGCCATCGAACGTGCTGAAATTGTACGGCAATACATTCAAAATAACTTCTCAATTGATATTGTATTTCAAAAGTCATGTAAACGAATCTTCTTAGATAAAATTAACTGATTTTTATCTGAATATCAAAAATGCTTTTTTTTAAACAAAAACAAGTACCTCCTCCTAAGTCGATCCACCCTGTGTTTGACATCGTCTTCTTTATTACTGAAATCCTATATATTTTTCTAGGAAACTACTGAAGAAGCTCACTGATACTCCTCCCATCTTATTGGAAATACATGCATTGTTCTTTACATTCACTTTAATTCCTGCAATATTTTCTGCTATAAGATATTTCATCATCATCATCGGCACTACAACCGGGAACCGGTCTTGGCCTTATTTAGCAAGTCCTGAGGCTTGTTAAATTTTCCATAGTGATTTGTGCTATAAGATATTTACTGAAGTTAAAAATCAATATAATACTGCACACCAATTTTTTTTATTTGTGCTTTAAGAACTATGCACGTATTCTCAAGGACGCAAAGTCAGCCGCATATATCTAAACTTTTTCCTGAATTTGTAAACAATAACAAACTATTCAGTTTTGTTTGCCTCATTTAAATTCTAAATAAGTTTATAGCAGAAAACAAAACAGAAAAACAACTTGATTTATTATTTTTAAAGCTTAACAGGAGCTCGTGTTTTATAATTCGAGTCAAGTGACTTACATTTATTATGTACAAGGTCAGGTATGACGTTGATTCATTCCACCTCATCTGACTACGTTCTCGATGACAGCCATCAAAGTCAGTGATACGTTCGCTGTACTGGACCACCCCAGAACGGGACCTCAACGAGTCGTTCCAGTTGTTGGTTGGCCTTGCCATTCGCTGGATCGAAACTATAGAGAGACAATAAGGAATAGGGTAAAATGATTAACGTTAAGATCGTTCTCCTTATTCAGTGGTAAAAAATTGATAATCTTATGACAATATATGAACATTTTTCTTTGTATATACAAGCAGTAAGAATCTTTCCATTTTGGGATTTGAACTTATATTTGAAATTTGTATTTGAATTTAAATAAAAGTTTAACGGTTTTACCTACGTTAATAACGACGGATTTGCTTCGGGCTGGTACCAATAGCCACCCATTTGTGGTGTTGTGTGATACGTTGGCTGGTGTGTAGGATGAGGCGGTTGTGGCACCATTTGTGGCGGAGGTTTATTATCTATCCAATGAGGCTTTTGGTCCCAAGGTGCTTGCGTTGGTGGACTCAGGCCGGTTGGAGGAAATTCTTGATCAATACATAGAAATGGTTAAAATGAACAGATCAATAAAGTGAAAATAAACGGAACAGGCGAGTTGAAGAACTGATTGATACTTACCAGGTGATAATTCGGACACAGGTGTACTTGAGGGGGTTGGACTATTTCCATGAGGTAGGTAATGTGATGGTGACCCACTGTTTGATCCACCACCATTATTACCACCTGCAAAAAAAAAACATGGTGAATTAATGTGGATATTAGAAGAATCGATTTTGTATCGAAAAAAAATTGCATTTCATATTGATACACGTGATAAACCATTAACGGCCCAAAGAATATATATCTAAAATTATTATTCACGTGGAACTTAAATCCCCTTAAATCAATTCCTAGTCACATAACTTGCAGTAACATTAACTTAAGCGGCACAGGGTCATCAGTTTATTTAGTATTTTTTAAATATATTTTAAAGTTTATTGTTTTTTATTTATTTATTTTTAAAATTGAAGTTTTTTTTTTTACTTATTTTCAAGGTTTTCAATAGTTTTATATATTTATTTTTAAAATTAAATCAAGGATTTTGCGACAACCTTGTTTCTAGTATTACTTTTAGTTTACAATAATTCATAGCCCAAGGCTCAAAAATTACAAGATATTTAGAATAGGAAGCTTATTTTTAAACAGGGTTTTGAGTGAAGAGTCCAAATATTCCTATTAAAGACTTGGAACATTCGAATCCTTTCGACACCGTAGTCACGCCAATTTATTTTTTTATTATTTACTAGACTGCTTCCCCCCTTACAAGATGTCAGTCGCCAAACCCCTGACTGTCATGTAGCTACACTACATCCCAGCATTTTTTTAAATGCACTCGGAGCTCGCCCAACACTACAAACGCCATGTTGGCTTCTAGAATGTTTGTGGGGAGAGAGAAGTATTGTGCCAGGCATGGGTACACGATTCACTTCTTCCCCGTCAATCACGAAACGTAAGTTCCATCGCAGCAACTGTTCATAAAAAAAAAAAACAAAAAAAAACTCCGCAACACACCGTCCACAAGAAGTTCACCCGGAGGAACGTAAATGAAACACTCAAGTTTGTCTCTATGGTTGACATTAGCCTTTTTATTTAGAAGGAAATTGAGACACTAGGATGTGGGGATTGTAATAACTGTTCTTTTAATTTGGCTACAGACGTGACATTTGTAATTAACAAAACTTTAAACATGATGAATTCATTTTATAATAAGGTCTTTTATATTTCCAAAGTAAGTTTTAATCTTATTAGAACCAGACAACTCGGGGATCGAAAACACACGACTTTGATATATTTGTGAAAGTGACGCGACCTGCTCGGTCGGTGGGTGGTAAAGAACTCAGCGTTGCTCTGCTCGATGCAGAGCTACTTCGCAACCAGGGGTGAGTTTTCTCGAGAGAGAAAGTGTTTCTCTCGCGGTGAAAACAAGGAAGAAAGAATTGGCAATGTATGTGTATGTGTGAGTAAAGATCACATTGGTTTTTTCATACACAAGGCCATGAGGACGAATCTGAGACAAAGAAAGGGAAAATGTGCATTCATTAGATGCGAGTTCGGCAAAGCAAACAAACCGAGTCTCCTTGGATGATAATTAGTTTTCTGTTGGCTGTTGCCGCTGCTGATGAGAAGCAGATCCCGAAATATGAAAAGACAAAGGGAAGTTTGGGGTGCATTGCGGCTGAATAAATGGGCGGAAATGCAATGTGGAAATGTGCTAATGGGTTTTAGCTAGATTACCGGGAAATTGTGTTTATGGCATCGCTGCTAAGGGTAGGGTATTGAATTCCTATTTGCATTTGCTTATGCTGTAGGATTGATTGGTGCCAAGAGACGTGAGATGCGTACATTTGTTTTGGTTTCTTGGGTGTAGGTCGCCAGCCAATGTGTACGTTAAGAGATTTATCTCACACATGGCGAAGCTGAAAAATAGACAGCGCAATGTTTATGGTCCCTGGGAAAGTTTACATAGTATGTAATCCAAGTCCTTTGTTATTAGAAATTCGTCTAGGGGAATTTGCCTGGCACCGAAGGTGCCACATTGGCTTGGAATTCCTGATAAGTTGAGCAAGAAATCTTACGGCGAATTGTATGCGAAGGGATGCATGAAAGGTAAGTTTTCTTTTACAGGGACTTTTGGGTTAAGGATTCATCTATTTAATGGGTGAAGCATTTAAGATGCTAATGCGATGGCATTAGTGAAACTATGAGATTGGGTGGAAGTTATGGGGGTTTTTCAGGTAAGCGAACCGTGGGATTTGGCGAACCGCCACATGTTATTTGCGATCGATTACAGTCTGAGATGAAGATGATGTTCGAAAGCATTTTTTTTTTGCATTCAGCTTTATGTTGGCGGTTCATGTTTTTTAATCGTTCTTAAGCGTTATGTGTTATGTCTTCTAAGACAACAATCTACTTTCACCATATCTATGATTTTATCATCATTTTCGACGACGGACCCACATGTGCGAGGAGCATCTTTAATATAAAAAATTCCGAAACAGAATAGACCAAAGTTGCCGGTAATTGGCTGTGACAGTGTGGAGACCATAAACATCATTTTTAGTTACGCAGCTTATATCTTCGCTTTAACTGTCAATGAACTTTTCTCAGTACTGAATGTCACTTTTCCAACGAACAGAAGCCTGAATTTGTTTGATCAGCACTCTATGAGATATAAATCACTATCCAGAACTGTTCGTTCCAAGACTGGCTGCGCCAGTTATAGTATACTATATATTAAAATAACAAAATTTGTTAATAAATAAAATGATTATTTATAACTCACGTCAATAAGAATAATGTTATATCATAGATTTTATTAGGGAAATGAACAATGTGATTTGAGCCTACACAGTACAAAGGCTAAAACCAAAACACAAGCGTTGTGCGAGAATGTCTTAACTCACTACACAAGCTGTAATTGCCACGTTAATGCTCTGGCGAATGGCGATAATCATTTTCTCGATTCTTTTCTGGCGCTGTATTCTTCAAAACGATTGCATGTGCGCCATCTGTTGGAATCGCCACACAACTCTGTCACCAGTAATTATGTTACGAGGGTAGGTCAATAAGCCCTTAGAAACGCCTACGATGGCGCTCGTAGCATCGCTGTGGTATGTTTTTAGTAAGCATTATTCCTCACTGGGTATCTGTCAATTCAATTTTGTATGATGAATTGGGTATAAAAAAAATATCAGGAAGGAGAGTGCCGCATTTGCTCTCAGCGGAGAACAAACGCAACCGCTTGGTCTCTTCTAAGTCTCTTTTGGAGCACATGCGTCGCAATCCAGATGAGTTTGTGGCCAGATTAGTAACTGTAGATGATGTAGTAGGTTTCTGTTTCAGGAAGCGCGTCTCCTTGTCCTGAAACGGATGAGGGATCTCTTATAGACCGCTACTGAAACAACGCACTACAGCAAGGGGTCGTTGCCGTGCTTCCTCTGATCCAGAGGGAAGAGCAACGTCCTTAATTTGGCACCAGTCCTTGGTTTCGCTGGTTTTCCGTGGGCGGGCAGGTGATACTACAAATCTGCAAATTGTATCTTTTGTGGAGATACCACGGCGGCACTTACCCGGTGGTTAGGCAAAAATTATAACAAGGTTTGCTTTGTTTTCCTTAAGTATAAGCGTTTTATTATATCAAATCTTATTAAAGTTTTCCTTTTGGTTACAGTGTTTTTCGGCTTTACTTCTAATGTACCCCTTCTAATGTACCTCCTATCGGGACAAACATTAAGGTTTAACTGCGGCCCGGAGATCATTCTACTATTCCTTTATAAATGAAAACAAATCGAGATTTGTATCTCAAAAAACGGGCAATTTCTTACACGAATCTCGGTTTTTGTATCCTGAGTGAGATGCTCAGTGTTTATTTAAAATAAGAAGTCAATTTCTTGAATTCTTACGAAACTATTGGATTCGGTTTTTTATTTGTTTTACTTGATGGAATTTTCCAGATAGAGGTAACGATCTCTGAATTTTGTATTTTGATGATGCCGTGGAGCAAATGTGAAACGATAAACGAATATTAGATTCGGTTATTGTGAATTATAATTTTAATTTGGATTTTGGATTAAATTATGCCGTGGAGCAAATGTGAAACGATAAACGAATATTAGATTCGGTTATTGTGAATTATAATTTTAATTTGGATTTTGGATTAAATTATGCCGTGGGGGCAAATGTTAAGCGATAAACGAATGTTTGATTCATTTATTGCGAATTTTGGATCATGTTTGGGTTTTTTTCAGGTGTTGACGGAATTTTGGGTTTTAGGGTAATATTGCTGGGATTTGGATGTAGGAATGGGGGAAAAAGGTGGTAGGGCTTTTTAGAGCACTACAATGGAACATGGATACATCACTACACTCCCGAGACGAGAGAAAATTCAAAACAGTGGATTGTTAAAGGCGAAGACGGTGAAATCAGCTGGAAAGGTTATGGCTACTGTGTTTTGAGATGCACGTGGTATTATCTTCATTGACAAGTTGGAAAAGGTACGGACGATAACTGGACAGTATTATGTGTCATTATTAGGTCAGCTAAATGAGAAAATAAAAGAAAATTGTCCTCCTTTTCTGAAGACTTATTGACCTGCCCTTGTATATAGACTCAGGTCTAAGCAGTTTAATTTTTGCTATGTTTACATCATTATATTCTCATAGCATCGAAAACCAAGGGTGAGCATCGCTCTTATTTAGGACATATTTTCGAACTTCTCCGAAAGTTTGTCTTAGTCATCAATACTAGCAAGTGCCACTACGGCATAGAGCAGGTCAATTACCATTGTGGGGGGTAAGGTTTAGTAGGTGTCAAGTACGACACGGGTTCACTTAACCTTCCACTGTATTCTCCCGAAACCCGTTCACAGGTATCCAATATACACGAATGAAGTTACAAGAATTAAAACGCGGGAGTTGTTGACTATTGTTGTAAGTGGTGCTTTATTGTTTATTTCCAATTCAAGGGTTCTTTTGATAACTTGACAGGATCTACAGCTTTACAAATTATTAATCAGAACTCCTTTGATAACTTGACAGGATCCACAGCTTTACAAATTATTGCACGGCACGTTGTTGAATAAGTGTCTATTATGAATTACAAGACTCCTTTGAAATTGCAAATTATTGCACGGCACGTTGTTGAATAAGTGTCTATTATGAATTACAAGACTCCTTTGATAACTTGACAGGATCCACAGCTTTACAAATTATTGATCTTTAACATATTAAATTGTTGCACGGCACGTTGTTCAATAACTGTCTATTATAAATTACAAGACTCCGTTGGTAACTTGAGAGATTTTCTCCAGACACGGTTATTTCAATACCGACTTAGACTCACAACTCTGTCGAAGCAATCCTTGGGCACGTGCGTACGGTTGTGTGATAAGAATCTGACTGTCATAGACCGGAGACGTGTGCCCCGTTTGAGTGATAATTATCGACTGACTTCTGTCGATCTCTTCCTATGGTCTCTGCAAGACCCTCGTTCGAAAAGGGGACGAAAAATAAAAGAAATTGTTTGCTTTTGCGCACTAGCCAGCCGATGTGGTTGCGCTCTCTCTTGTGCGCTCTTCATTTCCCCATGCGCATCGGGGTGGATAAGCGCTAGCGTATTCCTTGCACGCCGATGTGCGCAGAGTGGGTGAAAAACTCAAAGCTAGGAGCGCAATAACTTGGGGTTGATCTGGTTACGGGCCAACCTTGAGTCCGGGTCCCCCCAACATCCACTAATCCCATTTCGTTAGTTTCCCCTCTTTACCTTTAAACGGATAACAACTCGCCAAGTAGTTAATTTGCATAAACTATTTTATGCAAATTCTACTTGGCAGAGAAAATAATAAAAACCGGCGTTGGCGTCGAATAATAAAATAAAACGACGACGGCAAAAAACTAAAATAATTCATTTGACGTTAAACTACGCACGAGGTCACACAATGGTCTATCAAATACCTTCTAGTGCATCATTAAGTAGTGACCGATAAGGAGAGCGCAACTACGGATGAACAGGGGAGCAACCAATCAACGCCCCCTGCACCCAGCCGCCGAAGAACCAACAGCTGACAAATAGCTTCTCCAGCGACCGCTCAACGGTCTCCAAAGTAAGTCCCATTCCCTTACTAGAAATATTATTGACTATATAAGAAACATAAAATTAATTAGGTAATTATTAAATAATTGTTAAAATAACATAACAATCTGGCTTAGTGTGCGTGTGGTAATGTGGCCTCCGAGGTGTTCCACACTGGGGTAGTGTGTTGTGATGATTATCCCGGAGGCATGTGGCGGTGGAAAGGAAGAAATGCGGAGGAGAGAAAAATGTGTTTTACTCTATTCACCTGAGAAAAGAGATGTTTGATCCCCAGCGAATAGAGGAACTGGGAAAAGAGAAAGTAACGCTAGGGAAATATTATCACGTGATTCAATCGAATGTTTTGATAATTTCCCCAGCGGTTATGCCATGATGCGACAACTTCGACCAGCTGGATTTGGTTGTCCGAGAGGAGATGGAATTATCCGGAAATGGTGGGTGGTTCTCCCACACCATAGTTTCCTCATTAACAGACAAAATATTCGACCATTACCAGACAAAGTTGAAGCCCTCATGCTGTTGCTTGGCTCACTAACGTACAGGAACTTAGGCGGAATCTGGGCATACTGAATTTTAAGGTCCCACTCTCCGCAACGCCGGCCACACACAAGTACTTCTGCACAAGTAAATGATTTTAGCCAAGGAGGATAATAAGATCCTCGATAGTAAAGTGGTTAGTATACCCGCCTATCACGCGGAAGACCGGGGTTCGATTCCCCGTTGGGGGGCATCTGCCGCAAGACTAATAACCTTGCCCGAAAAAAAAATCTTTATGGAAGATTTAACAAGCCTCAGGACTTGCTAAATAAGGCCAAGACCGGCTCCCGGTTGTAGTGCTGATGATGATGATGATGATGATGGATAATAAGAGGACTGGCATAATCAGCTGAGAAGTTATTTCGCCCCTCGAAGGAACAGCTGGCTAATACAACTTGCTTACGACATCCTATTGAAGGGGCTCCATTCTCTATCCAATGAAATACGATAGACGCAGTAATGGGAGCTGTACTAGAACAGGAATATGAAGGAATATTGGAACCGCTTGGATCCTCTTCGAAGACGCTCTGCTTAACTCAGCGACATTACAAGGCCTACGACCGCAAAATACTCACTATTTACAGTGCTGTAAAATACTTTCTGCACGTAATTGAAAGACGACACTTCACCACAACGAGAGGCTACGAACCACTGATTTTCGCTTTTCAGAAGAAAGTGGGAACTGGATCATTCAACTATTGAACTCCGTGCTGCCATCAATAAAGCCAATTTCACACAAACACGGCAGGATGACAGTAAACTAGATTCTTTATTAAAAAGTTATCTGTGAATTTACCCCAGGGTGGTGAATGGCGGAATTATATTTAGTATCGCAGCTAGCGCTATTTAGAATTAAGTTACATTGTAATAAATAATAATAATAATAATATATTTAGTATCATATCTCAATGGGAATATCGGGTCCTTATATACTAGTAAAACTTCGAAAACAAATTACTTCTTAATTGTACTTATAATACTAGCAAGTATATTATGTTTTGTTTCATATACTTACCACTATGAATATTTTGATTTGGACTATGTGAGCCGGGATTCTGACCACTAGGCAAAGGCATCCCGCTACCGGCACCTGGACCCTGTGCGGCCTTCATCAGCTTTTTGTACTTTGACCTTCGGTTCTGGAACCAAATTTTCACCTGAAAGAACAGAACAAAAACACAAATCTTTCATTTCAATATCTCATTTCCAATTTCACATACGTCGTCAGACATTATTCAAGTTGTAAGACTTAAAGAAAACGAGGCCAAAAGCGGCAACAAATCACTGACACATGCAGTAGACGAGAGAAAAAAAAACATTACAAGGTTACTGTGTTTCACATCACAACTACAATCTATTCTGATCGTCTATCCTCATTCAGATATCGTACAACGTTCGCGCAATACCTCACTTCATGCCCGAGGCCTCTACGTATAGCATCTGTAACTCTGTCTCGAGCCAGAGTTCTAAACTATAAGTCGGGAAACAAATACCAAAAAAAAAGAGTTAAAAACGCCTCGAAGCTTCGGACTCATTCGAAACTTTTCGTTCCGCGGAGCACTCTATCATTCTATTCAAAAGTCTGAGACCAGCTTTCTGTATCTGTGTGTCAGTAGATACAAAACACTAGTTAAATTCTGATACAAACAATTTAGTTTTTTGTTTGTCTGGCTTGATGTTTTATTTCTTCTCTGGTGCTTTTTTTTCTTATTATTTTTGTTGCAATGAAGGTCATCACAGTTTATGTACAAAGCAAGTAGCTGAGCGCGAGCTATTGTTCCGAGGGTTTTGCCTTGTGCACGCGCGTACTTCAGGGGCCTAGATATAGTTCGTAGGCCAATTTCAGGCATTTTTTCTCTCAGACTCTTATCGAGTAACTAGTAAGAGTTTGTTATTAGGTGGAGTAGTACGTTTTTGTTTTTATACAATTTTTAATGACAAAACCAAGACATATATCTGCCGCAGGAGTTAAACCCGGTTGCGATTTGTAGGAGGCGGGAACGCTAGTTATTGGATATAATTTATGAATCTTTAAGTGGATATCCATTAATACCTCGAAACATATTAGACACGGATGCATTTCTTCATTAGGTCGGCGCACGAATCTCTGTTAAGTTAAAGAGCCTGAAATGTATCTGATCATAATAAGCCGCGCATACGTAATTAAGTATCTATTTGTTATTGTTTCTACACCTTTGCCGATCATTAATCATTGCGATGAATTGAGGTTCTGTATCTTTTCGACTAGCATCATAACTCAAAAGACGTGTGGGTTTTTTTAAATATGTGAATTTGTTTCATACTGCTCGAAACAAGTGTACGTTAGTCGAGCGCTTTAGCTTGACAGGCAGTTTTGAGTAATGGGACGAAACACCGACTGTGAGACATAGGTCAAAGGTGAACTGCAGTAGGAATATGATAAATTGCTGTCAAGCTGTGGACTGTCATGTCTAAAGAAAAGGGGTGCCCAGTCAGGTACGTTAGTGACAAGCCGGTATCAAAGCGATACGTTCATAAAGGTGAAGGTCAAACAAATGCTAATCTCTGAAGAAGATCGGATTCATATATTAATTTGTATATCTGACAGACGCGTGACAATAGACGAATTCCCACAGGTCAGGCTTAAATTTATTGCTAAGGATAAAATGGAAAATGTTGCAAAATAATTAAAAATTGAGTAGACTAATCAGTTAAGTACATATAGAAGAATAAAACATAGAGCTGACCGGGTGAATAAATAGTCCGTACCTGCACAGTTTCGCTGTCAGAAGGAAAACCAACGACTGAGAGAATAGATATTTGAAATACAATTATTCAGTATAAAAATATTTTTACTCTCACCATAAATAGCTCCTGGCAATTCCCCGAAGACCTAAGACTCAATAAAAATCAATAAACCGTGGATGCAAACAGAATTCAATTAATTGAAACAACATTCTTCATTCAAATTAGTGAGCTGTTGTCTATTTGATTTCTAAGTATATTTTTCTTATCAAGCTGAATGCTTCATATCAACCTGATTCGAAAAAGTAAGGCAATTGTTTACACTTTTTTTTAGATCGAAGCCTCAGTTTTGCAAATTTGTAGAAGAATTGAACAATTGAGTAATTAGAAACGTGCGGCGTTTGCATTAATACAAGTTTAAACAATTGTCCAGGAAAGTCTGTGTCAATAATTATGACTGAGTTGCTAACGAATCTATAATTCAAAATGTTTCCAAATCAGTAATGTCAACTAAAATTAATAGGAGGGAGTACAGTTTGCATACATTTTATTATAATTTGCTATCGACTTACGCATATGAATACTGTTATGGTATATGAAGGCTTGTAATTACGTAAAATAATCGGCAATAGATTCTGGATACACTTGCGTAAAGGAGCCATTGTTAGAAGAGATTTAGCCGCGCGCTCATTAATCAAAAAAAGGCTGTTGATACCGGATTAGGTTCTGGTTAGAGTCAGTTTTTAAAAATTATTTCAATAGCGTCATATACATCACTGAACTATAAAGTACATGTATTTAAATGCGGACAGTTCTGCCGCCCTCAAATTTATGAAACAAATTTCATAGGTTTGTTTTTTCGCTACTCCTATGAATACATCGAATAGGTTTTTGATAGCACTGGTTCCACCACTGGTATTCACTTTAATCTCGGATATCATTATTCCTATCGTGAAAATAAGTAGTTAGAGTACCTGTTGTTTTGGGTTTGGAAGCCATCCCGACAGAAAATTTAAATGATACTTTTTCGAAGAAACTCATTCTACTATTCGCAAATTTCTGAACCATATAGGGAGTTTGTGGCGGTTCCGCCAAACCCCACTGTTACTTACCTGAAGAACCCCCATAACTTCGGCCCAACCTTATAAGTTTCGCTAATGCAATCGCATTAGCACCTTAAATGTTTCACGCATCAAATACATCAAATTTATATGACCTAAAAGTCTTTGTAAAAGAATTCTTACCTTTCATGCATTTCTTCGCATACAAATTCCCTACAAGAATTCTTTCCATTATACAGGAGCATAAACCAAAACCTATTCGGTACCTTCGGGTGTCAGGCAAATTCCAACCTTCCCACACCTGCACCGCAATCTCCCCCCAGCAAAAACATTTCTTTCCCAATGATAATTACTGCTTTCAATGCATTACCTGGAAATGACCGCAACGAATTTTTGCTACAAGGGCATTCATACATGTATCAATGCATCTCTGCGTTAGCGACCCAGAGCCGAATGTCCAATTAGTGTAGATATACACACTAGAGTTCGGCACTTGCGTCGCCATAGATGCCATGTACAATTGACACAGATGGTATATACGAGGGTTGCCTCTTCCGTTTCGGGATTTGGCAACCCTAGTGTTGCAATCCGGCAATTGACAGCTCTGTCGTAAAGTTGGACATTTTTGAGGTTATACGCACTCAGAACGTTTTGACATACGAGCGCTATTTGTGTTGTTTACAGTAACTTAAAAGATTCATCTCGGCCCAAAAATGGAATTAAATCGTCAACATTTTCGTGCGATTATTTTTTACAACTTTCGGTGTGGATTAACTCAGCAACAGTGCATGGATGAACTTAATTCAATTTTTGGCGATGAAGCTCCATCAAGGAGCAGTGTTTATCGATGGTATGGTGAATTCAATCGTGGTCGTAGTTCACTCCAAGATGAATTTCGTGAAGGTCGTCCAAAATCAGTTGTTGTTCCGAAAACCATTGATGCTGTGCGCGAACTGATATTGGAAGACCGTCATGTGACCGTCAAAAAAATTTGTTCGCGTTGGATCCCACACAATTTGTCAATCACCCAAAAAAAGGCTCGTGTCAATTGGTCGAAAGAAATGTTCAAAAAATACGGTCGCGGTGCTTCGAAACACGTCTATGACATCGTGACAGGTGATGAATCGTGGATTTACGCGTATGAGCCCGAAAGTAAACAGCAGTCGACTGTCTGGGTGTTTCAAGATGAGCCAAATCCAACAAAAGTTGTTCGCGCACGAAGCACTTCCAAGCAAATGGTCGCCTGTTTTTTTCGGAAAAACTGGACATGTCGCAACGGTACCACTAGAACAACGCAGAACAGTCAATTCTGAGTGGTACACAACCATTTGTTTGCCAGTTGTCTTCCAAGAAATCAGGAAAACCAACCGCCGAAGACGGATCACTCTTCACCACGACAATGCGAGCTCTCACACATTGGCTGCGACAACTGCATTTTTGAGCACCCAAAACATCGATTTGATGGGTCATCCGCCGTATAGTCCTGACTTGGCACCGAATGACTTCTTTTATTCCCGTACGTAAAAAACAAACTGAAAGGTCAACGTTTTTCGACACCTGAAGAAGCGGTTGCTGCATTCAGAATGCATGTGTTGGAGATACCTCAATCAGAGTGGCAAAAGTGCTTCGAAAATTGGTTCAAACGCATGTAAAAGTGTATAGATCTTCATGGGGAATATTTTGAAAAACAATAAAGTGATTTTCGATGGTCAATATTTGTTTTTGTTCTCTAATCCCGAAATATAAAAGGCACCCTCGTACAAACCGTCATTGTATAACCATCTAATCTGCTTTGCAATGACTTGCAACTATCGATACAGCTGCAAGCACTTTACCCAGAAATGCTCCTTTGTTTGAATCTCCAAACAAGCATCGACTTCGCGCATAGCTGCCGGATTGAATTCAAGCATAAACAATGCAAATATAGAATCCGTTACCCACAAACGAATTTCCCTGCATATACAAATGCAAGCGAGGGATTCGTTTTGGCCGCCAACCCATTAGCACCTTTTCCCAGTGGCTATTCGCCTATTTACACAAGGACATCACTCATCTAAGACTTTTATGATGCCCTCGTCCCATATTTGCTTCTAGCACATCTCTTCGATGCATCGTCGTCTATTTATTTAGCCGCGTGCACATCATAAACCATAATCGCCCCGATTACTTTGTCCTTGGCGCCTGCCTGCTTTGTTTTTCCATTGCCTTCGCGCATTAGTAAACAACACAGAACTGAACAATCACACACATACCACCATGACCTCCATTACGAGATCTGGTTTCCTATTCCACCAAAAGAGACTTTACGTTTCTTTGGTGGCAGGTAAAAACGGTATCCTTAGTGGAGAGGATATCTACCACCACACCACAAACTTGTGGCGGTTCTTTAAAGTCTTCTCTAAGAACCATCCATTTCCTACCAAATTACCTTCCTCCTGCTTACCTGCAATCGAGCAGCGTAAGCTACATTTTATTTGCTTTCACCTGAAAGTAAAACTCCAGCAAGCATGCACATCAAACAAATTATTTCGTTCATATCACATGAACCATATCAACCCAATCGACTCAGCTTGTCAGCAATTATAATCGGTAAACAGTCGTTGGCCAGCGTAATTGTTGACACAGCTGTAGCCGATGTTTCTGCTGCGGTTCATGATTGAATATTCCTCCAATCCCAAGATTCGCTACAGTTGCGACCAATTTTTTTTATCGGTTATCTAGCGATCATGGGATTTGGACACGAATATGATTGACGTTAGACAATCATACCCATGTTCATGCCTAATGATGCTCCGGCCGTAAAACAAACAAACACACAGGTGTACCACTGTGTTTATTTTACTTACCAACCACTGTCCATGTTTCCTCTGGGTGAGGCGTACGCTTACGCATCTGCAAGTCAAATTCCTCAACCATCACACCCTATTACCTTAAACAATAGCTACCCTAGCCACTGCTATCGTAAACATACCCCAAACGTTCGGTTGACCTATCGTCACCAAAGAAAGTATAGCCTACAAGGGCATGATCGTGAACACCTAAGTAAACACGATAATGTTCCTATGTAGCATCGGCTAAACCATTAACAAGTGCAGGATCGTTCGTTATCGGGTTTTCAGAAAAAGGGGCATCGTACATTGACCTGTACAGATATATGAAAAATCCATATTTATGGCGGCTGGTGGAAGTTAATCTCGACGTACACGAAGAGTCAAAATTTATCCGCAGTGGAGTAAGGTCGTGAGTAGTTTCGTCCGTTGAAAGTCATATAGCTCGCGTGATAATATATTTTTTCTTTTAAGTGCATATAAGTGAATTCCATAATTTCCGGTTCTCGGTAATCAAAAGTTTTAGGAAACCCTTTTCTGCCTTCGGAAACTTGTCCGAAAGTGACATTAAAACATAAAAAAAAAGAACAAGAACTACGTGTATTGACTCCAGGTGGAACGAGAGATACAGGTCGTGGTGATTACTTAAAGGACAAACCAGCAACAGTGTAATCCATATTCAGTGAAAATAAAAGGAAGTTTTACGACAAATAATACCTGTGTGTTTTTCTTTATTTATGTTGTGTTCTCCCGGTGATTAATTCGCTCGTTAATCACTCATCAATCGTTTGTTCAGCAGAGAGTGGGAAGTCTAGTGAACCCTGCGTCCTTGCCGACGCCCTGACTAGACTTATAACTCCACGAACTCACCCCATGAGCGGGTCGGCTCTGCACGAGCCGTTTGTCGCGGAGTCAAATTACATCCGGCGACCACCACGGGCGTGCCGCGCCCGCTGTCCGTAGCGCTGCGGACACGCGAAAAGTCAACCGCGAGTCGCGTGATTAACGTTTATCTCCAAATCGTGAATTGTGTACGTTGAACGATTCAACGAGTGCGGTTAAATTAAGATAGGTGAAAGATGGTAGTGACATTTAGTTCATGTTTTTTTTTTCGTTTAATAAATCCAAAAGTAACTATCGGTTACCTTCAACGAAGTAACCTTTTAATTAATAAACAACAGAAACAAGTGAATCTAAGTGTTTAATTTTCCGGCTGAAATTCCGGGGTGTTTTTAGTGTGTTTACTTCCTTCCCGTTTTCTCCTGGTGAACAGTTCCCTTTTGTTGCTGCGGTGGAACAATCGGAGTGTTAACGAAAAGTTGTGAGACGAAGTAGAACTCGCCCCCCTGCCGGTGCCACGACTTCGTACCCCACAAGGTCATACCTGTAAAACGGGGACAGACAGACCAGGCTTCGCTTGTGTTCTAATGACGGAATCGAGTCTCTTTTCAGTGCTCGACTTTGCATCCTATCAAATTTGTGCAAAGCTCTTGTTGAATATTTTGACCAAATATGGAAGCTGAATTCCAGTTTTAGAACTATACATCTCTTGTAAATTGGAGTTGAATTAGTTGAAGTAAAGCATTTCCTACGTAGCATTTGCCTCCACATTTTATGAGTTTTAAAGTCGAATAGAAAGTCTAAGGCATAGAGAGTTCTGTGGTTTCGATGGGAAGTGCTATTTGTAGGCAATAGTTTTACTGCAGACAAAGAGATATATTATCTTTTGGAGCCATTGAACTCCACCCAGGTAGATAAACCACATTCTTATATTTTATTGAGATCAAAGTACGAGGCGCTCAGTTCTGCTTCAGTGCAAAATCAAAAAGACTTGATCGTAGTTGTAAGCGAAAATCAACGGATTTGGGTGGTAAAAAGGAAATCGTTGATAGTAATAAGAAACAGGCGACAATACGAAACCCTGACGAATACCGGGATTAAAACGGCAGGATACACCTAAACAAACACCCAGAAATATTGTCTATTACCCATTATATGAAAGATTCGTTGACTCCAGAGGAGGGTAATATTGAGTGGAAAGCGGAACTTGGCGAGTGCTTTTGAGGTATCCAAAGCGGCAATCGTCCCTGCATATGAGAACTCTATAAGCCCGCCAAAACCGTCGGTACCACAGTTAATGAGAAACTCAAAGTACTCAGGCGAAATAAAAAAAATGCATTGGGCATTTGGGAACCTTCTGTGGCGGTTTCGCCAAACCTCACTGTCTACTTACCCGAAGAACCCCCATAACTACGACCTAACCTCCATTAAGTTTTCGCTAATGCAATCGCATTAGCACCCGTAAATGCTTCACGCAACAAATGACCAAATGTATTCAGCCAAAAGCTTCTGGAAGAAAATTCCTACCTGCATCCATTTATTCGAATTCAAAATTCCTTTTAAGAATTCTGTTCCAAACAGCATATCCCAGAATATAAAGCTTATCGGTTCACATATAATGCAACCCCATAATCAGAGAATCTTAACCTTGAATTGGCTATTCCCAGCCTCACAGGTGTACAACAATGTCTTACATATACATTGGGTGGCGATTCATTGTCCACCTGCCAAAGCAGCGTCGGCAGCTTGTTTGTTCAGCTGGCATTTACCCGACCATGATCCCTCGTCTAAACGAATAAATAATCACAAATTTCGTTCTTTGCCACAAACGAATTTCCCTGCATATACGAACGCAAGCAAGGGATTCGTTTCGGCCACCGGCCCAAGATACGATATACACTTCTCATTGTATAAAGTATTGTAATCCATTAGCACCTCCTTCTAATGTATTCGGCTATTTACACAAGGGTATCACTCAGCTAAGACTTTTATGATGCCCTCGTCCCATCTTTTCTCTTAACACCATTTCTTCGATGCATCGTCGTCTATTTATTTAGCCGCGATGCACATCCTAGACAACGATCTATACGGTCCCTTTGTCTTTTAATTTCCTTGGATCCGTTCCTCATGACCTCGAGGCATGAGCAAACAAAGACCCAATTAGCATCCAATGAGATTCGGCTTGTTTGCTTAGCCGAACTCACATCGTATGGATGCACATTATGCCCTTTCTTTGTTTTAGATTCGTTCTCATTGTTTCGTCCCATCAATGAACCAATGCACACACATACATGTGTACCTTAATTTGAGAGAGCCGGTTTCACTGGTAGAATTTCTATTAATAGCGATTTAATATCGCTGAGTCTTTACCCATCATCCGACCAAGCTGGTCGCCTCGCCCTTCGCTCCCCGGTGCGCACGGGGACGCGTTAATTCGGAGTCGCCAAGTTGTGTCTAGTACTTAGTAATTTCCCGAACAATAAATTAAAGTTCCTGTTGCGTCTAGTACTTAATAATTTGTGAACAATAAATTAAAGTGCCTGTGGTGACGAGTTCCCCGTAAATTATTAACCGAAATTTAAAGTTCAAGTATCTCTCAAACAAAAATAGACCTCGGTCTTCTGTAATCTAATTAAATTCAATAAATAATAATAAACTAAATCCGTATGTTTTATTCCTCCTGTTTTGCTCCTTGGTGCGTTGCTCGAATATTTTATTGTCTCAAACGGTGCTTCTCGGAGACTTATTTGGTGAACAGTTTCCTTTTGTTGTGACGATACACCAATTATGATGGAGGAAGGACGTGAACCTAGTGCCCGTGTCTTGGCACAATACTCCTACCGCACACTTCCCCCATTTGAACAACAATGAATGTATTTGTCATGACAATACGAATACACTACATGGGCTAAAAAATCCCGGGATTTTTCAATAGGTGGTGCCACTAAGAAATGAACATAACTCATTTCGAGAGGCTCACCTGTCACTAGTTCAAGTATAAAGTTTCGTGACATTTCGTCCATTCGATTACAAGTTACAATCGTTTGAGTGACGTTACGTCAGCTTTCGTAAAAAAAAAAATGGAAAAACAGGAATATCGTTTTGATGGGAAAAAACGTTTGAACAATCATTGCAATGGTTATCTCACGACTCCTTCTTCGAGAACAACAGTTTATCAGCGGTTATGTGAATTTAAAGTGGGTCTTACAAGCACTGAAGACACGCTTCGCTCTGGAGAACTAAAAGTGGCTACGAATGCGGAAATCATAAAGCAAGCGCTTCGAATCATTATGAGTGATCCTAAAGTGGAGTTGCGTGAGTTAGCTGAGTCCATGGGCATTTCAAGAGAATAGAGTGTGTGTGTGGGGGGGGGGGGGGGGGGGATCTTTTGGAGATGAAAAAGCTATCGGTGCGATAGGAGCCGCGTTTGCTAATCATGGACCAAAAACAGCAGCGCGTGGACGATTCATCGGCCGGTTTGTCCTCGTTGCAGCGTAATCGAGTGTACTCTTTTGTACGTATAGTGACGATGGATAAAACATGGGCCCTTTATTATACGACTGAACTCAATAAGCACTCTGCAGATTGGGTTGACATCAACGAAAACCGACCAAAGCGGCCAAAAGACCAACGCTCGGCCGGGACGGCTACGGCATCCGTTTTTTTTTTTTTTTTTTTTTTTTTGGGAGCACATGGCTTAATCTTTATCGATTACCTACAGAAGGGAAAAACAGTCAGAAAAGAGTATTGGTAAACTAAATGACAAAATAAAGATCAAAACGGATCCGTATGGCAAATTAACCCTCCGTATGGCGAAGTAAAGTTCTGTACAAACACCATAACGTACCGTCAAACACGCCCTCAAAAGCGATGGCCAAATTGCACCAATTACGATTTGAACTGCTTGCTCACCCACCGTACTCTCCAGGCTTAGGCGCGACGGCCATTATATTTCCCCAAACCTCATGCGGTGGGTCCAGCGAAAGAGATTCAGATCAAATGAGGAAGTCATCGTTGAAACCGAGGTGTATTTCGATGGCTTGGACGTTTCGTACTACAGAAAGGGCATCAAAATATTGGAATATCGCTATATCAAGTGTATCGTCCTCGAAGGCAATAATGTTGAGGAATAAATACAACTTTGCCCAAAATAACACTTGTTTTCATTATAAATCCCGGAACTTTTCAGCCTATGTAGTAAGTGTATTCTCAACACGATCTAGATAGAATTTATAACAGCGTTATTCGTTACTTTAATATTTTAGATTTTATGTTTTCTATTATCCTCAGGAATTACAGATGTATTATAGGATAACATTTAAGAAATTGTTTCACTCTCTATATTTTATATAGCCTCCAAATGTTCTAATTGTTAATATTTATACAAATGTTTCACTGTTTATTTTTTCTATTGTCCTAAAACATTCCATATGTATGGTAAAAATGTTCACTGCCCATTTTTGGCACAAAGCACACACACGCGCGTTTTTATTTTAATCTTTATTTGTTTATTTTTTTTTTATATTCTTTTAATTATGTTTTTTTTATATTATGTTTTTTTTTTATTTGTTTATTTATCTATTTGTCGTACTGCTTTTTCTTGCATGGAATTTTTGAAAACTGGCAGAATCTAATGATGACGCTCTTTTGGCCATGTATGCTTGCCCAGTACCTGGGTTGCCCCATAATTTTAATTGTATAACCATGTGTCACGATATAGATGCGGGACGTATGGGAGATAGCCTTGTGGTTGTGGAGCATGTGAGGGTGGCCGAAGGGTCAAATATTACTCTATGGTTGATGAGAAAATTTGTAAAGCTGCTACTCACTCACGAGACGTAAAGCCATTCCAGAGTAAAACGTATCGGATCAGGCAATGTAACCTTCATATTGTTCGAATTGCGAACTCCGCGCTCTTCATTCCAAGAAATCAATCGATGAGATACCCACAATTTGATCATCGTTTTCGTCGCGCTGCTTCAGTACCTCCCTCTCGGATAAGATCAAAGACGTCTAGCTTAGGATATACACAATACTATCTTCACGTTGTTATCGCACCACCACAGTTTCTCCTGAAACCCGCGCGATAAGGATGCTGGAATATTAACAAAATATTTCATTGTATTGTTATCGTACTGCGGAAATTCGTTACCACCAGAACGTATGCGACTAAATCGAACATGATTTCTATTGACCTATAATCCACGTGTATGTGTGAGTGGTATCTGGTAAATGCCACTCTAGGTGGGGGAAATCGAACAAGATGGAATAATTAGTCATGAACACAACTCTTCAATGAGTCAATACGGGTACAAGATATAGACGGTCATCCCGAAAATACACTGGGCCTCTTTTTCACCTCCCGCCCAAACAAATACACAATTGAAGTTTCCTCGCCCTTGGGCACTTCAGATCGTTGTGCCATGTCAACTAAATTAGATCTCGTAATGAAGATCATGGTGGTGTATGTGAGATCGTTCAGATCTGATGTTGTTTACTCGTGCTCGAAGGCAATGGAACAACGCAGCAGGCGGGCGGCAAAGACAAAGGAGGAAACGACCAAACGCATTGTTCGGTAATGCGGGTTATTGTTTACGCGATGCGTCGTCGCTATTATCGACGTTGGGAAAAAAATGTGCTAATGGGATTGATGGCAGAAACGAATCCCTTGCCTGGATTTGTATACGCAGAGTAATTAGTTTGTGGCGGCGTACGAAATGGATGATTGTTTGTCTATTGAACAACGAATCGCTGGTCGGCTTGTTGCAGCTGTAAAAACAAGCCGTCCGACATTACCTTTCAAATTATAACAATGCGTGCCGAATGGTTTGTATTTAAGGTGCAAATGCACATTAAGGAACTATTTTAAGAATTTTAGATAATGCGTTGTATGCATTAAATGTCCTTGAAAAAGGAATATGTCTTCAGGTGCCAATACAAATGTCTTGGCGGTGCACAATAGGAGTTGGGTTGTAATAATGGGGGTTCTGCCTGATAAGTTAAGAAAGAAATCTTACGGAGAATCGTATGCGAAGAGATGCATGAAAGGTAAGTTTTCTTTTCCAGGGGCAGTTTAGATTACAGGTTGATCTCTTTAATGCGTGAAGCATATAAGATTGGGTGAAAGCTATGGGGGTATTTCAGGAAAGCGAACCGTGGGGTTAGGCGGAAAGGCCACAGTCCTATCACAAAATCAAAATTTCTTGAAAAGCTAAGTGTACGCTATAAGGCCTGAGACCACCGACGAGCTCAAGGCAAACATTAGTGCCGAAATAATCGCTATACTGCCCGTGATATTCAAGATAGTGATGGAAAACGGAGCAAAAAGGGCACATTTTGCTTTAGTCAATAGATGCGGCCACTTGATTGATGTTGTATTTAAAAACTAGTCCAAATAAATTGTAAAGGACCAAATTAAATAAAAATCCTACGTATATGGACTTTTTTTAGTCATTCAATATTCACATACCGCTATAAAAGATGACGGACCCGTTATATAGGGTGGCGCAAAATTAATCATCCATTTTGTTTTTAAATTACTTTTTTATTAAATAAAAAAAATTGATTTTGAGTGATGGAAATCTTTATTTGGACTTTTACATTTTTTTCTGTTCAGTTAAGAGATGACTGCAGCTAGACAGATTCACAAATGGCAAAATTATTGATGTACGACGCCATTTGCAAAAATTATAACATCTCCCGATAGAGTGATTAATTTTGCGCCACCCTATATATATATATAACATTGTTTAATTTAAATTCAATTATATTGAGTAGATTTTGGTGAGGTGTTAATTTGTCTTCCCGATTTTTATACCCAATCAAAAGCTGGCAACCCGTCTCCAAAGATTTTCCGCCTGTTTGCTTATTTGTTTGGAGTTGAGGTGTTGCCTTTATTGCTTTGCACTTCTTACATTATTTTTATTCATCATTATATCAGGGAACTTGGTCATCCACCAAACCCTTTTACATCTCTGTGTCCCCCGAAAAGGGAATTGTGATAAGATTCTGGGTATTATAGCTCGCCTAAGACATTTCGACAAAACATTTGCATGAAAGTGGCATCTGGTCCCCTCCGCAGCAAACCCACAAAAAAGAAGCCTTTTCGGCCCTAAGCGGCTGCCCAAACCACTTTCAACGGGGTCTCCCAATACTCTTCCCCTAATCATTTACTACAAGAATGTCAGAGGACTACGGTCCAAAACCCATTCGATCTTACAAAATGCTCACTCCTTTCCCTTTGATATATATGCACTGGCCGAAAGTAACCTCACCCCCAGTATCAATAGCCTGGAACTGTTCCCCCACTCCTTTACAGTTTTTCGGGACGACGAGGTCCATCATTCCGGTCCTGACACCCCCTGCCGAGGCGTGCTGCTTGCCATCCAAAACGGACTTACATCTTCTCTTATCACCATCTCTTCTTCTCCCAACCTCGAGTATGTCGCAATGAAAATTGAACATTGTTCAAAGCCCGTGTACATCATATGCTTTTACATACCGCCATCGCAAGCTATCGAGTCATACGAACTCGCTATTGATCGACCGCATAACTGAGCCTAGTACTTCCCAAGACGACATTGTAGTCCTTGGTGATTTTAATCTCCCCCATCTCCAGTGGACGCTGTCTGACGACTACTCCCACTACATCTCAAACCCCACTACTACTAAGGAATATCTCTTTATAGACAGCCTCACTGGCTCTAGCCTTTGCCAAGTAAGCAATGTCCAAAACCATCTGGGCAGACAACTTGACTTTGTGTTCACGACAGAACCCTTTAATTCCTCAGTCGTCCCTAGTCCGCACAGCCTCTCAACTATTGATAACCACCACCAGCCCACAGCACACCTCCCCCATATCAATTTTCTTTCAACTTCCGAAAAGTCAATTTCCGCCTCATAAATGAGTACCTCAGCAATATCACACTCTGCGTAAAAGATATAAGTGTAGAGGGCACAACAGCTTCGCTCTACACAGAAATCCACAACGCCACATTAATATATGTCCCATACTCCTGACACAGGTTATTATTCTCTTCCCCCCATGGTATAACCATAAACTACGCACCCTTCGTAACAAGAGGAACAAGTTGTAGAACACTTTCCAAAACACGCGTTCTACCCTTGACTACTTCAACTATCTGGGTTACTTTTACCAATGCACCGAGCTTTACAGCTCTCTCTACCACAATTACCTTGCCCAAGCTCAATTCAACCTGATCAACGACCCCAAATCTTTCTTCCACTTCATCAACCACAAATGGAAATCTGATGCGTATCCCACCTCCCATTCCTACAGCTCAACTACTACAACGGACTCCCAAACCATATCCAATCTTTTCGCGTCCTTCTTCAAACTATCCTCTCAGGCAGGTCCATTACTGCTAACCTAGTCGAATTCACATCCCACACACTCCTTGCCCTAAAAAACGGCGATGAGTTCGACTTTAGCAAGGCCTTCGACAAAGTCTCCCATAACCTCATTCTCTTCAAGCTATCCTCCCTCGGTTTCGAACCCCTGCTAATTAAGCGGGTCTCATCAGATCTCAGTTATCGAACCTGCCGCCTGCGATTTAGATCCACCGTCTCCGATCCTTTTTTCCCAACCTCAGGTGTCCCCCAGGTCAATCATCTCGGCCCTCTGCTATTTATCCTAACCATAAACGACATAGGCTCTTGCATCAATCACTCCTTCATCTCGCTTTACGCGGATGATTACAAAATGTTCAAGACAATCCACTCTCCCCTTGACTCCTCACTTCTCCAATCGGATCTTGACAGCTTTTCGACTTGGTGCCAAAATAATTGCCTAGAAATGACTATCGCCAAATGTCACACAATCACCTTCTCTCGGAAGAGTTCCCCCACTCACCCACGCTCCTATCTCTTACTGAACCAACCGATAACATCGGTTGAATTGATACGCGATCTGGGCATCCTATGCGACAAGGAGCTCAAATTTACCGCACATTTTGATAACATGATCCTCAAGGCCAACGCCGCCCTTGGGTTTGTTAAACGCTGGTCGAAGGAATTCCATATGTCATCTGATCACTCTACATAACTTTTGTCCGGCCACTACTCGAATACGCTGGTCAGGTCTGGTCCCCGTATCAAGTGACTCACATTCGCAGGATTGAGGGAGTTCAACGTCGTTTCTTGCGCTTTGCCCTCCGCGGACTGGGAAAATCCGCAAATTCTACCACCACTTCAAGAGCGCAGAATCCATGCCGACATCATCTTTGTCCATCGCCTTCTGTCTGGCTCAATCAATTGCCCAAGCTTGCTCTCCACTTTAACATTGCATACAAACCCCCGTAACGTACGTAACCCTCTACTGTTTTACATGCCCGGTCACCACACTCCTTACGGCGCTAACGAACCCATCTCGCGTATACTAAGACAGGCCAACTCTTTCCCCACCTCCTTCGATTTCAACATCTCCACTCCCGTTCCTAAACGACGTCTCAGAATAAACCCGTCCTAAATCCGCCCCCTCCCTCCAATAATTCCCTCTACCCTGCAATCCTACCTCTCCTCTCCTACCCTCAAAATAGTTCCCCCAGCCCCACCCCCATTTACCCCCCCCCCCCTCCCCTAAAGCTCACCAACCCCGCCCCCTACCAGTACGTAGACATGCCCTTCACTGCCACTGTCTCACAAATGCCGAATTTACCACCCCCACATACAATCGCTCTTCCCTAGCCTCCTACCTCCCCCATCATACAGTCATCTTCACCTTCCTGGTTTTTTTCTCCTTCTTACTCTAGATTTAAGATAGTTTGTAAGATTTTTATATTAATTTAATTTAAGTTAATGTAAGCTTGCCTTAAGCTAAATAAATGAGGGTTCTGCCCGCACTAAACTAAACTAAACTAAACTGACAACGACTTGTGGTGGAGATAGTCCGACCATGAATTTCCGATCTTCAAAAATCGACAGTGATTGTTCAGCAGTCCCGATGCTTTTCAACGCAAGTAGTTAGTCATGAGGCTAGATTAATAGTTTAGATATATATATATATATATATATATATATATATATATATATATATATATATATATATATATATATATATAGTGGGCACATGACATAGAATATATAAATAAGCTAGTCAAGATTAAATAAGTAGCCTCGATAAATATATAATATAAAAGGGTTAGATAAATAAATTGTTGAACATAATATACTCGAGTTATATTAATTCAATAAGGCGACTTCACTGTTATTCCATATAAAGATCACATCTTAGTATAATCTTACTCCTTTGATATATGATTTAGCTTGTGTATATTACAAATAACGTTTGCTCCAGAAATCTTTAAACATTAACTCCAAATGGTTTTTCGTTCAACCCAACCGCCTTCAGTATCAATAGAACAGGGTGATCAGCTAGAGTAGAAAGGTATGTGAGGGTACCTTTCTATATGTTCATAACTCTTCGACCCTCAGCCGGAAATATCTGAAAGCAACCTAACTTTTCGCTGCGTCATGTTACTAGAACGTCTATCTAAGCCTAGTTAGCTGAGAGAATAAGTGCCATTGTACAGTCATAATACCGGCTCCGGGCTGTGAGCGCTCTTTTCCTTTACCTTGTATCTGCACCCGTGGCAATAATGTATGTGGGGCTGTGTATTTGTGTGCCCACAAAATAAATACAAGTTCGTTACGCAAGAGCTGTCAAGCGAAAAATATGCACTCTATGATGATGATGATGACGATCACGACGGCGACGATGATGATCACGATCGCGATATAGATATAGATACAAATGTTGATGTGAGGACGATGACGAAGACTTTTTCTTTACCTTTATTCTCGCAAACTTTTCCATTTTTTTTTTCTGTTGTTTTTAGTAACGAAAATATTTTAATTTCTCGGGAAAATTTCGTGTTATTTGTCTTTTGGATCTTCATTTACATTCTACTAGACAACCATTGTTTTATTTGACGAGGGAAGGCGTTATATTGACGCCGCGGGAAAAATGATTTGTCATTAACAATCGTGTGTAGGATGTACAGGTGATCCCATTCACAATTTTTGGTTTCAGATAATGATCCCTCCTTCCCAACTTTACCCAAGTGAGCTCACAGTTTGCATGATAATTTTCTGTTCAATAGTATGTTCAAGGATATATATTTACGACCTAACTTAGTTCGATGCGACTTGACTTTTAACTATAACTGGCAGATCGTCGTAGAACTTGTACCTGTCATTCAGTCACTTTTCTCGCGTTAATCATAAACATCGGGGACACTTTCAATCGGAGAATAACAACACAGAAATGAAGGAACGTGCTCATAACTAGAACACCTTAAGACCTGCTTAACCTGTACAGATGTGAGGGTCAGCGTTCCTGTAAATTATCCTTTCGATAAAGTCACCCCTGTTGTGTAATTCTGATGAGAATGGCTACCACAAAAACTCGGTTACTTCACCGTTGTTGTTTGATTGATTACATAAAAATCTCATTCGACAGGATACTTAACATATTTATGAGTCCCTAGGTGAACCACAGCTACTGTAAGGAATTCTGTCTTAAAGCACTATGCGCATAATTAACTTCTAACGAGTTTTCAGTGTTCGATGTAACAGTTGAGGTCCACCAGCACCTTCTTGGTGCTTCCCTCTGTCAGATGAGAAAAATCTAAGGGAAAAAAGAATAGTAATTTGTGACTACCAATCAGATTGTAATAATATCGGTTGATGGAGATGATTAGAGCAGCAATTAAGTTGATTGAGTTATGCCAAACGTAGACCTGAGATCCTGAGCTGACTGCATAGAAGAATCTCTTACGTAAAATACATGTCTACTCGTTTTTAGCGTCACTTTTCATTCCGCAGCGATTTTGTCATAAATAAATAGCAATTAATTTATGAGCATACTCAATGGCACTAATGTCTAGATCATTTGGATGTTATTGGTAAAATCCGGCTTCTAGAGTGTAGTACCAGTAATGCGCCGTTCGTGTGGGGCAAGGATTGCGCTAAAACATTAATCGACAAGAGATAAGTAATTTTTCTATTCGCTGTAAGAATATATTGTGAGCTGTTGCGATTAATTATCACGACGACATTTTTTTCAGTAATATTTTATACGGAAACTTAGTGGAATTTAACCGGTAGTTCTTTAGACCCTGATAAAAGTTACTTTGAAATATTCGGTGCTAGTTCATAGATATCTTAAGAGACAGGCCATGTTGTCAGTAGATGGTAACTAAGGAGAATGCAATTTTCAACATATTAAACCAGTATACCCGCCTGTCACGCGGGAGACCGGGGTTCGATTCCCCGCCGGGGAGCATCTGGCGCAAGACTAATGACCTTGCCCGGAAAAAACAAATCATTATGGAAAATTTAACAAGCCTCAGGACTTGCTAAATAAGGCCAAGACCGGTTCCCGGTTGTAGTGCCGATGATGATGATGAAACCACCATCGTGTGTAAAGGATGACTTAAAACCTCTATTCCGGTATAGTATTTACTGCTGTGGGGTGCGGTAATGGCTGTGTTTTATTTTTTGTTCATGCTGTTTATTTGCATATTAGTTGCAAACTCTACAGTACAGGTCAACGAAACACAACACAAACACTTATATCGGCACTCGAATTAATTC
This sequence comes from Microdon myrmicae, assembly GCA_963931805.1. Classification (NCBI taxonomy): domain Eukaryota; kingdom Metazoa; phylum Arthropoda; class Insecta; order Diptera; family Syrphidae; genus Microdon; species Microdon myrmicae. The sequence goes on along the minus strand of OZ007496.1, from coordinate 218,477,546 downwards.
GACTCTTAACTGGAATGACCACATATTTGAAGCTGCGAAAAGTACAACCAAATGTATGGGATTCCTTACGAGATGCAAAAGATACTTCACTGCATCCAACTTGGCCACTATTTACAAAACGTATATTCGTCCAAAAATGGAGATCAACTCCCATATTTGGTCAGGCGCATCCAAAACTGCACTACACGTGCTCGACAGGATGCAAAAACGAGCAGTGAAACTTATTGGGGACCCACCTGTAAGTCGATCAATTCCGTCGTTAGAACATAGGCGCAACGTATCATGCCTATTTCTTTTCTATAAGTATTACCACGGTCGGTTAAGGGAAGCTTATGCTATGAATCGTGAGTGTTTACGTTTGTGGTAAATTGGCTAATGCTTACTCAAACCTAACTTTCGGCTATTAAATGAGCATCTTAGCAAAATCGCATTTCACTTTGATCACCTACAGGTAGACGAAGCTACTGCCACTCTCTAGAGGGAAATCTACAATGCTATTTCCCTATGTGTCCCTTATTCTCGACATAGAACACAGTTTCATCGCCTCCATTGTACAACTACAAACTACGCACTCTTCGGAACAAGAGAAATAATTTGTAGAACATTTTATTAAGAATCCGTTTCTCCCTGGACTACTCCAACTATCTCGGTTACTTTTATAAATTCACAGACTTTTACAGCTCCCTCTACTACAACTATCTCACAAACACACAAAGCAACATGTCAATTAGCCCCAGCTTGTTTCCACTTTATTAATTACAAACGTAAATCTGACGCCTATTCAAATTCCCTTTCCTATGATACGGATTATTTCAACGGACCCCCAAACTACTGCCCATCTCTCTTTAAAAAGTCTTTCACGTACAACTCCTTCGAGCCTAACCCGTCTTACTTCAAATACATACCTGATTGCTCCTTTGCCCCTTCACCCCTCAACTTATTCAACATCACCTTGTCGAAGATACACTAAACCTACTTAAAGACGAGTTCAGCCATCGTCCTGGTGGACTCCGTGCCGTCCTATAAAAAAAAGTTCCTTTTCTCCTTCTCGCTCTCTCTCTCTCTCTCTCGCGCGCTCTCTCTCTCCCTCTCTCAATAATTTTCAATCTATCGCTTAGATAGGGTGTTTTCCCTAGTACTTGGAAATCCTCTTGAGTCACCCCCATAAATAGAAAAGGACCTAAAAAACGATATAAGTAACAACCTTCTCATCGCCAAACTGTCACACATTCCAAAACTGTTCGATAGTAGTCTCTACAACGCTCTATCTTTGCGCTGCAAATCCATCACCTCACCTAACCAGCATAGTTTCCGGATGGGTAAGTCGACCACCACCAATCTAGTTGGGTTCTCATCCCACGCTCTCCGTGCCTTAGAGAATGGCAGCGAAGTCGATGTAATCACAACCGATTTCAGCAAGGCCTTCTGTAGCGCCTTCAGCAAAATCTCCCACAATCTCATCCTCTGTAAGCCATCCTCACTTGGTTTTGATGAAGTGGATTTCTTCCTATTTTAACGATCGAACCTACCGTGTCCGATTTAGATCCACCCTCTCCAATCATTTTCTTCCTATGTCAGGGGTTCCCCAGGGCAGACACCTTGGACCTCTCCTACTCATTCTTAATATTAACGATATAGACTCCAGTATCAAGCACTTCTCCATCTCTCTATACGCGGACGACACTAAACTCTTCAAGACGACTCGCTCATCTCCCGACTCCTCACTCCTCCAAATGAAAAGTGGTGCTGTGAGAATTGGTTATTGTACCGTACATGGGCATTAGTTCAACTCAACTCCCAAACACTTAACATTGGTTTCTCCGAAATTTTGCCACGAAACAAATCAACAAGCGAAGGTAATAAATAGTCACGAAAGTACTTCTTAGCAAGTGTTCTTTATTTAAATTTGCGTTAAGGCACCGGCACATGCCCATAACACGGGACGTTCACAACTTAATTCACTAATCTGGTAACTAGGAGTTAACAATATGATCCTTTAATCCATTAGCTGGTGGGCGCCTGCACTCCTTCAGGATCGTAGTGACGAAGTTCACTTTACCGAACGAAACGAATTCCGCGACTAGTTGACAGCAAGGAAAAACGGTACTCCAACTCGAATATTTAAACGATGGGAAAACGAAATTGGCTACTTAGTAGCGGGGCTGGTAAAAGGCGGAACTCTAGAGGGTGCGACTGTCCGCTGCGGTAATAGGAATCTGACTCGCCGATGCAATCCATATCCGTCAGATTCAACGGTGGTGGGTTACATCGCTGTGGGAGGATTCTATATGTGTCCGTATAGAAGAAGCACGATGCCCTTCAGCCTGCATATCGGCAACGACGAAAATGCACCTGAATAAACATGGGCTGGTTGGTGTGTTTGTTTGTGTGTTTGTTTGTTTTACAGGCCGGACCATCGTTAGGCATGATCTAGGGTATGATTGTGTAACGTCAATCATATTCGTGCTCCAATCCCATGATCGGTAGATAACCGATAAACGAAATTGGTCGTGTGTTGCGAACCTCGGGATTGGGCCAATAAATGGTTATGAACCGTAGCAAACCCATCGGCCAGCGAGTGTTTATTTATTATAATTGATGACGAGCCCAGCCGATGGGAATATGGTATGGTTCATATAATATGAAACGGAAAAATTCAATGTGATGCATGCCTTGATGAGGTTTAACTTTCAGGTGAAAGTTATTTGAAAGACAGCTTACGCTGCTCGAATGCAGGTAAGTATAGTGGTTTATGGAGTGGGGGAAAAGCGGTGGATTTAAAGAAATGTTTGGTTCTTTGGAAAAGCTTTAAAGAACCGCCACAGTGCTCCAAAGTTAGGCTAAAGAATACATCAAAGCTAGTAAGAGGAATGGTAGTAGTGTGGCGTTTATAACTGATACACACACAGTATATAACCAAATAATAAAGAACAATACCGAAAATAAATCGAATAAGCAAAGCATTAGAGCCGTAAACCATAACAATTAACATAGCAATCACACATCAGTTGAATGTACATGAGTACAACAATCGAATTCGTACACGTGGCAGTGGACTGATGTGTTGAGGTTTTGGCTCTATTTTCAGTGATTCTAATCGTCATAGCGTCGCTTCCAATCATGCGTTCTTCACTGTCGTCGCAAAACGCTATAGTACTATACATTTTGTCAAAAACGTATCGGGATTGATGATTTAAAATCGCTCTGAAAGGGATTGACAAACGTGGATATGTTGGCACAACTCTCCACTATGCTGACGTGAAGTTTAAGCGCGATCCGTCATTGAGCTTATTTGTGCTGCGTATTTTCCGAAATCTATTTCAGTTCTCACTGCGAATTCTTTTTTATATCTCTATCGACTAAAGAGGCAGGGCAATGGAGGAAACTTCATAACCACGAATTGGAAGAGCTATACCACAAACCTCTAATCGTGAGAGTAATCAGCGAAGATTAAGATGGGCCGGACATGTGGCACGAGTGGGCAACGATAGGACTGTGTGTAGAATTCTTGACGGAAGACCAACAGGAAAGAAATGGGTAGGACCACCGAGATAGACATGGGGGTTTCACCTTGAGGAGATCGGATCAGATGGTCAAGGGTGGAAGGAGAGTGCACAGGATAGGGAACGATGGCGCAGCGGAGTCCGTAAGGAATGAACTTCCGGGTTCCCTTAGACCAATAAATAGTAACCGTAATCTCTATCGACTGAGCGCGAGTACCTCGAAGTGGTAATTTCATTTTTGAAAAAAGCAGAGCTATATCATGTTGAGTTTAAGACCAGAAATTCGTTCAGAATGAGAGCTGTGTGAGATTATTCATTATACTTTACCTTGAATTTTGACCGATTTTTACGTGTTTTTTTTTTTTCGGTGTCGCCTTAGTTGGAAGACACCACAGGGAAACTTATTGACTAGTTTGCATGTCAAAATCGTAAATCCATGCATCACCACCAGCAACAGTTCGTTTTATGATTGTGGCGTATGAACTGATTTGTTGGAGCATGTCTTCAGTGGCCTTTACGCGATTGGGTTTTTGAAGAAAATCAAACGAAAATCTCAAAACACGCTTGAAATACACTGACAAAATCGATCGCGGTAAATAAATTAAATGACAGATCACGCTCAAATTTCACGTGAAGATAGAGGATACTTGTACCTTAATGACAAAGAAGTTCACAATCCCCTTAAGGAGAGTTCTCATCTGAGAGCCTCAAAACATGTAGTTTTTTCGAATATTTGTCTTATAGAAGGAAATAAGTAAAGAAACCAAACTCAGAACTACCTTACTGTTGGGCACTCTAGCACCTGCCAAAATTATCAAAAATCAGTAATCGAAGACTTTTCATAAACTATATGAGTGCAGTCATGAGTGTAGTCACGATTCATCCATGAAAATCGAAATGTAACAAAATGGCGGACATTTGAATTTTTAAATATGGTTTTTCACCATTTTTTCTCTCTTTAAAGTATTGTAAAAAAAAATTATGCATATATCATTTTTATTGTAGTAAGGGCTGCAATGACTCAAATCTACTTTTACAAAAAAGGCGATCCCTTAAGTAGTTTTTGAGAAATCCTGGCCAAAAGTGTGAATAATATGATTTTTCAGGGAACGCGATTAAAGAGAAAGAATTAAAGAATATGCTATACGAGGGTGGGATGAAAAGTTAGTTTCCGGCCTGGCGTACAGATGGCGCCAGCAGGTCTAACTGCTACGTTAGGTTCTATAGTACTATGTCTCATTAGCTTGTGTATACATTTTCAGGACGTTTGCTCTGTTAGTATATATTTGAGAGCCCACTGAACAATACGCCTCGAAGTGAAAAATAAACGATTATAAAATTATTTTCGCAAAAAAGGTTTAGAGGACTTATTCTATACCCTATATGCTATAAAAGGATGACAAAATAAAAAAAAAAGATGTTTTAAAGCTTCTTGGTGAGAACCTCCACTTAAAACCCGCTTTTAATTGATGAGTTCCCGATAATTTTTGATAGAATATAGTGTTATGTATGGAAATCTATAGCGTTTGCGATGATAGTGAAGACTGTGTAATTCGAACTGACGCTATGACAGTTAGAATCACCAAAAATTGAACCAATGCTTAACGCACCAGACTACTGGCCGTGTGTACGAATTCGATTTCTAAACTCAAGGACATTCAACTGACGCGGAATTGTTATATTTCGCCATGGTATACTCTCTGATGCATTTTCACTATTTGCTTGTGTATTGTATGTGTATCTGTTAGAAAGGCCACCCTACTCCCTCCTCAGTAACTTTGTTACGATCAACTTCGTGTGCGAACTAAGGAGCGAGCGAGAGAACGTCGAAGCAGGCGAGTGTGCCGTTGCTCTATGCGGAAACCGTGATCGTGTCGTGAAGTTCTGTTTACTATGGGGAAGTGTGTGTTGTGTGTACACAGATCACATCGGGCTTGTTGCGTTAAGCAAGGATACTGTAGAAGGTGGATTGAACACACGATGAAACGGGTGAAAAGCGAAGCATTGAAGCATCAGGCTACTGGCGCGTGTACCAATTCGATTTCTAAACTCAAGTACACTCAACTGATGTGGAATTGTTATGTTATCGCTATGGTATACGGCTCTGATACATTTTCTTATTCGATATTCGTTCGGTGTTCTTCACTATTTGCTTGTATGTTGTGTGCGTATCTGTTTGAAACGCCACAGATCTATTTACGATGCGATAATAAATACATATAGCACAGGATATTGTTCCAAATTATAAATCGACAATGGATTATAATTTTATATTCATTTGAAGTTCTGCCATTTTAAAGTCAGCTGGTGCTGAAAAAAATTATAACGAAAGTAAAGTATACAATTTCGAATTAAGTTTGCGGGCGTCTGGACTCTCTTGAGAAACACCGTCCGCTTGTAACCGATAACATGTGGATTTCGTTTTAGTAGATGCGGAGTTGACGTAGTATCGGAAAACAGTGCGCTGTCTCTACAATATATAACCATTGTCAGCTACTGATCGGATACAGCACGATTCTGGGTTTTTATCTTCTCATGTTGTCAATAATTTGGAGCAAGGCAACCTTGCACGGAAAAACAAATTATTATGGAAATTTTAACAAATTTTACTTGCTTAATAAGGCCAAGACCGGATCCCGGTTGTAGTGCCGATGATGATGATGTTGTTGTCAATAATATTAAAATACAACACCCTCCACAACACTTAAGAGTTATAGCAATTTAAGACACAACACTCTGTTATATATGAAAATATAAACAATCGTATTGAGCCTTTTTATTCCTATTCTTTATTTAACTAATTGTTATTAATTAAATTGTTTGTTTTTTTTTTTTTTTTGTCGTTTTTAATTGATTGGTTGTATATAAAGCTTAGAGTTTGTTCAAACATTTGGTACGTTCACGGTCTTCACACCTTTACACCCCGGCGTTCTTTGGGCTGAAAATGTAAGAAGTTTCGGGTAGATGCGTTTTTACAACAATGTATTCTAAATATTTTCAATTGCAGTGGCAAACACAAGGGTGAATATGTTGGTACGCCTAAGAGTATTTTTAGAGATATTCGACCATATGGTTTGGTGACTGGTCACATAGGACATGAAGAGCCTCTTTTTTAAATATTCGACCGTTTGGTTCGTTGTATACGAAGTACTGTTTTTCAAAAATAAATAATCGTTTGATGCGCTGGTTGGTCAGTTTGTACAGGACAGATTGTCTTTAAAAACATTGATTCGATGGGCGGTGGCTAGTCATCATCATCATTGCCTTTTTTAGCAAGTCCCAAGGCTTGTTAAATTTTCCATAATAATTTGTTCCTCCGGGCAAGGTTATTAGCCTTGCGCCATGGGCGGTGGGTAGTGATCGACTCTAAAATAAATGCTTTTGACTCTCAAGATACAACCGGTTATGTCGGTGAAAACTACTAATTTCATTATATTTCTTCACGACGTTCATTTTATTCAGAGAGAGTGCAATCAACGCCATTCAAGATGCATACATGACATACCCAATATTCTTTTCTTTGCCCTTGGTTTTCAGGCGTATGTGGTAGCTGATCTATCGTGGGGCAATGAAGATACTTGTGTATCACAATGCCAAGTACTGACATCTTCGGTCAATGACAAAAAGGAGATTTTTGCATATCTCACTGTCATAATTTCCATGCATTTGTTAATTCCATACGTAGCACCGTTTGTTCCGTGAAAGGTGCTTATTCCTAGTGCCATCCTAGGGTTTTCTCAAATGCGTTATTCTAAATTCTGTAATATTACTTCGTGTTTATGCGTTTTATTACTTATGCATTTCCATAGGTTTATCTCGGAATAATTTGATATATTGAGCAATTTTACTCGCCATGGGCGGAAAGGATATTAATACCTTCTACACAGACCAGAAGCGGGTTGAATATTGTTATCTTTTATGTAGGACGCTTAGGGGGGAATCGTGGCACCGACATGGGCGCAGAGTTCGACCCCGTCCCCGCAACTTCCGCTAAAATTCCACCGAGTAAAACGCCGCCACGTTTGTCCACAACCGGGAGTAAGGGGAAATCACAGTCCACCGAGGAAATCGAATGAAACTCACTGTTTTGAAAGTAAATGTTCTTTTATTGTATGTGTTTCGGATTCATGATTATATGCTCGGGGAGAATCTAGTACATCGTCTAGTACTCTTCACGACAAATATTCACCACACCTGACGACGGCCAGATGACAGTGCACAAACAACTGTCATGCGTTGTTTACTTGTTTTTTGGTACATGAGAGAAGTATTGGATTTGGTCGAAAAAAGGAATTAAATTTTGATTTCGCGCGCCACCATGTGGCTTTTTTATATAAATAAAACTTAACCATAGACGTGTTAGTTAATCGTAATTCTCAATTACACGACTACCTTTTAGTGCTTTTAATAGTATGAACAATTCATAACAACATTTAATTGATGTGTAGAACGCCACCATGTGGCCTTTTAGTGGTTAACAAATAAAAGTTGTCTCAATCAAGAACTCAGTCGAACTTTTCTAAATTCGAGCGTTGTCTGGTGTACACTGAATTCTCTTCGTTCGTGAATTAAACAATTGCTTAAACAGAAATATTTTAACTTTGGTTGACAAAACATAAGAAACATAAACACAAATTCCGACCAATCGATACATTCAGTGTAAGAAGGAGAAGCGATACAACCCAACCTCACAGGGGGCACCAAAAAGGCCAAGCAATTTCATCACACATCGATTCAGCGCGGGAACATCATGCTGAAAGATCCTCCACGGGTATTGCTGTGCCTTTCTTAATACACTTTTGGTTTCAGGCAACGTTAGTTTCACCAACATCAACAACGTGCTCCATCGCTATTCCCCAACGACATTCCTCGTTCGGCGGAACATCATCAAAGAAGATCTCGGCTGACGACATTCCTCGTCAGGATCGAGATACACAACAGTATGGATGAAGTTTAATTGGCCTTTTAATAATAACACACTAATTTAATTAAGTTTCCGGGTTGCACTATTAAGTTGAGCTTTAATATCTTATCTAAAAACATTACACCGAAAATAAACGGACGCACGGAAACAACATATAGGACGTTAAACTTATTTTGATCAAAAAAACGCGCTTTCTCGACGCGACGGGTTTACGACTCGGCGCGGGGGGGGGGGGGGGGGGGGCATTCGCGTCTCCGTACGCATCGGAGCGCGGGAGTTCCTGCGACCAGCGTGGTCAGAAGATGAAATTCGACTCAAAGATTCAATTCGCTAGCTAAGGAAATCCTGGGTGCATTCGCTTTCACTGTGGTGATAACCGGATCTCATAAAGGAGATCGTCATGGTACATATGTATATGTGTACGTCGGTTCTTTTCATGGGTCGAAGCCATGATATCTGAAACACCAAGAAGGGGCATAATGTGAATCCAGGAGATGTGTGTTCGTTGAAACAAACAAATCGAATTTCGTGGGATGCTAATGGTTTGTGTTTGATTATGCGTCGAGGTCATGAGGGATGTATTCAGGGCAATTACAATACAAAGGGAAAAGCGACCTATGCATCGTTGGATAATGAGGGTCAGCTGGATAAATAGCAGCCACTTATTAAATGAAAACTGCGTTTAGGATAGTACAAACAATATGGATTGTTTGTGGTATCGCCAGGAAGCCTATGGAGGAACAACGTCCTTTGTTTGCACTTGGTGTGAGTTAGGGAAATTGGCTTCCGCGTCAATTGCGCTAATTGAATGCAGCTGCTTGGGATTCATGATGCCATATGCACTTTAAAGAATTATTTCTAGGAATTTTAGATAATGCGTTGTATGCATTAAATGTCCTTGTAAAAGGAAATGTTTCGGGTATGCTGGGTGGAGATTGCGATGCAGGTGTGGGAAAGTTGGAATTTGCCTGGGGTTCCTGAAAAGGTAGAAAGAAATTCTTACAGAGGGTTTGTATGCGAAGGGATGCATGAAAGGTAAGTTTTCCTTTCTAGGGGCTTTTTTGATTACAGATTGATCTCATTAATGCGTGAAGCATTTAAGATGCTAATGCGATTGCATTCGTGAAATCAGAAGATTGGGTAAAGGTTATGGGGGTTTTTCAGGAAAGCGAACCGTGGGGTTTGGCGGAACCGCCACATGCCTATTGACCAACGCAGGTTGCTTTTCAGCCAATTTGGAACGCAATATGTCGATTTCCTCACAATATTTGATAGCGTTTATCGTTTCTCCTAGTTGAAGAAATGAAAAGTGGATTGGTCCTTTCGATGTCCACCAAATTGTCACCATAACCTTTTTTGGGTGAAGATTGGGTTTGGAGTTTGTTTTGGTTTTTCACCTCCATCCAACCAGTGCCCAGGTCTTTTACGGTTATCATACAGAATCTACTTTTCATCACAGGTGACTATCCGAAGCAAAACGGGTTCAGTTTGGTGTCTTAATCTAAGCGCTGCGAAGATTTCCAGGCGCCGTCGTTTTTGGGACTCGTTCAGTTCATGTGATACCCACATGAGTTTCGTTACTTTTCCTATGAGAGAAAGGTGTCGAGTAAATGTCATTGGGGATACTACAATGCTTTGTGCAATCTCTCGCGCCGTTTTCGTTGGGTTCGCATCCACCGTTGCTCTTAAAACACACGACTTCAACTAACGTTTCCGGCTTCCCACGTGGTTCATTTTCGAGTCTGAAATCTCTCGAATGGAACATTCCAAACCAATGTCGTATAGTCCTTCGTTTACCATTACATACTCAAATGCGACATTAATGTTTTTCATTGCCAATGACGCATTATGTCCCATTTTAAGTTCATAAAGGAAGAGGGTTCGAATTTGAACTGCCGATAGCATGGTCACCCACTGACAGTTTGTTAATATTAACCAATATAGTGGAGTTCACTTTAAGTAAGTGGTGGGTTCAACGTGTTGAACTCAGAAGCATTCCCATTGACACAGTGCAGTATTCTTAGTTTAATTTTGTGATTCTTGATTCTGATGATCTCTCCACACTAAATATACTCATGGCAGTGATTTTTTATCATCTTGTACTTGTTCCAGTTTCAGGTGGTGTTATATAATTTATACTGGAATTAAGACAGAGGAGTTCTGATTGACTCGTTTTCTGATGTGGAAGAAATTTGCTCGATATGGAGCTTCACATTCCATTTTCCTTCATACGGAATCCTTCCGATAAACCTTGGTTTGATAAAAAATGGGAACAAAGTACGGTGGCAAAAAATAGAATTTTTAAACAATAGCACTCTAATCCCCCTAAAGTCAACCAAACAAATTTTGTCAAAATCAGAAATTGCGTCACCGGTAAGGAGCTTCACAACCCTCAAGTAGCCATTAAATTACGGGAGTTCCCAATTGGTTGGCATCTTTGCTGGTCAATGGCAAAGGTAATAACTTCGGTTCCTACTCCGTCTTTCCATTAGAAACAAAGAGCGAGCATTAACCACGAATTCGAAAGATAAGGCCAATCATTTGGGAAATTTATTTTCCGTGATTCCAATCACCAATGGAAGAACTGACGATCGGGTCATAAGAATAACAGCAGGCAGATCGCAACGTCATTCGTTTAGAAACTGCCACTTGAACGAAAGTATACGATCCGTCATTTTACCCGGGCATATGTCATTTCGTTAGTGATCACCATGTCGCCATGTCACTGAGAATGTCCTTTTAACCCATATATTCGATCTACAGCAGATTACTAGCGATCACTGAATACACTTATGATACCCAGATGGACACAACGAACTCGGCAACTGGCCAGCCTACGTCCAGATGTGGATGTGAAGTGACAAACGAATTCGAAAGATAAAGCCAATCATTTGGGGAGTTTATTTTTGGTGAATTCAATCATCAATGGTCGTCATCTATAATCAACTGTGATCGCACTAAGACAATCTTCAATGCCAGATATGGTATTCCGCCCAGGCGGTATTCAACGCATTCTCCGGATTGGACTACAAGAAAGCAAGTGGACAAGATGGAATACCAACAATAGTCCTTAAAAACAGTGTTTCAAAACTGTCGTCGGGTTTTAACCATAGTCTTTCCATATTTTATACCTAGGGAAGCTTTCCTACCCCACCAATCCCAAAGAAAGGGCAAAAATGTCTCCCATAAAATTACCGGTTGATAGCATTACTATCTATCTTGTCAAAGGTTATGGAAAAAATCATCAATGACAATTTGATTAAATATTTGGCATGCAACGCACTTCTACGACTACGGATTCCGTAGCAGGCGGTCCAAGGGGGGCCTTTTGACCTTTGCGACTGATATTTGGACATCTGCGATTTAAAAACATTGTGAATCAAAAGCAGTGGCATTAGATATCTTCGTGGCTCTTGACGGCTTCTGACACAGAGCATTACTAAGTGAGTTTCGTTCATATGGAGTTTCTCTCTCCGAGAGAGATGTGCTAAAATGTTAAATATCCGGAATCACTCTTTTTTTCTTTTGATTTGAATGTGTACTATTTTAAAACCCATAACAAAACCGAAAACGAAACTGAGCAACTGCTGTTACGTGCGTCCGCCACCCCATCAATTAATCATTTTGTAATTTTAACATAATTTGTTTTAAGGTGGTATGATGGTAAGGTGGTGGAGGAGTTGCACGATCCAGAAGTGAGTTTTCGAACACGCCCCGATTCGGGTGTGGATCATGCAGTTCTTCGAGTTGGAATTCGGTTTTCGAAGTGGACGTGAATGGGGAGCGAGAGAGAGAAAGGGTGAATGTGTTTCTTGATGTACGGTGTTTGGCATTCCGTTTTGGAGAGAGAAGAAAGGCAACGTCCCGGCTGAGAAGAAGTTAAAAAAGGAAACTGTTAAAAACTAAAGATCCCAAAGGAAAATGTTAAAGCTAAAAGTTAAAAAAGGAAACTGTTAAAAGCTAAGGATTCCAAAGGAAAATGTTAAAACTAAAAATTAAAAAAGAAAATGTTAAAGAACTAAGATTCCAAAGGAAAATGTTATGGCTAAAAGTTAAAAAAGGAAAATGTTAAGGCTAAAAGTTAAAAAAGGAAAATGTTAAAGAACTAAAATTGTAAGGGAAAACGTTAAAGCTGGAAGTTAAAAAGGAAAATGTTAAAAACACAGAAAGACAGAAAAAGTTTGCCCCGTGTGTTTTTTTTTTTTTTTTTGAACAAGTTGTAATATTTTGAAAGAGAAAAAGATTGTCAGCATCAAAAGTTTGAAGATTAAACGCCTAGAGAAAGGAATAAGGACTGATTTTCTTTTCTTGGAGCGCCGTTTGCCGACGTGTTTCGTGTTCGAAAACAGAGAGTTTCAGAGGAGGAACCAACTGAGGAATCAAGGTTGTGAAGCTGTCACCAACGTGAAGAGGAAGAGCCTGGAGAGGAAAAACAGTTAACCAATTTTTGTATTCACATACACAATTTTATGTGGCAGCGAATCTGTCACACTGCTTTACACTCGCATAGCAATTAAGCATAATTGTCCGATCTCAGTTTACGTGTGAATAATAATCCTGAACCGTAGGCTACCACGGTATCTTTTTTGATTTTTTGGGAAAACTTTCTCGTATAAATGGCAAAAAATTTAAATCGTCCGCGAATTTTGGGACATCCTTTATCATTCGCTTCCTAGCTTAGAGTATGCGTAATTTCCCTTCGTCATTGATTGTCAAAATTTACAGCAGTATTTTTAATATTACCCTTCCAAGAATTAGCAGTAGCATTCGCAATCCTTTGAACATTTTCTGCACTTCCGTCATCTCCGGCTTAAAATTCATGTGCCACCTAACGTTGACTAGCCTTCAAATTCTACAACAATTTATTGAAAAAGCTGCAATCGATGTACGAGTTATCCTAAACATTTGCCTGGATGCCCCGATAACAGGAATGTGAAGACTGGGCAGTCGCGCACTAAACAATGAACTAACAAAATTATAAATTCCATCCATCAGCTACTTTGCATACATTCCTCTTACCACACGCAGCAAGCGAAGAAGAAACTCCACACTGACATAGCGGGGGATGTTTCCCTTCGTTAACTTTCTAGGACACTCTCTTCCAACAATATGTCTGAGAATCTTCCCGAAGAAAACAAAAGAATTATCTGTGATCGACGAGACGATTCAATGGACTTAACTCAAGACATGACATCACACATCAAGCCGCGATCATTGTCGTCGTTCATCATGATCGATTTTCGGTCTCCGATATCGTAATATAATTAAAAACAATACAAAAAAAAACCTACAACAACGCCAACGATGTTTTTGTTGTTGTATATCTTAACATTTTCGATTCGTATTTAATCGACCGGAACTGAACGCAGTTGTATGTCACTGCCGCGATCGGAAAGAGTCTGTCGTAGATGTCACCGTGACCCATCATTGATTTCCCCCTCAGCTGTCCGGTAGCAGACCGAAAAAAATGAATTCATTTTTTTTAAAAGGGTTAACAGGCAATAAATTAATTTACTTCAATTACAAATTGCTTTTAAAGTGATCACAACAACGGAAGAACTGACGATCGGGTCATAAGAATAACAGCAGGCAGATCGCAAAGTCATTCGTTTAGCAACTGCCACTTGAACAAAAGTATACGATCCGTCATTTTACCCGGGCATATGTCATTTCGTTAGTGATCACCATGTCACCATGTCACTGAGTGTGAATGTCCTTTTAACCCATATATTCGATCTACAGCGGATTACTAGCGATCATTGAATACACTTATGATACTCAGATGGACACAACAAACGCGACAACTGGCCAGCCTACGTCCAGATGTGGATGTGAAGTAACAGCCGACAATCTAATCGCAATTGATTGCTTACTTAAGCTAGGTGATCGGTGTACGGTAATCACACGGTGATCGTATGGTGATCATATCAATGTCCAAAGCTAGGATCCTTTCAAGTGTTGCGCGATCAGTTTCAGTCGTAGTCTTGGTCTTAGTCCGTTTTGGTGGCCCTCATTCCAATTGGACCTGCTGCTAATCAATTTCCCCCGACTATAACTATGTGACAAGCAACTAGTTTTTTGTCGTCCCATAACCACGGCAGGGTTGTATGCTGTGTGCCCCTATATGCAATGTGCATATTAATAGTGAAGTATTACTTTGGCGAAGCCTTTTTTGCATCTGAACGTAAGCGTGCATGAGTTGTCGAGTAAGGGTCGTTTAGGAGAACAACAAACTTGAGAACGCAGAGATCATGCTGTCAAGTGATTGTACCTTGCTTTGCGACAGAGGCGTTAAAGCAAGGTTTAATTCAAATCAATACTGGACCGTGTATCGAAATTTGTAAGGTAGAGTATATGAAATTGTCTGACAACAGTGTTGGTAGATGGTGATTACTGAAACTTACGGGTTTCCTCCTGTGTTATCGAAATACCATTATTGATATTTACTTCGCGGTCGTATCGAGCCGATTCTTAATCATCATAGTTGTGAACTACACTAGCACAATTATGTATTGATTCGTTTGTTTGATAATTTAAGGCAGGCAAAGTCACAGAGGAGCAAAATATAATTGTTTCGTCTTGCTAATAAAATACAAAAAAGCTCGACATATTTCGTGTGTTCCGGCTGAAGAATGACGCTTTGCTGTTTCTGTACTACAGTATTCATGACAATAATTTTCACTTACCAACTCGGTATTGAAATTATCCATCTCTGCAAACCATACCATATTCGTTTAAAAGAACAGTTTTAAACAACACTAGTCCTGTGAAACATGGGAAAATGTAAAGTATGCGCCACGGGCAAAGTAGTAAGACATGCAAAGGTTTGTTCTAAAAGATAGGCTTATATTGTTATATCCACATGTTAGAATTTTGCGTATTGTGAATGCCGAGTCGCTGGTGTCTTTAAAAGATTCCTCGGAGCACCATTCCTATTTATTATTATTATTATTATTATTATTTATTGGCCTATAGAAAACCGAAAGTTCGTAACCTCATTGTCTCGGTTGGACCATCGTCCCCTGCCTTTTGTACTTGTGGGGAACGTCGTATGGTGTGCCGTCGCACGGCACCGGATTCACTAAGATTCCACCGCCTGCCGTCGTTCGCAATTGCGATAGTTCACTGAACAAATGAAACTGAATTCCGCAGCGGGCCGTTGCACGAGAGGAAAAAAAATGGGACACACCGTAATTGATCCGTTGCAAACTCTTTGGCTTTATTGTCACTTTCGGATAAATAAGGATTGTCTATACATACTAAAAATACGTCGCACACGAATTTCTTTTGATTCCCTCTTATATGTTTATTTGTCGGTTAATTTCCCTTTCTGTCTAGGATTATTTTAGTGTTGCATTTCACTTAACCACGTCACCAAGAGCGCTTAACTTTATTTTGACTTCCAAAGCGAAATTTCGCGGATTGATTTCGACTAACCACGAACGGGGACTTTTGAAAATGATGTCTCCGGACACTTTGCGACTTTCGGCACCTGGTGATAGCGCTTTGGCGGTTGCGACTCGATTCCTGCGCGTGCCCCCGGTGGCGGTTGTATCTCGACTTTTTAGTTGTGGACGCAACGGTGGATGAATCACGACTTTTTGTTGTGAACGGAATCGTGGATGAATCTCGACTGACTAATGAAAGCAAAAGTTCATCGCGTCGTGGGAGTGGCGTCATAAACTCACTGCCACTTACGAGGAATTTCGAGATGCTCGCATAAGAATTCAGTTCCGGCGAATCCTCGCCGTATAAGCTGAATTGGATTCGTTGGTTGTGTGTACCGGGAAATTGGCTTTAGGAACGCGAGCAAGTATGGGCATGCATTTTCGGGGGAAGTTGGAATTGCTTGGGTGCAAGCAAGGAATATCATTTAGATAAGATATTAACCGAAGTAATTTCGGGGAAACGTAAGCGGCTCGGTATAGTTGGTGGTGATGGTTAATGCTCCGTTATAGATTTGAATATGCGTTTCATTGCAGCATATGAATTTCGGGGAAATTAAGATTGCTTGGTCGCAAGGAAAGAATATAACTTAAGTAGAGAATTGACCGAAGTAACTTTGGGAAAATGTATGTGGGGTGATGTAATTGAGGGAGACGAATGGTATTCCATTGTAGGTTGGAATATGCATTTTATTACAGCTTATGAATTTCCGGGGAAATTGAGATTGCTTGGTCGCAAGGAGGGAATATGAATTCAGGAAATAATTGACCGAAGCAATTTTGGGGAAATGAATGCGCGGATGATTTAGAATATATTCTGTTGCATTGTATTCTGTTGGGAGTTTTGGGAAATGCCTTTCATTTCAGATGGGAGATGAATTCTTGCAAGTTTTTGATGGGTGCGCTTGCAGATTGGGATTTGTTTTTGCATGTTTACAGGCTAGGGTGGGGTGACGCGCTGTTAGCGGTCGAGGTTGGTTAGAATTGTGGGTTGGTTCTTCGTGTGATATAGAGAACCCGCACACACTCTCCTTCCACGTTTCTCCTCAAGGTCGTGCATTACATTGTCCTCCTATCTCCGTCCCGGTGTTCTCATTGATCTCTTTCCCATTGGTCTCCCGTCAAGAATTCTACGTACGATTCTGACCTTACCCATGCTCGGTACATACCCGGCCCATCTTTATCTTCGCGACCTGATTATTCTCCCCATTGTGTTTGGCGTATAACTCTTCCAATTCGCGGTTGTAGTGTTTCTTCCATTGTACTACCTCTTCATCATATTTACCACCGAAGCCATGTTGTTGCATGCCTTACAAGCTTACGAATCGTCCACGACACAGTTTCGAGCTCTTATTTCTCTCAAATTTCACATTTTCTTTGGCACAACAAGGGCATTTACCTGATTCTCTTCGAGATCGATGACCGAGGTGCACCAAATATTATTAATATTAATCAGTTTATTACATTTTTGAATACTTCATAAAGTTATTATTAATTTTCTTCTTTTTTTTATAATATCCACATGTAAAAACAAGGGTTTAATACTCTTCAATACTAATCCAGAAAACAGGGAGAAGATTAGGAAATGAGGTAGCGATACATTTTGGACCTGAGTCTCTGTAGATTATAGGAATGAAGAAACATATAACCTGGTAGGGCATTTAACGCTCTTCGACAGAAGAACGATTAATTGTGTTTTTCTGCCGTTCTGAAATTGACTTTGGGCGTGTTTACACCCAAGCCAAAGCCTATGCTTTTCTTGCATCCAAGGGTCAGACCATTCATTACCAATTGTAGAACTGACGATCAATTTTTTCTTGTGATCATTGTATACTGTGGCTTCGTTGTGTTAATGTCGATGAGATTGGCCTTTCAATGGAGAATTCTATCCAGATCCCAATTAAGAGATTCAACTGACTGCATTGCAGCTGGAGCGACATTGGTGCGTTAATCGGCTGATCATTCGAAAATGATGAAAAAAGTGTACTAACATCCGCAAAACAGAATATTGTATTACCCGTTGATTGTAATAAACCATATGAAGCAAAAACAAGGTTGGAACAAACAGATCGTTGATACATCCCATTATTAATAGTGATCCGAAGACAGGCCTTCTACAACAAACAGGAACGATCGATTCTCGATGAAGCTCTTCATCCAATCGTAAAGTTGTTGGAAAATTCCGTATGAACAAAGCTTGCTTAGTAACGCTCCGTGCCAGAACCCGTCAAATGCCTTGGAGATATCCAATGCGACCACCCTTGATTCACCATGTTTTTCAATTGCAGATGTCAACATATAAGCTACTGTTTTAATTGTGCATGAGGTTTCAGCGGAAGTTTGTACTGGATGCGTGTCTAACGTGGTTGATTGTGGTATGACCTCCACTTGCGTAAATGAAAACGAAGTGAACTGAATTTGTAGGTTTTATTTATTGAATATACACAATACAAATCAATCATCATCATCAGCACCACAACCGGGAACCAGTTTTGGCCTTATTTAGAAAGTCCTGAGGCTTGTTAAATTTTCCATAATGATTTGTTTTTTCCGTGCAAGGTCATTAGTCTTGCGCCAGAGGCTCCCCGACGGGCAATCGAACCCCGGTCTCCCTCGTGACAGGCGGTTATACTAACCACTACATTATCGAGGAGCCAATACAAATCAATAAACAACCCAATGAGCTTATTGAGAGAATCTTTCACTAATTCAATAGTAAATTTACTGCGATCGACAACGATTAACATAGAGTGCCGAACTTTCGTATCACGAATAAGTTTTAAGCCCCATTATTAATCTTCGGTAAAGAAGATGCCCTCTATATAGATGTCAGTTTAATATGACGTGTAGCTGGGTGATTGAAGGTCACGCTGTGGCAACTCTAACAACAGATACACACAATTCACAGGCAAAAATAGTGTAGAACACGAACGAAAAAAGTCGAATAAGAAAAATACATCAGAACCGTATACCAAGCGATAAATAATAAAAATAATTCACATCAGTGGAATTTAGTCGAGTTTGGAAATCAAATTCTAAACACGGTCAGTAGCCTGGTGTGTAACGCTTAGGTAAAAATTTTTTCGTGATTCGAGCTGTCATAGCGTCAGTTCGAACCACACGATCTTCTCCACTATTGTTTCAAACGCTATAACGCCACCTATTGGCTAGTAGTTGTCATTGTCGTTATTCCAATCTAGAGTTTTGAACAGTTACAAAGGTTAAAGGATACTCAGTGGATCACCTCTACGAAAACCGAATTGGAGATCATTTAGAAATCGGTTGCGTTCCAAATATGTAATCAATTCGCACTGATGACCTTATCCATCACCCTGGATGGAACATAAACAGTAATACTTTCGATCGGTAACTTGGTGGGAAACATTTTTTCCCCTTCTATGAGATTGGTTGAATTCGAGCGATTTTTCAATAGGTAGGAAAGGTCTTCTGTGTATAAGGTAAGAGAGAGGGTTTACTAAGAACCGAGGGCAGTTCTGGAGCACATATTTTAAGGACTATTTCTGGTATCCAGTTCAGTTGGTTTCTTACAGTCCAGCCCATGGAAAAGCATTGAATAGAACGTGGGTGGAGTTTCACAATGAAGATTTCACCGGCGTGACCACAGGCAGACCGGCATCGGTGGTAGAGTTGCGGAAATGCAATACCATAGAACAATGGCGTTATCTTTTGAAATCGGCACTGGTGCCCCGCTGTCTGTAACCAACAGAGGAAAAGGGAGAAAGCGAAGATATCCACTGATCAGAAAGAACGCGAGCCAGTTAAGCATTCGATCAGTTTGTTGGCCCTTTGTCATTGTGGACCTTCTTCGCAGTTCACCTGGTTGCACGCGTTTCTGGTTCTGATAAAATTCGTTCTGCTGACTTCCGTGATATTGGACCTCTATTGTTTAAAACCTCTATTTTTTGCCGCCGTAATCTATTCGCACTTTTTTTCAAACCGAGTTTTACCGGATGAATTTCATTTGAAAGCTGCATACCGAGGCGAATAATTTCCGTGACCGTCTCCGCACAGACGCTAATATCGTAGTTTTCAAAGTTTCTGAGGGGTAGGTTGGGTCCCAAAGCCTAGTCAACCGGTGAAACACCACCCCATTAAGCTATCGGCTGCGTGAAATGATGTGGAGTTTCTTTACTATCTTGACTTGAGCTTGACTGGTGGACTCTGTCGAGAAAAAATACCATCTGGCGTTGACTCAGCGCTATAGGTTCGCCATTTCTGGGAGAAGTAAAATAAGACCTTTGACCATGGAAAGGATGCGAAGAAATCTAGTAAATCGTTCTAGTTAGCAGCTACGCATATCCATAGTTGGTGAGGCCACGTAGGGCGGTTATTCGTTTGAAATGTAAGTGGTTCTGGGGCAACCGATATCGAGTAGTGGTTTGAGTTTCCCAATGGCGTCATCTAGATGGATGACAAAAATATATCTAGGATGTTTTTCGAAGTCACTTCGGTCATCCGGCATATCCGTAGGTTCCGGCACGACTTGACTCAAATTTTAGCTATCAACAAAGCTTTCGACTTGTCTCCCAGCTCCATCAGTCCTATTAGAATATACTAACGAGTTAGAGTTGTGACATTAAAGTCGTCAAAAATGACGATATTGGGAGCCTGGTGGTTAATTTGTATACGGTCGACAGTACGTGAAAGATGGTCGAAAATTGTCGCTTGTCAATCGTTTTGTGGGGAGCGGTAAAACCAACAAAGAAATTGTACGGATCCTTTCATCACGGTTTTCATCTGTTCGATGTTCAAGTTATTGGGTTGTAATGCTTCGTTCCTTTGGAAATCTAAATGGGATCGGGTGAAGACGAAGACCCCATCGTTAAAACAAAATTTCGATGCAAGTTGTATCCTAGGAAGAGATGATATTTCGACTCAATAGACGAGTTTACGAGGATTTTTGTTAGGGCCAGAATATCACGTTTCGCTATTTACAAATATTGGTGTACGGCGTTTAGATTCGTATTAGTGGAGGCGATACCTCTGTAGTTACAAAACACCGTAACCAGTTCCATGCCGATAGTGTTACGTGGGCGGACCCGATCACACGGAGACGAGCAGTTTGCGGTTCCGTATTTTATTTAAATAATTCCCTCTGGCACAGGAATTCTTTCAGCCATTACACGGAAACCTTAAACCATAGCATTCTTCAACAGTATCCCGACAAAGTCATCCATCACTTTATCAGTCTTTTTTTACTTTTTTAAACATTTTCCCCTTTTCTGACTTTCCCCGGGTCTAGATTATCATCCATTTGAAACTAGGCAAAGTTTGGAGAAATAATTAGGGTCTTCTAAGCCATCAAGAAGCTATTCGTCTCCAATAATCTACCAAACATATATATTTTATTGCAAATCACATAGCGTTCACAATATCTTTAATCGGTACTTTTACTTTCCGGAAAATAAAGTAGTCTTGCGCCCTCTCGAAGTATAGAATATAGGTCAAAAATACAAACGACAGTACACGTCATTTTAAATTAAGATTTATAAGCTCGATCATTGAGGATCACTGTGTAGTGTGTTAAGCAAGTTCAGTTCCCATTACCGCCCTGGCGCACGTAATATCCTACTTTCACAGTCGAGTTCTCCAAGTCCGCAATACAGGCCACAGCTTTACAAACCCGGTGATATTGCCACATACAAGCCTACATCAACATGTTACGATGTCAGATCAATCCAACAGATGTGGACATTAAGTCAATCCGACAGATCAAAGTGTTAGCCAATGGTGAGGTTAGAATGTCGCCAGATGAAAACCAACCGTGGGAACTACATCGCTCATGTGTAGCTTGACATAGATTTATAATATGTATTTTGCATAATTGCCACCTGAGCGTGGGAGAAATTAATTGCTCGAACCACGCATATCAATATTTAACAACTCTATCAGATCAAACCAAAGTAAACCAAAGCGGCGTGGCATTGAAAAGGGTACGGGGTCCAAGGACGATCTGTATGATAAACGTCTCGTACTTGCATCACTAGAGCGTCATCAACATCATAACCAACTGACAACTGTGTTACTCGCCACAAACGCTACCATGGCAATATCTAAAAACGTGTTTTGATGTTTGTCCAGATTTCTAAACTGTCTCCCCCGGATTGTCCACCGTGTGACGAATCAAGTCCAACTCAGGTAGGCATTGGTGTAATTTATTCATAAAATCACTTAAATAAAATAAATGAAAACGACAACACATCCAGATACGAGTACAAGATATTCGTTCGAGAAGCAACAATAAAAGAAATCATTTTTTGATTTATGATGCTGCATTTCACTTGTCAGTTTTATCGTGTGCGACGGGTTACCCAACATCCGTGGGACGATGAAGGGTAAGTCTGGCCTGAGTCTGATGACGATGACATGAGATGACAGTTTCGACAGTTTAACCTAACTGCCTTCTGTTTGGCACATATTTCATGGATTGTTATCAATAAGGGACGGTACACCTGTTGGAGTGATGAATGAAATGATTGGAGTTGTGATGACAGCACCGAACAGGTATTAAAGTGTTGCGAAGACAGATTTCGTAGGTTCGCCACAAGACGTGACTTACACGTACTCGTGTAGTTGACACTGGGTCTGAAATTTATACTTCGAGGACCAGCTGGCGAGAATTTGCTACTTCATAAAAATGATGTCCAGGATAGTAAGGCACGTGGACATTTGAGGCTATCAAGTAAAAAAGATCGTAATCTATGTCGGTGTTTTGGATAGCTAACAGTCATTTTGAGTGGAACAGGAAAATATTATAAAGGTGAACGGCTGGATATTGGTAATGTTACCACTTGACGACACTCACTCCGTGACCTTGTCGATAATAGGTTCACCTGAAGCGGCATACTTCATTTCTGCACGACTTTAGTGGAGAGCCACCCCAGCTGCAACTCATATAAATACGGATGGAATAAATACACGTTATCCAAAACTTCCTTGTGCTGGTGTAAAAAAAAACTGGGCATAAGGTGTTTCACAGCATATTCCCGGTTAATTCCTTTCCTATATAATTTATTATTTATTATTATTATTATATAATTTATTATTTATTATTATTTAGAAACAGGAGTGAAAACTACAACCCTTACAATTTCCATAGTCATCATCATCATCATCATCATCGGCACTACAACCTGGAACCGGTCTTGGCCTTATTTAGCAAGTCCTGAGGCTTGTTAAATTTTCCATAATGATTTGTTTTTTTTCCGGGCAAGGTCATTAGTCTTGCGCCAGAGGCTCCCCGACGGGGAATCGAATCCCGGTCTCCCGCCTGACAGGCGGGTATACTAACCTGTATACTATTGAGGAGCTTTCCATTTCCATAGTCGCATGCCTTAAAATCGTAGTTAAAGTTAGTTTGAAACCTAATTATTCGACGGAGTTACTACACCAGGTAGATCATTACCAGGGAGACATTTTCAAGAAATTTAATCCACCGATGGTTTATCGGGGCTGAAGGGGGGCAAGCATTGGTTTGGGGAAAAGAACATCCATTATTGACGCCTGTTTCAAGACTTTATTTAACATAGTCCAGATTGTCTAATTTTGGAAAATATAAACAGTTTTATTCTTTCACTTATTGCCGTTTTGGAAGTGACTTTTTGGCGATTTAATTGTCTTTGGACACTGTGTTTCGCCAAACACTATACACGAACAAAACTGCACCAGAACCGAATGCTGTCACCAATAAAATAAGTAGTTGAGTTGTTTTTAACCTGTTTTTAAAATGCTTTTGAATGATGGTTTTGAAATACCAACAGCATTAGCAAGGCTCGACGATTTTTGAAGTCTTTGATTTAGTTTACTTTCATCGGTATAGGTTGATTATCGTCCCGGGCATTCTTCGTCTTCAACATGTTCTCGGCTTTCTATTGATTCCTGTTGATGCCACTGTCAACATATTTTCCGACAAAGTTTACTCACCGTTTCTGTTTACTAATCGTTTTCGCTAAAAAAATCATTTCGCAAAGGAAATGTAACACAATTTCTTTACTATTACTATTTATTGGCCTGTAGGAACCCGAAAGTTCATGACCTCGCCGACTCGACTCCGCCATTGTTCCCTGTCCTTCCACGTTCGACCATCCGATCCGATCTCCTCGAAGTCCAACCTAACATTGTCCTCCCATCTCGGTCGCGGCCGCCCTGTCGGTCTCTTTCCCGTTGGCTTACCGTCAAGAATTCTATGCACGGTCCTATCGTTGCCCATTCGCGCCACGTGTCCAGCCCATCTTAATCTTCGCGACTTGATTACTCTCACTATTGCAGGTTTGCGGTATAGCTCTTCCAATTCGTGGTTGTGGAGTCTCCTCCATTGTCCTGCTTCCTCGTCATATTTACCGCCAAAGATACCCCTTAGGACTTTATTCTTGCATACGCGGAATTTGTTTTCTTCCCATTTCCCGTTTTGTGAGAGCCCATGTTTCGCATCCGTATAGAACAATCGGCATGATTATGGTTCTATAGATACGGAGCTTTATATTATGTGATAGCAGTTTGGATTTCAGCAGTTTACTTACTGCGTGCCAACTAGCGTTGCCGGAGTGTAGTCTTTTGTTAATTTCCTTCGACATTTCGCTACTGGCCATCAGTATTGTTCCCAGGTATTTAAATTCTTTGACATTTTCAAATATCCTGCCCCTGATGTTTACGTGTGTTCTCTGATGTCCACCTGCTCTCGCCATATTCATGTATTTCATTTTGTCCTAATTTATTTCTAGGCGCACCTCTTCTGCCGCTTGCATGATGATTTCACTGTTATTACTTAGAGTCTCTAGATTATCGCCCAAAACGGCGATGTCATCCGCATATGCGACCACTTGAGTCACCCCGTTCAGGGATGATCCGGCCATGTTGTGTTCTTGTACCTTTCTGATGACATACTCGAGGACAAGGTTAAATAGACATGGTGAGAGGCCATCGTCCTGTTTTAGCCCGTCCCGGATTTCAAATGGTTCTGAGAGGTGGTTTTCTATTCCAACTCACCCTTTGTTTTCGTTCATGCAGATTTGAATGAGGGCGGCATATGTTTTCGGGATTCCCAGCTCAACTACGATATGGTAGAGTCTTTGTCTTGCGACTGAGTCGTAGGCTTTTTTGAAGTCAACGAACAGTTGGTGAACCGTCTCCCGTATTCCCACTTATTTTCCAGCAGTTGCCTTATTGTGAAAATTTGGTCGCTCGTTGACCGGTTCCTACGGAATCCGCATTTGCAGTCTCCCAATATGTGTACTGCGTACGGTCTGATTCTCACCAGTATGACATTTGGTGGTATTTTGTATGTGGTTGGGAGCAATGATATTCCTCTGCAATTTTCACAGTCAGATCTGTCGCCTTTTTTGAAAATGGGGACGACTATTGAGGTTTTCAATTCTTCCGGAATGACTTCCTTATCCCATATTGTTTTGATCTGTTGGTGGAACTTTCGCGGGGTCGCCTCCCCTGTATGCTTCACAAGCTCTGCCGGTTTGCAGTCGATTCCGGGGCCCTTGTTGTTTTTCAATCGGTTTATTGCGTCTACAACTTCGTCGAAAGAGGGCTCTGGGATCTGAGGCTCAGCTGTGTGTACGTCTGGTACGTTTATTTGTGGTTGATGGGTGCGCACATTGAGCAGGTTTTCACAGTACTGCTTCCATCTTGTCACGACATTCTATGTTTCTGTCACCAGACAGCCGCTTGCGTCTCGAATTATTTTGGCTCTCCCTCGGTGGCCATTTCTAATTGAATTTATGCCGGCATACATACCTCTGATATTCTTTGCTCTGGCATTTTCTAGGGTTTTTTTGATCCGAGTCTTCTCCCATTCGCGGTTTTTGCGTTTGAAAAGTCTAGTTGTCTCTTTCCGAACGGTCGCGTATCTTTCTGCGTTGACTTCATCATATCTTTCTAAGTGGATCTGTGGCGGCTCCGCCAAGCCCCACAGTACACTTACCTAAAAACCCCCCATAACTCCCATTCAATCTACGTCAGTTTCCACCAATGCAACAGCAATAGCACCTGTAAATGCTGCACGCATTAAGCTTACCGAAGTTATTTATTTTCAAGCATTTAAAATCCCCTATAAGAGTTCTTTCTTATCTTATCCTAAATTCCCTGTAATGAAACTCATCGGTTCGTATATCATACGACCACATATCAGAGAATCTTACCATGAGTTGGCTAATGCCAGCTTCAATATGTGTACAAAAACTATTTACACACACATCGGTTGGCGACTCCTTTAGCCAGCGTTAAATAGTCCAACGCAGATGCGTGTAATTAGCACCATCCACGTTGAGACGAATGCCTTAGCAATGCACTAAGTGCAAACAAAGGAACGCTGGCCTTTGGCAGTCATCTAGCGATACGGCAAACTATAATCGTTTTCCCAGCATGTCCCTATTGACAAACAATCTTCAATTTTTGTTCGTCGAGACAAACCGAATTACCCGACACATACAAAGGTATGCAGGGGATTTGTTCGGCCGCCGACATAAGATACGATATGCAATTCCCATTGCATAAAGTATCGCATCCCATTAGCACCTTTTTTTCCTAACGTCTATCATAGCGACGTCGCACAGCATAGATATAGATCATGAATCTCCTTTGTCCTTGCCGCCTGGCTGTTTCGTTATTCGACTGCCTTCGAACCCGTGTAAATAACATCGATCTGTTCGATCGCGCACACACTACTGCACTGACAGAGTGCATTTCTGTGGCGGCCACACCCTTAAGAGAAAAGTTTTTCGCTCTCTTTCTTTTTCTTAACCCTAACCTAGGATGGAATTCAGGTCAGAGTTCTATCCTCGGTGAGTCTTATTCCATCCGCTGACGACCACGGTTATGCGTCACCCCCGCTCTCCGCCGACAGCGGAGACGCGCAAATACACACCCGGAGTCATGTGGGTATTAGTTTTAAAGTATTTTCGTAAAGTTGTAAAAGTAACGAACCGCAGACGTGACGGCGAACGTGTCAAAGTTGGTCAAAGTATTAATTAAAATGTTGTCATTTTTATGTGTTGTTCGATTTTGATATACATTCAAAAATAAAGAATAAATCTAAGCGAAAGTTTAAACACAACGTGAAATGTTAGTATCCAATAAGAAAATAGACCTACAATAAAAGAACCCTTAATAATAGAAGAAAAGTGTGTTATATTTTTACTGGTCCGGTGTTTGTGCTTTTCCCTCGGTGTTGTACTGGTCGGAACATTTAGAGGTAGTTGTGGGGACGAGGTAGAACTCTCGGCCATGCTGGCGTCGTGACCTCGTACCCCCACAGATCACTCTGAGCCGTTTACGTTCTTCGATCTTCGCTCTGCACTCATCGTCAAACGAAGGTTTGGACTTAATGGTTTTCTTAAATCCTAATACCTTTTGGGCTGTTTGTTTGATTGTGTCTCTGATCGATGCCCATTTGGTGCCCAGACTATTGGTTTCCTGTTCCTCACTACTCCCATTCTCTAGCATGCTAAATCTATTCGTTAGTTCCTCTTGATAGTCAGCCCTTTTGCGTAGGTCTCTTACTTTATCAATGTCGAACTTTTTGCTCGTCTCCCGTGATTGCACATGTGGGTTTTCTGCGAGCCGACTTCTAATTTTGCCCATCACTAAAAGGTGATCGGAGTCACAATCTGCTCGTCTATATGATCTTATGTCAAGGATATTCGAGTGGTGTCTTTTGTCTATGAGGAAGTGGTCCATTTGGTTACGCGTTACGCCGTCGGGTGATATCCACGTGGCTTTAGCGATTCGCTTGTGCTTGAACATATTGCTTTTCACTACCAGACCTTTGGATGCTGCGAACGTGATACTTCGAATTCCATTATCATATGACACGGTCGTGTGGGCTATCTTTACCTATAGTTGGTTGGAAGATGTCTTCCTTTTCAATTTTCGCATTGAGGTCCCCGAGGAGGATTTTAACATGGAATGATGAGATCCCATCGAATACTTCCTCTAGGGACTCGTAGAATGCGTCCTGCATTTCTTCGTCAGTAGATTCTGTTGGGGCGTGTACGTTTATAAATACATAATTGTACCATGGGCCCTATATTTTTAGCACCGACATTCGGTCATTAATAAATTTCACATCTTTTACATGGGACGAGGTTATGTGTATCGGTACCTCCACACGCCAGTGTAAACCCGTTGGTTTCGATTACTTGATGTGGGAGTCGGACTTCCTGAAGTGCGACGATGTCCATTTTATATTGTTTCGCGTTTTCTACGACCATCTGTATCGCTCCTGGTATATATAACGTTCGAACATTCCACGTGCCGACGCGTATATCCCGCTTTTTCCGTTTTTCCCTACGTCTTCTTTTTGCCGAGTCGGTGTTTTCTTGATGATTTGTTCCCTTATGGTAGTGTCGGCTCGTCACACCTACGCCTACCGGGTAATGCAATTTCTTTGATCAACTAAATCAAATTCGTAAAAACGGAAAAACGTCATTTGTTCACACAATACCATCATCATCATCATCATCGGGACTACAACCGGGATCCGGTCTTTATAGTTTAGTGAGGGCAGAACCCTCATTTATTTAGCTTAGTGCAAGCTTAAATTAAAATAAAAACCTTACAGACTATCTTACGTCTAGAGTAAGAAGGAGAAGAAAAAAAAACAGGAAGGTGAAGATGACTGGGCGATAGGGTAGGTAGGAGGCTAGGGAAGAGCGAGTGTATGTGGGGGTGGTAAATTCGGCATTTGTGAGACAGTGGCAGTGAAGGGCATCTCCATGTACTCGTACAGGGGAGGAGCTGGTGAGCTGGGAGGAGAGATCGAAATTGTGGGTGGGGCTGGAAAGGTGTAGGGGAGAGCTGTTTTGAGGGTAGGAGAGGAGAGGTAGGATTGCTGGTTAGATGGGATTATTGGTGGGAGGGGGGGGGGGGGGGGGGGGGTAGGACGGGTTTCTTCTAAGACGTCGTTTGAGAGCAGGAGTGGAGAGGTTGAAACCGAAGGAGGTGGGGAAAGAGTTGGCCTGTCGTAGCATACGCGAGATGGGTTCGTTAGCGCCGTAAGAAGTGTGATAAGCGGGCACGTAAAACTGGGTTTTGCACATTACAGGGGTTTGTATGAAATGTTAAAGTGGAGAGCAATCTTGGGCAGTTGATTGAGCCAGACAGAAGACAATGGACAAAGATGATGTCGGCATGGATTCTGCGCTCATCAAGTGTGTTGAAATTGATTAGAAGGACCCGGCCTATGTATAGTGGTAGAATGAGCGGGTTTTCCCAGTTTAGTCCACGAAGGGGAAAGCGCAAGACACGGCGAACGCCCTCGATCCCACGAATGTAAGACAATTGATGCGGGGACCAGACCTGACTAGCATATTCGAGTAGTGGCCGTACAAAAGTTGTGTAGAGTGATTGGGAGACGTAGGGGTTTAGGAATTCCTTCGACCAGCGTTTTACAAAGCCGAGGGCGGCATTGGCCTTAAGGATTATGTCATCGATATGTGCGGTAAATCTAAGCTCCTTGTCACATAGGACGCCCAGGTCGCAAATCGATTCAACCGATGTTATCGGTTGGTCTAGCAAGAGATAGGAACGTGGCTGGGTGGGGGGCGCTTCCGAGAGAACGTGATTGTGTGACATTTGGCCATATTCAATTCTAGGCAATTATTTTGGCGCCAAAACGGAAAGCTGTCAAGATCCGATTGGAGAAGTGAGGAGTCTAGGGGAGAGCGCATTGTCTTGAAAATTTTGGAATCATCCGCGTAAAGCGAGATGAGGGAGTGATTGATGCAAGAGCCTATGTCTTTTATGGTTAGGATAAATAGGAGAGAGCCCAGATGACTGCCCTGGGGGACACCTGAGGTTGGAAGAAAACGATCGGGGAAGGTGGATCTAAATCGCACGCGGCAGGTTCGATAATTAAGGTACGATGAGATCCACTTAATCAACAGGGGTTCAAAACCGAGGGAAGATAATTTAAAGGGAATGAGGTTATGGGAGATTTTGTCGAAGGCCTTGCTAAAGTCGGAAGTGACTACATCGACCTCATCGCCGTTTTCTAGAGCAAGGAGTGTGTGGGATGTGAATGCGACAAGGTTGATAGTAGTGGACCTGCCGGAGAGGAAGCCGTGCTGGTTAGGAGAGATGATGGGTGTGCAGCGAAAACATAACGCATCATATAGAAGGCCTTCGAACAGTTTGGGAATCTGCGAAAGCTTAGCAATGGGGCGATAATTGGATATATCGTTTTTTGGCCCCTTTTTATGTATGGGGGTTATGTAAGAGGATTTCCAAATGTCGGGAAATAGATCTTGTGCAATGGATAGATTGAAGATTGAAGCGAGCGGGAGAGAAAGAACAGGAGTATTTTTTTTAAGAAGATAGCAGGGAGATCGTCTGGGCCGGGACTGAAATCGTCTTTCAGTTATTCAAACTTTTCAATAACTTGGTGTTGTTGAATGTGTAGAGAGATGAGTGGGCCGAGGGAGATTTCAGACATGCTAGTAAAGTAGGAGGGGTTCGGCTCGAACGAGTCGTCCGTGAAGGATAGTTTGAAAAAGGTGGAGATTGCCTATGGCGTGGGGGTCGGTTGTAGTAGTTGAGCCGTAGGAAAGAGAGGTGGGATAGGCATCAGATTTCCGTTTGTAGTTGATGGAGTGGTAGAAAGATTTGGGGTCATTGATCAGGTTGAGTTGAGATTCGGCAAGGTAATTATGGTAGAGTGAGCTATAAAGCTCCGTGAATTGGTAAAAGTAACAGAGATAGCTGTAGTAGTCCAGTTGGAGAACGCGTATTTAAGAAAGTGTCCCACAACTTATTCCTCTTGTTACGAAGTGTGCGGAGTCTGCGGTTATACTAAGGGGGCGATGAGAATGATAACCTGTGTCGGGAATATGGGACATATAGGGATATGGCGTTGTAGATTACTGTGTAGAGTGAGGCTGTAGCGACCTCTACACTTATATCGTTTAAGCGGAGTGTGATATTGCTGAGGTACTCATTTATGAGGCGGAAATTGGCTTCTCGGAAGTTGAAAGAATATTGGTAGGGGGGAGGTGTGCTGTGGGCTGTGTAGTCGTGGTATAGGGATAGGAGAAGCGGGGGGTGGTGGTTATCAATAGTTGAGAGGGTGTGGGGACTAGAGACAATTGAGGAATTAAAAGGGTCTGTCGTGAACACAAGGTCAAGTTGTGTGCCCAGATGATTTAGGACATTGCTTACTTGGCAAATGCTAGACTCGGTGAGGCTGTCTATAAAGAGACACTCCTTGGTAGTAGTGGGGCTTGAGATGTAGTGGGAGTTATCGTCTTAGCCTTAATTAACAAATCTGAGGCTGGTCAAATTTTCCATAATAATTTGTTTTTCCGGACAAGGTTATTAGCCTAACGCCAGTCACACAGTACCATGCGCAGCTGAAACACGAGTGGGTTTGTCAAATATAACACAGATGTTTGCCTCAGTGTTGCTAATTTAGAAGAAAAAGATATTTCTCAAATTCGATATGTCTGCGCAATATAACTTGAAAATTGATCTTACTTTTTAAATGCAGTGATATATACAGTCACGTTCGAGCCGCTATTTCCTCTTCCAATAAACCACTAATTCCATTGGAAAATGAAAGTTATCGTCAACTAAGCTACGAAAAATGTCCTACTCTAGTGACGCTATTGAAAAACACTAATTACTTTTGCATCTGTCATTTTATGCAATAATATAAGATAGCATGTGGTTAAAGACATACAATGTATTAATACCAGGTTTTGTTATTTCCTATAAGTAAGGTCTAAACACAAGGTTGAATGGCCAATCGATTTAGATATGAATCACTCAAATGACATATAGGTGTCGACTGAACCTATACACAATGGGAGGAATGTCACAACCATTTCCCCGGCAAAACAACGAAGCCGTAATAGAAGTGTACTAGACTGCAATGTCACAAATAATTTCAAGACAATTATTTTTAATCTATTTTACTAGGTAATGACATTTTTATGTATAAAATAATCACATATTCCTCACCAAACCACCGATGCGGGAATAGACTATAACACTACGAATGATTTCAAAACAATTTAATCTATTTTACTAATTATATATATTTTTATATATGAAATAGTTGCATATTTTTGAGGTATACTATACATACACAACGAGAAAAAATCGCAACTATTTCCCCACCAAACCACCGATACGGGAATAGACTATAATACAACGAATGACTTCAAAATGTTGTATGTCCGGCGCCGTGCTTCCTCGGTTGAGGGAAGAGCGGGGACCTTTTATTATTCCTTTTCTTCTTTTGCTGATCCTGTACGCACAACAATCTTATTACAACTTTTCCACTCTGCTGATAGAAGGCAGTCACATCCGCAAATAGTTAAACCAATTAGATCACTCGCTCTGGTTCCTAAGAATTCTCCACGTATTATGATCCGCGTCCCAGGCGGACCTTCCTTTGGTGAAAGTCCAGTTACAACTGGCTGAGGCGCCATTAACAAGAAAAACCCTTTTTTTAAATTCAACGGCTCTTAAAGGGTTTTAGATGATATTAAAACTCATATATTATCACTATATTTAATATATTTATATCAACTTAGGGGTTCTTAACTCAACTTTCCAAACTCACAATTCAACTTACAATCTCAAAACTGAAAAACCTATTCTCTCTCTGTGACTTTTCACATTCAATTCAAATTTGGACGAAAATCCAAGTTACTAGGTTTTGAATAAATAAAAAGGTACAGGTTATTAAGTGTGCTGTAACTGGTAATATTGTGAATGTTTATGAATGGTATGTATTAAGTGAGAATGTAATATATGTTAAGTGAAGTTTTTAAGGATGTGTTAGGAGATTCAGTGTTAAATTTAATAAGGGTAGTATTCTGGAATACAACAAAAACAATTTAATCTACTTTAGTAGTTATAGATATCTTTATATAGAAAATAGATACATAATTTTTGTGGGATAGTTGTCAATTGAACCTATAGTACATATAACGAAAAGAATGTCTTATATATTTTCCCGCAAACCCTGAAGAAGTGTATTAGATTGCAATGTCACAGATGATATAGATATTTGTTAAAGAAATTATACTATAGATATGCTTCATATATAAAATAGTTAGGATACAATTGCTTACATCTTTTAAATAAAGCAAAGCCCGGCTTACTATAAGCTTAATATCTTCCTTTCGCATACACAAAAAAGTATAAATTCATGTTAGCACCATCCCCAACCCGGATGGTTTTCCTAGTCCATCAAATGACGACAACAAGTTGCGCAGATAGATGAACGACTATCACTCACCGTCATGTCGTGGACATTTCATGGATCCTACTGCAGCATTCTCCAGTCCATTGGCAGCAATGGACCGGTAGATTTAGTGCATTCAAACATCAGGAGGAACATTTATTCACCGCGTTTCATGTGGCACCGAAAAATGTCCTCTTAGACATATTCGAAATCCCTGTCATATTTCTGCGTATCCTCTTCTTGTCCGCATTCGGTCGTTGTCGGCAGTGCGGTTATTCTACGATACCTGTCTGATGGACGACTCAGAATACCGCTCAGAATTCCATTGCCGATGGCACAATGTTATCTCCGGTATCTTTTGCCTGGATCACGCGAAACAATTTCATCAACTGTGTGATAGTACGTCGCCGACCTCCCCCAAGATCGTCAACACCGATCTGTTCCGTTGCTGTTGTCCTACGATTTGGCCAGCAGAATGCATTGATATGGTATGGATGTGTTTTTAATTGCGCGCCAACGTAAAATTTGAATTGATTCGGTAGCTCGTCATTATTTGAGGGATATGTCGGGAGGACGATAGAGGATGTTTGCGGACAACAAGTGCTCTTTGTCGTCACGCTGATGATGGGATGTGCGTATTTGATGACTTGTCTCGTGTTTTATTTTAATTTGTTCAGTCTCTGTGTCTTTTCTGTACGATGACCGTGAAGTATTTCAATGCAACGCAAGATCCTTATCGGGTTCATTGGTATGAGACGTTCACTTACCCCGATAAGGAGCTTCCGATACACGTGACCAAACCTTGTAATTACAACGAAGGCGCAGACCATCACGGACCGACATCTTCGGAACTCTGTATCCGGATAGAAGTGTTTTGGTTTTTATTTTTTTTATTTTTTTTTTTTTTTATTTTTCTCTTCTCGTAATGAGTGACAAACGACAAATGATCGATTGATTGGCATATCAGAATATCAGATCTCTGTAATACAACAGCGTATCCTGATCTGATTACTTAATCGAGATACAGATAAAATATTTATGCACCGTATATCGAAGATACTTTTACCATAGTTCAATTCAAAAACAAAATACCGACCGATGATAGGAAACGGACGATCGCATATACATTCCAATTACAGCGTGGCTCGTGCTTCGGCGTCCAACAGTGGCTAAATGCTTGTTCTTCGTCTTACCACAAAGGCAATGAAAAAGAAGTGTGTTGAAGTTAATGGTGCTGTTTAGATACATAGATACTCAGATATTTTCATAAATTACTGCGCAAATTGGTTCAATGTTTTACCCATGAATGTTTCCAATGAATTTTGTTAGCTGCACAAAGAGCATTCGCCACGGAAGGCAGACTAGCTTTAGATCCAAGCCCACCTTGCCTTTCCGTACCGAAAACTAGGCTCATTAAATATGTATTGAATGTGAGGTGATTGGATACACGATGTACAGAGCGCGCGAAAAGTATTCAGTCAATTTGGAGAATTTTACTTGTGAATGGTAGATACATGAGATAAGTCATCCGCCACTTGTGCACACTCCTGAAGGCTTCTTCAGCATGATTTTGCACAACTTTGCGGTTGTTAACTATTGTAACTAGGCCGGCTAATCGGTGTCTAAGACAAATTAAAGTACCTTACTAAAATGATCTTTATTCTACACAGAGAAAGAAGTATCAAGCCCAAGTTGAACATATGGTTCGATTATGATGGCAGGCAGGCTACTGGGGATACACAGGTTAACCACAAGTTATACCAATCGGACAGAAGAAAACCGGAGAAGGTCTTAGATGGCAAGGAATCACTGCAATTTTCATATTCAATGAGAACAGTTCTTACATGGTCAGCAAGAGAGCCGAACAATACTACACTTTCTCACAGGTTAAAACAATTTTTCAGCAATTGTGAAAAATATCTGAAACTTTATCTCCTCATCCACCTCATCGCTCATAGTTGACGACACAGCAGTCATCAGCAGGATAGAGAAGGCGAATCTAATTGTTGGAACATTTTGCAAGTCTACTCAAAGCTGCCTGATACCGAATCAGCTTTGCTCCAACATGAACACAAGCCGCCCACCATGCGCCACATTCGTTTTCGAATGCATATTGTTGCATCAGGATTAACGAACGACGAACATTAACAAGCCCACTGATATGAGTGACATTCCCTCTGTATTAGTTATTGCCTTCGCTCCCAGGTAGCGTGTCTCCTGGTCCTGAAAAAGTTGAGGGATCTCTATTGACCGCTCCTGGGGGGACCCGTTGCGGTCGCCACCGTGCTTCCTCAAACCTGAGGGAAGAGTAGCGACCGATCGTTGTCGATTGTAGTGCCGCAAACTTCTGAGGGCAACCGACAGCGGCTTTAGCTGGCTTCCGTGGGGCAAGTGATCTTCAGCATCAGCGACAATCTGTGAAGAAAAACGAAAGGGGCGAGAGCCACAGCTCTATAGCGTTTGGGATTTATAGTGAAGAACGTGTGATTCGAACTAACGCTATGACAGTTAGAATCACCATATATTGAACCTAAGCATAACACTTCAGGCTACTGACCATGTTTTGAATTCGATTTTTAAACTCAAGTATATTCCACTGATGTGAATTGTTTTGTTATCGCTATGGTATACGGCTCTGATGTATTGTCTTATTCGATTTTTGTTCGGTGTTCTTCACGATTTGCTTGTGTATTGTGTGTGTATCTGTTAGAGACGCTACCCTACTCCCCCCTCAGTAACTTCATTGCGATCAGCTTCGTTTGCGAACGACGGAGCGAACGAGAGAGAACGCCGGAGCAGGCGAGTGTGCCGGTGCTCTATGCGGAAGTCATGATCGTGTGTGAAGTTCTGTTTACTACGGGAAAATGTGTGCAGTGTGTACAGATCACGCCGTAGTCACCAATTATAGCGTTTCGGATTGATAGTGAAGAACATGTGATTCCGTACTGACGCGATGACAGTTTGAATCACCAAAAATTGAACCTAAGCGTAACACATCAGGCTACTGGCCGTGTTTTGAATCCGATTTTTAAACTCAAGTATATTCCACTGATGTGAACTGTTTTGTTATCGATATGGTATACGGCTCTGATGTATTTTCTTATTCGATTTTCGTTCGGTGTTCTTCACCATTTGCTTGCGTATTGTGTGTGTATCTGTTAGAGACGCCACAGCTCTACTCACCATATCAGAATAAAACTCCGTTTTAATTAGGCATACAGGGTCTTCTTTATTTTGTCAAATCATTTATTTATTATCCTGATGGTCTCCTGCAGCACTTCCTCCAGGGACCATGTATATCTATCAACTGCTCTCGGAGATCGCGATGCATCTTCCTTATAAATGAAAACATATCGAGATTGTGTATCTTGAAACGAGCGTTTCACATTAAAAATCTCGATTTCGGGTGTGGTGTTCAATGTGCTCATTCGGGTAATGGTTCGGTTTTATGAGTTCTCATAAAACTATTATGCATAATTAGGATATGCATTGGAATTTGGTTTTTTGGTTTTGTTATCCGTCTGGCTTATGCAGACCATAGTTTGCGTGTCCTTCGGATGGGTAACACAAGATCCGTGGGAATTTAGGTATTGGTTTTTGAATTGGTGCATTTACAAGTCATGGAACAACAGGCATGTGAAGATATGCATTAGGATGTTTATGATTGCTCGAATTGTGTGTTGGCGTTAAATAGATATGCCTTTGTTCAGACACATGCAAGTTTTGGGCTTTGGATCTTTTAGGAATTTGAATTGAATTGAATTCAATGTTTGAGAGTTTGAAGGGTTGGTTCGATTTGGTTGACATTGAATTCAGTGTTGATTTGGGTGTAGGGATTTGTATGTGGGGGAAGGAGATTGTTTCTATGGGGTAAGGAAATTGTCCGGCTTTCCGGAGCACTACACCTCTATATCTCTGAAGTTCTTCTTCGCTCGCTGAATAACTGGGAAAGCGAAGTTATATACTGAATTTTAATGCAGCCGTTTTTTTGAATTCAAGTTTTAAAATATTCGACCATTTTTCTCAATTCTCCACAATACACTCGGACCCAGTTGTCATCAATTAGTACTTCCCCCTTTAACATTCTTCGATGTAAGGTACTGGGTCATCAAACTTCATTTGGTTCATTGGAAGCAACTATAGGTGAATGTCCAGGAGGAGAACATCTCTAGTGTTTGAAGTTGGTTTTAAACAGTTGCAACATTTAGTGATCTGAAAATACTCGCGAATAAAGGAAGGGGGGGGGGGGGGGGGGGAGCAATGGGTATTTATTTGACTCTGACAACAGTGTGTAACACTAATCTGCCGATCATTAGAAAGTTAAGGAAATAGCATACTGCCGTTGAAAAACGTAAGTGTACTCTATTACCCATAAATACTAGTAAGTCATTAAGATGAAGTAGAATTAAAGTTGGCTCCAATGTTTAACCAAAATTAACTGAAATGGAATTAACGGAACTAAAAGAGTAGCCACGCTATGTATAAAAAAATTGCTTTCCGAGGAAACTATTAATCCAGTCAAAAAGTTTTTACGAACGTCTATAAGAACGAAGCTTTCTTGAAAAGCCCTGATCCGGAGGTGGGCGAAAACCTTGGAGATATCTAGTGTGAATCCTCTTGATTGACCATGTTTTACAACTGGTGATGTCCAAGTGTTAGTCACCAAGATTAAAAGGTCTCCCGTTGATCACACCCTGCGTAATCCTATACCGTTTCACAACAATAGTGAAGAACTAACCCTGGTTAGAATCCCAGATAAAGTTAAAACCAAAACCTCAAAATATAAAACCAAAATATAAGTTGACAAATATTTCCTGACTATTATTCACTACTGACTGTGATTTACTTTGCTGACTGTTATCTGTTGCTATAGTATACCCAAATGATGTTTCTGTGTGTCATATCTGTTGCTACGGTTTATCTTATGGATCATTTAGGAGTCCGTTCAAATTCGTGTATTTAATCAATTCGGCTTTGATGACGTTTTCTATCACCATCGATAATATGAACAGTGCGAGTGTGGTTAGGACAAGCTCTTCTTTTTTTTTTTTTTGGGGATTGCTTGAATTTGAGAGGTTTTTAGCAAATAAAAAAGGTTTCCTCTGTATAAATTATTCTAAAAGGTTTGCTTATAACCCGCGATAGTTCTGTGGCGCAGTGTTTTAGAACCACTGCTGGCATCTTGTGGACCGTACCAAGGTTGTACCGCATGAAATGTCAGATTTTCACTCAGTTGAAAATAAGACGTTTTCGAGTGAACATTTGTGCCACATCGCTAAATTCTCCTATTTTATAAAGTAAAGTGTGTGCTCGACATGTAAGAATTTTAAGGTTCTTTACAAGTACAGTTAATTTTTTTATAGACATTTTTTTACCATGCTGTCGGCAGTTCAAATTCGAACCCTCTTCCTTTATGAATTTAAAATGGGACATAATGCGTCATTGCGAATGAAAAACCTGAATGACGCATTTGAGGATGTAGTCGTAAACGAACGCACTATACGACGTTGGTTTGGAAAGTTCCGTTCGGGAGATTTCAGCTTAGAAAATGAAACACCTGGGAATCCGGAAACGTTAGTTGATGACGATGTTTTAAGAGCAACGGTGGGTGCGGACCCAACGAAAACGGCACGAGAGATTGCACAAAGCATGGTAGTATCCCCAATGATATTTAGTCGACACCTTTCTCTCATAGGAAAGGTAAAGAAACTCGATGTGTGGGTACCACATGAACTGAACGAGTCCCAAAAACGTCGGCGCCTGGAAATCTGCGCATCGCTTAGATTAAGACACCAAACTGGCCCGTTTTTGCACCGGATAGTCACCTGTGATGAAAAGTGGATTCCGTATGATAACCGTAAAAGACCTGGGCAGTGACTGGATGCAGGTGAAAAACGAAATACATCCCCAAGCCCGATGTTCACCCAACAAAGGTTGTGGTGACAATTTGGTGGACATCGATAGGACAAATCCACTTTTCATTTCTTAAACCAGGAGAAACGATAAACGCTCTCAAATATTGTGAGGAAATCGACATATTGCATGGGAAATTGGCTGGAAAGCAACCTGCGTTGGTCAAGAGGGACGGCGCGATCCTCTTGCGTGACAATTCTAGACCCCATACCTCACAAGTAACGGTGCAAAAACTGTTGCAGTTGGGATTTGAAATTCGTCCGCATCTACCGCACTCTCCTGACATTTCCCCAACGGACCACCATCTCTTCCGCAATCTGGATTCATTTTGCTGGCAGAATGTGTTCCGGAACCGGGCAGAGGTCATAGAAGCCTTTGAAGATTTTATTATCTCAAAAAGTCATCACTTCTACGAAAAAGGAATATTTGACCTTGTATCACATTGGAAGAATGGCATAGATGCCAACGGATCCTATTTTGATTGAATACAAATGTACGGAAAAATAATATTGGCTTTTTAATGTTTACTATAAAATCGGACATTTCATGTTGTACAACCCAATAGCAGTCGAGGCTACGAGAACGCGTTCAACAGCACGTGTACGAACGTTTAAATTGGGCATTAAAGATTGTAGTGTCGCGACCAAATGTGGCTCTAAGAAAAGACCATATCTAAGAAGGCATCATCCATGATTGAATACGCGAAAAATAAGTTCGTGAAAACATTAGCCTTACGTTTGTGATAGTGTCTCGATAGACATCAATAATAGACAAATAGAAGGAGAACTGAAGTGATTTGTAATAAACTTAGCTATTGGCCAAAAGACACGAGAACCCATTATTCGTCCGAGTAGCTTGTTTATTTACTTTACCACTGTGAACTTTTCTTTCGGGTTTAGTCGTTTGATCATAATCATTTTTGTATCTATGATAACGAAATATTTTGTTTCGTTCTGGCTGGTACGATCTGTTCAGATTTTTATTCAGTTCAAGGTTTACCAAATGAATTGCGTTTTATACGATGTGGTTTTGTGGGGGTAGAAGTTCGGATGCCGACGTACGACAAGTATTCACCTTAATCCCCGACACTTACGCCATCAAAATTATTCACCAGAGAAATTGAGCACCATGGTATTTGAGGTGAATAGCCTGAACGGTGGAAAAGGGGTTGATGTGACGCGCTGTTAGCGATCGAAATTAGGTTGGGATTGTGGGCAGGTTCTCCATGTGATATAGAGAACCCCCACAGTACTCCCCATGCTATGGTGGTAGGGATGGACACGTTCTGTGATGGTGTTGTTTGCCGTATATGTTTGTGTTGAAGTGGTAGACTTTTATGTCGTTACCCTTGTTGGTGACCCCCTGCTATCGTTGGGTAACGACTTACCCTGTTGATGGTTGTTAATCGACTGGTTGGAAAAGGGATGAAGTTGGGTAATTTAATTTTCACATTGGAAACCAAAAGAGAACATACTTCTGCTCTCTCATTGCCACGTCCGTCGATGTGTGGTGGATAATCGACGAACATGGGAGAATGAGAGAACAGAAACACGATGTATGATGATCTCGGGGTGGATTTGGTTGTGTGTGCATGAATCAATGTACTTTGAGGATAACCCATTGACCCAATTCGGTGAATATGGTGATCCCAGAGTACATTGATCTGTACGAAGACAGAACTGTGAAGGAGAGGAAAATTAAGCTGGTGCTATTCACCTGCAAAAAGGGAGCATTGATCCCCAGCGAATGAAGTGTCTGGAGAAAGTGAAAAGGACGCCGACTTGGCTAGGGAAATCTGATCATGGGAACTAACTTAAACGCTTTCA
Organism: Microdon myrmicae; assembly: GCA_963931805.1. NCBI lineage: Eukaryota > Metazoa > Arthropoda > Insecta > Diptera > Syrphidae > Microdon > Microdon myrmicae. Next base: position 218,436,717 of record OZ007496.1, on the reverse strand, counting down.
TAATTTCCCCAGCGGTCGCAAGATAAGCAACCGCGTCGTTTGATCAGACTATGCCGTTGCTAACCGACATGATGCGATTTCCTGTGGAAATCTCATGGGTTAGCGAAATAGGGTTGCCGTATGACAAAAAGGTAGCTAAACTCAATTATGCATTATCTGCATAGGATAATGAGTTTAGCTATGCGTCCGTTTAACATGTTTTACAGGTGGAATAACTTATAAGGGGAATGGGTAGAAATGACGCGCTGAAAGCGGTCGAAATAAGGTATGGAATTGTAGGTTGGTTCTCCATGTGGTATAGAGAACACCCACAGTTTCATACCGTGAGGGATAGTCCTAGTGCTTAGTCACACAGGATAGCACCTCATTAAATTATTGGCTCCTTGAAATGTGAAATAGTTGACAATGGTGCGGAGCTTGGTTGATGTACCCAGTCAGAAAATACATTTTAGGGCATCAATTCAGCACTACAAGTTCGCCTTTCCTGAAAGAAGTGGGTTAAAACACAAAAAATAAAGAGGTACGAATAATTGCGATAAGTGACCTTGGGTAGGGATTTACATTTGAGTTCCTAAAACCAACTTTTGTCCAAGGTATGAAACAAAGAAATCGCATAAATTTTCACAGTTGCTGGCTCCGTATTTTCATAGCTGGCGGGGTTGCTTAGAATTGTTAGTCGTTGGAGATGTTAGAGATTGCACAACAGGCATTAGACTGGCCTGAATTCCCTAATAAGGCAGTCGTTGATACGACGTAGATATTTGGTTGAGTTGATAGAAACAAGTATTACGTGTTCACCGTGATTATCTCGCACTCACGCAGCCACCTCGAGTACTAGTTGTCAAATAGTGAAGATTTCAGGAAAACTCCCAGGCTCGTATGTGTTGTGAAAACATACTAACCAGATGGAATTGGATAGTTTATTTGCACTTCCTCGAGAAATGTTGCTGGACGATTATAATTTGGTGCGAAGTAAGGTAAACGAGAAATTTGGCGGAGCCCACTCAATACGATTTCCATCCAAATGATCATGAGTTCTGACGCTTCTTTCTTTTTGTAAACTAACTCAGACCAGGTGAAGATACAGACTTCATCTTTAAAAATGAAAACCTTTTTTAAGACAACGAAGATATGTCGAGTCGGTTAAAGGGTCAATTTGTGGTGGGTCTAGGTGCTTCTTTCATAAATCAATTGAAGTATTTGCTTTGACTTTACTCAATTTTCGTTAGAATGTTTTCAAAAGCGTGAGTTTTGAGTTAATTTTGGAAGATGCGACTTGAGAAATAAATTCATCGAACATTTTTAATTTGGGAATTTTACAATGTAAGCTGCCACGGCTTTCATATCTGGGAATGCCTAAAACTTGAACGTGCATCTCTCAAAAGCAGAAGAACATTTTACACTTTTCCATTCTGACTCATTTTATTTCATCCTGCAAATTTCCTACCACTTCTGGTTCAAGCCAACAACCAGTATTGGCTCCCTAGATATTTTGACCTACGCTGTCCCTAAAAACAAAAAAAAAAGTTCTTCATGATCAGAAATTGTATCAGTAACGTAACATATGAAAATATTTAGTAATGACTAAAACATCGCTTCTTCAGGCATTTTCTTAATAAATTCGAGGGTACTAGTCGGGTAGAAGACCTCTCAACCGAAATAGGATTCAGTCACACAGTTCCAGTTTATTTCTTGTCAATTGATGAAAGCAAAAGAAAACCTCAACAAACCAGAAAGACAGCCATACCTGATTCCTTCCTTCAGTTATACGAACTTAATAAGCTTTTAAGTACTTTACGTTATAAAAAATATCTTCTTATAGAAACCAGTTCATTATAATCCTCAGCTTGGCAGGGCACTCACTTCTGCGCCCTACTGTTGCAAAAAATGTTACAATGAAACTTCATTCGCAGCACTCGAATCTAATGGAAAATACGAACTGAAGAAAAAATCCGCACAGTAGTGAATTGATTGGCCGAGTTTTTCCTACGTTACGAGAGCCTTATACTTCATAGAAGCTCCACAGTAGCAACGGCCACAGGTGCATTACCTTGACAATTGCATTACTAATGCAGGTACTTCAGCACACCTAGAAGCACAAGTTAAACTGTAATCCCAACTCGGTTGGCTCTACCTTATGGTTATTCAATGTACTCGCAGCCCCATCCACGGCATTCATTTGTCACTAATGATTCAGTTGATACAATTCAAGGTTCTCCAGAAGTTAAACCCATGAATCAGATACAGAATCCACGTTATAAACGTCGACGATCTAGAAGCCACCGCAAAACTGCGTGTATGCCGGCCACATCAAAGTGAACTCAATGCTCAGTGTTTACCTATCCAACGAAATTCATAAATCGTTTTCTAATTGTCGCGATCACTATCGCGAAAATGGGAAAGCGTATGAATTTATGGCCGCTACTGTGGTCGGAAAAATAGTTTGCTGCATTCGCAAACGGGATTGGTTTCCGGTACGGCGTCCATTGGAACTATCTATTGCTGCCATCGGCTAGATAGGCTGACATGTGAGTTGCGAAATTGTGAGGAAATATGTCTCAGGTGTGCGGACGGGATTGAGACATCCGTTTATAAACAGGAAGATAAATGAATCTCGCCAGGAGAGTAGGTGCAATTAATTCATTCATCAACGCCTCAGTCGTACGTGCGAACGTAGCCATAAGATACCGGAAACTGTGCCACAAATCCCATGGTTCCATGGAGATCCGCTTGAGCAGTAGAGGATCAATGATCGTGTTGGCTACTGAAGGCTAGCTGTGAACTAATTTCACGTAAGCTGCGATCTATGCTATCGGTGACGTGTGATTTTCCGGAAGATCTGGGAGCCAGGGTGGGCTAACACCAACACCAACATCAGATGGGGTATTTACGCTACAAGCACTCTTGATGATCGTGTGGGTGCGTGATATTCAAAGTAGAGGGGAAAAACAAAACGAATTTTCCAAGCGAAAAATCACAAGATCATGGATTGTGAAGCATTTATTAGCATTGAATGAGCGATTGCAAACGTGCATCGGTATACGTTGGCTTGGCGCATCCGTCAGATTCAGCTGCTCGTTCGTCGGTGGACGAAGAGCCTCACGGCCAAATGGGTGAATGCGAATTGAGCGGAACACACTTGCAACAACTTTTATGGATCGTAAATGGATTATACGATACTTTATGATATAGCGAAGGGGACGGTATATGAAAGACACAGCACGAAGTGGCTACAACAAGTCCAAGTCGAGAGTGAAGGTAATCGGACTTTGGGGCCTATGTTCGCAGAGAAAGGTATTACAGTCATTTAATAAGTTTCAGACGGCTAGAAAAGGTGGCTAGGCGTATGTGTTGACGTGGACGTTTTCGAAATTGGAAATCTTGTAGAATTATACTTTTGAAAGCATTTCAGGACAGCCCTTCAGTACTTCAGGATTCACTAATAACATGAGCAAACTATAACACATAATCAAAGATCCATGACATTAAAGAAAAAATGTTTTCCTACGAAAGTAAAAACTACTATATAATGAGTGTGCAAGTAGAAACTCGGCTCTGAAGTTGGCTGCTTTAAAAACGTACTTGAACGCATCAAATTCGCTCACCGTTTTGGAGATAAGTAGCTTTGTCATTGCTATTATTAAGACTAATTTTTAGACATTTACAAGTTCGCATTCCGTGTGGTTGGGAGTTTTTCACAAAGCAATATTAATCAATATTTGTATAAGTATCTTTTCCAATAAATTTGAATTTGACAAAGAAGCGAGTTTCTACTTGCACACTCATTATATAGTAGTTTTTACTTTCGTAGGTAAACATTTTTTTTTTAATGTCATGGTAATACATTATAAGTAATACTGAACGAACTTGAAGGAGACCCCTCCTGAAAGATGTTGGCGTACTAATTTATGTGAGTTCAATCGATCCAGCGGCCAACTAGCGGCTTAAAAAGGTTGTTCGATTAAGGCTGTTGTAATTATCGAAACGACGTTTCGAACATTGAACAAATAGTGTATGCAGATGTGGCGTAATGCTTACATAAATTTAACAAATCTAGCCTTAGTAACTAGAATTTAGAAGTTTCTTTATGATACTTTCTTTATGACTGTGTCTACATTTAGTAACCCGGTCGAACTTTTATCTGGGTTATTTTCCAAATATCTCTGTGGCAATTCCCACAAAAACACGGAACATACTGAAGAACACAACACCAAAAGAGTATCGAAAAAATAAAATATAAGAGCCAGTGGATGGATTATCGCACCAATCCACAATTGAAGTTGTGAGTTGAAACATTCTCGTGAACTGGCGGCTCTTTTCCGGTGGGTTGATGGTTTGGGTATAACCTTTTCATTGGCTACCTCTCCAATTTATCACAAGACCCATTTGGAGACTATTGCGTCAAGTACTCGACCATGAAGAGAGCGGTAAGAAACAAATCATCAGACTCATTCATGAGTATGTAATAGCAGAAGTGCTTGGCTGTTGCCCACAGCACGGTATACAGAGGAACGATGATGGTTCCTTATTATTCATTTTGGTATAACTCTGAAGTGATCTCCGTCGTTTAAATATTTAGTCGAGATTTTATCAAAACAACTTTTCAGTAATTTACGGTCATCGCCGCACGACTTCTTGCACTCCATCACCCTAAGGCTTGAGGATTCTTTTTAATATCATGCCTTTCATGAGCTGGAATATTTTCTGCTCTCAAAAATTAAAATTCAAATTCTAAAGGAAATTTTTCCTTGAAAAAAACTTTTTTTTTCAATATATTACACTTTGTGTGTCGAAATCAGGAAAATTTATTGTTTTTGCTGTCTCTTACCCTAATTTGTTTGGATTGTATGTGACAGTATGCGACCATCTGAAAAACGCAATATTGCATCCTCCTACAACTTTCTTGGTTGTTACCTCCAATTTGTGGAACTTTTCAACACCCTTTATCATCATCACCATCAGCACTGGGATCCGGTATTGGCCTTATTTAGCAAGTGCCGAGGCTTGTTAAATTTTCCATAATAATTTATTTTTCTGGGCAAGGTTATAATAAGTTATTATTTATGGCAACTATCTTATCAAAAGTCAGACCAATCTCAAAAATGACCCCGAAACCTTCTCCCAGTTCGTCAATCATAAACGTAGATCCGATAGTTACACCATATCGCTTATCTTTAACTCTCATACATCATCTGAATCTGTTACTATTGCTAAGCTCTTCGCCACTCACTTCAATCAGTTATTTACTAATGACTCCTGACCCGTCATACCTCAACTACCTACCTAACTTTTCGCACGGGCCCCCTCTCCGCAACAACTTTGATCCGCCCTTAATTGAATCTAAGCTATTGCAACTCAAGACAAGTTTACACCGGGCCCTGATGGTATCCCTGCAATTCTCCTCAAGAAGTAGTCATCCATTCTTACTGCTCCCTTCTCACTGATCTCCAATCTCACTCCATCAAGGCGTATTTCCCTACATTTGGAAAAACTCCTTCTTCACCCTCATCCACAAAGAGGGTCCTAAAAACGATGTGGCCAATCTCCGTCCCATCGCCAAACTGTCCCGCTTACCCAAGATTCTCGAAAGCATTCTATACAAATATCGTAGTTTTCGTTGCAAATCTTTTATTATTTCACCAACACAACATGGTTTTCTCAATGGTCGATCAACTACAACCAATTTTGTTGAGTTCATTTCCTTTACAATCTCAGCAGTAGAGCATGCTACCGAGGTCGATATGTTCTCGGGCCACCTCAGTAAAGCATTCGACAAAATCTTCCACAATCTAATCCTCTTTAAATTATCCGTCTTCGACTTCGAACCTGGATTGGTGAAATGGATTTCTTCCTATCTAAAGGATAGACTTTATTCCGTTCGGTTCAGTCCACGATATCCAACCCCTCCCTTGCCACCTCTGGGGTCCCTCAAGGTAGCCACTTGGATCCTCTTCTATTAATACTGGTCACTAATAATATTGATAAGGTCATTAAGAATTCCAGCTTGGCCTTATACGCCTATGATACCAATATATACAAGATTATCGAGTCACCACTTAATTCTGCACTGCTGCAATCAGAACTTGACAACTTCTGGACTTGGTGTGACAAAAACTGCTTTGTACTTAACATCGCCAAATGCCAGTCTATAACTTTTTCGCGTAAGCGTATTCACTCATCCCCACACTTCTATACCCTTCATAACCAACCCCTGACCATTGTCCAATGTATTCGAGATATTGGGATCCATTGCAACAGAGAGCTTAACTTCCTCTCTCATATTGACGAGACGATCCGGAAAGCCAATTCTACCCTCGGATTCTTGAAACGGTGGTCTAAGGAATTCTCCAACCCTTACGTTACTTGGTCCCTTTACCTACTACTTCAATATATTAGCCAGGTGTGATCTCCTTATCACAAATTCCATATCTGTGGAATCAAAATTATTCAACGTCGCTTCCTTCGGTTCGCTCTCCGAGGGCCAGGATGGGAAACCCCCTTAATCCTCCCCCCGTACATTAACTGCCTCAAATTAATGAACCTTAGAACCCATGAGGAGCGCAGGGTCGTGGCTGACAAAATATTCATTCATTGGGTCTCCTCTCAGGCTCGGTCGACTTCGGCAACCTCCTTAACTTAATTCCTCTAAACACAAACCCTCGATATACGCGTAATCCCCGCCTTCTTCACTTTCCACCCACCGACCTCTTATGGTCTGAACGAACCTCTTTCGCGGATGCTAAAAAATCTCAATTCCGATTCCACCTTGTTCGACTTCGACCTATCTACCCATACTCTTAAGCACCACCTCCTAAACCATTCTCACCACCAATTTTAAGTGGCGCTTCTACACTCTACTATAAACTGCCCCCTCCTCTCGCCCCTACTCCTGCCTTTTTAATTTGTCCTGGTTACCATAGGTTAAGCCTAGTTAAGATAGTTCTTAAGCTCTCTAGTTTGTAACTTGTATATACTTTAGATGTGGGCTCCTCGGTAGTATAGTGGTTAGTATACCCGCCTGTCACCCGGGAGACCGGGGTTCGATTCCCCGTCGGGGAGCCTCTGGCGCAAGACTAATGACCTTGCCCAGAAAAAATAAATCATTATGGAAAATTTAACAAGCCTCAGGACTTACTAAATAAGGCCAAGACCGGTTCCCGGTTGTAGTGCCGATGATGATGATGATGATGATATACTTTAGATGTACGTAATAACGTTGCTTGAATTAATCCAATAAATGGGGTGGTAGCCCCACTAAACTCTAACTCTATCTACAAATGTCAAGAGATCCGTGAGTTCTTTATTGGTACGACACATGTTTTTTTTTTCTAATTATCAAAAGAGTTGATTATTCACTTTCTTAAGCTAAGTTTTAAAACTGAAGTTGATAGCTGAAATAAATGCAAGGTGACTCCAAAAGACCGGGATCGAGGTTTGAATTCGCGGAAAATAAATTCGCGAACACATCAGCTTTATCCTTTGAATTTGTTACTAACGTCGCGCTGTCTGTCACCAACGGAGGGAAAGTGGAGGAAGTGAAGTTACCGCTGACAGCGTTTGCCATTGACGAGAAGGAGCGCGAACCAGTCGGACACCGAAGGCCTTTATTGGTCACTCTGTCGTTGTGCGGTTTCTTCGCGGTGTCAATCGCCTGGTTGCACGTGTTTCTGATTCTAACAAAATTCGTTCTGTTCAGATCGGTGGGATTGGAGCGCCATTGTTTAAAAGCTCTATTATCTGCTCGCATTTTTTGTCAAACCACGGTTTATCAGATGAACTTCGTTTGATGGAATGTGGAATGTAGATCTCCATCCCGAGAAGAATAATCTCTGGGACCAACTCCGCGCAAGCGTTAACATCGGAGTCTCCGAAGCATGCCTTCCACCATGGAAAGGATGCGAAGAAATCTCGCAAATCGTTCCAGTTAGTCTGATTATGCGTTTTTTCTTTTCTTTTTCCTTCTGTCTTCACTTCTCTTCACTGGCTATGTATTTCAAAAATTTCAGGTGACTATTTATGTTTACCACACGATCCTGCACCCACACTCAACGTCCTAAATTGCTCGACATTTCAGCGATCTGTGGGGGTAGAAGTATGGATGCCAACGTATGGCAAGTATTCACTTCACCCGCCAACACTTACGCGGTCGAAAATTGTTCACCGAGGGAAAAAAGAGAAACAAAAACACTGTTTTATTTTGTTGTTTTAGGTATGTTCTTTATTTTAATTTAATTTGGTTACGTTATCACAATTGCTAACACATCTGTTAGTTGTTATACGTTCACAACTTTACGAAAGTAATTTCAAACATTAAATATGAACCAAGAAGATTGGATCTAAGCTTTCTTCAAGAAAATAACTACTATTTATATAGTAAAATAACAATTATCTAGTTGACACTCGAATTATACACGTCAGACCGATATTCCCCAGCCAAAACTTTATTTCCAACTTGTCCTACTTGAAAGTGTAGAGTTATTAAACGGCGTGCCCGAACGCTGCGACTCGACTTTGATGTACGGCGGCGTGACTACCCTCTACGACTGTTGAATAGTGACTGATTGGAATTAGGGTGGAAATGGCGATTTCTGCTTTAACACACCGATCCGCCAATGGTAATCATGCTCTCTTGTGCATTCCTCAATTCCCCACGCTCATCGAGGTAGAAACATGCTTGTGTATTCGTTCGACGTCGATGGGCGTAGCAAGGATGGAGAAATCAAAAGGAAAGCACAATAACCCAGGGTTGATCTAGCTTAGTGTGTGTGTATTAATTCCGCGTATGCAGCTGGTCCAGTGACCTAGTGATGATTATGGTAGGTTTCATAGGTCATCGAACTATGGAAAGACAGAATTTCAGAGGAGAAGAAAATTTAGCTGGTGCTATTCACCTGCAAAAAGAGGTCATTGATCCCAAGCGAATGGATGATCTGATGAAAATCGATAGGACGCTACATCGGCTACGGAAATGGTACCGTGGAAAAAACTCTAATGAATGTTGGTAATTACCCAAGCCAATGGATGATGATACAACCGCATCGTTTGATTCGACTTGGTTGTTGCTAACCAAAACGAATGGAATTTCCGGTGGAAATCTCATGTTTAGAGGAATAGTATTGCCGTATGGCGAAAACGTTAGCTAAACTCAATTATGCATTATCTGCATAGAATAATGAGTTTAGCTATGCGTCCTTGGGGAAAACATATTATTTCAGCTGAATAGCATATACGGGGAATGGATAGGCATGACGCGCCGAAAGCAGTTGAAATTAGGTATAGAATTGTGGGTTGGTTCTCCATGTAAAATAGAGAAACCCCACAGATCCAGAATTCAGACTATTCGATCTGTTGCTTAACGTTTATATTCTCCTTACACACATCCCAATAACAAATAGTTTTAGGAGTATTGTATAACTACATTTTACACATCTACAGTTTTCATAATCGCGCAACCACTCTACATTCTGAATTGCCCGGCTTTTTAACTTTCTCCACCCTTTTAAACTATTAGCCTTCTTAAATGTTTTTCTTTATCTCTTTATTCTATACATTCACTTTATATTTCTCTTCACATGGTATGCCAATTATTAGTTTCTAACGAATAAGATAATTGCTTATTCCAGTTCATTCCATACATCATCGTTGACTGTGCCTTCTACGAGGGTTGCCTCTTATATTTCGGGATTAGAGAACAAAAACAAATATTGATCATTGAAAATCACTTTATTGTTTTTCAAAATATTCCCCATGAAGATCTATACACTTTTGCATGCGTTTGAACCAATTGTCGAAGCACTTTTGCCACTCTGATTGAGGTATCTCCAACACATGCATTCTGAATGCAGCAACCGCTTCTTCAGGTGTCGAAAAACGTTGACCTCTCAGTTTGTTTTTCACGTACGGGAATACAAAGAAGTCATTCGGTGCCAAGTCAGGACTATACGGCGGATGACCCATCAAATCGATGTTTTGGGTGCTCAAAAATGCAGTTGTCGCAGCCGATGTGTGAGAGCTCGCATTGTGGTGGCGAAGAGTGATCCGTCTTCGGCGGTTGGTTTTCCTGATTTCTTGGAAGACAACTGGCAAACAAATGGTTGTGTACCACTAAGAATTGACTGTTCTGCGTTGTTCTAGTGGTACGGTTGCGACATGTCCAGTTTTTCCGAAAAAACAGGCGACCATTTGCTTGGAAGTGCTTCGTGCGCGAACAACTTTTGTTGGATTTGGCTCATCTTGAAACACCCAGACAGTCGACTGCTGTTTACTTTCGGGCTCATACGCGTAAATCCACGATTCATCACCTGTCACGATGTCACAGACGTGTTTCGAAGCACCGCGACCGTATTTTTTGAGCATTTCTTTCGACCAATTGACACGAGCCTTTTTTTGGGCGATTGACAAATTGTGTGGGATCCGACGCGAACAAATTTTTTTGACAGTCAAATGTTTATGCAATATTGAATGTATGCTGGTCCCACTAACGCCTAAGGTTGTCTCAATCTCACGATAGGTCACATGACGATCTTCCAATATCAGTTCGCGCACAGCATCAATGGTTTTCGGAACAACAACTGATTTTGGACGACCTTCACGAAATTCATCTTGGAGTGAACTACGACCACGATTGAATTCACCATACCCTCGATAAACACTGGTCCTTGATGGAGCTTCATCGTCAAAAATTGAATTAAGTTCATCCATGCACTGTTGCTGAGTTAATCCACACCGAAAATTGTAAAAAATAATCGCACGAAAATGTTGACGATTTAATTCCATTTTTGGGCCGAGATGAATCTTTTAAGTTACTGTAAACAACACAAATAGCGCTCGTATGTCAAAACGTTCTGAGTGCGTATAACCTCAAAAATGTCCAACTTTACGACAGAGCTGTCAATTGCCGGATTGCAACACTAGGGTTGCCAAATCCCGAAACATAAAAGGCAACCCTCGTATTGTCTTGGGGCCATCAGAATTACCATGAAAATGCAACGCCCGATACTGAGATGCATTAAGGGGGAGAGGCTATTTACATACATAGTTCCTACACGGTTTGTGCAGAGGCCTCTAACTACAAATATAAAGAGATAGTAACAAGGAAATCGTGTAACATCGGTCTAGTGCGTGGTAATTCGAGTGTTGACCCTTTATAAAGAAAATTGTTCACGTACGTAACTATGTATGCGCCAATATGGTATGGCTAAAATCTATACAGCATTTCAAAGCCTTTACTTCGGTAGAAGACGGTATACCCTACCCGTCATTTGATCCTACGAGTAGATCACAGTAATCTAGCTAAGTTTCCGATTTCTTAAAATTCGTTGACTAAAATCCGTAAAATGTCAAATAAACTTGCCTTCATATTGTATCTATTTTCGGTGATTCGAAAAGTTAGAAAATGTAACGCAAGTGAAAACCCACCTGTCAAATAGGGACTCAACTTAATTAGTTTAATGCTTTTGTCACTCGTCACCTAGCATGGATCCTGCATCACAGAAATACCTGAAAAACTGTTTTCATATCGAGAAACTGTCGTCATAGGGCTCCCGTAGCAATACGTCAAGTTTCACTGAAATTCTTACATCCACCATTTACTTGAGCTTTTAGATCTTCATGAGAATTTACACTCTATAACATATATTTTTCATAGCACCCTCGAATTAAAACATAACAGAAGCATAGCTCAGAGTACTCAGTAGAAATCTGCGTACTTACACGTATAATAATACTGCTGTAAAAGAATGACATAAATCAACCAAGACATTCCTTACCCATTGCTGACTAGTTAGGTTGGTAACCCAACCAAGAAGGTCGTTTAAAATGGTTAAACAACTTAGGGACACACGAACCATGCCCATAAAATCTATTCAAACTCCACACCTAGTCATTCCGTCGATATTATTTCTCAAACGAACAGTCGTTTGTTGAATTCGCAACTGCTTCGAAACTAGCCTTTACTGTTTTTGTACATTACAACACGCGGTGTTCAATGACTATATAATTTACTAGCTTCACTCGATTAGATTCTTGAGATCGTATCTTCTGTCCAATTTGTTAGATTCCTCAATTACTGAAGCACTCGAGTCTTGTCAAAGATCTGAAACCTTTAAACTACCAACGATCTCAAGTATTTCTGCATTCGCCAAAACTATACGAACACACTGTCAATGGCGTTCATCTTTCCAACAATGTCAACTATCTTCGCGGACCATTTTGGATGCATCTGAAACCTATTGAGTGAATTTAATTACAGCTAAGTAGATGATCGTGGCATTCCTATGAATATAACGAGAACACATGATTACAGTGACCGATCAGCATTGACATTCAGCTAGACGAAGAAGAGACGACATAATAAGGTAAAAAGAAAACCCGCTCCTCATAACCTGTCTGCCATGTCGAATCACATTACGGTCCACATGTCATAATTTTTCGTGCATAGCATGATTGGAATACGCGCACGCATTTACGTAAATAGATAGATACGCAAATCTGCATGTGTTAGACCGTATCCGAGGCACGCCGTTGTCCTCGGCCCGCCATGAATATCATTAACCTTTTCAAATGTTTACATCGTCTAGGTGTAGTCATTTGCTGGGTCGTTTATACATTGTCTACCTGCGTCACACACCTTTATCTTACGTTAGGAATAGGGAGAGGACCGTCCAGCACGCCGTTGGTATGGAATGCATTACGAACGAAATGCATTGAGGTTCACATTGGCTACCGAATACTTTGAGTCAAAAGCGAAGAAACAACGAATTCCACAAAGACTTCCTTTGAACATAAACAACAACGATTTACAACGATTGCCTACTACTCTTGGAATAGAGTTTGCGTAATCCGTCAACCATGAATTATAAATCGCCGAGATCGTTGAATGGCTTTTCTGACTCTTGTCCTTCGTCTCGGCAAATAGATAATTGCGATTTATTTGTGGGAGCTATGGTAATAAGCTTGCTAGTATTAACTCTATCAAATACATCATTATAAGATCATCGCCAATAATTTCCGGAACATGTTATAGTTTTCAAATGATTTTCAGTTGGGTATTAATGACCAACTCAATTGAGACATCATCACTGCATCAATTAATTGTTAGCCATGAAAGCATTGAGTAAATGTTCTTGGTCCACTCTTCGATCTTTCTTCTTGCCCTAAATTACTTTCTAAATAAATTCAAGATCTTAAAATGAAACCCAGGATCCAAAATTTGCTCTTGTTTTATTGAATTAGACACAGCCCAATTGCTCATCGAAGTGCGATTAAGAAAAAAATGAAGGAAATATCAGTGTCCTTGTTTTCTATCTCCATTGTTCACTGAACTAAATAGGCATTTTTAAAACACGAACAGAGTTTCCACTCTTACATAATGTATGAGTGTTAATAATAAGTTCGGCGCAAGGCTAATGACCTTGCCCGTAAAAATATATTATTATGGAAAATTTAACAAGCCCCGAGACTTGCTAAATAAGGCCAAGCCCGGATCCCGGTTGTAGTGCCGATGATGATGATAATGATAATGATTAATAATAAGGCAGCTGTCCAAGCACTGGCGTAGAACACGGGCGTTTTTTACTTGAACCAAACTGCGCACAACCGCACGCATATTCAAAATTCCTTACCAACTCAGCCAATAAAGGCGTCCACAATCATGAGAAGCGACCACTGCTCTTTTGGTCTTAACACATGTTCAAAATTCCTTACCAACTCAGCCAATAAGGGCTTCCACAATCATGGGAAGCGACCACTGCTCTTTTAGTCTTAACACATTTTGCCGATATAAGACACTTTGACATTATGGCCCATCATGCCAACAACCAAACGAATTCGAAAGCTCAATACGAACATGTCGTTATCAAAATCGATATGTGGAGACGGTCTATCATTTTTAGATGAGCTGGGAGCGACATCGAATCATCAAATGTTGACCTTTGACATTTGTGAAACCAAAGAATTTGTAAATTGAACGACAGAGCGATAAAATAGTGCAAACGTCTACGGACGAGGTGTTCCAAAAAAACATTATGTGATTTTTTCAATCAGTATCCTACCGAACTGTTAATTCGCAAGATAGTGCCAAAGCCCCAAAGCACTGGGTCTCTCCGCACAAGCCGATTCGTATCCAGGAATTAAACCTTGCACTGGCCAAATTGTTTACGATTTCGACAAAATAATTTACACGTAGAGTTGGATCAAAAACGGTGCCTGCGAACCATACTCATTGGCTCCACTTCCACCTCAGTGGATTCGTCATAATCAGAGTTATCACATCAGGGCAGATGACAATCCAAGAATAATAAATGAAAAACCCCCGCATCCAAAAACAGTCACCGTATAGTGGGTGTTTATGAGAGCATGCGGGGCCATTTGTACGGTGCCGCCGTTCTTTTCATTCGTTGCATTTCAATGCTATGTCTCCGCCATGAGTATGTTTATGAGAGCATACTGAGCCATTTGCCGCCGTTTCCAGTCCTTTGAATGCCACATCCCAGCCATTGTTATATGTGTGAGAACCATTTGTCCAATAGCCGCCGTATTTTCATTCCATGCATTTGAATGCCACATCCCAGCCACAATTTATGACTGGGCAATAAAAACAGATTTCAGCATCATGCCGCCATCACCACCAGAATCAACCCAACAGGATCTCTACATTTGTCCGCAACCAGGAAATTCCAATTGACAACAGCAAACATTCTCAACAGCAGAAGGTGATAATTGAATTGCCGCCAACTCAAAAGGGGCCACCATAAACATAATATTTCTGTTTTCTTTGTACAGGAACGTGCGTTCCTTTTGTCTTTTGTTTCTGTGCAGACCAGCAATTTGTGTGTATCTTGAAAATGACGATTTTCCTTCGGCTAGGTCTTATTAATGCTATATTGTAAACAGGAATCCTGTAGTCGATGTATGTAATAGTAATAATAGAATCCTGTACTCGAGTTTATGTATGTATGTAAATAGGAATCCTGTAATCCTGTATTCAAGATTGTAGATGTAAGAATATTAGTGTAAATATTTTGTATCAATAGAATTTTAAGAGAAAAATCAGAATGCGGCGTATTCTATTCTCACTTAATATTTTTCAGCCATTTTGATTCTACTTTGAAAAATTCAGTGGCGCTGCGCCCGAATTTTCAAAGATAGACTTTTTCAGATGTTTAGTGGCGTTGCGCCCGAACATCACCCCAAAAATATCACACTAAGAGTGTTGCACCCTAGTGTACAGTAGGGCTGTAGAATATAGGTCCGACAAAACTTCAGATCACAAGAGGCCTGAATCAAACAATGGACTTGCAGCAACAAAAACATCAGGTCAAAAGAGGCCTGATACAAACAGTGGGTTTTTTGGGCTCACGGTGACATCGACCCGCAGTTGTTCGAAAACAACACGAATAAACAGTTGCCGTGAACAGCGAACGCCACCGCGATATGATAGCAACATTGTTGTGACCGAAGATGAATAGATCAAACCTGGAATGCATTTCGACAAGACGGTGCCGCTTGTCATACAGAAAACCAAACAAAGAGTGTTTTGCGGGATTACTTCGATCGTGTTTTCCGAAACGGTGATCACAACTAGCCACATATGTGATGCAATTTGAAACCGCTACTCTTCTACCTTTGGAGATAGCAATTAACCCGTCAGAGCATCGACAATTGTAGATAGATCAAATTCTGCCGCTGGAGCCGTATTGAATATTTTTCAGATATTTTTCAAAACGCAGGTATAGCCAGCATCTCACCTTTTTGTTTTTGGGCCAGATTCTCATCCCTTTTTTTCAGTGTTTGTGCCGGGGGGGGGGGGGGGGGGGGGGAGGGGGGGGGGCGAATCCCGACCTGTTCAAGAATGCAATGTGTATGAACTACGAATAGCAAAATCGACTTTTCGGTCAATATTTAACGACAACTTAGTTGATTAGTGAGTTCAAGTGTTGATGAAATATTGTAGGTACAAAACAAGACTTCAATGTCCAGAAAGTGACCATATTCAATATAAGGTAATTTCAATCTGGAATGACATTTTTGAAGTCAAAGCGCGAAGCAAGAAACCTCAGAGCACCAATTAATTATGCTTAAGAACCTATAGTTATGCTTAGTCCTAAAATTAGGTTACGAGAACCCTGTAAAAAGACTTTCTAAAAATCTGGATTCAGTCCACACCAGATTTTCTAAACATACGACAAGAAGTGGCATACATGGTTTTATCCGGAAAATAATGCAATTAAAAAAATAGATTTATTAGACATATTGTTACAAACGTTTAAAATTCTTAAAAATATTCCCCCTACCTCGTCCCACTTTTTTCTCCAAATCCGCACCCCATGGTACGTCTTCTGGACGAGAACTATTGACAACCCCTGTCACGGTGGCTTAGATTTATTTAATGGACCCGGTACGGGTTATTTTCAACAGTTTTTTTTATTTTTTATTTATTTTGGTGAAGAGGATAAAGTTTGCCGGGTCAGGTCCGTATTGTAGAGGGACTAGGGAAGGGTTTCCAAGTTGTCTTTGGGCAAAAACTTGCGGAAGCACAGATCAGTAGGGCTTGTCGCATTGTTATATTGAAGCTCCCAGAGACGCCCTTTCCCTCACTTAGAGAACCCTCTTTCGCAGTTTTTCAAGCACATCCACATAGCGATCAGCATTCATCGTCTGTCCTTGAGTCAAAAACTCTTTCTTAACAACATCTTTGACAATGAGCATCATATTCACCCTCGGTTTTCTCATGTTTGCCTTCCTGGGTTTGATAGACGCCAAGGCGTATTACTTGGCAGTTTGACCTTTGGTGGCCGGATCGTACCGAACATCCCACATGTCGTCACCTGCAATCACAGTTTTCAAAAAATTTGAATCGAATTCCACGCGTTCGAGAAGTTCAAATTCGATAATCACCCGGTGATCCGTTTATTCGTCAGTTTAACACGTTTTGAACCAACTTTACACACCAACTTTACCTTTTTCATGTTAAAATTACTAGTAATCATGTCATGCACTATTGAGTTTTGGGATGTTGAAAGCGTCTGCTATCAATCAGAGATTTAATAGATGGTCAGAATTCAACAGAACACACACGCGGTCCAAATTTTCGTCGGTCGGGGTCGTTGATGGCCGTCCAGAGTGGAGTTCATCGTTCAGTTCTTCCGGTCTTAAACTATCGCAATAGGATTGAGCAGAGTCTTCGGAAGCTTCCCTGTCCAACTCGATAGTCTCGGCTAGAGATTTCTGGAGTTTTCGATCGGTCGACGGGCACTGAACAGAGGTTCACTTTAACAGCGATGCACACATTCCAAGTGCTTGGAGCACGATAAATGAGGTATTGCTGGAAAGCTAGGAATTCCTCCACACCGCTCCCCTTCCAACTAACCAAACCAGACCAATCGGGCTGCCGCTTGTCGGTGCGCTGCTCCAAAAATAAATTACATTACTTTCGATACAAACCATGTACTTCCGATACATATTATCGCATCACTTTGTAGTTAGAGACCTCACCCATTATAACTATCACGGTAGATAACCCATCTCCTTCTGAGACATCCCGCAACCGAGGATAACATTCTCATTCGTGGGAATGATTCTGAGGATCATAAAACAGCCAAAAAGCAGAGACACAATGAAGGACATACTTGTCGTGGTTTCGCGCAGATCAACCTCCCTACCACCACTTTTTTTCATTTTACACTCAATGTTGGGTTGACGCCCAGTATATCGAACGTCCTAATAAGATTATAATTCCAAGTTTTAGGTTGTTGACCTAGTATGCCCTCTTTGTGCTTTTGTCCCCCCCCCCCCCCCCCCCTTTTTTTTTTTTTTTTTGTTTATTTGGAATTGAGGAAAAGACTGGAAAAGGGAATATGGAACTCCGCGTTGTGTAATACGACAATTCTTATTCCAGTCGCTAGTCTCTTCAGCAAAACGGAAAGTACAATGGTGACCGCAAATTCGAACACCGGTAAAATTGACTTTTTGACAGACTTAAATGCTAACAGTACGATCTGCAGAAGAAGGAGATACGTGATAATGGCGTATATAGTAAACACGCATTGGTTCTCCACCACTAGGAACATAAGACTCCTGTCATTCCATGTTCGTGGCATTCGACCGAAGCAGGGTTTCTGTACATATCCGACTTTCTTTTGTACATAACGTGAGCAAAACGATTTTCCAATAAATAAGTAATATATAATATAATAAATCATCATCGGCACTACAACCGGCAACCAGTACTGGCCTTATTTAGCAAGTTCTGAGGCGTGTAAAATTTTCCATAATGATTTGTTTTTTCCGGGCAAGGTCATTAGTCTTGCGCCAGAGGCTCCCCGACGGGGAATCGAACCCCGGTCTCCCGCGTGACAGGCGGGTGTACTAACCACTATACTATCGAGGAGCCGATATAATAAATAAGTCTGTATAAATTGACATTTGTCTTTAACGATATGAAGTAAAACTTTAGATTTTATAACATTGATTTATACTGGGATAGATAATAGTAAACTTGTTAAAATGGAAATTTTGCCCTAGTAATGAATTCAAAAAAGTGGCATTGAACAGTCCATGTACTATGTACGCGACCATTACCAGAGAGGAGAAGAAATAACCAGTTAATTCGTATGCCTATGTTGACTAAAAATTTAACTATATGTACATATAGAATACACAAACAAATTATAGAAATCAAATAACTACCCCAACTGTATTTTTAACAGGGACTGCTCATGAACTTGTTTTTTGTCCCAGTCTTTCTGTAAAAGTTACACGTTTGTTTATACAAAAGAAATTTGTTTATGTGTCTATAAAAATGAAATATTGCAAAGCAGTAAACACTAATTCATTTATATATAAATAAAACATAAACCACCTCTTTAGTTGCAAACCGAAATTGCACTTGACACAAATATGTACGTGACAATATCGCCTTCGTAGCTGCAAACAGTCAATCTCTGAGTGATCTTCGTCTCTACGTGCAGTCATCACCTCAGCGGACACTAACATGCATTGAAACTCTACAGGCTCCATTAAGTGTTGGAGCCTTAGCATATTTTTGTAGGTAAAAAGTAACGACATTTCTATGAAAAAAAAACCGTAGATCCACTTATTTGCCGATTGCAGTTTGACAAGCAGCATCTGTACCAAAAACAAATAAATGTACCACCAGTTTTTGTCACAAAGCCATACCCTCAAATAGTCCACATTTTCAACCAAACAGTCAACTGAACCGATGTACTAGTTGCATCCTTATGACATATTGGAAATCCGCATTTCGGATCGCTTTTTATTTACAAATGCAATCTGATCTGATATACTCCGCTTTAAGTATGAATTCGAACTGAGCGATCTCGAATTAAACTGATAGTCTATAAAATGATACATCAACGGGGTGTCACAACTTGCAATATATACAACCAGATTTACAGTCGAATCTTTTTTTCTTTCTCCACACGAATTGCAATGTAATTAATCAAGAAGTTAGTAACTAAAAGTCTTAATGCACCACGGCAGAAGAAGACTCAATCTTTCTGCAAGATCTTTGTATCGATCAATATTTACACCATCATATCTTCCGTATGAAATTTATAGGATATAGTCATGATGTTATTCCGATCGATACCATTCAATTGATCCTTACAAAGTATTACAATCATTAGGCATCATGTTGATTATACTAGATTACCCAGCCGACACTATTTAATATCTGATCTGCGGTGGATCGTCAATTTACAATAGCGAAGTAAGAACAGATCCCATCAGCAAAAAGTCAATTGAATCTATCTGTGGGATTAAGAAGGTGATCATCAAGCTCGCGCCCTTCGATCGCAGATAAACTCGTACACCTTGCCACACTACTGACCAATCGACCGACAATACGATTATTGTAAACGGTTTGCCGCTTCGTACCAAGCGCGTGAGTTGAAGACGTCGGGCGGACGGTTTCACCTGTGGATCGGTAGATTTGTAACTTGGAGGCATCACTGCCTGATGGTGCCAACTAACAAATTGCGCACACATCATAAAAGCTGACTGGGTGCGAAAAAGAAACGCATTCGATTCATAGAACTATAGATACGGAGATGGGATAAGATAGGATGACCGTATGGCTGACGGGGAAAGAGTAAGAGAGTGGCACGATCGCTGTTGATGGAATGGATCGTGAACGAAATGCCAGGTTTTTCAATGTTTTTGTTTTGTTTTATTACTTTTGTATCTTTTTGCGCACATCAAATGTGACGGATAGTTCAGTACGCTTGATAACTTTCGAATGCCTGTCAACTTTTTGATCGAGGCCGCGGAAATGGTCAGAGGGTACAAGCAGACTGTTAGAATTGCTCTGGGCATTCTGTGCAGGTTTTTCAATAACATGGAGTTTTTTCTACCTCAGCCCCGAGGGCAGAATTTAAGTGGAATTCAGTGTTGGATGACTATAAAACGAGTCATAGCTGGCTGCGTGTTGACGGAAAAATCCGGGAAATGTTGTGGAAATGAGTTGTACTCTCGAGGACAGGAAGGGGCGCTAGGACTTATCTGCAGCTTGTCGGAATCTTGGACACCTGAGAATTAGATTTTGTTTTGCTAATTCAAAACTATTTGAATCATCTGTACAAAAACTTTGTTATTTACCTAAAGAGGAAGGGATGTTTGTATATATTCCAGGATCATTGCATTTTGTGCAACATGCTGCTCTCAACTTAATGTGACCACAATCAGAGAGAAGATTGAAGATTTTAAATGGCAATGCATTTTCGGTTTAAAAAATTCTGCTCAAAATGTTGAAGTGTTGCATAAGTAGACTGGCATTAGTTGATGTTCTTACATATTGATTTTTTATAAAAGAGTAAATTCTAAGGTATTGAAAAATACATTATTGATTACATATAACATTTCGGCATCAGTTAATGAAGAGAATATAAAATATTTTTGTTGTTAAAGAGCACATTTTTAATGGATGGGGTTATTGGAAAAATTTTACGGTATAAGTCTAATTTTTTGCGGTAATATAAAATCCCCACTGAGGTATAAAAACTATTGGTTGTTCATTGGGTTGTTTTTATTTGATTATTTGAATGCGTTTATTTAATATATGTAACAAACTTTAATCAATAATGTATTGTCCGTTTTGTTAGACAACCTTCTGTTACACCTTGGGGGAACTTCATATAATAATTCTGCCTTCATAAAAATTCTTAGCTTCGTCTATGGAAAATTTTCCAAGGTACTGTTTGAGCAATGTGTTAACATATAACAATTTTTACAAGGAGCAAAATATTTCAACCAAGCTACAACAATTTTGGTCGACTGACAAAACTTGTGTGTGGTCTGATTTTATCGTATCACCATCTTACGATTAATCAGCGTTTCTGTACGATGACATTACTAAATTTTTGTCAGTAGACATCAGAATTAATCAATTTGTTCCCTAGAAGCCGTTCCCTTCCAATTCCACCATATTTACAGCATCACCGTCTTTTGATGGATACTTCCTGACTTCCTACTACTGATTTACTTCCCTCACCGGTGCCTTACCTCGTATACTCTAACTTCTTTTCCAGCAGACGTTATTGTAAACAATCCGTTTTTCATCACCCATGATCAGGCCTTGCAAGAAAGGGTCGCGTTTGATATGTTGATCGCAGATGTTCACACGCTTCGTCAAATGAATTTCTTTTAGCTCAAGCAGTGTCCAAGTATTGAGTTTTTACGAAGCCAAGCGATCTTAAATGGCCACGAACACCCCCGGTCGACTCTTTCAGAGTACTACCATCCTCCTGAACTGGTTAAAATTTTATTTGCTCACAGCAATATAATTTTATCGTCCTCAATCTCAGGAGTCCGGTCGGGGCAATGTGTGGTTTTCACTGAAAAATCTTCACTATGGAATCGGGCAAACCAGCTCTGGCAGTAGCATTTTTTAATGACATTTCTGTTGTAAACTTTATACACCGTTTCCCTTGCTTCTTGTGCTTGTTTCCTTTTTGAAGTAGTAAAAAAAAATATGGTCTTCAAAACTCTCCATGTTCGAAACATAACTGAAATCGGAAAATTCGTCAAAATAGCAACAAAAAATGTATATAAAACTTTGTCCTTATATCACGTACTGACACAAATAAAAGTTGCAAAATCCATTCATAGAAAAAAAAGCAATGAGTTCTTGAACAACATACCGAATATGATTCTATAATTGGCAATGTTGTACAAATCAAACTTACTTATTTTACCTCGTGGAAGCCACGGGTATTAGTCTTGTCCAGGCAGTGCTCGACCTTCAAACGACATTAGCCAGCGTTATACTTTAATTTCGGACTAAACCGAAATATCACTGGATATTAGACTTGCCCAGGCGGCAGTTACCTTCGAAACCTATAGGCTGTTAACTAACCGCCGACTAGCCAGCCCGTGCGCTTCTGCTCCTGATCCGTAGCATCGGATCAATTGTGTAATCCGTTTAGGGTATCGAAGTAAACACAAGATACATAATTACACTATCGGTTCATGTGTCAAATCTTTTGTGTGATCCGAAGTAAACAAACGGATTTCCACATCCGCGTCCGAGTGTTGTGCAGTGATATATATGGGATTCGCGACCTAATGTGAAAATTGTGTGTAAGTGCACAGTGCGGCAAAACCTCATAACATTCCCTTTTCTTCTGTCTTTTTTCCTCTTTTTGGCACCTCTGTTGCCTCCCTCACCCACCGATACTCTCGACTTTATAATCTTTGGAGAGTTTTTGATGTTTGAGTGGCGTAATATTCGTCATGGAAAGGCTGTGACTTGGTTTTTTGGCATGGACCTAGTGGGGCACCGACTACAAGGGCATAATACCTGTAGTGGTCGCTTACGCTCATCTATCGCTGATTCCAACTTACATCCTTTTCTGAGGCGGTATTGGTTTTCTGTCTCAGGCCATGTCAATGGAGTGGGAATTTGACCCCGATCTTCGTAACATTCGCGGTCTAGATATAAATGGTCATTCCCTCAACACACTGGACCTGTTTCTCACCTCCCGCCCAAACATATACACAATTGAGGTTTCTTCGCACGGTTCTACTTGACATGCGGACCTTTATTCGACACAGAGTAAAGAGTATCAAACCCAAGGGAAATATGTGATTCGATTCCGGGAGCAGAGAAGCCAGTAAGGCTAAAGAGTTGAGCTTCCGGTTGCATAAACCAAACAGTACTGAGGAAAACCGGAAAAGATTTAGGAGAGCTAGAAATCACTGCAATGCACATATTCAACCGGCAAAGTTCTTACAGACCAAAGAGCGTGACAAAAAATACTACACTCTTCTAGGAGAAACTTCTGGGCATTCGTGAAAAACATCCATATCTCGGTCTCATTATCCACTCCTTCGCTAATAGTCGATGACAGACCAGTCACCGATGCAATAGAGAAAGCGAATTTATTTGCTGCACGTTTTGCAGCCAACTCAACACTGCCTGATACCACATCTGTTCCACCTCAACTTGAGCATAAGCAGCACACCATGAGCCAGATTCGCTTCCGAACGCGTACTGTTGCCCGGGCACTCAAGAAGCTAAACGCAAACAAATCCGTTGGTCCGGATGACATTCCCCAAATTGTCTGGACTTCACTCGCTACACCACTGCGGAACTCTTCCATTTGTCTTATTCTACTGGCTGTTTCCCAAATAGATGGAAATCAGCGAACACCCAATTCCCAACAAGTCCTACAAATCGTTCCTCTTTTCTTATCGACCATATTCTATTCTCTCAAAGTGAATGGAATCACTGATTAACCATCGACTTTCGAAATATATGGAATCAAATAACCTCTTCAATAACCGCCAATATGGCTTTCATAGCAAGCGCTCCAGAGAAGATTTGATGGCTTACCTTTCCGAAAAGTGGAGTCATTCCATCCACTACTTCAGTGAAAGCAAGGTTGTTGCACAGGATATAAAAACCTTCGACAAAGTTTGGCATCCAGCCCTTTTATCAAAATGACATTCCTATGGAGTGGACTATCAAATCTGCCTGCCATAAAAGTAATGCAGGTGTTCCCCGAGGTTCTGTAATCTCACGCTCTCTCTTCATCATGTTTATAAATATTCTCTTGTCCATTACCCACAACCCAATTCACTCGTTTGCTGATGATAGCATGCTGAGTTTCTCATACTCCTACGAACATTCCCGACCAAACTCCTCGAACGTCATTATCAATTAGCAGGTTATGCTTAATACGTTGAATGCGGAGCTCAAAAAGGTATGTCAATGCGGATTATCTAACCCAGTTGAGTTCAATACCTTAAAAACTCAGTGCTGTCTCTTGTCGTCAGAGGCGAACCCCAAAATAAATACACTGTCGATGAACGGCACTTGCATCGACGAAGCCAAGGAACTATCAATCCTCGGCACTGGAATCAATTCAACTCTTAATTGAAGCGACCAGATTTTTGAGGTTGCGAAAAGTGCACCCAAATGCATGGAGTTCCTTAAGAAATGCAAAAAATACTTCACTCCACCCAACCTGGCCACTATTTACAATGCGTATATTCGTCCCAAAATCGAGTTCAACTCCTTTATTTGGTCAGGCGCATCCAAAACTGCACTACACGCGCTTGATAGGATACAAAAACGAACAGTGAAACTCATTGGGGACCCAACTGTAAGTCGATTAATAGCGACGTTAGAACACAGGCCCAACGTATTATGCCTATCTCTTTTATCTCTTATAGGTATTATCACGATCGTTGCTCAACTGAACTTGCTTAAGGTGTTACGCCTCCTCGGACATTTTCCCGCGATACCCTTCAATCTGTGAATGTGTATCAATTCACGTTGAAAGTCAACTTCAGGCGCACAAACAAACATAGAGAGTCATTCTTTAGCCGAACCACGCAATTGTGGAATGTTCTGCCTGATCATGTGTTGCCTCATCGTTGTAATGTCCAGGCATTTAAGACCAATGTACATCGATACCTCCTTTCCTTATCCACTTCCTCTCCCTCCACGCGCACTGTGCTCTGACATTTAAGGGTACTCTAAAATCCCCTTTTGTGCGCTCGTTTGTGTAAAAGAAAAAACAAATAATAATAAGACCTAGTGCAATACTATCGAAATTTGAAAACGAATACTTTTACGAACGCAATGCTTTACATTCGAGCATCACACTTGCTTGTTGCATTTCCGTCGTCTCCGTGCTTACTCCTGCTGAACCCACCCCCACCCACTGCGTACACTCTCACACCCTAGCCTCCGACCGATCCTCGGGCCTTCCTGTCCTACCACTTATACTATTGTCTATCCATCTTTGTTTAGTTCCCCATTCCCTAGTTTTTAAGTTGGTTTAAAGTTCGTACCCCGACCAACCAACCCGCCATGCCTTAGTTTTTAAGTTAGTTCGTAAGACTACATATTTATACCACTTGTACTGAGCGAAATAATATAAGAGTCCTTTACTCACTTCCTTCATTCATTCGTCCATCCAATTGAAGTTTGAAGAATTTTTGTATCTCAAAGGAAGACAATTTTTAAGCCACAATCTAAATACATTCCTCTTATATTCAATTTAAATTTACAGTTTGCAAAGTTTCTGTACGTGTAAAAATAAATTCTTCTTTTTCAGATCCCAATCTTGACTCCACTAACAATCCTCGAATAACGAATTGTATTCTCCCACCTTTTTCAATTGATCACCTTTTCTCTGTCATCGCCCGAGTAAAACTCCCAGCGTCATTGCACACTAACTCAGTGCGCTCATGGCGAGCGGATGCATTCTGTGTGGTCGGAGATGCGGTGGGATAGTGATTAGTTTTCACACGTTGGCGATGTTCTTTTTTAGGAATAATTTCCCACAGCGTGATTTACAACTCATGTAAAACTCACTTCGATTGCATTGCTTTCTTCGTATATTGTGGCAACGACTCAAATTATCTTTCAACTTATTATGAGCTGTGTGCCTGCATTATTACTCTTAATTGGTTTCTTAAGGGGACATTCCGGTTTGTCGGGTCAAAAAATCAATTTTTGTTATTTTTTTGCTTAATCGATAGTTTTATACTTAAAAAATAATATGTTAAAATTTGGAAACGAAATCTTAGGCGCTTCCAAAGTTATAGGTCATTAAGGACATTCCGGTTTGTCGGGTCAAAAAATAGGTTATTTTCATGATTTTTTTAAAGAGAAAGTATTAAAGATATAACAACATTTTTTTTTAAATATTTTATTCATCTTTCGACAACGTTTGTAAAATTTGTCGAGTCACTCCGGAACCGGAACCCCGCCCCCTCCAGCTGTTCATATTAGCAAGATTTGCGTGGATAATCCTATCAGCACAAAGCTCAAAAGAAGATCGTAAAATCAGTTCCCGTTTGATGCACTTTTGATTAGGCTTTTTGGGATTTTGGGAGTATGGGATTTTTGTAGTTAATAAAACGCTTTCGGGCCAGTTAAAAGTAGCAATGCCCCGTGCCAGACGCGGTCAAAAGCCTTGGAGATATCTAATGCGACCGCCCTTGACTCACCATGCCGTTCAATCGCAGATGTCCATATATCGGTTGTAAGTGTCAAAAGGTCTCCTGCGGTCCGCCTGCCACGGAATCCGTATTGACGATCATTCAGAAGACCGTTGCACTCCAAATACTTAACCAACTCTGTATTGATGACTTTTTCCATTACCTTAGATAAAATAGACAGTAATGCTATCGGACGGTAATTTTGTGGGAGACACTTTTTTCCCGTCTTTGGGATTGGCTGAACTCGAGCGATTTTCCAGCAAAGCAGGAAAGGTCCTCCGTGCATATGATAAGCGGAAGACTCTGCCAGTAATGATTAGCGATAGTTCTGGAGCACAGTTCTTAAGGACTATTGCTGGTATTCCGTCCGGGCCGGTTGCCTTCTTACAATCCAGTTCACGTAGAATGCGTTGAATAGTGGGCGGACGAAATCTCACATCCCGCATGGAAGACTGTACCGGCGAGATCACAGGCGGCTCCAAAAGGCCGGGATCGAGGTTGGAATTCGCGGAAAATAAATTCGCGAACACATTAGCTTTATCCATTGGATTCGTGACTAATGTCCCGCTGTCTGTCACCAACGGAGGGAAAGAGGAGGAAGCAAAGTTACTGCTGACAGCCTTTGCCATTGACCAGAAGGAGTGCGAACCAGTTGGGCACAGAAGGAGCTTATTGATCACCCTGTCGTTGTGAGCCTTCTTCGCGGTATCAATCGCCTGGTTGCACGCGTTTCTGATTCTAACAAAATTCGTTCTGTTAACATCGGTGGGATTGGAGCGCCATTGCTTAAAAGCTCTATTTTTTGCCGCTGTAATCTGCTCGCATTTTTTGTCAAACCACGGTTTATCAGACGAACTACGTTTGATGGAATGTGGAATATACATCTCCATCCCCAGGAGAATAATCTCTGATACCGACTCCGTGCAAGCGTTAACATCGGAGTTTCCGAAGCACACCGCCGACCATGGAAAGGATGCGAAGAAATCTCGCATATAGGCCCAGTTAGCAGCCTCATACTTCCATACATGGCGAAGCTGTCAAGGCCGGATATTCGCTTGGTATGCAAGTGCTTGCGCGACAGATACCAAGCAGTGATCTGAGTTTCCCAGTGGCGCAGAAACCTCTACGGTATAAATACTGGGTTCGGATGTCAAAAACAGATCCAGGGTGTTCGCATAATCGCCCCGGGCATCCGGTACTCGCGTTGGCTCCCCCACGAGTTGAGTCAAGTTGTGGCTTACAGCAAACATCTCCGCCAGCCTCCCAGCCTCGTCGGTTCTGTTAGAATGTAACAACCAGTCGGAATTGTGCACATTAAAATCGCCAAGGACAATAATTTCAGAAGCTGGGTGGTTGATCTGTATCCAGTCGACGGTATATGAAAGATGTTCGGAAAAATGTCGCCGGTCGATCGTCATTCGACTGAACGAGGAGCTTCCTCGAGAATCGATCGATCCGGGTTGTTGTGGACGGCGAGTGTTCGGATCTGTATCCTGTTAATTCGGGGGTGCCCCAGGGTTCTATTTTGGCTCCAACCTTGTTCTTGCTTCACATAAATGATTTGTTGGAGACAACGGATAACAAAATGTTCAGTTTTGCGGATGATGGTACGCTTGTTTCCTCCTCGGCCGATTGGTGCATCAACGTCGCACCAGCTGAGATGTAGACAGACTGACTCTCTGAATCGGGATCTGGATAAAGTCCTGCAGTGGGGAAAGGCCAATCTTGTCGACTTCAACGCAACGAAGACCCAGTATACAACATTCACAAAGAAAGCTGGATCATCGGTTCCACAGCTGATGATGAGTGGCCGGACCCTCGAGGTTGGGGAAAGTTTGAAATTGCTCGGCGTCACGGTCTGTGGGAATGTCTCATGGCATAAACACGTATCGGGTATCGCCAGATCAGCCTCAGGAAAACGGAGTTATCTTTTTAGAGCCAAGAAATACTTTACTCCGGCCCAACTTCTTCTCCTATATAAATCCCAAATTAGACCCGCGCTCGAATATTGCTCTCATCTTTGGAGCTCGGCTCCTAAGCATACCCTCGACCTACTTGAGAGCGTACAAAGACGAGCGTTCCGCCTGATCGGGGACTCGGCACTGACGTCGGGACTACAGTCGCTATCACATCGAAGGCGCGTGGCCGACCTCTGTCTGTTTTACAGATATTATCACGGGTGCTGTTCTTCGGAGATTC
This sequence comes from Microdon myrmicae, assembly GCA_963931805.1. Lineage (NCBI taxonomy): Eukaryota > Metazoa > Arthropoda > Insecta > Diptera > Syrphidae > Microdon > Microdon myrmicae. Next base: position 218,408,046 of record OZ007496.1, on the reverse strand, counting down.
TTGGCATTGTTCCACGCAATTCGGTCTATATGCGCTCCACAAGACAATCCGACGGATCGCACCCGTTTGTGGTTCATCTCCCGACAGCGCGAACATCCCTGTATCAGAACTCGTTCCGTTACAGAGCGGGGAAGCTGTGGAACTGCCTTCCCACGCGAGTGTTCCCCGAGCGTTACAACCTGCAACTTTTCAAAAAGAACTGCAACAGTTATTTGATGGCATCTCGGGGCGCCCACTCGACGCTATAGGTTCGCCTCTCCCGAGAGAAGTCTAATAAAAAAAAAAAAAAAAAAAAAAAAAAGGAAAAGTTTAGTTTATTTGACGTCGGCTACTTGGGTCGGTGTTAAAGTAGGCGGAACGCAAAATGTAGTATATCCCCGCATTTGCTCATCTCCCTGTTGGATGTCGCTGGGCTGATTTTTATATACTGTTTGTGGTCTCGGCAATTGTTACACTTTGAGGCATTTCGCAGTGCCCACGCCGAAGCGCTGATTGTAGGTATGCCCTTGCATCGTTGATCCATAAAGGACCTCGGTGGCTTGGGCTAAATGTGATGTTCAGTGACTATTTGTAGCTCTTTTTGAGTTGTAAGACTGCGAATGCGCCCTTTTCTACGCTACCTCGGCCTATGGTTCAATCCGTCTATACTTAAAGTTTTCCATCGATCTTTTATTCAGTGGAGGAGTCCATATTTTCTCTCGTACGATGGAAATGGTGGTCATTTCATCAGATGGATCTGATCATTTCATCAGATGCATATTCGGAACTTCTGGAAACGCGGATAGTGAGCACTTATTGTGCACATTCGCGTTCGAAGATGTTCACTAAATGTGCAAATCAAAATTCGAGATCAACGGTGAAGAATGGAAGTGCTATGCTTCGCTCTTCGCGGGAATATGACGACGTTGGAAGCCTCCATAAAATTTGAGGAGTCGGCACGCGGTTGAAGCAGCGCTTCGTTGGACGTACTAGGCTTGGTTGTCAGTATGGCTTTAGGGTTGTAGGTGGTGTAGCCAGTCTAGACCAGACTTTCTTTTAAAAGTGGACTTATAACATTTTCGACAGAGCACACAATAGTGAAGAACAACGTTGAAACAATATTGAAAGAAAGCCGAAAAATAATCAGAGCCTATGGGATTTATTGGATAAAATAATAAACAATTTCATTCAGTTTTATTACATTCTTATATTCAAATAACTTGACTCTACTAGCACGAGGAAGGCACGCCTGTTCTCAGCAAAAACCAGACCAAAAGAGAACTCTCTCAAGTGCACAAATTGACACCATGGTCTCAAAATCAATCTCACATTCATACACACACAATATTAATTTTATGACTTTATTCTGAAAACTAAATCTGAAACCTAGAACACCATAGGACAGTCGGTGTATTAGTCACTTCGATTTTTGGCGCCATATCCTTTGCCAGTGAATTCAAGTTAGTAGGAAAAGTAGGTTTTATGTTGATTACTTTTTGCATTTCGTAAAAATAAACCAACAGAGCCATATACAATAGTAATTAACATTGCTATTCCACATCAGTAGATGTGGAGAACAACAATTTATTTTGTACACGCGAAATTGGTCTGATAAGTTGAGGTTTTACTTATATCTGTTAGCGGTTCTAACCACCCTTGCGTTAGTTCGAATCGCTTCCTCTTCATTAGAGTTGGAAAACGCTGTATTCATTATAAGAATATATCCAATGCTACCTCTCATGGAAATTACTTCACTTGCATGTAGAAAAATAAACCCCAATACCGACCTTTAATTTTGATCAATGGCTTTATTATTATTATACAATAATATTTGGTTTTCTATTTCCTCATCGAAATCTGCTCACATGTGGAACACTGGACTCTACACGCACGTGCTTATAAATAGCTACTGGATTCTTCTTGATGCTCTTTAAAATTATATCGATATGTGGTATTTTCTTCGGAACACCATTTACTTTACGACACGTCGCCCATATTTTGCGAAGTTATCTATCATGCGATGGCCTTGTGTTCGCAGAAACTAACACAATAACTCTGTGTATCTTCTCTTCTGTTTTTTTTTTTCCTACTCGAAATGACTAGCTTTCAGTCCGCAACCATTACAATGGTCTTGCTGATGTCTTTCCCTTTTTCTCTGACTTTTCTAAGATGCTTCTCTACAGCAGCGATCAAGCTCTTACGCACCCCCTTTTTCATATCATCTTTGTATTTGTCTTCTGTCTTCGTCTTTTTTTTTTCCTCCCAGATTCCATAGGTTTTTTCCTTCTTGCCTTTAGCTTTCGTTTTAAATTCACAGTCAAAGTCCTACTCTATAGCATTTGGTAATTTAGTATCAACTTCAACCTTGACCACAACCACATCAAGTCCTGAGTGCGTTTGACGATCTCTGGTGTAGACTTGATACTGCTTAAGCTAACTGTTAAAACTTTTCTTCGTATTACCTTCCGTGGCATCTATTCGTCTCTATCGAGAAGATTTGTTTGGTTGATAAAAAAATTCGCCCTGTGGGGAAATTCTTCTTCATTAACTTAGTCCTCCATATCTAAAAATACCTGAATCACAGGCTTGACCATTTAAGCCACTCTTGTTACCGCCTCCATTGCTGTTAGTAAGGAGGTTGTGTCTTGTGTTTGATTGTGCAAACCTAGGTTCAAGTGACGACTGTTGATATTGTGGAGCACTATTACTGAGTGGCAGGCCCAGCCACCGGTGAGATATCACCCTATTAATCTATAGGTGTCGTGAAATGGTTGAGAGGAATCCTTGAGCATTTTTCGAAGATGAATCGGTCAAGATAGAATAGCATCTCAGGGCGCTGACTTACCGCTATAGGTTCGCCTACCCTGGGAGAAGTAAATTAGAAAAAAAAAGTGATTTCTACCTCTCGCCTGTGCACCACAATTTTGGGTTCGGTCTCATTTCTTCAGTTTTGGTGGTAAGGACCTTACCAGTTTTCAAGCTCCGGCTCGAAATATATCGGCAGTCGAGGTCTTACCATGTAAATCAATCAGATGGCCAAACGTGTATATCAATTCGCCATGACTACCCGATGGAAGCACATTTTGGATCATTCTGTACACATAAAAATTACCCACATCCACACATAATGGAAAACAAAAGCGCAATCGAAAAATCGTCAGTCTAGTATAACAAGGCAATTTACATGGCAATGAAGGCTTGTATAACGAGTTAAGTCATTAAGGTCGTGGTGTAAGGGATCGGTGTCTTGCTTCACAAAGCGCTCCAATAATTGATGACTCCTAAGTGATCTTTACGCGGAGTAAAACACTCTTCTATAGTAAATCACTTAAACTTTACACCACTCCTTCACAAAAGACCGGCCGATACACGTTCCGTCGCTCTACACAAGATGATCATAGTTGTTTGTGAGGGAGAAGTGTAGCGATTCCAATAGATTATACCCCCATATTGGAGAACACAGCACCAAAAATAGGATCGAAAAATCGTCACCCCTGAATTGCCTCAAGTTAGGGAAACTGGAACTAATATCATTCTTTTCACAGTTTGTTCACACGCGTCACCCATCGTAACATTAGCTTTTTCATCTCCGAAATATCGTAAAAATGTATCCCGCCCTTTCTTTTACAAAATATGTGTAATGTCCTTTTCGTACTTTTCTTAGTCAAGCTAAGTAAAGTTCGGGAAAGTATTTCGAAATCGGCGATTTCATGTATAATGCGGCAAAGTTTGTACCTTATATGTTGTCATAAACCTATGATCCCCATGACTTTCTACGGGTTGGCAGGAATTCAATATCACATGGTTTAAGTTGAGGAAAAAGTATTTGGCATTTTTTTTCTATTAATACAAAATTGTATATTCAACAACACATTATAAACGTAGCTATTTTTTTTTAACTGTAGCGAACTTGTTCCGATATTTCACTTATTTTGCCTTTAAAATAACTTTAAGCACGATGGACCAATATATTACATAAGCTGAAACATCCCTGGATTTTTAATGAAAACCAACGTTGTCTGGGCAAAGCTATATTTATTCCTCACCATTGTTACCTTCGAGGGCGATACACTTGACACAGCCATTTTTCAACATTCCCATGCCCTTTTTGTAGTACGGCCAAGCCTTCGAAATATGCTTCGGTTGCCACGAGACTTCCTCATTCGATCTGAATCTCTTTCCCTGGAGCCACCGCTTGAGGTTTGGGAACAGATAATGGTCACTAGGGCCAAGTCCGGTGGGTGTGCCACCAATGAAAATCGTAATTGGTTCAATTTGGCCATTACTTTCAAGGACGTGTATAACAGTGTGTGATCGTGATGATACAGTACGTTTTTGTTCGCCATATGGGCCCATTTTTTTCTATGTTTCGTCATTCAGTCTGTCCAATAACCCAGCGGACTGCTCTTATATGACTGTTCTTCCAGTTTGCAGGTGATCGATGAAGATAGTGCCATGCGCATCCCAAAAAAAAGAAAAAAAAAAGGGAGGCCACAACCTTCCCCGGCGAGTGTTGGCCTTTCGGCCGCTTTGGTTGGCTTTCGTAGCTTTTTAGCCACTCTGCAGACTACCTATTGGACTCAGTCGTATGGTAATGGGCTCACGTTCTATCCATTGTCGCAGAATATCGAAGAAAGCCCACTCGATTACTCTGCAACAACGACAAATCGGCCGTTGACTCATCAACCCGGTGCTGTATTTGCTTGACGGACAGCAAACGCAGCATCCATCGTCCCGATACCTTCTTCATCTCCGAAAGATCGTGCAAAATTAATTCCGCCCGTTCTTTTGAGATGTCCATGGTCTCATCTAACTCGCTCAACTTCACTTTACGATCACTTAAAACGACTCGGAACACTTGATATACGATTTCCGCATTCGTAGCGTTTTTGGCCTTCCAGAGCAAGGTGCGTCTTCGGTTCTTGTACGACCCATTTTAAATTCACTGAACCATGGATAAACGGTTGTTCTCAAAGGGGCAGATGTGGGATAACATTCCTGCAACTATTGCAATGATTATTCAGAAGCTTTTTCGATTAAAAAACAATGTTTGATCAAGACGCGTTATTCCTGCTTTATACATTTGTTTTACGAAGGCGAAAGTGGCGTTAGTAAAACGAGCCTTGTAAACGAATAGACGAAATGTCAAGTAAATTCATACATAAGCTAGTGATAGATCTGCCTCTCGAAATGAGTCATGATCATTTCCTAGTGGCGCCACCTATTGAAAAGTCCCGGGGTTTTCCAGCCCGTGTAGTATGTGAAAGGAAATTAAGTTTCCTATCACATAAAATACCAAGGTCGATCAGTTTTTCCAATAACGCTGCATAATGATCTTCTGTGATTGTTTTTCCCTTCTGCAGATAATCGATGAAGATAGTGCCATGCGCATCCCAAAAAAAAAAAAAAAAAAAAAAAAAAAAAAAAAAAAAAAAAACGGAGGCCATAACCTTCCCGGCCGAGCATAGGCCTTTCGACCTCTTTAATCGGCGTTCGTGGCTGTCCAGCCATTCTGGAGACTGCCTATTGGACTCAGTCGTATAGTAATGAACCCACGTTTCATCCATCGTCACAAAATGTCGAGAAAACGTCTTTCGATTATGTTGCGACATCATCAACCGGCCGTTGAATCTTCAACGCGCTCTAATTTTTGGTCGACGGACAGCAAACGCGTCACCCATCGTACCGATAGTTTTTTCATCTTCGAATGATCGTGCAAAATGTATCTCGCTCTTACTTTTGAGATGCCCATGGCCTGATCTAACGAGCGCAACTACACTTTACGATTCGATACACTTGATTTACGATTTTCGCATTCGTAGGCTCTTTTGGTCTTGCAGAGCGAGGTGCGTTTTCGGGGCTTATAGATCATCATCATCGGCATTATAACTGGGGTCGCGATCTCGAGCCGATGTCATCCATTTTGCCACTCCCAGGCGTCCTGGTCTAGCCATCTTTCCATCGCAGACAAGGTCTGCCGCGCAGTACCCTCCATACATCCTGCCACAAAAGATTTTCCAGGCAAGCTCCTCTTCGCTCATCGCTCGGTCTACCGATCTTGATTTTTCTTACAACGTTAGCTTCAAGGTAGATCGCTTAGAACCCATGGTTGTACCGTCTCCGGAATTGGTGCTTATACAACCCATTTTAAATTCACTAAACCGTCGATAAACTGTTGGTCTCGAAAGAGCAGATGTGGGATAAACTTCTGCAGCCACTTCGATGATTGTTCAGACATTTTTCCCATCAAAAAATAATGTTTGATCAAGATGGTATATTCCTGTTTTTCCATTTTTTTTTTTTTTTTTTTTTTTTTTTTTTTTTTTTTTTTTTTTTTACGAAGGTGGAAGTACCGTCATTCAAACGACTGTAGCTTGTAAACGAATGGACGAAATGTCACGAAACTTCTTACATAAACCAGTGCAAGATGAGTCTCTCGAAATGAGTCATGTTTATTTTCTAGTGGCGCCACCTATTCAAAAATACCGGGACTTTTCAGCCCGCATAGTAAATAAAATTATCAATACCAATCAGTTTATCTGTTATCCATCAAAACGCGGTTGCCAGATTTAGTAACATTTTTCTAATGTATGACTTTAAAATCAAACAAAATGGTACGTACGTTTCACACCAAACTTTTTTACAGTGAAAAGCCCAATCAAGAAGCCGTACAGTTTCCCAATCCTTCATCTCATGCTAGAATTAATTAATTAACCTTGGTAATAAGGTGTGTCCAAAATAGATGGAATAATAACACAATTGAATTACCTCCGATACCGTTCACGACAGCACAGTAGTAAGGGTGAGAATGTACTCTCATATAAACACCTAAAGGTATTTTCTAAACTTGTTTATTTGTAATAAGTAACAGAATTGTAATAAAAAAGAAGAAATCGACCTAATCGAATGTTGTGTAAGTGCAATTCACTTATGCAGACACTCGGTGTTGTCATTTCGAACCTATAAGAAACCAAAAAGTCTAAGATCCAATATTCCTAGACCCAATGATATGATTGATCATTAACACGATCTGAAATTAATATGAATCCAACTTGGATAGGCCGATACAGATATTTTTCATCAAGCCGACCCAATCACCAGTAAGTCGGATAACCTATCCCACTTTGCCAGCCAATACAACCCGCCACAACAGTCCACAAGAATTACCATATCAATAGCAGCCAGTCGCTGAGTTGCATTCACGTGCCCCGTAACGAACTAACTAACACCTGCTACAACTGCGAATTAATCGTCGAAATAATATTATTAGTTCACCTGCAGACGAGCTTGACCGTCGCCATTGTGTGAGTTATCATTGCTTAAATAATTAAATTGCGCCGATTTCTATTGTTGCCCCTCTAACAAGACGTCCACCCGTACAAGTGTCTGTCCAGTGAATGTATTTGTATATTCGCGTTGATTTACGCTACCTCTTGGTTAAATGGATATCGATGATAATTTTGTATCTGGCAGCTTTTTCTAACGCAGATTTATTGCCTAGTCTGGACTCATTAGCATCAAACATCTCAACACAGTACAACAGTATCCAAAGATAGACAGACAGGTCGCCAGAGAAGGGAAAGGAGAACGAATGGTGCAGAGGAGTGAACGAAAAGTCGCCTTGCCAAATGGATAACGACTGTATCTCTCAGTGTTTAATAACCTAGGGATATAACGATAGACGAAGGACTCCAACAGAAACAAACAGAATGCCTTCAATTTGCATCGTCTCATACCAGCAAGGGATAACGAGCCAAGAGAAGTTTTGCCATTTGCCAGAGTATCTGCTCAATTTCGAACATCGATTACCCAAAACATAAAGTCGAACGTTGTAAGTTGAAGAAGACATTCAGTGTCCTGTCCCGCCTACACCGGTTCTATACGACACGTGGCTATGAAGTGCCTTGCCGGGCGCCGCTTGACTAGATTCTCTATTCAGCCGATTGCCTGTTTTCGACGTCTGTCCGAGGGTTAACTACTTGTTTAGGAGATTTACAACTACTTTCACGGTGTTTTATGTTTTAACGCTCTTTTGAGAGGAGTCATAAATCTACGCTTGGCTCATCTTCGGAATTCTACCGTAAAATCGTGAAGTGGAACTTTCCTTAGCAAATGACCAAAGATCGTAAGGTAGGCACAGAAGCACAGGTTACCTAATTGAGGTTCTTTGCTCCTCTCCTATACCTGGCTTTATGGTATCGATCCGTTCAGTCGGGCAGCGTGTGGATTCGTCTGTTCATTGATTGCATCGCGTAGATGTAGCCTTACGTTGGGGTAATAAATTTTTAATTTTGCATAACCTGCTACGATCTCGGTGCCAAAGTTAACGGGTGTGTTGAGGGACTCTGGTTTTTACAAAGTGATCGGTAATGAGATCCTGCTACTGTTATTACCATGAGCATATTTCAAAATATTGACACTAAGGCCGACTGTGGTCACCTATCGGAGTTCATATTTCTTTTGGGATAACTAAGTGGCGTTAATATGGAAAGCAACAGGTGACTTTGTGTGTTACCCTTTAAAACCAAAACAAAACAACAGCAAAGAAACACCAATTAAAGTACAATCCATGGTAACATAAAAGCTTCCGACTAAATGCCAGATTCCGTAACTTACCAAACTAGAATGAGCAGTAAGTTTGGAATAGAAGGATTCCTCATCACATAGTCTTCAATTGAACCCAAACACAACCGCATGCGCATTTTCGCATTGCCATCTTTTTTAAAGCCTGCCGTTCGCGCCTTGTACTTAGTTTCAAAGGTTGAAATAAATAAAGTACAGCTACACCTAGAACCAACGGAAGGGACAACTCCAGACATTTGAAGTCTGTAGTCGATTGAAACAGGGTTATAGCCTCTCACCATGTTTTTCCAATCTTTTGCTCGAGTATATTATCAGAAAGGTACAGGACGATAACATGGGAACAAAGTTACACAAGTGGTCGCATGCGCTGTTTTGGACAATAATCTGGAAATTCTAGGTGAAAACAGTGAAGTCATCATGCAAGCGGCAGAAGATGTAAGCTTGGAAACCAACGAAGGCAGGACATAATATTTGTTTAGACCGAAGGCAGATGGACCTCAGGAGAAAAACATAAAGATCTTAAAAAAGATATTTGAAAACTTTAAAGACTTTAAGTACCTAGGGACAATACCGATGAATAGTAAATAAATGTCAACGGAAATAAGGAAAAGGCTGCTTTCGAGCACCTCTGGTTGATACGCAGTTAACAAACGGCCATGGTCGAGACTGCTGTCACGTAATAAAAGCTCCGCATCAATAGAACTAAAATCATGCCGATTGTTCTATATGGATGTGTGAAATGGGCTCTGAAGAAATTACGGGTATTCGAGAATTAAGTTTTAAGGAGTGTATTTAACGTTAAAAAAGGACAATGGAGGAAAGCTTACAGTCATGACTCTATAGCGTTTGAAATAATAGTGAAGAAGATCGTGTGATTCGAACTGACTCTATGACAGCTCGAATCACGAAAAAATTTTTTATCTAAGCGTTACACATCAGGCTACTGACTGTGTTTGAATTTGATTTCCAAACTCGACTATATTCCACCGATGTGAATTATTTTTATTTATCGCTTGGCATACGGTTCTGATGTATTTTTCTTATTCGATTTTTCGTTCGGTGTTCTTCACTATTTTTGCTTGTGAATTGTGTGTATATCTGTTAGAATCGCTACAACTCAAATCAACAATAGTGAATCATCTGGTCGCGAGATTTACGATGGACCGGGCATGCAGAGGGAATGTGCAAGAACATAATTGTTCATAGAATTCTAGACGGAAGACCAACGAGAAAGACCCGGTGGACAGTCACAACGGAGATAGGAAGATGTAAAATTTGACCATGAGAAAATTGTAACAAATAGTCAAACGTGAAGGGTAAATGCGCAAAACAGTGAACAGTGACGTGGACGAGTTAGTGAGATCATCAACTTTCGAGTCCCTTTGGACCAATAGGAGTAGTTCGTATATTACCTTACTGACTCTTTAGATTAACTCTAAATTATATACCCTCTCTTGCGCCTTTCCATTTAATAACTTCAAAGCGTTTTGTGACGAAGTGAAGAACTTGTTTCGAACCCATGCTATGAACATTTTAGAACCAAAGCATCAACACTTATCAGAAGACGACGCATGAGGATTTTTCAATTTAAATTTTTCAATTCTGGCCTGGAGCGAAGCTCCCAAATATTCGGCTTATACAAGCTTACAAGCTTATACAAGCTTCACTTAAAAACTAACTTAAAACTAAAAAACCAAAATATGATTGATTGGGGCTTACAATTTATAATGGACGTGAATAAATTGTAAGGAATGGCAAGGAGAAGCTAGTGAGCAGACGGGATCTTAGAGCAAGAGAGGTGAGGTTGAAGTCAAAGGAGGAAGGGTGGAAGCTGGGGTTAGGTAGCAAACGCTAGACTGGATCGTTACTGCCAGACGAGGTGTGAAGGGCTGGTAGATAAAATAGACGAGGGTTTCGTATGTTACGAAGATTGATATAGTACAGGATAGACGGAATAAGGCTTGCACAGTCGATTGCTTCTGAGAGAAGATGGTGGCTAAAGAGGATATCAGCGTGGGTTCTTCGCTCTTCTAAGGTGGTAAGGTAAATTCATTTTAGACGTCTTGTGTAAGGGGGCAGGAACACTGAGTTTTCCCAGCACAGTCCTCAGAGAGCAAAACATAACAAAAGTCGTCGAATCTTGTCAATTTTGGTTATGGGATACATGCTGACCAGACCTGGCTGACATATTCAAGATGAGGGCGAACCAAAGTGATGTATATCGGTCGGGTCACGTAAGGGTTAGAAAATTCCATAGGTCAGCGTTTCACAAAACCGAGAGCTGTATGGGCCTTGTGGATCATGTGCGAGAGGAAGTTTATTTGACTATCGCATAAGATGCCAAGGTCTCGGTTCGAATCAGCAGAGAGGATAAAGGTTGGTTGAATAAGAAGTAGGGGGGGGGGGGGGGGGGGGGCATCCATTTCTCAACATTAAGCTCCAGACAATTCTTCGGGAACCATAACGAGAAATTGTCAAAGTCTATCTGGAGAAGAAAAGACTCAAGCATAGAAAAAATTGTTCTGAACAATTTGATACCATCGTCGTTAAGAGAGATATAGGAATGCTTGATAACCAGGTTGATGCCAATTATTGTTAATATGAGTAGAAGGGAGTCTAAACGACTGCCCTGGGGGACTTCAGAGGTGACAAGAAAATAATTCGAGAGAACATATCTGAAACGTACTCTGTAGAGCCAATTAATCAGATATGAAGAAATCCACATTATCAATACGGGTTCGAAGCCAAAGGAGAATGGTTTGAAAGGTATCAGTTTGTGCGAGAATTACAAAGGTTTTACTAAAATCAGTAGTAACAACGTCGACTTCTTTGCCGTTCTCTAAAGCTGGGGAGGTGTGAGAAGAAAATTCAACAGAGTTAGTAGAGCTACCACCAAGAAAGCCGTGTTGCCTGGGTGAAATTAGTGATTTGCAGTGGAAGCATAACTTTTGGCACAGAATGCTTTCAAAACGTTTGGGGATGTGGGAAAGTTTGGCGATCCGGCCCTACTTGAGGTTCCCTTTTTATGCATGGGGATGTTAAACGAGGATTTCCAAATATTAGGGATTTCCCCTTGAAAAAGCGACAGATTGAAAATAATCGAAAGGGGGAAGAGAGAACAGGGGACCATTTTTTAAGGAATATAGCGGGGTAACCATCAAGCTCGGGGGTGAATTCGTCTTTAAGTAGCGTTACTTTGTTTTCAATCATGGGTGGACCAATAAATTGAGAAATAAATGGACCATGAGAGAAATTTAATAATTATTTGAAATCCGTGAGGTTGGGAACGAAAGAGTCATCAGTCAAGGATTGCTTGAAATAGGTAGCGAAGAGACTCGCAACGACATATGAATCCGTTGATTTTTCCGGATTAAATGAGAGAGAAATGGAATAATCATCAGATTTGCGTTTCTGATTAATAAATTGCAAACAATTTTTTGGGTCAGTTATTAGGTTAGCCTGAGTTCTTGTTAGGTAGTTTTGGTAGGGGATATTGTAGAGTTCGTTGAAATAGAGATAAGCGCCAAGGTAGTTGGAGTAGTCAACACGGACGATTACGGAGGAAGGTAGCCCACAGCATGTTACCTTTATTACACAACGAACGAAGTTCGTGATTAAACCAAGGGGGTGAGGAGATCGGAGTTTTGGAATAGAGAAATTGAATTAAAGATTTTGGAGTAAAGATTGGTGGTAGCAACTTTTACCCATAAGCGATCTAGATTGAATGGAATTTTGTTGAGATATTCGTTAATACGAGGGTTAAGTAATTGTCGCTTAACTGTTGGAGAAATCTCGTCAGAAGTGGGTATCAGATATGGAAGTGTCAATCCATCACTTTTAATAAGCTCTCAAACAGAACGGATGTTGTCATCTGTACGACCTGTCCTTGGGCATCGATCATGACTTTCGTTTTCGATACGTTCTCGCCCACTTTTAAATTCTCTGGCCAACGTATAACCACGACTCTAGGGCAGTGTATTATCACTAAACTCTGCCTTCAGTTGAAAAAAAAAATGTTCATTAGTTAAAATGTTTATTATAATCCGTTGCGAAATAGACGTATGTACCCCTTGCTCGCTCATGGCTGTACTGACTAGTAAGTCACGCGGTAGCCAAGCCGATTCCCTATTCTTCATAAACCAAACAACAGCAATGTGTTGTAATCCGGCGCCGTGCTTCCTCGTTAGAGGGAAGAGGGTGGACCTTTTATTTTTATTTTAGTAATATTAATTAAAACTCAGGATTGCGAATTTTAATTCTCTTCTTTATTTCTAATTTATTCTTTTTCGTAACTTTTCCGAAATTAACTTCACTTCTCTAAACTTCCGAACTTTACTTAATCTTATTTTAATCTCAACTCGTCTGTACTTCCTGAACTGTATTTCTCAACTAACTTCTTCTTCCAACTGTGTTTCTTCTCAAACTCTTCTTCCCACTGTGTTTCTTCTGAAACTTCTACTCGTCTGTATCTCAACTGACTTTACAATAAAATGTTCCCTCTTCTTATATAACTTTAAGTTCTAATCTACTGTAAATTATAATTTGAACAAAATCAATTTTATCAAAGTATTACTTACTCTACTGAGACTTTTAATTTTGAACAAACTTTGAACGAAAATCAAAGAGCCATGTTTCAAATGAAAAAAGGGGCATGTTATGAAATGTACTGAAACTGATTTGATATAGAATATTGTGGATGTTTATTTATGATATGTATTAAATGAGAATGTTAGATATGTTAGGAGAATGTTTTAAGGATGTGTTAGATAAATAATGAGATTCAGTATTAAACTTTATAGCTATAAGGACAGTAGTATTCTGGAATACTACACATGCACAAGATTATCTAGCTTGCAACGGTAAAATTACCGTTTATATTTGATGACGAAAGTTCGCCTTGTGGAAGTCATATGAGTAAAGGTGGCGGAGTGGAATAGGCTGCACTGCGGAGTTACGGAAAAAGGGCAGGATAAGAGGCGGATGGTGACTGTCGATCGCAGACGACAGGCTATCCAGAGCGCAGAGGTAAGCTCTTTTAAGCACATATTTCATAACAATTCTGAAGTCTTCTGGTGTTGCTCTTTTTTTAGTAGCCGAAGAAATTGAAATGGGTTAAAACGGGGGACCTTGGAGGACAGTTTGATATTATCACTTTTTAACCTTATTTGACAAAAACCAAATGCTCGCAAAATTTACATCATAGCACGATATTCGTATATCAATATAAATTATTACTTTAGAGTTCAATAAACATATTTCAGGATAGAACGATTTAATTTAAATTTAGATTTAACATCAATGTCAGTGCAAACTGAATTAAAAGGGTTTATACATTTAGTGATTGGTTCATTAAGACCATAATTATACATATCCCGTGGCGTTAATAAGAAGTTTCTTGTTCGAAGAATTTTTTCTGGTGCATATAATTGAATGTCTCTAATTAAATCACGACATATTATAGAGAAAAAACATAATGAATGAACTTTTTGTTTTTCTAAGGTACCCAATCCAATGAAAGCACATCTTATTGAATAAGATGGCATAGAGTCAAGATTCCATTTCATTTGCTCGACCACAAATCTTGTAAAGGACTTTTGTACGCTTTCTAATCGCACAATAGAATTAAAATAGATCGGACATCAGACTATAGATCGGTATTCATGAAACGGTGGTACCAGAAATATAAACAGACTTAATAGGATATGGATTTGAACATATAAAAGACACTCCAAAATTTGTATCTTTACTTGTAAAGGAACACATTTTCTCATAAACGTTGTTTTTTAAACTTTATCAGACATAGCTCAAGACTTAAGCTTGATGTCCAAAAGTAACTCAGAAATTAAAGACAGAAAACTCAAGTTTAAGGTATTGTTATTCGATACAGACTAGTGACCTATGTTACGTAGTAACTCCCACACCACCTTTATCCCAGTGAGAAAACATTAATCATAAACAAAAATACATAACATATAAAACATTTAAACAATTTAAAAATAAAACATGTACATTAACATTTTTCAGTTAAACATTTACCTTACTAAGCATTAATTAATCACAGAAGTTACAAACAGTTATCACATTTTCAAACTAAACTTAAATACAAAGCATAATGCACATTTTCATTTAGAGATATAATACATAAAACATAAAATTACATTACATTCAGTTTCTGAATGCAAACTCAGTTCTTTCCTCGGCAATGATATCTCCGAATAATTCGAAATCGAGCATCGTCGTTGATTGTGTCATATCATAACGATTACATGGTATTACCCAGTTTTTCTCGTGGGTTAGCGGAAAAAATAAACAAAGAAAAAAAAATTGAGTCGCAACGGTGGTGAGGGTTTTCAAAGGAGAAGGAGTGAAAAAGAATAAACAAATTCAGTTGAGTGTGTGTGAATATTTCAATTTTAAATTAATGCGGATGCAAAGAAATTATATTTTTACAAACGTTTTAGTCTTTTGGAAAAGTAACATTCAATCCAGACACAAGTTGTAATACAATACACTATTACGGCTTACAAAAAAAAAGAGAAAAAAACGCTTCAATTAACATTTTTAATATATGTAATTGCAACATAATCTTTAATTAATTCAATATCAAAACTAAAAATGTACATGTATATGATAAGAAAATAATGAATTTAAGCCCCTAGTCTAACACACATACGTACAATTTAGAAAAATATAACAAGGCATTGAAGAACAGCGTACCCTAAGCTACAAAATCAAATATAAACTTTGAATAATACTTGAAAACAAGAACAAAAATTGAAAAAAGAAAAAAGTAATGGTAACTAAACGAAAAATTTGAAGTAACTATTATAATTTTAAATCCAAATTATGTAATGAGCCATAATGACATCGCCCTTTACCCTTTATCGCGTCTAGAAGGAGGGGAGGATGTAGTGCTCTACAAAGCGCTACCATTTCCGTCCCCCTCTAAGCGATATCCCCACACATATCCGCCCACTCTGTCATGCATCCATATACCCAAACTAACATTCAATCTAATGTTAGATAAATTGAACCAAATGTTCAATTATTCAATTCCCAGACCGTGCTAAAAACTAAACACCACAATGCATATCTTCATATGCAAACAAGCCCATGTTCCTACAAATCTTTATTTTTACCTGCATTCTAGCCAGATGGGTATGTTCTAAAAATAGATATCCCATTCCTTTTCTCCAGTTTCTCACATACAAATCTCAATAAAGATTTGTATAAAAGGGCAGTGCATTTTAGATTGGACGATCGCGTAAGCCTTTCCCATATGGTCCTCCATATCTTCGGCCCAAATGGAAAGACTTCGAGTTTTCGAAAGAAACCTCTTCAGAAGGTCCATCAACCACTCTAGAGGGTCTGACGTTCGCCATTACCCGAACTCTCATCTATGCGAAAGGGCCTCCATTACCTCCATTACAATTAGTATACAAGTACCTCGAAAGCAATCAGAATAGCGAGAATCTACTTCTCTGTATCGATCTCTTCGGATCAGACCACCACAATTTCTTCTTCAGTACAAAACTGAAGAAAGCACCCAACAACATTCCCCTCTATAACACGCACAGTACAAGACGTCACAAACATACACATACACCGACCAAAGCGCAGATCATCAGACGCAAAAGACGTGATCTGCGTTTACTACCGCACTCAAGACCAACTGGTCTTGTACGATTTCTTTCCCACCATCCCTCCATCCAAGTAGTTAGAGAACATTTGAACTAACCCTGTCCACACTATCCTTAGAACCCCCCCCCCCCCCCCCCGTTCTTTTTCAGATATCTCGAGACCGATCGCAACATCCTCACGGATGTGGGTGATTCTGGTTATCGCCAGATGCCCAGAAGCCAGAGGCAAGATGAAGGACACATCTGTCCTTGTCTCGCCAAAGTCAGCATCTCGCCACCCATTGTTTTTTTTTTTTTAGATTGGACGATCGGTCTCTAGGTTGACGTCCGACGTTTGAGAACGCCGATCACATAAACTAAATATTCAAATTAATAAAAATAGTTTCAAATTCAAATATTTGCGTTTTATTAGATTCGGCCGAATATCAGGCCCGTATTCAGGAATCGGTCGTCATTCTTCCTGGAGGCTCCGAAACCACGGTGGCGATCGCAGCGAGCCTTCACAGGAGCGGACTTGAGCTATCCCTCCTCATTTTAAGGACGAGGGGACACGCTCCCTGAGTGAAAGGATACTACACAACCATTACGTGTGGCGATCGCAGCGAGGCTTCACAGGAGCGGACTTGAGATATCCCTCCTCATTTTAAGGACGAGGGGACACGCTCCCTGAGTGAAAGGATACTACACAATCATTACACATTGGATAATTTGAAATCTAGCTCATTGATGAATATGGTCTAGAAACTGATCGCCATTGTCTGCGTTGCCTGTTTTCGAGTGTAAACTTTACTAATCCATCCTCGAGGCCACTGCATTAAGCAATCTTTCACCAAATCTATTGCATCAAATAATTCTAAACAACACCTACGGGCAATTCATCTCCAGACCATGGAAACAAAAGGAAATCACACGGGGCTTACCGTTCATGTGCCCTCGGTTGCGATTTGTTTTCACAACAGATTGGTACATACGAGGACATCACAGTGCATTTTATCCCTGTAGACGCCGGGACTTTCCGCAATACACGCTATCTATGAGGCAATAAGTTTCGCCACGAATGGCACGCAAACTGTGCATGGCGCTTTCCGTTGTAAGATCGGAATAAATGTATATACGAGTAAATTATAATTTATTATTATATTTTCATGTAAAAGGACTGCAGTCCATTAATCCTTTCCGTCATTATTTTAAGGTGATTTAGTTTTCAAATATGTTAAACAGAAAAGTGTTGTACAAAGGTTCTCGTAATTTTCTTATCGTGTTAGAGCAAAACCCTGTTTGTTATAGGATGCCAGGGTGTGGGAGGGCTCCCTGTACATAATTCCTATAATTCATCAAAGGAGTAGGATATACTATATTTCTTAAATAGCGCAATATTTCTTTAAGTTACCATCTTTTTGCAGACAAGAATTGTCGCGCAGTCTAGTTAATAGGGGATAGATGAGATAGGAATGGGGGACCATTCTACACGAACTATTTTCTGGTAATTCGCTGATTCTAAGGTGAAATGTACATGAGATATATATGAACTAGCAGATTGCGCAACCGGCAATTATACTTTTGCATCGCTAAGTAAGTCCGATTCGCATAACAAATTTGTGATAACAATGAGGCATTCCCGGTCTTCATGGTGTATTCCTGAGTGTGAACATTTAATATAAGTAATCGTAGTATCTTCTTGATAAACATTGTCACAAATAGCACTTACCACTAAAACCACCACAAGTCTCCAGTGCAACGACAGCGTTCAAATAAATTTAAATTTAAAATTCTATAATGTGGGAGCATTATATTTTTACATTATATATTATACACCGCATCAACTCAAAACGGTATTTTTTAATGTAATCAGATTTTTATTAGAGTTGACCTGCTCTGAAAATTCTCTATATTTACAGGGTGTCTCTATGGACAACTTATCGATTGATTATGAATTAAATGATTTAGTGTTCACCTGCCATTACCAGTACTCAGTTCGAATGACCGTACTTGTAAAACTGGTTGTGACAGAAACTGGAAAACGTTCAAGAGATGGTAAAACGTGTGCTGTCATTGATAATCGTCGTGTACATGGGCAATGAACGCTTGGAGATCAAGCAAGTTTAGGCGATAACCGCTAGCCGATAAACTTATCAATAGTGACTTTTATACTGGAATCGTACCCAAGCGAGGTTTCCACATTCGTAAAAAGCATATAATTCTCCCACGTGAATATAAGCTGGCACATATCCTGGGGTTTCTATATCATATGGACTATATAAGTAGTCAAGTGATTCATGATCTTTATTATATGCACAGTTAAGGCAGAGGATGGCTAGGCTATATGTCGAGCGTAGTACATAGTTCCTGCACACGTAAATATATCTGAAAGGACTATAATCCGACATAGAAAGTTGATTGTTTGATACATTAATAAGTCGAAGTTATAAAATTGATTCGTTTATAGTACATTCCTTGACAAGAGTTAACTATAAACTTAAGGATCTCTCACAATCCCTTATTTTGTAGAAGTTTCTTGAAGAAAAACGAAGTATGGAAACTGTTGAAAAGATTTAGATTGCTAAACTTAAAAATCGATTCAGTTTACCAGCTAATAAGCCATATAAGTTTCAATATATTAATATTTATGGTCAATTTAGTTTTGGCACACTGAAGCATTTAAACATGTATTGACCTTGATATTTATACAACAGAGTGCAATGCATTTCAATACGTTTGATATTAACAAGATATATTACCCTGTTATTGAAAACCATTAAGTAACCACCATCCACGTAAAATGCCATCACCATCCAACAATTTCCCTCGAAAACAGGTTCAAAGAAGCCCATTTCTTTCCCGAAGTCCATTAAATAAATCCGAGTGAAATCGAAGGACATCTGCTCACTAGCATTCGTCCGATTTCAAAGTTAAGTTTTTGCGAAACTTGAAGCCCGGACTGGTGTCGACTTTCGAATGTCTTGTATTTAAAATGTGCACCCCAAACTGTAAGTGACGGTGCGTACGCACGAGAAAGGATAAAATTTGATCCTTTTTTCTTCTAATTAAAATACATTTCGCCCATTATTTCCTATTTCGTTCGCTTGTAAGGATATCCGAACTCAATGCAATTCGATCAAAGTTCATAAGACAGACATGAGCTAAATGATGGTTAAGGGGTGAGGTAGTTGGCGAATTACAAAAACATAAGTAGCATCAACATGTGCATGTGTAAGCTAATTAGTGACATGAGAGATATTTTGATGGCTTAGAGAAACAAATGGTTGTGGGTTTCAACTTAACGAGGATATCTTCCCGCAGACCAGATAAAATTAACTTGTACCCTGATTAACATGGTCACCTGCTTTTCTTATTGATATAGGAGGGTGCATTTTTTGAAACGAGGTCCATACTTTATATTGTATGTTTGGAATTATTTTTTTATAAGTTGTGTATCATGTTGATTGCTACAGATTCTTCAGATTGATGTATAGAAATATAAATTTGGGTATTTTACTTAAGCAATAGAAATTATAAAACAAGACACGAATGTGCTTGTAGAGTTTAGTTAAGAAGTGTGGAGAATAAAAGTTCAATCATCGTTTTGGAACTCCTTACGCTTCAGTTAGTAGCTAATCTCTCTATAACATAAGAAAATTTTCTGCTATGGCAACTTCTTACTAAAAAAAAGAAAGAAAAAATCCTTTTGTAAAGAGAAACCCAGCCCGACCGAAGTAGAATTGCAACCCAGCTCAAGCTGTTCTCAGTTTTCGCCGACCCAAGTCCCGATTGTCAAACTTACGTTAGACATTGGCCGTAGCAACACTACGCGCCTTGTCGTGGACACAGGCGCTGAGGTCAGCTTGTTGAACCTGAATGCACTCCATCCTAGATATGGCATGGATGTGCATATATCCACAACGCTTCAAGCGCTGTTTGGCAAAGACAAGTCGAGGGGATGTTGCCATGGGAATTTGATGTTGCACCGCGAGATACCCTGCAGCTTCCAAATAGTGGACTCCTTGCCTGGTTTAACGGAAGACGGGTTGTTGGGGTACGACTTTCTGTCGAAAAATTGATGGACCGGGTGGTTGTTTGGTTTTTCCCCGAACGACCGTAAATCGCAAACATTTCTCCGTCGACTTTGCGAACAATAAGACGGGAAGGGATGAACGTATGGTAGCCGAACGGGGAGCCGTGCCAAGGGGACCTGGCAAGGTCGATACTGCGGCGGGTACTCACCCGGAGACCCTACCCACACAGGGGAAGGCTACGAAAGAATGTTCAGCCACGTGCCACCCACAAGACCGCGCCAATAATAACCAAACAATGCGCAGAAAGAAAAAGCTTCAAAGAAAAGCTAGTTAATCAATCCTAAAACTTAGACTCCCTGATTTAACTGGTCAGACTCAAGTTTTCCTCCGTAATCTTCGCCCTTGTAAAGGCCTTTCGTCGAGGGACACCAAGGTATGAGTTTAACAGAAAAGTTTTTAAGGCCAGGCCCAATACTGTAGGCGCATTCCCAGCGCAAACTGCAGGCGCAAACCTCAGTGTTGGAGGTAGGATCAGGCTGTGGAGTTGCGAACACGCATCGGAGGCTTAGGGACAGGTTGGTTCTGCCGTCAAAACGGGACAGCCCCAATACTCCAACCCCTACACCAGGCCACGAAGGCGGGTCCTATACCTGGAAACGAATGAGAGCGGGGCGTATTCGCCTGCCGAGCGGCATTGTGATTGTTTGTTTGGAGAGGATCACCTTTCCCCCGCGAGGGGGTCCTAACCGGATCGTGTGGGCGGTCAAACTCTCGACGGCAATTCTTTTGGGGGGTCTTCGTCTGCGGAATGGTTTCTGTTGGGAGGTTTGGCCTCAGGGCATGATAGAAGAAGAGTTGTTGCTATTACTATTAATATAGTCTGTTTCATTACAATTTTCAAGTAGTGTCAGTATGTAGTGTTGACACTTCCACCGGTAGAGTATACGCTATGAAATGTTTTTTTGTGTTTGTGTTACTATCATTGTAGTTAGTGATTTGTTTGTTATCTTCCTTTTATTCATGTTTTCCCACTCGCCCTGTATGTGTCGCATGGCCCCTGTGGGATTTGTGCCCCATCGTGGGGGCGGCGACGGCGGCTGCGGTGCTGGATGAAGTACCTCTTTCGTTTGCTTGAGGGCGCGTCATTCCTCTTCCAAGAATGACGCGCACTCCTGTGAGGGGGGGGGGTATGTTGCGTAATAGCCTCCCCCATTACCATTGCCCCACCGAGAGGTCGTAACGATTTATTTCTATTTTCTTTAGATCTATTTTAAGATTTAGAATTAGATTTAGATTGGCAATCGTTTTCAAGGACGTGTGTGACGGTGCGCTTTTATCTTCGCCATACTGAGCCGTTTTTTTCCTTTATTTCCTCGCTCAGTTTGTCCAATAATGCTGCATAATTATCTCCTGTGAATGTTCTTCCCTTCTGCAGGTAATCGACAAAGATGATGGTATGTGCATCCCGAAGACGGATGCCATAAGTTCCCCGCCCGAGCGTCGATCTTTTGTCCATTTCGGTCGGCTTTCGTCGCTTTTCAGCCACTCTGCAGACTGCCTATTGCACTCAGGCGTATAGTAATGGGTCCACCTTTCATCCATCATGACAAAACATCGAAAAAAGTCCGCTCGATTACGCTGCAACAACGACAAACCAGCTGTTGAATCATGAACGCGCTGCTGTTTATGGTCGACTATCACCAAACGTGGCATTGTGCCGATGAAATATCGTGCAAAATATATCCCATCCGTTCTTTCGTGGTGCCCACGACCTCAGCTAAGTTATGGAACTTTACCTTACGATCACTCAAAAGGATTCGATGCACTTGCTTTACGATTTCCTCATTCGTAGCCTCTTTTTGTCTTTTACAGTGAGGTGCATCTTCGGTGCTAGTACGACCCATTTTAAATTCACCAAATCGCCGATAAACGGTTGTTGTCGAAGGTGCAGGTGTCGTCACAAAAGGTGACATCTTTTGGTGTTCTAGGGCGAGGTGCGTCTTCTGTGCTTGTACGACCCATTTTAAATTCACTAAATCAGCCATAAACTGTTGTTTTCGAAGATGCAGATGTGGGATAACATTTCTGCAACCATTGCAATGATTGTTCAGAAGTTTTTCCCATCAAAAAACTATGTTTGATCAAGATGCGATGTTTTGGTTTTTCTATTTTTTTACGAAGGCGAAAGTAGCGTCACTAAAACGATTGTAGCTTGTAAACGAATGGACGAAATGTCACAAAACTTCATATTTAAACTAGTGATAGATGAGCTCCTCTAAATGAGTCATGTTAATTTCCTAGTGCCGCCACCTATTGAAAAATGCCTGGGCATTTCAGTCCTTATAGTATATGAAGAGAAATTAAGTTCCCCATTACATAAAAAAAGAAGTCATTGGCAAAGAAATTAGGTCAATTGAGGTTTCCAATCTCTAGGTAGCAGTGAAGTGAGATAGCCATCGGCTCCTTGTTTGTAATTGGTGGAATGAAAAATGGGTTTGAGGTTTTTCCTAAAGTTGGTATCTATTGATTAGTTTTGGTAGAGAGTATTGTAAAGTTCGGTACTTCGAATTTAGCATCTAAGGATATTAGTATAATCGTTAACCGTACGTTTCCTGAGCAAAGTGGCCCATATCTCGTTCCGTTTATTGCGCATGGAACAAATCCAAGGCTGGGAGTTGTTTCTTTGAAGACTTAAGGGCGGATGTAGTTGGATTATGGAAGGGGGAATTGTGCTGGTTTACCTAGTAGTACTTGTGGTTTTTATTCCGGAGATAATCGAACACATTCAAGTTTACAATAAAAGAAAGAAAAAACATTCAGCATTTGCATACAATTAAAGAAAAACGCAGAGGTGAATGCCTCTCCACATTGGCTAAACCAGTAAAAATATTGGTTGATTTTGGCCAACACGAAGGCTAATGAACTGATGGATTGACTTCATGAAACGAAAACTTTTTCCGCCAAATATGGCTGTTCTTTTCTTTTTTTGACTTCATCAGTCAAACACTGCAATAAATTCGTTTAATGTTTATCACTAATTAGTTTTTCTTTCTGAAGATAATCAATGAAACTTTTACCACGCGCATCCCGGAAAATTGGCGCTGTTATTTTACTCGCACATAAAACTGCCTCCGTCTTGTTTGGACTAGATTCTCCTCTTAAAGAGGTTATCCACTTTTTGGTTTTTTTTTTGTTTTGGAAAAATGTATTATTAATAAAAGGAACTTTACCACATGTTTATGTATGTATTAGGTAGAATTAAAAATAAAGTGGCAGCACACGGCCGTTTTAAAACGAAAACGCGCTTTTAAAAAGTTTCCCCGGGGCTTGCAAAATATCTTGATCCTGCTAAAAAAAAATTCTTCTTAAACTACATGAAAATCTAAAGACTGTCGTACGGAATTTTGAAAATATTGATTTTTTTTAAAAATTGCGAGCTCTTGAAAACGAAGTCGATTTTTTCGCAAAAAAAAACCTTTGTTTGTTAATATCTTTTATAAATTTTTATCCTTGGCAAAATCCGTACGACATTCTCTGCTGAATCTAATTAAGAAGCTACCGTTAAAGTTTGAACTGGATAAAAATTAGGAGAGTTATCTTGGAAGTCAAAATGAAAAACATGATTTTCAGATAATCGCGTTTAAAGTTTTAAGTCATGGCGTATGACGCACGATGGTGGGTGGTAACTTTCCGCCCGGCCTACAGATGGCGCCAGGAGGTCTAATTTTTTGCTTGTATTCTATAGCACTATGTCTTATTAGCATGTATATAAATTTCATTTGTTTGTTAATAACTTTTATAATTGTTATATTTGACAAAATCCGTACGACATTCTCTACTGAATCTAATTAAGAAGCTAACGTTAAAGTTTGAACTGAATTGGATTAAAATTAGGAGAATCATCTTGGAAGTCAACTTGAAAAACATGAATTTCAAATAATCGCGTTTAAAGTTTTAAATCATGGCGTACGACTCACGATGATGGGGTGAAAACTTTCCGTCCCGACCTACAGATGGTGCCGATAGGTTTAATTTGGCTTGTATACTATAATACTATGTCTCATTAGCATGTACATATATTTTCAGGTCAATTGCTTTGTTAGTATACATTTGAGAGGTCAGGCCTTTTATCTTTACCCCGTATGTCATGCGTCGTGACTATGTTCAATTAAATGGATTAAATGAATTGATAACATTTTGTCTATGGTATAAGCCTTTTTTTACATTTTTCAATAGTTTTATCCATCAATTAAGCCAATAAAAAACCTTGATTTTTTTTTAAAGTTACCGTGGCATAATCCCTTAAGTTCAATGTCTTGACTGTACCCTTATCTCAGATATGAAGTGATGGACCCGGGTTTCATCCAAGGTGAGAATCAAGGCAAAGACTTGGCGTTGTTACTGTGAACTTTAGCCAAGGGCTCGATTAAATCATCCCCACGGCGCTGCTTATCTGTTGGTAGTCACGACACCATCATGAGCATAGCTTTCTCATAACCAAATTTTCAGTCAATATATGTTGTGCGCAAGTATAATGACATTGCCCGGAAAAAACAAATCATTATGGAAAATTTAACAAGCTTCAGTACTTGCTAAATAAGGCCAAGACCGGATCCCGATTATAGTGCCGATAATGATGATGATGATATCTTGTTCGGCACTTTTTAAATGGCCCTGGGTGTTAGCTCACTTGTTTTCAGTCGATGGCCATGCAATACTAGTTTGTTGATATTTATGATCATTTCAAGTGGAACATATTAAGTGGACGATCACTGCTATGTTCGTCTTGGTAGCGCTTGAATGAAGAAGAAGACATCCACAGAGTAAAACCAAGATCCACTTTGATATTGGCGACTTCAAGCGCGCCTTGGAAATGAAATTTTTTTTCCATTTTTAGAAATTATCAGAAAGCTTTCGCTATTGTAAGCTTTCAAAAAACCAACAAAAAAAAGTAAGTTAAATTTAAACTTTACAAGGTTTGTACTCTCTATCATAGTAATTATTAGAAAACAAAGTCAACCGCTATTTATACGCTCAACTGAAAGTCGTTCTTCAGCCGAATTACACATTCGCGGAATATCCTGTATGCTGATTGATGGTCAAGGCCAATGTACACCAATAACCACTTCCCTTGGCCTCTTCCTCTCCTTCTGTCCGTACCGTGCTTTTACACTTGAGGGTGGCTTGGAATCTCATTTGTGCGAGTCTTTCTTTCGTGTAAAAAAACTCGTATAACAATATTTTTGTCTCATCAAAAAGAATGTTTCTTTTCAGTGGATTTGTAGTTCTTATATATAAATTTTCATTAAGAGGAATGTAATTTGCTTTTCAAATTGAGCCCGTAAGACTATTTACCTATGGAATAAAACACGACTGAAATTTCTTCCGCGTAAATGCTTACATGACTAAACCCATTACACTCCTCCTATCGGACACATGAAGCTATATGCCGGCACTTTCGCGTGTAATATTAGTTCTTAGGTAACCCAGCGATCTATGATTAATTAGTATAAATTGACAATTCGACTGTTATATAAACACCAAACATGCATCAGGAATAACTGACAAAACCCTATAAAGAAATGTGTGGCAGAACAAATACCTAAAAGTTTACAACGCTTTATAATTTATTCCACGTTGCGTATTTTATCAATAGAAACGCATGAAATAAATATTTACTGGCCTATTTGTCATAGCTAAGGAGAATCAACTTGATTTAATAACTTTGTTATTAAGTCATTTGGGCAGTAAATAAACTATTTATGCCTGTAAAATTATTGCAAGTTAGGGATCCTGGAATTTTAGTAGCTCCCTGTGTAGCAGGGCATTAAAGTTACCTCATAGTTGGATCGACTGATCATTAAAGATGACTCTAGATCGAGCCCCAAAAAATTAGGGTTCATAAATTCGTTTCATGATTGTTTCTTTTTGCTATTGTTTGTTTCACTTTATGTTTTATTTGGTTGAGCCATGACAATCATCTTCATTAATATGAAGACATGAGTGATCGTTGATAGAAGGTTGCTAGAAGGTTGAAAACTTATCGTGTTGTGGAGGTGTGACAATTGTGAATACTTTACTAGATTTCAACGTTTTAAGATTTAAACGTGTTCATTTCGACTTTTACGTCACTCTCATCTCCCAATAGCTCTCCTGACAAAACAGAAAATCTCTCGAAAATAGTGATCATTGAGAACCTCAACATGCATGGCAGAAATTACGATAGTTGCTCGGTACCTCAGTGACTACCACAAAAAACAACCCCCTGTCCCCTTTGGTTCATCTATACACGTAGTACTGCTCATTATTTTTGCCTGAACTTCAAAAACAAAAATCCAAACATTTAGTTATACCCGCCGATGCGATGAAACATCTCATTCAAGTAAGAACAAAGTATTAATCTAAGCGGAAGTAAAACAATACACCCGATCGTTGATAGATATTCCATAATTCTACCCACTCCATTTATCTGCTATCTACACATTCGTTTAGTGAACTTACTACTCCAAAGAGCAGCATTGAACCGCAAAAATTACGCAGAACCAATTTCAATGGTCTCTTTGAGGCCCCAAGCGTTAGTTACTCTAAAGCGAAACCAAAACAACTGGTGAACACGCGTTTCCACTCGTTTATCTAAACATCTCTATTGACGTCTAGGAAAACCAAAACGAAATGAAGTTTATTGTTAAAAATAAAGTGCACATAACCGTATAGTGTGCCTAACTACCCATAAATTATAAGGCTTTCCCTTGCCACCCTTCGTCTGCAAAACCGAATGTCGCAGCTAGACAATAAAAACCCACATTACCAAAAATTAAAATCATTAGATCGACGTGGTAAACATAATTGTCTAATCTGCTCGGAAATTAAGTGTGGTCGTTTCCAGGGGATTCCGAACTTCAGGTGCAGTGGTTGCAAAACCACAAAACCTTGTTTCAGGTATCTTCGAGCGGCGAAATTGCTCCAGCGACAAAGTTCTATTTTTGTTGGCGTCGTAGAACAAGGGCGACTCGAAGGGTTACCAAATATTAAGTAACCATTCCATTGACCACAACTACAATTATTAACCAAAACGGCAAGTAAACGCGAATCAGTTAATGGAACGACTAAATAATAAATAGATATGTAGTCATCCGTTGATGGTTGTTTTTGACGGTGCAACTTTTGTGTAGAATAAGGCACCTCATTCAATGGAGTTGCCTGGCAAAGACGTTGCCGCTGTATCTACCCACAATCGTGCACCTTCGAGAGAAACAACAATTGCGTGCAGATTCGTGTGACAAGTGCGGAAAGCGACCAAAACTTTTCCCTTGGTATGAGTCCGTGCATCCAACAATCGCATGTTGGACTAGTGCTGTGGTTGCTGTTGTAACCAGTGATGATGACGACGATGATGATGATGTTGATGAGGATAACGATGATAAGGTGACTTTGATGGAAAACTCATTCCGTTGTTGTTTGTGTTGTTGCTGCTGTTTTGGTGGTTGGGAGCTCTTTCGTTTTTGTCGCTTCAATGATAAAGGTAACAAAATTATTGTTATTATTTTATTTTGTAGTTGTTTTGGTTCACAGTCACCGCGGCTAGTGGAAAACGAGCAACGAAAGCCAACCGAACAACAAGTAACATCGACATGAGCACAGAATTACAGGCTTCGTGCTGAGTGACGGTTGGTTTTGTTTCTATTTTTTTCCATCGTTTTATGTTTTTTTTTTGCCTTTTTTTCTTTCGGTTTTGTGTATTTTCTCTAATGACAAAACAATTCGGATATGAAGAGGGCGGGTGAAGATATTTACGCGTGAGAACCTGAGAACGGATGCATGACGAGTTGGTTGTGCTGTAACCTTTAAAAACAACGCAAGCGGATACCAGCTAGACCAGCTGATGAATAGATATGGCATTGAATAACTTGATGAATGCAAAAATTCTGTGATTTTGAAGTTTCTATAGAATTGTATAAACTACAGATTGTCCATTCATTTCATAAACCATTTGAACTCATTTTTTTTAGAGGCTGATTAAGATATCATCTATGGTAATAATAATAGAATAACGGTTTATATCAGTTGACAATTGTTTACTGATTATTTTTTCTACTTTGGATTCAAATGTGTTAAACTCCTTATTACGTTTAGCCGATTTTAATCTAACATATCTAATATAGTTTACGTTATGAGTTTTACTTATAGAAACTTGTTTCGGAAGTTTTCTCAATAAGATTTATAGTCCACTAATTTATTGCAACAAGAAACCACAATCCACTCAAACCACAGACGAACCAAATATCAACAGCTCGCATATTAATTACGATAGCAACATGGGCCATGCCTTAGTAACCAAGACATAAAACTCAGTCACACATTACTCTCCCAGTTATTAGATGCTTAACTAGCAATTTTCGGAAGGACCTAACTAAGTCAACCACCCGTAATCCTTTTACTCATCGACCAGTGGTCGTCAATAATAAAAAACCCAAGTACGTTTTTTTTTTTATTCGAAATCCGCATTTTTCTTTTTCAGAATAAATTTTATCTACACTTTTTTTATACTTCTTTTTTTATTTAGGACTAAACACATGTCCTATTTTACAACTATTGATCTTATGTTAACTTACTGACTCTTTGAAAACACTCTAAAATATACAATATCTAGTTTTTGTTAATGCCTTTTGGCTTATAGTGTAATCTATATATAAGCGATCTTCCTCTTATACAATTTTGCTAACGCATTATACACATTGGTTTTAAACCCAAGTACGCACGATGCTTTATATACTAACCTGCTCCGCACATCTACTGCTATTCTAAATCCCCACAAAATTGGAGTACTCAGAACCATTTCCATACGATTATTACTGTTCTTCTTCTATAGATCCTAAAACTCGGTAAGCAATCACGTAAGTAGGATGATAAAGAGTGCTGACTTTCCCAATTAAGGGATCACCATATTACAACATTCGCCATAAGCTCGAATTATACCCGAAAGGAGCAATTTGGAAACTAATACGAAAGTTAAGGTATCAATTCACCAAGAAGGTTATATTGCTGAGATCAACTTTGAATTCAATGAATTATTTAACAGAAAGTACAGCATGACTTTTCTGTTTAGCATACATTACGCAACAAGCCAATATCCCATTGGATCATAAAAATTATAATCTAAAAACATCTTGTTCATGAACATTTAGCCAACCGGACAGTCCGTAAGACTCCGATCATGTTTCTGATTCGTAGGGCAGATATCAAAATGATATATTCACGATCTACTCTCCAAAACGCATGATGTCTACATTACCTTACCGCTATATTTGTCTGACGAGAGTTATCGTTACCACTTTTATTAATGCCTTCCTGCAACTATTACAACTTTCGTACCTATATGGCATCATCATCACATCGGCACTACAACCGGGAACCGATCTAGGGCTTATTTAGCAAGTCCTGAGGCTTGTTAAATTTTCCATAATGATTTGTTTTTTCTGGGCAAGGTAATTAGTCTTGCGCCAGCATTATTATTTCATCATTATTATTTCCGGAGCAGCGCCCTGATTGCCACACAATAAAAGTCGAACGTAACCACTATAAAATATACAAATAAAGCAGAGTTTGTATATGTTAAAACTGAACTGATACCCGTACGCCGTTACATCTATATCTTGTGATGCTTTATTGGAAGTGCCCTTTATCGATATGCTTACCAAATTTATTTATGCAGTATATTCGTCTAAATTCTGAACTACGCCACTTTCGAAGCTGTATATTTGAACTACTAAATATACTAACACAACGTTTTTTGTTATCTTAATCTACTTTATTTTTACAAATAATTAATAAAGATACCAACAAGTCTAAAAGACATAAAGTCGGAAGGTAACAACCGATAACAGTAGGCACTTCAAATTAACTTGGTGTGTCCGCAAAGGCCCAGTAAGTTAGAATATAATATAATTTTAGGTAGAATTTAAGCTTTTGTTGTCTAGCAAGTAAGTTAAATATGAGAGTACTATTATTATTTATTTGCCTGTATGAATCCAGAAGTTCATGACCTCACCGACTCGACTCCGCCATCGTACCCTGTCCTGTGCACTCTCCTTCCACGCTTGACCATCTGATCCGATGTCCTCAAGGTCAAACCTAAGACTGTCCTCTCATCTCCATCACGGCCGTCCTACCGGTCTCTTCCCCGTTGGTCTACCGTCAAGAATTCTACGCACGGTCCTATCGTTGCCCATCTGCGCCACACGTCCGGCCCATCTTAATCTACGCGACCTGATTACCCTCGCTATTGAAGATTTGCGGCATAGCTCTTCCAATTCGTGGTTGTGGAGTTTCCTCCATTTTCCTGCCTCCTCGCTATATTTACCTCCAAAGATACCCCTTAGAACTTAATTCGCAAATATGCGGAATTTGTTTTCTTTCCGTTTTGTGAGACCCCATGTTTCGCATCAGTATAGAGCAATCAGCATGATCATGGTTCTATAGACACAAAGCTTTATGTTACGTAACAGCATTTTGGATTTCAGCAGTTTACTGACTGTGTGCCAAGTAGCGTTGCCGGAATGTAGTCTTTCGTTAATTTCCTTCGACATTTCGATACTGGCCGTCAGTATCGTTCCCAGATGTTTAAGTTTCTTAACTTTTTCGAATATCTTGCCTCTAACGTTTATATGTCTTCGCTGAGTTCCACCTGCTGTTGCCGTAATCATGTATTTTGTTTTGTCTTCATTTATTTAAGTTAAATATGAGAGAAAGGACAAAATAGCAGCTCCAGCAACCCTCCAATCAAGCTAAAACAAGTAAGTCACCCAACTTACCCTTAATTACATACCATTTAAACAATATATTCAAATATATTAAATATAATTACCATAATATTATAGCTATATAAAAATTATATATACTATTTAAATTGTTAAAATTCTATAACAGGGATGACGATCTACCAAATGCCCGATGCAGGGGAAACAAACTGAGGCCTGTAGTTTGTGTCACCGGCAGGATTTTGACTCGGTTTTCAAAGAATCCTTCGAATTTAAGGTAGTTCCTAACTGTGTGAACTGCTTCTCCAAGCCATCTAGCGAGTATACTGGCATGACAATGTGTCATGTGCGCGCGCCCGCTAGTAGCTTCCGTCTCTATAGAATTGATGAAATTAGAAACCTCGGGAGACCATGACTCACTTCTTCACACTTGACGCAATAGAGATCGGTGGACCCAAAAATTAAAAAAAGATAAAAGCGGCTTGAAAATGTCCACCAGCCATGCACATATATGCAAGATACTCCTTTATTCCTATGAAGGGAAACGGAACACACACCCCGGGTGAAACAAAAAGAGAGGTGTCCTTACCCTAGGGAAATTTAAGGATTAGTCTCTCAAACGTTTACCGAAAAATACCTCCCATGTTTTAAAAAACTCCTGTGGGGCTCTGAATAATTCACTAACAGAATGCTCCGCCCTTACTTCTCAATATACGTTCGATCACCAAATCAGAACACATGTTGTCGAAAATTTGAAAATGGCGCCGTTTAGAGCAAACACTTCAAAAGCGGCGTAGTTCAGAGCCACAACTGTTTCCAAATCCTGGATTCTAATACCTACGTTTGCATACGCGACGATTTCAAAATAAGGAAAAACTTACCTGGATGGATTACTTGACATGAAATTACTGACTCAAGAAAACATACAATTATTAAAATATGATCGCCGACCCAGAGACGAGATGGTGCCAATATGCTTTTCACACTACAACTAGTGGCGGAACACACTATCTAGCTGGCACTCCATCAAGCTTTCGCTCTTAATATCAACAGTCGTAAATTGAAAACTCGTCCCACATGGACCAATAATGTGCTGGCTAAAGTCTGAGTGAACAGTTCATTCGTAAACTGTGTAAATGAAGAGACTTAACGATAACATTTGACTTCCATAACCCAAAAACCTCCTTCAAAACATCACTCATTGTCTCGCCCTGACCCTTTCTATCGGTATGTCTTTCTCCTGATTTCAAGCTATTTTACACCCAAGCTGTTTATATATATCTCTGCAGCTGTTTCAGTCTCTAGCTATTCATTCCCAACCTCTAGTGCTATCCTTATCTCTATCTCTATCTGTATCTCTATCCCTATCTCTATCTCTATCTCTATCTCTATCTCTATCTCTATCTCTATCTCTATCTCTATCTCTATCTCTATCTCTATCTCTATCTCTATCTCTATCTCTATCTCTATCTCTATCTCTATCTCTATCTCTATCTCTATCTCTATCTCTATCTCTATCTCTATCTCTATCTCTATCTCTATCTCTATCTCTATCTCTATCTCTATCTCTATCTCTATCTCTATCTCTATCTCTATCTCTATCTCTATCTCTATCTCTATCTCTATCTCTATCCCTATCTCTATCGCTATCTCTATCTCTATCTCTATCTCTATCTATATCTCTATCTCTATCTCTATCTCTATCTCTATCTCTATCTCCATCTCTATCTCTATCTCTGTCTCTATCTCTATCTCTATCTCTATCTCTATCTCTATCTCTATCTCTATCTTTATCTCTATCTCTATCTCTATCTATATCTATATCTCTATCTCTATCTCTATCTCTATCTCTATCTCTATCTATATCTCAATCTCAATCTCTATCTCTATCTCTATCTCTATCTCTATCTCTATCTCTATCTCTATCTCTATCTCTATCTCTATCTCTATCTCTATCTCTATCTCTATCTCTATCTCTATCTCTATCTCTATCTCTATCTTTATCTCTATCTCTATCTTTATCTCTAGCTCTATCCCTATCTATATCTCTATCTCTATCTCCATCTCTGTCTCTATCCCTATCCCTATCTCTATCTCTATCTCTATCTTTATCTCTATCTCTATCTCTATCTCTATCTCTATCTATATCTCTATCTCTATCTCTATCTCGATCTCTATCTCTATCTCTATCTCGATCTGTATCTGTATCTCTATCTCTATCTCTATCTCTATCTCTATCTCTATCTCTATCTCTATCTCTATCCCTATCTCTATCCCTATCTCTATCCCTATCTCTATTTCTACCTCTATCTCTATCTCTATCTCTATCTCTGTCTCTATCTCTATCTTTATGGCTATCTCTATCTCTATCCCTATCCCTATCCCTATCTCTATCTCTATCTCTATCTCTATCTCTATCTCTATTCTTCTTCCCACCTTTTCAGCTCCCTTTATATTTCAATGTCAGTCCATCCTCTTCTATCTTTCTGCAATTTATTCTCTTACTAATGAATTGCCTTTGAATAAAAACAAATCTTCAGTAACAGAGTGTTTCCGTGTCGCTACCACTATCCAACGGTTAATATAGTAAAGATAAATTTAGATCGACTGTCAAATGACAACCTCTCCTTTTCTTTATGTCATCCAGACTAATGGATTGCGACACTCATCCAAATTTAATCGGAACATAATTATTCCTCGCCTGGACTTTTGTGCACTACACAAACAGAAAAGTATCTACCACATGGCACCTATTTCAACACGTTTTCCTGGAGCCTACTCGTATTCAGTATCTGATTGAAGGTGGATTCATTCCTGTCCTGTCAAAGACGCTCGATTTAAAGATTGTTTTCCTCTGGACCTTCGGGTTATTTTTATTCGCCTTTTTAACCGCGGTGCCGACACGCCCCCTTTTCGGTTAAGGCAGAATGAGACTTATGAATTCGCATATTCCTATGGCTCACGTTCGCATCGGCCGGTAAGGCATAAGTCGTCGGCGGTTGGGTTAAGTTCCTCGGTTCCTTTTTTACCGGGCTCATGAATTGCGGTGGAGGCTACGTACCGATCTTGATGATGTAAGGATCGTGTTGGTGGTGTCTCGGATTTTTGAATATCTCACACAACGATCCGTGGGCCTTGGATCGAACCGTGAGCTCAGATACTTCGGTGCGAACTGGCATAACAATGAGTGCCATCAGGGACATGATATGGTTGGTGGTGGCCTCATATGAGTTTTCGAGATTCGCCCACAAAATCTTTGGCACGCAGCAGCATCTCCCGCGCTCTCGTTCGAGCGTCATTCTTTTTCTTTTTACTTTATAATAAAATAATAATTATTGTTATTATCGCGTAACAGAAATCTCGCTCATTTTATTACTGGGCATGGATGACGGTTTGTCGGTGGAAGGATCGGTTGCCATCATGGGATGGAGTTCTGATAAAGAAATGAACTTTAAATAGATTGTTATTAACAACACGGGGTGCGGGGTGGTGAGCCGATCTTGTATAGGGTAACATCGGCAGCAGGCGATTCTCGGCAAACTTGTTGTTACCGCTGCCACCTTGTGATACGTTGTATCTTTTATGTGATTTTAGTTGAAATTTAATGTGCTTAACATGATGCTACCACAGTTTGATCATGAGTAAACATTTGAGCATCTATGGATAGGTGGGCCCAGTATCTGTGTAGTAAATTGATGCGTAGGCTGTAGCTGGATCGCTTCATTCATCGCACTAACTTCGTGTGTAGCAACTCGATCCTTGTGCACTTTTTCATTATTCAACTTTAAGGTAAAAATGCAATTTTCTCCTGGCTCCCAGATAAAGTTGTTATGTTGTTACACCGATTCTATATCTTTGTACATGAAATCGTGATTGCGATCGCAAAGAAGAAGGGAAACCAAGAACCAGGCCAAACAGACTAGGCTGCTTGACAGCCATAACAGGGAAGGGGCATCAAATCATGACAACATCTTGATATCATTCTGAAATGGATTTTGATGTGTCTCTTAACTGATTGTGAGTTGTTGCAAGTACATCAGCGATCAACACAAGCCGTGACAGTTTCCTGTAAGACCTGTTTTGAATATTTCCACAAACCGGATATAACCATGAAGCTGAGAGATTATTTTAAATACGTGCCATGTGTGTAGCCTGCAAACCGTCACGAAACGGGAAGATGTTATAAAACTGTCCAGTAAAAATGGAAATACATTCTCGTAGAAAGCTAACAAACAAAAAAAATTAAAACA
Organism: Microdon myrmicae; assembly: GCA_963931805.1. NCBI lineage: Eukaryota > Metazoa > Arthropoda > Insecta > Diptera > Syrphidae > Microdon > Microdon myrmicae. The sequence continues at coordinate 218,372,824 of OZ007496.1, read as the reverse complement.
AAACAAAGATCAGGAACAACAACAATTAATTACAGCAAATGAAGAAGAAAATTATATCTTCGAAGTCGGTCAAAGTTGTAAACTGGATTAGGATCGCAATTTGACTTAGATGACATCCAAGGAATGCGCATGCAGATGGCATCATAATAAGAAATCGGGGTCGCAATCGCCGAACACCTGGAACCGATGTGACTGTCTTAAGCAAGCATTAAAACGGTTATGAAGACACCGCGGGCCCGAGCACTGTGTAGCAGAAGAACGTTAAATATTAAAGATCATGCAAACTACGAGAGTTTTATTCAAATCGGTTTTTATTTAGTTGAAAAGAAGATGGAGCGTGGACTGGTTTCGGGGTGGGCAATATATGTGTATGCTTGTTTGGTAGAAAGCATTTTCTAATTGCGATTTTTCAGTGATGCCTTGTGTAGTGTTTGTATAACAGTTTTAAATGTCAAACTATACTATAAAATCATACAAGTTTGGATGGTCACTACTGCACGCAGATTGTCGGAATATCGTTTCATTTCTATGTTCAACAGATTTAGTCATGTATTTCCGCTGGGAGGCATCCAATTAATGCTTCATTAATTTCATTGTAACTAATAATTATCTGAAAAACTATTTACATCGCTCTTAATAAAAAACTACACATTTTTATAATAGATATCGGTTATTGTGCATTCCCATGGTGCGACAAATAAGTTCCGAGATTCGAGGCATCTCTGTATAACTAGTAGCGCCATCTATGATGTGAATGGGTAATGTTACATTAAAGCTGTAACATTATTCTTTCCGATAATATCAATTTCTTGAATCGGTTGATAAATATAAAAGTTATTATTGTTGTTTATTATCAACAAGTAATTTAAAATCACATATCAATAAAGTCAACAAATAATGAACTTATAGAAAAGTTATAACAGTTCACCAAAAGCTACTATCGATGTTTTCGAATACTACCATGGAAAAAAGAGTTAAATTTCAAGCAAAACTTTGGACAAAATGCATCAGAAACGTTTTGGTTGTTGCAACATATATGGCATCGATTCCTTGAATAAAGCAATCAACCGACGGATCGCACCCGTTTGCGGTTCATCTCCCGACGGCGCGAACATCACTGCATCAGAACTCGTTACGTTACAGAGCGGGGAAGCTCTGGAACTCCCTTCCCACGCAAGTGTTCCCGGCGCGTTACAACCTGCAACTGTTCAAAAAGAACTGCAACAGTTATTTGGTGGCATCTCAGGGCGCCCACTCGACCTATAGGTTCGTCTCTCCCGAGAGAAGTGTAATAAAAAAAAAATATTTTTTTCAGTGACATAACGGGTTTTTATAACACAAACAGAGGGACGGTCAATTAAAGCCCCGACGTCCGAAATGATCGGAGAAGTATGTGATTTTATTGAAAATTGTCGTAATGCTTCACTGAAAATGATGGACGAGACTTTAAACATAATCACCGAAACAATCCGTTCACAAGGATTTGAAGAAAACAAAGGTCTGTAGAAAATTTATTCCACACACTTTGACGGCTAACTTAAAATTGGTGCACTCATTCCAGAGATGTCGTTGTCGCCGCATTTATCCAAATTTTTTGAACTCAAGTTCTATCAGAGTTCAAAACAATAATTATTACATTCTTCGCTGGTAACGGAATTATTAACTAGTCAAACAATTATTGGCGCAATTTTCTCAAAGTTTTGAAACATCTGCTAGCCACCGTTTTTTTTTACACTAACGCGCGCACAAAAGGGGATTTTGAAGTACCCTTAAATGTCAGAACATAGTGCGAGCGGAAAGAGAGGAATGGATAAGGAAAGGAGGTATCGATGTACATTGGTCTTAAATGCCTGGACATTACAACGACGAGGAAACCCATGATCAGGTAGAGTATTTCACATTCGTGTGGTTTGGCTAAGGAATGACTCTCTATATTTAGTTGTGCGCTTGAAGTTTACTTTCAACGTAAATTGACGGGTATCGCAGGAAAATATCTGAGGAGGCGGAACACATTGTGTAAGTTCAGTTGAGCAACGACCGTGATAATACTTACAGAAAAGATACCAAATATGGGAGTTGAACTCGATTTTGAGACGAATATTATCATCATCATCATCGGCACTACAACCGGGAACCGGTCTTGGCCTTATTTAGCAAGTCCTGAGGCTTGTTAAATTTTCCATAATGATTTGTTTTTTCCGGGCAAAGTCATTAGTCTTGCGCCAGAGGCCCCCCGACGGGGAAACGAACCCCGGTCTCCGCGTGACAGGCGGGTATACTAACTGAATATACGCCTTGTAAATAGTGGCCAGGTTGGATAGAGTGAAGTATTTTTTGCATCTCTCAAGGAACCCCATCCATTTGGCCTCACTTTTCGCAGCTTCAAAAATGTGGTGGCTCCAATTAAGAGACGAAATAAGTCGAGTACCAACGACTGATAGTTCCTTGGCTTCGTCGATGGAACTGCCGCTCATAGACAGTATATTTACTTTGGGGTTCGCCTTTGACGACAAGAGGCAGCACTGAGTTTTTAAGGCATTGAATTCTACTTGGTTAGATAATTCCCATTGATATATTTTGTTGAGGTCTGAATTCAATATATCAAGCATAAGTTGCTGGTTGCTAGTGACGTTCGAAGAGGTGGACGGAAGTGTTCATATGTGTCTGAGAAACTCAACGTGCTATCATCAGTAAGCGAGTGAACTGGGTTGTGAGTAATTGATAAGAGATCACTTATAAAGATTAGGAAGAAAGTGGGTGAGAGTACCGAACCCTGGGGAACACCTGCATTAATTTGATGGAAGACAGATTTGACACCATCAAGAACCACTTGAATTGAACGGACAGAAAGATAGTCTCTTATCCTTTGAATCAAAGAATTGTCCACTTCATAGGAATGCAATTATGACAGAAAGGCTGGATGCCAAACTGTGTCGACGGCTTTTGAAATATCCAATGCGACTACCTTGCTTGCGCCCGGGTAGTGGGTGGAATGGCTTCACTTTTTGGTAAGGTACGCCATCAGATCTCCTGTGGACCTGTTGCTACGAAAGTCATATTGGCGGTCATTGAGGAGGTCATTTGATTCCAGATATTTCGAAAGTTGATGGTTGATAAGCGATCCCATTACCTTGGAGAGAATAGAAGTTAGTGCTATGAGTCGATAAGAAGAGAGGGATGATTTGTCCCATTTTGGGGAATTGGCTGAATGTTCACTGACTTCGATCTATTTGGGATACGGCCAATAGAATAAGACAGATGGAAGAGTTTCCGCAGTGGTTTAGAGAGTGAAGAGGAACATCTCTTTAAGAGGATTGGGGAAAATGCCATCCGGACCAGCGGAATTGTTTGCGTTTAGCTCTTTGAGTGTGCGGGCAACAGTACGCGTTCGGAAGCGAATCTTTGCTCATAGTGTGCTGCTTATGCTCAAGTTGAGGTGGAACAGATGTGGTATCAGGCAGCATTGAATTTGCTGCAAAATGTGCAGCAAATAGATTCGCTTTCTCTATTGCAGTGGCGACTGGTCTGTCATCGACTATAAGCGATGGAATGGATGAAGAGACTGAGTTTTGAAAGTTCTTCACGAATGCCCACAAGTTTCTACTACCTGTGGGAGAGTGTAGTTTTTCTTTGTCTCACTCTCTGGTCATGCAAGAACTTGGCGCGTTGAATATACGCATTACAGTCATTTCTAGCTCTTTTAAATCTTTTTCGGTTTTCCCCACTATTATTTGATTTATACAACCGGAAGGTCAACTCTTTAGCCTTAATGGCTTCTCTGCACCCGGAATCGAACCACATATTTCGCTTGGGTTTGATACTCTTTACCCTGTGTGGAATAAAGGTTCGCATGCCAAGCAGAATAGTGTCTGTCAATATGTCCAGTATAGAGTCAACATCGTTATTGTGGGAAAATAACGGCCAAAATAACCTCTCAAAAAAGTCGTTCAGACCTTCCCCGTTGGCTTTCTCGTAGAATCATACTGCTCTTTTGGGAGCTTTCTCATTGACGTTAGAGGTTAGAGGAAATTTAGCTGACACGACACAGTGGTCTGAAGTGCCCAAGGGCGAAGAATTTTCAATTGTGTGTTTGTTTGGGTGGGAGGTGAGAAACAGGTCCAGTGTTGGCGAAATGACCATATATGTCTGGTACCCGTGTTGGTTCATTGACGAGTTGAGTTAAACTATTTGAATCAGCAAAGAGCTGGACATATTGACCTTTAAGTGTTGTGTGTCCGGAGTGACTCACAATAACGATTTCAGTGGGCGGATATAGGGTCAAGATCCTATCGATAGAATCAGACACAGCATCAAATTCATTAAACGATGCCTTTCTATCCAAGTTTGGACTCCGGTAAAGAAAGCAGTAATGTATGACATGTTTACGAACGTGACGTTTTAGCCAAGCGAAATTAAATTCTGGGTCGGAGCAGAGTCCATATTGTGGCAGAAGCTGATACCATTTCGTATGTATGTGGGTATACCAAGATGTGGAAAGAACAGATGCACTCAGTTATACCCAGGTAGACTAAAATTGGAAATATCTGTATTAGTTATTACCTTGGTTTCGCTAAGTGCAAGGATACTTGGTTTCTGGTTAGAAACGTGAGCAGACACAAATGAGAAATTGCATCTCAAGCCGCGAATGTTACACAAATCAACGCGAAAATCCCGCTCCATTGAAATGGCCGTACACTGAAAACCAATACTGCCTCGGGAAAGGATGCAAGTCGGGACCAACGATAGATAAGCGAAAGCAACCACCATAGGTGTTTTGCCCTTGTAGTAGGTGCCCCACTAGATCCGTGGCGAAATCCAGGTCACATCCCTTCTATGACGAACATAATGCCACTCAGACATCAAAAACTCTCCAAAGATTATAAAGCAATCGGGAGTGTTAACGCATGAGGGACGCAAACAGAGGTGTGAAAAAGGGAAAACAGACACAATAGATGGAATGAGTATACACATCATTCGCGTGTATATCCTCGCACTTTTCACAACACTGAGGCTTGAGCGATGAGATCCGTTTATTTGCCTAGGATTGCACAGATAACTTTGCACTGCGCTCGGACGGGTGTGTGGAGATCCGTTTGTTTGTTTAGGATCCCACAGTAGGAGTTGTCGCGCGAACCGATAATGCAATTGTGTATCTTGTGTATATTTAAGATTCCCGAAACGGATTTCACAAATAATCCGATGGTACGAATCACAATGCAGAAGCGCACGTGCTGTCTCGTTGGCGGTCTTAAGTCGACTCGACAGTTCATCGTATTCAACACTGTGGCGGTTCTCTATATCACATGAAGAAGCAGCCCACAATCCCAACCTAATTTCGACCGCTAACAGTGCGTCACATCAACCCCTATTCCACCGTTCATGCTATTCACCTGAAATATCATGTTTTCCAAATCAACACGTAGCTGAATTAATTCTTCTATGCAGATACGGCAACTCTGCGGGGGTTCTCTATACCACATGGAGAACCGACCCACAATTCCATACCCTATTTCGACCGCTTTCAGCGCGTCATTTCTACCCATTCCCATTATAAGCTATTCCACCTGTTAATCATGTTAAACAGACGCATAGCTAAACTCATTATCCTATGCAGATAATGCATAATTGAGTTTAGCTACCTTTTTGCCATACACTAACCCATGAGATTTCCACCGGAAATCGCATCACGTCGGCTAGCAACGGCATAGTCTGATCACCAGCTTAATTTTCCTCTCCTGCTCAGCTCTGTCTTCATACAGATCAATGTACTCTGAGATCACCATATTCACCGAATTGGGTCAATGGGTTATCCTCAAAGTACATTGATTCACGCACACACAACCAAACTCACCCCAATATCACAGACTTTGTGTGTCTGTTCTCTCATTCTCCCATGTTCGTCGATTATCGAATTAACCGACGTAATTCACCACACATCGACGAGCGTGGCAATGAGAGAGCAGAAGTATGTTCTCTATTGGTTGTCTGGTGCAAAAAAAATTAAATTACCCATCTTCATCCCGAATTCAAGTCAGTCGTTATTCAACTACCGCAGCGTGCAAAGCAAAAGGAAAGACGTGTCTGTCGATAGTTTGAGTATCAACAACCACTCCCATTAAAGAGTTAAAACGAGTTTGATTTTAAATTAGATCCGTTCCAATTCCGTTGGGTCAGCAAGTTTTTATTGTTCGATTTTATAATGCACACGGGGAAATGCCACCGTGGCGTGCTCACTTAGTGTGTTGGCGTGCCTTACATTCTGCTGCTTCGTCTCAACCGTATTCTTGGATTATCGCACGCACGCACGGATTAACCTCACCAAACCAGAAGTGCTGTCAGGCGAAGTTATGTCCCGTTAATCAATTTAATAATATTTAATATTAAGATATCAATTAAGTAAAAAAGAAAAAAACAATACCAATAAAAAAAAGACGAGTAACATCAAATCAATATTCAGTGCGTTTATTCATTTCATCTTCTCGGGTGAACAATTATTGCAGCAGAACTCGGTGGGGGTACGAACGAACAGCGTGCCATACGTTGGCAATTATACTTGGTACCCCACAACTCCATTTTTGCTAGCCCATGAGATTTCCATCGGAAATCACACCATGTCTGTTAGCAACAACAAGTCGAAGCAGACGACACTGTTGCATAACCATGCAACCGCTGGGGAATGTATCAAAATATTTAATTACTTCTCACGATAAATTACCCTAGCCAATTTGGCGTCACCGGCTCTTCTGCAGATCATCCATTCGCTTGGGATAAATTATCTCTTTTCGCAGTTGAATAGCACCAGATACGTTTTCCTCTCCTTCACAATTCTGTCTTTCCATAGTTCAATGCATTCTGAGATCACCGCAATCACCGCACTAAGTCAGTGGATCATTTTCAGACGCTGCATTAATACACACAAACTAAGCCAGATCAACCCTGGGTTATTATGCTTTGCTTTTGATTTCTTCATCCTTTCTACGACCACCGACGTCGAACGAGTACGCGAGTACTTATCCATCTCGATGAGCGTGGGAACTTGAAGGATGCACAAGAGAGCACGATTACCATTGGCTGATCGTTGTGCAAAAGCAGAAATCTCAATTTCCATACCTAATTCGAGTCAGTCGCTAGTAATTACTCGACCATCTTAGGAGCAGGTCACGCCGCGTTACAATCGATGCAAAAAAAGTCAAGTCTCAGAATATCAAATTCAATTAAATTATCAAAAATTTAACCTTTGTCAAGGAAACATCGCGGCTCCGTATTCGGCCCGATTAATATTCACTTTGATAATAAAATTAAATAAAAATTCAACTGGAACCTCTGCAGCGGAGGAATTTTGACGAAAACAAAACTTATAATTAAAGTAACAAAATCACTTAGCACTATGATGAATTACAATCTTTAAAGCTAATGGATACACTATTTAGATTATTTAATTTTAATACGGATACGAGGGTTGGCTTTTATATTTCGGGATTAGAGAACAAAAACTAATATTGATCATCGAAAATCGCTTTATTGTTTTTCAAAATATTCCCCATGAAGATCTATACACTTTTGCATGCGTTTGAACCAATTGTCGAAGCACTTTTGCCACTCTGATTGAGGTATCTCCAACACATGCATTCTGAATGCAGCAACCGCTTCTTCAGGTGTCGAAAAACGTTGACCTCTCAGTTTGTTTTTTACGTACGGGAATAAAAAGAAGTCATTGGGTGCCAAGTCAGGACTATACGGCGGATGACCCATCAAATCGATGTTTTGGGTGCTCAAAAATGCAGTTGTCGCAGCCAATGTGTGAGAGCTCGCATTGCCGTGGTGAAGAGTGATCCGTCTTCGGCGGTTGGTTTTCCTGATTTCTTGGAAAACAACTGGCAAACAAATGGTTGTGTACCACTCAGAATTGACTGTTCTGCGTTGTTCTAGTGGTACGGTTGCGACATGTCCAGTTTTTCCGGAAAAACAGGCGACCATTTGCTTGGAAGTGTTTCGTACGCGAACAACGTTTGTTGGATTTGGCTCATGTTGAAACACCCAGACAGTCGATTGCTGTTTACTTTCGGGATCGCACGCGTAAATCCACGATTCATCGCCTGTCACGATGTCATAGACGTGTTTCGAAGCACCGCGACCGTTTTTTTTGAGCATTTCTTTCGACCAATTGACACGAGCCTTTTTTTGGGCGATTGACAAATTGTGTGGGATCCAACGCGAACAAATTTTTTTGACAGTCAAATGTTTATGCAATATTGAATGTATGTTGGGCCCACTAACGCCTAAGGTTGTCTCAATCTCACGATAGGTCACATGACGATCTTCCAATATCAGTTCGCGCACAGCATCAATGGTTTTCGGAACAACAACTGATTTTGGACGACCTTCACGAAATTCATCTTGGAGAGAACTACGACCACGAATGAATTCACCATACCATCGATAAACACTGGTCCTTGATGGAGCTTCATCGCCAAAAATTGAATTAAGTTCATCCATGCACTGTTGCTGAGTTAATCCACGCCGAAAGTTGTAAAAAATAATCGCACGAAAATGTTGGCGATTTAATTCCATTTTTGAGCCGAGATGAATCTTTTAAGTTACTGTAAACAACACAAATAGCGCTCGTATGTCAAAACGTTCTGAGTGCGTATAACCTCAAAAATGTCCAACTTTACGACAGAGCTGTCAATTGCCGGATTGCAACACTAGGGCTGCCAAATCCCGAAACATAAGAGGCAACCCTCGTATTATACACAACAGAAACTAAAACACAACTGTTCAAATTATTTAATTCAATACGCATACTATACACAACTGTTTGAATTAAAGACATTGGAGAACTCAAGAACGATCCGTTGCGGCTTTAACATGGTTAATTTAATCGGAAGGTGGACCCTTTTATTCACCGTCCGCTGGCTGATACTTGACTCGACTCGACTGCTATATAATTTGTTTAACGTGGAGGCACGACTTGCCTCCACGGAATCCGTATCGCGATTAATTATAGCAACCGAAGCGATAGAACACCAACATTTTCATCCATTGCCCCGATGACCATATATGGGATGATCTTAGAAGATGATCACAGAAAGGATGTGCACACACACAGATGCGGTTACCTCGCACTCTCATGCTGTGCATGAGCAAGCGGACCGTGGATATAATAATTCCATAAGGGGAACATTAGCTGGCATGGTTGCACCTGGTGCAAATATCTCGTCATAGAGATTAAGGTGTTTGCACGATCAGCAACTGCGTAGAGCATTTATGCTGATCGTGTACATCCTGGCGGCATCTTCACGTAGTCGAATTCTCGATGGTAATTTTCCATTTAGGAGACTCGACTTCCTTGGGCGGTCAGCCGTATGCCATCATGTATTTGTCGGTCGGATGACCGATCGATGTGGGCATGTATGAAAAGGAAAAGATGAAACATCTCCTGCACGTGTGCGGCTGACTCGTAGGGGGATATCTCATTGATATGGTTTTGGCAATGTTGGTTGCTTGATGGTGCAACTAAATTGCTCTTACTTGTGGAAGATACCTACTATTACCGATGGAATTCGATCAGAGACATGTGTACTGAATTGGTTCGGTTCGTGTTGGTTGCCTGGTGATGCAACCAAATTGCTTATAAATGATCATGTCTGTTTGGTGTTGATGGATTTTGCATCACCGAATCTTATGATATTTACCGCATTACAGGTATTTATGGTACAAACTATGTAAAGGTATGTACGTGCTTTCCGGGTTTTATGTTTTCTGTATGCCCTAGGGGAAAGTTGGATGTCGAACCTGTAAAAGGCGAGCGGTGGCGTTATTGAAATCGCCACACTTTAACCCTACAAGCGATGCAAAATAAAGAATGATCAGAGATATAAGTACCAAATAGGATTCACATTTCCACGATTATTTTCAAATGATCAAAAACATTCATTGTTCCCTGAGCAACCAAAACTAAAAAAAAAAAAAATAATCCCAAGGTATAGTGTTATGGACTCTTTCCAATAGATCATATATCGTCGGGTACTTGGTAAAAGTGACCACCTTACATAACATTAAATTACACTTGGTCACTTTTACCAGGCACCCGAAAATATAAAACCGGGAGAGCTGGCCTAGATCCAACTAGTCTTAAATAATGAAACGTTGATTTAAGGATAGGGAAACTCACCTTTCCTTGTAGAGGAGGTGTTTAGTGCTTTGTGCTTATACTTGTATCGTCAACACCAAAAATGAGTGATGGCTTTTTTGACTAATATAAATTAATTCAATAGATCACTGTTACAATAGATTTGGTGGTACACAACTCACAACCCCCATAGTCCTAGTAACTGTTACCTACAGCGCCATAAAAACATATGTTTGAGTTAGATAACAATGACTCAGATATGTTTTCACTGAATTTTAAAGTTCCAGGAAAATGTAATTAGAAAACTAAATCAATCAATCACAACCAATTATATCCATCAATAATAACCATAACCTTTTACTGCAAGCCTTCCAAGTCTCGCCATCCCGAGTATTGGTGACAAAGTTGTCCAGCATGAGTTCTTACGGCAAATTCATTAATATATACACATGGGGAATACCTGCGATAGGTGGCATGTGATTCGTTTTAAGACTATGGGAAGCTAACACTCTTGCGGCATTAATTCTATATTTTATCTAACTCCAATCGCCACCTAACCCAGCAACCGAAGAGCTTCACTCTAGTCATATTATTAATGTGACCTCGTTTTCGATAACAGATATATTTGAAATACGGCACTGAGCATTCTTTCAATTTCAGTTTTACCCAAAACAAACAGGTGTCGTGCTCGTTATTGTTGTACAACAGGAACTTCATTAAAAATATCACATTTTCGCAATAGAAAGTTTTGTTTGTCTCTACTGCAAAACGTTCTATACTCGTACTTCATCTTTTGCATAAATTAGCTGTTTGCTCTATATTTCATCCATAATACAATCTGCCTCGAAGTGACTTTTATCTAATTCAAACCCCTTAGAATAAACAATACCTGCATTGACATTTTAATTAAACTCATACCTTAGTTACGCGCAATAATTCGGGTTTCTAAATCCACACGTTCAAAAAATAACCTAATTCTTACGATTGCAGCTTATCGATGCTGATTAAATGATATGGTATGTTTTAGGCATAAGGTAAAAGAGAGGTTTTTGCATTTGACTGTATGAGGATTCGAACAAACTAGACGGAACTCAGACCTGAAGATGTTACTCATACTTACATTTGTATCATATTTCCACCTTCCTCTTTTTGAAGCGATATGCTGAAATGTCTGCCGAAACGCCTCAAACCGCTCTGTCTGTCTGTCTGCCTGATCGTACAATCAACCTTGTGTATGGACGTTGCCGCAGTTCAACTCAGAGACGAGGTTAACGTAAAATTCCCACCTGAGCCGGCGGCCCGCCAGTTCAGTTATGTTTTCGGGAATTTTATTTATTTTCTTCGTTTGTGGCCTGTGCCCTCGCAGAGCGTGTTGTGGATGTTGAAACCTTCACAAGTCCATGACCTTTCCATACGTCAAACTTATGGCCATACCCCGGACAGATACTGGTACAAGAGCTTCTAGGGATGAATGTTAATGTGTAGAGTACCGTGAACTTGGTACAACGGCGCTCGCTTACCTACGGGGCTAAACTAATGCTACAAAAACAATGAAAAATAAAAATAAACTAAGAATAAAAACGAAAGCCAAACACAAAACCAAAGGATCGTCAAAAAGGAAAGCAAGACGAGGATTTTAAAGGGAATTTTGACTGGGGTTGCAACCCACTTTTTGGCAGATTCTCGGGTACATTCCTCATGCGTGTGCACGATACTCTCTATGACCTGCACCGTCGGTTATGGTTGTGCCGTAGATACTTTTAAATCATTTCGACGGCGTAAAGATAACATTCTTGTAGCCGGTTCGGTAACGTCGATGGAGACCCATCACTGAGTGATGATCATATACAAACGATCCGTTCACACGAAACAGGAGTAGCCCGACGACTCGTAGGATATACCCTGTGCAGCGTGACTGTTAACTTGAACGATCTCTTAAACGGCGCAAGTTGTAATTATTTAATTAGCAAATCGCTATAATTGATTGCAGTGCCATTTAATTGATGTGGAGACAAAATGAACTAGAAGGGAAGCGCCATGGATGTTGTAGACTTCCTTCTTGTTCAATATTCGAATACTTTCCCTTTTCCTGACTGGATAAAATAAGCTGTTTGCAAGCAGATCACCGAACTTGTTTTATAAATATGACAAGATTACAGCGAAGTCTTGTAAGGAAAGAAAAGCAACGGGTCAATTCATCTGTTGTGCAGGTAAGACATAGATTGTGGTTATTGTAGATTTAAAATAGTTAATTAACGTGTATACATAAGTCTTTTTCCGGTTTAACTAAGAGATGGCGCCAGCGAAAAGTGCCCAGCGTATTAATTTGACACATACGTGTGGGAGTTCTCTATATTACGCGGAGAACCAACACACAATTACAGCTTAATTTCGCCCGCTAACTGCGCACCACCTCAACCCCAATCCCTTCCGTCGGCTATTTCACCTGCAATCTGTATCTACCCAAAGGACGCATAACTGAATTCATTCTTCTATGCAGATAATGCATAACTCTATTCAGCCCTTTTATGCCATATGGCATCAATATTCATAGATCACATGAGATTTCTACAGAAAATCAAAAATCTCATGTTTGGTTGGCAACAGCAAAGTCTGGGCAAGTGACGCTGTTGCTATATAGAGAAACCGCGTGGGTAATATCAAATTCTCTTAGTTTGTTCTCACGCTGATATTATCCCAAGCCCTCGCGGCGTCCTTCGACATCCCTCAGACACCACTATTCGCTGGGGATCAATATACTCAGTCACAAAAAAATACTTTTCATTCCACCCCATTTCCCCTTCTCGGAGTGCATTGCACTGTGAGATCAATTCAATATCAAACTGGGTCATGCGGCCACCATGGTTTTGCTTTCGTAGCACGCCAAAGCAAATTCAACGCCGAGATCATCACGATCTCCGTTTCTGCTCTCCATTTTTTCTAAGTCCATTAATTGCTGGGTAAATTCACAAGAGTTTATTCACCTCGATGGGCGGGGAAATGAGAGAGTGCAGATGAGAGTGTGATCAAGATTGCTGGACCGTGTGGCTAGAGACAGAAAACAATTTTCATCCCTCGTTTGAGTCAGTGGAATATTAACCACTGGAGTGCGCACACATGCGAGTTTACGTGACAGTCTTGAGTCAAGTTTTTCTTCCGTTTTATGAGGCGAAAAAGTCGGGTTTCAATCACAGTGGAGTGCGGAACAACTTCAAGTGCAATTATTCGGGTGTCGCGATACCAGTTGGTCCATAATATCCTTTATTGTAAAATTGAACAGCCACGTGTTAATGAAACGTGTGCGTGATTAAGAACACTAAAAATCAGTCGGACGGTAAATCTGTTAAAAGGTGAACTCATTTAAGAAAGTGCGATTTCTAAACGTTCGTCAACAATATCCCTCCTGAAACCGTACAAAAAGTAGCCAACCCAGGAGTTTTAAGATCTTTTACCTCATATAACAATGTGCAATAGTTGATGTGAAATGTTAAGACACTAACCGTAGATACCTCACCGGATTAGAATCATCCCGGGGGAGCAATATTTTGTGTACAAAAAAACATATTAGTGCTAAATAATAATAAAAAAAAAACAATTAACAACGAAACCCGTGCTATAGCGTTTTATTTTCTCCTCCCTTGATTCTTGGCTATTTTTGTGAACAATTTTTGGCGACTTGGATTTTGGCGCAACAAGTGGTGGGTGTTAAGTGAACCCGTGCCCGTGTAGGCACCATAATTTTCAACCCACACATACGTAATATTGTTCGTCTGAGGTTTAACTACAAACACACACAAAATGAATGCGCCAAAAACTAGCATCATTGTTTTATCGATTAGTGATCATGTCGAGGTTTGTGCCTGCAAAAGAATATTTAGGGCAGGCATTCCTTTTCTTTTTTAATCAAAAGAAAAAGTCTGTTGAAAGTCATCGTTTGCTGGTAGAAACATATGGTGAAGACGCCCCATCAATTATAACATGTGAGACATGGTTTCGACCATTTAAAAGTGGTGATTTCAATCTGAAAGACAGTGAGCGCTCTTGTAGACCACAAAAACCTGAAGACGAGCAATTCCAGGAGTTAATGGATGATGACCCAACTCAAACTCAACGGCAGTTAGCAGAAGCATTACATGTGTCACAAGAAACAATCAGCAGACGTTTACGAGCAGTTGGGAAGATCAATACCAGGTGCATGCATAAGTTTGTTCTCGTTTAACTAAGAGATGGCGACCGCGAAAAAGTACGCAGCACACAGCAAAAATAGTGAAAGACACCTTGAAATCGCTTGGACGGGACATCCTTCTGCACCCGCCGTACTCACCGGACTTGGCACCATCTGACTATCACCTCTTCGCATCAATAGGGCACGCGCTCGCAGAGCAGCGCTTCAGCGATTTCGAGGAGGTTGGAAAATGGCTCGACGAATGGTTTGCCGCGAAAGACAAGAAGTTTTTCTGGCATGCTATTCATAAATTACCTGAAAGATGGGGGAAATGTGTTGAAGCCGATGGCCAATATTTTGAATTTAAAAAAATTAATTTTCTTAGAAAATTACGTTTTTTTTTTACCTAAGAAACCGAAAAAAAAGTATGCATACACCTAGTAATCAAGAGGATGAACTATGTATTTTTAATCATTCCGGAGTTTCATTTTGTTATATATAGGTCCGTTATATGGAGATCCGGTCTTGGCCTTCTTTAGCAAGTAAAATTTGATAAATTTTCCATAATTTGTTTTTCCGGGTAAGGTTATTAGCCTTGCGCCAAATTTAGAGGATTTAGACACAATAAATTCAGAAAATATTCTCAATATTAAATATCATAAAAAGAAAATATAAAAATATTGTCAATATAAAATAAAATAAAATAAATGTTAGCGACTTCAAAGTAATTGTTGCGAAAAGAATTTTGTTAAAGACAATGTTATAGAGGGTGTTCCAATGAGAAGGGAACATGATAAGTATGAATAGGGGCTAAAATCCATAACATTTTTGACAGAAATTTTCTCGCTTGATATGATCAGTCTTTGCCAATTTTTGTCGTGGAAAGAATGTATTCAAATTATGCCAATTTTGGTCATAGAAAGACTAACAAGTCAAGCACATATTATATTAAAATTATTGAAGACTATTACAAAAATGTTCATTCAAATAAAAATACATTTCACACATTTTGTAGTTTTTTTCAAAATTATATAATAATACATATTGATAAGATTGAGCAACACGTATGTAGTTATATTGTGGTTGATCCGAATGGGGAACGCTCAGTCTGCACAGAAGTCATTTGCGGCACGATTGACAAAGGAAACACAAAATATTTACAACGACTAGGCTTTCTTTATTGGTGTTTCTTTTTCTACTAACCAACCCCACGATTTGCTCCTGAACCCATTCAAAATTTTAAGAACTAATCGAAAATGACGAACCCCTATAAATTGGATTCATTTTCATTTTTGGCAACCAGACGGCAACATTTCCTAACGTCAAATTCACAGACGCCCATAACGGTTTGTGAAAATCAGACTAGAGAAGTACAGCAGGGTGAACAATGGGGGCTCCACCTCTCCCGAGGGACTGACATAGACTCCATAATTCGGACAAACTCGCTTCCAGTCTTGCATCAGCAAGTTATCTTCCATGTATTTCATAACAATGAAATACTCGTACCTCAATGCAAACGCTGCCAACGTTTCGGACATGTCTCCCGAAACTGCAACATGGACCGGCGTTGCGTCCGTTGTGGAAAATCCCACGATATTGGAATGTGCGAACTCCCGCCAGCAAAATATGATGCCACAACAAATGTGCAGC
The DNA here is from genome assembly GCA_963931805.1 of Microdon myrmicae. Taxonomy (NCBI): domain Eukaryota; kingdom Metazoa; phylum Arthropoda; class Insecta; order Diptera; family Syrphidae; genus Microdon; species Microdon myrmicae. Next base: position 218,356,877 of record OZ007496.1, on the reverse strand, counting down.
ATAAAAAGGCGTTGCCAACTTCCTGCAACTACAGTAAGAAAGGACATCCGGACAGTTTTAGGATAAATATAAGAAAATAGTCCAGAGATCCAATGAGACTCGAGCTAAACAAGTAGCCAAGTCAGACTTCGGAAAACAGACCACACAAAATTTCATCGAAAATGGATTTACATTCGCCGATATGCTTAAAGGATTACAAACAAAGAATATGAAAACTCTCCCAACACCTCTCACACAAAACCATATTCAAGTGCCTAAGCGAATCATCGTACAGGCCAATACGACGCAACAAATCCATCCGGTGGTACAAAAGCCCCCAAGGGCTCAATGCTAAAATAGCTACTTAGTCTCTCCCGGTTGATTAAGGATATTCGACCTCGATATAAAAAACTCACAAATGAGGCTGAGAGGGATGCACTCCTTTTCATGGCATATGTAAAACATACGCTTCAGAATGGATCCCAAAATTAAAGTTATCCTTATAAATATCAACTCTCTCGTTTCGCTTTGAAAGCGTATGATATTCTCTGACTTCATGAAGTATAACTGGACGGACGCGGTTCTTATAACCGAAACTAGGTTGCATCCATGTCACCGTTCCGCTTTCCCAAACTGTTCCGTGATTTGAAGACATCGAACCCTCACTGGCGGCCCCACCATCAACGGAGGTGGCACCTGTATACTAGTTGTTAGCGAACTTCGCCATGAAGCTGTGCGGGTGGATAGTTTGATGCCAACGTATGGCACGGATTCACTACACTCCCACCGAATTGCGCCGCCGGAGATTGTTCACAGAAAATTGTTCCGAAAGTAGAAGGTCCGCCAAACACTGTGCACTTGTAGAAAGGGGAAAATAAAACACACGACTTCGTTCTGTACAAACGTTGTTTAAGCGTTCCTTTTTTTTTAATTCTCTGTTCAAATGTTGTTTAAGTGTTCTTTTTATTTCAAGTTTCGTTACTTATTCTTTTTTAACAATCAACTTTTACACTACAAGAAGAAATCTCCGTACAACAATAACACTACACAATGGTAAAAAGGACAAACAGAACATAAGCGTAGAAGGACAATTTCCCTTTTTTATAACTCTAGTGTCTCGTTGCAATAGATATTCCTTTACCGATGACCCGAACGATATGCATTTTGATCGGGTTTTGCAAAATGACCCGGCGGACAATAACGGGCGGAAAACGCTACTTTCCGAAATATAACAAATTTTTGGTTTTGGAGTCCTCACAAGAGATGTATTAACGCGTGAATATTGCACGTAACTTGATGTACTCTCCCGACTCTGGTAACCTGACGACCTGACGACCTCGACTTGACTCCTGCAGCAGTTGAAACTCGTTGCGTAGGTTGTTAAAACTAGACTGACTGATTAAAGCAAGAAATCGTTCATCGCGTCGTGGCAGTGGAGTCATAGCTGAATAATCTCACTGCCACTTACCAGGAACTTGAAACGGGTTGCTATGCTTGCATAGGGAATTTAGTTCCAGAGCCAATTTAAGTTTCTTCGCCCTTTGGCACTTCAGACCACTGTGTCGTGTCAGCTAAATTTGCTCTAACCAACAACAACGTTAATGATAAATCTCCCAAAAGAACAGTATGGTTCTACGAGAAAGCCAACTGGGAAGATCTGAACGACATTTTTGGGAGGTTAAATTGATCGTTATTTTTCCACAATAACGATGTTGACTCTATACTGGACACATTGACAGACAATATTCCACTCGGCATGCAAATCTTTATTCCACACAGAGTAAAAAGTGTCAAACCCAAGAGAAATATGTGGTTCGATTCCGGCTGCAAAGAAGCCATTGAGGCTAAAGAGTTGAGCCTCCGTTCGTATAAATCAAACAAACTAAGGAAATCCGAAAAAGATTTAAGAGAGCTGGAAATGACTGTAATGCGTATATTCAACGCGCCAAGTTCTTGGATGACCAGAGAGTGAGACAAAGAAATACTACACTCTCCCACAGGTAGTAGAAGCTTCTGGGCATTCGGGAAGAACATTCAAAACTCAGTCTCTTCATCCATTCCATCGCTTATAGTCGAAGACAGACCAGTCACCACTGCAATAGAGAAAGCGAATCTACTTGCTGCACATTTTGCAACGCTGCCTGATACCACATCTGTTCCACCTCAACTTGAGCATAAGCAGCACACCATGCGCCAGATTCGCTTCCCAACGCGTACTATTGCCCGCACACTCAAAGAGCTAAACGCAAACAAATCCGCTGGTTCGGATGGCATTCCCCCAATCCTCTTGAAGAGATGTTCCTCTTCACTCGCCAAACCACTGCGGAAACTCTTCCATTTTTCTTATTCTACTGGTCGTTTCCCAAATATATGGAAGTCAGCGAACATTCAGCCAATTCCCAAAAAGGGTGACAAATCATCCCTTTCTTCTTATCGACCCATAGCACTAACTTCTATTCTCTCCAAGGTAATGGAATAAATTATCAACCGTCAACTTTCAAAACATCTGGAACCGCCAATATGGCTTTCGTAGCAACAGGTCAACAGGAGATTTGATGGCGTACTTTACCAAAAAGTAGAGTCATTCCAACTACTACCTCGGTGAAAGCAATTGGATATTTTAAAAGCTTTCGACACAGTTTGGCATCCAGCGGTTCTGTCAAAATTGCATTCCTATGGAGTGGACAATTCTCTGATCCAATGGATAAGAGACTATCTGTCTGGCCGTTCAATTCAAGTGGTTCTTTATGGTGTCAAATCTGTCTTCCATCAAATTAATGCAGGTGTTCCCCAGGGTTCGGTACTCTCACCCGCTCTCTTTCTAATCTTTATAAATAATCTCTTGTCAATTACTCACAACCCAGTTTACTCGTTTGCTGGTGATAGCACGTTGAGTTTCTCAGACTCATATGAACACTTCCGCCCAAACTTTTCGAACGTCACTACCAACCAGCAACTTATGCTTGATAGATTGAATTGAGACTTCAACAAGACATATCAATGCGGATTATATAACCAAGTAGAGTTCAATGCCTTAAAAACTCAGTGCTGTCTCCTGCCGTCAAAGGCGAGCCCCAAAGTAAATATACTGTCTATGAACGGCACTTCCATCGACGAAGCCAAGGAAATATCAATCCTCGGTTTTAATTAATTCGACTCTTAATTAGAATTAATTTGACTCTTAATTGGTATGACCACATATTTGAAGCTGCGAAAAGCGCGGCCAAATGAATGGGGTTCCTTAAGAGATGCAAAAGATACTTCACTCCATCCAACCCGGCCACTATTTACAAGGCACATTCGTTCAAAAATGGAGTTCAACTCCCATATTTGGTCAGGCGCATCTAAAACTGCACTACACGTGCTCGACAGGATGCAAAAAACGAGCAGTGAAACTTATTAGTGACCCAGCTGTGAGTCGATCGATTCCGTCGTTAGAACGTAGGCGCAACGTATTGAGCCTATTTCTTTTCTATAGGTTTACAACGGTCGTTGCTCAACTGAACTTGCTGAATGTGTTCCGGCCCGTCAGACATTTCGCCGCGATACCCGTAAATCTGTTCACGTTGAAAGTGGACTTTATGCGCACAAATAAACATAGAGAGTCATTCTTTAGCCGAACTACAGGAATGTGGAATGTTCTGCCTGATCATATTTCCTGGTCGTTGTGATGTCCAGACATTCAAGAGCAATATACATCGACACTTTCTTTCCTTGTCCACCTCCTTTCCATCCGCTCGCACTGTGCTCTGACATTTAGGGGTACTTCAAGATCGCCTTTTGTCCGCGCGTTAGTGTCAAAAAAAAAAGATCTTGTGTAGATTTTGTTCACATCCAATGTTTCGTGTCGCTATTAAAACAAACCATTTTCGAATGGCATTTCTTGGGTGTCCTAAGAATTTATTGAACGAGTCTGATACACGTACAGATATTCAAAACAAATCCTCATTTTTTCTTCTTCTTCAAATGTATTTTGGCATTTAACAAAAGTTTCTTGAACGGTTATAAATGTTATGATTGAAAAAAAAACGCATTAAAAAGATATCTCGGCTGAACCATGTGCCCCACTTAAGAAATGGATTCGGCAATTAAATTGAACCATATTATTTACGTTTAATAAAATACAGAAACAAAATCATATTTAAGTCAAAAAGCATATAAATTACCCCCAAAATGTCAGAAGAAAAACATAGTAACGACTTCGGCCGCCACCACCTTTTATGGCCAAATAATAAAATAATAAAATAATAAGATATTGTTTTTAACAAGACTAAAAACTTGTCTAAAGTTGCTGATTCACTTTTGCAGTACCGGGAACACCAGACGTATTATTAAATTTATATAACATGAATATGACCAAAATCCGCCTGTGTCGAATGCAAGCTTAGATGTGCTACCTTTAAGAGACCATTAACGACTGCCTGAGTCAGCAGCTTCCGTGCCAATCTCGAATTAAATTTGATATTCCGTCGTACAGAAATCAACATGAATTTGGTATCTCTAAGTTTTTCCCATTCACTTCACATCTTACTTAACAGCAACTAGTAACTACGTAGTATGCAAACGGCCAACCATCCATCTAGTCACACCTGTAAAATCTGATATCCGACTAGAAAGTCGTTAGAGGTTACTCGATCTATCAGAAAAACCTCCAAAACTCCATAACTGCCACCGGATAATTCATCAAGTAGAACGTAATCTCGACTCGTTCAACCCCATTGTATTTCATCTGTCTATCTCCAGACTCAGAATACCCTCTTGTGGCGCTTCTAATTCGTCACAAATTTTCGACGTAACACTATGAAATCTATTCCTAATAAAATCCATCTAGATACGAGACAACTGTCATAAAACAGACTTGTTCGCTTTTGATTTATGCAACAACCATTACAGTGACGTAATTGTTTTGATTTGTATCTCACGTTTGCAATTCACTAACTCCGATCGGTTAGGTAGGTGCATTTTTATGCATAGAACCGCGTTCACCTTGTCCCGCGATGAGACAGATTTTACAGTTTTTGTGCAATTGCCCATCGAAAAGACTAGTACCGAACATGTTTGTATGTGTGGTATCTACAACGTTCTGTATCTATTAATCGCCACCAATTTGAAAGTGCATCCGGTGAGTGAGTGTACGTACGCTGTGATACGCGTCAAATAAATTCATTAGATGACATTAACAAGTGTATCTAACAAGTTTCGCTGCATACTGATCTGTGACTGTAGCTGAGGCTGTGGCCACAGCTGCTCCTTGCCAGCACTAGTTCGGTGCACTAGTACAAGCACCAGCATCCATGAGAAAATTCATCTTAATTCGGAGTTCCTGTGTATGGCTGGAGAGTATACTGGGACCAGTTGTCAGATTATTTTCAGTTTTGATTGTTCAGATAGATTAACAAAACGCAAAAAAAAAAAAACCAAAAAGGAACAAAAACTATCAGGGAACAAGAACAAGAACGAGAAACACAAAATGTATTCATGCTGGTCTGACCCATAATTCCATTGACACATGCGGCCGGCTTACGTAATACGTAACTTGCAACCAGCAAGTCTTTTCTTGGATCAGGCCAGGGGACGAGATTGCGGCTTTAATTGGATTTAATTACCTTTAACCCCATGCAGATAATTGCGAGTCACCGCGGATTGACTGTGTATGCATATAAGACAAGTTGAATCCGAAGAGAGGAAAACAATTTGCAGCACAGAGCTGTAGACCACTTGGGAGGACCAGGTCAAGGGTGACTAAAGACTTTTTACCTTGCGATTGCCACAATTTCCTGTCAAGCCGAAGATAATTGGAGTTTTGAAATATTTGCAAAAGTAGCGGATATGCTAATAAGACAACAACAGCAGTCTGGTATCTGGCATCCCTCTGACAGAAAAGTGTCAGGCGTTTTTCGGCTGTCACAATAACGTCGGCACTGATATAGCTTACAGTTTTCCCTACATTCAATGATATACCGACCTTTGCGATCAACCTGTCAGATCTTAGATGTTATTGTTGTGCATTGTCAATTCACGGCAGTTGCCTGATTAATTAGCGTTTTTGATACTGGGTTAGAGCATAGTCCAGTCGTCCATGGTTGTCGTTTTGATCTTTGAGGAATTGAGCTATAAAAACTTGGTGCAAATGCACACAACGACTAGACGTCAGTCGTTCAGTAGAAAATATTAAGACTCGCGTAACTAGAGCCTTTGCTGAGAATTTACAATCAAAATCGCTACCTACACATGGGAATAAAAAACCATCATAGGGTTCAATAAGCAAAAAGTATACCTTGAAGGTTTTGTTTTTGTTTAATCTTCCAGTAAAGGTGTTTTAAGGTTTTTGCATTGTCAACATAAAGTGTCAAATGGATAAAGTTAAAGGGCGCAGGAGCAATGTCGTTGCAATGACAATGTATCGAAACTTCTACAGTTCTCTTATTGGTTGGGAGAAGAATCACTAAGCAGTCTGTGATCTTTATAATTAAGTTCTTATTGACACGTAAGGGGATTTTTCGTCCCCTCGTCAGTCAATATATAGTGAGGGGAAAAGAAGAGAATGAGAATTGGGAATGAATGGATCGATTCACGTTAGACGTGAAAGCTCAAGGATTGTTATCAAGATTGTAACATCTGCAAGCCTTCTCTATTTGTGTAGGTCGACTGAAGGATAATTCTAATATAGTTGCTTATCTGTCCGTCTAAAGTTGTCCTTTATCGCTTAACAGTTTATGGTGTGTTAGGAATACTTCATAATCAAACTGATGCACAAAAGTGGAATACAAAAAGGGGTGTTGAACAAAAGGAGAGAGACAGGGAGTAGACTATATAAGGGAGTGAGGTGCTTCGTGAGCAGAGTTCCGCATTCGAACTGCTGGCGAAAAAACTTTTAAATCAAAATGAGAATTACTATAATTTTTTAAAAGTTTGCGTATATTCCGTCTTATATTTCCACGTTTTTGAATTCAATTAACCAATGTTGGAGGTAATAATTGTAATGGGTGATTGATTTATGTATAAGGATAGGCACTTTGAGGGGATGGGTGCGAACATACAGGGCAAAGTCTCTGATTGCCTTCAACCCGGCGAAGGCCAGGACGATCCTTGTCCCTGTTCAATCCAAGTTGACATGCAGTCTCTACGTGACACCCTTTGACACCCGCCAAGTAGTGAACCAATGCATGCAGCGACATCCTGAGAAAGGTTGGCGCAAGGCTAATAACCAGGCCTGTAAAAATGAATTATTATGGCAAATTTAACAAGGCTCTGATATGGGCCGGATACACGACGACGACCACGGAAACGAAAATGGCTAAATGATTTAAGAATTTTTACATGGAACGTACGCTCACTATACAGATCTCGAGCTGCACAGCAACTAGCCGATGCCCTGTCCGAATATAAGGCTGACATAACAGCATTGCAGGAAATAAGATGGACGGGGAGTGGTGTTATTCAAGGAAAACAGTATGGCATTTATTACAGCTGTCACGCAAAACACCATGTGCTCGGACTAGGCTTTCTAATCAGCCAAAAACTGAAGCCTGCCATCATCGGCTTTAATGCAATACATGAAAGGCTATGCACTCTTCGCGTGCGAGGCAAGTTTAAGAACATAAGCCTCATAAACGTTCACGGACCTACAGAGGAGTCCCCTGACGACGAAAAAGAAGAATACTATCAGAACGTCGAACGGGCCCTCAATGCCTGACCAATATACGATGTGAAAATCGTTCTTGGGGATTTGAATGCAAAAATAGGTCGGGAGCCGGTTTTCAGGCACTACACAGGTTCCCATAGTTTGCAAAAGAACGCTAATGACAATGGACTACGAGTCATCGAATTGGCAGCATCAAAAAACTTGGTCGTTGCGAGTACCAGGTTTCCGCGTAAAGATATCCACAAAGCCACCTGGGTATCACCTAGTGGAACCACTCGAAACCAAATTGACCACGCAGTGATAGATCGCCGCCACTCCTCGAGCCTGATGACGGTACGAACGTACCGAGGTGCCAACGTCGACTCGGGTCACTATCTTGTTAGTACAGTTTTACGAGCGCGGATTGCCTTAAGGAGACGTACGAGGATTGCCGCTTATGTTTCGGGATTTTGCAACCCTAGTGTTGCAATCCGGCAATTGACAGCTCTGTCGTAAAGTTGGACATTTTTGAGGTTATACGCACTCAGAACGTTTTGACATACGAGCGCTATTTGTGTTGTTTACAGTAACTTAAAAGATTCATCTCGGCCCAAAAATGGAATTAAATCATCAACATTTTCTTGCGATTATTTTTTACAACTTTCGGCGTGGATTAACTCAGCAACAGTGCATGCATGAACTTAATTCAATTTTTGGCGATGAAGCTCCATCAAGGACCAGTGTTTATCGATGGTATGGTGAATTCAATCGTGGTCGTAGTTCACTCCAAGATGAATTTCGTGAAGGTCGTCCAAAATCAGTTGTTGTTCCGAAAACCATTGATGCTGTGCGCGAACTGATATTGGAAGATCGTCATGTGACCTATCGTGAGATTGAGACAACCTTAGGCGTTAGTGGGACCAGCATACATTCAATATTGCATAAACATTTGACTGTCAAAAAAATGTGTTCGCGTTGGATCCCACATAATTTGTCAATCGCCCAAAAAAAGGCTCGTGTCAATTGGTCGAAAGAAATGCTCAACAAATACGGTCGCGGTGCTTCGAAACACGTCTATGACATCGTGACAGGTGATGAATCGTGGATTTACGCGTATGAGCCCGAAAGTAAACAGCAGTCGACTGTCTGGGTGTTTCAAGATGAGCCAAATCCAACAAAAGTTGTTCGCGCACGAAGCACTTCCAAGCAAATGGTCGCCTGTTTTTTCGGAAAAACTGGACATGTCGCAACCGTACCACTAGAACAACACAGAACAGTCAATTCTGAGTGGTACACAACCATTTGTTTGCCAGTTGTCTTCCAAGAAATCAGGAAAACCAACCGCCGAAGACGGATCACTCTTCACCACGACAATGCGCGAGCTCTCACACATCGGCTGCGACAACTGCATTTTTGAGCAACCAAAACATCGATTTGATGGGTCATCCGCCGTATAGTCCTGACTTGGCACCCAATGACTTCTTTTTATTCCCGTACGTAAAAAACAAACTGAGAGGTCAACGTTTTTCGACACCTGAAGAAGCGGTTGCTGCATTCAGAATGCATGTGTTGGAGATACCTCAATCAGAGTGGCAAAAGTGCTTCGACAATTGGTTCAAACGTATGCAAAAGTGTATAGATCTTCATGGGGAATATTTTGAAAAACAATAAAGTGATTTTCGATGATCAATATTTGTTTTTGTTCTCTAATCCCGAAATATAAAAGGCAAACCTCGTATTGCATCCGCGGATCAGGTTCGAATCAACTCGGCTGCCTCACGCAATGAGAATACCAGCAACACCTTTGGTCATGCGTTAAGACTCGCCCTCGAAGAGCTCGACGGAGGGAGAGTAAGTCCTGGGGCCAGAATGCCGGGCGTAGAAGAGAAATGGACACGCCTTAAGAATACTGTCATTGTACTGCCAACTCCATCTTAGGCAGTAGTCGTAGAGATCGGAACGACTGGTTTGATGAGGAGTGCAAACTAGCGACTGAACGTAAAAATGCTGCATACCGGCAATGCAGCAGTCTCATAGGACGCAGGTGCGCGAGGAGAAATACAAAGAACTCAGAAGTTCTGAAAAAAGACTTCACAGACAAAAGAAAAGTGCCTGGGAAAAAAACCTTGTCTGTGAAATAGAGAAAAGTAGAGAGCGAGGTCCGCACCAGGCGCGGAAGTTCTATCAAATAATCCGCAGTATGACGCGATACACACCACGCTGCACTTACTGCAAGGATAAAGAGGGTAATCGGATCACCGATCCTGAAGGCATTCTGGAGCGATGGGAAGTGCACTTCAATGAATTGCTAAATGGTCAGCTCACAGAAGAATTGGAGGCTCCACCAATGCAAGACCAAGACCAAATGCTGCCGCCACCAAGCATTGAGGAAACATTAAAAGCCATTAGACAGCTAAAATTAAATAAAGCCCCTGGAGCTGATGGCATACCATACTGAGCAGATCAAACAAGGAGGGACAGTGTTACATCACGCAATTCATGAGATCGTGGTGCACGTATCGGAGCAAGAGGCCATGCCGGAAGATTGGCGTCGCGGTATAATTTGCCCCATACATAAGAAAGGAGATATCACACTGTGCAACAACTATAGGGGTATAACATTGCTGAGTACCGCCTATAAGATATTCTTCACTATCCTACAAGACCGGATAGCCCCATACGCTAAAGCCATCATTGGTCAATATCAGTGTGGCTTCATCCCAGGCAAATCAGCAATTGATCAGATTTTCACCCTTAGTCAGGCGATCGAAAAATGTCAGAAATTTAAGATTCCATTATATCATCTGTTTATAGACTTTAAGGCCGCCTACGACAGCATAGCCAGAGTAGAACTATATAATGCCATGAGAGAATTCGGTATTCCAAACAAATTGATACGACTTTGTAGGTTAACCATGACCAACGTAACTAGTCAAGTAAAAATAGCGGGATTGCTGTCCAAACCATTAAACATTTTTAATGAACTCCGACAAGGGGACGGTCTGGCCTGCCTCCTCTTCAACCTGGCCTTGGAGAATGCAATCCGTGACTCTGCCGTTACAACAAGAGGGACTATTGTCACCAAGTCCAGCCAGATACTTGCATACGCAGATGACATCGACATCATCGGTAGAACCGAATCGGCGGTACAGGAATCCTTCACCCAGATCGAGCAGGTGGCACAAAAACTGGGACATTAATGAGGGAAAAACTAAATACATGATGGCAACTTCTGCGAAGAGAAGACCTACCGTTGGTCAAACTATCAGGGTAGTGGAGCACGATTTGAAGTAGTGCAATCCTTTAACTACCTTGGGTCAATAGTATCAGCCGATAACAATATGGAAGAAGAAATACGCGAACGGCTGATTAAATCCAACAAAGCCTACTACGGTGTATCAAGGCTCTTTAAATCCCGAAATTTATCCAGAACATATAAGCTACTACTGTACAAGACTATGGTCTTACCATTAATCATGTATGGATCCGAGACCTGGGTGCTTAATAAAAGGCACTCTGAACTCTTAGCCGTGTTCGAGAGAAAGGTCTTAAGGAGAATTGTTGTATGTGATGACGTCCGGTTCCTGTATTATTTTTTGTCCTCAAAGTTAACCTGGCGACTGAAATATTGAAAATCAGGGCAATCGATTTTAAAACTACTGAGAGGAAGATAAAACGTCTCTAGAAAAATCATTCATTTACAATACATTTTGCTACCTAAAATTTTGTATCCCTTTTTCTAATACATGCATATAATATATTGTACATATATATATACATTTGTCTTTAAACTGAGAATTTTTTCGCATTCTTCTTTTGCTTTCACATGGCTGTCACATACTTCTGCGGCATGATTTTGCTTAGGAAGCATTACGTTCTATATTTAGAATTACATAATGTGGACATCTTTCTTGATGGTTGATATTAAATTAATGTATCTGAAGTGCTCCAAGAAGCCCTACCATTTTCCTTTTCCGAGACATACATGATGGATACAAATCGAATTCCCATCCAATATCATATATTCATATCCTCAAATCTACGTTAAATTCAATGTCAACCAAATTGAACCAAAACGTTTAATTGTCGAACATTGAATTCAATTCCAAAAATCCGAACATCACACTGCACATTTTTCACATGCATCCTTTGATCCGCCGACACACAATTTCGGCAATCTAAACATCACAATGCATACGCATTGTAACCAGATATTTTATGACATGTACAAATAGACCCAAATTTCCATCCATATTCTCACCCATTTCCCATGGACTCTGACTCCATTTAAAGTCCAATATAATCTCTTGTTTGCATCAGCCAGACACGCTAATGGATATCAAAAAGCCTCAAAAAGGATCTGCGATAAGGGGCGATGTGTTCGAGACTTCTAGGAAGAAGAAAAGTAGATTAGAAAGTAGTCAGAATGTAGCGCGAGTGGTGTAAAGACTCCAAAATAAAGTGTATTATACTTCAAAAAAGAATCAGTCTGTTTTTTCTATGGCTACGGCTGTGAGAGTTCCTTGGTGACTGCGCTAGTTTCGCGCACTTCGAATTGATAGTTTAACAGTTTAAATGCTGATATACAACAGAATTAATATCGACCACGTCGAGGGACTTACAAGGCTCGAATGACTCCAGGCCCAACCCAAATTCGAAGGACCAGGACTCAACATACAACAAGCATCCATTCAGGATCCATCGTTCGCTTCTCTTCCTCTTTGATCGAGAAACACGGAAGCGAACCGTACTACATATCCACTAAACAAAAATGTTATGGCGGCTTCGCTGCCAATAAAAACACAGAGTTGAGACGTATATCTAAGAAAAAATAACTTTATGGCGGTATCGCCTCTTTTAATTCTACCTAAGAAAACGTCTCTTGAACGGAACAGAGGAAGGTGCCCTTGAGTAAATCAACTGGACAACAGTATCATTATAATTTTCAAAAATATCGTTGGTACTGTTGTCCATTTATAAACCAATTACCAAAAAAGAATGCGTGTGGGCTAATACAAATCTTAGCCATTACTGGAAATCCCAAGAAATGGCTATTGTCGACCCAAGGTTTAATATAATAAGTGTATCAAACATTGTGCCTGCAGGCTAACAAAAGATATCCCAAAACAAAGGATTTTATATTAATTCAGCGAAAAAGTTAGCCCGTTAATGTGATAAAGTATCTTTCAGATCGGATAATCTACGAAGATGACGAGTCGTTATTGGTCTCTTGTCCGTAATGGGCGTGAATTGTTCAAGTCCTAAACGGTAGAAAAAGAACGAAAGAGAATGTTACTCTACGGCATACTACTACTTTTACCATACTATTTATTGACCTGTAGGAACTCAGAAGTTCATGACCTCGCCAACTCGACTCCGCCATCGTTCCCTGTCATGTAAGCTCTCCTTCCACGCTTTACCAACCAATCCGATCTCCTCAAGGTTAAACCTGACATTGTGGTCCCATCTCCCTCGCGGCCGTCCAACCGGGCTCCGATCCTGGCATCGCCATAGATACCATGCATAATTGACACAGATGGTATACACAACCATCATTGCGTATCCATCTAAATTACTTTCCGAAGACTTGAAACTATTGATTCAGCTGCAAGCACTTCTCTCGGAAATATTTCTTTGTTTGAATCTTCAAACAATCACCGACCTCGCGCTTAGCCGTCGGATTGGATTCAATAGCATAAACATATGCAAACAAAAGAATCCGATTCTCCCAGTCGGCAGAGAGACGATATACGGTCTCTATTGTATAAATTGTCACAATCCATTTTAGCATCTAATGAGTGGGTGCTATTTACTCAGCTGACGTTTTCTTGTCGTTTCCTCTTTGTTCTTTTTCCCTCGTTGTAGGTTCCGTTTATCCTTGGCTAAACGCATCGATCAACACGGTGATGTTTACGAACACACACGTACACCATCGCGTCCCAGAGATCGCCTTCCATTGGTCACTGGTCAAAGGAAATTTAATTTCCTTTTCACCACACCACTGAACTCACCCCATTAGCGAGTCGGCTCTGCACGAGCCGTTTAACGCTGAGTCCAATTACATCCGCCGACCACGCAGGTCGTGCCACTCCCGCTCTCCGCAGCGCTGCGATGACACAAACGCGTATCGAGTCGCTTTTCCTCCCAAGATAATTGAATAGTCGGAATTATAGTGCGAAGTGTCTAGATAGTATGTGTATCGTTAACGTTCGAACAATGGCCATGAGAACGCTTAAATTACTAAGGTTCCAGGTGACATCTAATACACGTGTACATTTGATTAATTACAAAAGATGTCTATCAACTAATTAAATAAAGAGAACATTTTGCCGACTAAAAGATCATTCAGTGTTTTGCTTTTCTTCTCACCTTTGGTGGACAGTGCGGTTTATTTCTGGTGACCAACTGTGTGTTTTGGACCGTTCCTGAGAACAATTTTCCCTTTAATACTGGTTGTGAACCAACGTGGCGGCGTTTCGTTCTCTTGTTCGTGGATAATTGCGGCGGAACTTTCGTTCAGTGGATGATGGAGGAAGGAAGTGAACCTAGTGCCCGTGTCTGGCACATACTTCTTCCCCACAAGCGCAAGTTTTGGAGTATATCGTCACAGAAATGAAGGAATTCGGAAATTAAAATGGCCTCTAAGAATAGCACTTAGTATACAATTTCATCGCACTTGTGAATGAAAATGGTCCACTACGGATGTTAAAAAAAACAATTAAAGAGTTAATTTTGAAAAAAACGGAACATGGCCTTTATAATAAAATAAGATGTATTCAAACATACCTTTTCGGTAAAGATATAGTTGTCTTACCTTTAACCTCAAATTGACGATTGATGTCTCCTTAAAAACCGAGACGGTAAGGAGTGTGTAAAATGTGGAAAAATATGACATACTGTTATTTTTGGGTGTATCTGGAAATTTCACTACCTTCCTAAATGGTTAAGGTTGTAACAAAAATGCGACGGGTAATATGTAAGTTCAACTAATAGTTTTATGCTCTTACGGCGGTCAGGCAATAATGTCTAAACATTCTTGTTAAATTATGGCAAGTTATGGAACCTCGACTTCATTCGAAAAGTTCTATCATAGGTTTTGTGAAATGGGTTTGGTTTTTATTTAATCCACTGTTACGTTTTTCTAATCTGATGTTATTATTTTATTACACTTTAAAAACCTTTTAACCTTTTAACAATCATGCGATGGTCTATTCAACTGACAACTCTGTATTATTGTCCCGATTGGATGACAAACTTTTTAATTATTGCTGTAAACTTGTAGTAAGTTGATCAGCTTGGAATGGATTTGAGAAGTGTTACGCCCTTCGTAGAATGTAGTGGCATTCTCTCCGCTTGATAAGAAATCTATTCCTGTATGGTTAATTGTTCCATCAACTAATTGACACATAGTCTCTAAATCAATTACAATAATGAACCAACTCTTACCGAAAACCTGGCAGCAAAACCTTTGGCATTGAATTCTTGTTTAATAAGTCTCTCATTTCAAGTGTACGCTAAGGGGTCTTCATGAATTCCCAATATAACCACAGTCGACAAGGTTCGAATCTTCCTTATTCCTCGCAGGTAATACTTGTCAAACTTACAACATAAATATCACGAAACAAAAAGTCCAAGAGTCTACGGCACGGTCATCAACGAAGCTGACCAAAAATCAATCCGCGTCTCCACCTTAAAGTAAATACCTCCAGATACGTTTGCTTTTTAGCGTAAATTACACACACCTAAATCAGTCATCGAAGACAGTAAACACTCACCTATCTCGCCTAATTGTATCTGCACCATGCGAATGCGTTGCAGTTATCTATAGACAGACCCCGAGTATATTCGTTCTTCCGCCATCATCGAAGATATTTTTCTACTCTATCTCCTTCAAATTTGGGGTCTATCTCTAACCAATGCACCTCTGACTATGAGGCTTTCGTTGTAACCACGAAGCAATCAACGAGGCAGTAAGCCACAGGCCGATTCTTGCTGGTGGCGCAATACCAGTCAGTCTCGTGGTCTTCGTTGCTTCCTCTACTTAGTTGCTCGTAAGTCTTGTCTCTAAAATTTATTGATGGTGGGCGTGAGTTTCCTAATTGAATTATGCCGCGCACTCTGAGCCATCCTTCTGTTTATTGTTTGCTCGCCATAGCTTTGGGTTTGTGGGTCTGTTGCGTGAGGTTGGTGAAAATCGGGAAATCTACTTAACTCAATATCTTCATCCAGGTAAATCGAAAGGGTTGAAGAACTACCACTCGGGCTTCCTAAAAGTCCCTTCGAAGTCTTATAAAAATGATTCATTGCGTTTTCATTCATAAGGGCAAAGTTTGTGCCGGAGAAAGTGGAAATGTTGAAGGTGATTTATTAAAGGGTAGGACTTGGCAAACAGCACACGTGCCATGGCCGTAGGTCTAGTTATATGAAATGTAAACCTAGTATGTTACTATCATTGCAAGTCTATGCCTTTGGTCACAGTATTTAGAAACAGGCATGGATTCATTGCTTAACTAAATTTGTAGATTTGCAGGATACATTTTTTCCTTCTTTCCTTTGAAATCTATTTGATGTCTCATATATTTGAGGTTCCATAGAAACGACTTTTCAACAATCAGTATGGCTCGCCTCTGGCCTAAGAAACTGTCCCTTTGGGAAGTTAAATTTAAAACTACACTAATTTACTAAAGCTCGACGCTATGACAAATTCAGTTAAGGTGGGCGCATATTCTCTGGCGCAAGGATTTCATGGATATGGAGTTGGAGACATTCTCAGATTGCCGTCTCTTTATAAAGAATTACCAGAAATACATGGAAATCTTCCGTGCTAGATTGTAGAAAAAAATTCGTCTGTTATCAATGTCTTCTTCGAGTCAAGAAAATCGATAATTATTTACCAGCAGGGTGTCGACAGGATCTCGTTTAACTCCTTATTCTATAGAATCCTGGGAAAGCAGTAATTATATTCCTATCGTGTTTAGAGAAATTCTGTGCAGAATGTAAAACAGCGACAGAAGAAAATGATGACCTTGCGGGTTCTCAAGCCATAAAATTGCAATTAGATGAGTTTACTAAGAGCATATACAGTAATATTTTCATCGACAATTTTTACTATTGATGGACGTGGAACCCTTGGATAATCCGATGTAAAGAACGTTAAAGATGGAACAAATCCAAAAACCGCGGCAACTTTTACATTCTTTTTTACGATTTAGTATCAAGCCAAAGTGCCCCCGTGCTTTGTACGCTTGAAGTTGTGTTCTACAGAATTTGCACTCTATAAGAAGTAATGAGTTGTCTACACAAAGGGCCCAACCAATCTTTAGGTCCGTAGGATACAAATATTACCCTTTACATGCTCACTTCTCAAATACCGGCCGACACCCTTTTTCGCATATTTTACTTCTGTGACGGTTCTTTACAGCATTCCCAAAGAACCATCCATCCTCTTTAAATTAACCACCTTCCTCTTCCCATACAAAGTCATGGTACTTACCTGCAATTTTGGGCTGCGTCAGCTCCCAGCAGCATTTTCCATACCTATAAGAAACCCTACCCGACGGCATGCATACATTCTGAACTTTTCTGGTTCATACTCCATGAACCAGTTCATCTCCTATCGGTTCAGCTTGTCTTCAATTGCAGACACAGCTGCAATCGATACACCTACTTAATCGTTTATCTTATCCTACCCTCAGGTCCGCTTTAGTGCGACCAATTCCCTAACCTTCACACATCCATGCATTTGATTTGAGCATGAACGTGATTGTTTATTTACTCACGTTCATGTCCCACGAAGACCCAGCATCCAACCCGAACAAACAACCATAGCCACCGTCGTCGAGTTTTCTGTGGACTTAACGTCCAGGACCAATTTCCCCAATTCTGCTTCAGGGCTATTTGGCTAGAGTAAACAGATTCCTAATCTCTGGTCGAGCTGTTGACACCAGTATATATTGCCTATATCGGTATTTCCAAGGAATCTTAGGCAAATACAATGACGTTCCCTTTGTAACATAGACACATCATGTACATCATGCATGCCACCATTTGACCTGCGAAATAGCGTTTTTGTTTACTTTGAAACAAAGATCTTTTCCGTTCCCTGGCATACATCATCAACGATGTATGGGTACATCGCCGCAGCTCCTGATGATCGTGCATTTGTGAAATCAGGTGTCCGCCGATCATCGTTTTCATCGCAGGGCATCGAACCTAGCCTACACAGTCAAGTAGATCCGTTGCTCCTCCCTTATCGATGCAATTCACGGCCATTGAATCTGATGGATGTGAGTTGCATCGAAGAGTCAGATTTTATCATCAGTCGGGTGCGAACCTATTCTCTTTCCAAGTGCGAGTTATTTGGTTGAAATCGTAAAATATAGAAGTGAGTCTTGAGGGTTGTCACCACCGGAGGTTTTTAATCGCGCGCTTACCGCCAATCCAGTGTCTGGTATATATTTGTGTTATTTTTTTTTCGCTGTACACCGATTTGATATTTAAAAAATTAATAATTTTCAAAGCTGTGGATCATGTCTAGTTAACAAAAGAGTTCTTATATTTTGGAATAACAATTATACAGCAACGTGTTATCCATAAACAAACAATAAAAACATTAACATCAAATTCACTCTGTGTCTTTTATTTTCCATTTCGACTGGTGCTTGTTAGTTTGTTTCGGGAAGACGATTTTTGCGCAGACATTGTTGGCGGTGAAGTGAACCAGTGCCCCTGTCTTGGCATTCTAACTTCAACACTACACTTCCACTTCTCATGTCGATTTTTCGTACAATCTATTTTCATGATCATGGTTGCAAAGATTCGAAAACATGGACAATAACAGATGTTTGAACATTTCCTTAATTGTTTACTACAAGACTTTTATGGGTGGCATCACTTTTGCCGTGAAGGTCAATTAATTCTATATTAGGATTTTATGGAAAATTGTGTTATCAAAGATTACCGTCACCTAGTATTGGTAGAATTTGTTGGGGATAATGTTCGGGTAGGGAATATTAAGATGGTTACTTATAAAAGGTTGTTAATAAAATAATTTCTTGAACAACGGGACGAATAACTTTAAGTAATTCCAGAAATTATGAGAGGATGGCGTCAGTCCATTGGTATGAAGTGGTAGAAGTTGTAACCTAATGTAACAACGATAAGCTAGCAGGATTAACTACTAAGACAGGAAAACTCACCCCCATGGGCAGTTCTTACTAGAACAAGATATAAAACATGCAGTATACAAATCTGCGCAGGCGACCTAACTATTCTGGATTGGTTGAGGTTACCATCCTACGTATGTGCATCAAAAACGATCGCGACAATGAACAAAATGACAAACCTTCAAACGCGGATAAACGAATATAATCGCATAATTTCTTTTACTAGACTGGCTGGAGTATAATAACTTCACTTTTAGGGAACTCAGGAAGATTTCTCTGATACGCAAATAAAGCCGCTGACCACGATGACAAAGACTCTAATACAACGTTTACCCTCTCCAATATTTCAGGGGACACAGCAGCTAGTCGATATAAAACTCCTCTGTTTGCTCCATTAATTTATGCGATAATCAAAGCTAAGTTTATCAAATCCAATCTGCCGATCTTATTACTAAGAAACATCCTTGTCCAAGCAATGAACAGACGTTTCAAACTTTTACGAATCTGTTCATAGAACGTATGAGGTCGAGCACCAGCTAACCAATACTATATCTATTACCTAAGGCCGGTGTCACAGCTATATAAAGTTTCAATTCGCAGGAACTGGTATTTTTCAGAAACAAGATGATGACATATATATTTGGGCTACATGATATGGACCTGATTGAAATGTCAGACTGTCAAGTCGGTTTGTGAATGGCGACAATTAAAATAGATCAACATTTAAAAGGTCAAGCCCACGTGATTTTCATACAGCTCCAGTGGATATTTCCATTGACATTCTCACATTATTGTTGTCAAGGTTAGGTTTTTTTAAATGTAACTTTTTAAATGCCGGTAGCGCCATCTCTAGCCTACGCCAAGTACTACGAGGGTTGCCTCTTATGTTTCGGGATTTGGCAACCCTAGTGTTGCAATCCGGCAATTGACAGCTCTGTCGTAAAGTTGGACATTTTTGAGGTTATACGCACTCAGAACGTTTTGACATACGAGCGCTATTTGTGTTGTTTACAGTAACTTAAAAGATTCATCTCGGCCCAAAAATGGAATTAAATCGTCAACATTTTCGTGCGATTATTTTTTACAACTTTCGGCGTGGATTAACTCAGCAACAGTGCATGGATGAACTTAATTCAATTTTTGGCGATGAAGCTCCATCAAGGACCAGTGTTTATCGATGGTATGGTGAATTCAATCGTGGTCGTAGTTCACTCCAAGATGAATTTCGTGAAGGTCGTCCAAAATCAGTTGTCGTTCCGAAAACCATTGATGCTGTGCGCGAACTGATATTGGAAGATCGTCATGTGACCTATCGTGAGATTGAGACAACCTTAGGCGTTAGTGGGACCAGCATACATTCAATATTACATAAACATTTGACTGTCAAAAATTTGCCCAAAAAAGGCTCGTGTCAATTGGTCGAAAGAAATGCTCAAAAAATACGGTCGCGGTGCTTCGAAACACGTCTATGACATCGTGACAGGCGATGAATCGTGGATTTACGCGTATGAGCCCGAATGTAAACAGCAGTCGACTGTCTGGGTGTTTCAAGATGAGCCAAATCTAACAAAGGTTGTTCGCGCATGAAGCACTTCCAAGCAAATGGTCGCCTGTTTTTTCGGAAAAACTGGACATGTCGCAACCGTACCACTAGAACAACGCAGAACAGTCAATTCTGAGTGGTACACAACCATTTGTTTGCCAGTTGTCTTCCAAGAAATCAGGAAAACCAACCGCCGAAGACGGATCACTCTTTACCACGACAATGCGAGCTCTCACACATCGGCTGCGACAACTGCATTTTTGAGCACCCAAAACATCGATTTGATGGGTCATCCGCCGTATAGTCCTGACTTGGCACCGAATGACTTCTTTTTATTCCCGTACGTAAAAAACAAACTGAGAGGTCAACGTTTTTCGACACCTGAAGAAGCGGTTGCTGCATTCAGAATGCATGTGTTGGAGATAACTCAATCAGAGTGGCAAAAGTGCTTCGACAATTGGTTCAAACGCATGCAAAAGTGTATAGATCTTCATGGGGAATAGTTTGAAAAACAATAAAGTGATTTTCGATGATCAATATTTGGTTTTGTTCTCTAATCCCGAAATATAAAAGGCAACCCTCATATGATGAGGGTTTTGGATTCTTATGGCAGATTCCATGATATTCTGATCGGTTTTCAGATCTCCAAGTTGTAGCTGTGTTTATCCTATAGTCCATTACTCCAGTATTTGAGAACATGATAATCTGGAGTTGTATCAAGGAAGCCCGTAGCCACCCTTGAGCCAACTGAGTTTGAGGCGGACACCGCCTGATCACTCGATAATTATGGGATTGCATGTGAATTTGCCAAAGTGTGAGAGGGACGTCCGTCGTTGGTTTTGATGCAACAATCCTTGGCGCAATATTTATCTTTGGCACATGATAAGGCATGCACCCGGTTCGCTTTCCCACGACAATAAACAGATACATCATCTCCCTTCCTTTCTGATTGTTTAATGTGGATAATATTATGGATTTTAGCCGTTATGATCTGGCGGCCAATAATTTGAATACTCTTTGTGTTGATTCATTATTCACGGCAAGTTCTGATGCTTATTTTTATTTGCAGATAATTTTCATACCTGTAGTAAATAAATTACAAACTCGTCCTTTCGCCCTGGGGTGGAAAGTGGCGTTGTTGACAGATCCTTCAAATATTCTTATACGACGAACTTCAAGCATTTTTCGTTGCTATTTATTTATTTTTATTTGTTTGTGTTGAGAAAATTCATTGTAAAACGATTCTGTTGTATGCTTCATTGTATTTGAGATCTTGACTTATTAAAGTATGGAACAAGACTCAACTATCTTATACAAAAATGGCACATAAGCTGCTTACTGTCTAATCTCATGTATGTACAGTGAGTCAATCACAAACTGTTGGTTTATATAATTCAACAGTTTGTCCTTTTTTGATTTATTTATTTATTTACTAATTTATTTATATTTTTATATGTATTTTGTTTACATCTTTATTTATTTTTATTTTTTATTTATTAATATTGTGACGCATGTGACAATCAGTACTAGAATATTCTAGAAAGTCTTGGGAAACTGGAGACTATGAGCAATAGAAAATTCGAGGCTATGGAACGAACGGAAACGAAACATCGAATCAGAATGAGGAAAAACGGCATAAATACGTCGCACGCAGATCGGGAAGATGAGTAAGAAGATAGCAGTAGAAGACGCGATAAGTACGGAAGCGATAAGTCAAGAAATCGTTAAGTGTACGGTAAAAGTAACGGTTGTTATTAACGGACTAATAAAGTGTTGCATTAACTCAAAATCGATTTAGCGGCTCTTATTTATTAAAAATAATTAATCCAGCGAACCCTAAGCTCGCTACAATATATTTCGTTATTTACTTATTTATTTCTTTATTTATTTTTATATGTATTTATTTTTAATTACTATTAATTAATTTTTATTTATTTATTTATTTGCGGATTTATTTATTTTTGTTTTTTTTATATCTATTTTTTTTATTTTTATTTATTAATATATATATTTAATTCCTTATTTATTTATTTATTTTTATATGCATTTATTCTTAATGCCTATTAAGTAATTTTTATTTATTTATTTATTTATGTTTTTTTTTTATTTATGTAAATTTATTTTTATTTTTATTCATTTACATATATTTTGTTTTTCTTTTTGTTTACCGAAAGCGTTCGGTTCAAAGCTGTCTTTAGAAGAATACTAAATCCTACTTCCCTTTTCCAATTAACCTAATTATTTCACTAGCTGGCGTGGTCTGCTTTTCCATGACTTTTCTGCCTTATTCAACATGTAATATATCGCCACACTCACAAGTGGTTAAAGTGTTAGATCAATACAGTTTTTGTCTTTAATTTACATGCCCGTCAAAGTGAAATTTTAAATCAAATGCATCTATTCATACCAGAATGGTTTCTAGTTCAACAATACTGAGGCTGCATCAAACAATAATGGCAAATATAAAAATGTATTATTCCGAACTAACATCTAATAGATTACAGCTTCAAACACATTCCCAGTTGACTAATGTACGGAACTACCAATTTTGAAACCGAATTTGAACCACGCTTTAGATAATATTATGAGATCAACGGTTCGCTTAAATTATATTTATATAATAGATATATGGTTGGGTATCGTAAACACACGACCTATGTTTATTTATTTACTCAACAACAAGTTGAATTTAACTTAACCTCAACGAACGGTACAAAGGCACTGATATAATACAAATACTATTGAAAATAAATTTAAAGCTCAAATATAAAAATTTACCCGTTCAAGTTCTTTCCAAATTTACCCGTTCAAGTTGTTCCACTCTGCTCATCAATGGGTCACCAACAAGTCCCAGTGTGTGCCTATTACAACTTAAACTATAACTGTAACGACGCCCACAGCCCACAAAATCGGGGGAATGAAAATATTATTCGTGCACTCGATAGCTGTCAGACGCATTTTTTTACTTGCTACACATTTAAGTAAAACAAAATCTATTATAATGATGAGCTTACTCTAACTCATAGTATAGTAAAAAAATTTTCTCGCCGGGAGAAAATTTTTTTAGAGAATAGATAAATATATAAATAACTTACTTGTGTTTGCGTTAATCCTAAACTAGCCGCTAATTCTGCACGTTCGGGCAGTGCTAAATATTGCGTCCGATGAAACCGTCGATTCAACTGCTGTAACTGCAGTGAACTATAAATTGTTCTAGGCTTTCTCATCTTCTTCCCTTTTCCATTAACCCGCAGTCCTGTGTCTTCACATTTATCTAAAAAACAAAACAAATGAAAAACAATGTGTCTGATCGTTAATTAGGTTTTCGAACTAACGAAAAATAATAATGTGACTATCGTAATTAGAATGCCATAGAAAAATTCCTCTGTAAGTGAGAGTTTGTATGGGTAAATGGCGATCACAATCGGGGGAACGATTTCTAGGAACTGTAATAAAGTGAAAGAGCATCAGGAGGGGAAAGAGAACGAGCTGGAATACCATTTATACAGAACTCGGGTATGAATTAATTGCCGATGGTGAAGCAATAAAAACAAAACTATCTGCAATTAATGACGAGTAGATCTGCGCATTTCAAATGTTATGTACTATGCGCTACAGTTATGTGTACAAACAGTTTTCAACATTGTATCATTAAAAGTCCGCACGGAGCAAGTTTTATGCCTTATACTATATGAAATTGTTTCCCGCTTGTATTGTACCTTGAGCTTTTAATGCTTGGCCATAAGATGTCCATACCCCAACAACAATAAAATAGAAGTTAGTCATTCAAAAGGTTTTAGTTAATTTGACGATACTGAAAAACGCTACTGTGATGTTGTGATCGCAACGTGATATAAGACTTCAGTGTGAAACTTGAAGGAAAGACGTGTTAAGATGGACGGGCCCCCAAGGCGGACACAAACTGAGAATGTGATAATTGATTTATGACTATTTATTATTCTAACATCTGCACTACATATTTGATAAACATTTACCAGTTCGTTTTCCATTTTTACAACACAAAATGTATCCAGTTTGAGTGCAATTTAAAAAGCAAAAGTAGTAAGAAAATTATGATTACGCAACATTTAAATGAATGACATTACATAAACACAACAAACTAAGAACAGATGCTGTAAATGGCCACGCTTTTAAAATACCACATTATTGATATTTGAGTGACTGATCCCTAGAAGTGAACCTGCATACACAGAGTCACTTATATGTCCCAAACTCTTACCTTGGTTTTGAAAAGAATACAAACCAATATCAACTGGATTACAAACCAATATTTTTACTTTGCCTTGGTAATAAGAAAAAAAAAGAAGAACGTTGAAAACTTAGACAAAACCTGTCAACATTACCCCGAGTAATGTAGTAGCTCTGTTGGACCTTGTACACATATAACTTCCACTGGAAATTACAGCAGTTGGTCAATACCGTTTGTTTCTGTAAAATTGTGAGTGGTTTCGGAACTTATATTTCTGAATGTATATGCCCGCTCCGGCCTCTGGTATTTCGCCTTTCTACACAATAAAAACAGACAGTATTAAAGAATTTACCATTTCTAATAGTTGGTAAATTTTAAATTTCAAATGAGTATTTTATGCATTTTCTTGTGTTGTGTTAAATTACTTTCTTTATTAACAATTTCGAGACGAGTAACATGCGACCACAGACTACGATAACACAATACTCTATTATCTCTAAGTGACTGACCCAACTGACTAATACACAAAGAACAAAAACAAAAACCGACGCTACAGAATTTTCTGGAAAGTTCTATATGAGTGACTGTTTTCGTTCATTTTCACTATTCATGAATGTTTGTAAAGTGTCATGAAACTACCAGCAGCACCACTCAACTCTGAAATTTTACGATGGCGTAAAACGAATGAGGGAAAAATTTGAAATATAAAAGTGGCGTAATTTAGAACCACTACAGTGCCGCTAAATCCGACATTCGAAGTTTCTGCATAATTCGCACGGAAACACAAGGTGACTAGGTGAGGGTTCATTATTTACTTCATGGTAACTGGCGTCCTCCAACCACATTTCGAGAATGTTTCTCTGTAACTACAGAACATCTCGAATATGTTGGACAAAATGTTCTGTCAACATCTCCAATCAATGTATTCAGTATTCTAACCGCAATATACCACAGGTTTGATACGATTGTAGTTACTTTGCATCCAAAGTATTATCAAAAGACAGTTCGTGTAATAAAAAAACAGGAAACTGTGCCAATTGAAGGAGAGTACAGTCCGAAGACTTTTCCATGAAATAATTAAGTATGAAATATGTTTTAAAGGAAAGTTTTTATTTAAGTTTACCAGCTCCAGGACACAAATCGAAAAAAAAAATGTGACCACCGTAGTTTCCATCCGTATTCACTTCGGGCATATGTGTTTCTTTCAATTGTACTCATCTCTCGATTCATCTGCAGCCTATGGTCTTATGGTGGTTTTATTTTACGTTACAAAATACTTTAAAGTTTTCTCTCTTTCTATCTCATTTTTCCACTTGGCTCACAAAATTTCGAAAACTATTTCCAAACTACGAAAATGGTTTTGGTGGGATAGCGTCGAGACTGCGACTAGATATAAGACATGGGATGAGAAGCGTTAAATGCTCGTCCCTTCTCCCCAATACTCTACTCACTTTTCTCGTCAGAACACTGATCAGGCATAAGACATAGCAGGGGAAGGGGCAGTTACATTCCTTCAAATCATCATGACTCCGTCCCGTGTCAATGTTATTAACCACGAACAAGCATAGAGATTGCATGGGAACTACAATTAAGATCTAATAGCTAAGCCAAAAAAATTTTGATTTATTAGCGGGACTTTGTTGTTCTGTCCTTCCACCTTCGCAGTTTACTCATGAGTGTTCTCTCTCGTGTCCTTTCAAGGATCAACGAAGGGGAGCGCAACCGCAACCGTATACACCGATATGATGATATATTTATTAGTAAGGATCGATCGCTTCGGTAATATTATGTGCCTTGGGTCTGGCCTCACTTTTTATTTCAATTGTAGATGTCCAAATGTCAGTCACCCTTTCCAGGAACACCTTCCCCATTGCCTGCTGCGGAGTCCATATCGAGATCATCAGATTAGTTTGGGGAAGAAAATCTTTATTTACTCGTAATATAATTTTGTTTCTCCGATTTGAGCCGAATATTCACCGTTCTGTTCTACAATTCATTTTAGAGGTAATTTCATAATGTCTTTCTAATGGAAACCCTCATCCCTAATGTCGAAAAACCCCTAGCACAAGCTTCTATAACTAGGTAAGCTTTAAAATGACAAAAAATAACGGAAATTGCTCGGTGGTATTCTTAGACTATAAGGGGGGTGTGTAGTGCTCCACGAAGCCCCCCCCCCCCCCCCTACATTTTGCACCTTGTTCCTATAACTCCATCCATATCCTCAAATCAACATTGAATCCGATGTTAAACAAATTGAATCAAACGTTCAATTGTTGCATTGATTCAATTCCCAGTAATTCTTAAAATTCAAACACCACAACCCATATCTTCATATGCATTGTATGTTCAATTATAGCTTTCCAAAATTCCTAAACTAAATGTGCGGACCAGATGCCCCATTTTCTAACAAATATTATCGAGAATCATAAAATGCGCGTCTGCAATTTTATGATCCTCTAAGAATTTGTTTGCACAATTTGGTCCCACACAACTCAATATCCATTTACACTTTTCAAATTCAAATACAAAAAAACTTGCACCATAAACCATAAAAAAAACTTGCATCAATATCTAGGATCCGCGAGATGCTTTATCTATTGTTTCCTGTCGAAGTGCATTTATGACGTTTGTTCCTTTCTTTTCCTTTTTGTGATCCCAATTTCAAATGGTAAACAGTACTAATGAATGGTGGGTGGCAATTGGGGCACTCTAGATTTGGTGCTGGGCGACGCTAGATTCAATCGAGTCGTGGTGGGGTGCCGTGCGAGTCAAGATATATCGCGATTTCGATATTAAAAGTTTAAACCTATAGTGTACAGTTCTGTGTATGCAAAGTAAAAATATTAAATAAATAAAGGATGGTAGTGAAAAAAGGTGTTTTAATAAACTCAAAAACCAGGTCGCTCCTCTTCCTCAATTATTGGAAGCACGGGAGTGACTTTTATTACAGATGCGTCAAATCTTCCCAAACAATATTCCGGAGTTTCTACAGAAACCTCAACCGCTCATGTGACCTGGCGTTATACTAATAGACCACAACGCCTCTCCTGTCACCCGTACTTTTAGACGCTTCTGATCAACTAGCTTCAGAAGCTTTAATTGTGGCAGCAAATGTTCGACATATGGAAGTAGCTCTTATCATCATCATCATCATCATCATCATCACCGGCACTACAACCGGGATCCGGTCTTGGCCTTATTTAGCAAGTCCCGAGGCTTGTTAAATTTGCAATAATAATTTGTTTTTCTGGGCAAGGTTATTAGCCTTGCGAGTAGCTCTTATCAGTTTGTGTAAAAAAACATTATGTATTTTTGTACGTTTTTTTTATAATCATTTATTTATATAAAAAGCAGAGATCAATCAAAGATGTGTGGCCTTTCTAACAGATACATACACAATATACAAGCAAATATTGAAGAACATAAAGAAATTCGAATAAGCAACACATCAGAGCCGTATACCATAGCGATAACATAACAATTTCACATCAGTTGAAAGTACTTGAGAACAACGATCGAATTCCAAAACGCGGTACTGGTCGATGTGTTGAGCATTGGTTCTTCTAACCATCATAGTGTCGGTTCGAATCACACATTCGCTATAGATGTATTTTACGTTTTGTTCGATGACGTCTTGCTATCTTTCGGTGAGCTGGATGAGCCGCCTGTCGTAGAAAGAACTGTTTTAATCGGTGAAAAATTGAAGTGTGTGTTGATTTACCACCTCATCTGAATTTAATGTCATTCCACGTAGGAAGCTTAACAACTGAAAGTCTGACAGCGCAAGGTCAGGCGAGTATACCGGGTGGGGCTATACATCTCATTTGAGCTCCAATAATTTTTGAAAACCCTTAACGATGTGTGTAGTCTCGCGTTGTCGTCATGGCACACAACTCCTCTACGATTGACGGGCTACGGAAGTTTCCGAATGACTAATTCGTTAAAACTATCCAATTGCTGCTAGTACTCATCGGAATAGATAGTTCGGTTCTTTGGAGATCAAAAAATACAAACCCTTTTAATCTCACCACAAACGGAGCACAACCTTCCTTTGATGAAGTTCTAAGTTGAAATCCCAATCGAGGCGAAACATCACGTCGGGACCAAGACCGATTGCGTTTCAGATTGTTGGAAACAACCTACCTTTCATCATCATTTATTGTTCTTATTAAAACGATCGTTTTCTTAACGTCAAATAAACTTCTTTCAGTTCATGGGGAATCCAAATATCTAGCTTCCTTACGTATCCAAGCTTCTTTAGGTGGAAATGAAAGGTTTTTTGGCTGTTGGTTTGACTTGACCAATGCCACTATTCTGCCGCCATTGACCACCGTGGGCCTTCCTAACCGAAGAGCATCTTTGTTACCAAATTACCGGTGCGAAATTTCTTGCACCACTTTTCACACTGACGGTTTTAGACCATCGTTACCGCAAACTTTAGGCAAATATCCAAATGCTTGACGAGCCCTCTTCCCTTTACCAAAATAAAACAGTAAAATATGCTGAAATTGCACAGGTTGGTTTCTCATCTTCAGGTTGTTATAAAATCTCCAACGCTTCACCAAATTGCTTAATACTTTATTAGGACTGACGCTTAAACTTCGTCGCAAGGCTAATAACCTTGCCCGTAAAAATAAGTTATTATGGAAAATTTAACAAGCCTCGAGACTTGCTAAATAAGGCGAAGACCGGATCCCTGCTGTAGTGCCGATGATGATGATGATGATGACGCTTAAACTGTCAGCTGCTATAAAATATATAACAAACATATGTGTTAATGATCCCAGTACTGCCAAAACTGTACACCTGCAAACATACGCAATAGCTTGTTACTCAAGTCAATAGTATTGATACGATTATTTTTATCATCAATACCATCAAACGCGCAACAAAACCTTACTGACCAGTAGTCCTAGCTTGGCTACCGTTTAAGCCGCTTCAGCACGCTTTGACCATGATCAATTTCACACAATATTAGTCATCCCCAGTCATCATCCATTTAGAAGTAAATTATATTCTGTTTGATCAACATGTGGCAGATAGAAATTCGATCCACCCTGTGTCCTGTGCCAACTCGTGCGATACCCAAAACATCGACCGTGTTTTCAAATCTCGCTTTATGCAGATTGTTTTAACTTGTTTTGCGGTCGTTCTTTAGCTCTTGAGCTATACTAAGGTTACTAACTTGCCCTTCTACTTCAAGCATTTCCACGATTTAATCGACATTTTTGACGACGGACCTACCTGTGCGAGGTGTATCTCGAAAATGGTAATAGGCTGTGACAAAATCGGGACCAAAAACGCCATTCACAAATTCAGCAACCTGGTTTGCAGCTTCACGTTTATCTAAGAAAAATTATAAAATATACCCAACTGACAAAAGAATCGATCAATTTGAAAACTGTTAACACTAAAGCTAGCGACATTTCATATATGTATACCTACTAGGGGTCAAATGAGCCGTGTTTTAAAAATTATATATTTTAAGCATGTAATAACTCTTAGTCTCTTAGTTATAGCATGTAATAACTCTTATTCCAATCATCTCTATTTATTAAATTGAAAGAAGCATAAAAGTCTTCAATTTAGACCTAAATAAACTATAAGGCATATAGGTACGTTCATCGCACGGGTCATTTGACCCGTCCGTGGTAGGTTTAGTATTATGAAACTTTTTTTAGTACAGAATGTCATTTTCTAAAGAGCTCATGTCTGATTTTGTTTGATAAATACACGATACAAGACATTTTTCAAAAGGGACATTACAATCGTCGACAAAAGCAGGTTATCAAACGAAAGCCGCATTTTAAACTCGGCTCTCAACGTAAGTAATATTAATCAAAGTAGAAAATCGCAGTGTGTAACCGAACGTTTATTAAAGGGTTTTTAAAAAGGGATATTACAACTTGGCATTTTAACACAAACGCATCCTTAAACTTTTTCTAACACCTATCAATGTCAAAACGTCAGTCAAGGTTTACTTTTTTATCATGGCGAAGCTCAAGAACAAGCAAGATTTGGAAATTATTAATAATTAAGCAAAACTCTGAGTGAATGGTTGCAACTTAAAAAAAGCTTATTTATTATACGTTATTACTGTCACAATAATCGTCTTAAAGGCTGTGGGTGGTAATCAATTTGAGTAAAAATATTCAGTATGGGATGTTCCTATACCAGTCAGATAACACATCAGTCGAAATGCGTAAGCTATCGCAGACAAAACAGCTTCATTTCAAGATGAGCCAAATCAATCGATTCCTCCCCGTTCACAAGAATTGGGGACGTCTCACACAACATTGTGGCGAATTTTTGGAAAGATTCTGTGCCCTAACAAGAGGAAAATAATTTAAGGGCAGAATGCCCTTGATCGTCTAAAGCGTGGGGAACTTCTTCGACTTGTCTCTACAAAAGTTTAAAGAAGAGCTTGAATTTCATCGAAAAAACGGCCTTCCCTTTCAAGATTTTTCCAGTGCTTAGATGGCGAGGGCTGGGTTCCTCATATAGCCAGATAATGTGCATACCTCACTTGGATCTTCCATGACTCGAGGTAGACCCTTGAACTTTGCTCATTCCACCAAGGCTCAGACTCCAGGCCTTCCGAAATGTATTTCTAGCCACTTCAGGACATATCCAGGGTCCTCGACGATGAATAGGCGACTTTTCAGGGTCTCCTTTGTTCTTCCTTGGAGCGCGTTACCTAAACGCGACCAGTTCCGGATTGGCTGAAGTCGGATGCCTTCGAAATTTCAACCATTCTTGGCTGGTACGGTTGAAGTGTGGCAGCTCGATCGCATGCCTTGAAATGACTCGTTATGAGGTCTGGAAAAGCTTGACCGTTGCCGGGGACTAACTCTTGGATGTCATTATTCCTGTCCTCCAGAATGCCAACCATTCTTCACTGACGCGGTTGTAGTGCAGCGCATTCTTGAAATTAGTCAATTCTGACTTTTCCAAAAGCCTGGCCATTACATGCCTTAACTCTTGGATGTCATCATTCCTGGTGTAGTGGTCATGTTGCATCACCTTCTTTTCCTTAACCGGTTTCCTTTGACTGAGCCATGATATAAGCTTCCGAACTTGTTTCCAAGAATTCAAGTTCTGCTCGTCCCAATCATATCTTCGCTTCGCCTATTTCGAACGGACGCCTGATTCTCAGTAGCACGCCAAACCGCCTACGATATAGTGAACTGCTTAAAGTTAACTGTTTAGATCGAAGAACGTAAACGCCTCAGAGCGATACACTTAGAAAGATATGATGAAGTCAACGTAGAAAGATACGCGACGATTCGGAGAGAGACAATGAGACTCTTCAAACGCAAAAAACGCGAATGGCAGATAACTCGGATCGAAAAAATCCTAGAAAACTCTAGAGCAAAGAACATCAGAGGTATGTATGTCGGCATAAATTCAATTAGAAATGGCTACCGAGGGAGAGCCAAAGTAATTCGACTGTCTGGTAACTACAACAAACAATACCGTGACAAGATGGAAGCAGTACTTTGAAACCCTGCTCAATGTACACACCCATCAACCACAAATAAAAGCACCAGACGTACATTCAGCCGAGCCTCAGATCCAGAGCCATCTTTCGACGAAGTTGTAGACGCAATAAACCGATTGAAAAATACCAAAGCTTCCGGAGTCGACTGCATACCGGCAGAGCTTGTGGAGCATGGAGGAGAGGCAACTGCTCGAAAGATCCACCAGGTCATCCAAACAATATGGGATAAGGAAGTCACTCCGGAAGAATGGAAAACCTCAATAGTCGTTCCCATTTTCAAAAAAGGCGACAGATCTGACTGCGAAAACTACAGATGAATATCATTGCTCCCAACCGCATACAAAATATTAACAAATGTCATTCTGGCGAGAATCACACCGTAGTCCGAAGAGATACTGGGAGACTACCAATGTGGACTCCGTAGGAACCGGTCAACAAGCGGCCAAATGTTCACAATAAGACAACTGCTGGAAAAGAAGTGGGAATACGGAAAGACGGTTCACCAACTGTTCGTTGACTTCAAAAAAGCCTACGACTCAGTCGCAAGGCAAAGACTCCACCATATTGTAGTTGGGCTGGGAGACCCGAAAAAAGATGCCGCACTCATTCAAATTTGCATGAACGAAAACAAAGGGCGAGTTAGGAAAGAAAACCATCTCTCAACCATTTGAAATCCACGACGGACCAAAGCGGGGAGATGGTCTATCACCGTGTCTTTTTAACCTTGCGCACGAGTATGTCATCAGAAAGGTACAACACGACAACATGACCGGATCATCACTGAACGGCGTCACAAAAGTGCTCGCATATGCGGATGACATCTCCGTTCTGGGCGATAATCTAGAAACTGTTAGTAAAAAGCGGCAGAAGGGGTGGCCCTAGAAATGAACGAAGACAAAACACAATACATGATTACGGTGAGAGCAGGTGGACCTCAGGGAGCACATATAAACGTCAGGGGTAAGATATTTGAAAAGGTTAAAGAATTTAAATATCTGGGAACGATACTGACGGTCAGTAACGAAATGTCGAAGGAAATTAACAAAAGACTACACTCCGGCAACGCGAGTTGGCACGCAGTCAGTAAACTGCTGAAAACCAAAATGCCATCACGTAACATAAAGCTCCGTGTCTATAGAACCATAATCATCCCGATTGTTCTATATGGATGCGAAACATAGGCTCTCACTAAACGGGAAGAAAACAAATTCCGCGTATTCGAGAATAAAGTTTAGAGGGGTATCTTTGGAGGTAAATATGACGAGGAGGCAGGACAATGGAGGAAGCTCCATAACCACGAATTGAAAGAGCTATATCGCAAACCTACAATAGTGAGAGTAATCAAGTCGTGAAGATTAAGATGGGCCGGACTCGTGGCGCGAATGGGCAACGATAGGACCATGCATAAAATTCTTGACGGTAGACCAACGGTAAAGAGACTGGCCGGACGCCCGCGACGGAGATGGGAGGACAATGTTAGGTTTAACCTTGAGGAGGTCGGATCGAATGGTCAAGCGTGGAAGGAGAGTGCACGGGACAGGGAACGGTGGCGGAATCGAGTCGGTGAGGTCATGAACTTCCGGGTTCCTACAGGCCAATAAATAATAATAATAATTAAAGTTAACTGGCTGATCAAGGATATCTGAAAATAGATAAACCCACCATAATCCAATGTTGAGAAATGCCCTGTACACCTGGGGTGGCCAACCTTTCTGGAAGCAAGGGCCCAACTAGAATTTTCATAAACGTTACGGGCGCAGAAATGTTTAGTAATCATCATCATCATCATCATCATCGGCACTACAACCGGGAACCGGTCTTGGCCTTATTTAACAAGTCCTGAGGCCTGTTAAATTTTCCATAATGAGATGTTTTTTTCCGGGCAAGGTCATTACTCTTGCGCCAGAAGCTCCCCGACGGGGAATCGAACCCCGGTCTCCCGCCTGACAGGCCGGTATACTAACCACTATACTATCGAAGAGCCCCAATGTTTAATAATATTATATGTTTATTGTCAAAGTCTGGCGCAAGACTAATGACCTTGCCCGGGAAAAACAAATCATTATGGAAAATTTAACAAGCCTCATAACTTGCCAAATAAGGCCAAAACCGGTTCCCGGTTGTAGTGCCGATGATGATGATGATGATGATTGTCAAAGTCATTTTTTTCATAGATGGCAAAATGACCAGAAGTAGTAAAATAAAAACAACACCATCATCATCATCGGCACTACAATCGGGAACCGGTCTTGGCCTTATTTGGCAAGTCCTGAGGGCTTGTTAAATTTTCCATAATAATTGGTTTTTTCCGGGCGAGGTCATTAGTCTTGCGGCAGAGGCTACCCGACGGGGAAACGAACCCGGGTCTCCCTCTTACCACATGAAGGCGGGGGGGGGGGGGGGGGGGGGGAACTGAATGATACCGAACCCAATGGCGGGAAGTGCTCTGGGGTACACGCAAGAACAAAAGAGGGGAGTGAAACAACTTCGCTTTAAAGAATAGAGAATGTTTCTTCTTATACTATAAGGTCTTAGTTATAATTGATGAAAAAGACCTAAGTGATCCTTGAGCTTAAAAATAAAACTCAAATGTTT
Organism: Microdon myrmicae; assembly: GCA_963931805.1. NCBI lineage: Eukaryota > Metazoa > Arthropoda > Insecta > Diptera > Syrphidae > Microdon > Microdon myrmicae. Next base: position 218,322,260 of record OZ007496.1, on the reverse strand, counting down.
CACAAAATGTTTCACCTGTTATAATTGCTGACCCCGATATCGTATGGGCAATTGTCGTAAATATTGCGTTTTTCGGGAAACGAGTGATACATTTTTTTAATCTTATTTCTCCGAGGAAGGGTGAACCTATAGCGCTGAACCAGCGCTCTGAGAAGCTATTTTTTTTTCTCTGCCGGATCCATCAGCCAAACTCCGAAATATGCTCAAAGATTTCACGAAGCCTATAGCTTAATGGCGTGATATATCACCGGGCGGCTGACCCTTTCTACCACTCAGTGATTATGCCAAACTTTTCTGACAATTGGATGACAAGTCGCCAACACCTATGTTTTTTCTACATACTACATCGAAGCAAGATTGCTTTTATACTTTCGCAGTAAGTTACCATTTAATTCGATATTTACCTTTTAAAACCTAACTTCCGAATCAAGTGCAGAAGCATGCACAAATTTCAATAATTATAAGCTCTAACCGCTTCCCTTACATATTATTTCCTCAGCAATGTATCACCTGCTAGTCACAATATTACAACAAAACTTAAACGTTAACGACATCCATGATAGGTATTGCTATCCAACACAAACACCTGTGGACGAAAACATTATTCATGTGTTCGGTCAGTTGTCAGAAGCGTGAATAAGCTTATAGTTCTTTCATAATTCTCAGTTGGTTAATACAAAGTATGTGACTAATGTTTCAGTAATCAGCTTCCTCCAGTTCTGTCAAAGAGAAGGGAAATTCTTGCTGCCCGGAGAAAAATATGTATGAAAAGTTCTTTCTCCTCTGTAATCTCCCAAAATGTAATGTAATGTTTACTTCTCTTTTACTTCCAATCAGTAAAAAATCGACTTCAAGTTTCTATTTCAAACTTGAAACTATCACCCGATTAGGTTTCATTTATTATGAAGGGTAAATAAAACCAAGTGACTATCCTTCGAACTCCACCTACAGACTAAAGTCAATGCCCTCTTCGTCACAAGTCTCATGCCCACGCTTCTTGTTAATTCCATCGAAGTTGGTGCCCCAGGATCAGGCGTTGAACACTTTTCGTATCTGTGGCCAGTAAATAATTAATTACGCCAAGCGAAAGTGTAATTACCGCAATAATAATTACACAGTAGCAGAAAACTTTGCATCTACACCACCGGCTTTTGCGCTCCGCTCTCCCCCCGATATTGACGACCGAGAAAAAGAGAGAAAACCTGCGAATTCGCGTGTCGTTCGTTGAGTACCTCTTTTTGCCAGTCCCCGGGGAGCATTAATTATTCCGTTCTTTTGTTTTCCATACACATGCTCTTGCCTTATTTTTTCGTTTTTTACCTTCCGGATGCGTTCTAAGGATAAGCGCTCTCTATCGGTACACCGACGAATAAATGGTCCACTTGAGGTTCATCCGCAACTAAACTGGTACCCGTATAATGCGGGTGCTATTGCGTGCTACAAGACAACAGGTATAGTCTTCGTTTGAAGTTTACACTGAGTACTGCCTTAGGCTAAATTAAGCTGCTAAATCGATTGAGGTAACCTAGTTCGTGATTCACATCTCATCCCCTTTCTAACATTGGCCCTTCATGGGCTTGTTATTGTGGTGACTCGTGAAAATGAGGGGAATGGAATAAACTATAAATTTTATTAATTATCGCACCCGCACACACTTCGGTTGAGAGGCAATTATCACTGACAACCAGGTATCTATTGGATCCATTCGTATTGCCGATATGCCCGAAGGGGGGAGAGTGCCTGGTGCCATGTCATTTTTCATTTAAATTGGAATAATTTCTATACAAATGAGGTGCTAATCGTATACTACTCCATCAATTGCTTACGGATGCAGCTTGGCATAGGAATTTCAAATTGATTGCTGGTAGATTGTTGCGGAAGGTCGTAGGAGATAAGACCGCTTCGAAATTCCCGGGAAGTTTTGTCGTTAGGCTAAATATAGGGGCGGACTACATTTAACTGCTATGATTTATTGTCTTGTGTGGGAAAGAGCTTCTAGAAAATATGATGTATACCAATTCGAGTAAGCCACAGATAGTTAGCTGTGCAGCATGTGTCTTATATGCAGACGTATCTGTGGTTTTACTTGGGTTGCATCACGGTGCCTTTGGGTCGAAAAGATGAATTGAATCAACAAAACAATCAAATTTGCGGTCAGCGCAAAAAATTATACACCAAAGATAAGTAACAATTACGAAATATAGGTGTATTAGAAACTTTTCTTTCGAAAGGTCAATTTGTGAGATTTATCATAAGCTTAGTTGGTTATAATATATTAACGAGGGTAGGTCAATAAGTCCTTAGAAACGCCTACGATGGCGCTAGTAGCATCGCTATACTCTGTTGTTTAGTAAGAATTATTCCTCACTAGGAACCGTATTTGCTCTCAGCTGAGAACTTTTGGAGGCCATGCGTCGCAACCCAGATGAGTTTCTGGGCAGATTAGTGACCCTAGATGAAACATAGATACACCACTACACTCCCAAAACGAAAGAACAGTCAACACAGTGGATTGTTAAAAGTGAACGGGCTCCAAGGAAGGTAAAGACAGTGAAATCAGTTGGAAAGATTATGGGTACTCAAAACACAGTAGCACGTGGTATTATCTTCATTGACTATTTGGAAAAGAGACAGACGATAACTGGACAGTATTATGCGTCATTATTAGGTCAGCTAAATGAGAAAATAAAAGAAAATCGTCCCCGTTTTCTAAAGACTTATTGACTTGCCCTCGTAGTTATATAAAATAGTTGGTACATATTGAGTTATTTAGTATCGTGAGAAAGTAGTTAGCTTTTCCCTGTTATAATTTATAAAACGAAAGTAATATTACATTAGATAGAAATCAATTCTAGGATTAAAAAGAAAAATATAATAAACGTTAAAACATTCAGTGTGTTAAAGAGTGAAAGGATATACCAGGGTAGAATGTCACTTCAAATTGGCCAAGATTTTGGAGTGACCCTGTGGGGGTATAAGGTGAGATGATGTGCCAACGTATGGCACGTATTCCTTATATCTCCCATCGATCCGTGGGAAGGTATTTGTTCGAATAATCACGTCCGAAAAGTGTTGCTCGTAACCCCAGGTTTGTCGTATAGCCATTCGTCTCTCAAAATGCGGCATCGATTTATGTTCACCTTTATTGAGGAATGTGTAATTGTAAACATTTATGGGACGCACGTCCACTTCCTGGTTGTACCGAATCCGATGCGCATATTGGACGACATCTTCTTCGAGTGGATAGATAAATAAACGATTGAAGTCTAATTCGAATAAGTGAGTTAAGACACCAAAGTAATCAATAAAAAAGATAACAGATAGCACTGCCAGCAAGCGTTTTAATTTATTGAAAATATTCACTAGTGAGAACATTCCGATGCGGTCACACAACACATAACTCAGATAATATTTCTAATAATTATTAATCGTCACTTTCAACCACACAACGTACTGGTTGAAACGACTTATTTCGCATAAAAGTAGGATGTCCGCGGACGAGCGTGTGCATGAGTATGCACACGCGGCGGCAATTAGCGACACCACCTCCCTTGGTTAAACACGTTAATCGACTGACTTAAAAAGGGAAGAAATTGGATACAACCAAAAGAGAACATACTTCTGCTCTCTCATTGCCATGTCCTTCGATGTGTGGTAGGTTACATCGGTAATCTGATGATCGAAGAGAGCGGTACAATAAGAGAACAGAAACACGATGTACGATTATCCTAGGGGTGGATTTGGTTGTATGTGCCTGAATCAATGTAGTTCTGAGCCGAACCCGTTGACCTGATTCGGTAGTATGGTGAGTTCAGTGTACATTGATCCATACGAAGACAGAACTGAGAAAGAGAGGGGAATTGAGCTGATGATATTCACCTGCAAAAAGAGAACATTGATCCCCAGCGAATGAAGTGTCTGGAGAAAAGCCGAAGTAACGCTCGGGAAATATTATCACGTGATTCAATCGAATGTGGTGATAAATTCCCCAAGCGGATCTGCAATGATGCGACAACTTCGTCCGGCTCGATTTGGTTGTCGCTAATCGACATGGACACGAGTTGCCGTATGGCAAAAAAGGTAAGCTAAACTCATTTATGCATTGTCTGCGTGGTACAATGAGTTTAGCTATGTGTCCTTGGTGGAAACATGCTTTGCAGGTGAACAGGTAATTAGGGGGAAATGGGGTTGGTTTGACGCGCTGAAAGGCGGTCGAAATTAGGTAGGAAATGTTGGTTGGAATTGTGGGTTGTTTCTCATGTAGGATAGAGAAACCCCCCACAACCCTTAAAAATTCAGTGTGATGAATTTTCCAAAAACGTTATCCAAAAATACTTCAGTGTACTTTAATTTAATTTGTTGGCGACTGTTGCTGAAAAGAAAAGAAACTAAAATTGTAGACGGCGCTTTCTTCAGCGACGTCTCAGTCTTTCCTTCCCTTTGTTGTGTGGCCGGCACTGGCCGGCCAACGATGTTTGGATTTTCAAATTGGTGGATTGTACTTTCAGAGCCGGACTCTGCTCTGGACGAACGGCCGTTGGTGTCTTGCCGAGTACAATTCACTGCGACCTGCGAAAACAAAAAGTAGAAAGTGCCACGACCAACCGAATCACGAGGATACGATTGCCCCCAACGATCAAAGTGGAGATGAAAGCGAAACAAGCAAAAAAAAACACGCCGTTTACAATTAGCTTAATTTCTAATTCTTTATTTATTTTTTGAAATGTTCAAAAATTATTTCTCTTGCAACTGGTCTCGTTTAAACCATTTAAGGAAGAGTTCCTGTGACGACTCCCACTGTTTTAAAAAAAAAATGGGGTGGCGAGAGGCCGACTTTAGGGAGACAAGGACAAATGTGTCCTTCATCTTGTCTCTGGCTTCTGGTCATCTTGGAATAACCAGAATCACACACAGCAGTGAGGATGTTGGGGTCGGTCTCAAGATATCTGAAAAGAAAGGGGAAGGAGGTATCTTCTAAGGATAGTTAGTTGAAGAGGGGGATGGTGGGAAAGAAATCGTACAAGACCGGTGGGTCTTGAGTGCGGTAGTAAACACAGATCACGTCTTTGACGTCTGATAATTTGCGTTTTGGTCGGTGTTTTTTTATTTTTATTTTTTTTTTGTTTCGGTAGGAAGGTGGAAATCTTTGCATACTCTTGCCGTTTTTTCACCGTTTGCTCGGTGCGTGTGTGTGTGTGTTTGTGCTGTCTTGTACTATGTGTGCGTGTTTGTAGTGTGTCAGCAGTAGACCCTATGGGATGGGTCCAGGAATCCTCTATTATAAAGGAGAATGTTGTTGGGAAGAGTGCTTTCTTCAGTTTTGTACTGAAGAAGAAATTGTGGTGGTCTGATCCGAAGAGATCGAAAGATAAAAGGGTTAAGAACGCAGGACTCCAGTACAAGTGGGTTCTTGCTGTTCTGAATGCTTTCGAGGTACTTGTATGCTAATTGTAGCAAGTACTCGTCGATCGGGATAATGTAGGCGCCTTCGTATAGGTAGGTAAAGGAGAGTTAGGGTAATGGCGACCGTCAGGCCTTCTAGAGTCGTTGCTGCATTTTCTGAGGAGTTTTCTTTCGGAAACTCGAAGTCTTTCCATTTGGGCCGGAGATATGCAGGACCACATGGGAAAGGCGTATAATATTCCAAATCGAATTAGCTGCTTATAGCAGAGAAGCTTAACTTTGGTGTCAACTTCGTTGCTCCACTTCAAGATGTTGTGCAGGTGCTTAGACCGACCGAGGCCCCTTTTAAGAAGGTGGGTCACATGTTTGATGAAATTCATTTTTAGGGTATAGATGACCCCAAGATATTTCATCCTGTCCTGTAGTCTAATCGTAGTACCTCCTATTTGTATTCGGATATTCTGTGGATATCGAGAAGTAGGTTGGGAGTGCTTACTACTCAGAATTATAGCTACTGCTTTGGATGGGTTAAGTCGAATTTTCCAGCGACTGTAGTGATACAGTTCGTCTAGATGACGGTTGAGTCGGTTGGTTGCGAGTTTTGGGCTTTTAGATGACGTGTACACTAGGACGTCATCCACATAACATATCTAGTTTACTCTACCGTCCACAGGGAGAGGAATATCTGAGGTATACTCGTATATATTAAATAAGATGGGGCCTAGAATGGAGCCCTGTGGTACGCCTGCAGTGCTGTTGAAAGTTCGAGGAAGCTTTCCATTCACTCGAACTTGGAAGGTTCTGTTTAGAACGAACTGGTAGATGATACTACACAGCGTTTTACTAAGGGCAGTGTTCAGTAATTTAAAAACGAGACCTTCGATCTAGGTTGTGTCAAAAGCCGTTTCAATGTCCAGGCTCACCGCAATGGTGGGTTCCTTATTTTGGTAGTTGTATATAAATTTACTCCCATACATCTTTGAGGCTCGGTTTCAACATACGTCACCATGTAGTCAATTTATGTTAGAGAAAACTAGCGTTCATTCATTTTTTCTCTTCCGATGGAAACGCTCTAACTGTTTTGGCCTGAGGCTTTTTTTTATTCGCCTTTAGAGCCTGACTACAGAGTTTCCGCGATGATAGACTGAAAGTGACTATATTTCTCTCACGGTTCACATCTTAAAAAGATACTTTTCACATCTTAAAAAGATACTCCGGATTCTAAATTTATAACTTCACTTCTGTGGCAGAGTATTGATATGACATTGCACAGCATTTTATGACTTTCCTTCAAAAAACCAATGCCTTCACAACTCAGGCAGAAAAAAATTATTTTCCAATATCACAGATCCGTTGGTTTGAACTTGAGGCAATCCCAACAGATTACGTAATACATTCATAGTGGAGAACATAGCGCCAAAGGAGTACCGAAAAAAATATCAGCGCAATGTACCAGAGCATTAGCGTAGTAATCACAGGTGATGTAACGAATTATGACATTCTCGTATTACATGTATCTATTGTTTGATACGTGGGTGCTTTGGTTCTAACCTTTTTTGCAGTAGTACGAAGTAATTACCCCACCACCTTTGTCTTGTTGAGAAACCAATAGTATTATGTATACATATATAACACAAGTGTACAATTCCAAAACATAAAACATAAATTTACAATTTTCAAATTAAACATATTTAAATATAAAACATTCATTCATGTTTTCAAATTATACACATATAAAATATTAAACATAAAATTAAAATATAAAACATAAATTTGCATTTGAATGCGCAATTATATTTTCACATTCATAAACCAAAAACTTAAACAAAACCATACCTGTTGGAATAAATCATACCAGATAATGGTGAGATTGTATGATGTAGTTTCTCAGTGGAATTACGGTAGATCGACAACAAAAAAGAACCGGTGGCTTCGTATCAGGTGGGGTAGGAACTCAGTCGACAATAAGTCGTGAGAGAGTTTGCAAGTAGCCAAAAAAAAAAAAAATATATTAAAAAGCAATTAAAAACGCTTGTTCAATTACCGTTACGTTCAAGAACAAAATAAAATTGAAGTGAAGCGTCAATTTTTAAAATCGGCCGAGACAGTGGTCATGAACTTCCGAGTTTCTATAGGCCAATAAGAAGTAGTAGTAGTAACAGAAGCATATTTGTCAAATGGATCAAGATGGTAATATTCTATAACTCCTATAATTCTATCTCTAATCCTAATTATTCGCTGACCCTTGGTAGTATGTTCAATTGTCGATATGGAAAATGAAAAAAAAAAGGCATGGTGTCATACCCCAAGAGGTATCCAAACCATCTACAATCTACATCGGGTTCCATAATATACCGCAAAAATAAATGGAAAATTCATTAATTTTTAAATTAAACGACTAAAATGTCTTTCGAACATAGACGCATGCGTTCTTATTCTCCGTAGGCCGTACACGTACGACCCTTGCTCAACTGAATTTGCTTCCCCAATCAAGAAGCACGCATCAGTTTACGTTGAAAGTCAACTTACGACGCACAAATTAACGCAAAGATCTTCTTTAGCCGAATGTCACGAATATAGAATACTCGACCCTTATCATGTGTTCCATCGTCGTTCTAATATCCAGCAACATTTATATATATATATATATATATATATATATATATATATATATATATATATATATATATATATATATATATATATATATATACGAGGGTGTACTGAAAAATTCCCGACCTAACACAGATGCAAGACATGTAACTGATGCAAGAACAATAACTGTTCACGAAGGTGATTGCCTCCTCATTTAACGAAAATCTTTGTCCTCCCGTTTTGTGAGAGCCCGTAGGTCATTTACGACCCAAGGCCCACCTCTTCTGCCGGTTGCATGATGATTTGACAGTTTTTACTAACAGTTTCTAGATTATGGCCCAAAACGGCGATGTCATCCGCATATGCGAGCACTTGTGTGAGCCCGTTCAGGGATGATCCGGCCATGTTGTCGTCTTGTACCTTTCTGATGACATACTCGAGCACGAGGTTAAAAAGGCATGGTGATAGACCATCTCTCTGCTTTAGTCCGTCCTGGATTTCGAATGGTTCCGAGAGGTGGTTTTCTTTGTTTTCGTTCATGCAAATTTGAATGAGTCCGGCATCTTTTTTCGGGACTCCCAAGCTCAACTACAATATGGTAGAGTCTTTGCCTTGCGACTGAGTCGTAGGCTTTTTTGAAGTCAACGAACAGTTGGTGAACCGTCTTTCCGTATTCCCACTTCTTTTCCAGCAGTTGTCTTATTGTGAACATTTGGTCGCTTGTTGACCGGTTCCTACGGAATCCACATTGGTAGTCTCCCAGTATTTCTTCTGCATTCGGTGTGATTCTCGCCAGAATATTTTGTATGCGGTTGGGAGCAATGATATTCCTCTGTAGTTTTCGCAGTCAGATCTGTCGCCTTTTTTGAAAATGGGGATGACTATTGAGGTTTTCCATTCTTCCGGAGTGACTTCCATATCCCATATTGTTTGGATGAGCTGGTGGATCTTTCGAGCGGTTGCCTCTCCTCCATGCTCCACAAGCTCTGCCGGTATCCAGTCGATTCCGGGAGTCTTGTTGTTTTTCAATCGGTTTATTGCGTCTACAACTTCGTTGAGAGACGGCTCTGGTATCTGAGGCTCGGCTGTATGTACGCTTGGTGCAATTATCTATGGTTGATGGGTGCGTACATTGAGCAGGTTTTCAAAGTACTGCTTCCATCTTGTCACGATATTGTTTGTTTCTGTGACCAGACAGCCGTTTGCGTCTCGAATTATTTTGACTCTCTCTCGGTAGCCATTTCTAATTGAATTTATGCCGACATACACACCTCTGATGTTCTTTGCCCTAGAATTTTCTAGGATTTTTTCGATCCGAGTCTCCTTCCATTCGCGTTGTTTGCGTTTGAAGAGTCTCATTGTCTCTCTCCGAATTGTCGCGTATCTTTCTGCGTTGACTTCATCATATCTTTCTAAGTGGATCACTCTGAGGTGTTTACGTTCTTCGATCTTCGCCCTGCACTCATCGTCAAACCAAGGTTTGGACTTAATTGTTTTCTTAAATCCTAATACCTTTTGGGCTGTTTGTTTGATTGTGTCTCTGATCGATGTCCATTTAGTGTCCACACTATTAGCTTCCTCTTCCTCACTGCTCGCATTCTCTAGAATGCTAAATCTATTCGTTAGTTCGTCTTGATATTCAGCCCTTTTGCGTGGGTCTTTTAGTTTATCAGTGTCGAACTTTTTGCTTGTCTCCCGTGACAGCCCATGTGGGATTGCTGCGAGGCTACTCCTGATTTTGCCCATCACTAGAAGATGATCGGAGTCGCAGTCTGCTCCTCTATATGATCTTACGTCAAGGATATTGGAGTGGTGTCTTTTGTCTACATATATATATATATATATATATATATATATATATATATATATATATATATATATATATCATCATCATCATCATTGGCACTACAACCGGGATCCGATCTTGGCCTTATTTAACAAGTCTCGAGACTTGTTAAATTTTCCATAATAATTTATTTTTACGGGCAAGGTTATTAGCCTTGCGCCAATATATGTATATATATATGTATATATTTATATATATTTTTATATATATATTTATATATATATTTATATATATATTTATATATATATTTATATATATATTTATATATATATGTATTATTACTTATTATTACTGATTAATGTTAAGGTTTCTTTATGGCAACCGAAACTAAATGGGATTCTACTTTAAGATCTAGTTGCATTATTATTGATAATTACATATGGCTTCGTACGTTTACCACATATTCATATGCAAACGAACCTTTATCCATCCAAAGACCTAAACCTAAATACGATACTTGATCGTAGGCCACATCATAATCGTCACGCATATATTTCTGATATCCCTTAAGGCTTTTCTACCTGACATATGCAAAAAAAAAAAACCAAATAAAAATTGCACGTAAACTGTCTGCAGGTGAACTTTCGATCCACGTAGGACACATTTTTTCCACGCACCTTATATTCTGGTGACAGCGTTCAGAGCCTTGTTAATTTGCTCCCGACAAGATCAACACGATCGAATTGCCTTTAGCCTCTTGCAATTTTGTATACACGGATTAACTTAATTTCTCGCTACACTCGTTCATAATTTCTGATGCGGATTGACATGTGTATGTAAATGTTGTTATAGCTCGAACCACCTGCTCGGTAGCCCCAAAGGCGCTAATCTGACGTCGTTGCCAACACACTGATTCTGAAATGTGAACCCTTCATCGAATCCATCACTTGTCAAAGATGACTGTTGTATCTTTCCAATTTCCACACACCAAAAAGACACGAACACTCGAGCACCTCAAGGTTAATTGCTTCTCATACGGAAAAACCCATCCGGTCGAATATCCAAAGAACTTCCAGCTTATGTTATGTACTCGCACGCCATCCAGTTAGACGGACAGATAGACATGTGAATCGTAAGATCAACGAAACAACAACAAAGGCAAAAAAATAAACCGCACTTCCGTCATTTAGTCGCAACTCATCCGTGTACATCTATTCAAGATATCGCCGTAAGCTGCAAGTACCCATTTCAATGGCACTTGAGACTCATACTCCAGACTCAACGAGAAAACAAAGCCACTCTCGAAAGTGGGTACCTAACTCAGGCTTCATTCATCTCAAGCAGGCGAGAAAATTTTGGCAATCCTCAAAAAAAGCTCATCGTGAATGTGCACTCAAGACGGGCACGATCCACCATAAAGCTATCGCATAAATAGATCCTCTTAGGAGTATTGTACTTACCGTCTTTCGGTGGACTCGCACAGGGTGGCGCGTAACTGCCGAGATGATAGCCAGGTGTGTATGAATTCTGATGCATGGGCGGGAATGGGTAACCTAACGCACTACGAGGACTTGGAAAACCGGTATCTTGTCCACCTTGGGGTCCGAAATGTTGATAGCCACTTCGGATAGCACCGTACCTGCAAAATAAAAGGCGAATTATATCATATTACTTAAGCATATGCATTTATTATAGAAGTGTATCGATAGATCTGTAGTTAAGAACCATATTTAAAGTGTTTTGGAAAAATTAGTGCGTGGTGTTTTCGTTATGTGAATATACGTATGTTGTAAACATTAATATTAGCCACAGTCATCGGGCTTGCACACGAACATTTTATAAATTCCACTTGATACAGCCGTCGCGTCATATTAATGCGTTTTTTGATTTCAATCTTTTTATATAGTACATCAAACTTCACCGTGCCGTAGTATCTGCAGGCCACCCCAACCTTACTCAAATCTCATCACGGCGAAAAAAACTTCATTGTTTGGGAGACATCGGCTTTAAACAATAAAAAATAAGCAACGACTTTCACATGTAAGGCCAAAGTTTTCTAAATTCAATCTTAGGTAATTTTTAAGGAGATAGTGGTAATTTGATTGCCTAAATGTCACAATTGTGCAAACTTGTGTATTGAACTTGCATATATACAGTTGGATTCATGGTGTAGCTTATTCCGTGCTTCATATTCATTGAAGCATGGTAACTCAACGTTAGCTCATCGTTTTGCAAAGCGTGATCTTAATCAAGAGGCAAGGACAGCCAAAGATCGGAAAGGTGAGTTTTCATATCCAATTCTTGTAGGAAGCAATTGCTCGATGATTAGTCAGAGATCACAAAATTGTAAAATTGCATATAGCATTTAATTTACATAATATAGCTCTAGAATGAACAAGTATGTAATATAAAACTATTGGATTTTATCCATCCATCCAAATTCATGATTTTTATGTTTATTTTAAGACTTTATTTGACATGGTTCAGACTGTGCGAATTGGGTCAATATAGAGGTGAATTCTTAAAGCCTCTCTCATGGAAACCCAGGTCGCCGGGGGCGAAAAACTCAAAGATGTATAGATAAATTTGTATGTATGTTAATAAAAACTTCCCATCAAGGTCTCAGAGTTTCCGGCGAGTCGTTATGGATGTTTGTGGTCTGTCAGAACACATCACATATCGTGCTGGACAATTCTTCGGTTTAACTGCGAGTTTTAAACGTACTCATCAGTGACAGCGGTCCGAATTCTGTCTTTGGGCATAGTAAGTAGCTCATAATAAGAGATTCCTTTTATCATACGTAGTTACGAATAGACTATGTCCTGGAAAAAAATGTTATTATCTGCCTGATCTTAAAGACAGTGTTCGGGCACACACCGAGTAGCAGTAGGTCCAATATATACATGAAGCTATTACCCCAAGGTATATCGGTTTTAAAAACGATTTCATTGAGCCACCATTCTTTTTGTCACACTATTGGATTCGCAATTATTTCTCTATGAATCGAATGTGAAAATATCCATCTTATTAACAAGAAATTTGGCAAAAATGGAAAAATCTGAATATCTGAATATCCTTTGAAAAATCGATATTACGAGAGCAGGTCAATAAGTCTTTAGAAAAAGAAAGAAAAACATTTTTTTTTTATTTATCAACAAAATCTTCTAGTTCAATACAAGTTGGAAGATGTCCCTCCAATTTTGTTAAGCTTTCGGAAAAGTATGATTGTGGCGGTTTCTTAAAATAAGCATTTGTGTGTGTGATGACCTTTTTATTTTATGTCAACCGTTGTCCACTGAGCCTTTTTTCTTTTTAATTTGAATATAAAAAGAAGTCATTCGGGGCTAGATCTACTGAATATGGTGGATGTTCTATCAATCCAAACTTCAATTCCTCAATTGTAGCCATTGAAACTGCGCACATAAACACTCGTGCATTATCCTGAAGAAAGAGGACTTTTTTTTTCTTCAAATGAGGACGATTTTGCATTATTTTCTCATTTAGCTGTCCTAATAATGACGCATACACTTATCGTCTGTCCCTTTTCCAAATAGTCAATGAAGATAATACCACGTGCATCCCAAAACACAGTAGCCATAACCTTTCCAGCTGATTTCACCGTCTTTGCCTTCTTTGGAGCCCGCTCGCCTTTAACAATCCACTGCTTTGACTGTTCTTTCATCTCGGCAGTATAGTGGTGTATCCATGCTTCGTCTACAGTTACTAATCTACGCAAAAACTCGTCTGGTTTGCGATATATGCGCTCCAAAAGAGCCTTAGAAGAGACCACGCGGTTGCCTTTGTTCTCAGCTGAAAGCAAATGCGGCACACATCTCGCAGGTATTTTTTACATATCCAATTTATCAGATATCTCCAAGGTAATTATATATATTATATGTGACAGACAGATATCTGCAAGGTAATTATATATATTATAAAACAGACCACTAGCGACGCTACGAGCCCCATCTCTTAGGTTTTCTAAATACTTATTGAACTGCTCTCGTGCCAATGTAAGTACTTTGGAAACAAATATATGGAATGTCAAGTTAATACGAAGTTTTTGAATATGGTGATTTTCAACGCAAAGTTCTTAAATGCAAAGTTCTTGAATGTAAATTTCTTGAATGCAAGGTTTTTGAATACAAACTTTTTAGAAACAAAGTTATTAAATATGAGGATGAATCAAATTTAAACGGGAATTTTACTCTTTCGCTTAGCAACAAGTTCCGTGCTAGATAATCTTGTGCGTGGCTGCTGTTTGGTTTATGAAGAATAGGTGGACCGGCTTGGCTAGCGGTCGCGGTCGACTTTGTAGTCAGTACAGCCATGACCGAGCAAGGCCCTCAAATTAGGCCTGAGTTTCTGTGATTACCTCCTCATTCGACCCAAATCTCTTACCACTCTGCCATTTCTCCAGGTTTGGAAAAACGGAATAGTCGCAGGGGGGTAAATCTGGAGAATATGATGGATGAGGTAGCAGTTCGCACCCCAATTTATGAATTTTGCTTTATCGTCCTTAATCAGCTCAGGAAATTCAATTCTTTCCATTTCATATTCGTAAAATTCACGAGGATACTTTCAATGGCTGTCAAACACCAAGTAAATGGTTGCTCAATCTTTGACGACAGTAGTCTATTTGAAGACGGCAGTTGATGGAAGCAGTGTTGCTTTTAAAGTTACTGCGCGAAAAATCCAAACAATTACTAATTTATCAAACTGCCGTCGTAATAAAGCAGCTCCATATCGCTCTGCAAAGGAATATGTTGGCAACAAGTCCCACAGGGAACAAATTTAAGTCTTAGCCCAAAAGGTATATTGAGGAGTATTGAGGAGGATCCTCACATTATGATTTGGACATTATTTTCACATTATTACCGAAAATAAATATGATGTGTCACTAGTCAACACCCCGTTCAAACGGAATAAAATAATATTTGAACGACTACGTGAAGATAAAATTTCTAGTCAAACATCTTATACTCGAGATTTTTATATTTATATCATTTTCCATTTCATTTTAATTTGGAAATTGTGTATACAAAAAATTTGCCTTCAATCACTTCAGATTCGGATAGTTCAATGACTTCAGATTGAAATACCAGATTCAACTATAAACGGTAATTTCCTTTTATACATTTATTGAATAATGTTACACACTAACTATACTATCAACATTTTTCAATATAGTCTCTTGCGTTCTAAGCACTTTTGCCACCGATTTGTAAGCTTTAAATCCCTTGTTCGTAGAAAGATTTAGATCGAGTAGTTACTCAATTGCGCACGTGTTCCTCGAGTTTTTCATTACTTTCGAATTTGTTTCCTCCAAGCGGTTTCTTCAACGGTGCAAACAAAACTCACTTAGTGACAAAAAATAGTCACAGGGAGACAAGTCTGGGCTATAAGGAGGGTGTTCACGGGTTTCCCAGCCCATTTCTTCCAATGTATTCCTTACTAAGAACGCGGTGTGAGGCCTGGCGTTGTCATGAAGAAGGATGACATCTCGAATGGGTATACCTCGTACTTCCATAGCTGATATCCCCTTCTGATTATATTTCTCCAACAGTTAACCGTTAAGGTCTCGAACAGCACGATGTTGTCATTTGTACGACTTGTCCTTGGGCGTCGAACATTACTTTCGTCTTCGATACGTTCTCGCCCACTTTTAAATTCTCTGGTTCACGTATACGCACGATTCTGAGACAGCGTATCATCACCAAACTGTGCCTTCAACCGAGGAAAAATTTCCGAGGGTTTAACGCCTTTGTGGGGGTTCTCTATACCACATGGAGAACCAACCCACAATTCTAACCAACCCTGGCCGCTAACAGCGCGTCACCTTAACCCAATTCCCCATGCAAAATCTGCCTTTGTATACACCCCATACTTACCAGGAACCCATTTCCCCAGCTGAAATAAATGCATATTCCAATTTACAACGGAATATTAATCATTTCCCTCAATTACATCACCCCACATACGTTTTCCCAAATTTGCTTCCGTCAACTTCCTACTTAAGTTATATTTTCTCTCTGTGACCAAGCAATCTTAATTACCCCGAAATTCATATGCCATAACAAACGCATATCCAAATCCTCAACGGAACATTACCAACTAACTAAGCCGCGCAAATTTCCCCGAAATTATTTCGGTTAACATTTCTATCTAAACGATATCCCTTGCTTGCACCCAAGCAATTTCAATTTCCCGGTATACACAACCAACGAATCCAACTTAGCTTATACGGCAAGGATTCGCTGGAACTAAATTCCTATGCAGGCATAGCAACTCTTCCACTAAATTCTTGGTAAATGACAATGAGTTTACGACGCCACTGCCACAACGCAATGAATTCTTGACTTCACGAGTCAGTCGTCATCCAACTACCGCCGCGCGCACATCAAGAGTCGCCTTATAACCGCCGCGATCACATGGGGGCATGCAACCCCCCGTGTGTAAAGTAAAGTCGAGCCGCATCGCGTGAGTCCGCTGCGCGAGTTCTAATTTAAGTGAACGTTTAAAATGAGTGCTGCGTACGTTACCTGGTCCCCTTGTTAATTGCTTAACTTTATTCAGTAAATATATGTACCGAGTTTGAATTAAAGCTAAACATTTTCAGATAAAATAGAACAGAAAAACAGTAACCATAAACACTTTCAATTGTGAAATATGTGCTGAGTTTTAAACTACGTGTAAACACAACTTGCCATGTGCACAAATAAATTCAAATAAGAATCGTCAAATAAAAGAACTAATAAACAATAGAATAATTTATACCCGATCCCGTGTGTTTCATTTTCCGGGCTGCGTCCGATTGTTCTTATTTCATTCAGCCCCTTTGGGTGAACTTTCCGCAGTTCTAATTCGGTGAGTTTTTACTTCTCCTTTTGGCTTGGTGAACAATCTCCGGCGACGCAATCGTTGGTGGAAGTGTAGTAAATCCATGTCCCTGCCGACATCGACCCCTCCCCCACACCTTCATTTGTTAAAATTTTTACAATAATCCGTTGCGCAACAGACGTATGTACCTCTTGCTCGCTCACGGCTGTACTGACTACAAAGTCGATAGCGACCGCTAGCCAAGCCGCTCCCCCTATTCTTCATAAACCAAACAATAGCCACGCACAAGATTATCTACCTCGCAACTCACTGTTAAGCAACAAAGTAAAATTACCGTTTATTTTCGATTCACCCTCGTATATATTAATACCCTATGTTATGTTATATATAATATAAAGCGGAGAAGAATACAGTATCTAAATATCACATGTAGTCCAAGATGATTTTAAATATAATTAAACTAATATATCACGAAAATAGGTTTCCTAAAAACATCGACAACAACTTGTTAGCCGAAGCTAAACGTCCAACAATTGATGGAACGTGTAGAAATAATATCTATTATTTGGAAGGAATAAAAATTTGGAAAAACGCTGGACTAAGTGTGTTGAGCTAAAAGAAGACTATCTGGAGAAATAAAATCCTTATTTACCGAAAAAAAAACTTTTATTCAAAAAGTCACCGACTTATCATACTGCCCTCGTACTATGCTCATCTCCCTGTATCTACTCTATTATAAATCATATATCCTGTCAAAATACTGGGAATTAACCAAAATCCAAAGACTGTAAAAATCCTTTTCGTGGCTAAGTTAGCACAACTGTCCCCTAACCTGCTGTGAATTGTGCACGATCGGTCATTTAGTATGTTTACAGTGTTCGATTTTGCCAGTTTGAGGCATTTCTAACAGATACACGCACAATATACAAGCTAATAGTGAAGAATCATTATCATCATCATCATTATCATCGGCACTACAACCGGAAGCCGGTCTTGGCCTTATTTAGCAAGTCCTGAGGCTTGTTAAATTTTCCATGATTGTTTTTATTTTCGGGCAAGGTTATTAGTCTTGCGCCAGAGGCTCCCTGATGGGGAATCTAAGCCCGGTCTCCCGCGCGACAGGCGGGTATACTAACCACTATACTATCGACGAGCCATGGTGAAGAATACCGCAAGAAATTCCAATAAACAATGCATCAAAGCAGTATACCATAACGATAACATAACAATTCCACATCAGTTGAGTGGACTTCAGTTTAGAAATCGAATTCGTACACGCGGTCGTGAGCCTGATGCTTCAATGCTTCCGTTTCATCGTGTGTTCAAATTACTCTCTTCACTATCACATCATTGATAAACGCAATAGGTTCATTTTAGTTGTACGATTTTTCGTGAATTTTCCTCAAAAACTCAATCGCGTAAAGGTCGCTGCTACAACGAGTCAATTCCAACTCCACATTCATAAAACGCATTATAACTATTCGGTTTGGCCGTTGAAGTTGATGCATGCCGGGCTTATCCCACGATTTTCTCCGCTTTAGGGTGTCGCAGTGGATACACGCTTCCTTCTCGTCACGATTCAATGCAAAAACCCTTGTAATTTTGCCATTGAAGTAGTTATGTCTTTACCGCTCCCCGAATAACGTTCGACCGGCGACATTTTTCCGAACATCTTTCATATACCGTCGACTGGATACAGATCAACCACCCACCTTCTGAAATTGTTGTCCTTGGCGATTTTAATGTGCACAATTCCGACTGGTTGTTTCATTCTAACAGAACCGACGAGGCTGGGAGGCTGGCGGAGATGTTTGCTGTAAGCCACAACTTGACTCAACTCGTGGGGGAGCCAACGCAAGTGCTGCATGCTCGAGGCGATTATGCGAACACCCTGGATCTGTTTTTGACTTCCGAACCGAGTATTTATACCGTAGAGGTTTCTGCGCCACTGGGAAACTCAGATCACTCCTTAGTATCTGTCGCGCAAGCACTTGCATATCAAGCGAATAACCGGCCTAGGCAGCTTCGCCATGTATGGAAGTATAGGGCTGCTAACTGGGAGGATATGCGAGATTTCTTTGCCTCCTTTCCATGGTCGGAGGTGTGCTCCGGAAATTCCGATGTTAACGCTTGCGCGGAGTCGGTATCACAGATTATTCTTCTGGGGATGGAGATGTATATTCCACATTCCATCAAACGAAGTTCGTCTGATAAACCTTGGTTTGACAAAAAATGCGAGCAGATTACAGCGGCAAAAAATAGAGCTTTTAAGCAATGGCGCTCCAATCCCACCGATGTTAACAGAATGAATTTTGTTAGGATCAGAAACGCGTGCAACCAGGCGACTGATACCGCGAAGAAGGCTCACAACGACAGAGTTGATCAATAAGCTCCTTCGGTGCACAACTGGTTTGCGCTACTTCGGGTCAATGGCAAAGGCTGTCAGCGGTAACTTCGCATCCTCCTCTTTCCCTCCGTTGGTCACAGACAGCGGGACGTTAGTCACGAATCCAAAGGATAAAGCTAATGTGTTCGCGAATTTATCTTCTGCGAATTCCAACCTCGATCCTGGCCTTTTGGAGCCGCCTGTGATCTCGCCGGTACAGTCTTCCATGCGGGATGTGAGATTTCATCCGCGCACTATTCAACGCATTCTACGTGAACTGGATTGTAGGAAGGCAACCGGCCCGGACAGAATACCAGCAATAGGCCTTAAGAGCTGTGCTCCAGAACTATCGCCGGTTCTTGGCAGACTCTTCCGCTTATCTTATGCACGGAGGACCTTTCCTGCCTGCTGGAAAATCGCTCGAGTTCAGCCAATCCCAAAGACGGGAAAAAAGTGTCTCCCACAAAATTACCGTCCGATAGCATTACTGTCTATTTTATCTAAGGTAATGGAAAAAGTCATCAATACAGAGTTGGTTAAATATTTGGAGTGCAACGGACTTCTGAATGATCGTCAATACGGATTCCGTGGCAGGCGGTCCACAGGAGACCTTCTGACACTTATAACCGATATATGGACATCTGCGATTGAACGACATGGTGAGTCAAGGGCGGTCGCATTGGATATCTCCAAGACTTTTAACCGCGTATGGCACGGAGCATTGCTGAGCAAACGTCATTCATATGGACTTTCCCAACAGCTTTGCGAGTGGACGAGGAGTTTCCTCGAGAATCGATCGATCCGGGTTGTTGTGGACGGCGAGTGTTCGGATCTGTATCCTATTAATTCCTATTAATTGCTTCACATAAATGATTTGTTGGAGACAACGGATAACAAAATGTTCAGTTTTGCGGATGATAGTACGCTTGTCTCCTCCTTTTCGAGTGATCGGCCGATTGGTGCATCAACGTCGCACCAGCTGAGATGTAGACAGATTGACTCTCTGAATCGGGATCTGGATCTGCAGTGGGGAAAGGACAATCTTGTCGACTTCAATGCAACGAAGACCCAGTATACAACATTTACAAAGAAAACTGGATCATCGGTTCCACAGCTGATGATGAATGGCCGGGCCCTCGAGGCTGGGGAAAGTTTGAAATTGCTCGGCGTGATGGTCTGTGGGAATGTATCATGGCATAAACACGTGTCGGATATCGCTAGATCAGCCTCAGGAAAACTGAGTTATCTTTTTAGAGCCAAAAAATATTTTACTCTGGCCCAACTTTTTCTCCTATATAAATCCCAAATTAGACCCGCGCTCGAATATTGCTCTCATGTTTGGAGCTCGGCTCCTAAACATACCCTCGTTATACTTGAGAGCGTACAGAAACGAGCGACCCGCCTGATCGGGGACTCGGCGCTGACGTCGGGACTACAGCCGCTATCACATCGAAGGCGCGTAGGCGACCTCTGTCTGTTTTACAGATATTATCACGGGTGTTGTTCTTCGGAGATTCTTGGCATTGCTCCACGAAATTCGGTTTATATGCGCTCCACAAGACAATCCGACGGATCGCACCCGTTTGTGGTTCATCTCCCGACGGCGCGAACATCCCTGTATCAGAACTCGTTCCGTTACAGAGCGGGGAAGCTGTGGAACTGCCGTCTCACGCGAGTGTTCCCGGAACGTTACAACCTGCAACTGTTCAAAAAGAACTGCAACAGTTATTTGATGGCATCTCGGGGCGCTCACTCGGCGCTATAGGTTCGCCTCTCCCGAGAAAAGTCTAATAAAAAAAAATAAAAAATACACGGAGCTCGACGTTTTGTTTGGGTTGAGTTCGTACGAAACCTACTTTCTTATGGCCTCGAGGCGGTTTCAAATCGCGTGTTGAATCTGTGGCGTTTCTAATAGATACACACATAATATACAAGAAAATAGTGAAGAACACCGAAAGAAATTCGAATAAGCAAAGCAGCAGAGCCGTATACCATAGCGATAACATAACAATTCCACATCAGTTCATGGTACTTGAGTTTGAATTCGTCCATATTCCATTGATGATATCATTAATTTTAGCATTAGATACTTTTTTCCACACAGAGTGACGGGTGTCAATACCATACTAACACAGGGGTTGATATCGTTGGTAAGGAAGTAACAAGGGGAAAAGTGATGAGCACCCGGTTGGTTGATAACATGCGGTCAATGGAGAATAGTAATCTACTTCTTGCGGATTCGACAGTCTACTTGACGCTTCCCAGTACCAATATCTACAACGTCACATCTCTAACATAATAATAATTATAATTAACCTTTACATGCTAATCATTATGAATTATCATTAACGTTTATATTACACACAAACACACATTCGTACTTGAAACTTAATCAGCTATTAGTCACAAACACATTCATACATACTTGATACACAAACAGCTAGCGTCCCAGATCTATCTCTTTGCTAGTTTCTTAGAGTCTGTCCAATATTTACTCTTTAATAAAGAACATTAAACTATCAGTGAGGGTCTTTATTTAAATACAGCATACTATAACAGATTTGAGAAGTAGTTTTCTTTTATTTCGGGGGTTGTAGCTTAGTGGGGCTACCACCCTAGTTATTGTCTTAACACTATGAGCCTTAAAATTCATGTTTCCTAAGGAATCAAAGAGCTGAACACTAGCAAATCAGCTAATTCGAATGGTATTCCCTTTATACTTTCTAAGAGATATTTTTCTTCGGCGACTAAACTGGCACATAAACTATTCCATATGTCCCATTCAACCGGTCAGTTTCCTAGAAATTCCAAATGAGCAAGATCCAACCGATACTAAAAAGGTAGACTTCTGGCTCTTCTAATATACACGAACACGCAAATCATTGTGAGAAATACTACCAAGAAAAAAAACTACAAATTTAGCCATCAGTATCCCAATAAAAAGAATAATCCTATAGCAATAAATACCATAGTAGTCAAGAATAATACGTCGTCTACTACACTCATCAGTGGTCTGCTGTGATTTGCAAAACGCTTTCTTCGCTATAGGTAAACAATTTACTTTTTTCTATAGAGCCCTAGCGGTAATTTCTGTTTTGTCGAATATTGTGGAGCCGTTGACTAACTGCCAGCTCTCGAAATATCTGAAGATAAACGACCTCTTAACCTCCTAAGTTACCACTAACTAGGGCATCGTAGTAATGAATCCAAGGAGATCTGATGACATACTCTCGCACTTTGCTCTGATATTTAATGGGTACTCCAAAATCCCCTTTTGTAGCCGTGAGTGTAAAAAAAAAGCTTATAGAAAAATGGAGCCACTTTATCCCCTGCATAAATGAAAGCAAGAATGTTAAACATCTTAAAAGCAGTCGTCAGAAATTGACACCCAGTTCCATTGTCGAGCTTACTTTCTAATGGTGTTGACGATATACTGATTCAGCGAATAAAAGGCTATTTTAGGACCCTCAACCAAGTAATTTTAATTGGCGTTAAATCTCCGTGCAATTAAGGGTGCAGTATGGGTATATTTTAAAGATTTCTTTTAATAGTAAAATTTATTTTGACGATAAGCTAATTTTATACATTAATGTGTATATACTGTAGTATACTTTTTTTTTCAAGTATGTTATAGCGGGGATTGAGCAAGCTTAAGGCAACCCTGTTTAAAAGTGTTTCACATGATTTCTCAGCTCTGCAACATCTGAACCAAACAATTCTAAATTCTGATTAAAATATAAGTTACTCGCTATGTCCGGTAGTAAATCAAAAAAAGGTTAATTTATAATTTTATTACGAGACGTATATACATATGTGTAGAACAATATGTGAACATTTTAGCCCGATCTGTTGAATAGTTTTTACGTAATCGCATCGAAAGGTGTTGTTTCGAGATAAACGTGTTTAAAGTTTCTTTATTAGTATTTTCCGGAAAGTTGAAAAAAAATTGATTCTGAAAAATGAGTTTCTCCACCTCGTCCACCTAAATAAGACGTTGGAAACTATTTCTAATGGTATCTAGTACATGATTTTAGAAAATCGATTTTTTTGAAAAAAAAAAAAAAAAAACATTATATTCTTCATTTTTATAAAAGCCCTCTTGACTATTACTTGCAATTCATCCGCCAATTCCAATGACAGCAGCACATTGAGTCATACTTCTTCGAACATGATCGAGCACCCTCTTCGAACCTCATTACTAACAATAGGGTATCTTCAATCATTGAGTTTCGACTACAACAAGATCGAGAATACTAACCGAATAAGATGCCTCTAAACACAATATTGCCTCTTGTCATCAACGAGTAGTCGCAATGTAAACCCCCTGCCGATTATCGACAATTATATTATCGAAGCCAAGAAACTACCAATTTTCGGAAGTTTTAATTCGACTGATAATTGGAACATATTTCATACATACTATAATATTTGTCAAATTTGTAAATGTAAAAAAAGCAGTCAAATGTATAATGTTTCTTAAGAGATGCAAGAAATACTTTAGCCAATCTGGCCTGGTTATATATAATATTTAGTCAGTACCTATAACATCACTGCATATTTTCGTTTGGCTGCAAAAACTAGCAATGAATATACTTAGGAAAACTGTCGCGAGCAGGTTATAAATTAAGTGTATCCTGCCCATTCATTTTCCATACAGTTGCTAACTAACCGCCGACGAGTCAGCACGTGCGCTTCTGCCTTGTGATCAGTACCATCGGATCAATTGTGCAATTCGTTTGGGGTTTCTTTAGTAAACACAAGATACCCAATGGCACTACCGTTTCACACATCAAATCTTCTGTGGGATCCGAAGTAAACATCTTCATACACGCGCCCAAGTGTAGTACAGTGATATCTATGGAATTAGCCCCGTAGTGTGATAATTGTGGGGAGGTGTACAGTCCGGAAAGCCTCATACCCCCTCCTTTCCTTCTGACTTTTTTCCTCTTTTTCGCACCTCTGTTGCGTCCCTCACCCATCGATACCCTCGATTGATTTATAATCTTTGGAGAGTTTTTGGTATTTAAGTGGCGTAATATTCGCCATGAAATGGATGTGACCTGGATTTCGGCACGGATGGAGTGAGACACTTACTACAAGGGCATACTACCAGTAGTGGTTGCTTTTCGTCATCTATCGCTGGTTCCAACTTGCATCCTTTTCTGAGGCGATAATGGTTTTTTGTGTCAGGCCATTTCAAGAGAACGGGAATTTCACGTCGATCTTTGTAACATTCGCGGCCTAAGACGCAATTTCTCCTGTGTTTGCTCACGTCTGTAACCAGAAATCAACAATCCTTGCACTTAGCGTTACCCAAGTAATAACTGATACAAATATTTCTGATTTTACTATATCCGGTTATAACTTAGTGCCTTTGTTCTTCCATACCGTGGTCTAGCCAGATACATACGAAGTGATATTGCTTATCAGCTTCTGCCACAATATGGGCTCTGCTCCAATCCAGAATTTAATTCCTCGTGGCTAAAACTTCACGTTCGTAGGCATATCAAACATTATTATGTTTTTCTTTTCTTTCATTCTTTGTAGAAGCCCAAACTTGGATAAATCCTTTTACGAATTTGATGCTCTACCTGATTCTATCGATAGTATTTTGACCCGCACACTGGAATCGTTATTGCGGGTGATTTTAATCTACAAAACTCTCAGTGGGTTCGTCACTCCGGACACACAACAGCTGAAGGTCACTATGTTCAGCTCTTGCTGATTCAAATAATTTAACTCAACTCGTCAATGAGCCAACACGGGTACCAGATATAGGTGGTCATTCCACCAACACACTGGGCCTGTTTCTCACCTCCCACCCAAACAAACACATAATTGAAGTTTCTTCGATCTCAGGCACTTCAGACCACTGTGTCGTGTCAGTTAAATTTGCTCTAACCAAGAGCAACGCTAACGAGAAAGCTCCCAAAAGAACAGTACGGTTCTATGAGAAAGCCAACTGGGAAGGTCTGAGCGACTTTTTTGAGAAGTTAAATTGATCGTTATCTTTCCTCAATAACGATGTTGACTCTATAGCGGACAGAGTGACAGACACGGTTCTACTTGACTAGCGAACCCTCATTCCACACAGGGTAAAGATATCAAACCCAAGAGAAATATGTGGTTCGATTCCGGGTGCAGGAAGGCTAAAGAGTTGAGCTTCCGGTTGCATAAATCAAACAAAACTTAGGAAAACCGGAAAAGATTCAGGAGAGCTAGAAGTGACTGCAATGTGCATATTCAACGCGCAAAGTTCTTGTATGGCCAAAGAGTGAGACAAAACTACCACACTCGCCCACAGGCAGCTGAAACTTCTTTGTGAAAAACATTCATTCAGTCTCTTCATCCATTCCTTCGCAAATATCGGCTGCGACAACTGCATTTTTGAGCACTCAGAACACCGATTTGGTGGGTCATCCGCCGTATAGTCCTGACTTGGCACCGAATGACTTCTTTTTATTCCCGTACGTAAAAAACAAACTGAGAGGTCAACGTTTTTCGACACCTGAAGAAGCGGTTGCTGCATTCAGAATGCATGTGTTGGAGATACCTCAATCAGAGTGGCAAAAGTGCTTCGACAATTGGTTCAAACGCATGCAAAAGTGTATAGATCTTCATGGGGAATATTTTGAAAAACAATAAAGTGATTTTCGATGATCAATATTTGTTTTTGTTCTCTAATCCCGAAATATAAAAGGCAACCCTCAAACGCATATGAACATTCCCCACCAAACTCTTCGAACATCAATACCAATCAGCTAATACAGTGAATTCCGACATCAACAAGATATATCAATGGGGATTATCTAACGGAGTAGACTTCAATGCCTTAAAAACTCAGTACTGTCTCTTCTCGTCAAAGACGAACCCCAACGTAAATACATTGTCTATGAACGGCATTTGCACCGACGAAGCCAAGGAATTATCAATCATCGGCACTTGTATTAATTCGACTCTTAATCGGAGTGGCCACATATTTGACGTTACGAAAAGTGCGGTCAAATGTATGGGGTTCCTTAAGAGATGCAAAAAGTAGTTCACTCCATCCAACCTGGCCACTATTTACAAGGCACTCCAAAATGAAGATCAACTCCCATATTTGGTCAGGCGCATCCAAAACTGCACTACTATTCCGTCCTTAGAACATAGGCGCAACGTATCATCTCTTTTTTATAGGTATTACCACGGTTGTTGCTCAACTGTACTTGCTCAATGTGTTCCGTCTCCTCAGACATTTTCCCGCGACACAATCTGAGAATGCGCATTAATTCACGTTGAAAGTCAACTTCAGGTGCACAAATAAACATAGAGAGTCATTCTTTAGCCGAACCACACGAATGTGGAATGCTCTACCTGATCATGTGTTTCCCCGTCATTGTAATGTCCAGGCATTCATCCAATGTACATGGATACCTTCTTTCCTTATCCACTTCCTTTCCTTTCGCTCGCGCTGTGCTCTGACATTTAAGGGTACTCCAAAATCCCCCTTTGTGCCCGTTAATGTAAAATAAAAAATAAAGATATGAGACGTGTGTGTGAAAAGGATGAAGAAGTACTTCCAAATGGACTCATCCACTGCGGGCGGAAGTACTAACTTAACTGGGTGACTGCATTCCACCCCTCCACATATCATCCCTCAATATTTGGCATTCGGAAAATGTCACAAGTAAACTTCAAACGTGTGAAAAACGTAGACAAGCATTCCTTAACATACTATATAGTACGTACCAGGTTACAGTAAGAGTTGGAACTCGGTATAAATATCGAAACTGGCGAAATGTAGATCATCTGCACATTTTCAGGCTACCTCTTCTTTGAACGGACTCCATAGGCTTTGTGTATGAGGTGGTAAGCGGTTGCCCTAGCCCTTACCTGATTTGGAGAATTGATCTACTTTCGTAAGCTCGGAGCATTATGTCTGATCTTTTAAGCCCGCCCACATTTAGCATCATTGTCTCCAGTGTCCCGTGTGCTGTCGCTGCCATCTTTGCTGCGTAGTGTATCTAATGCTTATAACTCGTACATGGTTCCCATATAACGCCTAAATATTCTATGACGGGGCTGGATTCGATTAATTTTTGCGTCAGTCAGTACCACTTCTGTTTTGCTCTCTGTTACTTCCAATCCTGTATTAGTGAGACTATCTGCGATCGTTTTTTTCGCCTAGTTGTATTTCTCACAGGTTTTTTGAATCGTTTTGTTGTTGTGACATTTGCTGAATAATCTGCAAAGCCTACGATCTCTACTCCTGGCGGTTTATTTACGTTTAGTGCTCCGTCGTATATAACGTTCCATAAGAGTGGTCCGAGACCTGAGCCCTATAATATCCTACTTCTCTCTTTACGTGATGTTTCTTTGGGCCATACTCTGTTTCATATAAAAACATCATAACTCCGGAATATGAGACGGCGACTTTTCTGCGACAAAGTTTGATTGATTGACCAATACTCGCGAATAAATTTACTACCATATTTACTCCAATAAAATGATATAGGGTTGCAGCACCTTGTATACATTTTAGGACGGCATAACTCTCGAAATGTGGAGTAACGCTACATAAATATCCAAAAACATTACAAAGCAAAGTAGGGGGACGCGACAATATATAAACTTGATGTATGTATCATAAGAGAGGAGAAATAATACATACAATTGTGACAGTTGTTGGAATTAGGATGAACCTATAAGTGATAGAAAAACCGTTATTGATGAAGCACAGGAGTGAACACATACAACTAGGATGTGCCACTGTCGTGGTAGATGATAGATGAAATCTGCCCGTCAAAAACCATGCTATTCCCATGTCTTCAAAAACAGGTAACTGGTTAACCAATTTACGGTGAATGGCTTTAATACAGATCCTTACTCGAAGACCCCTAAGTTCGCATTCGCTTAATAAGAATATGTAGCCACCATAAATGTACAATACCTCTTGACATGTTATATTCACCAGCCGCAATCTGCCATCTCCATAAATATCTTCCTGTCAAGACTACAAACCAAAGTCCTCTTTCTATTTAGAAATTCCCGCAATCATCCGGTAGTTCGCCCTCCAATAGAGACAAGCCATAGAAGTGAAAATAATGTATAAACCTTACTGCTTCTACACTTTAGGATACATAAGTCTTGCATATCTAATGTTAATACTGCCGAAGGGCTTTCCATTGGATCGACATTGGTTGCAGACCGTGTACTTCTTCGTAGAGATTTATTCGAAAACAAAAGTCGGCGACGGTCGGTGGAAGGTGTAGTTTCCTTCCTTTGTTCATCGATTTTCCTCCGCAGATACAACAACGAAATAAAGTCATAAAATGACGAAAAAAGTATAAAAAGTTGAAAACGAAACGAAATCAACGGCGTCCAACGGTTTCCTCAGCGCTCTCCTACTCACTTTATATTCTCCTCATCCTTGGCAAGGTGTTAAGCTAGCATGTCTATCTTTTAGAGTAGCAAGGCCCTAGTTGATCCTTATTGCAATAGCACGCAAATGCTGACCATTGCGTTTCGATAGTTAATTTTTTTCCCCTTTCAAATACATTCGCTATTAACAGGATGATGACGGACAGGAGGATACAAGGAGCGTTCGTGGCGATGTTACTCCTGCAGGAAATACTCGTACTTGGTGACAAATAAAACTTCACGAAATCTAGGAGTGGCAGATGCAGAATTCCCAGTGAAGGTTTATTTTATATATTTCATAACACTTTGCATCGATTATTGTTCCGGGAAACATAAGTAGATGTGAAAAGGACGCATGGAACTTGACAGTTTTAGTTGAGAAAAACCCACACAATGTTGCTTTTACGTCTGAGAATATCTCTCGTCCACCACAGAACTTTAAATAGAAATGAACTTTTGCTTCTAAGGTGGATTTAATATCATCTTTTGAAAACACGTACTGAGCTCTGCGTATTAGCCGGGAAATCAATAAATAAATCGAAAGTTAAAGAGATCTCATCAATAAAATGCCGGAAGAGGTGTTTGATAAAGGAACTAAGTATTGAACTAGGAATGGAACTGGGTATGGAACTAGGTGTGGAACTAAGTTTGAAACTAGGTATGGAACTTGGTATGGAACTAGGTGTGGGACTAGGTTTGGAACTAGGTATGGACCTAGGTATAGAACTAGGTATGGCACTAGGTATGGAACTAGGTACGGAAGGTGTGGAAGTAGGTTTGGAACTTTAGGACGCCGTAAAAAAATGCTCACGTACTTTCACATTTCAAAGCGCAGTATGGAACAATTTTAAATAATCCTTCAACATTTAGTATATAAGTGCCCAACAAAAAAAAAAACTAAGAAATGTTATTTGATAAAAACATCTCGTGTAAACATTGTACAGTTTTACCATCTGTGCCTAGTATTTGGAGCTAGACGCTTTTTGTGGAAGATCCTAAATATTCGAATTAAATGTGTTGAGCTAATTGACGTCAAACAAAAAAAAATATATCAACGATCATAACAAAAATTAGAAGGAAAGTTCAAGCTGAGTAAAATGGTTATTCAAAAGGAGAAAATAAACGATCTAGAAAAAGAAGGCGAAATGTATTATAATAAAAAAGAATAAAAGTAAATTAATGAAAAAATATAAAAGAAATGAACTAAAAATATAATAAGACGATATTAAATTAAATAACACCTTAATAAAAATCAAAGAAGCTATCAAACCAATTTTTAATAAAGAGTAATTAAATTACATTATTAAAAATAAACTATTAAAATAATTAAGTAGAAGGATAGAAAAATAAGAAGAAGAAGAAAGAATAATCGGGGGAACTAAAAAGGCGAAGAAAAAAGTCAAAACAAATTCAGTAGAACCAAACTTATTAAATAGCAATAATAAATATAAGTATAATTAAATAAAATAAATCACTTTTCGTACGGAATAATTGACTTCCCAGGTTTCCTTCCAGTATAGAAATATATATGCTGTAGGAAGATATCCCTTCGAAGGCAATACTACATACAGAATAACTTTTTCAGATTTTTGCCAAAATCAGACATTTAATCGCATTCAATACAAATGTGAGGAAAAATAAATCCATTATTTGTTCACTAGATGTTTTAACAAATACAAATTCCGATAAGTCACATTCCGTACTATCAAAAATTCGTTGACAGTTTTTTTTAATGCCGATTCAGTTGTTAGGTACAGGGCTTCTTACACCCATGATGAAACCAATTAGAAAATTCGCTGATCTAACAATTTTACTTATATAAACGTGAACTTGTAACCCAGGGAGCTAACAATGTGAGTGTTTATGCTCTCAATACTATCGAACCTGTGGGGAAGAAGTAATGTACCTGGTTCACTTCTTCCACCATCAGAAATACCGTCAAATACAAAACACGATCACCGGAAACAATGACAGAACATAGGAACACCCAGGGAAGTTGTGGCACGCTGAAAGAAACACAAGGTTCGTGTACGTTAATGTTTTAATCTCTTTAATTGAAAGTTTTTATAACTATGAAACATGGACTTTCCACTCAATTCGTCGTGTCACATTTTACAATTTGATATGTTACTTTAAGCGATAACTCACAACAATTCGTTTTACTTTATATGTGCTACTGTACGCGCAACCTACTCACTCGACTCGAATTCCGTGTATCGTTTACACACCGTACCAGTGCCGGTACGGTGGATAACGGGCCACCCGCCCGCCTTGATGGTTATATTACTATAGCGTTAAGCAAGGATAGTGAAGAAGGTGAATTGAACACACGATGAAACGGTTGAAAAGCGAAGCAGTGAAGAATCAGACTACTGACCGTATCTAGAATTTGATTTCCAAACTCGACTATATTCCACTGATGTGAATTATTTTAATTTATCGCTTGGTATACGGTTCTGATGTATTTTTCTTATTCGATTTTTCGTTCGGTGTTCTTCACTATTTTTGACTGTGAATTGTGTGTATCTGTTAGAGTTGCCACACCACCCCCTTCCCAGAAACTTCGTTACGATCAGATTCGGTTCGAGCGACGAGCGAGCGAACGAGAGAATGTCGGAGCAAGCCAAGCGAGTGTGCCTTGGTGCTCTATGCAGAAGTAATGATTGCGTGTGTGAAGTTCTGTTTACTACGGGGAGTGTGTGTGTGTGCTGCGTCGTGTACAGACCACGTCGTAGTCACCAATTATAGCGTTAAGCAACGATAGTGAAGAAGGTGAATTGAACACACGATGAAACGGTTGAAAAGCGAAGCAGTGAAGCATCAGACTACTGACCGTGTTTTGAATTTGATTTCCAAACTCGACTATATTCCACTGATGTGAATTATTTTAATTTATCGCTTGGTATACGGTTCTGATGTATTTTTCTTATTCGATTTTTCGTTCGGTGTTCTTCACTATTTTTGACTGTGAATTGTGTGTATCTGTTAGAGTTGCCACATTACGACTCAGCGATATCTTGCTCGTGCAGAGCTCACTCGCTAATCGTGATCGTGGTGGTATGCGCGCATGGCTCTTTCATGGATGAGAACGAACCCAGAACAAAGAAAGGGCATAAAGTGTATTCATGGGATACGATTTCGGTAAAGCAAATAAAACCGAACTCGTCTGATGCTAATGGGATCTTTGTTGGAAATGTGCGTCGCGGCTAAACAAAGAGACGACGATGCGATGTGGAGATGTGCTAATGGGTTTTAGCTAGGTTACTGGGAAATGGTGTTTATGGCATCGCTAGTACGGGTAGGTATTGAATTCCTATTTGCATTTGTTAATGCTGTAGGATTTAATTGATGCCAAGAGACGTGGAATGCGTATTTGCTTTGGTCCCTTGGGTGTAAGTCGCCAACCAATGTGTATGTAGGGAACATTGTTGTACACATGGCGCGACTGGGAAAATAGACGGCGCAAAATTTATGGTCCCTGTCATGACGGTTACATTGTATGCAAACCGAATCATTTTGTTTACAGAAATTTGTCTGGTACCGGAGGTGCCGAATTGGTTCGGAATTCCAGATAAGTAAAGCAAGAAATCTTACGGAAAATTGTATGCGAAAAGATGCATGAAAAGGTAAGTTTTCTTTACAGGGACTTTTTAAGATCATAAATTTGATCTATATGATGCGTGAAGCATTTTCAGGTACTAATGCGATTGCATTAGTGAAGTTAGGAAATTGGCTGAATGTTATGGGGATTTTACGGTAAGTAGACAGTGGGGTTTGGCAGAACCGCCACAAACCCATTTACGAGGACTTTTTGTTGCGTCGATTCCGTTCCCTTAATTCCAATGTTAAAGATACACCTCCCACAGGTAAACCGTTGTTTTTATTTGACAGTCGTTTGAGTGAGTCGATGAGAGTGTTTTTATGAAAATGGACAAAATTGAGTATCGAGCTGTCATTAAATGTTTGTTTTTGAAAGGCAATACGCCTACGAAAACCAAAGATGAGTTGGACTATGTGTATGGGGACTCTGCACCATCATTTACCACCGTGAAATTTTAAGCAGATGAATTTAAATGTGGCTGTGAGAGCTTGGGAGACGATGAACGTTTGGGACATCCAAAAACTGCAACAACTGACAGTTCACCAAATGGTGCTAGACGACCGCCGAATTAAAATGGGAATCGGCTCCAAAAAAAGCAAAAACTATCGACTCACTCAAACGACTGTCAAATAAAAACTACCCGCCCAAAATCGCTGAAATTTTGGTGAGTAACAGTCAAAAGATAGACAACAACATTCACCACCACACTTCTTACGACTCTAATGAACCCATTTCGCGAATGCTGCGGAGGGCAAACTCCTACCCTACCTCTGTCGATTTCAACTTTACCTCTACTGCTCTCAAACTTCATCTCCTCTCTTTCCCCTCCTGACCTCACCTACTCCCCGTCCACACTCTTACATCCTGTACTAAGCGAGGTGAATGAATGAGTGATAATTGATGGATAAACCCAATAACCAACTCGTCAAACATACCCCCCCCCCCCCCCTCTTTTTTTTTCTTTTTAATCATAGTTTATATATATAAGAATAGTTTTAAGTTAGTTGTTAAGTTTTATCGCATGTACTAAGCTAAGATTCTGCCCTCACTAAACACTAAACACTAGCTTTTATTAAGAAGTGTCGCTTTCTTCACGTTGAGGTCGGAAACTTTTCAGCACACTCTCGTATATAGAAAGAATAATACAAAAGAGAAATAAAAAAAGGAATACAAAAAATAAAACAGAAACAAACAAACTATAAAAGCTGAAATTTTCTTCTTTCTTTACCAAAATGAAATGACATTTTTTTTAGTAAATAATCAATTATTTTCCACTGATACTTAAAATTAAAAGTAATTCATTCAGAGAGCTAGCGAAAAGCCAGTAAATTAGATTAAGAAATATCATTGTAAAATTTCCTTTAGCATTTAATCTAGAACCGTAAGAATAATTTTCTTTTGCTGTTTTTTTTTTTTCAAAATAAACGCGATATAAAAGAGTTCCACGCTCATGTAATTCGACTGAGGAACGGAAAAGTACGTTTACCCATTCGTCTGCAATTGCCCTTTAGGCAGGGTACTCCTGGTTGAGAGATTTAAGGGAGTAACAATTTCTTGATAGCGATACAAGTTAGTAATTTAGTCTAATACCACGATAACCGGCAGTGTGTAAATGTCCCAAGACTACTTGAATATATTTTATCTAGAAAGAACTACCTGTCACTAATACATGACTGCCGAAGTGCAGTCACAATTACCAAATTGACTTGAGCATTGTTTGACGATATCTGCAGAATTGGGAAACACACGATATGTTCAATGTTGTAAGACAAATTCAATAAAAAAGGGGATGGTAGTTGATGGACAAAATCCAGTACATACAGGGCAAAGTCTCTGCTTTCAACCCGGCGAAAGCCAGGGCGATCCTTGTCCCCTTTTAATCCAAGTTGACATGCAGGCCCCACGTGACACCCCTGGATAGATACTTTGGCACCAGCCAAGTAGTGAACCAATGTATGCAGCGACATCTTGCGAAAGGTTGGCGCAAGGCTAATAGCCTCGCCTGGAAAAACCAATTATTATGGACAATTTAACAAGTCTCGGATATGGACCGGATACGGGTGGAGAGACTTGCCAAATAAGGCCAAGACGGGATCCCGGTTGTAGTGCTGATGATGATGATGTTGACGTTTTCTTAGCTGCTTGCGGAATAAGTAGGAACTCGATTATCTTAACGAGGACGGTAACTGGTTGCGCAACAGAGGCTCAGGTTTCTCTTCTTGACTTTGAAAAAACCTCTCATCCAACGTTTCTGATGAGGCTACATTGTATTCTTTGATTGCATTGTCGTCGGGTGACTATTTGGGGCGATTTATCCACAAATGGGATAATGGTGCTTTTTGTTTTTGAGAATGTCAATAGTGAGAATTATGGAAACATGATCATGGATTTCTTTTTACCGAAGCTAGAAGCTCATTCATCGTTCTCATCACACACCCGGTTCCAACACGACGGAGCGATTCCACACAGCCTCAGACCTTCGGGATGCTTTCCCTAAAACATTGATCAGTCGATTTAGAGACATTCAAAGGCCACCTAGGTCACCAGGCTGGATCCTGAAGGATTATTTTCCAATCAAAAAAAAGAAAAGGATTTTCAAAGCGGACCTCAAAGAAAATATTTGCCATGAAATAACTTTCAACCGAGCTTATTGCAGCGTTGGCGCAAAACACGAAACTCAGTTTGAAACAGTGCGCGCAAGGCAAACTGCAAACCTTTAGACGATATTCTTTTTAAAAAGTGAAATCCGCAAATCACTCTATATAAACATATTTTTAATAAAAATATTAATCAAGTTGGTTTTTTTATTCTATTTTAAAACCACATATCTGCCGTCACACACCCTTTACAATAAACTTACATATTCAAATTTGCCCAGTTAGTCTATTTTGCTGAAAATCGGGAAGTTTTATTTCAGCGTATATTTTTCTAATAGGTTTCAATAACTTTACCACCTTCTTGAATTGGCCATTTTCCCATAATTATAAAGTTCAAAGACTGAATGTATCAAATGATGAAGTGAGTGTCAAACATCTATTAATAATTAAATTAAGATTCTAATCGCAACACTCTTCAATAAAGTAATTACTTAAAGTCATAAAAATATATTTTAATATACTCGACGGTCCTAGTACGAGCAATAATGAAAAAAAAAGTTTCCAACCAAAATAAAATTATAAGCTAAAGATGCAGACCGGATCGTCTAAATTACTAGACTCAGTCACTATTAGCTTTGCTAATGTGTAATTTTAAATTACTTGTTAATAATAAATGATACTAAAAGGTACTTACAAATAATTTTTACAACAACTTCATCCATATTTTTACCCAAATTTTGTTCGAAACCGGATATAATTTCAATAAGATGGCTGCGATGCCACCTGTTAGTGTCATATTGACCTATTAACAGGGTTGAAGGGGAAGCCAACAATTATAAAAACCTTTAAAATCGTCCTGTAATTATGCCATACAAGCAATAATTGCTTAAATTGTTTATTTATTTTTGAATAACATCTCCAATACTAAAGAATGAGCAGAGTGACGGGTGCAGATATTTTTGGCCCTGCTGTTACAGTTGTAATGTATTATCAAAGTACTATTTACTGCTGTCGAATCGTGAAATGTTAAGTAAGCTGACAGTAATTATAGAATAATTACAAGTCATCCGTTTTTATTATTGGATGTGTGTTAGTAGCATTTCTCCTTATATATGCATATCTACAAGCTTGACCTTAACTACGAGTCAAGTCCATCCGGTGGGTAGACAGGAATAACAGTGTTTTAAGTATGTACCATTACATCTACATAAAAATAACTATACTCTCAGCGGAGAATACCTACAATCGTGTAGCCGACTATGGCGTTGTTTTGGAACTTTTCCGTCGAATATCTGTAGAGGAAAAATAGATTCTCTACTAGACTACAGAGACAAGGGATTAATCAAAAAGGTGGGTTTTTAGGGATGAATGCGCTCGAAAACGGTGAAATCGACCGCCAACCATATTTTGGTAAGCACACGGATTCAACATCGGTTACTTAGAATAACGAAACACAATAACCGGAGAGTATTTGCGTCATTACTGTGCTTGTTGACTGAAGAAATAAAAAAAAATTGTCCTGATGTGAAGATCTTTTTCAAAGAACTTATTGAACAATTTCCATTTCAATTGCATGCTTCTAAGACCCAATGCTGCCTTTCACCTGAAAAGAGTTAATCCCAGCGGCTTTGTTCCCCCAAAGCATTTCCTTTATTGGATAATAGAGGTCTTATACAGGACAATTCGGGAATCCCCATTATCTACCACGTTTTCCGGATAGCTAAGGACAAAAGAATTCGTCATAACTACAACATCGACAACTCCTCGGATCGTCTATGCTATAGTGCGGCGGAAGAAGAGCGTGACAAACAAAATGAATATGATTTTCAACCAACCTGGTGGTGGATAAA
Source organism: Microdon myrmicae (assembly GCA_963931805.1). Classification (NCBI taxonomy): domain Eukaryota; kingdom Metazoa; phylum Arthropoda; class Insecta; order Diptera; family Syrphidae; genus Microdon; species Microdon myrmicae. The sequence continues at coordinate 218,285,800 of OZ007496.1, read as the reverse complement.
TAAGGAAGAAAGGACTGCACGGCCCCATACTTATAACGCCTCATTGGCTAAACGGCATCTCCCTTCCGCCATCCGGATTCTACCTACTTCATCTCCGTTTCCCAATCTTTATTCGTCTTTTGTTCTTCCCAGTCAATTCTCTTAATTTTAAATTGTAGTATAGCTGGCTAACAAAAAATAAAAAAAGGTATATAACATATATATACAGGGAAAAAAAAAAAAAAAAAACCATTAAAATATTACTAGTTTCAAGTTTTTTATCTTTTTTACTTGATTATTACAACTTATGGTATTAAAATAATAAAACCAATAAATAATTGAACACCGAAAGGTGTTTGTAACTAGAATAATTTAGAGCGCTCGTGCAGGGTCAGTAAATTAGATTAAGAACAATTATAGTTAAAATAGGCTTAGCATTTAGTCTAAAATTGTAAAAAAAAATAAATGATATATCTTTTGTGGCTCCGCGATAGTATAGTGGTTAGTATACCCGCCTGTCACGTGGGAGACCGGGGTTCGATTCCCCGTCGGGGAGCCTCTGGCGCAAGACTAATGACCTTGCCCGGAAAAAAAAACAAATCATTATAGAAAATTTAACAAGCCTCAGAACTTGCTAAATAAGGCCAAGACCGGTTCCCGGTTGTAGTGCCAATGATGATGATGATATATCTTTTGTAAATAAATGCGTTTTCAATCAATCAATCAATCTGAGTTAATCCTGATCCGTACATCTACGGTAGTGCTCCGTCCAAATCAATATATTTTCACTCCTATATAGTGGTCTTATCCAACCGACAAAAACGGTTAGATACTTACAGCAACAAAACATACGCTCAAGTAGTTAGAGTTTCCTGAGAGATGGGAATCTTCCAAGCTCTCTTATGGGACCGTAAGCACAGCGTACTATTCGTGCCAGTTAGTATTTGGAAGTAAATATGATGAGGAGGCAGGATAATGGAGGAAACACCATAACCACGAATTGGAAGAACTATACCGCAAACCTACAATAGTGAGAGGAATCGAGTGGCGAAGATTAAGATGGGCCGGGCATTTGGCGCGAATGGGCAACGATAGGAACGTCCGTAGAATTCTTGACGGTAGACCAACGAGACCGGCAGGACGGCCGCGACGGAGATGGAAGGACAATGTAAGGTTTGACCTTGAGGAGAACGGTTCGGATGGTCAAGCGTGAAAGTAGACTGCACAGGACAGGGAACGATGGCGGAGTCGAGTCGGTGAGGTCATGAACTTCCAGATTCCTACAGGCTAATAAATAATAGTACTGTAGCGGTTTTACATTACTCCGTCTTTAATTTGAAATGTTGTGGCGCAATTTTATACCACAATAAAGTAAACACACTTCTTGAACGGAGCCAACGAAAATTTCCTGCTGCAGGAAAGCCACGCTAAACATTTACAATTTTCGAGAAACTCTGATGGCGTCGGGTTTGCTGAAGTTACCGTTAAGAATGAGGCTTCGACCACTCAATTGTGTTGGTCCACATGCGCCATTCATTTAATATTAATAATGGTGCTATAAAATGAATTTAAATTAAAGCTTTTTCCGTTAATGACTTTCCCTTTAATGTTGGTAGTGTTTTTATCTAACCAAAGTTTATCGGGCGTCTTACATTTGATATAATACAATGTGCAGTTCTAGAACGACAAGAATAAATTTCAATACTGTGTTAATATCAGAGCAAGCCTCCAGTTTTGGTATCTCTTTTGTAAACAGAAACTTGGAAAACCCGAATTATTTTTGTAATATTTCTCCGCTATAGAGTTTTGATTTCATACAAAATTGTAATTAGTCGTTTATTTCTTTAAGTAAGACTCATTTTGGCAAATACGAGTAAATGTAGTTACATGATGAAGACAAGTCACATGTACAAGCTACAAGACCATTATAATAAACTGAGAAAGAAAGTGACGAACTAGTTATGAGCATGATTTGAACCTAAACTATAAAAAATGTATACCCAAAGTATCAACACATCAGACCACGGGTCCGTGTACATAACAAGGGATATTAAAGCTTGAACCATCACATGAGTTATCCATTCCACCGACAAGCACCCAGCTGACACGATTGTACCGAATACCGGTTTTTGAATAAAATTAGGATTTTTCATAAGTTGCTTAGTTTGTTCGCTAGGTTTTAGTAAATGATTGCCGGTCCGCCGGAATTTAAGAGACACGACTAAATGTTTTTCGTTTAAGGGGGCCAAGAACCCGACACGCCACTAAATAGTTTCCGTTTAGGAATCAAGGGGACCGACCCCACTCGACTGAGACGCGAAGGACTTGATTGTCTTATTGGTTGGTTTATACCCCCCGAGTGGACGTTAAGCTGGTGTGCGCGCGACGATGGTAGAATGATGACTGATTAATGAAATGGAAAAAAAAGTCTATTCATCGCGTCGTGGCGGCTGAGTCATAGCAGAAATAAACTTGCTACCACTTCCGAGGAATTTCGAGGAGAGTGGCTATGCTCGCATAAGAATTCGGTTCCAGCGAATCCTCGCCGTACAAGCTGAGTTGGATTCGTTGGTTGTGTATACTAGGAAATTAAAATTGCCTGGGTGCATGCAAGGAATATCGTTTAGATAAGATATCAACCAAAGTAATTTCGGTGAAATGTATGCGGCTTGGTATAGTTGGTGGCGATGGTTAATGTTCCGTTGTGGATTTGTCGTTTTATTATGGCATATGAGTTTCGCGGAAATTAGGATTGCTTGGTGGCAAGGAGGGAATATGAATTAAGTAGACAATTGACCGAAGCGATTTTGGGAAAATGTATGCGGGGATGATTAGAATATATTCTGTTGAATTGTATTCTGTTGGGGGTTTGGGATGTATGCTATTGCGAATTTTGGGGGATTAGGTGCGCTCGCAGGTTTTGCATGTGCGTATATTTCAGGTTTGAATAGGGAGTTGGGCTGAGGTGACGCGCTGTTAGCGGTCAAGATTGGTCGGCATTGTGGGTTGGTTCTCCATGTGGTATAGAGGACCCCCACAACACAAATCAAAGGTAGATTTAATGTGGAAAACAAGAAAAACAATGAAAGAAAGTCTAGTGGAACAACAAACTAAATAGATAAATCACATCAAAAAAATCGACAAAGCCCAAAATGGGACCAATACTGTACTGGACAACTAGTGTTTCAATATCGATGAAGAATTGGCACAACCTAAAAGGAAATATAATCTAGTAAAGGTGATGAACTATGGACAATGGAATAGAGAATATAAGAGGAAGAACGAAGAGATCACAGAAAAAGGGTCTTTTCTGAAAAGGACCACTCGGATTGCCATTCCAATCCTATTGAAGACCTGACTAAACTGGCGCAAGATCATATTAGGTAGAAAGAATACACAATGAAGGAAGGATCGAAGAAGGAAAGGTTTACTGGAGCATGAAGAACATTTCTAGGAATAGTGTTCTAATATTATTGAAATGCTGACACAAGCGAAAGAGAAATTTAATACCATAAAGATAATAAACTGGACTAGTGGAGCCTACAGAAATAATGGGTATATCACGACAAAACATCCCCCGGAGCACGAAATGACATCAATACTGTGGAAAATTATCTCTCGATATCATTGAAGACGCAGCAAGGACGACAAACTATGGAAGAACGATAAATGGAAACTGAATGAAAGAAGAAAGATAGTCCGCTAGACCACGAAACCCGACCATCAGAACATTCAATGAATACTGTCCAACATTGTTGAAAAACTGACACAAAATGGAACCTAAATGTAATAAAAATAGTAGAATATGGAAAAACTACAAGTAGACTAGAAAGATAGGATAGTAGAAAGAAAACCCGTTGGGTCCCCAATAAAAGCTAATGGATCACTCAAGAAATATTGATCCAATAATGTTACACAACTAAAAGAAAGAACTAACGTAATGCGATAAAGGACATACACCATGTAGGAAGTGCTAAAGAAACTCACACATAGATTAAATGAAACTAGAAGAAAAGACCGATGGACCACAAAAAGATACTCCAGAAATACTGTTCCAATATCATTGAAAATTTGACACGAATTCAAAAGACTAAAACTTTTTAAACTATGAAAGAACGGAGCCTACAAGAAGAAGTGACGCAATATAAAAGAGAATCTAATACGTTAAGGATAACAAACTGACAGGACTACCAAAACTTAGAAGAAGAAAACGGATAGATTACGAAAAAAGATCTACTAGAATAGTGAGAAGGGACTGATACAATATTCGAGAAATAAAAGTACAATGTTATTGAAAATCAGACACAACCTAAAGGAAAACAGACTATGGTAAAGATAATACATTATTGTGGAAGGAGTACTGCAACATAGAAATAGATTGAATAATAGAAGAAAGGAGGACCGCTGGTCCACAAACACAAGCTAAAGGTGCGGTAAGCATGATAAAATGTATAATAATAAATTAAGAACCATTAACCATTAAGTACAGTGTTAAATTATTAGTGGAGAAGTGACACAATATTTAGAAAAATATGATGTCACTGCATGTATGACAAAATGTTGTCAAGAAAAGTTCAAAAGAACTCAAAGTGAATCTAGTGGGATTTAAAAAAATAATTGGTAGGTGACGAAAAGCGACTATTTGACCATGAAAAGGAAGTAATACAGAACTCGAGAAATACTGGTACGATAGCCTTAAGAAACCGACACAAACCAAAGGGAAATCGAATGTGATGAATAAGAAAAACTATGAAAGAACAAGTGGACCCCAGATGATATACAATATAGAAACGACTACTGAACCTAAGTAAAGAGTGGACAGAAGGTCCCTCCAAAGCATAAAGAAGCATTTGAAAATATGGTTCCATCACTGTTGAAAAACCGACATAATAAAAAGGCGCATAAAACGATAACCTATCGAGCGAGAACTAGTCGAAGCTACGAACGAATGGATACAGTAGCAAGGAAGGTCAGCTGAAGCATGATAAGGATTAACGCAATATGGTATAATAATTGTTGGAGAAATGTTATGTAATAAAAATGAAATACGCTGAATGTACCGAACTATTGCCGATTGACTAGTTTAAGCTACAGAAAGAATGGATAAAGTACAAAGGAAAGTACCCACAATGACAAACTGTGATTAATAGAGCACTAAATGGATATTATTCCAATATTACTGAAGAATTCACACAACCCGAAGGGAAGTAAAATAGGACAAATTTCATTAAGTAAGAAGAAAATACCAGTGGGCCCTGGAAAAAGAATACATAAGACAAGAGGAAGGCTAGACCCCGAAAAGGCGCTATTAGAGCAATCACGGGATTTTATTTTAAAACTGTTGGAGGACTTGTGGGGCTTTTCAGGGCCCGAAGAGCCAGGCATCGCTCGATCCCCACTATTCCAGGCGAACGACTTACCTCTCGGTCGAACTTCAGCAAGGTTGCGTAACCTTGCTACGGCATTTACCCCCAGCCAAATCGCTGGAATTAATACGGTTACCCAATCGGATAACTGTTTTGAATTTCTGTTAGGCAGCTTACCTATTCTGTAGGGGTTTTCCTTCCAAACCCCTTTTTCTCCGGCACCACCCCTGAAAACATTAAATCCACGGCAAAGCTTATCACCTTGCCGTGGCATCGAAAACTCACCCTCGGCCAGACATTATTTCCTAAAAAACATTAAGCCCACGGCAAAGCTTATCACCTTACCGTGACATCGAAAATTCACCCCCGAGACGTACATCATTCCCTAAGAAACATTAAGCCCACGGCAAAGCTTATCACCTTACCGTGGCATCGAAAATTCACCCCCGAGGCGTACATCATTTCCTAAAAAAAGCATAAGTCCATGGCAAAATCATCACATTGCCATGGCATCTGAAATCCTATCTTTAGGCATACATTCTGCCAGGGCAGCTTGTTTCCATAGCCTTACGCTATGGAAACAACATCAACAAAGAGTTCCTTGTTGACTCGTTTATTTGTTTGCCCATGGCACTTCTCGCACGCGGCTATTTGGTCCCATTGATTGGCTACCGCCGACAAGGTTTCTGCTGACGCAAACCAAACATGTCCCTGATTACCAGCAATCGCTGGCTTCCAATTATCGGTCCCCACGTTCGGAGACCGCACTCAAGCAACGATCAAGATGCAGCCAGAAAATGTTTACTTTCAACATCTGGCAATGGCTGCACCCTATGTTCGTTGCAATGTTTAATCATCGGCAACCGAAATGATGATTTATGGCCTTCCATTAGGATGACCAAATCTTCGTTTTGGGTTTTCACACCCCACATGCTAGTATTTACATTCTTAGAAAATGCACTAGCGATGTGCCTCCATCCACGGTCGCCGAACGATCGTATGCATGGCATACCCACACATGCGTAATGTATGACTACCCCGCCCGGTCCAATCACGATTAACTACTTCAAGTTAATCGTGTAACTCCGCCTCCTTGCCAGTTTCTTTCGGGGTTCTTTCCCTTTAATGACTTCCAATGGGATTAGTCAGAGTTACACCGTCATCGGAGTCGTACAAGTTCCGAAAGTACAGATCGATTGTCTTTTAAATTAAATTATATCGGAGTTATAACACCCAAAGGGTCGTGTCGGTAATCTACACGGAGTGTGTATTGAAGGACGAGTGACGTCAAGCGTCATATTGTGTGTTTTGTTTCCCCACTATGGGATATTTAGTTTTTTTTTTGTTCCACGTAACTTATCTGTGAATCCGTGAAGTAATATAAATTCAATAGTCGTCCACACCGTGTGCATTTATTAAGAACTCAAAAGATATCCGTGAAATGTGTCATTAGTTGTTGACAAAATATTTTTCATGTACATTTACTAGAACGTAACCATATCCGTAGAAGGTGTCATTAGTTGTATCGAAAAGATTTCCTTTACTTGTGACCAGTTACTGACGTAGATTAGAAAGTAAATAAAAACAGTAATAATATCAAAGTAAAATTGTTTTATATAAAGTAGTCGCACTAGCAATAAAAACACCAAACTATATCAAAATAAGAATTGTGTTGTAAAGTGGCCCTGTCAGTATTAGAAACATAGTGGAGTAATCAATAAATAAAGAAACATTATTTGAACATTAATCCGGTGATTTGTATTTATTTTTACCCTTTCGGAGCACGTTGTGCGGCTTTTAGAGAACTATCAGTGGAAGGTTAAGTGAACCCGCGTCGTACATGGCTGCTACTAAACCTTACCCCACATTGGTGACCTAAGGGTGAAGAACACGCAACGTTCGAACAACCAATCGATGCTAAACATCAGGCAACAGATAGAACACCTTCGTGACTCACAGAAGTGAAAACAACTAACAACAGCACCTGGCATACCAACATCATCGGACCAGGAACTGTCTGATTGACGAAGACACAACATCACCAGACACCATCCACGTCGACAACAACTGACAGGCACGTAAGAGATGTAATTTTTTTTTTCTGTTTTTATTAAAATATTTTGCGTTTAAATACTAATAACTCTAAGTTCCTTGTAAACTGAAACCTAACAAAATCAATTCGTTATTTTACCTTTCGGTGAGCTCCTTCAGAGCCAAATATAAATATAAATTATGTAATCAATTCTTCGCAGCATTTAAAAATTAAAAGAAAGTTTAGGTTTCACATTCAAAGATATACACATTGTATTTAATTAAACAAAGTGCGTAAACGAAATAAATCTTAAGTTTAACAAATTTTACTACTTTCGTAACAACAAAAATAACAAATTTAGAATAAACTAAATTAAATACGCAAAAGTGAACTAAATTTGAAACAATCGAATATGATGATTAGAACATAAGAACGTCCTACTGGTTTAAGGTGTTGCCACTACAAATATTTCGCCAAGATATATAAATCATACACTTAAATAATAAATTTGTTTCCTGCTTTCTTTTCAATCGTAATTTTTCTCACATAAACCAGTTGCATTACCTACGCAGGAAGCGTCAACATAAAAATTGAAATAAATTATCGGATTCTATGAAATTAAGCAATTAGTGTGATTCGCTAGATCAAAACAAAATATTCTATACCTTAAAAATTTTACTAATTTAGGAGTTACTTTAATTGGAAAAAGCGATACTGCATCTATTGACGAACACGCTCCTCAAGCGAGTATCTTTTCTCTCGAACGTCTGTTCTTTTTGCACAGAGACTAGCCCTTCTAAATTAGATTGTCGAATTGTTTAAAGAATCATATAAAGGGAAGAACACACACTAAACCATTAATAAAAACGCCTTATGCCAAGCGTGCATAATTTTTATTGCTCCTTATAATAAATATTGTAAACCCCTTCAGGGTACTGAATAACGTACAATTCGGTTTCGACAGTACACACAACTTCACGTCAACGCTCCTCAACTCTTTTACACACACACACGTCCGCGTAATAAATTTCTTTTTCCGCCTTCAATAATTTAGACTGAACATTAATTATTTTCAAATTAAGCTGTATAACAATACAGTTCTATTATTTTATTGGCGATTTTCACTCGCCCAATTTGAACTCTCAGCGACTCCTTTAGGTGCCACTTGACTCAGTCCAAGCCCTCCGCCTTCCTCTGCGACAACATCTCCGACCTCCAATCCCCCACTCGACTTTGTACGGTTCTTTGTGGGCTCCGAACCTCACAATCGCCTTCTTTTCATCGCTCTTCGACAGCACACACACTGCGACTTCTTTTGACTCACCGGCCTCCCTTCACCTTCTTCGCGTCCTCTTACGCCTTTAATCCCCGTTTCGCGTCATACAACCCATAATGGTCAACACGCGAAACACCATGGCCAGAAAGGCTCAGGAACAACCCGAGCCTCTTGAATTCCACGACGCCTCCAGCGTCGATTTCCCCACTGAGCAAGTCGGTGATGACCTAGACTTGCCCGTACCATCTACCCCGTTGGCACCCCCGGTTGCCCCCAGCGTCGTGAACCGACCCCAATCTTCTAACGCTCTCCCAACCTCTTCCAACGCCCCCGGTATCGGCCCTTTGCCAAATTCCGGCATTTTAATGCCCACAACTGGTGCCGGTACCTCACAACAACCCCAAAGACCTTCAGAGTCCCAAGAATTCCACGATGCTTCCAGCCTCGGGAATGGGATTCGTCACCCTAATATAGGACTTCCCCCCTTCGATGAGGAGGACCCAGACCTTTGGTTTGCAGTGGCAGACCGCATCTTCCAGGCCTCAGCCTTGCACGACGAACAACTTCGTGCAGTCGAGCTGTTGAAAGTGCTTGACCGCACTCAACGACCGCATGTTGCACACATAATAAGGTCGGCCAGCCGTAACCCGTATAGCAACATGCGTGAGGCTCTGCTCGACGTTTTGGACGAGCCTGGAAGTGTGCGGCAACAACGTTTGGCCGCTGTAACCAACTTATCTGGGATGAGACCATCTCTTTTCCTGACCCATTTACGCTCTATAGCGGGGACCAGGATTGGGGACGACCTGATAAAGCCTCACTTTTTGAGGTGTCTTCCCCAGCATGCCCGTTCGGCTCTTATAGCCCAACCCAATCAGAGTTTGGGCTATTTATCCAAAATTTCGGACGCAATTATGGAAAGCTCAGATCAGTATTCTGAGCCTCCTGCGTACCAAGTAGCGGCGGTTTCTCAACACGCCGCCCAGCCTGCACGGCACCCTCGTCTGCCTTTCTCAGCTCCTCAATTGGTCCCAACCCTCGATCCTCCTCAAAACCACCAGCCTCTTAGAAGGCCCGCCTCAACCAATTTCCCTCAGGGGAATCCAGAGGCAGGCCCCAACGCAATTAACCAGAGAGGTCCGCCACCACAATTAACCCCCGCTGACCTTCGGGCGCTCCAAACCTCACTCCTCCGCGAGATAACTCAATTGCGTGCGGAGGTGAGGAACAATCCTCGAAGCGCCCAGAATCGAGCCATGCCGAGCCGTCCTATTAATCGGCAAAATTACTCCCAAAATGCCCCTCAGAGGGCCTATATCCCTCAAAATGCCCCACAGAGGGCCAATCCCACCCAAAATGGCCCTCACCGGGCCAATCCCCAGCGAGCTCCGGCTCGACCTCCCCGTAACGGCAACGCCAATAGGCAGAATATACCAGATAATGCCGTTACTCTACCTTGGTGCGCCAATCACCAACGATATGGTGATCGCGCATTTAACTGCAAAGCGCCTTGTGGTTGGACACAACCTTCCACCAACCAGAGGCGCTCTTTAAACTAATTTTGCCGACCGACACCCTCGCGCAATCGGCCGGCACCCCTACGATAAGTCGCTTAACCATCCGGGATTCGAAACTGAATATCGCTTTTACTGTCGACACCGGCGCCGACATTTCAGTCCTCCCGCGATCGTTTGCTCCGCGTAACCGCGTGCCAGCCGCACTTAAATTGTCAGCTGCAAATAATACGCCGATACTTACCTACGGACGTAAAAAGCTGACACTTCAATTGGGTCTTTGTCGTCCGATCACTTGGCGTTTCGTCATTGCGGACGTAAACGAACCCCTGATAGGTTCCGACCTATTAGGTGCACATAATCTGTTGGTCGATTCGACCCATAACAGACTTGTGGCTCCAACCGCACCCCCCTTGCCCATGACGGCATCACCAGCGGCAACTTCAGGGGCCACAGAGTGCATAGACCCATTCCAGGTTATGGTACAGGAATTTGTGAGTACAACAATTCCTCTACCTAACCAGCGCCGACATAAAGCCACGGTGTTTCATCATATAGAAACACGTGGTCCCCCTGTGAGCCAGCGTCCACGTCGACTGGCTCCGGAAAAATTACGTGCGGCGCGCGCGGAGTTCGAGCATATGATCGAACTAGGTATCTGCCAACCGTCGGACAGTCCCTGGGCAAGCCCACTCCACTTAGTGAAGAAACGTTCTGGTGAGTGGCGCCCATGTGGCGATTACAGGCTGTTGAACGCAGCAACTGTCCCGGACAGATACCCAATTGCACACCTCTACGATTTTTCGTACAAGTTACGAGGGTGCAATGTCTTCACTACCCTGGATCTCACCAGGGCATACCATCAAATTCCGGTGGCACCAGAAGACATCCCCAAGACCGCAGTCATTACACCTTTCGGACTCTTCGAGTTCAAAGTGATGACTTTCGGCCTCAGGAATGCCGCACAGACATTCCAGCGATATATCGACACGGCTTTACGTGGTCTTAATTGCTGCCATGCTTATCTTGATGATATTCTCATCGCCTCCAAAGACCACGCCGAACATAAGCGCCACTTACGTCAGGTCCTAGAGCGCCTCCGTGAATTCGGTCTTGTCATCAACCCAGATAAGTGTCAATACGCCAAGGAGCAAATCACCTATCTGGGTTACGTCGTTGACAACCAGGGCATTCGCCCACTTCCAGACCGTGTGGAGGCCCTCACAAAGTATCCTCGACCAACAAACGTGAGTGAGCTTCGTCGATTTTTGGGCATGCTGAACTTCTACCGGCCTACCCTGAAGAATGCTGCCCAGATTCAAGCTCCGCTCAATGAATTTTTAAAAGGAGCTAAGCGCAATGATAAGCGCCCCATTAATTGGACAGAAGTCTCAGATCGAGCATTCCAACTGTCCAAAGAACAATTGGCAAATGCCACCTTACTCCGATACCCTCTCGAGGGAGCGGCACTTTCTATCCAATGCGACGCATCGGATACCGCAATCGGAGCCGTCCTTGAACAGGACATTGAAGGCCGCCCGGAACCACTTGGTTTCTTTTCAAGGAAACTGAGTCCCACTGAGCGACGTTACAGCGCCTACGACCGTGAATTACTCGCGATCTACAGCGCTGTTAAGTACTTCCGTCATATGATAGAAGGACGTTCGCTCTCAATTTTAACAGACCACAAGCCATTGGTCTATGCGTTCCGGAAGAAGTCGGGAAATGCCTCCCCCCGACAAGAGCGTCAATTAGACCTCATTGGGCAATATTCTACGGAGATCAGGCATATCTCCGGTAAACAGAACGTCACGGCGGACGCCCTTTCTCGAATCGATACGATTCATTTGCGTACCGCCTTGAATAACACTGACCTTGCCCTAGCTCAAGAGGAGGACGAACAGCTCAAGTCCCTCCTAACTGCCGACACGGCACTCCAGCTCAAGAAAATTACCCTTCGCGACCCTTTGGGCGAAATCTGGTGTGATGTCTCCACTGGAACCGCTAGACCTTACATTCCCGAGAAACTCCGTAAGGGCGTGTTCCAGGTTTACCACAACCCAGCCCACCCCAGCGGCCGAGCAACAGCCGCTGCTGTCCGTCGCAAATTCATTTGGCCCCGGATGAACAAAGATCTCACCGGTTGGGCCCGTGCTTGTCTCCAGTGCCAGCGCTGCAAGGTAGCGCGACACAATGTACTGGAGCCAGCGCAATTCAAGCTTCCCACGGCACGCTTCGCCCATGTCCACATAGACATAGTGGGACCGCTTACTCCATCAAGAGGATTTTCTTATATCCTCACTATGATGGATCGCTGCACGCGATGGCCAGAGGCGACACCCCTCCGGGCAGTTACTGCCGAATCAGTCGCCAAGGCCTTTTACTCAACTTGGGTCACACGCTTCGGTGTACCAACCACCATAACTTCGGACCGAGGTCCACAATTTGAGGCGACAATTTTTAGGCAGCTAACAAATCTTCTCGGCTGCCAAAGAAGTCGTACCACCGCCTACCACCCGCAATCAAATGGGATGATAGAGCGCTGGCACAGATCTCTAAAAGCCTCACTCATGTGTCATAATGACACACGATGGTTTGACGCCCTTCCAACTGTCCTCCTCGGCCTGAGGACAAGCATTAAGGAGGACCTGGGTGCTTCGGCAGCAGAGCTTACCTATGGTACCAACCTCCTTCTTCCAGGAGAACTTTTCCTGAATGGCGAAACACCGCGTGACCAACTTCGCGAATTGGGACATCTCCGTGACCTGCTACGTAAGGTTAGGGCAACCCCTGTAACCAGGCACGGCCCCAAAAAACTTTTCGTCCACCCTGAACTGCACAGCTGCACGCACGTCTTTGTCAGGGTGGATAAGGTCAAAAAACCCCTCGACCCACCTTATGATGGCCCATTCAAAGTCTTCCGCCGCATCAGTGACCGCGTCTTCGAGATCGACATTAGAGGCAAGCGATCCACGGTCAGCGTCGAAAGGCTTAAGCCCTGTTTTCTGGAAGCTTCCGCTCCAGAATCACCTCCATCTACTGACACCACTCCTACGCCACCAGCACAACCTCCCCGTACTCGCGCTCAGGCGCGCGCCTATAACCAACTAACCACCCCCTAACCTGCCTTACCTATTTCGTGACTACGTCACTGGGGAGGGAGTGATGTGGGGCTTTTCAGGGCCCGAAGAGCCAGGCATCGCTCGATCCCCACTATTCCAGGCGAACGACTTACCTCTCGGTCGAACTTCAGCAAGGTTGCGTAACCTTGCTACGGCATTTACCCCCAGCCAAATCGCTGGAATTAATACGGTTACCCAATCGGATAACTGTTTTGAATTTCTGTTAGGCAGCTTACCTATTCTGTAGGGGTTTTCCTTCCAAACCCCTTTTTCTCCGGCACCACCCCTGAAAACATTAAATCCACGGCAAAGCTTATCACCTTGCCGTGGCATCGAAAACTCACCCTCGGCCAGACATTATTTCCTAAAAAACATTAAGCCCACGGCAAAGCTTATCACCTTACCGTGACATCGAAAATTCACCCCCGAGACGTACATCATTCCCTAAGAAACATTAAGCCCACGGCAAAGCTTATCACCTTACCGTGGCATCGAAAATTCACCCCCGAGGCGTACATCATTTCCTAAAAAAAGCATAAGTCCATGGCAAAATCATCACATTGCCATGGCATCTGAAATCCTATCTTTAGGCATACATTCTGCCAGGGCAGCTTGTTTCCATAGCCTTACGCTATGGAAACAACATCAACAAAGAGTTCCTTGTTGACTCGTTTATTTGTTTGCCCATGGCACTTCTCGCACGCGGCTATTTGGTCCCATTGATTGGCTACCGCCGATAAGGTTTCTGCTGACGCAAACCAAACATGTCCCTGATTACCAGCAATCGCTGGCTTCCAATTATCGGTCCCCACGTTCGGAGACCGCACTCAAGCAACGATCAAGATGCAGCCAGAAAATGTTTACTTTCAACATCTGGCAATGGCTGCACCCTATGTTCGTTGCAATGTTTAATCATCGGCAACCGAAATGATGATTTATGGCCTTCCATTAGGATGACCAAATCTTCGTTTTGGGTTTTCACACCCCACATGCTAGTATTTACATTCTTAGAAAATGCACTAGCGATGTGCCTCCATCCACGGTCGCCGAACGATCGTATGCATGGCATACCCACACATGCGTAATGTATGACTACCCCGCCCGGTCCAATCACGATTAACTACTTCAAGTTAATCGTGTAACTCCGCCTCCTTGCCAGTTTCTTTCGGGGTTCTTTCCCTTTAATGACTTCCAATGGGATTAGTCAGAGTTACACCGTCATCGGAGTCGTACAAGTTCCGAAAGTACAGATCGATTGTCTTTTAAATTAAATTATATCGGAGTTATAACACCCAAAGGGTCGTGTCGGTAATCTACACGGAGTGTGTATCGAAGGACGAGTGACGTCAAGCGTCATATTGTGTGTTTTGTTTCCCCACTATTGGATATTTAGTTTTTTTTTGTTCCACGTAACTTATCTGTGAATCCGTGAAGTAATATAAATTCAATAGTCGTCCACACCGTGTGCATTTATTAAGAACTCAAAAGATATCCGTGAAATGTGTCATTAGTTGTTGACAAAATATTTTTCATGTACATTTACTAGAACGTAACCATATCCGTAGAAGGTGTCATTAGTTGTATCGAAAAGATTTCCTTTACTTGTGACCAGTTACTGACGTAGATTAGAAAGTAAATAAAAACAGTAATAATATCAAAGTAAAATTGTTTTATATAAAGTAGTCGCACTAGCAATAAAAACACCAAACTATATCAAAATAAGAATTGTGTTGTAAAGTGGCCCTGTCAGTATTAGAAACATAGTGGAGTAATCAATAAATAAAGAAACATTATTTGAACATTAATCCGGTGATTTGTATTTATTTTTACCCTTTCGGAGCACGTTGTGCGGCTTTTAGAGAACTATCAGTGGAAGGTTAAGTGAACCCGCGTCGTACATGGCTGCTACTAAACCTTACACCACAGACTTATACATCGTAAACGATCATCTAAAGAAAAGTGAAGGTGAAAGACTATGAAGAAAATAATTAATTTAAGTAATTGATAAATTCCCACGAAAAGTCCACTAAAGCATGTTTCCTTTCATGCTTAACACAGAATTCGAGATATAATTGTTTACTAAATGTTACAATATATAAGGAATAATCTATGAAAGACCACATTAAGTTATGTATGTAAATAATGGATAAATCCCGAAGCAAAGTCCACTAAAGCATGAATGGGAATTAACACAGTATTCGAAATATAATTGTTTAATAAATGATATAATATAACGAATAATCTAACTTATGTTTATAAACAATCGATAAATCTTCAAGCAAAGTCCGCTAATGCATGAAAAAGAGTAAGGAAGAATTTTAGAATGACATCTCAATTTTATTGAACAACTGACAACAAAAGGGTCATAGAATGCCATAAGATAAGCTATTGACAAAGGACTAGTCGAAGCTACCGAAGGAACGGATAGTATATTAAGGAAGGTACACTGGACCATGAAATGGTCAAAATACAATTGTCGAACAAATAGCATAACATACATGGATATTCAATGCCTCTTAATGATGGTGGTATAGTATAAGGACTTGTCTAAACCACAAAATGTATAGAATCGTCATGAGAAACAGCTGGACAAAGCTTGAGAAAAAGTGTTGCGATATTATTGAAGAACCTACACGACATAAAGAGAGATCTTATGCGAAAAGCAAACAACTATGTAGGAAGGACTAGTTTCATAGTAAACTATTATATACGAACTAGTGGAACCTACCGAAATAATGGGTTTTTCACGACAGACGATCCACCAGAGCGCGAAATGACATTAATTCTGTACTCAGAAAATTGTTTCAGTATCACTAAATGAATAGAGGACAGAACCCTCATTTTATTTCGCTTAGTACAAGTCGTATAAACTTATAAATAGACACGAACCACCTTAAAAACTAAGGGATGCAGGTTGGGGGTGGAGGACTAACATTAAAGTAACTTAAAAATGGAATGGGGATGCAGGTAAGGCAACAAACTATAGAAAAAGGATAAATGGAACCTACAGAAAGACTGAATAAAAGAAGATAGCCACTCCGGACAAGAAGAGCAGACCAATAGAGCATTAAAAAAATACTGTTCCAATATCGTTAAAAAACTGACACAAATTAGAACCTCAATATGATAAAGATGGCAAACTATGAAGAAAGTCTAGTGGAACCTGTAGAAGGATTGGACAAATAGGTGTATAAAGTAAGCCCGCTGGGTCACCAAAAAAACGAATGGAAAACCTAAAGTTTCAATATTGTTGCACAACCAAAAGAGAGACCGAATGTAATACGGTAAGTTGAAGTTGAAACTTGGTGGGACTACGACCCCATTTATTGACTTAATTCAAGCAATATAGGTATTTATAAGCTAAGGCATATAATATGACTTTACAAAAAAAAGGATACATGTAGGAAGAACTAATAGAACTCACATAAAGATTCGACTAAACTAGAAGGAAAGGCCGCTGAACCACGAGAAGATAGTCAGGAATACTGTTCCAATGTCATTGAATAATTGACACCAACTCAAAAGAAATCTAAGGGATAAAAATGATAAACTAGGGAAGACCGACAAATGGAACCTGCAGAAAGAGAGAAAAAAATAGGAAGGAAGGTTCGCCGAACTATGAATCACTCTAATAGAGTATTGAAAGAATACTGTTTTCATACTAGTAAAGGAGTGACACGATATAAAGGGAGAACAAATAAAGTTAAAGGAGATAAACTGTGGAGATGGGACTACCACAATTCAAAGAAAGAACGGATAAATTACGAAAAAGGGTCCGCCAGAGCATGAAAAGAGAATAATACAATACTATAGACATATCGTTCAAATATAATTGAAAACCTAGAAAGAGGAATCTAATGTGGTAAAGATGAAAAGTGTTGAAGAAAGATTGGTGGAACCTATAGAAAGAATTGATAAATTACGACAAAAAATCAGCCATGAAAGGAATACTATAAACGGAAAATAGTGTTTCAATATTATTCAAAAACGGTCACAAACTAAAGGTGGGATAAAAATGGTAAAATATGGAGGGAGGACAAGTGGAGCCTACAGAAAGATTGCATGAAAGAAGAACGAGTGTCCACTGGACCACGAAAACAGACTAATAGTAGGTTAAACATTTTTGTTAAAATATTGGTGAAGATTTCTTACAATATACCAGGTGGACCCGTGTAAAGTGAGCGTCAAGATGTCAAACATATTTAGTATGCATCAAGTCATTGTACAAAAAACATCTTTTTTTTAATCCTGTTAAAAATGTCGAATTTTGTACCAGAAAATGATGATTTGTGGAAAGCATTAATTTATTGTTTTCATTTGAAGAAAAGTGCTGCAGAGTCGCGTAGTATGCTTGTCGAGGCTTATGGTAATCATGCTCTGTCGGAAGCAAGATGCAAAAGATGGTTTAAGCGGTTCAGAGATAATGATTTTGATGTGCGAAATGAAGAACGTGGAAGACCACCAACAAAGTTTGAAGACGCCGAATTACAAGCAATATTGGATCAAGATGAAACTTTAAGTCAAAAACAAATGGCACAAATATTAAATGTTGCACAACAAACAATTTCTGGCCGTTTAAAAGCTATGGGAAAGCTCCAAAAGTGTGGAAACTGGATGCCACATGAATTCAGTGACAGGCAGATGGAAAACGTGGAGTCCCTATTATTTACCACGCTTTCCGTGGTGCCAGGGATAAACAAATTCGCCACGATAACGATATCTCTAATTTTCCAGATCGCCTGCGTTTTAGTATGGTGATCGGTGAAAGAGATAAATCAATAAAAGATCGATCCCATCCCAACTGGTGGTGGATCAGTGATGAAGAAAGGACTTTCCTTCCCCCTATCCACAATTCCCAATTATTTTTATTTTATCTTTTAATTTTGTTTTTAATTTAATTTTAATTTTTTATTTTTTTATTTTAATTTTTATTTGTATTCCTTTATTCCTTGTTTATGTTTGTCCGTTTTGTTTTATTTTTATTTTGCTTGTCAATCCCCTATATATGTAATTTAAAAAAAAAAAAAAAAAAAAGTTATAAATAATACAGGATGTAGAAAAAATAGAATAACTTTTAAAAGAGAAAACATATCAATTATTGTGACATGTTGTAAAAACAGTTATTGGACGCCGAAAGGCATATGAAATATGATAATGTGTAATTGAGTGCTTGCGAAGAGCCAGTAAGTTAATGTAAGAATGTTATTTGTAAAATAGATGTTAACATTTAGTCTTAAGTGAAATATGTAATTGAATTGTTGAATAAATGTGGATATAAAACAAAACAAAAAACAGGCAGATGGAAAAGCGAAACAACACATGTCAACGTTTCACGTTTCTACGACACGAAAGGATGTCAGTATTGCATCGAACTATGACTGGTGATGAAAAATGGATTTATGTTAAAAATCCTAAACGCAAAAAATCATGGGTACATCCAGGAAAAGCGTCAACATCGACTGCAAAGCCTGATCAGTTCGGAAAAAAGACAATGCTCTGTGTTTGGAGGGACCAGTGGGGGGTGGTGTATCATGAACTTCTAAAACCTGGCGAAACTGTTGATGCGCAACGTTACCGACAACAAATGATCAATTTGAACCATGTATTGATCGAAACACGACTAGAATGGGCCACAAGACACGGAAATGTAGTTTTGTTGCATGATAATGCTCCGAGTCATACAGCAAAACGCGTCAAAGAAACAATAAAAGCTCTCGGCTGGGAAGAGTTACCCCACCCGCCGTATTCACCAGACTTGGCTCCTTCCGACTACCATTTGTTTTCATCGATGGGACGCATTGGCTGAACAGTATTTCAATTCCCACGAAGAAGTCGAAAATTGGGTCTCCGAATGGTTTGCCTCAAAAGACGACCGGTTTTATTGGCTTGGTATCCACTAATTGCCAGAAAGGTGGTCGAAATGTGTAGAAAGCAATGGTCAATACTTCGAATAAAATGTTTTTTACTTTCCCATTTAAAATTAGTTAAAAATTAAAATAAAAAAACGCTCACCTCATACCGGTAGACCGGTAACAGGAAATCGAAAGCGCCATATGATCAAATTGTAGAAAAGGAACTAGGGTCCCTTGGAGAAAGAACAGAGAAATCACGGAATAGGGTCCCCTAGAACGCGTAAAGGTCTACATACAGCAATCAAAACATACTGTTTCAATATCAGTAAAAAACTGGCACAAACTAAAGATCCGATAACAATTATAAAATACGGAGGTAGGACAAGTGGAACCTACAGGAAGATTAAATAAGAGAGGAACGAGTGTCGCTGGAACACGAAAACAGACTAGTATTAAATTAAAATACTCTGTTAAAATATTGATGAGGAAGTCTAACAATATAAAAAGAAATTGAATAGCGCTCAATGCGGTAAATTATAGAAAAGGAACTATAGTAACTCGAAGAAAGAGCAGAGAAATCACGGAATAGGCTCCGCTAGGATCCGTAAAGGGGCACATACAGTACTCGAGACAGACTATTTCAATATCAGTAAAAAAATGATACAAACCAAGAGTAAATCGAATATGGTAAAGATCATAAACTCTGGAAGAAGAATTAGTGGAACCTATAAAAAGAATTAGTGGAACCTATAAAAGGCAAAGCTAATAATAACCTTGCCTGGAAAAACGAATTATTATGCACAATTTAACAAGTCTCGGATAAGGACCGGATACCGGTGGAGAGACTTGCTAAATAAGGCCAAGACCGGCTCCCGGTTGTCGTACCAATGATGATGATGATAAAAAGAATTAATAAATTACGACCAAGTATCAGCCAGAGTACGAAATGGAAGTAATACTACACTCAAAAAATTATGTTTAATATTGCTGATGAATTGACACAATCTAACTGAAAATGTAATGGAGTAAAAGTGGTAAACTATTGAGAATGGGCCATATAAGAGAAGGAATGAAAACATCACGGAAAAAAGGTTTACTTAGAAAAGCAACTACTCAAAATGGCATTCCAATGGTATTGATTACTTGACTCAACCTAGCCCAGGATCGTATTAGGTAAAGATAATCGCAATGAAGGCTACTCGATAGTATAGTGGTAAGCATACTCGCCTGTCACGCGGGAGAACGGGGTTCGATTCCACGTCGGGGAGCCTCTGGCGCAAACTAATGACCTTGCCCGGAAAAAACAAATCACTATGGAAAATTTAACAAGCCTCAGGACTTGCTAAATAAGGCCAAGACCGGTTCCCGGTTGATCTGTGCACAGAGCACACACTTTCCCGTAGTAAACAGAGCTTCACGACACGATCACGACTTCCGCATAGAGCACCGGCACACTCGCCTGCTCTCGCTCGCTCGTTCCTCGCTCCGTCGTTCGCTCAGAAAGCTGATCGTAACAAAGTTACTGAGGAGGTAGTAGTGTGGCGTTTCTAACAGATACACACAAAATACACAAGCAAATAGTGAAGAACACCGAACGAAAATCGAATAAGAACATGCATCTGCGCCGTATACCATAGCGATAACATAACAATTCCACATCAGTCGAGTGTACTTGAGTTTAGAAATCGAATTCGTACACGCGGCCAGTAGCCGGATGTGTTACGCATTGGTTCAATTTTTTGTGATTCTAACTGTCATAGCGTCAATTCGAATTACACGTTCTTCGCTATCATCCCAAACGCTATAGACATTCAAAATATTTGAAAAACGGTCACAAACTAAAGGAAACTTTAATGCGATAAAAATTATAAACTGTGGAAAAAGGACTAGTGCCTCCAGAAAGACTGGATAAATGTATAATAGAAAGAAAACCCGCTGGATCAACACAAGAGACTAATGGGTCATTCAAGAAATATTGTTCCAACATTATTGAAAAACTAACACAACCAAAAGGGAGGTCTAGTGTGATAAAGTTAATAAAAATACAGAGGAAGGACTTGAGAAACCTATATAAGTACAATACTTAAAACTAGAAGCAAAGTCTACTGGACCACAAGGAGTGACCGAAGGAGTACTGGTCTACCTCAACCTAATTGAAAAATTGACACAAACTCAAAGGAAATCTGAAGGCAAAAATAATAAGCTGTGGAAAAATGCCCAATGGAACCTACAGAAAGATTGAATAAAAGGAATAGGAAGGTCAGCTGAATCATGAAAGCATTCTAAAAATGCTGTTCCAATACTGATAAAGGTGGCGCAATGCTAATAACCTTGCCCGGGAAAACAAGTTTTTATGGAAAATTTAACAAGCCTCAGCCTCGTTAAATAAAGGCTAGACCGGATCCCGGTTGTAGTGCCGATGATGATGATGAATACTGATGAAGAGCTGACACAATATAAAGGGAGATCTTTTATTTTTATTATTTTCTTTTTATTTCTCCCAGGAAAGACAAACCTATAACATTGAGTCACTGGTCCATTAACCAGGCTCTGAAAGATGCTCAAGGACTTCTCCCAACCATTTCGCGAAGCCTATAGCCTTTCACCAGGTGGCTGGGCTTTAGGACCCTGTTGGTAGTTTTTACGTTGCCATCAGCAAGGATGCGAGTTCGATAAAAACACCACCGATGTCTACACGCTGCGAAAAAGAAAATGAATAACCAAAGAAAACACAGGAACTGTTCGGTCCACACTCGGGTTCTCAAGAAAACTGTGCACACGGGAGGACGCAAAACGGATAGAAATGAAACACTGATTTATTGTACAGATGTATTAATGTTACTTTATTATTACTGGATATTGTTAATAGCATCAATTTGCTCACAGGTATAGTTTATTGAATTAACGAGTCATGAATCTTAATTTACCTTCGGTTGAGGATATTTAGCTCGCGATTACAGATGCTTAGGTTACTGTTTATATGTTATGGTGAAATACTTATATTCACTTTAGCACATTGGGTAATTAAACAACCACGCACTCGAATCAAGGTAAACAGGGTAAGACAAACTGCACACGTTTTGAACCTCGACTTTGATTAAATCCACGCGCTTGTCTCTACGTTAGGAACTCCAGGACGCCTCGGTGTTTGGACTTTTACTCTCGACGCGTGGTGCGTGTGCGCACTTCGGGAAAAGAAATCTGACTCTGAATGCAATTCACATCCATCAGATTCCATGGCCGGGAATCGCATCGATGGGGGAGGATTCTATATGTATAGGACAATTACAATGCCCTGCGATGAGGACGATGATCGGTGGACAACTGATTAAACAGAAGTGCGATCGTCGGGGGCGATGTACCCATACATCGTTGATGATGTATGCCAGAGATCGAAATAGATTTTTGTTTCAAAGTAAACAAAAACGCTATTTCACAGATCAAATGGTGGCACACATGATGTATATGATGTGCCTATGATACAAAAGGGGTCGTCATGGTATTTGCCTAAGATTCCTTGGAAACACCAATGTAGGCAATATCCAAGCTAGCAGTATGGCTCCGATGCACAAGCAGGCAAATTAATTTGTTGACATAAGTCAGCAGAAACCTCGTCGAAGGAGGCAAAGGGTCAGACTGGATGGCTATATGTTTGATTAATATGCGGGTAAGTAAAAAGCACAGTGAGATACTGTATGTTTAATTTAGGTTTTCAGGCGGGTCATCATAGGTATGGCATGGGTAAGGTTACCTAAACAATGATCATAGCCATGCCCAAATTCATGATCGGTTGATAACCGATAACGGGGAATTGTCGCAACTGTCACAGACTTAAGGGTATAGGCGCGATACACAATTGTGACTATGGAAAGAATATCGGCTACTGCTATGTCAACAATACGCTGGCCAGCGTTTGTTTATCGTAATTGAAGACAGGCTGAGCCGATAGGAGATGAACTGGTTCATGGAATATGAACCAGGGAAATTCAAAATGTATGGATGCCGTCGGGTAGGTTTTCTTTTCAGGTAGGATGCTGCAGGGGAGCTTACGCTGGCCCTAATTGCTGGTAAGTAACATAGCTTTGCATGGAAGGAGGTAGGTGATTAATTTAAGAGGGTGGGTGGTGCTTTGGGAATATATTAAAAAACCGCCACAACCCTTCATAACACTCAGTAATTGTACCAAACTACACAGTAGCAAGAGTCGTCAGTTGAACTTAGGTTTGCGCAATCGAACGCAAGACACAACCTCCTTACCAACACAGCCATTGCGGCGGCGTTAATACGTTAAGGGGGATAAACTGAGAAGACGGGACTAGCGAAAATTAGAGAAAGAACGGATAAATTACGAACAACGATCCGATGAAAAAGTGAGAAGAGACTGATACGATAATCAAGAAATACTAGTCCAATATTACTGAAAAACTAACACAAATTACAGCGAAATCGAATGTCATGAAGGCTTTGGATGAAGGACTAGTGTAATCTACAGAAAGATGAAAAACGTAGAAGAAAGGTCCTCTGGCCCAGCAAAATAGAGCAATGGATTATTCGAGCAATAATGTTCCAATACTTTTAAAAAATTAACTGAATCTAAATCACGGTTATATTCGGGGAGGTAATGCAAAAAGAGGGGTCCGGAGACTAACAGAGCACTTCTGTTTCAGTATTGTTGAAGAACGGCCACAAAGAAGTAGTAGATATTTTCCATATTAGTGAAAGGGTGTACATAAGTATAAGTTTTGAGGGTTCTACAAAAGATAGTGTAACAAGCGTTAAATCGTATCGGACCGTCTTGTAACTATATTTATAGTACAACGTCATCATTCCCCTCAAAAAATCAGTATATGTCATTTCGCTGGAGTGTAAACAACGTTCTTCTTTTGTGCTCTAACCATGTTATCCTTTGTGCCAACAAATCAAAATTTGTGGGAGCGCTGCTTTTTTTGTTTTAAGTTGAGAAAAGTACAGCTGATGGGCATCAATTGCTACGTGAAAACATGCTGCATTATACATACGTATATTATATATATATGGGCTCCTCGATAGTATAGTGGTTAGTATACCCGCCTGTCACGCGGGCGACCGGGGTTCCTTGCCCGGAAAAAACAAATCATTATGGAAAATTTAACAAGCCTCAGGACTTGCTAAATAAGGCCAAGATCGGTCCCCGGTTGTAGTGCCGATGATGATGATGATGATGATGATATTATATATATATATATATATATATATATATATATATATATATATATATATATATATATATATCATCGGCACTACAACCGGGATCCGGTCTTGGCCTTATTTAGCAAGTTTCGAGACTTGTTAAATTTTCCTTAATAATTTATTTTTACGGACAACGATATTAGCCTTGCGCCGAGTATTATTATTATTATTCGATCTGATCTCCTCAAGGTCAAACCTAACATTGTCCTCCCATCTCCGTCGCGGCCGCCCTACCGGTCTCTTTCCCGTTGGTCTACCGTCAAGAATTCTATGCACGGTCCTATCGTTCCCCATTCGCGCCACGTGTCCGGCCCATCTTAATCTTCGCGATTTGATTACTCTCACTATTGTAGGTTTGCGATATAGCTCTTCCAATTCGTGGTTATGGAGTTTCCTCCATTGTCCTGCCTCCTCGTCATATTTACCTCCAAAGATGCCCCTCAAAACTTTATTCTCGAATACGCCGAATTTGTTTTCTTCCCGTTTTGTGAGAGCCCATGTTTCGCATCCATATAGAACAATCGGCATGATTATGGTTCTATAGACACGGATCTTTATGTTACGTGATAGCAGTCTGGATTTCAGCAGTTTACTGACTGCGTGCCAACTCGCGTTGCCGGAATGCAGTCTCTTGTTAATTTCCTTCGACATTTCGTTACTGCCCGTCAGTATCGTTCCCAGATATTTAAATTCTTCGACTTTTTCAAATATCTTACCTCTGACGTTTATGTGTGTTATCTGATGTCCACCTGCTCTCGCCGTAATCATGTATTTTGTTTTGTCTTCATTTATATCTAGGCCCACCTCTTCTGCCGCTTGCAAGATGATTTCACAGTTTTTACTAACAGTCTCTAGATTATCGCCCAGAACGGCGATGTCATCCGCATATGCGAGCACTTGTGTGACCCCGTTCAGGGATGATCCGGCCATGTTGTCGTCTTGTACCTTTCTGATGACATACTCGAGCACAAGGTTAAAGAGACACGGTGATAGACCATATCCCTGCTTCAGCCCGTCCCGGATTTCAAATGGTTCTGAGAGGTGGAAAACCACCTCTCAGAACCATTTGACTTGCGCCGAGTATATATACTCTAAATATATATATATATATGGTATGTATATCATATTACATGCTAATTGAAAAATTTTCGTACGCCGAAAGGTAAAACAAAACCAAAAGACATTGTACAATTTACAGTGCTTGTGAAGAGCCAGTAGGTTAATATAAGAAGAATAAATGTAAATAGGCTCAGTATTTAGCCCTATACTTAAATACTTCACAAATATGTGTATACAATTTGACATTTATATTTGCCTCCGTCTTTGAGAAAAGAATTCAAGAAAACAGGAAACTTTTGGGGCTCTAGTGAGAACCTCCCCTTAAGTAAAAACTAAAATTATTTTTTTGAAAATAAACACGTACTTGAAACTAATACAAATGAAAAGATGCTGTATCAATAAACACATGTGACTACTAGTCCCGGCGTTTTAAAAGTCTCGTATTTGACACCAACGACAAAGAACGCGAAAGGAGGCCAGTAATGTTCGAAGATGCTGAGCTGGAGGCGTTATTGTACCAAGATTGATGCCAAATTCGAAAACCTCGCTGTAACTCAACGCGCAATTTCAAACCGTCCTAACATCATGATTATAGTGCAAAAACAAGGAAATTGGGTTCCGTATGAACTTAAGCCAAGAGACGTAGAGCGCCGCTTTTTCACGTGCGAACAACTGTTCCAAAGGCAAAATCGGAGAGGTTGTTTGCACGGAATCGTGATGGCGAACGAGAAGTGGATCCACTACCACAACTCAAAGCGCAGAAAATCGTGGGGTAAGCCCGGTCATGTATCAACTACAATGGCGAAACTGAAAATTCATGAAAAGGAGATAATGCTGTGCATCTAGCGAGTTCAGCTCGGAGTCATCTACTAGGAATTACTCCACCTTAACTAAACCATCACTGGGGAACGTTACCGACAACAATTGATGCAATTTAGATCAAGACTGAAGCTCAACCGCCGCCAATATGCCAAAAGATATAACAAAGTGATGTTCCAGGACAACAATGTTCGGCCGGATGTCGTCGAGGAAACTTTAGAGGCGGTTCAATGGGATTGCGGTCTCCACCCTCCATATTCACCAGACATTGCTCCTTCCGACTACCACTTGTTCCGATCAATGGCCCACGCCCTGGCCAAGCGGCATTTTACTTTTAACGAAGGAGCTAAAAGTTGGGTCGATTTTTGCATCATCTCAAAAGACATGGAATTTTTCCAATTCGGAATCCGTATGCTGCCTGAAAAATTTGGGAAAATCATGACCATTCAGGGACAATACTTTGGATAAAATACATTGTACCAATTTCTGTGGGTAAAGCTTCGAAATTACAAAGTAAACCCTCAAAACTGATTTGTATACACAATAATGCTAATTGAAGAAAGAGTTTTTGGGAGCATACAAAACAAGAAGAGAGGTTCGCTTGAGCATGGCAAATATTGTGCCAATATCACTGAAGAACACCCGTCGGGGAGCCTGCGCAAGACTAATGACCTTGCCCGGAAAAAACAAATGATTATAGAAAGTTTAACAAGCCTCAGGACTTGCTAAATAAGGCCAAGATCGGTTCCCGGTTGTAGTGCCGATGATGATGATGATCACTGAAGAACTAGCACAATCTAAAGATGTCGTCAAGGTTATAAATAATGGTGGAAGGACAAATGGAACATGAAAACAAATTGAATAAAAGAAAAAAGACGGTCCGCTGAAATACGAAAACAGGCTAATAGTGCACTAAAAGAATAGTGTTAAAATATTGGTGAGAAAGTGGCACAATATAAAAGTTCCAATGAAGTGAAGATGATAAAATGTGAAGCATATGGTAGTTCAGCTCACTATAATTTTTTTTTCATTTGTGTTTCTATCCCACCTTAGTTGACACCTTTGGCTGGATTCTCTGATTTGGATGCGCAATCGTGAAAGATATTACGAGGTAAGCGCATTCACCTTTTGCAAAGCAACGTTTTTTTTAACTACTATCTAGTGGTTCCCTTTCGGGAATAATGTAATATCTTCAGCTAGAGTTATATACAGGGAGCGATGGCGTAGCCGAATCAATGAGGTCATGAACTTTCGGGTTCCTATAGGCCAATAAATAGTAATAGAATTACATACCCTTAAGGATGACAGTCCCCGTTCCGAGATCACTCCGTTCATGTACCACTTACACGGGCGCTTTTTTTTTTTTTTTTACACTAACGCGCGGACAAAAGGGGATTTTGAAGTACCCTTAAATGTCAGAGCACAGTTCGAGCGGGTGGAGAGGAAGTGGATAAGGAAAGGAGGTGTTGATGTATATTTGTCTTGAATGTCCGGACATCACAACGACCAGGAAACACATGAACAGGCAGAACATTCCACATTCGTGTGGTTCGGCTAAAGAATCACTCTCTATGATTATTTGTGCGCCTGAAGTCCACTTTCAACGAAAACTGATGCGCATTCACAGATTGACGGATATCGCGGGAAGATGTCTGAAGGGGCGGAACACATTCAGCAAGTTCAGTTGCGTTCAACAGAGGATCTGGTTATCAGTCTTTTGACGTGGGACCGCGTTCTTCCAAAGAAGAAGAAGCGACCAGTGGTGTTTAAAAGGCGAACATATAAATGGTGGATAAATAGCAGTCTCTAGAACACTAAAAGATACTGATATAGTATTAGAGATATGCTGTTCCCATATCGTTGCAAAAATGACGCAAACTGAAGAGAAATTGAATGTGACGAATAAGAAAAACTACGAAGGAAGGACTAGTAGAACGCACAGAGAGAATGGATAAATTTAGACCACAAAAATAGAATAATATTTCACTCGAGCAATCTAAAGCACAGTCTTATGCGGAGAGATAACGCAAAAAGAAACTCCGGAGACTAGCAGAGCGCTTGGGAATTCCTATTCCAATATTGTTGAAGAACGGCCACAAACAGGATGGGAGTAGTAAAACCTAAATAAATTTTGTATACAACCAGGAAGAAAATCTCCTGGACCAAGCAAATATACTCAAGGAATACTGTTCCAATATTGTTGGAAAACCCACACAAACCAAAGTGATCTCTAATGGAATAAGGATAGTAGACTACGGAGGAAGAGCAGATGAAACCTAAAGAATGACTGAATAAAAGAAGAATGACGGTCCGCTGGACCACGAAAAGAGACTATTAGTGCATTAAAACAATAGTGTTTAAAATATTGGTGAAGAAGTGACACAATATAAAGAGTACTCTAACAACAAATGGATCCTAAAGAATGACTGATTAAAAGAAGAAAGACGGTCCGCGGGACCACGAAAACAGACTATTAGTGCATTAAAACAATACTGGTTAAAATATTGGTGAAGAAGCGACACAAGATAAAAAGCGGTCTAATGCGATCAATGTTCTAAACTATGAAAAAGGAACTAAGGTCACTTAGGTAAAGAATGGATAGATCACGAAAAAAGGGTCAATAGATCTCGAAACGCTGTAAATACAGTATTTGAGACATATTGTTCTAGTATCATTGATAAACTTGCGCAAAGTAAAGTGAAATCTATTGTCATAGAAGTCATAAACTTTGGAGGAAGGGCTAATGAAACCTACAAAATGATAGCGTAAACTTAAGAAAAGGGGCCTATGGGCCACCAAAACAGACAAATGGATCGCTCGATATTATTACAAAATTGACTCAACCTAAAGCAAGATTATACTCCGAGGAGTAATCCAAGAAAACAAGACGGGGTGGATTTTTAATGACTTTGTTTAAAAACTAGCACAACTAAGAAAGGAGTAGTAAAACAAACATTACGATTAAATTAAACTACTTAGAGAATAATGTTCCAATATTGTTGAAAAACTGACGCAAATTAGACCGACCTCAAATGGAATAAAGATAGTAAACTACGGAGGAAGAACAAATGGCTCGTAAAGAATGACTGAATAAAAGAAAAAAGACGGTCCGCTGGACCACGAAAGCAGACTATTAGTGCATTAAAACATTACTGTTAAGATAATGGTGACCATGCCACAAAATATAAAAAGCGACCTAACGCGAGCAATGTGATAAAGTATAGAAAAGAAATTAGTGTGTCACGTGGAAAAAGAATGGACAAATCATGAAAGAGGGTCTTTGGCAGATTTGAATGTTTTTGTCGAAGTGTCACCGGAGTGTTCCTCCGAACACTGTTCACGAGGAGAGAAACGACCTGGAACACGGGGACACTGCCACAAATAAAACGCTGAGAGTTATTTTCACTTTCTATTTTATTGTTAATGTTTTATTATCTTTCGCCACACATAACTACAAGTTTATAGCTCGAATCACACGACAACCGACACACATTTCCTTTTACTATTACCTTTAATTGTTTCGCGGTGAGATAATCTAGCGTAAGTGCGAATATACGGGTACCTCCTCGTCGAGTTCTTTGACTGTTCTCCCTTGGGCGGATGCTCGAAGTAGACTCAATGTCTCTATCTATTCAATTCAATCCGAACTTCTCATCCCGCATCTGCAAAGGAAAATTTCCCCATCCAATCTGCTAACAGATATTCCCATAGTATCTATTAACAACATAAAATGTTCCATTGCATCTCAAAAGGAGAATTTCCCATAGGATCTGAAAAGGAGAAATCTTACCTCATAATCATCAACACCATTAGTTGTTGGTTATCGGAATCTTGTTCCTTTTGTTTACAGATCGGATGTCGCCGCTTATTCTCTGATCTTTCCGTGGGATATGTTTAGGTTAGCCATCTAGCCTAAGCTAACAATGTTCTTGTGCGTTTCAGATGGGTAATAAAAAGAACCGTGGGATTGGTATAGTTTCTTTGTTAGGATTTTTGAACCATAAACATCTAGCGAGCGGTCTACGTTAAGATATTTATGATTGCATGACTATTGCACGGCAGCGAAACGATATGCCTTGTTTGCACAATTGTGCCTTTTGCGTTAGGGTCATGCAAGGGATTTAGGTTCTAATTGCTATTAGCTACCAGAGTATGCATCCGTTGTTCGGTTTATTTACCGACAATGGTATTTCGAGGGAAATATTGCGTTGATGCTTAGGATGGATGAGTGATTTTCATGCGACGCTGTCCTGCATGCCGAATTTGCTTAGATGCGATGCTTGCCTGCCTTTTGGAATTGGGGTAGAATACAATGTATGGATGCGTTGAACTCGATATTGGGAGCTTTTGAACGTTTAGTCTCTTGCTTTCTGATATCGGGTTCAACGTTGTTGCATGTCCTATAACCTTTTGTTTCGGGTATGGTTACTGACTATTGGGACACGTGTGTGTGGGCACGTGCGCTGAAAAAGGTGAGTAAAGTTCCTTGGCGGAAAGGATACCTCAACCTGTAGTGAGTTGTATGGTTCGTAGAACCGCTACAGGTCCGCTAGATCCAAAAAAAAAAAAAAAAAAAATACCAAATACGGTATTCGAATCATATTGAAAAACTGGGGGAAAACAATGAAAATCAAATTCGTTAAAAATAAATAATGTATTTGTTATTAACCACATATGGCGGAAGGACTATTGGAAACAGAATGATTGGATAAATTGAGAAGCGATATTCACTGGATCAGCAAAATATACTAAGGGAATCACTCAAGGAAAGATGTCCCGAAACAATTGAACCTAAATCAATATCTTATGCGGAGGGATCATCATCATGATCATCATCGTCGGCACTACAACCGGGAACCGGTCTTAGCCTTATTTAGCAAGTCCTGAGGCTTGTTAAATTTTCCATAATGTTTTGTTTTTTCCGGGCAAGGTCATTAGTCTTGCGCCAGAGGCTCCCCGACGAGGAATCGAACCCCGGTCTCCCGCGTAATGCGGAGGGATCATGCAAGGAGAAAAGTGCGTTGGGCTTTGGGAGGGCACTAATAAAACCCTCAGGAAATTCTGTTCTAAGATTGTTGAAAATCTGGCACTACTCCGGTGGGCGGGACACATAGCTCGAATGAGCGAAGGGGAGCCTGTCCGCAAAGTCCTTTGTGGCACAATGTATGGAGGGATACAGCGTGGCAGACCTTGCCTGCGATGGAGGGATGGCGTAGAGCAGGACGCCCAGAGCCTGGGAGTGCCTAACTGGATGACATCGGCTCGAAATCGGGACCGGTGGAGAGATTTGTTAAATAAGGGCAAGACCGGATCCCGGTTGTAGTGCCGATGATGATGATGATGATGAAAATCTGGCACAAGCGAATAATAGATCGAATACGATAAAAGTAGGAAGATATAGTGAAACCTATATAAAGATTTCATAAAACTAGCAGAAAGGCCCACTGCATCACGTCTATCCATTTCGAGGAGCAGAAAATATAACTCCATGATTTTAACATTTGTCAAACTTGAACGTCATCCAACTCGTGGTTTGTTTAGCTTAATCTTTGTACATTTTACTACATACATCTTTTAACTGCCGAACATATTGCTACATTTGTTAGAATTTTCTACAGAACTGGTGATTCAGCCGTAGCTACGTTTCGCTCTTCACGATCTAATCCGCTCGCACTGTGCTCTGACATTTAAGGGTACTTCAAAATTCCCCTTTTGTGCGCGCGTTAGTGTAAAAAAAAAAAAAAGTGGTCAGAATAATCGTCCTTCTGGGAGCATAGTTTCTAACAGAGTTGAGAAATTGAAAGAAAATGGGTTCGTTACGAATGTAGTAAGCCATTTATATAGGGTGGCGCAAAATTAATCAGCTAATTTTGTTCATGAATTACTTTTTACTAAATAAAAAAAATGATTTTGAATGATGCAAATGTTTATTTTGACCTTTATAATTTTTTCTGTTAAGTGGAAAATATGATATCCGTCAAGTGGCTGCGGTCAGTGTTGATACACATTCGTACCCGTTTTATCGCATTTTCCATGACTTTCCGCAATATTTTCGGTGATAACTGTTCCCATTTCTATCGAATATTCTCCTTAAGGGCTGCAATTGTCTGAGGCTTGTTGGCATAGGCCCGCGACTTCAAGTAGCTCCAAAGAAATAAGTCTGGGATGGTTAAATTGGGCGATCTTGCTGGCCATGCCAAATCACCAAAACGTGAGATTACGCGACTAGGAAACGCTTCCTTCACAATATCCAATACGGTCCAATCACTCCTCCGCGTGGACGTTGCACCACACAATGGCTTCGAGTGGATGTAATGGCTCTTCGTGCATCACATTCGGATTTTCAGTGCCCCAGAAACGAAGATTTTGCTAATTGACGTAACCGCTTAAGTGGAAATAGGCCTCGTCGCTCATGATGATTTTCGAAACAAAGCGTCATCTTCGTTGTTGAGATTAAGGATGGGTTCACGGTAATTCACACCCCCTCCATTGCTTATATTCTGCAGCTGTCTAGTTCACAAATGTCGAATATGATTGACGTACGACGGCATTTGCAAAAATTATAACACCTTCCGATAGGATGATTAATTTTGCGCCACCTTGTATTACCGAAGTGCTCATTCGATGGAAATTATCGCTGTCAGTGTAAATGTGTCTCCTGATACAAATTTATCGTTCATTGGTATTCTCAAGCTCTGTGATTGTCTTATGGCACATTCTGGTGAATTTTAAACTTAAACTCGCATCTTCGTCCTTATAATCAAGAATTGTTCCCGCCGATGGACGAATACATCACTCGTGCACTGATGACTAGCCCTCCCATAACCAATTGATGGTTTAAAAAAATCGTCCTCACAGATGGTGCTCATTGCTCGACGTGAATAAGCCAAATTGTCAGTCTGGGGGTCTGAAATTCCACAAGTGATTACGTTATATCCGCAAGCGGTTCCTTTTTGGTGCTCTGGCCCTGTCATTGGAGCGTTCTTTTTTGAATACGAGCAAGGAATAACTACTTCTCTCAATTAGCAGAGCTGTCGACGAATCTTCAGCGAATTTTTGGGGCCAGAGTTTAAAAATCTCCATTTGAGCGCCGTCACAAGCCACACAACATGACCCACCTTAGCTCTAATGCACGAAGAGTTCCCAGGGCGTGTCAATTGTCCATCGAGATCACGCGATTAAATGCCGCTCTTACTAAAATAGAGCCACCCGAAAGATCCTCAAACTGTTAATTTGTTGAAAACCAATTTTCGTCAAGGCTAGGCTGAGGTACCAGCCGAAATGTCTGGAAAAGTTATCGAAGATTACCTCCAAAGGATTCAATCGTGCAACCGGTCGCGTAGAGGACATTTGAATGATGTACCATATTAAACATTTACCGGCAGATATCAGAAAATAAAATAAAATCCAAGGAAATCTTCTTATTTATGTTATTTTAAGTTGCGAATATGAAAATGGATACAGTGAGCACTTAAGGAATGATTTTTCAATGTTAGTGAAGCACTGACACAACATAAAAAGGCATCTAATACGATAGAGATGAGAAACTATAGGGGATGGACTAGTGGAATCTACGGACACAAAGGACAAATGACGAGAAGAGATCCCCCAGAGCACAAGGGACTAGTACAAAACTCGAAAAACGAAATTGCAACATTCTTGAAGGACTGACACAACATAAAAGGGAGCCTAATGCGATGAAGTTGAAAACTCCAGAAGAAGGACTAATGGTACCCAGGGGTAGATCGTATAGTATCAAGGGAATGACCCTGGATACCAAACTTACAAAGAATAGACAACGGCTGGAAGACCTACCAATAAGGACGCACAATCACATATTGTGACGGTAAGCCAAATCCAAAAAGTTTAGTTCACATTAGTATTATGTAAAACTTTAAATGCCACTCCACTCACCCGTGTTGTTGGAGCTCAACAAACGCCGATTTGCCAGGTATGTTTGCCGTCGTCGAGCCCCCATCCATATATTTGGGAGTATGTGGTGCATCCGGTGCATCCATGCCCGATTGGGGCGTACTGGGGGGCCCCTCGTAGGGGCTCCCCAAGTCCGTGAAATTCAGCGTGTTGGCGCCTATCGAGGCCACTTTATCTAAAATTTTGACGGCTGTTTGTTAATCCAGTACAAAAAGGAAAATGCGAACGCGATTTGTCAGTTCTTGATGCTACTTAATTCAACTATCACTGTGTATCACAGAATCTTAGTAATTCCTTTTCTCTTTCTTTTAATTAATTATAAATTATTTATTAATTTATATTTGCTTCCTCTTTTTTATTTTTTATATATATCAACAATTTTGGCGGCACATTCACTTCGAACTTGTCTTAGATCATCAATTGGTTTTCTTAATTATGAAATTCAAGTGTTTTCTTGGGGGGTATTTTCTATATACCAAATGTGTACGAGGGGGTGGGAAGGGGCACAACTATCCGTTAGATGAAAAACTAAAATCAAACACTTTCCTTTCGATTGAATAATAATTCACAATTAATCGGATACGAGGGAAGAAGCGCGTCAACAGAACTACACACTAGTCGGATACTTACGAACCGCATGTGAACATATGTACACCCGTTATACACCCGCGTAAATATCCACCTGCAAAGCAGTGAAGAAAACAACAAACTAGGCACAAAAATATCTGTTGATATTCGCGACGGTAATTATATCCAAGGGAAGCTTTGTATCTCCCAAATTGACGGATTAGGCTCAAAGTGTGCGCCACAGAGATTTCAAATGTTTACTTTGGATGATCAGATCCGTGACGCGCCTTCCTGTGGTGCAACGCAGCCAGCAAACGTACCCGGACGAACGCGCGTACTTAATGACGACGGAACATAATTCCCATGTATCTAATTGATGTTTGCGTTTGTATTGTTCTGTGTGCTGCAAACGAACGCGCGACGACGGTAAAATGACGACGACGAAAAACGCTGCGCGACCAACCACGAACAAAGTGCGTGAACGACTAGGTACGAGGTGATTATGGGATCGTTTGCCGATAGGAAAATTGGCGGCTTGACTAACAGCCGCACACAGCCGTAACCACAAGACCGGTCTGACGGGCTCGCATACAGACGCAGACGAGTGTTCAGATACTTTCGGGTGCGGCCCCCAACAGTTGATGGGAAGAATGTGGGCGAAAGGGACAGATGACACTCAGTGCAAGTGGTTGTGAAATGAAACTAGTTTTCCAGTGGATGGTAGAGATGGTTGGTGTAGCCTGGGGTGCTACGATGGCGCATGCCTCATCACAGCGCACAGAATTATCCATGCAGAGTGCTGGAAATGAAATTAGATTCATGGAGTGGGATATTGCAATGATTGGTTAATGCAGTCAAGAGAGGTGTGGCCACAAGGGGGCAGGCAAATTAAGGGTTTCCTTGCAGTGGCGTAGATGTGGAATTTTTATGGGGACAAACGGAAAAGTTGCATTCTATTGTTGGGGACTTTGGCGAATTGTATTCTGGAAAGTTTTTTTTTTCTTGTGATCAGTTTAGATTTAAATTGAATTCGAGGATAGTTTTGAAAGATGTTTGGTGTTATGTTGACACCATTGTCTGAAAGGCAAATTCTGTCAGTTCAACATATCATCTGGAGATTAGGGCGTTTCATATTGTAATGGCATATAATGTCTGCACTATCATACAAATCCCACTATTCGATCCTAGTACACAAAAATAACAATTAAGATCACTGAACTCTTTGAGATGTCGTTACTTAATATTTTAGGATGTCGTTACTTAATATTTTAGGAGTATCCATTGTTCAATTAATTGTTAAATTACAACCATTTTTTCTCTAGCAAACATAAGAAGACGTGATTTATTAATTAATTAATTTAATTTAATTTAATTAATTATTTAGTTTAATTTTTTATTTTGTGTTTTTATATGTTTATTTATTTATTTACTAGTACGGATTGGAATTTTCAAAAATTTGATTTTTTTTGTATTTTTCAAGTTCTTTTTACCTTCATAAATCACTTTCCAACATTTTGTTTAGGAATTCCTAGCAAAATGATTGAAGAGTGGATCATTTAAATATTGTGTAGATAATTACAAAATAAAAAAATATTAAAAAAAGCGCCCACACTCAAACTAAATGTTGTGAAAAGAATTTTCGTTCACTTTGCATCTTGCAAATTTATTCCAATCACTTTTTGAATATATGCGAATTGTCATGGGCCTATCTGGAAATGGATGTGAAAGTTACAGGGTTGCCAGAAGTCGAAGGTTTATATTGGACATAAAATATTCCCCATGAGTGTACATCCGATGCGCACACCGGCGACAACGAAGTTGGTCAAACTCAACGAACGTCCGCCATCTTGTGTTTCGTCAAGTTGAAACAGCTTTCCTGATGACGCACGTGCACATCATCAGTCCCTTTCTTCTACCAGCCGCCACGGACTACGGACGTCCAGCCACGTGCCATCCCCGGCGAATCGATTCTACTCTTCCATTCACACCTATTAGTTTCGTAACTATCCACTCCTTTATTTTATTGATTAAATAAATTCCAACAGGTTATGGGCCCAGGCACCCGCCTACCTTCGAGAACTAATTAGGAACACCCAAAAGAAGGAACCCGAAGCCCTCACCAAAATGGCGCCATCCATCGCCAGCATCGAGCCCCTCAAAAAGGAAAACGTCGACACGTGGAGGCTGCAGATGGAAGCAATCCTCATCAAGAATGACGCGTGGGGATATATAAGCGGAGAACTCCTCAAGCCTGAACCCACGGGAGCGAACGAGGTGAACATCGAGAAGTGGAAAACGGGCGACAGGAAGGCCAAAGCTGACATCATCCTAGCTATCAGTCCACCGGAGATAAAATGCATCAAGAGATGCAAAACCTCGCGCGACGTATGGGAGAAACTGACTTCCATATACGAATCCAAAGGACCAGCTAGGAAAGCCAGTCTATTGAAGAGACTCACGCAGCACCGCATGGGTGACCGCGATGACGTGCGAGAACACCTGAGAAGCTTTTTTGATACGGTCGACAAACTCCTTGACATGGAGATCGTGATTAATAACGACCTGCTTTGCATCGTGCTCCTTTACAGTCTCCCTCCGAAATTCGAAAACTTCAGGTGCGCCATTGAATCTCGGGACGAACTTCCATCTCCGGAGGCACTTCGCATCAAAATCATTGAAGAAAGTGATGCCAGACACACGAATGAGCACCTCGAAACGCAAGGCGCGATGGCCGCCAAGCACAACGTCGTAAGGACCGAAAGAGGAAAGGACCAAGGAAATAACAGAAGTCGAAGAAAACCGTCCTTCAAATGCTAGAATTGCGGTAAGATCGGAAAGAAGGCAGCCTAATGTCAATCCCGGATCAGGGAAAATTCCTCCACATCCAAGAAGCTAGGAAAGGAGGGGAATCTGCTGAACAACGGCATCAGCGTCCTAGCTCTCACAAGCTCAACACAGCACGAGATGCACTCCCCCAAATCAACTATCGACGGCGGCTGGTGTTTGCGGTAGCTCATCGCACATGTCGAGCGACAAACACGCCTTCGCAAAATACCATAAGACGCATCCCACGACGCTAAACCTGGCCAACTGCACTTCAACCAACATCACCGGTCGTGGCGACATCAATATGGCCACCGTCCACAGTGGCGGCAGACGAAACATCACCGTGTTGAACGCCTTACACGTGCCAGACTCAAGGATGAACCTGATGTCGGTCAGTAAACTCGCCAACAAGGGGTTCAAAGTCACTTTCGACAAGGGAGGCACCAAGGTCACGAACGAAAAGGGACACACTATCCTCGAGGCCATACGAACAAATGACCTTTACTTCATTCCGGCGATTCAGAGGCCACCAACACTCACCGCTGCCGCTGCCGACTACGGACACTCCCGTACCCCCGAGCTGGATAAATGGCACCGCAGAATGGGACACTTAAACATTAAGGATTTGGTTGCGAGCCACAAAAACGGCCGCATACGGGGAATGTCCATGGAGCATCCGATCCAGGATTCGATGTGCGACATATGCGCCCTCGGGAAGACAACGAGACTGCCATTCCCGAAATCATCCGACAGAAAGACCGGCATCCTGGACTTAATCCACTCCGACTTATGCGGACCGATGAACACCGAGTCCCTAGGAGGATCCATCTACTTTGTCACATTCATCGACGACTGCTCCAGGTGGTGCAACGTTCGCATGCTCAAGAGCAAAAGAGAAGTCTTAAATGCCTTCAGAGACTTCAGAGCCTTCGCCGAAAAGCAAACCGGCCGAAAGATCAGGTGTATACAGTCCGACAACGGCACCGAGTACACAAACAAGGAGTTCACCTCGTACCTGCGGGAGAACGGAATCAAACATCGATTGTCCGGCACTCATACCCCCCCAACAAAATGGAGTAGCGGAGAGGAAGAACCGAACCCTAGTGGAAATGGCCAGATGTGTCCTCATTCAAGCCGACATGGACTCACGATTTTGGGGTGAAGCCATCAATACGGCCAACCACATCAGGAACCGATGCCCCACCAGTGCCTTAAATGGCAAAACCCCACACGAAGTATGGACCGGAAACGTGCCTAACGTCGGTTATTTTCGTGAATTCGAACACACCGTTTACTCCCGGTTCCGAGGACCCAGGAAAGGAAAGTTCTACCCAAAATCTCAGAAGGGGATATTCGTCTGCTACTGTGATCAATCCAAAGGATACAGGATCTGGCTTCTCGAACAACACAGAATAGAAATCGCCAGAGACGTTGTATTCACACAAAGCATCAGAAAGACCAACCTTCGCGAACTCAGCTCCACGAACGACAAAATGGGAACCGAGCACAACATGGTCGAGTTCATCACACCTGAGGAAACCGACAACGGAGACACAACGACCCAGAACGCGGACGAAACGTGCAACGAAGAAGCCGAACCGCCAACAACCCCAACCAGAGAAGAAGCAATCGCACAGGACCAGGCAGACCACGAAAAGTAAGGACCGGAATCAGGGGAAGACCCCGAAAACTCTTCCAAACGAGAGACACTTCTTCCGAGGCAGCAGGAACCGCAGAAGTACTCATCAAAGAGGCCATAACTGGACCCGACACCGACGAGTGGACAAAGGCCATGGCGCAGGAAAATGAGGCCGTCATCAGAAATGACACATGGACCCTAGTCGAACGCCCGAAAAACGGCAAAGTCATCGGCAGCCGATTTGTCCTACGTAACAAGACGAATCCCGATGGAACCTTGGAACGTAGAAAGGCACGCATAGTCGCCCAAGGATTCTCACAAATTCCCGGCGTCGACTAACATCAAACTTTTGCACCAGTGGCCGGGATGAACTCGATACGTGTCACAGCCGCCTTAGCTGTTCAACACAACATGAGCATTCACCACCTGGACGTGGAAACAGCTTACTTAAATGGCGAGCTCGACGAAACCATCTACATGGAGATTCCAAAACACACAGAAGCCGCCCTGGAGGAGCTGATTCAACCCGGAGGAAGCGAAGAAAGTCCCCAAAGTCAAGCCAGACAAATGCTGACAAAGATACGCGAGGGAAATAAAGTATGCCTACTTAAGAAAGCGCTCTACGGACTCCGCCAGGCAGGACGGCAATGGCACACGAAACTACGCCACGAGCTTTCGGGACTGGGCCTGAAGCAGTCTACAGCCGATCCTTACATTTTCTTCGAAGGAAAAGGAAAGGAAATTTTACTCGTCACCATATACGTGGACGACATATTAGTTTCCTCCCAAAGCAAAGCAAGGATACAGAAACTGACCCAACAGTTATCGAAGACATCCCGAATAAAGGACCTCGGCGAAATCAAGCACTGTCTCGGAATTGAGTTCGAAAGAGAAAAGAAGCAACTACGGATGACTCAAACGCAATACACGCTGGAGATTCTGGAGCGGTTCAAAATGAGCGACTCGAAACCAGTGAGCAGCCCATTGGAAAACGGCACAAAGCTCAAAAAGGAAATGAAGAACCCGACAAGAATTTTTTGTTATTTTTTTTTTTGTTAGACTTCTCTCGGGAGAGGCGAACCTATAGCGTCGAGTGGGCGCCCCAAGATGCCATCAAATAACTGTTGCAGTTCTTTTTGAACAGTTGCAGGTTGTAACGCTCCGGGAACACTCGCGTCGGAAGGGAGTTCCACAGCTTCCCCGCTCTGTAACGGAACGAGTTCTGATACAGGGATGTTCGCGCCGTCGGGAGATGAACCACAAACGGGTGCGATCCGTCGGATTGTCTTGTGGAGCGCATATAAACCGAGTTGCGTGGAACAATGCCAAGAATCTCCGAAGAACAGTACCCGTGATAATATCTGTAAAACAAACAGAGGTCGGCTACGCGCCTTCGATGTGATAGCGACTGTAGTCCCAACATCAGCGCCGAGTCCCCGATCAGGCGGATCGCTCGTCTCTGTACGCTCTCAAGTAGGTCGAGGGTATGTTTAGGAGTCGAGCTCCAAACATGAGAGCAATATTCGAGCGCGGGTCTAATATGGGATTTATATAGGAGAAGAAGTTGAGCCGGAGTAAAATATTTCTTGGCTCTAAAAAGATAACTCAGTTTTCCCGAGGCTGATCTGGCGATATCCGATACGTGTTTATGCCATGATACATTCCCACAGACCGTGACGCCGAGGAATTTCAAACTTTCCCCAGCCTCGAGGGCCCGGCCACTCATCATCAGCTGTGGAACCGATGATCCAGTTTTCTTTGTGAATGTTGTATACTGGGCCTTCGTTGCGTTGAAGTCGACAAGATTGGCCTTTCCCCACTGTAGGACTTTATCCAGATCCTGATTCAGAGAGTCAATCTGTCTACATCTCAGCTGGTGCGACGTTGATGCACCAATCGGCCGATCACTCGAAAAGGAGGAAACAAGCGTACTATCATCCGCAAAACTGAACACTTTGTTATCCGTTGTCTCCAACAAATCATTTATGTGAAGCAAGAACAAGGTTGGAGCCAAAATAGAACCCTGGGGCACCCCCGAATTAACAGGATACAGATCCGAACACTCGCCGTCCACAACAACCCGGATCGATCGATTCTCGAGGAAGCTCCTCGTCCAGTCGCAAAGCTGTTGGGAAAGTCCACATGAACGAAGTTTGCTCAGCAATGCCCCGTCCCAGACGCGGTCAAAAGCCTTGGAGATATCTAATGCGA
Organism: Microdon myrmicae; assembly: GCA_963931805.1. Lineage (NCBI taxonomy): Eukaryota > Metazoa > Arthropoda > Insecta > Diptera > Syrphidae > Microdon > Microdon myrmicae. Next base: position 218,244,377 of record OZ007496.1, on the reverse strand, counting down.
CCGCCCTTGACTCACCATGTCGTTCAATCGCAGATGTCCATATATCGGTTATAAGTGTCAAAAGGTCTCCTGTGGACCGTCTGCCACGGAATCCATATTGACGATCATTCAGAAGACCGTTGCACTCCAAATACTTAACCAACTCTGTATTGATGACTTTTTCCATTACCTTAGATAAAATAGACAGTAATGCTATCGGACGGTAATTTTGTAGGAGACACTTTTTTCCCGTCTTTGGGATTGGCTGAACTCGAGCGATTTTCCAGCAGGCAGGAAAGGTCCTCCGTGCATATGATAAGCGAAAGACTCTGCCAGTAATGGTTAGCGATAGTTCTGGAGCACAGTTCTTAAGGACTATTGCTGGTATTCCGTCCGGGCCGGTTGCCTTCCTACAATCCAGTTCACGTAGAATGCGTTGAATAGTGTGCGGACGAAATCGCACATCCCGCATGGAAGACTGTACCGGCGAGATCACAGGTGGCTGCAAAAGGCCGGGATCGAGGTTTGAATTCGCGGAAAATAAATTCGCGAACACATTAGCTTTATCCTTTGGATTCGTGACTAACGTCCCGCTGTCTATCACCAACGGAGGGAAAGAGGAGGAAGCAAAGTTACTGCTGACAGCCTTTGCCATTGACCAGAAGGAGCGCGAACCAGTTGGGCAGCGAAGGAGCTTATTGATCACCCTGTCGTTGTGAGCCTTCTTCGCGGTATCAATCGCCTGGTTGCACGCGTTTCTGATTCTAACAAAATTCATTCTGTTAACATCAGTGGGATTGGAGCGCCATTGCTTAAAAGCTCTATTTTTTGTCAAACCAAGGTTTATCAGACGAACTTCGTTTGATGGAATGTGGAATATACATCTCCATCCCCAGGAGAATAATCTCTGATACCGACTCCGCGCAAGCGTTAACATCGGAGTTTCCGAAGCACACCTCCAACCATGGAAAGGATGCGAAGAAATCTCGCATTTCGTCCCAGTTAGCAGCCCCATACTTCCATACATGGCGAGGCTGCCTAGGCCGATTATTCGCTTGGTATGCAAGTGCTTGCGCGACAGATACCAAGCAGTGATCTGAGTTTCCCAGTGGCGCAGAAACCTCCACGGTATAAATACTCGGTTCGGATGTCAAAAACGGACCCAGGGTGTTCGCATAATCACCTCGGGCATCCGGCACTCGCGTTGGCTCACCCACGAGTTGAGTCAAGTTGTGGCTTACAGCAAACATCTCCGCCAGCCTCCCAGCCTCGTCGGTTCTGTTAGAATGTAACAACCAGTCGGAATTGTGCCCATTTAAATCGCCAAGGACAATCATTTCAGAAGCTGGGTGGTTGATCTGTATCCAGTCGACGGTATATGAAAGATGTTCGAAAAATGTTGCCGGTCGATCGTCATTCGGGGAGCGGTAAAGACAACAAAGAAATTTAACGGAATTCCTCAGCACGACCCTCGACCATATGATGTCCATATTATTGGGCTCCAACGCCTCCATCCTCTGGCAAGCCAGATCGGACCGCGCGAAAACGCAGACTCTGCCCTTAAAACGGAATCTCGAATGTAAGTAGTATCCTGAGCAACGAAGATATGTCCAATCAGTTGACGAGTCGACCTGGGTCTCAGTTAGGGCAAGGATATCAGGTTTCGTTGTTTGCAAATATTGGTGGACGGCGTTTACATTAGTATTGGTGAAACCGATGCCCCTGATGTTACAAAATGCCGTCACCAGTCGAGCGTGGGCCGAGCCTCGAGAGCTAGCCCGGTTATGCGATGACGAACCTCTCAAAGTTCCATCATTTATCATGATATCTGCATGATGTTCCCCCTGACATAGTCCCCCCCGGAGATCCGAATGGGAGACTAGTTTACCTCCGGAATTCTTTATATCAGAAGACACCATCATGATTATCCCCGTGTCAGTCCGGGCCATCAGCCACACATCCGAAACACCGTCGAAGATTTCTCTCGGCGATATCGCGGAATGTACAGCGTGACGGGGTGGTATCTCACCTTGGGACCGACTACCACCTAACCAACCTTTTCTCGAACCGGTCCATCAGCCAAGCTCCGAAAGATGGTCAGGGATTTCTCCCGACCATTTCACGGAGCCTAAAGCTTGATGGGTGGTATTTCACCGGGCGCACAGGGCGTTGGGACCCCGGCTACCACTCGGCCTTTAGTCGCCTCTTACGACAAGCTGGCCTAGCTGTGAGTATATTCTAACGCCCTACTCACAGGGCTAAATTTGCCATACAGGGAGCTGATCGGATCTCTGATGTACCTTGCCGTATGCACCAGACCAGACATAGCCTTCGCCGTGAGCAGACTCAGCCAATTCAACAGCCACTTCAACGAACAGCATTGGAAAGCCGCGAAACGTGTACTGCGCTACCTCAAAGGCACTCCCAACATTGGGCTTACGTTCAAGGAAAGCCATGAAAGCCTCACAGGGTACGCCGACGCCGACTGGGCTAACTGCCCCGACGACAGGAAATCATACACCGGCTACGTTTTTTCGCTCTACGGCACAGTGGTCTCTTGGAAATCCAGAAAGCAAAGGACCACCGCCCTATCATCCACAGAAGCTGAGTACATGGCCATATCCGACGCGGCGAAAGAGGCCATACATCTCCGAAGGCTGATCAGTCAACTGGGATTCGCCTTACCAGACAAGCTGACACTATTCAACGACAACAACGGCGCTCGGAAGCTGGCCGAGAACCGCGTATTCCACTCCCGGAGCAAACACATCGACGTCCGACATCACTTCATCCGCGAAGCAGTGGACAGCTGAACACTCTCGGTCGAATACATGCCCACGGAACAAATGCCCGCAGACGTTCTCACTAAGGCCCTATCCAAACCGATGCACGAGAGGTGTCTCGACCTCCTAAACCTGATGTGAGCTTTTTGGCACCGGTACGCTCACCGAGGGGAAGTATTGGACATAAAATATTCTCCATGAGTGTACATCCGATGCGCACACCGGCGACAACGAAGTTGGTCAAACTCAACGAATGTCCACCATCTTGTGTTTCGTCAAGTTGAAACAGCTTTCCTGATGACGCACGTGCACATCATCAGTCCCGTTCTTCTACCAGCCGCCACGGAGTATGGACGTCCAGCCACGTGCCATCCCCGGCGAATCGATTCTACTCTTCCACTCACACCTATTAGTTTCGTAACTATCCACTCCTTTATTTTATTGATTAATTAAAATTCAACAGTTTACTAGGGCCTATCCCACACACTGTAATACCTGCATATTTTCTGTTCTCAGCTGCGACTCAGTGGATAGTAGTTAACCGCGAGTTGTTTATACCCTCTCTGCAAAGTAGCGATTTTTACTATACCCACTTTAGGATAGTCCCCAATCTTATGTCGCTGGTTCATAAAAGCACATCTTTTAACGGTGTTAAAATACAGTCGCTCTTTTTTAAAGAAAAACGAAAGTTACAAAATTAATTTAGTATAGATATATATATATATATATATATATATATATATATATATATATATATATAAATATATATATATATATATAGATAAATATATATATATATATATATATATATAAATATAAAACGAAATTATACCAAAAGAAACAAATCGTTTTTAATTAGATCGCCAGCTAATTTGTTTTACAAAACCTTTTGAATTTAATTTTAGGTTTTTTTGTTATTTTTTTGTAAATATTATTTATATTTTAATTAATATACTAAAATACATATATAAAAAACATTTTACAAACTGTTTATAGCAAAGAATTTTAATAAAAAATTAGTGTAAGCTAAATTTCCACTAGGGACTTGAAACCTTTTTTTAAGATCCTGTTGAAACTGTGCCGGTTCCGCCAAACCCAACTGTCTACTTACCGTAAAACCCCCATAACATTCAACCAATTTCCTAACTTCACTAGTGCAATCGCATTAGTACCTGAAAATGCTTCACGCATTATATAGATCAAATATATAATCTTAAAGTCCCTGTAAAGAAAACTTACCTTTCCATGCATCTCTTCGCATACAATTTTCCGTAAGATTTCTTGCTACTTATCTGGAATTTCAAACCAATTCGGCACCTTCGGTACCAGACGAATTCCTGTAAGCAAAATGATTCGATTTGCATACAATGTAACCGTCATGACAGATACCATAAATATTGCGCCGCCTATTTCCCCAGCCGCGCCATGTGTACAACAATGTTTCCTACATACACATTGGCTGGCGACTTATACCCTGGGAACCAAAGCAAATACGCATTCCGCGTCTCTTGGCATCAATTGAATCCTACAGCATAAACAAATGCAAATAGGAATTCAATACCTACCCTTACTAGCTATGCCATAAACACCATTTCTTAGTAATCTAACATTGATAAAACCAATTAGCACATTTCCACATCGCATCGTCGTCTCTTTGTTTAGCCGCGACGCACATTTCCAACAAAGATCCCATTAGCATCCGACGAGTTCGGTTTTATTTGCTTTACCGAAATCGTATCCCATGAATGCACGATATTCATGGCCATTCACAGTAACGTGACGATCGTTATCGTCGACGAAAACATATCGCCCAATGACGCCGCCGGCATGCAAACCGCACCAAACAGTTCTTTTTTGTGGATGAAGTGGTGAGCACATGTAGATTTTCACCCGACCAATAACGCATGTTTTGCTTATTGACGAACCCATTGAGCCAAAAATGAGCTTCGTCACTGAAGATGATTTTGCGATGAAATTCATCATCTTGGCGCATCTTTCTCGGTAGTAAATTTTTATAATTTGCAGACGTTGTTCGTTCGTGTACTTAACCATGATGAAAATGTCGAGTTTACTGAATAAATTGACAGTAACAGTTCGATGATTAGTGAAAGGGTGCGTTCACAAATTAAATTCAAAGTTGTCAAGTCCCTATATAAAAACCCTATATATATATATAAGTTATAGTAAAATGAAATCCATTCTTCTTTCAATAGGAAGCTTTATATACAGAGTACGTATTTCTCGTGGTATAAGTGCGATCAGGTTGGGCTAGATGGCGTTAGAAAGACAAGACGTCATAATAAATTGTTTAGATAGTTTTGTAATTGCTGGACTCCGTTTTTTTTTTTTTTGGGTGCGCGCCCAATACAGACACCATAGAGCAAATATGCTAAATTTTACAGATTTTCTTCCACAAAGGCGAAAACGTAAGCCAAGTGACTGAAAATGTGAAAAGTGAAAATATCGAAAAAATGATGGAAATCGTAGAGCCCGACCGTCATGTAGGCACTGTTTCGACTGCCCAGGAGCCAAGCATTGCACAAAAACGGTTTGGAACCACTTGAATAAGGCTGTATACAAAAAGAAGCTCGATGTATGTGTACCACACCTGTTAAAGCAAAAAAAAAAACCTCATGGAGCAAATTTCCATCTGCGAATCGCAGCGGAACCAAATCGACCCATTTCTGAAGCAGATGGTGATTGATGATGAAAAGTGGGTCACTTACGTTCGCAATGAAAAGTGGATCACTTAAGTGGGACGGCGGCAAGCAAACCCCGTCGCGGTCGAATCGTGGTGAACCTGGGCAAACGGCGGCCAATCCCGTATTGACGGACAGCAAGGTTTCGCTGTGTGCTTTGGTGGGATTGACAGCCAACCATCTACTATGAGCTGCTCCTCTACGGCCGTACTCTTAGTTCGGACATGTACTGTCAACAATTTGACCGTCTGAAAGAATAATCGCTCAGAAACGGCCAGTTTTGGCTATTAAGCGAGGAATTGTGTTCCATCAGGACAACGCCGGGCTACACCCATCGATATTGACCCGCCAAAAGCTCGAGGAGCTTGGTTGGGAGGTTCATATGCATCCACCTTATACTCCGGACCTGGCACTGTGGTAAAATTTGTTACCTTTACTCCTCCACTGTCTTTCGTAATGTACCTTTCAAGGTACTGCTTCACGACACTGTCCCGGTGTACCCGTTTACAAACAATTACTGCACAAACACGCCACTAGCGGAGAACAACACAAGAAGTGAAACGCACGGCCCTAATTAAATGCATTCGCTTTATTGTCATTAAAAGAATCCACGTAAACTAAACATATATACAACTTAACACAAAACACTAATTGATAATCTGCTGTACAATTCTGATAAATTACAAATAAAATATTGTGACGCATATGGGAGTCAGTACTGGAATATTCGGGAAAGTCCAAAACAAAGTACTGGAAAACTGGAGACTATGGATAATAGAACATTCAAGATTATGGAACGGACGGAAACGAAATACCGAATCAGAATGTGGGGAACTGGTATAAATACGTCGCAGACAGCTCATGAAGACAAGTAGGGAGTAAGAAGTAGAAAGTGATAAGTCTCGAGTGAGAAGCAAGCGATAAGTAAGAAGTAAAATACGCGATAAGTACGGAAGCGATAAGTCAAGAAATCGTTGTGTACGGTAAAAGTAACGGTTGTGGTTAACGGACTAATAAAGTGTTATATTAATTCAAAATCGATTTAACGGCTCTTATTTATTCAAAATAATTAATCCAGCGAACCCTAAGCTCGCTACAATATGTTGACACATCTTGTCTTTTATAATTCAAGTAAATTTAAGATCAAATAGGCTGACACTTCTTGTCTTTTAATTTGTATCGGCACAAGAAACATTAAAACGACTAAATATTAATCTTCTGTACAATTTAAGTAAATTAATAATCAAATATGTTGTCACTTCTTGTAATTTAAATACATTTATCCGCTGTACTATTCAAGTGAATTGGTCTCTTACGACTTTAGGACTCGACCGCACGTAAAGGCCATTAAAACTCAGCTCGACACTTGTGTATTTATTTAACGTGGAGGCCCGACTTGCCTCCATGGAATCCAGATCGCAATTAACGATTGTCACCGAAGCGACAGAATACCAAAAATTCCATCCATCGCCTCGATGCCCATATAAGGTAAGATTCTCTTTAGCATTTTGGTCCAACAAGAATGGGGTGAAACACACACACGATGATTGCCTCTGCTGCTCATCGTGTGTGTCCACAAGTATGCGGAACGTGGGTCGCTCAAATCTACAAGGTTGCAGCTGGTGCAAGTATCTCGACATAAGGGTTGAAATGTTTGCACGATCAGCGACTGTGTAAAGTATTATTGCTGACCGTGTACATGTTGATGGCATCTCCACGTAGTCGAATCCTCGATGGTAAATTTCCATTTTGAGAACTCGACTGGCTTGGGTGGTCGGCCGGATACACTCATGTATTTGTCGGGTCGGGTGACCGATCGATGTGGGCATGTATGCAAGGGAAAAATAAAACATTTCCGGCATGTGTGCGGGTGGCGCCCAAGGGATCTCACGGATATTGTTCGGGCAATGTTGGTTGCTAGATGGTGCAAGCAAATTGCGCTTACGTATGGAGCATGCATGTCACATGATGGAAATCGAACCGAGACATGTACAATGGAATGGTTCGGTTCATGTTGGTTGCGTGGTGATGCAACCAAATTGCCCATAAGGAACATGCCTATTTTGTGCTGATGGATTTAGCATCAGCAAATATTATGTTTTTTACAGCGTTTCAAAGCTTCGTGGTACAACCATGAACAGGTAAGTACTTGCTTTCCAGGTTACTGTATGCCCTAGGCGGTAGTTTCTACGTGTTAATGGGAAGATGATTGGTGGCGTTCAAGAGAACCGCCGCAGCACCAATTGATTACCATCAGCTTCTGTCTACGGCGAATGATTTTGGAGACTTGTGACTGTCCCAGTTTTTCTGTCAATAGGGGCGAAGGTTTCTATAAGAGAGGCATAATGAAATTGCCTTCGTTTTTAGGACATCCCCGATAGTTATCGGGGTGTCCCTCATTCCGACACACTACGCACTTTAGAAGGGCTTTGTCTTCTACGCTTTCTTTCCCCAGAGGGCATTCTTCTGCTTATAGTCCCGTCAGCATTTTACGCAACGATGCTGCATTTCACAGCTCGCCGCTACGAGACGAAACCTTTGGCAGCGAACACATTGCAGAATGTCTCTGCCTTTTTTTTAATTTGTCCCATGTGACAATTTGATGATACAGGACTGTAATGTTCCTTAGACCACCAATTCTGTTGCTCGGTGATAATTGGACCAAAACAAAAAGGGTAGCTTCTGGTTTTCTCTTCTTGCCTTGGTTCTGGTGAACGGTTTTACCGTGGAAAACTCGAGCTCTTCATGCTTCAGCTTTTGAAGCACTTCGACTAGAGCCTCCGGTTCCATTTCAGGGTCGACGCCCTTTAATAGAACTGTTACGCTCTTTGTTTGTTTCGGTGTGAACGAGTAAAATTCCGCGGTGGCGGATTATCCGGACTTCTGGGCGTTCCCCTGGGGTTTGCCCTTCACAGCTGAGGGACGTTGGCTGGGGGCTTCTGAGGTGTTAGGTCCGTAGGTAGGCGGCTTCTGACTGTTAGTGTCCGTGGATCAGGCCTTGGCCAGGCGGCTTATGACTCGTGGAGTCCGTGGTTAATGGTTGCGTTAAGCCCATGTGCTTTGCTGTGCCTAGTGTAAACAGAGTATTGTTTGCTTACCTGGTTGTCCTTTGGGCCACTTTCGAGTTCCCAGTCCAGCTGGAGGAGTGAGAGGAGGCGAACAGGATGCATTCAACCTCTTAGCAGTGTCTCCGATGAAAAATTTGTATAACAAATGAGAAGCCTTTTGTTTTTTGGTTTTCCTTGGTTTTATTAAATTTACTAGTACAATAGTAGCTTGCGCACTGCTTGCTTCAAATTCCAATTCTAATTCATTTTTACCTTGAACGGAGCTCCCTTTTATACGTAAAATTCAAAGCAAAATTTGCATATCTTCCCATGGTTCGTCGCTTACTTCCAGACAGCTACCCAATGCTACCACCTAGCCATCGTGCTCCAGCTATCGTATTGCGAGCAACGTCGCACACCACAGATAGTGCCTTACCGGTTGATCTAACTTCCGGAACCCATACTGCCATTCAGAGAACCCCGATGTTCCCTCAGTGAATTGTTCCAGGCGAGTGGTAATTCCTCACTCAAGCAGTTTCCCTGTTGCTGTTATGCATGCATAGCGGGTGGTAGAACGACGTCGCTTCGGGATTCTTGAAGCCTTTTGGTATAAGCACATGCCGCTCTTTTTCCCATCGTTGAAGAAAGTGTCCTGTTTGAAGGCATGTCATGAATAGACTGCTGGAGACTTTCGGGTTTTTTGTTAGAGCAGTCTTCACTACAGTGTTAGAAATTGCATTCAGTCACGGGGTGTTTTTTTTTTAGAGGTATTTCTCTTTCAGTGATGCTCCATTCCTCTTGCGCTCTCAACACCTCATCTTACTGCGGGAAGAAGACAGCAACAATTCTGGCCATATCACTTTTACTTTTTTGCATTTAACTACTGTTGTTGTGTAATGTTTTCATGACTATACTGTAGTCGCTCCCCATGGATTGTTATTTAATTCATCCCTTAGGGAGCAGAACGCGTAATATTTGCTCTTGTGGATCACATTCCTCAATCCCTTCCGTTTGATGATGAATTCCACATGTAACTGTGGGTAGGTGTTATGGTTTCTTCGTCCTTGTTGCAAACGTCGTAAGCTGTTGCATTTCGATCGCACTTGGGTGATTTTGGGGTTCCACTAATACACTGGCTTGATTGCCCCTGCTGGTTGTCTCTGTCGTGGCATAGAAGCATCGCATGCGGCAGTTAGCCACTTCATGACTTTTCACGTCTGCTTGTTCGCATTGGCCTCTGTGTTAAACTGTTCGATTAAGTCTTCCAGTATATAATCGAGCAATTCCGCATCGAGTTACTTCTCTTCCCGTCCATTTGTCTGGGCTTTCTTCGTCAATTTCTTCGTGATGAATCCCCTGTGTGGTAATATTTCGCACATCAGGGCTTGATGGTCACTATGGGTGTAGGTACTTCTTGCCAACATGGAGCTGGCAAATGTGATGTCGATTTTGGACAGGTGTCATCAGTACTACCACATCTAGGACTGCGCTGGCTTCGAGTAGTGCCTGGCCTCTGCTATTGCTCCTCGTGCTTCCACATTCTTTCGCCCAAGCGTTGAAATCTCCAGCAATTTTAAGCGGCTCTTAGCTCTAGCTTCATGTGATAATAAACAGGTGGTTTATTACAATATCGTAGAAACCGATGCACAACCACATTCCGCGAAATTATGCGCTCATCAAATTAATTGTGTCACCCGAGGCGTGGCATGTTGCACAGACTTGTTAAAACCAGACCTCACCCATATTAACGCCAATCAACTGAGGAAATTAAAGATCCGTAATCATCGATCTAGTGTGCTTTCCATTGACGGTAACATTCTGGCCTCCATCAACTTTGAAGAAATACGGGCCAATTATTCCACCCGACCACAAAACGAACGAACCTAGGATTTTTTCTGGGTGTCAATAAATTGCTTTTGTATGCACTGGCAATTTTATTTTTGAACGTTGACATTAAGCCAAACATAAGCCTTATCGCTAAGCAAAATTCTACGAACATTTATTTGGTAAAATGAACCACGATTCTCGAAGTAAATTTGCCAAATTGCTAGTGTTGTTCTATCGTAACTATATTCACGGCAAAATATCAAAATAAACTGAACACTGGTCTGCTTGTCAAATTGACTGTAGCTAGAAACAGTGTTGCCATATTGAAAATTAAATCTCTAAAAAACATCCTATGTAAAGTTGCGCATTAAGAACAACGCAATTTATCTTTCAAATAAAACACCCAAAGATTTAGAAAACCGATAATTCTTTTATTTTGGAGGGAGTGCAATCGATAGTATCAGTAACGGAATAAGACAAAGTATTGATGTCTCTCATGAAAACGCTTACATGAGTAAATCTGTTGAAATCGGTTTTCCAACACTTTTTCAAATAAACAAGACGACATCCTAGCACTGCCGCGTGTAATTTTAGCCCTTAGATCGTGCAATATGTTATGGTGAACTGGTATAATATGGTAATTCAAGTTGTTATTTAAGGGGGGAAATTCCTGTAAAAAAACATGTTTTTGCTTTAAAAATTAATTTAGCATCTGAAGAATGTGTTCTTAAAGTTTGGGGCTTAACAGAAAGTCCTTAATACCCCTACAAATTCACCAAAGTGGCCTGGAGTGAAAAATGTTCGCCGATTCCTTCCCACCAATCGAGTGAATAAATAAGATCGACACTCATTAAATTGGTCCGCAGAGGCCAGAACTGTTCAAAAAGAGAAAAAGACATCCGAGTTGGATGGTTTTCTTGCCATCGCTGATTAAGCTTTGGTAATTATAAATCACTCTAAACTCAACTTTTCAAGAAGGAAAACTTAAATGGCGTTTTTCTCGAAACACGTTTTTTTTCCGCGCGGTGCAACGTAACTCAACGATTTTATAAAAATTGTGTTAGTAAACCTTATTTTCAACAATTTCTTTATGAAAAAAGGTGTTTTTTTTATTCTCAAATTTGTATTTTTCAAATTAAAAATGATTGAAAAACACGTCGTTTACAGGAATTTGCCCTCTTAAGCACTACGCAACCACAAGGTGTTACTCTGAGCAATTCCTATTAAAAATGCATTGTATAACAAAAACCTTAAATATACGTATATGTAGTCTTTTTTTTTTTTGTTTTTGTAGGAAGTTGGCAATGCCTCCCACATTTTAATCGGCTAAAACCATCTTTAGCCAGCACATATTCCGGTTATTTACCGCGGAACAATCTTTGTATATAGTCCCGCGGCGTTGTCGGTGATGACGGCTGAAGGGGGGGGGGGGGGGGGGGGGGGTAAATCCCTTTCTTGTTCACCACGACGCATCTGCTGCGTTATGTCACATATCTCATATCACATCATTGGTTAAAGACCATACTTTCTTGGAACTTAGAACGTATGTTGCTCCAATGTCATCCATGTGGATTTAAACCTCATGTTTTTTGTTGCGTATTTTCGATTTTACCTTCGCATTACAAGCAATATTGATGATTGATATGATTACACCTGTGTGAGTACTTATGTCGAAAGCATCGATGTCCTGATATCAGCTGACTCGGGTGGTACTTCAACTCGCCATGATTTCTTTCCATCCATGTTTCTATGTCAGTTATCATAATATGGTTCCATCTTTCATTCTCTTTGGCTGGAGTTCTCTATGTGTCATCGCATTCACAAACAATCATTATTGGAGGCAAGTACGTCAACTTCTTGCAGAGTTTCAATTCGACCATTTCATTTATGACATCTTCGAATACCACTCGGAGATCGCTGTGTATCCTATGTATCGAGTACAATTCCTTCAAGCACAACTTACACTGGCCGTCTCCCGCGCCATATGTGATGTTACATAAGCAGCACCTTTGCTAAAAGATCCCATACTCTACTTGTTTTAGTCTTGCCCAGTACGATCATGTATAGTTGATTGTTTTTTGCTTATTTTCTTGTTGTTTTTTTTATTTGTTCTTTTCAGTTTATTACCTATTTGATAAATTTTTTTTGAATTTGTTTTTATTTTCTGTTTTGTTAAAAATTTTTTTTTCGGAATATTATTTATTTAATTTGTTTTATGTTATTTTATTAAAACGACCTATCCACAAGCAATACCAGGTTTTATTTTCTTAATGTGGTTGGCGAAGGTTCGTAAGACCCTCAGGGCTCTCCTCACTATCAGCCTTGTACCCCCGACGTTTGATATTATCTCCGGATTTAAGGTTTACTAATAGTAAAATCAGTACACTACTGAAGATTGAGTGCCAGCTGCGCCAAATTGTTGCAATTTCTTATATTGCACACAATTAAAATATACATTTTTTTAATAGAGGTTTTTTGCTGCACTCTAACCCCGCCTATAAACCTGTTGCAGAAATCGTGCGAATACATTCTATCCTATTTATTGGTCTGTGGCAACCCGAAAGTTCATGACCGCACCGACTCGACTCCGCCATTGTCCTGTGCGCTCTCCTTCCACGTTCAACCATCCAATCCGATCTCCTCGAGGTCCAATCTAACATTGTCCTCCCACTCCGTCGCGGCCGTCCTACCGGTCTCTTTCCCGTTGGCTTACCGTCAAGAACTCTATGCACGGTCCTATCGCTGCCCATTCGCGCCACGTGCCCGGCCCATCTTAATCTTCGCGACTTGATTACTCTCACTATTGTAGGTTTGCGGTATATCTCTTCCAATTCGTGGTTGTGGAGTTTCCTCCATTGTTCTGCCTCCTCGTCATATTTACCTCCAAAGATACCCCTTAAAACTTTATTCTCGAATTCGCGGAATTTATTTTCTTCCCGTTTTGTGAGAGCCCATGTTTCGCATCTGTATAGAACAATTGGTATGATTATGGTTCTATAGACACGGAGCTTTATTTTACCTCATAGAAGTTTGGATTTCAGCAGTGTACTGACTGCATGCCAACTAGTGTTGCCGGAGTGTAATCTTTTGCTAATTTCCTTCGACATTTCGTTACTGGCCGCCAGTATTGTTCCCAGATATCCAAAATCTTTGACATTTTCAAATATCTTGCCCCTGATGTTTATGTGTGTTCTCTGCGGTCCACCTGCTCTCGCCGTAATCATGTATTTGGTTTTGCTTCATTTATTTCTAGGCCCACCTCTTCAGCCGCTTGCATGATGATTTCACTGTTTTTACTTACAGTTTCTAGATTATCGCCCAGAACGGCGATGTCATCCGCATATGCGAGCACTTGTGTGACTCCGTTCGGGGATGATCCGGCCGAATACATGCATCACATAATAAGTGCTCTACACATAGCAAATTACTCAAAAAAAATGTCTGTCAGTATTACAATTGTGTGTGACTCAGTGGAGTCATATGATTTAACACTTGGTAAACTAAAAGAAGACAAACATCAATATTTAACTCTGCCATGGAAAGCAACCCATTTTAGTTAATACATGGACAGGTCAATAAGTCTTTAGAAAATGAGGACGATTTTCTTTTATTTTCTCAGTTAGCTGACCTAATGCTGGCGCATAAAACTGTCCTGTTATCGTCTGTCCTTTTTCCAAATCGACAATAAAGATGCATCCCAAAGCACAGTAGCCATAACCTTTCCAGGTGATTTCACCATCGTTACCTTCTTTGGAGCCCGTTCGCATATAACACTCTACTGTTTTGACTGTCCCTTCATCTCGGGAGTGTACTAGGGTATACATGTTTCATCTGCAGTTACTAATGCCAAAACTCATCTGGATTGCGACGTATGCACTCCTGCTGCACCCATCTCACAGATAGTTTTTTCATATCCAATTTATCGTGCCAAATTCAAATATGACACAAATTGAAAATTGACGGATACCTAGTGAGGAATCATCATCATCATCGGCACTACATCCGTGATTCGGTCTTGGCCTTATTTAGCAAGTCTCTCATCCGGTATTCGGTCCTTATCCGAGACTTGTTAAATTGTCCATAATAATTTGTTTTTCCGGGCAAGTTTATTAGCCTTGCGCCAACCTTTCTCAAGATGTCTCTGCATGCATTGGTTCACTACTTGGCGGGTGCCAAAGTAGCTATCCAGGGGTGTCACGTGGAGACTGCATGTCAACTTGGATTGAACAGGTACAAGGATCGTCCTGGCATTCGCCAGGTTGAAAGCACAGACTTTACCCTGTATGTTCGCTCCCATCCCCGTCTAATGAGGAATGACAGTTACTAAAAACAGACGATTAGCGATGCTACGAGCGCAATCGTATGCGATTCTAAGGACTTATTGATCTAAACTCGTAGTTAAATTGTTACAGTGTAGGCAACACTGCCGGGACATCGTGTATCCGTACATTAGACATGATGTCACTAAATTAGGTTCTTGTATAAAAACTAGAGCAATTTAATGCCATCGCACAATTAGCAACTAAGTTTTTAAACTGTAACGCTAATAATATGTCAAATAGTAACTCGAGTATTGTGAGATGGAAACCAAGAGGTATTCATAGAAAACATGTTGAATTTATTAATTTTCTACATAGTAATAATATTAATGTTGCACTAATTACTGAAAGGTGGTTAAACTCAACTATACGAATTTCAACATCAAATTTTAAATCTTATCGCGTGGATAGAGTAAATAGAAGGCGTGGTGCTGTAGCGATCCGAGTAAGGAGATCAATACAACATAGCCTTTTAGGAAACATTCGAAGGCAACTTGTCGAAAATTTGGGTATAGAACTCACTTTAGGTAATGGGGATGCACGAACCACTTTCTGTGTTTATTTTCCTGATGGAAACCGATTTAAGGAAACTATTTAGTAGCAATGGAGACTTCTTAATTGGAAATCATATCAATGCCAGACATAGGGATTGGGGCTATTCTTTACATTCAACTCACTTGTACAATTACCCGGGTGGTTCAAACGCCGCGAATACAAATGCTTTTCCTGAAAAGGGCGACCCCATAGTTCCCTCTTCTTACCAATATATGATTATTTTTTTTTGTAATGGAACCCTAAAATGTTTTATTATCCTTTTGGCATTAAATCAAAAAAAAAGGTGGAAGGCATAGCGAATATGGGAGACTAGAAAACGTAAACTGGAAACCAAGAGTTTAGTTAAATACCTGGGCATCTGGCTAGACCAATATCTGTATTTCAACAGACATGTAGAGGCTGCTTTGCTCAAAGCGAGGAAAACTTTTGCTATGACAAGGAGGCTATTTCACAGTAGCCAACTTGACAGCAGGGTAAAAGTCATATGCTACATGACGCTAATCAGGCCAATGCTCATATATGGCTGTCCAGTATGGTTTAACATAGGTCCAAATTTGATGGAAAAGATTCGGGTGTTCGAAAGGAAGTGTCTGAGAACCTGTCTCAGATTATATCGAACACCGGAATCGGAATACAAAAAGTACTACTCAAATGAGACTTTATATAATGAAGCCTGCATAAATAGGGTGGATAATTTTATGATTAAATTAATCAGAGGACATATTGCGAGAGCAATATGCTCGTCCAATGACCTAATTTTCGGGGCTTATTATCCAAATACCCTGTACTATGAGAGCGTGCGTCGCAACGGTTTTGTTCCACCAGAGGCGTTCCTTGATTTGGACATAAAAGGGCTTATACAGGATAGATCCGGAATTCCGCTGATCTATCATGTAAGTAGATCATCCGTAGACGGGCGATTGTACTACGACCGGGAAGTAACGCGCACCGAAGAAGAGCTCCTGCGCTTCAGTAGGGCTATCTCCCACAGAGACCGGGACGATAGTATTAGACAGCGTCAACAGTTCTGGTGCTTGAATGGCATATAAAGACCTGGATACCAAAGTCGGTATAGAATCACACTATCATCAGCTAGCTTACATAGACTTAGCTTTTCTAGAATTAGGGTAGTATAAGATTTAAGTTAAGTTAGGCTAAGTGATTTTACATAAAAAAAAAAAAAAAAAAAAAAAAAAAAAAAAAGTAGATAAGTTTAGGTAAGTTAAGTAAGTTAAATTTTAAGAAAAAAAAAAAAAAATTTACAAAGTTTTTCAAATTTTTCTTTGTCTTTCAAATAATTCTAAGTTATGCCACAAAGTTCTGTCGCCGAAAGGCAAATTATACAAATATTAAGTAATGTTTAGCTTAGAGCGTCTGCGGACAACCAGTAAGTTATTATATAAGATATTTAAGCTAGAATTTAAGCATTTTTTGTCTAGCCTTTAATTTAGAAACTAAGAATATAAAAAGAAAATAAAAAAATGTTTAAAAAAATAAAAATAATAAAAAGACTAGAAAACGTCTAAAGAACGAATAGTTTTTTAGTGTTGCATACTTAAATTGAGCTGATTCGCGTCCTTAAGTCTAAAAAACAGATTTCTTAAGTCCTGGGTACCTGTGCCCTACATTTATCTACCATCATCCATCATGTTGTTTAACAACAGGAAAACATTGACAGATGACGCAGTATCTACATGGCGAAAGAGTTTAATCCATCCTCAAATTCCTTTGCACATTGCGATTTAAAAGTTTTCCCAAGCCAATGTTCCCCTTTTCAGATACAAAAAGTACAGGCTATTCACTTGGGAATAGTTTCAACATTCAGTGAAAAGTGTGTATGAGTATACTTTTCGAACTTCTCCATATTTCTTTTTCGGAATGCACTCCGTAATCCTGCATTCCAGGTTTTGCGGAAGCTTGCAAACGAGGATACGGAGTCTACCCTTTGATTTGGCTTTTCGTTGGAAGAACCCCTAACCCAAGCTGATCTCCTTCAAATTTTTCCAATCTCTTTAGGTTTATTGACTGCTGAATTAATTCACGAGAATTTATTCGCATGCAGTAAGGGGGGAAATGGGAAAGTGGGGAAGAGTGTGTGAACGGGAGTGGGTGATCGGTATAAAAGGGCGCGAATGGGCAGAGAACGTTGTTGCTGTGTGTAATGAAAAGCAAACGTCGTGTGACGCGAGGATCGTATGTGATGTAAAAGGGTTTATATAGTGTAAAATAAATGTAAAGAGTAGATTTTCAAATAAAAGAGATCAAAATAAAGATAGTATATATAAGAGAAAAGAGGACTAAAGGATTAACGAACTAAAAATAAAGTAGCGAGTGTTTCATTCCCGAAAATGTGTAAAGGACAGTGAGGATCCACTTTGAAAAGGGATCATCATTACGCCCAGATCAATCGTCGTCGCTCCATCCAACAACATGAACATTTACATGGGCCCCTAGCAAAACATCACCTGTATAAACGAAGGTGAATGTCTCATAAATTTTTCAAGCCCGCAACTATTTTGTCTGTACAACAAAGTGCGTTGAGTATCTTCCTCAATCCATTATTTACAGTTTTTGTCATACCTCAATCAATGAAAGTTCGTGTCTGTGAAAATAAACAGGTATCCATCGTTCAAAAAGATCCGTGACTAGCCTAGGGTAAAATTTTTAGAAATTGCTTTTACCGTAAAATTTAATGACAGTCGAAACATATATTACTGAATTATAGTGTTTTAAGCAATGCTACGTTTGCAGTTTTGAAAGCAATGCACAAAACTTAAGGTAAATTAAGTAAGGAGTCGAAATTTAAGAGCGGGGAGGTGAGCTTTATTTATTTACTTATTTAGCTTTTTTGGGGGATGACGATAGTGTACGTGGAAGGACAGGGAAGCATATTCGGAAGCTAGGGTGTGACTATGGGTGCGGATATATATATAAATATCATCATCATCATCATCATCAACATCGGCACTACAACCGGGAACCGGTCTTGGCCTTATTTAGCAAGTCCTGAGGCTTGTTAAATTTTCCATAATGATTTGTTTTTTCCGGGCAAGGTCATTAGTCTTGCGCCAGATATATATATATATATATATATATATATATATATATATGGTATATATAAATATATATATATATATATATATACACACATATATATATATATATATATATATATATATATGGTATATATAAATATATATATATATATATACACACATATATATATATATATATATATATATATATATATATATATATAGAGCGGCTCTTCGATAGTATAGTGGTTAGTATACCCGGCTCTCACGCGGGAGACCGGGGTTCGATACCCCGTCGGGGAGCCTCTGGCGCAAGACTAATGACCCTGTCCGGAACAAACAAATCATTATGGAAAATTTAACAAGCCTCAGGACTTGCTAAATAAGGCCAAGACCGGTTCCCGGTTGTAGTGCCGATGATGATGATGATGATAGAGGGGGAGAGAGCGAGAGAGAGATGGCGTGAGAGTGAGAAGCGGTGGGGCCGATTCTAATGAGACGTGGACATTCACTAAATTAATAGGTAAACTAAGACGAAACCACCCGTGCACCGTAGCGGCAGCAATCATCAAAAGGACTTCAAAAACAATTCAGATATTTTTTGGAGTTTTCCCCTCTTTTCCTTTTTCCTTTCTCTTAAAGTTAATATTAATGTTTTATTTACGACAATGTGCCAACCACATAAGTATCCAAATCGACCGGGAGACAATGGAGCTATCACGAATCATACTCGGGACAGGTTCAGAACGTCACGTCCTGATCGGTAGGACATCGAAAAATGATTGTGTGAGTTCAGTGCGACACATTGTATGATTTTAATGAGGCAAATACAAATATGTCCGTTATATCTCTGGCTTCTGCTCATCTTGCGACAACCAGAATCCCCTGCATCTGTGATAATTTTGGGCTCGGTCTCGACTTATATAAAAAGAGGGGGGGCTATCTACAGATAGTGTCTACAGGATTAGTTCAATTTGTCTCTAACTACTTGGAAGAAGGGTTGGTGGGAATGAAATCATACAATTATACATACCACACCAATTCCGTCTCAATCCACTTTCGAACGCACACTGTTGCGCGCGCGCTCAAGGAGTAGAACACAATTAAATCCGTTGGTCCGGAGGCCAGTCCCTCAATTATCTTTAAAAGCTGTCCTCCTTCACTCGCTGAACCACTGCGGAAACTCGTCCATTTGTCTGGGTCTACTGGTGGCTTCCCAAATAGGTGGAACTCGGCGAACATTCAGCCAATTCCCAAAAATGATGACAAATCATCCATCCCCTCTTATCGACCCAAAGCACTAGGATTTATTCTCTCGAAGGTAATGGAATACTTATCAACCGTCAAGTTTCGAACTATCTGTATGAATGAATGAATCAGTGACCGCTAATATGGTTTTCGTGGCCGATGGATAAGACACTATCTTTCTGGCCGTTCAAACCAAATCATTCTTGACGCTGTGTTGAATCTCATCATCATCATCACCGTCGGCACTACAACCGGGAACCGGTCTTGGCCTTATTTAGCAAGTCCTGAGGCTTGTTAAATTTTCCATAATGATTTGTTTTTTTTTTTCGGGCAAGGTCATTAGTCTTGTACTATCGAGGAATGTTAAATTGGCGCAGGTGTTCCCCAAGGTTCTGTATTCTCACCCTCTCTCTTCCTCATCTTTATAAATTATCTCTTGTCCATTGCCCGAAATCCAATTCACTCGTTTGCTGATGACAGCATGCTGAGTTTCTCATACTCCTAAGAACATTCCCGTCCAACCTCTTCGAAAGTCACTACCACCCAGCAACTTATGTTCGAGTAGAATGCAATGCCTTAAAATCTCAGTGCTGTCTCTTGTCATCAAATGCGAAACCCAAAGTAAATACACTATCGATGAACGAACCTTCCATCAACGAAGCCAAGGAACTATCAATCCTCGGCACTCGAATTAATTCGACTCTTGATTGGAGTGTCCACATATTTGACGTTATGAAAAGTGCGGCCTTAAGAGATGCAAAAAATACTTCACTCCACCCAACCTGGCCACTATTTACAAGGCGTATATTCGTCCCAAAATGGAGTTCATCTCCCATATTTGATCAGGCGCATCCCAAACTGCACTACACGTGCTCGATAGGATGCAAAAACGAGCAATAAAACTTATTGGAGACCCAGCCGTAAGTCGTTCAAATCGAACATAAGCCTGCCTCTTATCTATAAGTGATATCACGGTCGTTGCTCAAATGAACTTGTTGAATGTGTTCCGCCTGTTCAGACATTTTGCCACGATATCCGTCAATCTGAGAATGCGCATCAGTTGAATTTGAAAGTCAACATCACGCGCGCAACTAAACATGGAGAGTCATTCTTTACCCACATCATACGAATTTAGAACGTTCTACCTGTTCATGTGTTTCCTCGTCGTTATAATGACCAAGCAT
This sequence comes from Microdon myrmicae, assembly GCA_963931805.1. Taxonomy (NCBI): domain Eukaryota; kingdom Metazoa; phylum Arthropoda; class Insecta; order Diptera; family Syrphidae; genus Microdon; species Microdon myrmicae. The sequence continues at coordinate 218,223,701 of OZ007496.1, read as the reverse complement.
CTAATACCAATGTGCACCGATACCTCCTTTCCTTATTCACCTCCCCTCTTACCGCCCGCACTGTGCGCTGACATTTAAGGGTGCTCCAAAATCCCCTTTTGTGCGCCCGGTAAGAAATTTTTTTTCTTACACTTCTCTCGGGAGAGGCGAACCTGTAACGCCGAGTCTGCGCCCCGAGTTGCCACAAAATAATTGTTGCAGTTCTTTTTGAACAGTTACAGGTAAAAAAAAAAGTTCGGTAGATCTTGAGTGTAGTAGTAAACACAGATCAGATTTTTGGCGTCTAATAATCTGCGCTTTGATCGGGGTACTCAAGTTCTTTATAATTTTCCTTGCCTTTTATACTCTCTGACACGGATGTTCTGTGTGCAGCTGCGAAGCGAGTTCCCAGGAATTGACACTCTTATTTCTCGTTGCATCTTCCTGAGAATTAAATTGCCATTGTCTCGATGAGGTGTCATCCCAGGAAATAACTGACTTATGTCCTGTTGCGAATTCCTGTGAATTGGCATCCTGTGTTGAAGCGGCGCATTCCTGGAGATGGCATAATGCCCGGCTAACAATACGGTTCTTTTGAAAGTGTCCTCCGTTGATTGTTTTTCTTTTCTTTTTTTAAATAACAAAAATTAGCCCAAAAGTATCCTAAAAGTCAACATCCTCTTACTATCAGGCAGAATTGTCTCCGCTTTCTTTAGAGTCGATTTGTAAATGTCAATTCGTTGTTTCAATTGGTTTTCCGTCTCAAGCTTGAAGTGATAACTATGAAATCCATAAACTAATTTAAAATAGCATCTTGTTATTGTTTCTTTTATTATGAGCAATCACTACACCAATCTCGCACGCAGCTTTCGCAGTTACACATGTTCACTCAATGTGCATTATGCGTTGTACATCACTTTTTGAATTTGCCGACAATGCCCGATAGCTCTTGCGCAGCCATTCAACCGTCGCCCATAAGAAATATATACACCTTTGTGGCGGTTCCGTCAAACCCCACGGCCCACTTACCTGAAAAACCCCCATAACTTCATCCCAATCTGCATAAGTTTTTGCTAATGCAATCGCATTAAGCACCTGTAAATGCTTCACGCATCAAATAAATCAGATTTACAATCTAAAAGTCCCTGTATCTCTTCGCATATAAATTCCCTGTAAGAATTCTTTCCTAACTTATCAGGTATCCCAAAACCAATTCGGCACCTTCGGTGCCAGGCAAATCCCCCTAGACGAATTCCTGAAAACAAAATGATTTGGTTTACATATAATGTAACCATCATAACAGGGATCATAAACATTGCGTCGCCTATTTCCCGTCCTCACCAAGTGTATAATAAATCACCATGCATACACATTGGCTGGCCACCTACACCCAAGGGACCAAAACAAATATATGCATCTCGCGTCTTTAGGCATCAATTAAATCCTACAGCACAGGCAAATGCAAATAGGAATTGAATACCTACCCTTACCAGCGATGCCTTAAACACCATTTCCCGGCAATCAAGCTAAAACCAATTAGTGCATTTCCACATTGCATTGCTGCCTATTTATTTAGCCGCAATGCACATCTTAGACAAAGATCTAAGCGTTCCCTTTGTCTTCTCATATTTCGCGATCTGCTTCTCATCAGCAGCGGCATGAGCAAACAAAAACCATTAGCATCCAAGGAGATTCGGTTTGTTTGCTTTACCGAACTGACATCTCATGGATACACCCTATGCCCTTTTCGTCAGTTCAGGTTCGTTCTTATGGTTTGTCCCATGAAAGAACCCATATACGCACATACATGTATACTACCAGCGATCTTCACGGTCCCTTTGGCCTTACCGCCTGTCTGCGCGTGTTTGAATATTATAATCCTCACGATCACCCATGCACACATACTACCACGACCTCCATTACGAGCTCTGGTTTTCTGTTCCACAAGGAGAGACTTTACGTCTTTCTTGTGGTAGGTAAAACGTATCCTTAGTGTAGAGGAACACTCTCTCTCTCTCTCTGGGAAACTCATCCCATTAGCGAGTCGGCTCTCCACGAGCCGTTTATCGCTGAGTCCAATTACATTCGCCGACCACCACGGTCGTGTCGCTCCCGCTCCTCGTCCCGCGCCAAGGACGCGTATATACCGGAGTTGTCAAAATTGAGTCAGATTAAGTTGATAGCAAAAATACCCGATTAAAAGTAATTTCTCTAGTGACCGCGGTCCAAATACAATAGTGTAAAATGTGAAAAGAAACAAGCAATTAAAATAACAAAAAACGGCGATCATCAATAGACAGCGCGTTTTATTTTTTATTCTCCTGTGCAGTTTCCTGGGTGTTATCGTTCATCCTTCCGCGTTCGATGAACAGTCTGCTGCGGTGGAACTTGCGTTTTATGATGGAGGAGGAAGGTGAACCGAGTGCCCAAGCCTGACACAATACACTTCCTCCCCACACCCACAATAATAATGAAGTGGGACGGGGATCATCTAATCTTTTTGAAAAGTTAAATATGTCATTCTTTCTAAAATAACTAGTCTACGACTCAGCTGATATAATTTTATTTGATAAAATTATCCCTAATCAACACAGAGTTAAAAATATGGATATAATATGTGATTCGTTTCCACGTGCAAGGAAATTATTAGAGCTAAAGCATTAAACAGCTAGTTATATAAATCAAATAATACAGACGGAGCCCAGAGCAGATTGAAGAACAGATTAAGAAGTTACTGGCATGCAGACTTTAACATGCCAAAAATCTTACACCACCAAAACTGGGAAAAGAATTCACACAAGTAGTAAAAATGTCTGGGCAATTGCAAAGAACATTAAACATTCTAACTCGCATTCGTTCTCTCACTTACAATTGATTGCATACCAATCATTAATGCAATAGAGAAAACAGTTTTACGCTTTGTATATATGGCAATTTTATCACAAGTGGCACACAGTGGTCCACTTTTGTTTTCGAACTCCTATTGTTTCCCAAGAAATCAAGAAGCAAAACATTAACGATTCCGCTGCCCGGACTGGGATCTCCCTAATCCATATAACCAATCTACGTGCTCGCTCCCCCCTCTTCTCGGTAGTTCTAAAAAAGAATGTACATCGAAACTTTTTTCCAATTATCGTATCCTTTTTTCCTGTCCCTGTTGTACTTTGAAGTTTAAGAGTCTCTTAAACAATATATCTACCGATTTTATAAAAAATTTTCTCGGGGCGACAAAAAACTACATATTTTACGACAGTGTGAGAGAAAAGGATCAAAGTGCCCTCATCCATAAAGTGATTTTACGATTGATAATTGTGCTGGAATAGAAAATTTGAATGAAGATATTCCCTTCCGCGGCTTTGCTAAATGCAAGGTGTTCAATAAACTCACATATAAAAAAACATTTTCTGTTTCCGTTTTCCAACTACCTTAATCCAGAATTTGTTGGTCGTTTTTTTCCTAATATATAATCGTGATGTACACCATTCACATGACCTTCAGTTGCCAATAATTTGCTTTTTGTATCAAGATATAAAAAAAAGACTGCATGTATCGGATTTGAGAGGTTTTCGACACTCGGTTCGTTAACAAAAAAGCCATCGAAAAATGTATCCCTTGTTACTAGATTTACTAGATTATAAATAATGCGAAGCCATTATCGGTTAGAAATATACACATAGTTATACATACATTAGCAAAACGATGTCGTTTTAATTTCATCAGTTCAGAAGATTCAACTACTCATATTAGAAATCGAAAGTGACATCACCATTAAAAAAATAAAAACGTCAAGTTTGCTTTAGCTATCTGTCCTACCTCATGGGACGCGAAGTCATTTGACTTGAAATTATATTTATTCATTCACCCAATAATCACATATATCGAAAATATTACTCATTTTCGTATTTTCCAAAATATCATCGTCTTATTCCTCGGCCGAGGGACAAATGTGTGACATGAACCTACACACAATTGACTAGACAGGTAAGCACCACCCCTAATAACACAACACACAACATCTTGGTAATCCGCTTTCAGTCGCTAATCCCAAAATCTCTGTGTCTCTGTGCTGAAAATGACGGAACGCCAAAGTCAAAGTCTGGCAACCAACTGTAGTAATGCCCCTCATTAAATCAAGTGGCAAGTGCAACGCCACCACTGCCAGGTGTGCCAGCTGCCATGTGAGGCGGTTGCCTTCCAAGAACCACCCACTCATTGGAACGGCTCTGCGCACTGCTACAACTTTACGTAGCCCTTGTAACCGGTTCCCCACCAATCGCGACGGCTACACCAATACATCGAGATGCCCGTCAAGCTGTCTCACCCTCATCAATCATTTTCTCTCATATCGACCTCCTTGCGCACATCGTAACACCAAAATGGCGACATGCCTGCCAAGGTGAGAGGATCCGTCAACTGTACACCGTTCTCCTGTCTATTTCCAAAACTAAATTTTACCACAAGACCAAAAAAATCCCCTCGGTCTTCACCAAGCCAAAGAGAAAAAAAGCACCAAAAAAAAAAAACTAAATTAATACGTAAACCAAAAACGAAACGTCCCGTGCACCGCAGCGGCGGCAGCCATCAAAAGGACTTCAAAGACAATTCGGATATCTTTTGGTGTTTTCCTCGGTCTTCCTTTTTCCCCAGTTCTCATTGCATGTCCAGTACGCTTAAAGTTAATATTAAAGTTTCATTTACCGACAATGTGCCATCCAGATAAGTATCTAAATCGACCAGGAGACGAATGAGCTATCGCGAATCATACACGGGACAGGTTCAGAAGGTCACATCGTGATCGGCAGGACATCGAAAAAGGATTGTGTGACTTCAGTGCGACACCTTGTACCTTCCGCTGATAAAACGATGTAATTGTCTGATCTATGGCTGGTGAAACTATGCGATTGAGCAAGTGAGTGGGCTCGTTGTCGACAGCACTTGATTTTGTGATTGTGGCGACGAAAAATTGTGTGACTTGTGAGCTTTGTCCTTGTGAACTTTGTTTTAAGACGACCTGTGTGCATTAAGTTTGGTTGGTGAACAGGACAAATGACTGATTAATGTTTAAAACGCGAGTGATCTATTATAATTCGTAGATTTAATTTGACCAACGTCTGCTTCTGACAACTCGGGCAAAAACAGTGAAGATGGACAAAAGAGATAAACTGGCTAAGGACGATGTTAAATAGAGTAATCCTTCCATCTAAGAACAACAGAAGCACTGTCTGTTAACTTAATTTTGTGGAGTGAATCCTTTGAATGCCCGCGGGAAAAATGTGTCTGACTGTTGTCATCTGTGTCGTGAATTTTTGATTACTACTGTTAAAGGAATAAAAGGAGAAATCCGAACTAGTGCTCAAAAGGCTATCTGGGAAAGGTGGCTGTCATCCTCTCGGACTCTTTTACAAGAGTCAAGCCAAGTGTTCGTAGTTACAAATATGGCATATTTATGGTTTACGAAGGACTATTTTCAACCCAGGATTTTTGAAGTTTTGCACTCCTTAATTAAATGAATCGTCGTATGATAATGGATGTGTTTTGAAAAAAAAATGCTCACAAAGTTCCTATAAATATGAGAAGTAGAAGGAACTCTAAACAGTGTAAAGTTAGTCATGTGCACTCGTTCCATTGGATGTCCGGCGGACAGCACCAATATTGAAAGACCGAAACTTCATTTTCTTATTTAGAGAATATGCATTATTCAAGAAATAGTTTGAATTATATTATGAATATAAATTGGCGTCTCATTTCTTTGCAGAGCATACAACAGCGAAAGTGTTGGACATAATAGCTATGGGTTGAAAAATGGTCTCACTCGATTTATTGTCAATTTTCTTAAGTTAATTATATACTGTTTCATGATTTTAAATACATAGACTAATAACTATCGGGAGAATGAAATTGTCTTTTCAATTTTGAGTCGATTAGAGTCGTTTCAGTCACTTGCTTTATAGTCCTCGGCGTTCTTCGATCCAATTCTGATCCAGGCTATGTGACTTATACCCAGTGTGACATACTGAATTCAATGACAGCGCCTAAAAGTTAATGAAGCCTAATAGAAGTAAGAATGCTTTACTAACCAGCCCTTTCCTCGGTTTCCGAAACTCTGGGGCATAAAATCGTTTATACGCTGACCCTTTCAACACCGATTTGGGAGTATTTCAAAAAACTTTCTACAACTTTTGTTCTTTTCAACAAAAGGGAAAACTGTTTTAAGTGCAACTGTTACTAATATAGATACAATTGAAAAATAAATAAATTTGGTATAATTATATATTATACCTTCTTTAGTCAAATATGGCTGCTTCAGTGGTAAAACCCGGAAGGCGATAGAAACACCAAACCAAGCCCCAACGTTTCCCCTTAAATTATTCCACCATCTTTAAGTAGTTGCTTCTACTACACTGAATATACAGAATATATATAGGATAGTAAACAAAATATGTAGAATAATTTTCCGAGCTCATCGTGGATAAGATTCTCGAAAGAGCGGCGTATATATCTCATAAGAGTACTGAACGAACTAATTCTATATTATCTACAAAATGCGGAGTTCAAGTGCAGCCCATAGATAGCACTGTTACAAATGAAATGATTGTTTTATTATATTTTGTTAGAATAATTTCGATCGCTGAATTGATTATGGGATTTCTGTGGCGTGTATTTCAGTTCAGACTAATAGAACAGTAGTCTGAATACAATAGGAAAACCCATAGATGGCTTAGCTACAAAATACAAATTAAATTACAATTTTGTTAAGTTGAGTTCCTTGTTACAACAGTAAGTACCTTTCTTTCTGTTTTGCCTTTTTCTTTTTTTTTTTTTTCCCGAAAAACTCAGTATGACGAAGTTCAGTGAGAGTTGACTGTCGCATTTGTTAATGAGGAGTCGATTTTCTTGTGTGACTTTCTTGTAAACTTCTCTCAAGAAAGTCAGCACCACAAATCGTTTCTAGCTAATTGCTAAAATTGTCTTTGAACAATGGGAAACTGCGTTCCGGAAGCGGTCTGATCTGAACAGAGTTCCACAGTTTTCCCGATCTGTAACAAAACGGAATGATTTATTTTTCAATATTTTTAATTTCCGTTTTCTTCTTTGATTCTAAACTACAGGCTAGACAAAAAATGCTTAAATTTTTTTTATTTTATTTTGTTATTATTATTTTTTTTCTTATGTTATAACCTGCTGGTCCTACGCAGACGCTCTAAGCTAAACTATACATATCTATTGTTTGTTTTTTTAATTATGTTTATTGTAATAACAAAGAAAAACTAAATAAACTTTGCGTCAATTTTGTTTTTTTTTTTTAATTTAAAATTAACACATCTATATATAATTTTTTTTTATTGCTTAAGAACCTAATTTAATATAAACTAAATCTTACTCTACCCTAATGCTAGAAAAGGTAAATCTGTGTAAGCTAGTTGATGTTGGAGTTACTTCACCGCCTTTGTACATATGGTGGATCTTTATTTGCCGTTCAACCACCAAAACTGTTGGTGGTGTTTAATAATGCCACTCCGGTCTCTACGGGAAACAGCTGTACTGAACTGCAAACGCTCTTCTTCGGTGCGCGTGGCTTCTCGATCGTAGCACAGTCGCCCGTCTACGGAAAATCTACCTACATGATAAATCAGCGGAACTCTGGCCTCATCCTGTATAAGACCGTTCATATCAAATTCGAGGAACGCCCCTGGTGAAACAAATTCATTCCGGTGCACCCTCTCAAAATACAAAGTATTTGTATAATCATCATCATCATCGGCACTACAACCGGAGACCGGTCTTGGCCTTATTTAAGCAAGCCCTGAGGCATTGTTAAATTTTCCATAATGATTTGTTTTTTCCGGGCAAGGTCATTAGTCTTGCGCCAGAGGCTCCCCGACGGGGAATCGAACCCCGGTCTCCCGCGTGACAGGCGGGTATACTAACCGCTATACTATCGAGGAGCCTGATTTATTATATTTGTATAATAACCTCCGAAAATTAGGTCATTTGACTCAACTATTGCTCTCGCAATATGTCCTCTGATGAATTTGATCATAAAATTATCCACCCTGTTTATGTAGGCTTTGTTATATAAGGTCTCATTTGGATAATACGTTTTGTAGTCAGATTCTGGTGTTCGATATATTCTGAGACAAGTTTTAAGACATTTTCTTTCGAACACCCGAATCTTTTCCATCATATTTGAACCTATATTGAACCACACTGGGCATCCATATATAATTAAGGGCCTGATTGGGCCCATATAGCATATAACTTTTACCCTGCTATCAAGTTGGCTACTGCGAAATAGCCTCTTTGTCATAGCAGATGTTTTCTTGACCTTGATCAAAGCTGCGTCCACATGTCCATTAAAATACACGTACTGATAAAGCCAAATATCAAGGTATATAACCACACTCTTGGCTTCCAGTTTGTGTTCACGCGGTCCACACGATAACTAACTTTCGTCTGTGTTTTCTTGCGTCATTTGTGGCTTTTGCAACGGGGTTCTAAATAACAGGTCAGTGGAAAAGTCCCCGGCCTGACAAATAGATGGTGGCACTAGAATTAAATCCATATGATTTTTAGTTAGCCCTACCCTTCAAAAGACGCGTGTATAAATTTGACAGATGTCGGATCATTAGTTTGTGAATTATAGTAATAGGTCAATTGAAAAGTCCCTGGCCTTCCATAGTAAAACACATTTTTTGGCAAAATTGGTTTTTTTTATTCAACATAATTCCCTTCGAGGGTGATACACTGATTATAGCGACCCTCCAACTTTTCGATACCTTTTTTGTAGTACGATTTGTCCTTTGCTTCAAAATAGGCCTCAGTTTCGGCGATCACCTCTTTATTCGACGAAAATTTCCTCCCAGCGAGCATTCTTTTGAGATCTGAGAACAGGAAATAGTCGCTGGGGGCCAGATCTGGAGAATACGGTGGATGCGGAAGCAATTCGAAGCCCAATTCATGGATTTTTGCCATCGTTTTCACTGACTTGTGACACGGTGCATAGTCTTGGTGAAGCAGCACTTTCTTTTTCTTCAAATGCGGTCGTTTTTCGGCGATTTCATCCTTCAAACGGTGCAATAACGCTGTGTAATAGTCGCTGTTGATGGTCCTTCCTTTTTCAAGATAGTCAATGAAAATTACCCCGCGCGCATCCCAAAATACAGACGCCATAACCTTGCCTGCCGACTGTTGCGTTTTTCCACGCTTTGGGGCGGGTTCATCGTGTGCAGTCCACTCGGATGACTGTCGATTGGACTTCGGAGTGAAATGATGGAGCCATGTTTCATCCATTGTCACATATTTACGCAAAAACTCAGGTTTATTACGCTTGATCATCTCCAAACACTGCTCCGAATCATCAACTCGTCGTTGTTTTTGGTCAAAAGTGAGCTCGCGCGGCACCCACTTTGCACAGAGCATTCTCATACCCAAATATTCGTGAATGATATGATGTACACGTTCGGTTGATATCTTTAGAGTGCCTGCTATTTCATTCAATTTCAATTTACGGTCATTCAAAATCATTTTGTGGATTTTTCTAATGTTTTCGTCGGTAACAACCTCTTCTGGGCGTCCACTGCGTTCACCGTCTTCGCTGCTCATTTCACCACGTCTAAACTTAGCATACCAATCCTTGGTGGTTGATTTTCCTGGGGTGGTGTCTGGAAACTCGTCATCAAGCCAAGTTTTTGCTTCAACTGTATTTTTTCCCTTCAAAAAGCAATATTTTATCAACACGCGAAATTCCTTTTTATCCATTTTTTTCACAATAACAGAAGTTGCTTCACTCAAAATAACATAGGATAGCTTCACGTTTCTGGAAATTTATCTTAAGTTTCTAGTCGTCGCAATATCGCTGCACTATTGAATTCGCGTTGCAGTAAACTGTTTTTGATTTCAATTTTCGGGGCTATTTTATAAATTAAAAGATCGTTTGCGTACGCAATTCCGTCGGGAAGCGCGGTTAACCCTTATGTCAATGACCAACTTTACCGACAGTAATCATTTCGTCGCAATTTCACGATTGCTCGGCCTAGTACACGAATTTCGGTCCCATATCTTAGATCATCTCCATTCAAACGTTTCTGAATGATAATAACGAAATTTCAATGAAAAAAAAATTTTTTTTTACTTTCATTTGACATTTTAAAAAATCGAAATGGGTACCCGGGTACCCGGTCATTGACATAAGGGTTAATATGCCTCTAACGTAAATGTTAAAGAGAATAGGAGAGAATACTGTAGGGGTTCTCTATACCACATGAAAAACCAACCCACAATTCCATCCCTTATTTCGACCGCTTTCAGCGCGTCATTTCTACCCATTCCCCTTATAAGCTATTCCACCTGTGTTGGAGACGGAGCAGCACACGACGGCCGACTAGCAGCACACGACTGCCGACTGGCAAAAAAAAAAAAGTTGTGGCGAGAAGGCCGAATTTAGCGAGACAGGACATATGTGTCCTTCATCTTGTCTCTGACTTCTGGTCATCTTGCGATAACCAGAATCACCCACATCCGTGAGGATGTTGGGCTCGGTCTCGCGGCATCTGAAAAGAGAAGAAAAAAGGGGGGGTATCCAAGGATAGTGTGGACAGTGTTAGTCCAAGTGTTCTCTAACTACTTTTATAGCGGGATGATGGGAAAGAAATCTTACAAGACCGGTGGGTCTTGGGTGCAGTAGTAGACGCAGATCACGTCTTTGGCGTCTGATAATCTGCGCTTTGGTCGGTGTGTATGTTTGTGTTTGTGCCGTCTTGTACTGTGCGTTCGTGTGTTTGGTTTGTTAATTGTAGACCCTATGGGATGGGTCCAGGAATCCTCTATTATAGAGGGGAATGTTGTTGGGAAGGGTGCTTTCTTCAGTTTTGTACTGAAGAAGAAATTGTGGGGGTTTGATCCGAAGAGATCGAGAGAGAGAAGGGTCAAGAACGCAAGAGCCCCGTACAAGTAGGTTCTCGCTGTTCTGAATGTTTTCGAGGTACTTATATGCTAATTGAAGCAAGTACTCGTCGATAGGGGTAATGGAGGCGCCTTCGTATAGGTGAGAGTTGGGGTAATGACGACCGTCAGGCCTTCTACAATGATTGGTGCATCTTCTGAGGAGTTTCCTTTCGAAAACCCGAAGTCTTTCCATTTGAGCCGAAGATATGCAGGACCATATGGGAAAGGCGTACGATATTCCAGATCGGATTAGCTGCTTATAGCAGAGAAGCTTAACTTTGGTGTCAACTTTGTTCCCCCACTTCAAGATGTTGTGCAGTTGCTTAGACCGACCGAGGCCCCTTTGGAGAATGTGGGTCACATGTTTGATGAAATTCATTTTTGGGGTATAAGTGACCCCGAGATATTTCATCTTGTCCTGTGGTCTAATCGTAGTATCTCCCATTTTTATTCGAATATTCTGTGAATATCGAGAAGTAGGTTGGGAGTGTTTACTACTCAGAATTATGGCTACTGCTTTGGATGGATTAAGTCGTATTTTCCATCGACTGTAATACTGATACAGTTCGTCCAAGTGACGGTTGAGTCGATTTGTTGCGAGGTTAGGGCCTTTGGTTGACGTGTACACCAGGACGTCATCCGCATAGCATATTTGGTTTACTCTCCCGTCCACAGGGCGGGGAATATCGGAGGTGTAAATATTGAATAAGATGGGGCCTAGAATGGAGCCCTGTGGTACGCCTGCAGCGGCGTGAAAAGTTCGGGAAAGCTTTCCATTCATTCTAACTTGGAAGGTTCTGTTTCGAACGAACTGGTAGATGATGCTACATAGCGTTCTACTGAGGCCAGTATTCAGTAGTTTAAAAGCGAGACCTTCGATCCAAGTCGTATCAAAAGCTTTTTCAATGTCTAGGCTTACCGCAACGGTGGGTTCCTTATTAAAGAGCCGCACGCAGACGTGGTTTTGAAATAAATTGAGAGCCATAGTGGTGCTGTGCGCTCTTCGAAATCCGAATTGGAAATCAGGTATTAGGTGCCTGGCACTGACAAAGTTATTTAGCTTCTCGTATATGAATTTTTCATATATTTTGCTGATGCAAGTGAGAAGCGAGATAGGGCGAACGCTTGAGGGGTGATACGTTGGTTTCCCAACTTTTGCTATTGGAACTCCTACTGCTTCAGCGCTGCGCTCGCCTTTTATTGCCAGCAGCTGTCTCCTCGTTCGCTTGGTTTCGATAAATCACTCGTTTCCTGTTGAGTGATTTATCGCGACTGGTATACAGCTGTCTGCCATGCTCCTACCTCTTGAGTGCTTGGGCGCTGGTGCCCAGTGCTTGTGTGTCGATGCTGAGTGCTTGTGCGCCGGGAAATTACATCGCCAACAAGGTTGATGTACAGATGCTGGCAACACCGTGACAAACTTGCTGATCTCCTCCTCTTCTCAAGTAACGGTAAGTGACAGTAGTTGTATTTGAATAGCCGAAGTGCATGGATATGAAATAGGGGGATGGGAGCGAACATACAGGGCAAAGCCACTGATTGCTTTCAACCCGACGAAGATCCTTGTCCCTGTTCAATCTGTCGTATTATATGTTTTTACCACTTGATTTGTATTATTATATTTGTAATATAGTATTATATGTTGTTGCTAATTGTCAATTGTAATATCATCGGTTATTAATTGTGATGTGATGGGTTATTGTCAATCGTAGTATTATTGGATTTTCATTTTCCATTTGTGGTATTATTTCGTCCTTCTCGAGAAATTTGTTGTATTACTTCTGTTCACCACTTTGTTGGTGTTGTTTTGTTGGTATATGTCTGTCGCCAATTGTAGTATCAAAGGTTAAACGCCCGCTAGGTTTGCCTTGTTTTGGGATCCAACGGTTCAGAATCATGTATACAGTTCCTCTGGGGTAGCATTAACCGGCAGCGCGAGTTGTTGTATGAACGGTAACAACTTTGAAATCCTTTTTTTTTTTTGTTTTGTTTCGGTAGGAAGGTGGAAATCTTCAAAAGACACCTCTAGACCGATCCAGGGGCATGCCGAGTTTTTACCGACTAAAACCACCTCCCGCCAGGCTCATATTCCCGTTGATTCCCGCGGAACTCTCTTTTAGATATTCCATCGCGGGGCGGGACGGAGTTTACCTGTTACTCCGCTCGTCAAGTCGCAACTGCTGCATCATTTCACTGGTTACGGACCATGCCTGTTTTGAACTAAGCATGTATTCTATTACTCCAGCCGGAGTAACTGTCCGTCTCGTGTGTCTCTCCAAAATCGTTCGTGCGATCTCGAATCTCACGCACTCTGTGAGTACGTGTTCCGCATTCTCTACTTTGCCTTCGCAATACAAGCAGTATGGGTGATTCACATGCTTATACTTGTGCAAGTATTGCCGAAAGCATCCATGTCCTGATATTAGCTGAGTCAAGTAGTAATTCAGCTCGCCATGTTCTCTTTCCACCCATGTTTCTATATCAGGTATCATGGTGTGGGTCCATCTTCCCTTGGTGGAAGATTCCCACCTCCGTTTAAAGTTGGACTATCTCTTTTGGAGTCGTAGCCGTGGCCAAACTTGAAATCCCCTTTCTATCTCTGATACCGTTGGCCTGCCGATTACCGTGGTTGCGAGGCACCGTTGTGGTCCTATATCACCTATGGAAAAGGCATTAACAATTTACCGTTTACCTGTGGCGCTGTGGATAGGATTCCTCAAATAGTGGCTCAAATCTGTGGGTATCTCAGCAGGAACAACAAACAAAAACAGGTCATCCACTCGTAATTCAATTTTTAATTAACATTCTTCGGTCCATCCTCGAATTGACAAACTTTAGGACTTACAAAAACTCTTGACATATATATTCGATCATTCCCGGACTTATATTGTTCTTTTATTTTGTTGCGGAAATTTTCTCGCGTCGTGCAATTTTTAAACTTTTCTTTTTACTTGTATCGTTTTCTTCTTTTTTTTTATCGCGGCAGCGCGCAACAGTTTTATTTGACTTTTTCCTTTGACGAACAAGACAAGACTCTCCCTCTACTCTCTCCGAATCTCCTTGGACTCCGAAAAGGAATCCAGTTTCCACACGATCCACAACCCAACAAATGTATGTTCGTACATTCAACATGTGGATCATGTGCTTTTCCATTACTTTACCATACAAATTATATATTAACAATAAAATCTCCCAACTCGGTGGGACAATGGGAATGGGGGAAGCCACACATCACCACCCCCCCCCCCCCCCCCACCTCCACAAAAATGCGTGTCGTTCTTATGAGAGGAATGTCACGCCGGAGAGCGGACGGCGGAGGGCCACCCCGGCGTCGCCATCACCACCGTCGCACCCGGGACGGTCCACCCCCAGCACAAACCACCAGAGAAGAAAAAAAAACAAAACAACGCGACGCAGGGCACAACACTCACACAATCACGACACTACACACCATGACCGCGGTGTTTCTGGTACTACATATAAATTTTAGTATAAAAAAAAAAAATTAATTGTATACCTATATTTGTAGTGTTAGTATGCATTTTCTATATATTTCGTACTACTAATATATTAGTGTTAGTGAAAAAATAAATTAATTCTATATTTCATGCTACAGGGTGATACACCGACAAACATCCCACCTAAACGAGGACAAAACAAAACTAAGTACTGCTCCATCACGGCACCAAGGTCCAACTTATTAATATACAACGGAGACCGGTCCCGCATATGGGCTTACGCCACGCAACAGCGATCCCCCGAGAGCTCGACCGCCCACACGATCCGGTTAGGAACCCCTCGCCAGGGCGAGGTGATCCCCTCTCAACAAACAATTTCAATGCCGCTTGGCAGGCGTATTTGCCCAGCTCTAATGCGCTCCCAAATACCGGACTCACTTACTTCCAGTAGGGTTTCAGACGATTGTTATGTACTACCACCGTCCTCTTCCCTACCTTTATCGCACTGTTCACTGAGTTTTTGACTTCCACCATGTCATAAGGACTTCTCCATAAGGGCGCTAATTTCCCCTTTTTATTCTCTTCCCGCATCAAGACTTTATCGCCCACATGAAACGTGAACGGGCGCAACTGTCGGTCGTGGTACCCTTTGGATCTCTGCTTTGAGATCAACAAATTTCGCCTTGGTATTTCGTAAGTTTTTTGAAGTTTGTACTTCAATAGCTTATGGAAGCTCTCATGGTTGTAAACCGGTTCCGGAGGTTGTTTGATGTTCGATGGAACCTCCGGAGTAAAACCAAAGACACAATCCATCGGCGTCAATCGGGTACTCTCGTGTACGCTGGTGTTGTACACGAAAGTGGCCGCCCTCAGGTACTGATCCCAGGATTGGGGATTCGTGTCCACTATGCTGCGTAGGTATTCTACGAGCGGTCGATTGGCTCGTTCCAAGGCACCATTCGATTGTGGATGGTACGCTGAGGTTTGCAGTTTTTTGATGCGGAGCAGCCTGCACACGCTTTTAAACAGGCTGCTCAGGAAATTGCTGCCCTGATCGGTGACTGGTTGCGTCGGTACACCATACCTTGCAACTATTTGGTCGAAAAAGACCGAAGCCACCGTCTCTGCCTCTGCATTAGGTAGGGCATAGCAACCTATATACTTCGACAAATTATCCTGGAACGTAAGTATATATTGATTGCTTTCAGGGGTACGGTCCAGGGGCCCACGATGTCTAAATAAACCTTTTCGAAGGGCCTCTTAGCAATGTCGGCGATTACCATAGGCATTCGTAAGTTTGGGGAAGACTTCATGCGCTGACAGATCTTGCATACTTTAATGTGGTGCTTGATGTCGCGCATCATATTCTTCCACCAGTAGTGCCTGCATATCTTCTTATACGTTTTGATCACCCCTTGGTGCCCACCTAAAGGATGATCGTGGTAATCCCGTAGTAAGTGTTGGATCTGTAGCGGTCCTGCCAAGCCCTACGGTCTACTTACCTGATAAACCCCCATAACTACTACCCAACTCCCTTTAGTTTGCTAATGCAACAGTATTAGTACCTAAAAATGCTGCACGCATTTAAGAGATCAAATCTATGATCTTTAAGTCCCTGTAAAGAAAACTTACCTTCATGCATTCTCTTCGCATACCATTGCTCCTTAAGATTTCTTTATTAACTTAACAGGAATTTCCAATCAATTTCGGCATCTACGTCGCCAGTCAAATTTCCTTAGACAAATTCCTGTAAACAAAATAATTCGGATTGCATTCAATGTAACCGCCATGACAGGGACCATAAATATCGCGCCGTCTATTTTCCCAGCCGCGTCATATACCTTTTCATACACATTGCCTGGCAACCTTTTTTGTTTGTCTTATCAATAAACAACCCAAGCAGCTGCATATAATTAGCGCAATAGACGCTGAAACCAAATTCTCCAGCATTTTCTAATGCAAACATGAACCCGGTTTCTACTGCAGCCAGAGATGCCATAAACATCCAATTTGCTTTTAGCACCTTTTTCTCCTAACGTCGAAAATAGCGACGAGGCATCGTGTAAACAATGACCCGCATTACCAACGGCGCATTTGGTCATTTTTCCCTGTTGTCCTTGCCGCCTGCCTGTTTCGTCGTTCCACTGCTTTCGAACACGTGCAATTACATTGAATCTGTTCGATCGCGCACATATACCACTGCAACAAAAATATCGCATTTTCTTAGTGGTTACACCCTTAAGAGAAAAGTTTTTCTCTCTCTTCCTTTTTTTTCCTTAGCGAAATCATCTCTGCATGAGATGATGATCGCTGAGTCATATTCCATCCTTCGACCCGAGCGGGTCCCGGCTTCATCGCTACCCTGGTGCGCACAGGGAAGCGATAATAAAAAAATAAGCGGTTGTGTTGCAGTGCGTGGTGCCTTTTAAAGTAGTTTGTTTTTCCATTTTTTTCTGCCAATCTATTAATAATTAAAGATAAATAAAAAACCTTTCACTAATAACAGTGACCAATGTGTCCTTTTGTCTTTCCTGTTTCTGTGGACGTTGTGTGGCAGTTTTCGAGCGATTTCCTCGGAACTTTTGTGTTTCCTCTTGTTGCGACGACGGGCCAATTAATTAAATTATGATGCAGGAGGAAGTGAACCGAGTGTCCGTGTCAGGCACAATACTTCCTCCCCACAGATCTCCTCGGGATTAGTTATTTCCATTCCCTTTTCCGTGCAGGAGGGAATGGGGTCCTCTTCTAGATGTGAATCGTCGTCGCTAGGACGCCCCGAGGATCCCTCACTTGCCCCTTGGTTCTTAGCCTGGGCGCGAGTCACTACATTGTACCGTGGTGTTGAAGGGGTTTCGTCCACAGATTGAGGGATACGGCTTAGTGCATCCGCATTGGTGTTATACTTACCGGGCTTGTACTCGATTGAGTAGTCAAACTCCGATAGCTTATTACGAAATCGGGTCAGGTGTGAGGTGGGTTCTTTCACGCCAAACAACGGCTTGTGATCCGTGTATACGGTAAAGCGCCGCCCCTGTAAATAACAACGGAAGTTCGTTGCCGCCCATACAATGGCCAGCAACTCTTTTTCTATGGTGCTATAATTCCTTTCCGCTCTATTCAGAGTGCGACTAGCATAGGCGATAGGCTGATCTTTGCCTATCTCACCTTGGGACAGCACAGCTCCCAGTGTCTCGTTACTCGCATCCGTGGTTAGGTTAAAGGGTTTGGTGAAGTCTGGGTAAGCCAGTAGTGGCGGCGAAATTAACCGCCCCTTTATTTCTTCAAATGCCTGTTGGCATTTGGGTGACCACGTGATCTTCACGTCCTTCCTCAACAGATTAGTTAAAGGGCGCACTATCCGGGAAAAATTTGGCACAAACTTCCGGTAATAGTTCGCTAGCCCCAAAAATGATTGGACGTGATGTACCGTCTTGGGAATGGGGAAATCTCTGACACTAGCAGTCGTGTCAGGATTTGGCGAAGCCCCCTTTTCCGAACAAACATGTCCCAGGTAGACCACTTCCCTTTTCAGGGATCTACACTTTTCCGGCAGCAATTTGAGGTTGTGGTATCTCAACTGGTCGAATACTTTCTGGAGCTTGTCAA
This sequence comes from Microdon myrmicae, assembly GCA_963931805.1. Taxonomy (NCBI): domain Eukaryota; kingdom Metazoa; phylum Arthropoda; class Insecta; order Diptera; family Syrphidae; genus Microdon; species Microdon myrmicae. The sequence continues at coordinate 218,205,714 of OZ007496.1, read as the reverse complement.
CCCGTTATACTAAATTATATTCTGTTGTGCGATTTCGAGTCATAGATTTACCTCAAGTTTTAAACCATCGGTATTTATCAACTACCTTAATGATCGCCAATCTAGGTTGATGTACAGATGCTGGCAACACCGTGACAAACCTGCCGATCTCCTCCTCTTCTCAAGTAACAAGTTAAGTGACAGTAGTTGTATTTGAATAGCCGAAGTGCATGGATATGAAATAGGGGGATAGGAGCGAACATACAGGGCAAAGCCACTGATTGCACCTCAGACTTGTTAAATAAGGCCAGGACCGGATCCCGGTTGTAGTGCCGATGATGATGATGATGATGGATATGGAATAAATGATATATGTACAATACGAGGCTGGGCTTAAAAGTTTCCGACCCCAACGTAAAGATAGCGGCACTTGTCAATAAAAGCTAGTGAATCTAGTTGTGCATCTTCTGACAGTTACTCACCAAGATTCCAGCCATTTTGGGCGGGTAGTTTTTATTTGACAGTCGTTTGAGAGAGTCGATGTGTGTGTTTCTGTGAAAATGGACAAAATTGAGTCAGTAAAGTAACTCCAACATCAACTAGCTTACACAGATTTAGCTTTTCTGGGATTAGGGTAGAGTAAGATTTAAGTTGTATTAAATTACTTTCTTAAGCAATAAACAAAAAAAAATTATATATTCTTTGTTATTAAAATAAACAAACAAACAATAGACGTGTATAGTTTAGCGTAGAGCGTCTGCGTAGGACCAGCAGGTTATAACATAAGATAATTAAGCATTTTTTGTCTAGCCTGTAATTTAGAATCTAAGAACAAAACGGAAATAAAAAATGTTGAAAAATGAATCATTCCTTTTTGTTACAGATCGGGAGAACTGTGGAACTCTGTTAACATCAGACTGCTTCCGGAACGCAGTTTCCCATTGTTCAAACACATTTTCAGCAGTTAGCTAGAAACAATTTGTGGCGCTAACTTTCTTGAGAGAAGTATACAGAAAAGTTAGACGAGGTTACATTATTGAGTAAATCGACTACTCATTAACCAATGCGGCAGTCATCTCCCACTGAACTTCGTCATATTGAGTTTTTCGGATAGAAAAAAAAAGGAAAGACTGGACACATGCACACATACACATACTTACTGTTGTAACAAGGAACTCAACTTAACAAAACATGTACCAGGCTGACTTTCAAACCGACAACTTGTCGTTCAGTTTTGCTCGTGCTATTTATTTATCTTAATCAACCGTTATTTCCACAATAATTATCACAATTTAATTATCATTATCTTGTTTTCTTTGCCTCGTTTTCCGCATACATAAAATTTGAATAAGTGTTAAAACCGTTAAGTTATGGCCCCTGGGCCACATGTGTTAAACAAAATTAAGCGTAAACGGTTGCGTTACGACCCCGGTGTTGGAGGCCAAACTCCTCCCGATAAACTTTCAAAAGTGAATAATAAAGTGCTAGAGAAATCTAAAATGTGTTCAAACACTAACTTTTTCCAACCACTTCAAAGTCTGATGGAAGACCCACCTGAAATGGATTCGACCAATGTCGAACAGTGCGCAGAAGTTACTAAAGAAACCGTTCCGCCAATTGTGGTGTTAAAAACAACTAGTGCTAAAGTGCGTGATATTTTGAGCACAGCAGCTGCCGACTGGACAACACAAGCTGTGCAACGTGGGATCCAAGCATTTCAACTACAGCGCATTGAAGCACACCCTCTGCGACCAAGCAGACAGACGGTCGTGCAGCCTAACCAGCCAGTAGCAAACAGCAGCGCACTCAGTTGCGTAAGCTACAGCCGATCCACAAGCATCGGATTCAAGTAGCTAGTGGCAATTTCGATCCACAAGCATCGAAAGGAAGGCAGCTGAACCACAATGGCTACCAGTGATTCGCCAAGCAAGGCAATGGCGGATCAGACTGTTCCGGCAAGCAAACGAAGACGAGGAGTCCTTAAGGGATTCCTCACGCGTTTGGAGGAGTTCGCGACCAAGGCGAACGAAGTGACCAGAGAGGAAGTCGCATGCAGACTAAGCAAGCTGGAAGACGCGTTTAAATCCTTTGAGCGCCTCCAGGAAAGCATCGAGGAGAACGATCCGGACCTGGAAATTGACAGGGAGAACGAGGAGCGAGCAGCCTTCGAGGAACGATACTTTTCGCTGCAAGGCAGACTCACCCAGCGTTTGAACGTGTCAACAACAAGCACGGACGCCACCGCATTGGATACTTCAGGAGACACCCTGGGAACGGCACCCACTACAACGTTAACAGCGGAGCAACCAAGAATGGAGAGGCTGCTTGACACCATGAATGCCAGCCAGAGGCTCATAAACAGCTTGGTGGAACAATTGGGTACGCGATCCACGGAACCGACAGCAACGGATTCTACGAGTGGAGCGACCACCCGAGCGGTCAAATTGAAGCATATCGACGTGCCTACCTTCGATGGGGATTACCAGCAGTGGGTAACGTTCCGTGGCCTGTACCAACCACTCATCCACGACAACCCCCAGTTATCAGCAGTCGAGAAATTCCAATTTCTCCGGACTTCGTTAAGAGCGGACGCACTATCAGTGGTTCGCAATGTTCCGGTCACGGCGGCAAACTATCTGGAGGCCTGGGCTGCACTGGTCACGCGCTATGACAAGAAGAAGCTCATCGTGGATGCACATCTACGAGCACTAATGACGATTCCAGCTATGCAATCACCAGGTGCTACGGAGTTCCGCAGATTCATCAACGGCCTCTTCGAGCAGGTTCGGGCTTTGCGAGCCTTGGAGCTACCAGTGGAGCACTGGAGTTGTTGGCTAGTTTTCACCACAGTCGAGAAGCTCGATAGTGAGACTAGGCAGTTATGGGCTCGAGAAACAAGCAGGAACGAGATGCCGACATTCGAGGAGCTGACTGAATTCCTGGAAGCCCGCCTCACTGAGCTAGAGAGCCTCCCGACAGCGAAGAACTATTCAAAGGGTCACTTTGTTCGGGACAGAGGTATAGCAGCCGGCCCACCCAGGAAGGCGTACTCGGCAATCACATCACCAGGGACGGCTAAGTGCCCCAGATGCGCGCAGCCCCATCCATTGTTCCGATGCAGTGTATTCAGGAATCTCTCAGCTCTACAGCGAGATCAGTTTGTCCGCGGCCACAAGCTATGCAGAAATTGCCTCAGCCCCGACCACAGCATTGACAAATGTGAGAGAGGTAACTGTCGAGAGTGTAACGGACGGCACAACTCTCTGCTGCATCAACCCGTAGACGTTCCGACGTTATCACAAAAGGTTGGACCATCAGAGGGATCTTGCGCGACAGTACAAACCCAGGATTCACTACTACCTACAGCAATAGTAACGGTGATGGACGACAGAAACCAGTTGGTTCCTTGCCGGGTGCTGCTGGACTCAGGCTCGACCACATCCTTAGTCCGAGAATCATTCATTCAGCAGTTGGGCCTGCGACGCACGCAGGCGAAGGTGAAGATAAGTGGCATAGGGGAAGCGAATCCACAACTCAGCCGAGGAAAGGTCGAGATGCTGCTGAAAGCCCGAACAGGGGAAACAAGTATTCGGATAACGGCATTGGTGATGGGACGATTGACTTCGGATCTGCCGTCAAGGTCACTGAAACATGACTGGAGAAGCTTTTCATCGCTGGCGTTGGCCGACCCGCTATTCCACAAATCAAGACCCATTGACTTGTTGCTGGGTTCGGACACTATCTTCCAGATCCTGCGCGATGGACGACTGATGGATCCCGATAGTAAAATGATGGCGCAGAACACCATATTCGGCTGGGTAATCGCAGGGAGTGGACCAGCTCTGCTCGATCAGGAACAACATTGCTGCACTGTCACCCAACAAGTCGACCCATTAGAGGGTACACTGCCAATAAATATGCCTACATATAACGATGTCGGCAACGGTAAAGCTGCGAATACGAATTATCAGCAAGCTCCTTATGTTCCGACATCGGTGTATCAAGGTGGAAATGAACTCGGTGTTTCTCCATCATCTTCCACACAACCACAGCAACAAAAATTCCAAAATTATAATTCACCACCTACTTCTAATATAACTCAGCAATCCTATTCCTCTGGCGCCACAAACACTACGTACATAACCTCTCAAGTAACAAATGAACCACAGAGTTCTTATCAGATATCTTCACAACCTTATTCAAATTCAGGGACTCCGCCGAATGGGCAAATGCAAATTCAACAACAACCACCACCACTGCAACAGCATCAAACTTTGCAACAGCCACAATCGTTGCAACCACAAATTATTCAACAAGAGTCTGTGCCACAACAGTCTGTACCACAACAGTCTGTACGACGACAGTCGGTGCCACAACAGTCTGTACCACGGCAGTCTGTGCCACAGCAGTCTATACCACAGCAATCAATGGCACAACAGTCTGTACCGCAACAATCCATGCCACAACAATTTATGGCACAGCGGCATGTCTCTCATCAAACCTTGCCACAGCCTATGACTCAGCAATCGGTGCCACAACAGCATATGACACAGCAAAGTATGCAGCAGCAATCTGTTCCGCAACAGTCTTTGCCCCCACCGCCTATGGGGCAGCAATCTACACCACACCAATCTAAAGGCCATCAAAATTGCTTATCAAGGGGCCTTAAAGCAAAGGAGCTCACCGGAGCAGAGCTGTGGTGGCGAGGACCCGCTTTTCTGCGAGACAAGGAGCTGAAGTTGCCCCGGACGCCCGCTCATCAAGTCCGAGAGGCGGACACCGGAACACCGGTAGACCTCCAGGAACGAAGGGCATCGTATTTCGTAATACAGCAAGAGGAGCTGTCTATAACAAGAAGAGTCTCCAGCTTCACTCGAACGGTACGAACATTAGCGTGGCGGAAGGCGGACCTAACGCCCATGAGAGCCGGAATTCAAGTATCAAGACAAAGCGAACTGATTGCGCTCAACCCATTCATCGATGACCAAGGTACCCTCAGGGTGGGCGGAAGACTAGAAGCAACAAAGATGGAATACGAACGCCGACATCCACCAATCTTACATCGGCAACATCACCTGGCAAGGATTATCGTGAGAGATTTGCACTTGAGGCTGATGCACGCTGGAAGCCGGTTACTGCTATCCGCAGTTAACTCCCAGTACTGGATCATAGGGAGTCGAGGACTTGTCCGGAGGGTCATCGCTGAATGCACGGTTTGCGTTCGTCACAAGGGACGGGTGCTATCTCAACAAATGGCCGCATTGCCAGCCAGTAGGATTAATCCCGCACGGCCATTTAGTAACACCGGCGTGGATTATGGAGGTCCTATCACTCTTCGGACATGGAAAGGATGCAGCGCGAAGCGAGTCAAAGTCTACATCTGTCTCTTCGTATGCTTGCTAACCAAGGCAATACACGAAGCGGTTAACGAGCTGTCCAGCGAGGCTTTCCTGGCAGCATTAAGGAGAGTTCTCGTGCGTAGGGGTTTTTGTCACACTTTATGGAGTGATAATGGTACCAATTTTGTTGGGGCATGCCGAGAACTGCGAGAAGTTTATGAGCACATAAACCGGAAGGCTACCCAGGACCGGATCATGACGGAGTTGGCCACCAACGGCATCACTTGGAGATTCATTCCCCCGGCAGCTCCCCACTTTGGTGGCTTGTGGGAGGCAGGAATCAAGTCCGTGAAACATCACCGGAAGCTAGCTATTGGAAATGCGTTTCTGACGTTCGAGGAGCTCACTACCGTGTTGGCCCAGATCGAGGCTTGTCTGAATTCCCGACCGCTGGTCGTCCTGCCAACAGAGCCTGGCGATCCCGAGGTGTTGACCCCCAGTCATTTCTTAGTTGGAGGACCGGCTATGAGCGTCCCGGAAGTCGATCCGGGAGAGACAACAATCACTTGGCGGTCCAGATGGAAGTACTTGCAGGCGTTGCATCGAGCATTTTGGTACCGGTGGAAGAACGAATACCTCCACACGTTGCAGGCTCGAAACAAATGGTATCAACCGGAACCAAACCTAGGAAATCCGGTCGTGGTGCTTCTGAAGGACGAGCAACTATCTCCGACCTATTGGCCCATGGGAAGGGTTATCGAGCTTCATCCTGGCAGAGATGGCAAGGTGCGGGTGGCAACCGTAAAGATTCAGGGGGGCACCCCTAAGCGACCCGTTACGAAGTTAGTACTACTCCCGGTTGCAGAGGATGAGACGGTTGAACCGACAGTTCAAGGTGGGCGGAATGTTGGAGACGGAGCAGCACACGACGGCCGACTAGCAGCACACGACTGCCGACTGGCAGACTGAGCATCGCACATTTATACTCTGGCTCCTTGTTCCTGTGACAACATGCGAACGAGGGAAAGGAGACAAAAAAGCGAATGTAAGCAGCGGTAGTTGTGGAGTTGGTATCAGTACAAGTCGAGCAGTCAAACGCTGCTCATGCATTTATAAAGATTGTTTTATATTTAAATTAAACATTTAGAAAATAGTAAAGCACTGTTTACAACCTGTAAAACATGTTAAACGGACGCATAGCTAAACTCATTATCCTATGCAGATAATGCATAATTGAGTTACGCTACTGTTCACGATGCGTTTACCGTGCAAATTCGAAAATTCGACAAAAACGAACAACGATTCAACTAAATAAAGATATACAACAAATGTTTCTTAACTCTCTTTTTTTTTATTTGATGTAATTAACGAAAAGGTTCAATTACGCACATGCAAATTGGTACATATGACACGTCACGAAATACAAATAATCGAAGTTAGCAAATCGACTGCTATGCTTCAGGACGACGAACGAAGTGAAGGAAGTGTGAAGGGATCTTCGCTGTTGAAATCCTTAATGGCTGCAACTTAACGAAAGGGTCTCTTTGTGAACGGAAGTAGGCGGGACCATCATGGTCACGCGGTTGATTGATGGCGGTTGCCAAACGAAACTAGATGAATTGAACTATGCTAACGTGAGATTATAACACTTAAGGTGCTAATACGATTTTTAATGGTCGTTGTCTTTCGAGTGATGTTGGCCGTTAAATGCTGGCCATGCTGTTTTGTTAGGCGAGACGCGACAGCTACCTTTTTGCCTTACGGCAACCCCATTTCGCTAACCCATGAGATTTCCACAGGAAATCGCATCGTGTCGGTTGGCAACGGCATCCTGTTAATTAGGGGGTACCCCAAGGTTCTATTTTGACTCCAACCTTGTTCTTGCTTCACATAAATGATTTGTTGGAGACAACGGATAACAAAGTGTTCAGTTTTGCGGATGATAGCACGCTTGTTTCCTCCTTTTCGAGTGATCGGCCGATTGGTGCATCAACGTCGCACCAGCTGAGATGTAGACAGATTGACTCTCTGAATCAAGATCTGGATAAAGTCCTGCAGTGGGGAAAGGCCAATCTTGTCGACTTCAATGCAACGAAGACCCAGTATACAACATTCACATCGAGAAAGTAATCGTGTGCGTGCCGCTTGTGTTTGACCCGCGCAGATATAAAAATAAAGAATTAATAAGTTCATACGAAAATGTTTAATAGTTTACGTGAAAACAAATCAATCCCACAAAAAACAAAAAGACAAACAATAAACAATAAATTTAAATTTCATTAACAGTTTGATTAGCTATGCAATAGTCTCGTTGAGAAAAATAATAATATATCGCATACCTCCGAGATCCCCATTTTTTTCTTTCACTTGATTAAGCAAAAACGATAAATTGGTTTCAGTGACATTATAAAGTGCGCTGCTTCACAGCAATAATAACAGTCAAAACAAAGTAACAGAACGAAAAGTGAATCAAAAGTAATCGAAAATAATCGAAAATAAACAAAAATAAAAACAAACAAACAAATTAAAGAATAAAAAAAAAAAAGTGCATAACAAAATCCTTTCAGTGAGGTGCGACAAAGAAACTATCAATTAAAATATATCACCTCGCAAGCGTGAAAATTGAAACAGACAATATATTGCTCATTAAGCAAGTGGTTTTTAAGGCAGCATTTGGCGCGAGGGCAGAGTCACTGATTCCTACTCGACGATAGCCAAGTTCGAGTCGGCGTGCGGAAGAAATCGGGTTCGTGCTTCGTATTGCGGGTCGCCTTTGTTTTTTTTTAAATGAAAACAAATTGGAAAGAACCAGTATGAACACGGAGGACGACAAAAACGCAACAACACACAAAAGAAAAGGTGCACAGAAAATCTCCATTGTGACGCGAAGTAAAACCGCGAAATTAACAATGGAGAAAAAAGGGCAGCAAATGGAGGAGGACAGAGGGCGCCCCTCCCCCTACAATTTTAATATGTATGGGGCAAACAATTCGTTCGCTTCTCTTGCATCCTCAGAGTCTGAGGATGAAGAAGAGGAAATAACTGAATTGGAGGCGAAACTTGCGATGGCAAGAGCCCGTCTAGAAGAGAGACGCCGAAAGAAAAAAATAGCGGCACTCGAAAAAGAAAAAGACACGGAACAACAACAAAAGCCGAAGCCAAAAGTCGGCCAACAGCAACAGCAACAGCAACAGCAACAGCAACAGCAACATCAACAGCAACAATCAACACAAAATCGACCACAGCAAGCAACACAACAGCGGCAAAGCAACAATCAGAACCAAAAAATAAAGATGCCACCGATCAACACTATAGATATTGAGTGTAAGGAATTGGTAAGTCTTTGTAAGCTAGCGATAGGTAACAATTTTGTAGTTAAAAGACTGGCTGGTAATAGGCATGCCATTCAAACCTATGCGGTGGCAGACCACGAAAAAATTAAAGAGGTCTTAAAAAGGGCCACCGCGGAATTCTACTCGTTCACGCCGAAGCAAACAAAGAGGGTAACGGTTCTATTAAAGGGTGTCGACCCTGAGGTGGAACCGGAGGCTCTGCTCGAGATGCTTCAAAAGTTGAGGCACGACGATCTCGAGTTTATCTCCGTAAAACCGTTCACTACAACCAAGGCAAGAAGGGAAAACCGCAAGCTACCCTTCTTTTTGGTTCAACTAACGCCCAGCAGCAGAATTGGTGGTCTAAGAAAGATTACAGTCTTGGATCATCAAAGTGTCACATGGGACAAGTTAAAAAAAGGCAGAGACATCCTGCAATGTGTCCGCTGCCAAAGGTTTGGTCACGCGGCGGCGAACTGTGAAATGCAGCACCGTTGCGTGAAATGCGGAAAAGACCATAAGGCAGAAGAGTGCCCTCTGGGAAAAGAAAGGGTAGAAGACAAAGCCCTTCTAAAGTGCGCAGTGTGCCGGAATGAGGGACACCCCGCTAATTATCGAGGATGTCCTAAATTCCGAGAAATAATGGCAAGAAGTGTGATCCGGCAAAAAACCACAGAGCCAGCTCGTACTACAACAATGCCCGTAACATCGCAGCGATCGTACGCACAAGTTGCGTCGGGTGGGAGACCATCAAACCAGGCTACAACATTGGTAGCCACAAATACTCCCACACAGACTGAAACAACATCGCAAGCGGACGTGGTCACGGTTCTGCTTAATCTGCAGAGACAGATGACACAGCTGCAAAACCAAATAAACGAGATCTACTCGTACTTGCCCAATCTTAACAAAAAGTCAATATAAACCCTCTAACCACAACATCAATAAAAGCTCTTGTCGTGAATGTAAATTCACTAATAAGAACTGAGAGAAGAGCCAATCTTTTCAACCTGTTGCAAGTTGAACGGCCTGATGTACTTCTGGCGGGGGAAACAAAGTTAAACCAGAGACACAAGATATGGCATAAAAACTACGATATTATACGAAGAGACCGACCTAACTCCTCTCAAGGGGGGGGTGTCGCAATCTTTATTAGAAAAGGGATCCCTCATAAAGTTATATATAGTGGAGAAGTGCGCAGGTTCCGGGTGCTGGAAGCCTGTATCGTACGCATACCCCTTCAGCAAGGAAGGGGTTTGTATGCGATTGCGGTCTACGCACCTGAGGAGCACCAACATAATCTATTTATAGCAGAGCTCGAGACTCTCTTCCGATGCTTACAATTGCACCTGGGCAAAAATTACTTTATTCTAGGGGGAGATATGAACGCCAAGCATAGAAATTGGGGAAATTATATATCTAATGCCAGAGGAAATCAGTTGGCTGGCTGGTTAGACCAGTTTCATATTGAATATAGAACTGACCTGCTAGCTACCGAATATCCATCGTTCCCTAGAGGTAGATCGTTCTTAGATATCTTGCTAATCGACTCACGACTGAGAATACTTAACACCAATAGACGAAACACAAACTGTTTACGGACAATTGAATACGATAGTGACCACTGTGCATTCACGGCAGTAATGGAGCTTCCGAACGAGCTCGCAGATCTGGAGGAATTCGTGATCCCGCAACCCTATAACTACGGGGCAATGCGATGGCCGCGGTTCACCAGATCATTAACAAGAGAACTTCGTTCGAATGACTTTAATCTGCCAGTAAACAGAAACCTGACTAATGTCGAAATCGACAAATACATTCAACAAATGGACGAAACCGTAAAACGAACAATGGACAAAACAATTCCCAAAACAACAGTTACAGATCACACTAACATGTACAGAAACGCAACAATAAACGCACTCCACAGGCAAAAGAGCAGACTGCTATCGAAATTAAAACAATTACACAGACAGTTTACAGACAGACAAGACCAGGAGATAATATCACTGAAATCCCGATTAAAAAACCTCCAACAATTACTTAAGGCTAATTATAGATTAGCAACAAATTTGTATTGGAACAACAGAATTCGAGCTATAAAAACTAATAACCCGAGTATGTTCCCACAAATAAATAAAATATTCAGGAGAAATAATCAAAATGAGATTCAGTGTCTCCAAATCCCACGTACTCAGGTAAACAAGCAGCTGCTAACCAACATTGGCATAGATGCAGAGAACGCTATCCTCAATGGTGAGCTCTTCGTGATCGAAGATCCTTTGGAAAAGGTGAACGCTTTGGGAGCTGTCTTTCAGGAAATGTACAAGGTGAATGAAAGCATTCATCGAAATCACGACCTGGAGGACAGAGTTCTACTCAATCACCTGCACCTCCGGAATGAAATTTCACTTTGGCAATCGGAGAATCCGGGTTTTACCGAATTCAGTGAAGATAATCTGTCAATTGACATTAATGCCAATGGTGTAGTGGCTAATAGCCTTCTAATAACAAGGGAAGGAATCCAGAGTATCTTCGACTCATTAAGAAGCAAAAAGTCAGTGGGAATAGATGGAGTACCTAACATCGTACTCAAGAACCTGCTCCCAATGGCAATAGATATATACACGGTCCTGTTTAACAACGCGTTGAATAATGCATATTATCCCGCGCGTTGGAAAACGGCTATCATTCAGCCCATCCCAAAAAAGGGCAAAGACTGTACAAACCCAAGGAACATGCGTTCGATAAGTTTACTCCCAAGCATCAGTAAAGTATTTGAAAAAATCATTAACAAAGCTCTGCTAAAATGGGTAGACGACAATAGCATTATTCCAAATAACCAGTTTGGCTTTAGGGCGGGTCATGAAACCACACATGCCGCAGCTAAACTGGTCTCTGACATACAATGGAATAAATGTAGGAACCAATGCACAGGTGCCTGTCTGATCGACTTGGAGAAAGCCTTTGATACCGTCTGGATCGAAGGGTTGTATTACAAACTGGTCAGACATGGCATACATAAGCCTTTACTATATGTACTTTACGATATGTTAAAGGACAGGAGGTTCGTGGTCAAAAGTGATAATGTGACCTCTAATAAAACGTATAATATCAAGAATGGCTTGCAACAGGGCGCGGTACTCTCTCCGATTCTTTTTAACATTTATATTAGCGACTTATTAGAAGCACTTCCGCAGGCTATTGCGTACGCAGACGATCTCATAATTTACAGAACAGCTCCGAAAGTTGCGATTATAAATAGGTTAATACAGCGAGACTTCAACAAATTGCAGCGCTATTGCAATGACTGGAAACTTAAGATCAACTTCCAGAAATGTGAAGCCATCCTATTCAGAACTCCATTATATAAAGCCACGTACGACACAAGGAAAAACTGGCGAAAGCTAGTTATCGTGGGACCGCATGGAGATAAACTGGAAACCAAGAGTTTAGTTAAATACCTTGGCATCTGGCTAGACCAATATCTGTATTTCGACAGACATGTAGAGGCTGCTTTGCTCAAAGCGAGGAAAACTTTTGCTATGACAAGGAGGCTATTTCACAGTAGCCAACTTGACAGCAAGGTAAAAGTCATATGCTACATGACGCTAATCAGGCCAATGCTCATATATGGTTGCCCAGTATGGTTCAACATAGGTCCAAATTTGATGGAAAAGATTCGGGTGTTCGAAAGAAAGTGTCTCAGAAGTTGTCTCAGATTATATCGGACACCGGAATCGGACTATAAAAAGTATTACTCAAATGAGACTTTATATAATGAAGCGTACATAAATAGGGTGGATAATTTTATGATTAAATTAATCAGAGGACATATTGCGAGAGCAATAAGCTCGTCCAATGACCTAATTTTCGGGGCCTATTATCCAAACACCTTGTACTATGAGAGCGTGCGTCGCAACGGCTTTGTTCCACCAGAGGCGTTCCTTGACTTGGATATGAAAGGGCTTATACAGGATAGATCCGGAATTCCGCTGATCTATCATGTAAGTAGATCATCTGTAGACGGGCGATTGTGCTACGACCGGGAAGTAGCGCGCACCGAAGAAGAGCTCCTGCGCTTCAGTAGGGCTATCTCCCACAGAGACCGGGACGATAGTATTAGACAGCGTCAACAGTTCTGGTGGTTGAATGGCATATAAAGACCTGGATACCAAAGTCAGTATAGAATCATACTATCATCAGCTAGCTTACATAGACTTAGCTTTTCTAGAATTAGGGTAGTATAAGATTTAAGTTAAGTTAGGTTAAGTGCTTTTACATAAAAATAAAAAAAAATAAATAAAAAAAAAATAAAAAAAATAAAAAAAAATAAAAAAAAATAAAAATAAAAAAAAAATATATATATATATATTAGGTAAGTTAAGTAAGTTAAATTTTAAGAAAAAAAAAACAAAAAAATTGACAAAGTTTTTCAAATTTTTCTTTGTATTTCAACTAATTATCAGTACTGCCACAAAGTTCTGTCGCCGAAAGGCAAATTATACAAATGTTAAGTAATGTTTAGCTTAGAGCGTCTGCGAAGGACCAGTAAGTTATTATATAAGATAATTAAGCTAGAATTTAAGCATTTTTTGTCTAGCCTTTAATTTAGAAAATAAGAATATAAAAAGAAAATAAAAAAATGTTTAAAAAATGAATGAAATACAACATTCACAAAGAAAACAGGATCATCGGTTCCAGAGCTGATGATGAATTGCCGGGCCCTCGAGGCTGGGGAAAGTTTGAAATTGCTCGGCATCACGGTCTGTGGGAATGTATCATGGCATAAACACGTATCGGGTATCGCCAGATCAGCCTCAGGAAAACTGAGTTATCTTTTTAGAGCCAAGAAATATTTTACTCCGGCCCAACTTCTTCTCCTATATAAATCCCAAATTAGACCCGCGCTCGAATATTGCTCTCATGTTTGGAGCTCGACTCCTAAACATACCCTCGACCTACTTGAGAGCGTACAGAGACGAGCGATCCGCCTGATCGGGCACTCGGTGCTGATGTTGGGACTACAGTCGCTATCACATCGAAGGCGCGTAGCCGACCTCTGTCTGTTTTACAGATATTATCACGGGTACTGTTCTTCGGAGATTCTTGGCATTGTTCCACGCAACGCGGTTTATGTGCGCTCCACAAGACAATCCGACGGTTCATCTCCCGACGGCGCGAACATCCCTGTATCAGAACTCGTTCCGTTACAGAGCGTGGAAGCTGTGGAACTGCCTTCCAACGCGAGTGTTCCTGGAGCGTTACAACCTGCAACTGTTCAAAAAGAACTGCAACAGTTATTTGATGGCAACTCGGGGCGCCCAGTCGACGCTATAGGTTTGCCTCTCCCGAGAGAAGTCTAATAAAAAAAAAAAAAAAAAAAAAAACAAACGACGCGGTTGCTCAATCTTGCGACCGCTGGGGAAATTATTAAAGCATTTAAGTTAGTTTCCATGATCAGATTTCCCTAGCCAAGTCAGCGTCCTTTCCACTTTCTCCAGACACTTCATTCGCTGGGGATCAATGCTATCTTTTCGCAGGTGAATAGCACCATCTTAATTTTCCTCTCCTTCACAGTTCTGTCTTCGTACAGATCAATGTACTCTGGGATCACCATACTCACCGAATTGGGTCAATGGGTTATCCTCAAAGTACATTGATTCATGCACACACAACCAAATCCACCCCGAGATCATCATACATCGTGTTTCTGTTCTCTCATTCTCCCATGTTCATCGATTATCAATTAACCGATTATCCACCACACATCGACGGACGTGGCAATGAGAGAGCAGAAGTATGTTCTCTTTTGGTTGTCAAATGCGAAAATTAAAAATCAAATTTCATCCCTAATTGGGATCAGTCTTTACTCAAACATCATCGCGGATGGTCACACCGTTTAAGGAATCGTCTTTCCACCACCGCCGTGTCCGCATGCGAGTGCGTACGTGAGCTTTAAATTGTACCCTTTAGCGGTTCCGCCAAACCCCACGGTACACTTACCTTAAAAACCCCCATAATCATCACCAAAGACGCATAAGTCTTCGCCAATGCCTTCGCATTCGGCATCTAAAAATGCTGCACGCATTAAAGAGATAAAATCTATGATCTTTAAGTCCCTGTAAAGAAAACTTACCTTCATGCATTCTCTTCGCATACCACTGCTTCTTAAGATTTCTTTGTTAGCTTACCAGGAATTCCCAATCAATTTCGGCGTCTACGTCGCCAGTCAAATTTCCTTAGATGAATTCCGGTAAATAAAATAATTCGGTTTACATACATTGTAACCTTCATGACAGGGATCATAAATATTGCGCCGTCTATTTTCCCAACTTCGCCAAGTAAATTTCTTTACGTACACATCGGCCGGAGACCTTTTCCTTCCAGCAATAAAATTCCCTAACTCGCACTATGTGCAAATCGAAGATTGCTGTTCCTACATAGGTTTCCTGCGATACCATAGACAATTCATATCGTTTGTGGTATCCGAATCACATTTTCTATTTAATGAGCGGCTGCTATTTATCTAGCCGACCCTCATTACAGAACTATCCATCAGGCCATATTTCCCTTGTCCTTTAATTCGCCGAGTCTTTTCCCTCACGAACTAGATGCATAAGCAAATACAAATCCATTAGCTTCCGACGAGATGCGATTCGTTTGTTTCAACAAACACACATCTCTTGGATGCCCATTATGCCCCGTCCTTGAGTTTCAGGTATGTTTTTATGGCCGAATCCTTAAAAAGAACCAAGTACACACACGTGTGTATTGTAACGATCTCCTCTAAGACATCCGGTTATCACCACCGTAAAAGTGAATACATCCACAATTCGTTCTAACAGCGATTTAATATGAGTGTGTTACATGTGTGGACATAGTGTTGTGGAGTCCCCCTTTGTGTTTTTATTTTTCCTAGTGACTTTCGGCAGATTTCGTTGATGGTGGTCTTCCCCACAACCCTTTCAAATTAATTCGGCTAAACTATAATACATTACATTAAAAAGATTTAATCCATACATAAACGTTAAACAAAATGTATTACAAGTTATATATTTTTGTATCCTCACCAAACAGTGTTAGAATAAGTTAAAACAAATACAAAAATAAAAGTCTAATCACCGTGATCAAGTGTTTTATTATCTTTGCCTGGGAACAGTTGCATCGACCAGCAGGACAACTGAGTGCATCGCCAAGAGCAGTGTTCGCGTAATATGATGGGGATAGGAGTGAACCGGGTGCCCGTGTTCGGCACATCAACTCGTACCCCACAGTATCGCTGCCTGTTGTAAACCATTCTTGATATTATACGTTATAATATTTCAAGAATACAGTATAAAAAATTGAAAGTAAAAAATTCAAAATTCAAAAAGTTAGCAGCTGATGAAATGGAGGATCTCAAAAAGTTGGCACGCGACCATACCCACGATTCAACCCTCCTAGCAATCTGAAAAAAAAAGATTATTAATTTACAGAAATGCCTCTATCGTTGGAACTAAAAAACGTTGAAAAAAAAATTAAATTCGTTAAATTCGTGCGTCTAGACCCGAATAGCCCCTTAAGACTAATATTGCACAGGTTTCCGGTTATTTTATCTAATAATGACCTCGATATAATTTTCATAGACAAAGTACATATGTAGTGATTTAGGATAACGCAAGACGGGAAACGAGAACATTGTCAGAAAAAGAACAATTGACGAAGAAGTTTCGATTGATTTTGTCAATAAGGAACTCTACCGGTTTAACGTTAGCGTTTTCATGAAGTTCATGTGTCGAATAATGCCATGGCAAATTCAGCAACATTTTCAATATTTTATTTTGACACCTTTGCAATTTTATTTTGTGAGTGCGAGCACAATTACACCATACAGGGGCGCCGTACAGGAGTATAGCTTGAAAAATGGTTTTGAAAACTTTAAGTTTATTTTCGAGGCCAAACTTTGACTTTCTACACATTAATTGATACATAACTCTTACGACTTTGTTTATTTTGTCAATTGTGGTAGTGATGTGTTTTTGAAAGATAAGTTTTTTATCTAGAATAATACCTAGATATCTACAGTCTTCGGACCAATCAATATCAACTGCACACATACTAAGTTTAGTGCCATTTGGTTGGTAGCAGAGGTTCCCACATCTCGAAAACCAGACAGCTTGTGTTTTATTACCATTTATTTTTATTTTCCATTTCCTGTAATATACTGCTAGTTTGTCAAGAGCTGCTTGCAAGGAGTTGTAGACCTTAGTGAACAAGGCACCCGAAGAGAAAATAGCCGTATCATCGGCAAACATAGCTACCTGAATGTTTTCACCTAGACATGGTAAATTTGCGACAAACAATGTGAATAGTATGGGACCAAGGACCGAGCCTTGGGGTACACCATAGTGGATTTGGTGAGTAGAGGGTTTGTCGGTTCCTATATTCACAGCATCCGGCGCAAGGTTAATAACCTTGCCCGGAAAAACGAATTATTATGGACAATTTAACAAGTCTCGAGATAAGGGCCGGATACAGGTGAAGAGACTTGTGTTATATAATTATTTGTCCACTTTACTTTGTACACTGTTTGTTCTTTATTTCTTCCTTCATTTATCTTTTCGTTGTACTTAACTGGAGCATATATTACTCATTGTTTGAATTTACTCAGATGACACACTGTACCACTGTAACCCGAACACCATTAATATTTCTTTGAATTTATCGTATAACATATACTAGTAATGTTCTTTTAATTATCTAAGTGTGTACAACTTTAACTCAAAGAACATTAATATTTCTTTTAACTTATTGTATAACATATACTAGTCATGTCCTTTTAATTTTCTAAGTCGACGCACTGTACCACTTTAACTCGAACAGCATCCTGACCGTCTCAGTCAAAAATCAGAAACCAACTCCGCGTCTGACCGTCTCGCCCAACATCTTGAAAACCAGCCATCTCTAGTGGTTTTCTCATCATTTTTTTCTTTGGATGGAAATCTTTTGCTTCCTTCCTTTTTCCAGCCTGATCCATTTTTCGGTGGATCAAACACAAGAGAAAAATCAATAGTGCATCGTGTTAATGCACATTTCTGATTACCTTTTTTTTGTGTTGTTAGCTGCTTGGGTGAACGTGTAGTCCGCTTTATTGTGCCTGTTGTTTTCTTTAACCGCATTGGCCAGGATCTCTTCCGTGGGAAGTCGGTACACAGGAATAGTACAAATAGAGAATTGTGCTAATGTACATTTATGATTCTCTATGTTATTTATTGTAGCCGAATGGGCAAGGATCTCTTCCGTGGGAAATCGATACAAAGGAAGGATCAAATAGAAAATTGTGCTAATGTATATTTATGATTCTCTATGTTGTTTATTTTAGCCGAATGAGCAAGTATGTTCCCTGTGGGAAATGGTTTGGGTAAACAAACCTTTGAAGGGTCATAAAACTGCAGAACGGTAATTACGAGGGTAGCCTTTTATATTTCAGGATTAGAGAACATAAACAAATATTGATCATCGAAAATCACTTTATTGTTTTTCAAAATATTCCCCATGAAGATCTATACACTTTTGCATGCGTTTGAACCAATTGTCGAAGCACTTGTGCCACTCTGATTGAGGTATCTCCAACACATGCATTCTGAATGCAGCAACCGCTTCTTCGGGTGTCGAAAAACGTTGACCTCTCAGTTTGTTTTTTACGTACGGGAATAAAAAGAACTCATTCGGTGCCAAATCAGGACTATACGGCGGATGACCCATCAAATCGATGTTTCGGGTGCTCAAAAATGCAGTTGTCGCAGCCGATGTGTGAGACCTCGCATTGTCGTGGTGAAGAGTGATCCGTCTTCGGCGGTTGGTTTTCCTGATTTCTTGGAAGACAACTGGCAAACAAATGGTTGTGTACCACTCAGAATTGACTGTTCTGCGCTGTTCTAGTGGTACGGTTGCGACATGTCCAGTTTTTCCGAAAAAACAGGCGACCATTTGCTTGGAAGTGCTTCGTGCGCGAACAACTTTTGTTGGATTTGGCTCATCTTGAAACACCCAAACAGTCGACTGCTGTTTACTTTCGGGCTCATACGCGTAAATCCACGATTCATCACCTGTCACGATGTCATAGACGTGTTTCGAAGCACCGCGACCGTATTTTTTGAGCATTTCTTTCGACCAATTGACACGAGCCTTTTTTTGGGCGATTGACAAAACGCGAACAAATTTTTTTGGCAGTCAAATGTGTATGCAATATTGAATGTATGCTGGTCCCACTAACGCCTACGATTGTCTCAATCTCACGATAGGTCACATGACGATCTTCCAATATCAGTTCGCGCACAGCATCAATGGTTTTCGGAACAACAACTGATTTTGGACGACCTTCACGAAATTCATCTTGGAGTGAACTACGACCACGATTGAATTCACCATACCATCGATAAACACTGGTCCTTGATGGAGCTTCATCGCCAAAAATTGAATTAAGTTCATCCATGCACTGTTGCTGAGTTAATCCACGCCGAAAGTTGTAAAAAATAATCGCACGAAAATGTTGACGATTTAATTCCATTTTTGGGCCGAGATGAATCTTTTAAGTTACTGTAAACAACACAAATAGCGCTCGTATGTCAAAACGTTCTGAGTGCGTATAACCTCAAAAATGTCCAACTTTACGACAGAGCTGTCAATTGCCGGATTGCAACACTAGGGTTGCCAAATCCCGAAACATAAGAGGTAACCCTCGTAATGATCCTCAACAAGTTTACTTAAAAGTTGGTCATCTGGTCCACAGATTTGGATCCAGGGGATTCTGCGTGTTGAACATGTGGTTCGTTCTTTCATGTCTTGGACTCAACTTAAATTCAATACGGGCAAATTGAACGTGCAGTTTGATATTGAATTGATATCGCGATAATTATTCTATGCGCGATTAATGATGGAGCTTTAGCTCCAAAGAGGTAGGTTTAATGGGATGGGTGGTTGCGGCCGTAACACTTGCCAAAATAGGCCAAGACCGGATCCCGGTTGTAGCGCCGATGATGATGATGATGATGATGATGATGATGATGATACTCACAACATATGTTCTCGAACGAAGAAAGCTCTGGATAATTTTGATAAGCGGTATTGGCACCTTAAGATTTAGTAGCTTATAAATCAAGGCATCGTGCCATACCCTATCAATGGCTTTTTCGATGTCTAGAAGAACCAGTCCCGTTGACTCCTTGTGGTTAAATTTACTAGCTATGTGGTTTTTAATGCACAAGACTTGGGGAATGTGCTGTGACCACTGCGGAAACCGAACCGAAAGTTTGGTAAGATGTTATTGGCTTCCACGAAACGATCAATTTTTTCCTTAATGAGTTTTGCTAAGACCTACTCAGACAGGTAAGTAGACCAATAGGTCTGTAGCTTTCGGTGCTGTTCTTCAGTTTGCCGGGTTTCGGGATAGGTATTCCTTTTGCTGTTTTCCAACAGTCCGGAAAATAACAGTTCCTAAGACACGCGTTGAAAATGAACGTTAAATAGTTACTTGTTAGTGTTACTTGCAGCAGGTGGAAGTGCTTTAATTAGTTTGTTGTTAATATTATCAAGCCCAGGATCTTTTTTTGATTTCGATTTTTTTATCAATTCTTTAACTTTACTAATATTAGTTGCGTAAGTACTTTCAGCTGATGATTGAGATAGTACATGGATAGTGTTAGCAACTTCAGCCTCAGTATACGCGTCGCTTAGATGCATAGATATGGAGTGGTTCTTACTAAACGTGTTAGCAAGTAGGTTCGATTTCTCCACTGAAGAAATAAACAACTTGTCGTGATCTTTCAACGGAGGAATACTTGACCCTCTCTTTTTCATAATTTTTGATATTTTCCAGAACGGTTTGCTTGCTTTGTCAAGAGAGGAAAGGTGTTTATTCCAACACTTGTTCCTATATGTTGAGATTTAGTTTTTAATGATATTATTTAAGACTTTAACATTAACTAGAAAACAATCGATTCTATAACGCAGCCATTTTCTTCTTTCAGAATTTCGTAGCCTAATCAGATGTAAGATATTTTCAGGAAGCGGTGCCTTATCAACTGGAGCAGTGGAACATTTAGGTATCGCAAGATCGGCCGCTCTATTGATAACAGAATCAAAATTGTTACATAGGATATCAATGTGCTCGCTGCAGGTTATAGTATTTAGACTAGTATCACCTAGAACCAAATTCGTGTTTATATATGATTTATAACAATTCCAGTTGGCGGCGGAATAGTTGTGGTATAAACTGGTACGATTTACAACTACTGTGTGATTCACTGTGAGGCTGATCGGAAGGTGGTCTGAACTTGACGCATTTAGAGTTAATGGTACTGTGCAGTAATTTGGAATATTAGTGATATATAGATCAAGAGTTGAGGGGTTCTTGTTAGCACTCGCTGGGATATAGGTGGGGAGAAGTGGATAAAGTATAAAACTTGGGCTGGATTCAGCAACATCTAGTAAAATGTTACCCCAGCTGTTTGCCCTAAGACAATTCCACGACTGATGTCTGCAGTTTAGATCACCACCAATAATTACCTTGTTTCAAGTGTTGACTCTATACAATTTTTGCAGATCCCGCTTAAAGTAAGTAGATTTCTCAATGTTTCCATTTCCTCCAGGGAAATAGACCGAAAAAATACTCACCTTGGAGTTATCACTTAATGTTACATCAATACTAATTTCCTCAATTAATTTAAGGTGCAATGAAGGACGTAAGGTAGGTTCTATACATGTTTTCACAACAATGGCGACACCTGCACCACTAGCATGTACCCTGTCTATACATATGTAATTTTGATGAGAGAAAGAAATGTCTTGTTTGAGCCAGGTTTCTGAAACAAGTGCAATGTCAATATTAAAATTTATCAAGAAATTAAAAAATGCATGCTGTTTGTTTTTGATGCTTCTCGCATTCTAAGTGTCGGCACGATGTGTTTATCGCGCTAATATAAATAAACGAAACCAAATAAAAACGAACGAAAATTGTTATTTTCTAGATATTTTATTTTAGGTCGAAAACGAACGATGTGGACTGTATAAGATGCTAGTATTTTTAGAGAGTCAAAGCCAGAAAACAAATTGCTTTTATAGCGTTATAAGAGGGCAGTCCTCTTTTACATGCATGGGTACAATATTTATGGAACTTAATGGGAATGAAGCATTTTACATTAGGATAAAATAGGCGGAGCATTTGCATCCACGTGGTTTTGCATGCTGTTAAAACATGTGAAAAATAGTAGGTACAAAAATAATGACATTTTAATGAGGTAATTAAGCAAGGGCCAAGAATGCAGAGTGTCTAGAAGAGCTCTGCATGAAATACAACAAAATGGATAAAATAAGAATGAAGATATTCTGGGTAACGCGTATCTTTGTGACGATAGATAAATGTCATCCATTGCCTGGACTTGGTTCGTTGTTGAATTTGAATTTGTATTCATAAAATAGGGAAAAACCTCAGCATGACGCGACACCAAGTTGTGATGCGAAGAGAGTTTCTTAACATCATTTTTCCGAATATATATACATAATAATGAGGTAATGACGTTAAATTGGTCAGCTTTAGTTTGACAAGCACTAAGCTTGGTTACAACTTCATTAAGAAGAGAGTTTATCTCGCTAAATGAGAAGAGGTTATCATTAGTTAATGTTTCTGACGGATTTTTCTTCGTGTGTGTCGTATCACTGTTGGAAGGTTGCTGGGTTTGATGGAGGCCAGAAGCCCAGGTGGATGAAGGAAGTGAAGGTTGACGCACAGATCGGGGTAGTGGAGGAAAATTATCAATGGATAATCGGTCGGGCACTGGCTGCTGTTTGTCACTCGGAGGCTGTAGGAACGTTGTATTCCCTGTACCATGTCCACGTGGGGATAATTTGCGGCGAATGTCTATGTACTGCTTTCGGCTAATGCATTCAGGATCGGTGGATTTATGTGGCCCACTGCAATTTGCACACTAGATAACCTCATTCGTTTTGCAGTCGGATGTTTTGTGGTTTCCCGAACAGATTGCACAGAAGCTATTTATGTGACAATGCATCGAGCCGTGACCGTAAAGCTGGCAATTGTGACATTGTGTGACCTTACCTGGATTATGTTTTTTGAAGTCCCAGCGAACGATAGTTTTGAACAATGAGCAAGGTAGAGAAATTACATTTGAGTTCATTTAGTTTTATAGTACCGCGTTGAATGTAAACAATGTACAGGTAGTGTTTGTAGAAGGCTTTTGTTGTTGAATTTATGGTGATGGTTTTAACATCTAAGCACTTTATCCCGAGTGCAATTAGTTCATTCTTCACTATATCGTTGCTAATCAAGTCTAATCTGGATAGCACTTCATTTAATGGGCGATTTTCCTTACGCGAGTGGGTAAAAAACTCACATTTTAACCTTAAGAGTTCAGTTCTGATTTTGTTATACTCGTATATGTCCTTTGTTGGGGCACATATTTTTGGTCCAAGCGATATGTTTTTAATAAATTAGTTGTATATCTTAATGTCACTCAAAATAGCACGCACTTTAGCACTAGTTGTTTTTAACACCACAATTGGCGGAACGGTTTCTTTAGTAACTTCTGCGCACTGTTCGACATTGGTCGAATCCATTTCAGGTGGGTCTTCCATCAGACTTTGAAGTGGTTGGAAAAAGTTAGTGTTTGAACACATTTTAGATTTCTCTAGCACTTTATTATTCACTTTATTATTCACTTTTGAAAGTTTATCGGGAGGAGTTTGGCCTCCAACACCGGGGTCGTAACGCAACCGTTTACGCTTAATTTTGTTTAACACATGTGGCCCAGGGGCCATAACTTAACGGTTTTAACACTTATTCAAATTTTATGTATGCGGAAAACGAGGCAAAGAAAACAAGATAATGATAATTAAATTGTGATAATTATTGTGAAAATAACGGTTGATTAAGATAAATAAATAGCACGAGCAAAACTGAACGACAAGTTGTCGGTTTGAAAGTCAGCCTGGTACATGTTTTGTTATGTTGAGTTCCTTGTTACAACTGTAAGTACCATGTGTCCAGTCTTTCCTTTTTTTTCTATCCGAAAAACTCAATATGACGAAGTTCAGTGGGAGTTGACTGCCGCATTTGTTAATGAGTAGTCGATTTACTCAATAATGTAACCTCGTCTAACTTTTCTGTATACTTCTCTCAAGAAAGTCAGAGCCACAAATTGTTTCTAGCTAACTGCTGAAAATGTGTTTGAACAATGGGAAACTGCGTTCCGGAAGCAGTCTGATGTTAACAGAGTTCCACAGTTCTCCCGATCTGTAACAAAAAGGAATGATTCACTTTTCAACATTTTTTATTTCCGTTTTGTTCTTAGATTCTAAATTACAGGCTAGACAAAAAATGCTTAATTATCTTATGTTATAACCTGCTGGTCCTACGCAGACGCTCTACGCTAAACTATACATGTCTATTGTTTGTTTGTTTATTTTAATAACAAAGAATATATAATTTTTTTTTTGTTTATTGCTTAAGAAGGTAATTTAATACAACTTAAATCTTACTCTACCCTAATCCCAGAAAAGCTAAATCTGTGTAAGCTAGTTGATGTTGGAGTTACTTTACTGACTCAATTTTGTCCATTTTCACAGAAACACACACATCGACTCTCTCAAACGACTGTCAAATAAAAACTACCCGTCCAAAATGGCTGGAATCTTGGTGAGTAACTGTCAGAAGATGCAAATTAACATCAGCAAACGACGTGAACAACACCTGCACGCGCAAACCCCAAGGAAGAAAATTGCTGACCAAGTGTCTGGTGCAATCGGAGCACCTCGAGTCATTTTCCAAGCTAGCGAACAACACCAGAAGCTGAGATAGCGAAAATGAGGCATTAAGTATAAGCAATCGAATCGTTGTCAGTTTAGTTTTAGTTATGAACTCAAGAATAAAGGACAAGGCATTCTGCCCTGTAATAAAAAATATATTTTTTTGATTGTTTCTGCAGTACTTATATTAACTGGCGCCCAACGTGCCGGCCCGCTTCTGTGACACTGTGAATCCGCGAGTACCTTTGTAAAATCAAGCAATAAACAAGCTTGTTGTGACACTGTGAATATCCGCGAGTACCTTTGTAAAATCAAGCAATAAACAAGCTTGTTGTGACACTGTGAACATCCGCGTAAGTGCAAAAAGTGGACAACCAAGCCACTAAGACAGTGAAGTGATAGGGAATAAGGTCCCCGAGTAGTTCCACGTGAACAAAAAGGAGTCAGGAAGCTCTGACAGCCGCCCTAACCAACAGTTGCAGCCGGAACCCACCATCAAAATCAACATTAAGAAGAGATGCTGCAGAAACTAATTGTAATACTACTGTAAGTTAATAATAACCTAGTTAACATATATTTTTATTATATTCCTTTTTTAACCACATTCTATCCACTGAGAAAAATTATTGAACAGTAAATTTACATTCCATTATACAGTTAAGTGATTATTTGTTTAGTGCTTCCAAAGCAACTACATTATCATTACGTGAACGGGTGATATAATTGATTCTCTCAAAACAAATTTTTTTTGTTTTGTTGTTGTTTTTTCGTTTTTGTGAAAAATGGTAAATCCTAATAATTTGATACGACCAGCTCGTCTGGAAGTGCCTGCAGATAACGCTGCAGCTCATCAACCTCCCGCTCCCGTTCCTCCCCCTGCTCCTAATGCAATAAACAACGACATGATTAGGCTAATTTCACAACTAGTGACCGAAACCCTTCAAATACAGGGACGACAACTTTTTAACTCCATCATGAACCCCGCGTCCGATATTAATAACGACATAGACCAACCAATAAACTTGGCTAACGATAGGAATTTATCCGAGATGGACAAAATACCTGATGTAGTAAAAAGCCTCAGAGAATTCTCCGGACAGCCACACGAATTTAACTCATGGAAAAAGAGTGTCGATAGGATACTCAAAATCTACGAACATTTGAAAGGTACCCCCAAGTATTATGGAATCCTATCGGTTATTAGAAATAAGATTACGGGCTACGCAGACGTCGCTTTAGAATCATATAACACTCCACTAAATTGGGAAAAAATGTCAAAATGTCTTACTCTACATTATGCAGACAAGAGGGATTTAGGAACCCTCGAGTACCAAATGACAACTTTGGTACAGGGTAGTAGTACGATTCCCGAATTCTATCAGGCCGTCTACCACCACTTGTCGCTTATCTTAAATAAGTTAGGATCAATGGAAATGAGTCAAGAATCCATGAATAACATGACTCAGTGTTACAGGGACAAAGCGCTCGATACTTTCGTCAGAGGGTTAAAAGGCGACTTGCCTAGGTTACTCAGTATCCGTGAACCCGCTGACCTACCGCAAGCTTTGCACCTATGCTTAAAATTGCAAAACGTTGATTTTCGAGCCCAACATGCAAACAATTCACACTCTAGCAACCGGAAAACATTCTACCAAACACCGCCTCCAGTTCCACCTAGAAGGAACAATTTTTCATACTCAAGACCGGCACCTATTCCCGCACCCAGACGCGAATTTCATCCCGAATTACTCCATAACCCCCGAAATGCTCAGCCTCCTCAGTTCTACAGAGAACCACAATACCAGTCAAACCAACAATACCCACAGCAACGACCACCAGCAAATCAACGTCCACTTCCTCCTAAGCCAATGGACGTCGACTATTCTATCAAATCCCAAAAGGTCAACTACCAGAACAGACCTCGTAACCAACAGTTTGTTCCACAGAAACGGCAACATTCTCAACAATTCCACCAACCACACAAAACGCAGAGAATCTACCACACTGAAGGACCCGATCCAGACAAATACGAAAGTGAAATAGAACGAGAAGACCAAAACTATGACCAGACACTAACAAATTACACTGACCTACAAGATGACCCTTACCTTGAAAAACCCGAACATCTTGACGATATCTATTTTTTAGACTAAGGCCCTCTTCGCTTCCTTACTTCGAACACATCGCAAGAAGCGGAGAGACATTAAAATTTTTAATAGACACAGGATCTAATAAAGACTACATCCAACCCCGGCATATCAAGAATCCTCTTCCGAATGAAAGACGTTTCTACGTTAAATCAGTCGGAGGGAGCGTAAAAATTACACACCACTCATTTGTCCAATTATTTGGCCATAATACAGATAAAATAAAATTTTTCATTCTCCCCAGCCTCATCTCGTTTGATGGTATAATAGGCAACGATACTTTGAGAAAACTAAACGCGATTATTCATACAAAAGAAAATTACATGACTATTCACCCAAACATATCAATACCACTCAAACAGCATATCTCACAATTAATTAATAATATTACTTTAAGAACTTCCCACATGAGCAAGGAACAGTCTGACAAACTCAAGGGCATAATTAACGACTGTCCTAATCTCTTTTCCGACCCTGACAAGAAATTGACTTACACCACCACCGTAAAAGGAGAAATTCGAACGACAACGAACGATCCCATTTATTCAAGATCATATCCATACCCGATGTCACTCAAGGGAGAAGTCGAAAAACAAATAAACGATCTAATAAAAGATGGTATCATTAGGCCATCTAAATCACCTTACAATTCTCCAGTTTGGGTCGTTCCCAAAAAAATGGATGCCTCCGGAGAAAGAAAATATCGGATGGTGATCGACTACCGTAAGCTAAACGCTGTTACCATCGCCGATAGGTACCCGATCCCCGAGATTAACGAAGTGCTTGCCAACCTCGGAAAGAATAAATGGTTTACTATAATCGATCTTAAAAGTGGTTTTCACCAGATCCCACTTAAGGAATCTGATATTGAAAAAACTGCCTTTTCCGTGAATAACGGAAAATTCGAATTCACTCGTCTCCCCTTCGGGCTAAAGAATGCCCCTTCCATTTTTCAAAGGGCTTTGGATGATATTCTGAAGGAATACATCGGGAAGTGCTGTTATGTTTATATCGATGACATCGTCATCTTCGGGAAGGACGAGATCGAACATCTTAGGAACCTGGAAATAGTGTTCAAGATCCTAGAGGCCGCCAATATGAAAATACAGTTAGACAAGTGCGAATTCTTTCAAGAAGAAATAGAATTCCTAGGCTTTGTCATTGGTAGGGATGGCATCAAAACTAATCCCAAAAAGGTCCAATCGATTGTTGACCGACCTGCCCCTAAGACCCTTAGGGACCTCCGTTCATTTCTCGGTATGTCAGGATATTATCGTCGCTTCATTAAGGACTATGCCAAACTTGCGAAGCCCCTGACATCCCTCTTAAGAGGGGAAGATGGACGAGTATCCAAAAATCTTTCTAAGAACAAACCAATTCACTTGGACAAGGAAGCCCTAGAGGCATTTGATAAAGTTAAAAATTCACTTATTTCGGCAGAAGTAGTTCTGTCATATCCTAACTTCAAAAATGAATTCGAGCTGACCACGGACGCCTCGGATTATGCTATCGGGGCAGTACTCTCTCAAAATGGTAAACCGATCACATTTCTCTCGAGAACTCTAAACAAAACCGAAGAACATTATGCAACGAACGAGAAAGAAATGCTCGCTATTATATGGTCACTGAATTCATTAAGGAACTTCCTCTACGGATCCCAAAAGGTGAAAATTTTTACCGATCACCAGCCTCTCACTTATGCCTTGAGCAATAAAAACACCAACAGTAAAATGAAAAGGTGGAAATCTATTTTAGAAGAATACAACTACGAACTCAAGTATAAGCCAGGGAAAGCAAACGTAGTGGCCGACTCCCTGTCGAGGCCTCCCCAAGTAACCGAAATTCATTCGATGACCCCAACCGAACATAGTGCCGATAGCTCTTCTGATAACCTAATCCCCACTGTTGAAACCCCAATAAATGTATTCCGTAATCAACTAGTACTAAGAATAGGCGAAGATAACAGTTACCAAATCAAAACTCCGTTCGAAAACTACACAAGACACATTTTTACCAAACCAGAGTACTCAGAACCAGACTTAATAAACGCACTCAAGAGATACTTGAACCCTAATACTATAAACGGACTTTTGACAAACGAAGAAACTATGGGAAAGATACAAGAAATTTACCCGCTCCACTTCAAAGACTACCGTATTAGATTTACCCAGAAACTGGTGGAAGACATACCCAGCGAAACCGAGCAAGAAGAAAAAATCTTAAAGATACACCGGCGCGCTCATCGCAATGCCGAAGAAAATCGAATTCAATTATTAGAAAATTTATATTTCCCTAAAATGTCCTCTAAAATTAAAACCCTAGTAAATCGTTGCGCAATCTGCAAAGAAAACAAATACGACAGGCACCCTAATAAACCACACTTGAAACCTACACCTATTCCTAATTATCCTGGACACACCATTCATATCGACATCTTTTCTACCGAAAAACAACTTGTCTTAACAGCCGTCGATAAATTCACAAAATTCGCTCAAACTAAAATTATCCCATCACGCTCAATCGAAGACATTAAACGACCACTACGAGATATCATATTCTTCTTCTGCGTACCTGAAGTCGTTGTAATAGATAATGAGAAGGCTCTTAATTCAGCCTCAATAATCTCAATGCTAGAAGATGACCTCCAAGTCAAAATTTTTAAAACTCCTCCATACAAAAGTGAAGTGAACGGTCAAGTTGAACGTTTCCACTCCACATTGTCCGAAATCATGAGATGTCTCAAATCAGACGGACCTCCACGGTCTTTTGAAGAACTCCTAGAGCGAGCTGTGAATGAATACAACTTCACTATCCACTCAACCACAGGTAAGAAACCAATAGAACTCTTTTACGGACGAATACCCAGATTAAACCCCGAACAATTTGAAAAGACACGATTGGCTAACATTAAAAAACTTAGGACTAAACAGGAAAAGGATAATAAATACCATAACAAAAAAAGGAAACCAATTAAAGACTATCAAATAGGACAAGTTATTTTTGTTAAAAACAATAAACGAATAGGTTCGAAATTAACAGATAGATACCGACAAGAAATAGTTAAGGAAAATAAGAATTCTACAGTAGTAACCGAATCCGGCAGAGTAGTGCACAAAAGTAATATTAGAAACTAGCATTTATCTTTCCAGATGTGCCCTATGCACCTGTCAGGCAACTATTCAAATTTTGGACTTTTCAAACGCACAAATAGTGACTTTTCACGTTGGACAGACGAAAATACAGGACGGGAATTTCAAACTAATACACGCCATCGACTTGGACCAATATGATCAATTCATATCCGCAATAACCCCAATCCTTAACCTTGAATCCACCCAAAACCATACCATATTTCCTTTGCTATCACATGAGTTGCAACAGATCGAAAATCTCTTACATAACTTGAAACCGCGAATAACAAAACGTTCATTAAATTTTATCGGCAGCGCATGGAAATGGATTGCTGGCAATCCAGATCATGACGACTTTGTCACCATTAAAGAAAAAATCACGGATGTTCTAAAAAATAATAACAAACAGGTTGTCATAAATCAATTATACAATGAGAGAATGAATAACATCACCAAAATTCAAAACGAAATACAGAAATTGTTAAAAGAAGACAATAAATTAAGTTCCGAATTAATAACAAATGTACAATACAAAATTAAACTTGTAAAAGAAGAAATAGAAAATATAAACTATGCCATTCACTGGGCCAAATTAGGCATGATCAATTCATTTATTTTATCAAAAAAAGAAATAGAACTTGCTACAAATATTTTTAATAAACAACAGCTGCCCTATAATACAATAGAGGAAGCTCTAGATTTCTCGGAAATAAAGGTTATAAGCAATTGTTCAATAATACTCTACATTATAAATATTCCCTTAACAACAAACGAAATTTACGAAAGTCTTGTAATTAAACCTGTAAAAAGAAACAATATCATAACAGAAATCCTATTCGATGTAATTCTCAGAAATAACGAAGAGATATATGGGACAATAAAAAATTGTAAAAATTATAACTCCCTATCCATCTGTAATTCTAAAGACATTATTAATATTAGAAATGACACGTGTATACCTAGCCTACTCAACAGCCTCCCAGCTATCTGCAACACCGTCAATAGCCAGCATATCCCAACCATAGACGAGATCTCGACTGGCAACCTATTGCTGAACCAATTTACCGGAGCCCTACAGGTCGAGAATACTACTCACAACCTCAATGGAACATTCCTGATAAAATTTCACAACACCACCGTAAGCATCAATGGAAGATCATTTACTTCCAGAGAAGCATCAACGATACAAGTACTACCGGCAATACTCCAACCCAATCCAAAGGAGAAAAGGTACAGCGAGCTACTATCTCTAGAGATGATGAAGGACCTCCACATCAACAATACAAAGGAAATTCGACTGTTGCAAACGGAGAAAAACACACATCAAGCAACCACCTACTCGCTCATCTCCTGCCTCGGAATACTTGCTATAATAACCTCGATCCGCAAATTTTTACCCAAACGAAACAATACCATCCAAATCCCAGAAGACAAGATCCAAGTGAAAAGTCCCGAACCAAGAGAAATCTTGCCACCCAACGCGCCCCCACATTTTGAGATGACAAAACAAAGGTTCAACAACCTTCCGTATTTTTAGCGATTGAGGACAATCGCATTTAAGAGGGGAAGAATTAACATCAGCAAACGACGTGAACAACACCTGCACGCGCAAACCCCAAGGAAGAAAATTGCTGACCAAGTGTCTGGTGCAATCGGAGCACCTCGAGTCATTTTCCAAGCTAGCGAACAACACCAGAAGCTGAGATAGCGAAAATGAGGCATTAAGTATAAGCAATCGAATCGTTGTCAGTTTAGTTTTAGTTATGAACTCAAGAATAAAGGACAAGGCATTCTGCCCTGTAATAAAAAATATATTTTTTTGATTGTTTCTGCAGTACTTATATTAACTTGCACAACTAGATTCACTAGCTTTTATTGACAAGTGCCGCTATCTTTACGTTGGGGTCGGGAACTTTTAAGCCCAGCCTCGTATTGTACATATATCTTTTATTCCATATTCATCATCATCATCATCATCGGCACTACAACCGGGATCCGGTCCTGGCCTTATTTAACAAGTCTGAGGCTTGTTAAATTTTCCGTAATAATTTGATTTTCCGGGCAAGGTTATTAGCCTTGCGCAAACCTTTCTCAGGATGTCGCTGCATGCATTGGTTTACTACTTGGCGGGTGCCAAAGTAGTCATCCAGGGGTGTCACGTGGAGACTGAATGTCAACTTGGATTGAACAGGGACAAGGATCTTCGTCGGGTTGAAAGCAATCAGTGGCTTTGCCCTGTATGTTCGCTCCTATCCCCCTATTTCATATCCATGCACTTCGGCTATTCAAATACAACTACTGTCACTTAACTTGTTACTTGAGAAGAGGAGGCGATCGGCAGGTTTGTCACGGTGTTGCCAGCATCTGTACATCAACCTAGATTGGCGATCATTAAGGTAGTTGATAAATACCGATGGTTTAAAACTTGAGGTAAATCTATGACTCGAAATCGCACAACAGAATAGAATTTAGTACAACGGGTTGACAAGCTCCAGAAAGTATTCGACCAGTTGAGATACCACAACCTCAAATTGCTGCCGGAAAAGTGTAGATCCCTGAAAAGGGAAGTGGTCTACCTGGGACATGTTTGTTCGGAAAAGGGGGCTTCGCCAAATCCTGACACGACTGCTAGTGTCAGAGATTTCCCCATTCCCAAGACGGTACATCACGTCCAATCATTTTTGGGGCTAGCGAACTATTACCGGAAGTTTGTGCCAAATTTTTCCCGGATAGTGCGCCCTTTAACTAATCTGTTGAGGAAGGACGTGAAGATCACGTGGTCACCCAAATGCCAACAGGCATTTGAAGAAATAAAGGGGCGGTTAATTTCGCCGCCACTACTGGCTTACCCAGACTTCACCAAACCCTTTAACCTAACCACGGATGCGAGTAACGAGACACTGGGAGCTGTGCTGTCCCAAGGTGAGATAGGCAAAGATCAGCCTATCGCCTATGCTAGTCGCACTCTGAATAGAGCGGAAAGGAATTATAGCACCATAGAAAAAGAGTTGCTGGCCATTGTATGGGCGGCAACGAACTTCCGTTGTTATTTACAGGGGCGGCGCTTTACCGTATACACGGATCACAAGCTGTTGAAGGAAGTGTTTGGCGTGAAAGAACCCACCTCACACCTGACCCGATTTCGTAATAAGCTATCGGAGTTTGACTACTCAATCGAGTACAAGCCCGGTGAGTATAACACCAATGCGGATGCACTAAGCCGTATCCCTCAATCTGTGGACGAAACCCCTTCAACACCACGGTACAATGTAGTGACTCGCGCCCAGGCTAAGAACCAAGGGGCAAGTGAGGGATCCTCGGGGCGTCCTAGCGACGACGATTCACATCTAGAAGAGGACCCCATTCCCTCCTGCACGGAAAAGGGAATGGAAATAACTAATCCCGAGGAGATCTGTGGGGAGGAAGTATTGTGCCTGACACAGACACTCGGTTCACTTCCTCCTGCATCATAATTTAATTAATTGGCCCGTCGTCGCAACAAGAGGAAACACAAAAGCTCCGAGGAAATCGCTCGAAAACTGCCACACAACGTCCACAGAAACAGGAAAGACAAAAGGACACATTGGTCACTGTTATTAGTGAAAGGTTTTTTATTTATCTTTAATTATTAATAGATTGGCAGAAAAAAATGGAAAAACAAACTACTTTAAAAGGCACCACGCACTGCAACACAACCGATTATTTTTTTATTATCGCTTCCCTGTGCGCACCAGGGTAGCGATGGAGCCAGGACCCGCTCGGGTCGAAGGATGGAATATGACTCAGCGATCGATTTCGCTAAGGAAAAAAAAGGAAGAGAGAGAAAAACTTTTCTCTTAAGGGTGTAACCACTAAGAAAATGCGATCTTTTTGTTGCAGTGGTATATGTGCGCGATCGAACAGATTCAATGTAATTGCACGTGTTCGAAAGCAGTGGAACGACGAAACATGCAGGCGGCAAGGACAACAGGGAAAAATGACCAAATGCGCCGTTGGTAATGCGGGTCATTGTTTACACGATGCCTCGTCGCTATTTTCGACGTTAGGAGAAAAAGGTGCTAAAAGCAAATTGGATGTTTATGGCATCTCTGGCTGCAGTAGAAACCGGGTTCATATTTGCATTAGGAAATGCTGGAGAATTTGGTTTCAGCGTCTATTGCGCTAATTATATGCAGCTGCTTGGGTTGTTTATTGATAAGACAAACAAAAAAGGTTGCCAGGCAATGTGTATGAAAAGGTATATGTCGCGGCTGGGAAAATAGACGGCGCGATATTTATGGTCCCTGTCATGGCGGTTACATTGAATGCAATCCGAATTATTTTGTTTACAGGAATTTGTCTAAGGAAATTTGACTGGCGACGTAGATGCCGAAATTGATTGGAAATTCCTGTTAAGTTAATAAAGAAATCTTAAGGAGCAATGGTATGCGAAGAGAATGCATGAAGGTAAGTATTCTTTACAGGGACTTAAAAATCATAGATTTGATCTCTTAAATACGTGCAGCATTTTTAGGTACTAATACTGTTGCATTAGCAAACTAAAGGGAGTTGGGTAGTAGTTATGGGGGTTTTCAGGTAAGTAGACCGTAGGGCTTGGCAGGACCGCTACAGATCCAACACTTACTACGGGATTACCATGATCATCCTTTAGGTGGGCACCAAGGGGTGATCAAGACGTATAAGAAGATATGCAGGTACTACTGGTGGAAGAATATGATGCGCGACATCAAGCACCACATTAAAGTATGCAAGATCTGTCAGCGCATGAAGTCTTCCCCAAACTTACGTATGCCTATGGTAATCACCGACATTGCTAAGAGGCCCTTCGAAAAGGTTTATTTAGACATCGTGGGCCCCCTGGGCCCTACCCCTGAAAGCAATCAATATATACTTACGTTCCAGGATAATTTGTCGAAGTATATAGGTTGCTATGCCCTGCCTAATGCAGAGGCAGATACGGTGGCTTCGGTCTTTTTCGACCAAATAGTTGCAAGGTATGGTGTACCGACGCAACCAGTCACCGATCAGGGCAGCAATTTCCTGAGCAGCCTGTTTAAAGGCGTGTGCAGGCTGCTCCGCATCAAAAAACTGCAAACCTCAGCGTACCATCCACAATCGAATGGTGCCTTGGAACGAGCCAATCGACCGCTCGTAGAATACCTACGCAGCATAGTGGACACGAATCCCCAATACTGGGATCAGTACCTGAGGGCGGCCACTTTCGTGTACAACACCAGCGTACACGAGAGTACCCGATTGACGCCGATGGATTGTGTCTTTGGTTTTACTCCGGAGGTTCCCTCGAACATCAAACAACTTCCGGAACCGGTTTACAACAATGAGAGCTTCCATAAGCTATTGAAGTACAAACTTCAAAAAACTTACGAAATAGCAAGGCGAAATTTGTTGATCTCAAAGCAGAGATCCAAAGGGTACCACGACCGAGAGTTGCGCCTGTTCACGTTTCATGTGGGCGATAAAGTCTTGATGCGGGAAGAGAATAAAAAGGGGAAATTAGCGCCCTTATGGAGAGGTCCTTATGACATGGTGGAAGTCAAAAACTCGGTGAACAGTGCGATAAAGGTAGGGAAGAGGACGGTGGTAGTACATAACAATCGTCTGAAACCCTACTGGAAGTAAGTGAGTCCGGTATTTTGGAGCGCATTAGAGCTGGGCAAATACGCCTGCCGAGCGGCATTGAAATTATTTGTTGAGAGGGGATCACCTCGCCCTGGCGAGGGGTTCCTAACCGGATCGTGTGGGCGGTCGAGCTCTCGGGGGATCGCTGTTGCGTGGAGTAAGCCCATATGCGGGACCGGTCTCCGTTGTATATTAATAAGTTGGACCTTGGTGCCGTGCTGGCGCAGTATTTGGTTTTGTTTTGTCCTCGTTTAGGTGGGATGTTTGTCGGTGTATCACCCTGTAGCATGAAATATACAATTAATTTATTTTTTCACTAACACTAATATATAAGTAGTACGAAATATATAGAAAATGCATACTAACACTACAAATATAGGTATACAATTAATTTTTTTTTTATACTAACATTTATATGTAGTAGCAGAAACACCACGCATTTTTGTGGCGGTGGGGGTGGTGGGGGGGGGGGGGGTGTTACGTGTGGCTTCCCCCATTCCCATTGTCCCACCGAGTTGGGAGATTTTATTGTTAATATATAATTTGTATGCTAAAGTAATGGCAAAGCACATGATCCACATGTTGAATGTACGAACATACATTTGTTGGGTTGTGGATCGTGTGGAAACTGGATTCCTTTTCGGAGTGGAAGGAGATTCGGAGAGAGTAGAGGGAGAGTCTTGTCTTGTTCGTCAAAGGAAAAAGTCAAATAAAACTGTTGCGCGCTGCCGCGATAAAAAAAAAGAAGAAAACGATACAAGTAAAAAGAAAAGTTTAAAAATTGCACGACGCGAGAAAATGTCCGCAACAAAATAAAAGAACAATATAAGTCCGGGAATGATCGAATATATATGTAAAGAATTTTTGTAAGTCCTAAAGTTTGTCAATTCGAGGATGGACCGAAGAATGTTAATTAAAAATTGAATTACGAGTGGATGACCTGTTTTTGTTTGTTGTTCCTGCTGAGATACCCACAGATTTGAGCCACTATTTGAGGAATCCTATCCACAGCGCCACAGGTAAACGGTAAATTGTTAATGCCTTTTCCATAGGTGATATAGGACCACAACGGTGCCTCGCAACCACGCTAATCGACAGGCCAACGGTATCAGAGATAGAAAGGGGATTTCAAGTTTGGCCACGGCTACGACTCCAAAAGAGATAGTCCAACTTTAAACGAAGGTGGGATTCTTCCACCAAGGGAAGATGGACCCACACCATGATACCTGATATAGAAACATGGGTGGAAAGAAAACATGGCGAGCTGAATTACTACTTGACTCAGCTAATATCAGGACATCGATGCTTTCGGCAATACTTGCACAAGTATAAGCATATGAATCACCCATACTGCTTGTATTGCGAAGGCAAAATGGAGAATGCGGAACACGTAATCACAGAGTGCGTGAGATTCGAGACCGCACGAACGATTTTGGAGAGACACACGAGACGGACAGTTACTCCGGCTGGAGTAATAGAATACATGCTTAGTTCAAAACAGGCATGGTCCGTAACCAGTGAAATGATGCAGCAGTTGCGACGTGACGAGCGGAGTAACAGGCAAACTCCGTCCCGCCCCGCGATGGAATATCTAAAAGAGAGTTCCGCGGGAATCAACGGGAATATGAGCCTGGCGGGAGGTGGTTTTAGTCGGTAAAAACCCGACATGCCCCTGGATCGGTCTAGAGGTATCTTTTGAAGATTTCCACCTTCCTACCGAACCCAAAACAACAAAACTCAGGATTTCAACGTTGTTACCGTTCATACAACAACTCGCGCTGCCGGTTATTGCTACCCCAGAGGAACTGTATACATGAATCTGAACCGTTGGATCCCAAAACAAGGCAAACCTAGCGGACGGTTAACCTTTGATACTAAAATTGGCGACAGACATATACCAACAAAGCAACACCAACAAAGTGGTGAACAGAAGTAATACAACAAATTTCTCGAGGAGGACGAAATAATACCACAAATGGCAAATGAAAATCCAATAATATTACGATTGACAATAACCCATCACATCACAATTAATAACCGATAATATTACAATTGACAATTAGCAACAACATATAATACTATATTACAAATATAATAATACAAATCAAGTGGTAAAAACATATAATACCACAGATTGAACAGGGACAAGGATCTTCGTCGGGTTGCAAGCAATCAGTGGCTTTGCCCTGTATGTTCGCTCCCATCCCCCTATTTCATATCCATGCACTTCGGCTATTCAAATACAACTACTGTCACTTACCGTTACTTGAGAAGAGGAGGAGATCAGCAAGTTTGTCACGGTGTTGCGAGCATCTGTACATCAACCTTGTTGGCGATGCAATTTCCCGGCGCACAAGCACCCGACATCGGCGCACAAGCACTCAGCATCGACACACAAGCACTGGGCACCAGCGCACAAGCACTCGACGTCGGCGCACAAGCACTCAAGAGGGAGGAGCATGGCAGACAGCTGTATACCAGTCGCGATAAATCACTCAACACGAAACGAGTGATTTATCGAAACCAAGCGAACGATGAGACAGCTGCTGGCAATAAAAGGCGAGCGCGGCGCTGAAGCAGTAGGAGTACACCGACCTAAGAGCAGATTATCAGACGCCAAAGACGTGATCTGCGTTTACTACCGCACCCAAGACCTACCGGTCTTGTATGATTTCTTTCCCACCATCCCTCTATAAAAGTAGTTAGAGAACACTTGGACTAACACTGTCCACACTATCCTTGGATACCCCCCTTTTTTCTTCTCTTTTCAGATGCTGCGAGACCGAGCCCAACATCCTCACGGATGTGGGTGATTCTGGTTATCGCAAGATGACCAGAAGTCAGAGACAAGATGAAGGACACATATGTCCTGTCTCGCTAAATTCGGCCTTCTCGCCACCATTTTTTTTTTTTTTTGAAGCAGTAGGAGTTTCCATTGCATACACTCATCGATTGTCACATTCAGAGTCGAGTTCCAACCACCGACGACATCAGTCAATACTTCACAGTGAGAGCTGAGAGAAGACACATTCTGGACAGTGATACATACAATTTAAAGTTTAAAACAAAATAAATAAATAAAAAAATTTATAATTTAAATTTAAAAAAAAAAAAGGAAAAAAAAAAGTTTGAAAAAAAAAGTGAAAAAAAAAATTTTTTTTTTAGTGGACAGGAAACCTCTTTAGGTTCGATTATTTTTAATTTAACCCATATTTGTTTTACTATTTATTTTAATTTAGAAGGATTTTTTTTAGGTCTACTTGTTTCCCTTCTTGGTTTTTGTTTGTTCCTCTTCTCTTTTCCTTGCGTCCCACGCGTTTTTTTTTCGTTTCCTTTTGTGCTCGAAGTTTGCAACATCGAAACAGATGGACACCTGCTCTTCTCGTGGTGTGGGCCATCAGCCCGATCAGGGCATGATGGCTCTCATAAAGAGATTAAGGGAGGTCCTCGAGGCTCTCAAGGCAGAGAACGCTCTCTTGAGAGATAAATTGTCGCGACTGGAAGCCGCACCACCCGCATCCCCGTCCAGTGCCAGTTCGGAGGCTTCTGATTCGGAATCGGAGCTCGAGCCCGAGTTGGAAGGTCTCGCTGAGAGTTCCGACGAAACAATGGACGACGGTGACTCGCGCACCCCCACCCCAAACTCGTCTAGAGCCCCTAAGCGGAAAACACCGCTTCCAATAATAAACTGCGAAGGAGGACCTTTCAATAAGCGTGTGGCCACCGGCTGCCCGCCAACGCCGCACCCCAAACTGTTGTCGAACCCCGCGATAACTCCAACTCATGTGAGGGTCGTACCACCGCAGGAGCTTTGCCCACCACGGCCAACTCCATTAATTAACCCAAAACCAAAGGCTGCTTGTGTTCCCAACACTGTTCAGCCAGAGGTCGGGGAACGCCCACCTGTTTCTAAGAAGAAACAGCAACCCGGGGTCTTTCCACGAGACCTCAATTTAAAAAATTTCGTCGGTGACATGAACCGGCTAGGGATTTCGAACTTCAAGGCAAAGACCTTAAGTCCATCCCTAAATAAAATCATAGCCTACGATAGGGAAACCCTTCGCACGGTTAACGACAACCTCAAGGCCAAGGAGGTGAATTATTACACCTTCACTCCGGCCGACGAAAAGTCGAGGACAATCCTCTTAAAACGAGTCGCTGCCTCTTGGGAAAAGGACGACATCGTAACTGCTCTTGAGGCAACATTTCCTAACGTCAAATTCATTGACGTCAAAAAATTCTCTCCCCCACAGCGGTTTGTGAACATCAGACCGCAAAGATACAACAAGCTGAACATATGGCAGCTTCTCCTTGCCCCAGGAACCGACATAGATTCCATAATACGGACAAAGTCGCTTCCAACTTTGTATCAGCAAGTTGTCTTCGAGGTATTTCATAACAGAGAAATACCTCAATGCAGACGTTGCCAACGTTTCGGGCATGTCTCCCGAAACTGCAACATGAGTCGCCGTTGCGTTCGTTGCGGAAAATCCCACGATATTGGCAAGTGCGAACTACCGCTAGCGAAATACGATCCCGCAACAAATGTGCAGAATGAAATAACACTGCCAACTTACTGCAACTGCGGCAACAAAGGGCACCCGGCTAGTTATAGAAATTGTCCTAAATATAAGGAAATTAAAGAAAGATCCAAGGAGACTGGAGCTAAGCAAACAGACTTCGGAAAACAGACCACACAAAACCTCATCCAAAATGGATTCACATTTGCCGACATGCTTAGGGGTCAGCAGGCAAGGAATACAAAAACTCTTTCAACTCCTCCCCCTCAAAAACATATTCAAGTCCCTAAGCGACCCCCGGTAAAGGCCAACACGACGCCTCAAATTCAAGCGGTGGTGCAAAAGCCTCCGAGGGGGCAATCTTCAATGCTCGAGAAACTACTTAGTTTCTCCCGCTTAATTGAGGATATCCGACCCCGATATGAGAAACTATCAACCGAGGCAGAGAGGGAGGCCCTCCTTTTCACTGCATATGCAAGACATACCCTCCACAATGGATTCCAAAATTAAAGTTATCCTCTTAAATGTCAACTCCCTTGTTTCGCATTCCAAGCGTATGATAGTCTCTGACTTCATAAAGGAAAACCGGGCGGACGTGGTACTTGTAACCGAAACTAGGTTGCATCCATGTCACCGTCCCGTATTCCCAAACTTCTCCATGATTCGAAGAGATCGAACCCTCACTGGCGGTCCCACCATCAACGGAGGTGGAACTTGTATACTGGTTAATAGCGGACTTCGCCATGAAGCTATTGACCTCCCACACCTAGAGTCCATAGAGGTGTCTGGAGTTGAACTGCATCTGGCTAGTAATGGTAGAGTGAATATATACTCCGTATACCACTCGCATAAAACCAATAATGGCCCCATTAATCCCGAAGATATCGGCAAACTAATAAGGACCTCGGTGCATACACCCTTCATCATAGGCGGCGATTTTAACTCCAGACATCCCCACTGGAACAACTCTGTCTCTTGCCCAAATGGCACAAAACTGTACCAATGGTACACCGCAAACATGTATGCCCTCAACTTCGAAATACTCGCACCTACGGTCGGTACTCGAGGTAACTCAATTCTGGACATATTTATTGTGTCCAAAGACTTACTTCCACAAATCACTCCTCCTCAAGTTTCAGCGGGTGTATCTGACCACAATGCTGTGACCACATTCATTCGCGGCTATCGAGCATCCCGGGCTCATATCAGATACATACCCGATTATGGGCGGACAAATTGGGACAACTTTAATATTACATTGAACGATAAACTCCACCATTTCTCTCTTCCCACTGACAGGAACCTAACGACGGTTGAGACAAACAACGTTGCAAAACGACTTCACGAGATTCTAGTTGAAACTTCGGAGACTCATGTCCCGAAGTATAAACTTGAAAAGAGCTATCAGATTCCCCATGACGACATCACTCTTCGTCTCATCCGGGAGCGTAAAAAACTCTGCAGAATGAGATATCGTCACCGCTTTACGCAAAGGGAGCCATTATTGCGAGCCATTATTCACAATATTGGTACACTGATAAAACTGAGAATCCAAAACAATCGTACCCGACAATTGGAAGACAAGCTGAAGGGTATTCAGATGGACCAGAACGTTTATAAAAATGTTAAAAAGATATGTGGCACTTCCCACATCACTGGGCCAATTATGCACAATGGTGTTGTTGTCAATAACGACACCAATAAAGCAAATATCATCGGAGAGACATTCGAAAACAATCACAAACTCACTCTCCAAGATGGCGACCCGGAAACTAATGCAATCGTTAGTTCAGAGGTCCACAGTAAGTTTTCTCGACTTCAACGAGCCAATTGTTGTCTTTAACCCAACTAACAGTGCATACTTCGATGACACACGTAATAACGGTCACGGTTTCATCACACCAAATACCCTACAGAGTCTGGTTAAATCTCGACACCCTAAGAAGTCACCTGGTATCGACAACATGTCATACCACTCGTTGCGAAGGCTTTCTGCCTTATTCTTTATAAAGCTCTCCATTCTGTTCAACCATGCTTACAACATGGGGTACTTTCCCCAAGCTTGGAGGCACGCTTGTCGAATAGCAAAAGTTGGGAAACCAACGTATCACCCCTCAAGCTTTCGCCCTATCTCGCTTCTCACTTGCATCAGCAAAATATATG
This sequence comes from Microdon myrmicae, assembly GCA_963931805.1. Classification (NCBI taxonomy): domain Eukaryota; kingdom Metazoa; phylum Arthropoda; class Insecta; order Diptera; family Syrphidae; genus Microdon; species Microdon myrmicae. The sequence continues at coordinate 218,163,659 of OZ007496.1, read as the reverse complement.
AAAAATTCATATACGAGAAGCTAAATAACTTTGTAAGTGCCAGGCACCTAATACCTGATTTCCAATTCGGATTTCGAAGAGCGCACAGCACCACTATGGCTCTCAATTTATTTCAAAACCACGTCTGCGTGCGGCTCTTTAATAAGGAACCCACCGTTGCGGTAAGCCTAGACATTGAAAAAGCTTTTGATACGACTTGGATCGAAGGTCTTGCTTTTAAACTACTGATACTGGCCTCAGTAGAACGCTATGTAGCATCATCTACCAGTTCGTTCGAAACAGAACATTCCAAGTTAGAATGAATGGAAAGCTTTCCCGAACTTTTCACGCCGCTGCAGGCGTACCACAGGGCTCCATTCTAGGCCCCATCTTATTCAATATTTACACCTCCGATATTCCCCGCCCTGTGGACGGGAGAGTAAACCAAATATGCTATGCGGATGACGTCCTGGTGTACACGTCAACCAAAGGCCGTAACCTCGCAACAAATCGACTCAACCGTCACTTGCACGAACTGTATCAGTATTACAGTCGATGGAAAATCCGACTTAATCCATCCAAAGCAGTAGCCATAATTCTGAGTAGTAAACACTCCCAACCTATTTCTCGATATTCACAGAATATTCGAATAAAAATGGGAGATACTACGATTAGACCACAGGACAAGATGGAATATCTTGGGGTCACTTATACCCCAAAAATGAATTTCATCTAACATGTGACCCACATTCTCCAAAGGGGCTTCGGTCGGTCTAAGCAACTGCACAACATCCTGAAGTGGAAGAACAAAGTTGACACCAAAGTTAAGCTTCTCTGCTATAAGCAGCTAATCCGATCTGGAATATCGTACGCCATTCCCATATTGTCCTGCATATCTTCGGCTCAAATGGAAAGACTTCGGGTTTTCGAAAGGAAACTCCTCAGAAGATGCACCAATCATTCTAGAAGGCCTGACGGTCGTCATTACCCCAACTCTCACCTATACGAAGGCGCCTCCATTACCCCTATCGACGAGTACTTGCTTCAATTAGCATATAAGTACCTCGAAAACATTCAGAACAGCGAGAACCTACTTGTACGGGACTCTTGCGTTCTTGACCCTTCTCTCTCTCGATCTCTTCGGATCAAACCCCCACAAATTCTTCTTCAGTACAAAACTGAAGAAAGCACCCTTCCCAACAACATTCCCCTCTATAATAGAGGATTCCTGGACCCATCCCATAGGGTCTACTATTAACAAACCAAACACACGAACGCACAGTACAAGACGGCACAAACACAAACATACACACCGACCAAAGAGCAGATTATCAGACGCCAAAGACGTGATCTGCGTTTACTACCGCACCCAAGACCCACCGGTCTTGTATGATTTCTTTCCCACCATCCCTCTATAAAAGTAGTTAGAGAACACTTGGACTAACACTGTCCTCACTATCCTTGGATACCCCCCCTTTTCTCTTTTCTTTTGAGAGTTCGCGAGACCGAGCCCAACATCCTCACGGATGTGGGTGATTCTGGTTATCGCAAGATGACCAGAAGTCAGAGACAAGATGAAGGACACATATGTCCTGTCTCGCTAAATTCGGCGTTCTCGCCACAATTTTTTTTTTTTTTTTGAAGCAGTAGGAGTCGTCGAAGGAACTCCTACCAAATCAGTCTTGATAAAGACTAGCGCTACAAAGAGAAACAGATAATAATATTCATAAAATTCAGCAAATAAAGAATTAGGTAAAGTCTTGTTCTATAAGTACTGGCGTTTGTATTGCAACGCGTTGTTTCGCCCATCTTCTCTCCTTGGTCCTGTATTGCTCTTGGTCGTTGGTTGGTTAGGAATCTGTACTGGGCAAGACTAAAACGCCCGTCTGATCCAGAGAAGAGTCCGGCTCTGGAGGTACAATTCCTCTAATTTATTGAAAAACCATCGTTGGCCGGGCGGTGCCGGAAGATACAGTCCACTTAAAAGAGAGACTAAGGCGTCGCTGGAATAAGCGCCGTTTGTTCGTTTCAGTCTTTTCGTTTCAGCAACAAACCTAAACTGGCGATCATTAAGGAAGTTGATAAATACCGATGTTTTAAAACTTGAGGTAAATCTATGACTCGAAATCGCACAACATAATATATAAAATATAATTTAGTACAACGGGTTAATGGGGTAAGGGGTGTAATGGATCGCTCTTAATGTAATTGATTGGATATTCACTAAATTCAGTCTATGTGGGATGTGACAAATTGAACGAACTTTCGCAGTTTTTAGCGAAAAGAGGTTTGGTTTTGTGTGGTTAAGGCATTTATTCGTCTTGAGCCTTTTTAACAGCTAAATAAAAAACTAATTTAAAATATTACTATTTAGTAGGTTGCAGAAACGCCAACTTCCATGATCTCACTAACTGGGTTACGCCACCATTCTTTGTCCTGTGCACTTCTACTAATTGAAAACTGAAATAAAACTAAGATAGTACGACCAAAACCCAGGGTTAAAACAAGGGTACAAGAAGGAGAAGAATAATACCTCAAAAGCGTGACGGGAATGTTATTTGATTCATTAAATTTGTTAATAATCAGTTCCTAGAATACTCAAAAAACAGTTGGGAATTGAATTCGGAAGCCTGGGCTCAAGCTTCAACGCATGTAATATTAGGCAACGTAGAGTTCCCTGCTAAATTCTGATTATTAACGCAATATATTAGGTGTACAGCTTTGCTTCCGCCGTTTTTTTTCCGAAATTCGAGGCTTTATTGTAAAAAAATCGCCGTTCTTGAAGCGTTGAAACCGCTCTCGGCACGTTCTTTCACTAATAGCGGCCTTACCACCGGTATTTGAGAGCATTCGATGGGCCTCAGCCGCAGATTTCTAAGCTGACATGTTTAATCGAGAATAACTTTATGATGCAGACACAAATCGACTAATATTTCGATGGCGTTATGTTTACAAATACCTAAGCTTATTGTATGACATCTATGATCTATTTATTTCAAATACCACTTACCGCTACAGCCATCTATTGCAAAGCGGCGGAAGCAAAGTTGTACACCTAATATATTGCGTTAATAATCAGTCGATATAATCGAAAGTGTGAATAAGGAAGTATATGTTAAATGCAAATGCCCACAGATACTGTTTACTCAGGAAAAAGTGTAGTAGGAGTTTACTTTTGTTTTTTTATTTTTGTTTTTGGTATTTTTTTTCTGATGTGTTTTCCAATAGAAATTTTTCAGTCATGCCTGGTACTTGGGATGTGTTTATGTGGCCATTAGAATTGTCAAATTATGCCTTTTAAACTTGTCATAGTGGATGATCTAGAGACCAATATCCCTTGTAAAATTGACGGAAAGTTGGCTGTCTGCGACAAATGATGAAGAATTTCTTTTGCTTCCGCTAGCAGTGTGCTCTGACATTTAAGGGTACTCCGATTTTTTTAGAAAAAGAGAGTTCATATATATTATTGCAAATTTGAGGATTTATTGTGCATACGTAGAATTATTTAAATTAATTTTTATGCATTTCTTTTCGTGCTCATTTTCACCCACTAAAATACAAATTCGTACTCGGGGCTTTGAGAGCATAGTCTATATGTAGTATACTATCGATTAAGACAAACAAATCGATTTTTCGAAGCCGCAACATCAGGATACCCCGTTAATGCTTTAGTATACGACCCTGATGATTTTTTTGAATCTCAATTTCTTTATTGTGATAGTGTGTGCGCAATATACTGGAGCCCATCATTTTCTGATACTTTAAGAAGTTTTCACTGTTAGCTGTATTGATTACAGTCAAATTTTGCCATATCCATTGTTTTCCTGTTTCCGTCTATATCTACTGTGCAAAAACTACCCGGAATCGTTTAAAAATACACAACAATTTTACATTTTTTATCAACATTTAATTAACCGCTCGAAAGATCCACCAGCTCATCCAAACAATATTGGATAAGGAAGTCATTCCGGAAGAATGGAAAACCTCAATAGTCGTCCCATTTTCAAAAAAGGTGACAGATCTGACTGCGAAAACTACAGAGGAATACCATTGCTCCCAACCGCATACAAAATACTAACAAATGTCATTCTGGAGAGAATCACACCGTACGCAGAAGAAATACTGGGAGACTACCAATCCGGATTCCGTAGGAACCGGTCAACAAGCGACCAAATGTTCACAATAAGGCAACTGATGGAAAAGAAATGGGAATACGGAGAGACGGTTCACCAACTGTTCGTTGACTTCAAAAAAGCCTATGACTCAGTCGCAAAGACTCTGTGGGGAGGAAGTAATGTGCCTAACACGGACACTAGGTTCACTTCCTCCTCCATCATAAATTGTTCACGCGAACACTGCTCACAACGCAAGGGGGAAGAAAACGATGGTTGACCTTCGCGACCGAGCGGACACAACACAGAAACAAAAACACTCCGGCGAAGCTATTTATACTTAAACTTTTTATTATGAATGGTCCTTACTTATACTGGTGTTGGCTGATTTTAATAGATTCTTAGACATTCCACACACGAACTGCGGCACAAACGTTTTAACCCACCGTACCTGCGCAGGTACCGCTCTGAAGATTGAATTACGACTACGTCATCTCATGCAGAGATGCTTTTGGTAAGAAAAAAAGGAAGAGAGAGAAAAACTGTTCTCTTAAGGGTGTGACCAGGGGTGCAGTGGTATATGTGCGCGATCGAACAGATTCAATGTTGTTGCATGTGTTCGAAAGCAGGCAGGCGGCAAGGACAATAGGGAAAAATGACCACATGCGCCGCTGGTAATGCGGGTCATTGTTTACACGATGCCTCGTCGCTATTTTCGACGTTAGGAGAAAAAGGTGCTAAAAGCAAATTGGATGTTTATGGCATCTCTGGCTGCAGTAGAAACCGGGTTCATATTTGCATTAGGAAATGCTGGAGAATTTGGTTTCGGCGTCTATTGCGCTAATTATATGCAGCTGCTTGGGTTGTTTATTGATAAGACAAACAAAAAAGGTTGCCAGGCAATGTGTATGAAAAGGTATATGACGCGGCTGGGAAAATATACGGCGCAATATTTATGGTCCCTGTCATGACGGTTACATTGAATGCAATCCGAATGATTTTGTTTACAGGAATTCATCTAAGGGAATTTGACTGGCGACGTAGATGCCGAAATTGATTGGAAATTCCTGGTAAGTTAATAAAGAAATCTTATGGAGCAATGGTATGCGAAGAGAATGTATGAGGTAAGTTTTCTTTACAGGGACTTAAAGATCATAGATTTGATCTCTTAAATGCGTGCAGCATTTTTATGTGCCGAATGCGAATGCATTGGCGAGGACTTGATGATTATGGGGGTTTTTTAGGAAGGTAAACCGTGGGATTTGGCGGAAGCGCCACAACTCTACCATACTGTAGTTGAGCTGGGAATCCCAAAAAATTATGCCGCGCTCATTCAAATTTGCATGAACGAAAACAAAAGGCGAACTAGAATAGAAAACCACCTCTCAGAACCATTTGAAATCCGGGACGGACTAAAACAGGGAGATAGTCTACCACCGTGTCTTTTTAACCTTGTGTTCGAGTATATCATCAGAAAGGTACAAGACGACAACTTGACCGAATCATCCCTGAACGGGGTCACACAAGTGCTCGCATATGCGGATGAGATTGCCATTTTGGGCGATAATCTAGAAACTATAAGGAAAAACGCTGAAATCATCATGCAAGCGGCAGAAGAGGTGGGCATAGAAATAAGACAAAACAAAATACATGGTTACGGCGAGAGTAGGTGGACCTCAGGGAACACATAGAAACGTCAGAGGTAAGATATTTCAAAAACCTAAAGAATTTAATATCTGAGAACGATACTGGCGGCCAGTAACGAAATGTCGAAGGAAATTAACAAAAGATTGCATTCCGACAACGCTAGTTGGCACGCAGTCAGTAAACTGCTGAAATCCAGACTGCTATCAGGTAACATAAAGCTTCGTGTTTATAGAACCATAATCATGCCGATTGTTTTATATGGATGCGAAACATGGGCTCTCACAAAACGGGAAGAAAACAAATTCCGCGTATTCGAGGATAAAGTTTTAAGGGGTATCTTGGGAGGTAAATATGACGAGGAGGAAGGACAATAGAGGAAACTCCAGAACCATGAATTGGAAGAGCTATACCGCAAACCTACAATAGTGAGAGTAATCAAGTCGCGAAGATTAAGATGGGCCGGACACGTAGCGCGAATGGGCAACGATAGGACCGTGTGTAGAATTCTTGACAGTAGACCAATGGGAAAGAGACCGGCCGGGCGGCCGCGACGGAGATGGGAGGACAATGTTAGGGGTGACCTTGAGGAGGTCGGATAGAATGGTCAAGCGTAGAAGGAGAGCGTACCGGACAGGGAACGATGGCGGAGTCAAGTCGGTGAGGTCATGAACTTCCAGGTTCCTACAGGCTAATGAATAATAATAATAATAATAATAATAATAATAATAATAATATTTAATTTATCACCTTCAAAATAATCTCCAGTGTTTTCAATATAATTGTGATAACACCGAACCCATTCTTCCACGGACCTGTCATAGGCCGAAGGTGGTATGTCCTTCAGTGGCCGCTGCAAATTTCGTCTGATCTCTACAATCGAATCTGTAGTGATCCTGAATCACTACTCCCATCCAATCCCCATTAGTACCTATAATCCCAGTCTTATTTCCATAGTGAATCATACGAGCAACAAATCAAACCAAAAGTTAATTGGTCGCACATTGATTCAATTCCCAATTACCCTACCATTTATCCATAATCCCAATCATGTTCCCCAAATGAAACATATGCACGACAAATTTCACGGAAACATTATAACATTATAAAATGCCCAAATCCAAATGCATTTCATAATTTTCGTGTGGGAATTTGTTCAACCAAATTTCCATCCACTTGCTAGAACCCCATTTCAATCGAAGCACCTACAAAATCTTGCTTGTGCTTCTTGGAATTTTTATATAAAATGTTTAACAAATCTCCGCCGCCACAGAGTATAAAAGGGCGGCGCATTTCATTTTCGTGATCAGTGCCAAAGCTGGGAAACCAAACTATCACGCTTCTCACTTGCATCAGCAAAATATATGAAAAAATTCATATACGAGAAGCTAAATAACTTTATCAATGCCAGGAATCTAATACCTGATTTCCAATTCCCATTTAGAAGAGCGCACACCACCACTATGGCTCTCAACATATTTCAAAACCACGTCTGCGTTCGTATAAGAAACCCACCATTGCGGTAAGCCGGAACATTGAAAAGGCTTTTGACACGACGTCTCAACGGATCGAAGGTCTCGTTTTTAAAATACTCAATACTAGCCTCAGTAGAACGCTGTGTAGTTCGTTCTAAACAGAACCTTCCAACTTAGAGTGAATGGAAAGCTGTCCCGACCTTTCAACGGCGCTGCAGGGGTACCACAGGGCTCCATTCTGAGCCCCATCTTATTTCATATCTACACCTCAGATATTCCTCGCCCTGTATACGGGAGAGTAAACCAGATATGCTAAGCGGACGACGTCCTAGTATACACGTCATCCAAAAGCCCCAAACTCGCAACAAATCAGTATTACAGTCGATGGAAAATTCGACTAAATCCATCCAAAGCAGTAGCTATCGTTCTGAGTGGTACACACTCCCAACCTACTTTTCGATATTCACTGAATACTCGAATACAAATAGGAGGTACTACGATTAGACCACAGGACAGGATGAAATATCTTGGGGTCATCTATACCCTAAAAATGAATTTCATCAAACATGTGACCCACATTCTTCAAAGGGGCCTCGGTCGGTCTAAGCAATTGCACAACATTTTGAAGTGGAGCAAGAAAGTTGACACCAAAATGAAACTTCTCTGCTATAAGCAGCTAATCCGATCTGGAATATCATACGCCTTTCCCATATGGTCCTGCATATCTTCGGCTCAAATAGAAAGACTTCGAGTTTTCGAAAGAAGCAAGAAGATGCATCAAGCACTCTAGAAGGCCTGACGGCCGCCATTACTCGAACTCACACATATATGAAGGTGTCTCCATTACCCCCGACGACGAGTACTTGCTACAGTTAGCATACAAGTACCTCGAAAGCATTCAGAACAGCGAGAACCTACTTGTACGGGAGTCTTGCGTTCTTGACTCTTCTCTCTCTCGATCTCTTCGGATCAGACCACCACAATTTCTTCTTCAGTACAAAACTCAAGAAAGCACCCTTCTATAATAGAGGATTCATGGGTCTACTGTTAACAAACTACACACACACCGACGCACAGTACAAGACGGCACAAACATACACACACACCGACTACAACGCAGATCATCAGACGCCAATCACGTGATCTCCGTTTACTACCGCACTCAAGACATACCGGTCTTGTACGATTTCTCTCCCGCCATCCCTCCATCCAAGTAGTTAGAGAACACCCGAACTAACCCTGTTCACACTATCCTTAGATACCTTCCTACCCCCTTTTTTCTTTTTCAGATATCTCGAGACCGAGCCCAACATCCTCACGGATATGGGTGATTCTGGTTATCGCAAGATGACCAGAAGCCAAAGACAAGATGAAGGACACATCTGTCCTTGTCTCGCCAAAGTCGGCCTGTCGCCACCCATTTTGTTTTTCTTTTTAGTTTCGTGATTAGTCGAAATCCAGGAGGCCGAAACCACGGCTGATGGTCAGTCTCTAGATTAACGTCCGATGTGTGAGGACATCAATCATTTAAAGGTAATAAAGTAACTTAAATAAAGTATACCGAATCCGTTTCTGATTTGCAAAAATAAAAAACCAAAATCCGTCTGTTTTCGTTATGCGACGAAAACTGCAACAACGGTCACCACCAGATGCCGAAAAGCGGGTAGGATCCAACCGCCCCCCAGCCACCGAAAGCAGCGCGAGCGGGCCTACGCAATCAGGAGGTAAGGAAAATTAATAAATAATATAACTTAACAACTCGAAACAGGTGCAATGGAGAGGCAACTCCAGTTTTCGAAATAGGGATTAATCACATGTGGCTAAATCTGGAGAATATAGTGAATAATGAACTGTGTTTATTGAGTTTTTGATTTTGCACTCGCTGAGAATTGTTGGTCTGTGAGATTTCATGCAAAATCCATGAGTTGTCCTTCCAGAAATCTGGTCTCTTACGTTGAATTTTCTTATGCGAATGCCTTAAGTCATTCAAATAATACTCCGTATTCATTGTTGGTCTCTCCGGAAAGAATTCGGAGTGTGCCACACGACGGTTATTGCAAAAAACAGTCCGAAACAGTTTCAGTTTCGAGTGATTTTGGGGAGATTTTTTTCCATGTTGGCTCATTTTCCGAGCCTCATTCGGTCGATTGTTGGATCGTTATTGTGTCGCATTCATAGATCCATGTTTCGTCACCAGTTATGATGCGATGCATGACTTCGGCTCTTTGAGAAACCATGTTTTCAGAAAAAATGTTTTCGAGAGTAATACGAGTTACAAGGCCTAGAGCTTTTTCGGAACCAGTCGAGCGACGACAAGTTTCAATCCCAAAAAAATTGTAAAATTTGCAGAATGGTCATTTTGTCGATGTTCAATTCTCGAACTAACTCCCTAACACTGAAACGACAATTCTCAAGAACTAATTGTTTAATTTTTTGAATGTTACCGTTAATGGTAGACGTTGAAGACCATCCGGGACAAGGCAAGTCATGACCTTCTTGGAACGCTTTGTACCGGTCGTATGCCTGTGTTTTCGACAGACTCGAGTCACTGTACACTTTTTTTAACATATCCAATAATTCGCCACAAGGAATTCCATTTAAAAGACAACATTTAAGATAAACTCTTTGTTCAACTTATTTATCCACAGTAAAATTCAAAAAGCAACCCTGAGATCGATCCATTTCGACAGCTGCTGTACACAAACGGGTTGAGAGACGAGTCTCATCTTTCGCTTGGTAATTGGAGTAGGTCCTCCCGATCGCAAACATTGTATCGATTCTTTTTAAACAGTTCATTTAAATGACAAATTCGGGATAGATTTTATTCGGCAGTTATATTCAATACATATAACTGAAAATTCAACTCGCTAGGCATAGTAATCTCCCTGTACCTAGACGATTTAAGGTTAATTCTTTTTAGTAACTGCGAAATGAAGTTACACAGACAAAATGGGATTATATCTGCTAATACTAGTTACTGTTTTGATATTGTTTTCATAGGTTTGAAGAGGTTATTAAGTTATCCACAGCTCCTAGAAATTTAAAGCTTTATAATAACTATAGTGTTAATTTTGTTACTGATGAACAATAATTGTTTATGAGAATTACACGATATTCTGCCAAATAAGCAACTTCCATAATCATTTAACTTCTGGCGCAAGACTAATGTCCGGAAAAAATAAATCATTATGAAAAATTTTACAACCCTCAGGACTTGCTAAATAAGGCCAAGACCGGTTCCCGGTTGTAGTGCCGATGATGATGATGATATTCATTTAACTGACCTCAATAGGTGTTTTAATTTGTTTATTTGGGTAACTTATTTAGTGTCGTTTTGCCAATTCGAGAATAGATAACTTAATAATTAGTCACAATATCAACAAGCGGCGCAAACAGCAAGTGTCTCACGTTCGCAGGATTGAGGGTGTTCAGCGTCGTTTCTTGCGCTTTGCCCTCCGCGGACTAATCTGGGAAAATCCGCTGACTCTACCACGATACACAAGCCGGCTCCCTCTAATCAATCTAAACACACTTGAAGAGCGCCGAATCCATTCCGATTTCATCTTTGTCCATCGCCTTCTGTCCGGCTCAATTAATTGCCCAAGCTTGCTCTCCACTTTAACATTTCATACAAACCCCCGTAACGTACGTAACCCTCGACTGTTTTACGTGCCGGCTCATCACACTTCTTACGGCGCTAACGAACCCATCTCGGGTATGCTCTTTCCCCAGCTCCTTCGATTGCAACATCTCCACTCTCGCTCTTAGACGACTTCTCAGAAGAAACCCGTTCTAAATCCGCCCCCTCCCTTCAATAGCCCCTCTACCCTGCAATCCTTTCCACTTCCTTCAAACTAGTTCTCTCCTACACCTTTCCAACCCCAGCCACAACCCCCTTCTCACTAATCCCCGCCCCTGTATCAGTCCGTACACACACCCACCACTGTCGCACAAAGGCCGCGTTTACCACCCCCACATACACTCGCTCTTCCCTGGCCTCCTACCTCCCCTATCGCCCAGTAATCTTCAACTGCCTGGTTTTCTTCTCCTTTTTTTTCGATTGACTAATTGAATAATGTCTTAACCACTACTCTAGATTTTAAGATAGTCTGTAAGGTTTTATGTTAAGTTAATTTAAGCTTGCATTAAGCTAAATAAAAGTGGAGGTTCCGCCTTCAACCAATCAATCAATCAACCAATCAATCAATCAACCAATCAATCAATCAATCAATCAATCAGTCGCAACATCAACAAGTGAAGTAAACCTCAATAGTTTTAAGGATAAATAGAGTAAAGAAATTTAATAAAGTCTCAGTTCTTATACCAAATACAATGTATTTTAACAATAGTTTTTAAACAATAATAATAAATTTATCTTCAGAAAAAAAAAAACATGCACACTAACGAGAGCCTTTTCATTAATACTGATACTGATTAAAGGAAATTTAACTGAGGCAATACTCTGGTCTGAGATTCCCAAATCGTGGAATTGCGATTATGAATATATTGAAGTGTGAGTCGTAACACAGATACAGTGTTGGCGGAATTACCGCCTGAATAGGGTAGATTATTTAAATCGGTGAAGAGCTAATAGATTCAATCCATCAGATGTTGAATGTCCAGTATAACGAAGTAATTGTGTTTCTACTCCCTTGAAATTACTACCAATGTATATTGACTTGGTTAGAAGAGTCTATTATTAAACAAACGCAGTTAATAATTTCACATCTTTAGAACTTACATTTTCAAACTTATAGCCTTTTTATCTTAACCATGTCAAACTTTAGAACCTATAACCTATTAAGAACTTACCACGAGCTGTACAGTCTTTCTGTCTTATTGATGTCATGCCTTTAAAATTCATAACCACTTAAGAACATAACAGCCTTTCTACTATATACCAATATAACCTTTACCAAACGTGGCGTATAATTGATACATGCGCTCTCATGTGCATGGATGCATCTAGTAGTTTATTTTCGACCTTCATCGATGGGTTAACACCCTTTTGTTCAGTTTCACCTGCTCTGTAGGACAAACTGATCCCCTGAAATACGTCTTCATTAAGATGACCGCGTTGCCGTTTGCTCTACTTTTATTAGCTATATAATTATGTTCGGCATTGCACACTTCATGGGTTCGTAAAACTTGAATGGATCCTTTTCTTTTCGAGAAAATTTCTTCGAAAGGCCTCCTCTCCGATTCTCCGATTACTCCTGCCGATCGGCTTCTGTAATTCATTCCATGATATAATATCCGCCTACAATCCTGGTGTTCATTACTGTCCATGCAATTCTATAATTAATTGATTGGTCTCTGTGGATGTGTGCGGTGCTGTCTATCCTTTAGGATTTCATTAAACAAATCGTTAACCGACTGCGATTGCGGCTATGACAGGCTTTTTGTTTCTCGCGTCCCTTTGTGAGTTTTTTCTTGGTTCCGGCGGCTCATTAAAAACCGATTTGGCTTCTAACGTAAAACATCGATTCGACTCAATTCATTTGGAAGGTTGATTGATCACTTTCTTATTTAACTCTATCCTTGACGTAGACGCGTATGTGTCCACTTTTGGGGTGATTTGTTTTACAGGTTGATAAATGAGCTGCGACCCAATTGCGTTTTTTATATGGGTTATGGTTGATACAAACACTCAGAAGTATGCTTACGAGGGACC